>CM072539.1:687601-2063851 GCA_036898165.1 Silybum marianum
TAAATGGGTCATAGTGAGCACCATATTGAGACATTTAGGTCCGATTGGTAGAACGGTTCTATCTCTTCAAAAAGAGTCTAATTAGGTCAAAATTGCACAAATAAGGTTATATTGAGCTATATTAGCACATATCGAGTCATTTTGGTCCGATTGGTACAACGATTCTAGCTCTTCAAAAATAGTCTAATTAGGTCAAATGACACTAATTAGGTTATATTCAACCATATTAACACATATTGAGTCATTTAGGTCCGATTGGTACAATTTTCCTATCTTTTCAGAAAGAGTTTAATTAGGTCAAAATGACACTAATTATGTCATATTGAGCTATATTAGCACATATTGGATTCATTTTGGTCCGATTGGTACAACGATTCTAGCTCTTCAAAAATAGTCTAATTAGGTCAAAATGGCACTAATTAGATTATATTCAACCATATTAACACATATTGAGTCATTTAGGTTCGATTGGTAAAATTTTCCTATCTCTACAAAAATAGTCTAATTAGGTCAAAATGGCACTAGTTAGATTATATTCAACCATATTACCACATATTGAGTCATTTAGGTCCGATTGATACAATTTTCCTATCTCTACAAAAAAGAGTCTAATTAGGTCAAAAAGGCACTAATTAGGTTATATTGAACCATATAAACACTTATAGAGTCATTTAGGTCCGATTGGTACAATTTTCCTATCTCTACAAAAAGAGTCTAATTAGGTCAAAAAGGCACTAAGTAGGTCATATTGAGCCCTATTAGCACATATTGGAGTCATTTTGGTCCGATTGGTACAACGATTCTAGGTCTTCAAAAAGAGTCTAATTAGGTCAAAATGACACTAATTAGGTTATATTGAACCATATTAACACTAATTAGCTCAAAATGTGATGTGAATTCAAAAGGATATACATGGGTATCAAATCTAACTTGGAGAACAAGTATTGAGCAAGGTGAAAAACCTAAGATTAGGTTTCTTGGAGAACAAGCAAGGAAAACCCTAGATCTATATCTAGGTTAGAATTTGATTTCCGATCAATTTCTACTCTATCTATTTATAACTTTAATTTAGTTTTTGCCCCAAGGTTTTGGAATTCACTTGAATTCATTTTACTTGGTTTGGCTTTAGGATATTTTATTAAGTTTATTTCTTTCCTAGTTTAAATTGTTTCCTTATTTTTGCATTGTTTCCTTATTTATTAGATTTCCTTATTTTCTATTTCCTTATCATCCATTATAAATAGGATCAATCATGTAATATCAATATTCATTCAATGAAAATTTCGTTTTATTAGATATTTCTTGTGCATCAAGCATAAGTTTTATTCTTCTCTTCTTTACTTCAATTACTGGATTGTTTTGAAGTTTAGAGTTGTCAAACACCTTAGTTTCTGGATTGATCTAAGTGTTTGGGATTCAAAGTACACGTTTCTGGATTGATCGTGTAGGGTTGAAATATCGGTTCGTTTTGAAGCTTAAGGTGCAAGAAAACATCAAGATCTTATCTTTATCTCAAAGTTCTTCAATTCTTCTCAAAGTTTTCACTTAAAAGAGGCTGAAATCCACATCAATTTGGTATCAGAGCACGGTTAGTTGTTTTCTTGGTTATTCTATTAAAGCACGTTTCCAAGGTTTGTTACGTTCTTGATTTTCTTAGTTTTCTTGATTAATTTATCAAGAAATTTCTGTGTGGTGCTGTGATTGTGGTTTCTTGTGTTTCTTGGGCTGCAAGCAACCTAGCTATCATGCCTACCACAGACGAGTTGTTGGTTGAAGTTCTTGAGCGTATGAAGTTGCAAGAGAAAAAGCTGGAAAAACTCGAGTTACTAGAATCTTCTATGGGTAGGCAAGATTTGCGTATGAATGCTATATATGATGAATTTCAGAAAAAGCTTGATCCGAATTCTACCCACTTTGTTCTTAATAACTCTGAAGGCGAAAATTCAAGTGATAAAGATTCCTCTATTAAATCAACCACAACTAAAACAAAGAAATACAAAGACAAAATTGATGATCTTATTAACACATATTGAGTCATTTAGGTCCGACTGCTACAACGGTTCTATCTCTACAAAAAGAGTTTAATTAGGTCAAAATGGCACTAATTAGGTCATATTGAGCTATATTAGCACATATTGAGTCATTTTGGTCCGATTGGTACAAGTACAACGACTCTAGCTCTTCAAAAAGAGTCTAATTAGGTCAAAATGGCACTAATAGGTTATATTGAACCATATTAACACATATTGAGTTATTTAGGTCCGATCGGTACAATTTTCCTATCTTTTCAGAAAGAGTTTAATTAGGTCAAAATGGCACTAATTAGGTCATATTGAACCATATTAACACATATTGAGTCATTTAGGTCCGATTGGTACAACGGTTCTATCTCTACAAAAAGAGTCTAATTATGTCAAAATGTCACTAATTAGGTCATATTGAGCTATAATTAGCTCATATTGAGGTAATTGGTACCGATTGGTACAATGGTTCTATCTCTACAAAAATAGTTTAATTAGGTCAAAATGGCACTAATTAGGTTATATTGAACCATTTTAACACATATTGAGTCATTTGGGTCCGATTGGTACAACGGTTCTATCTCTACAAAAAGAGTCTAATTATGTCAAAATGTCACTAATTAGGTCATATTGAGCTATATTAGCTCATATTGAGTTGATTGGTACCGATTGGTACAATGGTTCTATCTCTACAAAAATAGTTTAATTAGGTCAAAATGGCACTAATTAGGTCATATTGAACCATTTTAACACATATTGAGTCATTTGGGTCCGATTGGTACAACAGTTCTATCTCTACAAAAAGAGTCTAATTAGGTCAAAATGGCACTAATTAGGTCATATTGAGCTATATTAGCACATATTGAGTCATTTAGGTCCGATTGGTACAACGGTTCTATCTCTTCATAAAGAGTTTAATTAGGTCAAAATGATACTAATTAGGTCATATTAAGCAATATTAACACATATTGAGTCATTTGGGTCGGATTGGTACAACGGTTCTATCTCTACAAAAAGAGTCTAATTATGTCAAAATGTCACTAAATGGGTCATATTTAGCCATATTAGCACATATGGAGTCATTTGGGTCCGATTGGTACAATAGTCCTATCTTTTCAAAAAGAGTCTAATTAGGTCAAAATGAATATGGCGCGGCATGTGGCATCTAACAACGGAAAGAATATACAATCAAATGTGGTGTATAACGAAATTCAGAAGGAGGTGGGTAGTGGTGGGGAAAACGGGGAGATTAATGAGGCTGCTAGTATAACAAAAGAGACAGTTGGGAGTGGGGAAAATTGGAGATTGGCAGATGGTGAGCTCGATTCCCCAATCGATAGCTTGAGATCTGATAGTGAGGAAGAAGGCGAGTTTGTGGAGGATACACCGCGGAGATCTCCGAGTAAAGAATCAAAAACGCAGAAATCTCCTTGTAAGGAAGCACCGATTAGGTAAGCTTTTCCCGGATCTAAAAAACGCTTTTAAAACTCGGAATGACACTCCACACGTTCGCAAATGTAAATTAGCAAATCGTTTTGGTCCCTTATCGGACTTGGGAGTTAAGGGAGTTAATTTGGAAGGGGACCTTAATAGGGAGGATTTATTGCATGGGGCTGATTCCGTTAGTGGGGATGGAGGAGCTAATAATTTAAATGATTAAATTTGGCTCCTGGAATATTAGGGGTCTTAATAGTCCCACTAAACAAAGTGAAGTAAGACAATGGGTTCGGGCATATAATCTGGATTTCTGTGGGGTTCTTGAAACTAGGGTGGAGCGAAGTAAATTAATAGGAGTTAGTAGTAAGGTTATTGGCCCATGGCAGTGGGTGTCAAACCAAACTTTCTGTGAGGGTGGTACTCGTATTCTTGTGGGATGGGATGATGATAAGTTGGAATCTAATTTGATGGCAACCTCAGACCAGATGATGCACTGTAGTTGTAAATTAAGGGAAGATGGTAGAAGGGTGCATGTGGCGGTTGTGTATGCTTCAAATAGTGCGGGAGATAGGAGGAAACTTTCGGATGATCCAAAAGGTGCGAAGGGAATGGTAAGTGGCCAAGCTTGGATTATCATGGGTGATTTCAACACTGTAAGGTGGTTAACTGATAGTACGGGAGGTTGCTCCATTGGAACTGGGGATATGTATGAGTTTGCTGATTGTATTACAGCTTTGGAGGTGGATGATATTCGGTCCACAGGTTTGCATTATACGTGAACTAGGAAGCCGAGAGGGTTGGATGGTTTACTGAGGAAGCTTGATAGGGTCTTGATTAATCTCGAATTCATGCAGCTATACACGGATGCGAATGCACAGTTCCTCCCTTTTGGAATTTCGGATCATTCTCCGGTGGTGATACAGTTTCGGGGTGGAAAGGCGGGGAATTACCCGTCATTTAAATTTCCAAATCATATTGTTTCCAATGATAATTTCTTGCAGTTTAGAATGCTTGGCAAGGTAGGGTGGATGGAGCGTTAATGTATGAGTTAACTCGTAAGCTCAAGGGCTTGAAGAGGCCGATTAGGCAACTTTGTGCCCAAAGAGGTAACGTCTCCAACAGAGTGAATATACTTCGAAAGGAAGTAGAGGTGGTGCAAACTGATATGGAGAAAAATCCGTTTATGGTGGAGTTGCGAGAGGATGTGGCGTATCTGGTTGAGGCTTTCCAGCAAGTTCTCTGGGATGAACAGGCATGGTATTCTCAAAAAGCTAAAGTGCGTTGGTTAAAGGAGGGGGATGCTAGTACCAAATATTTTCATAGGGTTGTTCAAGAGAGGAAAGTTCGGGGGCGTATTTCATCCATTTTGGACAGTCAAGGTACGTATTTTGAAGGGGATGAAGTGCCTACCCAATTTGTGAAGTTTTTTGAAGGGTTTGGAACACAGGACATCTGTGATCATGCTAATGTTACCCCTTCTCTTTTTACCAAAACTCTCACGATAGAAGAGTCTTGTGCTATGCTGATTCCTGTTACTAAGGAGGAAGTAAAACGGACCATGTTTGGGTTGCCAAGTGACAAAGCACCGGGACCGGATGGTTTTTCTTCATGTTTTTATAAACATGCTTGGACGGTGGTGGGTAAGGATGTTGAAAATGCTGTCCAAGACTTCTTTCTAAGGGGTAAGTTATTGCGAGAGATAAATCATACTCTTATTTGCTTGGTTCCTAAAGGTGATAATCCTCAGAGAGTTTCGGACTTTCGTCCTATTGCTTTGTGTAATGTTATCTATAAGTGTATTTGTAAAATTCTAGCTAACAGATTGAAGTCATGCCTGAATAAGGTGATTTCGGAATCTCAATCAGCTTTCATTCCGGGTAGGAGGATTTTTGATAATATTTTGCTAGCTCAGGAGTTGATGCTTGGTTATGGGGGTAAAAAAGGAGCAGCGAGATGTGCTTTAAAGATTGATATTCAGAAGGCTTACGATTCTGTGGACTGGAATTTCATGAGGAAGGTGTTACAATGCATAGAAGTTCATCCGTTTTTGGTTCATCTTGTTATGGAATGTGTTACTAAGACATCTTATTCGGTGGTGGTGAATGGGAAACCTTATGGTTTTTCCAAGGCAAAAGGGGTCTTAGGCAGGGAGACCCGTTATCTCCCTACCTTTTTACTTTGGTCATGGAGGTTTAATCTGCTTTCCTAAATAAAAGGGCAAGAGATGTAAACTTGTTCACTTATCATAAAGGATGTCATAGATTACAGATTACCCACCTATGCTTTGCGGATGATTTATTGGTATTTTGTCATGGGGATGTCCGATCTGCTCTCACTATAAAGGAAGCTCTAACAGAATTTAGAATCTGCTCGGGTCTCATTCCAAATGAAGCTAAAAGTACGATTTATTTTTGTAATGTGCCCCGGGGTGTGAAAGAGAGCATTTTGAATTTATTGGAGTTTAGGGAGGGTTCTCTTCCTACTCGGTATCTTGGCATTCCACTATCGGCTAAGCGTCTAACCTCGGCAGATTATTCAAAGGTTATTGATAATGTTAGAAAGAGAATCAGTAATTGGAAGAATAAGGCTCTGTCCTTTGCGGGTAGATTACAACTTATTAAATCGGTGTTATTCCTCTATTCAACTTTTTTGGATGCAAGTTTTTCCTGTTCCAAAGTATGTGATTAAGGATTTGGAAAAGATTTTAAAGGGATTTCTATGGTCGTAAGGGGAACTACAAAGGGGTAAGGCGAAAGTGGCGTGGAAGTTAATTTGCAAACCAAAAGAGGAAGGGGGATTGGGAGTGAGGGAATTGGAGGCTTGGAACACTTCTCTTCTTCTTCCAAATATGTATGACATCCTTATCAAACGTGATTCATTATGGGTGAAATGGATTTACGAGCACCGGCTTAAAAATGTTGATTTTTGGGAGGTAACGATTCCTCATAAGTGTACGGCTGTTTGGAAGGAGATCATTCGTTTGAGGGAACAGATGAGGCATTCTTTTCAAGTGAGAGTAGGAGATGGCCGATCATTCTATGCTCTATACTCTAATTGGTTACCGTGCGGACCTCTTAAAAGCCTCATCACTCCACGGATGTTTTCTAACTTAGGGTTGCCTCCCCAAGCAACTATATTTGATTTTTTGCAGGTTACGGAGTCGAGATGGCCAGATGGTTGGATTGCGAGCTTCCCGGAATTACAAATGCATGACCTTCCTAGGGTAACCGAGGGAGGCAAAGACGATCTCATGTGGAAAACAAGTACTGGGGAGCTCAAAGAATTCTCGGTGTCGCTTGTTTATGATTCTATTCGAACAAGAGTGGACGTGAAGCCGTGGCACAAGATTGTTTGGATAAAGCCGTGTGTTCCAAAGCATGCCTTTGTACTTTGGTGTGCGCTCCTAAACAGGCTTCCAACACAGGATCGTATTGCTCAATGGAAGGAGGAACCACCTGATATGGTCTGTCCTCTTTGTAAGACCACTCAAGATTCTATCACCCACTTATTCTTTACTTGCTCTTTTGCCAAAACGCTTTGGAGAGAGGTAAAACGGGCTGGTTTTTTGCAAAGATCGGATGAGTGGGAAGAAATCCTAGGTGAGTTACAAAGCTTGGGCGAAAATGTTTTGGGTGTCCGTGCTAAACTATTATTCGCAGCGGCTGTTTATTATATTTGGCGCGAGAGGAGCATTCGAATCTTTCAAAACATCTCTAGGGACGAGATGGACGTGGCTAGTGAGTTGAAGAGGGAAATGAAGATGTTCATGGTGGCTAATAGCTGCAAGTTTAGACTTCATGATAGGGAGTATGGCGAGTTTAATGTACCTTGATGGTTTTGTTTTTTGTTTTGGTTTTGGGTGTGCTTGTGGGTTTTTTCCCTCCTTGAGTTAGGGGGTGTCCTTTCTTTGGTGTGGGTGGTGTTGGTTGGTTGGTTGTTTGTTTTGTTTTTTTCTCTCTTTTTATATATTGCCAGAGGTACCGTCCTCTTTCCACGACTTTAATTATGGCAAAATGGCACTAATTGGGACATATTGAGCCACATTAGCACCTATTGAGTCATTTAGGTCCGATTGATACGATGGTCCTATTTTTTTTTTATTTTTTTTCTTTTTTTGAGCGGGAAACCCAGGGACTTCCATTAAAAACAAGAAAAGTTACAAAAGCAGAAACACGTAACATCAAAGAAAATTTAGCAGCCCGACTTGGACAGACAAAACCAAGCCACGAGCAACCAGAACAAACACAGACTAATAATAAAGACAAAGCAACAAGCAAAGACCCCGTTGCACCTCCAAAACGACCACTCAACCAGCACCTTAAATTGTATCTCCATGAGCAATTACGCACCTACTTTTCCTCTTCCAGGCCATTCTCTGGATTATCACACCTCTAGCTTCATTGAACAGCTTCTCAATGCTCCTGCTACAGTTATCAAACAGCCTCTTATTCTGCTCCTGCCAAATAAAATAGACAGTTGCAGAGAAAGAACCCTTTTGCACGGTTGACCAAGCAGTATATTGACCATTGTTGATTCGGTCCACAATATCTGTCCATGTCTCGGGAATATGCTGCAAGGACCTTCCCTCTTCATCAAGTTCCAAACCCCTTTTGAAAAGTCACATTGGAAGAATAAGTGATTATGGGTTTCCAGGCATTGGTGACACAAGAGACATTTTATGTCCGGTGGATTTTGTTTCCAGTTCAGAATACGATCTTGAGTTGGAAGCCGCAACCTACATGCCAACCAAGTACATAAAGCATGTTTGGGAATATAGGCTTTATTCCACACCATCTTTGGCCACAAGAGAATATCATAATCTGGAACCATAGAGGCCCAAGCATTATGAATAGAGAACTCCAAATGCACATTATGACGGCCACTCTACATCATTTTATCCTCCCCGTCCGAGAGGGCCGGGACAGGAATATTAGCCAGCTGCGGGATCCTAGAAAGGAATTCAATTGGCCAGGCATTGCCAATCTTCTGAATGAACTCACTGACAGAGTCATTTACATGAAAACCCTGGGCGTGGATGTGTCGGTAGGAAATAAGAGAACTCAAATGGCCAACAGGAAGCCATTTATCCTCCCACGCATTTGTTGACAAGACGTCATTTGTTGATGTGGTTCTGAATCCTTAGCAAACTGCGGAATATCCACGACCACCAGTCCTTCTTCTTCAGGTTCCAGAAATTAATTCCCTGGATATAGTGGGTACTTACCCATATCTTACCCAAAGAGAATTCCTTTTCCTCAGAATGTCCCAGACCTGCTTCGTGACCAGACACCGATTCCACAATGTAAGATTTTTGAGACCTATGCCTCAATTTCTTTCCGGTTTGCAGATCTCCTCCCAAGAAACATTGCATTTACCACGAGAACTGTCCCATTTGGCCCATAAGAAATCCCTAAAGAGAGATACAAGAGCATAAATGACTCCAGCAGGGAGAACAAAGACCGACATCCAATAAACCTGGAGCGACTGAAGAACAGATAGGATAAGTTGCCGTCTTCCACCATAAGAAAGGAATTTGTTTTTCCAGTTACTCAAATGGCCATTAACCCTTTCCACAAGACCAACCAACCAAGGAACGGGAAAAGTCGTGCGCGACAAACCAACCAAGGCAGAGTAGGCCAAGAAACCAAGGCAACACGATAGGAAACCCAAGGCAACGTGCTAGGAAGCACAATCAACATTCTAGGAACGGGCAACGTCGTGCGGGCAAACCAACCAAGGCATATTAGGCCAAGTGTCCAAGGCAACGTGCTACGAAGCCAAGGCAACGTGCTAGGAACGGGCAACGTCGTGCGGGTAAACTAACCAAGGCATAGTAGGCCAAGTGACCAAAACAACGTGCTAGGAAACTCAAGGTAACGTGCTAGGAAGCCAAACAAATATGCTAGGAACGGGCAATGTCGTGCGAGGAAAACCAACCAAGGCATAGTAGGCCAAGTTTCCAAGTCAACGTGCTAGGAAACCCAAGGCAACGTGCTAGGAATCCAAGCCAAGATTCGAGGAACGGGTAACGTCGTGCGGGCAAATCAACCAAGGCATAGTAGGCCAACTGTTCAAGGCAACGTGCTAGGAAACCCAAGGCAACGTGCTAGGAATCTAAACCAAGATGCTAGGAATGGGAAAAGTCGTGCGCGACAAACCAACCAAGGCATAGTAGGCCAAGTGACCGAGGCAACGTGCTACAAAGCCAAGGCAATGTGCTAGGAACGGACAACGCCGTGCGGGCAAACTAACCAAGGCATAGTAGGCCAAGTGACCAAGGGCAACGTGCTAGGAAGCCAAGCCAGGATGCTAGGAACGGGCAACGTCGTTCGGGCAAACCAGCCAAGGCATAGCAGGCCAAATGTTCAAGGCAACATGCTAGGAAACCCAAGGCAACGTGCTAGGATGCCAAACCAAGATTCTAGGAGCGGGCAACATCGTGCGGGGCAAACCAACCAAGGCATAGTAGGCCAAGTAACAAAGGCAACGTGCCACAAAGCCAAGGCAACGTGCTAGGAACGGGCAATGTCAAGCGGGCAAACTAACCTAGGCATAGTAGGCCAAGTGAGCAAGGCAATGTGCTAGGAAACACAAGGTAACGTGCTAGGAAGCCAAGCCAGTATGCTAGGAACGGGAAAAGTCGTGCGCGACAAACCAACCAAGGCATAGTAGGCCAAGTGGCCAAGGCAACGTGCTACAAAGCCAAGTCAACGTGCTAGGAACAGGCAACGTCGTGCGGGCAAACTAACCAAGGCATAGTAGGCCAAGTTGACCAAGGCAACGTGCTAGGAAACCCAAGGCAACGTGCTAGGAAGCCAAGCCAAGATGCTAGGAACAGGCTACGTCGTGTGTTCAAACCAACCAAGGCAGGCTAGGCCAAGTGACCAAGACAACATGCTAGGAAACCCAAGGTAACGTGCTAGTAAGCCAAGCCAATATGATCTGAAATAGGAACGTCGTGCGGGGCAAACCACCCAAGGCATAGTAGGCCAAGCGACCAAGGCAACGTGCTAGGAAGCCAATCCAGGATGCTAGGAACGGGCAATGTCGTGCGGGGCAAACCAACCAAGGAATAGAAGGCCAAGTGTCCAAGGCAACATGCTAGGAAACCCAAGGCAACGTGCTAGGAAGCGAAGCCAAGATTCTAGGAACGGGCAACTTTGTTCGAGCAAAACCAACCAAGGAATAGTAGGCCAAGTGTCCAAGGCAACGTGTTAGGAATCCAAGCCAAGATGCTAGGAACGGGCAATGTCGTGCGGGGCAAACCAACCATGGCCTAGTAGCTCAAGTGACCAAGCCAACATGCTACGAAGCCCAGGCAACAGGCTAGGAACGGGCAACGTCGTCCGGGGAAACTAATTAAGGCATAGTAGGCCAAGTGACCAAGGCAAAGTGCTGGAAAACCCACGGTAACGTGCTAGGAAGCTAAGCCAAGATGCTAGGAATGGGCTACGTCGTGCGGTCAAACCAACCAAGGCAGAGTATGCCAAGTGAACAAGGCAAAGTGCTAGAAAACCCATGGTAACGTGCTAGGAATTTAAGCCAATTTGGTTGTAACCGGCAACATGGTGCGGGGGAAACCAACCAAAGCATAGCAGTCCAAGTAACCAAGGCAACACGATAGACAACCCAAGGCAACGTGCTAGGAAGCACAACCAGGATTCTAAGAACGGGCTACATCGTGCGGGCAAACCAACCAAGGCATATTAGGCTAAGTGTCCAAGGCAACGTGCTAGGAAACCCAAGGCAACTTGCTAGGAATCCAAGCCAAGATGCTAGGAACGGGCAAAGTCGTGCGGGGCAAACCAACCAAGGCATAGTAGGCCAAGTGACCAAGGCAACGTGCTACGAAGCCCAGGCAACGTGCTAGGAACAGGCATCGTCGTGCGGGTAAACTAACCAAGGCATAGTAGGCCAAGCGACCAAGGCAACGTGCAAGGAAACTCAAGGTAACGTGCTAGGAAGCCAAGCAAATATGCTAGGAACGGGCAACATCGTGCGAGGAAAACCAACCAAGGCACAGTCGGCCAAGTTTCCAAGGCAACGTGTTATGAAACTGAAGGTAACGTGCTAGGAAGCCAAGCCAGTGAACGGCCAACGTCGTGCGGGGAAAACCAACCAAGGCATAGTAGGCCAAGTGTCCAAGGCAACGTGATAGGAAATCCAAGGCAACGTGCTAGAAAGCCAAGCCAAGATTCTAGGAACGGGTAACGTCATGCAGGCAAACTAACCAAGGCATAGTAGGCAAAGTGTCCAAGGCAACGTACTAGGAAACTCAAGGCAATGTGCAAGGAATCCAAGCCAAGATGCTAGGAACGAGAAAAGTCGTGCGCGACAAACCAACCAAGGCATAGTAGGCCAAGTGACCAAGGCAACGTGCTACAAAGCCAAGTCAACGTGCTAGGAACGGGCAACGTCGTGCGGGCAAACTAACCAAGGCATAGTAGGCCAAGTGACCAAGGCAACGTGCTAGGAAACCCAAGGCAACGTGCTAGGAAGCCAATCCAAGATGCTAGGAACGGGCAACGTCGTGTGTTCAAACCAACCAAGGCAGAGTAGGCCAAGTGACCAAGACAACATGCTAGGAAACCCAAGGTAACGTGCTAGGAAACCCACGGTAACGTGCTAGGAAACCCACGGTAATGTCGTCCGGGGAAACCAATACAACGTGCTAGGAAACCCACGGTAACGTGCTAGGAAGCTAAGCCAAGATGCTAGGAATGGGCTCCGTCGTGCGGTCAAACCAACCAAGGCAGAGAATGCCAAGTGAACAAGGCAAAGTGCTTTCTACCCAAGGTAGGCCAAGTAACCAAGGCAACACGATAGGAAACCCAAGGCAACGTGCTAGGAATCACAACCAAGAATCTGGGAACGGGCAACGTCTTGCAAGCAAACCAACCAAGACATTGTAGGCCAAGTGTCCAAGGCAACATGCTAGGAAACCCAAGGCAACGTGCTAGGAAGCCAAGCCAAGATTCTAGGAACCGGCAACATGATGCGGGGTAAGCCAATATTCTAGGAACAGGCTCCATCGTGCGGGTAAACTAACCAAGGAATATTAGGCCAAGTGTCCAAGGCAACGTAATAGGAAACCCAAGGCAACGTGCTAGAAATCCAAGCGAAGATGCAAGGAACGGGCAAAGTCGTGCGGGGCAAACCAACCAAGGCATAGTAGGCCAAGTGACCAAGGCAACGTGCTACGAAGCCAAGGCAACGTGCTAGGAACGGGCAACGTCGTGCGGGTAAACTAACCAAGGCATAGTAGGCCAAGTGACCAAGGGAACGTGCTAGGAAACTCAAGGTAACGTGCTAGGAAGCCAAGCAAATATGCTAGGAACGGGCAACATCGTGCAAGGAAAACCAACCAAGACACAGTAGGCCAAGTTTCCAAGGCAACGTGCTATGAAACTCAAGGTAACGTGCTAGGAAGCCAAGCCAGTATGCTAGGAACGGGCAACGTCGTGTGGGGAAAAAAAACCAAGGCATAGTAGGCCAAGTGACCAAGGAAACGTGCTAGGAAGCCAAGCCAAGAAGTTAGGAACGGGCAACGTCGTCCAGGCAAACCAACCATGGCATAGTAGGCCGAGTGTCGAAGGCAACGTGCTAGGAAACCCAAGGCAACGTGCTAGGAATCCAAGCCAAGATGCTAGGAACGGAAAAAGTCGTGCGCGACAAACCAACCAAGGCATAGTAGGCCAAGTGACCAAGGCAACTTGCTACAAAGCCAAGTCAACGTGCTAGGAACGGGCAACGTCGTGCGGGCATACTAACCAAGGCATAGTAGGCCAAGTGACCAAGGCAACGTGTTAGGAAACCCAAGGCAACGTGCTAGGAAGCCAAGCCAAGATGCTAGGAACGGGCTACGTCGTGCGAGCAAACCAACCAAGGCATAGTAGGCCAAGTGTCCAAGTCAACGTGCTAGGAAACCCAAGGCAACGTGTTAGGAATCCAAGCCAAGATGCTAGGAACGGGCAAAGTCGTGCGTGGCAAACCAACCAAGGCATAGTAGGCCAAGTGACCAAGGCAACGTGCTAGGAAACCCGAAGCAACGTGCTAGGAATCCAAGTCAAGATTCTAGGAACGGGCATAGTCTTGCGGGGCAAACTAACCTAGGCATAGTAGGCCAAGTGACCATGGCAACGTGCTACAAAGCCAAGGCAACGTGCTAGGAACGGGCAACGTCGTGCAGACAAACTAACCAAGGCATAGTAGGCCTAGTGACCAAGGCAACGTGCTAGGAAACTCAAGGTAACGTGCTAGGAAACTCAAGGTAACGTGCTAGGAAGCCAAGCCAGTATGCTAGGAACGGGCAACGTCGTGCGGGAAAAACCAACCAAGGCATAGTAGGCCAAGTGACCAAGGAAACGTGCTAGGAAGCCAAGCCAAGAAGCTAGGAACGGGCAACGTCGTCCGGGCAAACCAACAAAGGCATAGTAGGCCAAGTGTCCAAGGCAACGTGCTAGGAAACCCAAGGCAACGTGCTAGGAAGCCAAGCCAAGATTCTAGGAACGGGCAACGTCGTGCGGGTAAAACAACCAAGGCATTGTAGGCCAAGTGTCCAAGTCAACGTGCAAGGAAACCCAAGTCAACGTGCTAGGAATCCAAGCCAAGATGCTAGGAACGGGCAAAGTCGTGCGGGGCAAACCAACCAAGACATAGTAGGCCAAGTGACCAAGGCAACGTGCTACGAAGCCAAGGCAACGTGCTACGAAGCCAAGGCAACGTGCTAGGAACGGGCAACGTCGTGCGGGCAAACTAACCAAGGCATAGTAGGCCAAGTGACCAAGGCAACGTGCTAGGAAGCCAAGCAAATGTGCTAGGAACGGGCAACATCGTGCAAGGAAAACCAACCAAGACACAGTACGCCAAGTTTCCAAGGCAACGTGCTATGAAACTCAAGGTAACGTGCTAGGAAGCCAAGCCAGTATGCTAGGAACGGGCAACGTCGTGTGGGAAAAAAAAACCAAGGCATAGTAGGCCAAGTGACCAAGGAAACGTGATAGGAAGCCAAGCCAAGAAGCTAGGAACGGGCAACGTCGTCCAGGCAAACCAATTATGGCATAGTAGGCCAAGTGTCCAAGGCAACGTGCTAGGAAAGCCAAGGCAACGTGCTAGGAAGCCAAGCCAAGATTCTAGGAACGGGTAACGTCATGCGGGCAAACCAACCAAGGCATAGTAGGCCAAGTGTCGAAGGCAACGTGCTACGAAACCCAAGGCAACGTTCTAGGAATCCAAGCCAAGATGCTAGGAACGGGAAAAGTTGTGCGCGACAAACCAACCAAGGCATAGTAGGCCAAGTGACCAAGGCAACGTGCTACAAAGCCAAGTCAACGTGCTAGGAACGGGCAACATCGTGCGGGCATACTAACCAAGGCATAGTAGGCCAAGTGACCAAGGTAGCGTGCTAGGAAACCCAAGGCAACGTGCTAGGAAGCCAAGCCAAGATGCTAGGAACGGGCTACGTCGTGCGGGCAAACCAACCAAGGCATAGTAGGCCAAGTGTCGAAGGCAACGTGCTACGAAACCCAAGGCAACGTTCTAGGAATCCAAGCCAAGATGCTAGGAACGGGAAAAGTTGTGCGCGACAAACCAACCAAGGCATAGTAGGCCAAGTGACCAAGGCAACGTGCTACAAAGCCAAGTCAACGTGCTAGGAACGGGCAACGTCGTGCGGGCATACTAACCAAGGCATAGTAGGCCAAGTGACCAAGGCAACGTGCTAGGAAACCCAAGGCAACGTGCTAGGAAGCCAAGCCAAGATGCTAGGAACGGGCTACGTCGTGCGGGCAAACCAACCAAGGCATAGTAGGCCAAGTGTCCAAGTCAACGTGCTAGGAAACCCAAGGCCACGTGCTAGGAATCCAAGCCAAGATGCTAGGAACGGGCAAAGTCGTGCGTGGCAAACCAACCAAGGCATAGTAGGCCAAGTGACCAAGGCAACGTGCTAGGAAACCCAAAGCAACGTGCTAGGAATCCAAGTCAAGATGCTAGGAACGGGCATAGTCGTGCGGGGCAAACTAACCTAGGCATAGTAGGCCAAGTGACCATGGCAACGTGCTACAAAGCCAAGGCAACGTGCTAGGAACGGGCAACGTCGTGCAGGCAAACTAACCAAGGCATAGTAGGCCTAGTGACCAAGGCAACGTGCTAGGAAACTCAAGGTAACGTGCTAGGAAGCCAAGCCAGTATGCTAGGAACAGGCAACGTCGTGCTGGAAAAACCAACCAAGGCATAGTAGGCCAAGTGACCAAGGAAACGTGCAAAGAATCCAATCCAATATGCTAGGAACGGGCAATGTCGTGCGGGCAACCCAAGGCATAGTAGGCCAAGTGACCGAGGCAACATGCTAGGAAACCCAAGGCATAGTAGGCCAAGTGACCAAGGCAACGTGCTAGGAAACCCAAGGCAACGTTCTAGGAATCTAAACAAATATGATTGGAATGAACAACGTCGTGCGGGCAAACCAAGGCATAGTAGGCCAGGTGACCAAGGAACAGTAGGCCAAGTGACCAAGGCAACGTGCTAGGAAACCCAAGGCAACGTGCTAGAAATCCAAGCCAAGATGCTAGGAACGGGCAAAGTCGTGCATGGCAAACCAAGGCATAGTAGGCCAAGTGACCAAGGCAACGTGCTACGAAGCCAAGGCAACGTGCTAGGAACGGGCAACATCGTGCGGGTAAACTAACCATGGCATAGTAGGCCAAGTGACCAAGGGAACGTGCTAGGAAACTCAAGGTAACGTGCTAGGAAGCCAAGCAAATACGCTAGGAACGGGCAACATCGTGCGAGGAAAACCAACCAAGACACAGTAGGCCAAGTTTCCAAGGCAACGTGCTATGAAACTCAAGGTAACGTGCTAGGAAGCCAAGCCAAGATTCTAGGAACGGGCAACGTCGAGCGGGAAAAACAACCAAGGCATAGTAGGCCAAATGTCCAAGGCAACGTGCTAGGAAAGCCAAGGCAACGTGCTAGGAAGCCAAGCCAAGATGATAGGAACGGGAAAAGTCGTGCGCGACAAACCAACCAAGGCATAGTAGGCCAAGTGACCAAGGCAACGTGCTAGAAAGCCAAGTCAACGTGCTAGGAACAGGCAACCTGGTGCGGGCATACTAACCAAGGCATAGTAGGCCAAGTGACCAAGGCCACGTGCTAGGAAACCCTAGGCAACGTGCTAGGAAGCCAAGCCAAGATACTAGGAACGGGCTACGTCGTGCGGGCAAACCAACCAAGGCATAGTAGGCCAAGTGTCCAAGTCAACGTGCTAGGAAACCCAAGGCAACGAGCTAGGAATCCAAGCCAAGATGCTAGGAACGGGGAAAGTCGTGCGTGGCAAACCAAACAAGGCATAGTAGGCCAAGTGACCAAAGCAACAGGCTAGGAAACCCAAAGCAACGTGCTAGGAATCCAAGTCAAGATGCTAGGAACGGGCATAGTCGTGCGGGGCAAACTAACCTAGGCATAGTAGGCCAAGTGACCATGGTAACGTGCTACAAAGCCAAGGCAACGTGCTAGGAACGGGCAACGTCGTGCAGGCAAACTAACCAAGGCATAGTAGGCCTTGTGACCAAGGCAACGTGCTAGGAAACTCAAGGTAACGTGCTAGGAAGCCAAGCCAGTATGCTAGGAACGGGCAACGTCGTGCGGGAAAAACCAACCAAGGCATAGTAGACCAAGTGACCAAGGAAACGTGCTAGGAAGCCAAGCCAAGAAGCTAGGAACGGGCAACGTCGTCCGGGCAAACCAACCAAGGCATAGTAGGCCAAGTGTCCAAGGCAACATGCTAGGAAGCCAAGCCAAGATTCTAGGAACGGGCAACGTCGTGCGGGAAAAACAACCAACGCATAGTAGGCCAAGTGTCCAAGTCAACGTGCTAGGAAACCCAAGGCAACGTGCTAGGAATCCAAGCCAAGATGCTAGGAACGGGCAAAGTCGTGCGGGGCAAACCAACCAAGGCATAGTAGGCCAAGTGACCAAGGCAACGTGCTACGAAGCCAAGGCAACGTGCTAGGAACGGGCAACGTCGTGCGGGCAAACTAACCATGGCATAGTAGGCCAAGTGACCAAGGCAACGTGCTAGGAAACTCAAGGTAACGTGCTAGGAAGCCAAGCCAATATCCTAGGAACGGGCAACGTCATGCGAGGAAAACCAACCAAGGGCATAGTAGGCCAAGTTTCCAAGGCAACGTGCTAGAAAACTCAAGGTAACGTGCTAGGAAGCCAAGCCAATATGCTAGGAACGGGTAACGTCATGCGAGGAAAACCAACCAAGGCATAGTAGGCCAAGTGACCAAGGAAACGTGCTAGGAAGCCAAGCCAAGAAGCTAGGAACGGGCAACGTCGTCCGGGCAAACCAACCAAGGCATAGTAGGGCAAGTGTCCAAGGCAACGTGCTAGGAAACCCAAGGCAACGTTCTAGGAAGCCAAGCCAAGATTCTAGGAACGGGCAACGTCGTGCGGGTAAAACAACCAAGGTATAGTAGGCCAAGTGTCCAAGTCAACGTGCTAGGAAACCCAAGGCAAAGTGCTAGGAATCCAAGCCAAGATGCTAGGAACGGGCAGAGTCGTGCGGGGCAAACCAACCAAGGCATAGTAGGCCAAATGACCAAGGCAACGTGCTACGAAGCCAAGGCAACGTTTTACGAAGCCAAGGCAACGTGCTACGAAGCCAAGGCAACGTGCTAGGAACGGGCAACGTCGTGCGGGCAAACTAACCAAGGCATAGTAGGGCCAAGTGACCAAGGCAACGTGCTAGGAAACTCAAGGTAACGTGCTAGGAAGCCAAGCCAATATCCTAGGAACGGGCAACGTCATGCGAGGAAAACCAACCAAGGCATAGTAGGCCAAGTTTCCAAGGCAACGTGCTAGAAAACTCAAGGTAACGTGCTAGGAAGCCAAGCCAATATGCTAGGAACGGGTAACGTCATGCGAGGAAAACCAACCAAGGCATAGTAGGCCAAGTGACCAAGGAATCGTGCTAGGAAGCCAAGCCAAGAAGCTAGGAACGGGCAACGTCGTCCGGGCAAACCAACCAAGCCAAATAGTAGGCCAACTGTCCAAGGCAACGTGCTTGGAAAGCCAAGGCAACGTGCTAGGAAGCCAAGCCAAGATTCTAGGAACGGGTAACGTCATGCGGGAAAACCAACCAAGGCATAGTAGGCCAAGTGTCCAAGACAACGTGCTAGGAAACCCAAGGCAACGTGCTAGGAATTCAAGCCAAGATGCTAGGAACGGGAAAAGTCGTGCGCGACAAACCAACCAAGGCATAGTAGGCCAACTGTCCAAGGCAACGTGCTTGGAAAGCCAAGGCAACGTGCTAGGAAGCCAAGCCAAGATTCTAGGAACGGGTAACGTCATGCGGGCAAACCAACCAAGGCATAATAGGCCAAGTGTCGAAGGCAACGTGCTAGGAAACCCAAGGCAACGCGCTAGGAATCCAAGCCAAGATGCTAGGAACGGGAAAAGTCGTGCGCGACAAACAAACCAAGGCATAGTAGGCCAAGTGACCAAGGCAACGTGCTACAAAGCCAAGTCAACGTGCTAGGAACGGGCAACGTCGTGCGGGCATACTAACCAAGGCATAGTAGGCCAAGTGATCAAGGCAACGTGCTAGGAAATCCAAGGCAACGTGCTAGGAAGCCAAGCCAAGATGCTAGGAACGGGCTACGTCGTGTGGGCAAACCAACCAAGGCATAGTAGGCCAAGTGTCCAAGTCAACGTGCTAGGAAACCCAAGGCAACGTGCTAGGAATCCAAGCCAAGATGCTAGGAACGGGCAAAGTCGTGCGTGGCAAACCAACCAAGGCGTAGTAGGCCAAGTGACCAAGGCAACGTGCTAGGAAACCCAAAGCAACGTGCTAGGAATCCAAGTCAAGATGCTAGGAACGAGCATAGTCGTGCGGGGAAAACTAACCTAGGCATAGTAGACCAAGTGACCATGGCAACGTGCTACAAAGCCAAGGCAACGTGCTAGGAACGGGCAACGTCGTGCAGGCAAACTAACCAAGGCATAGTAGGCCTAGTGACCAAGGCAACGTGCTAGGAAACTCAAGGTAACGTGCTAGGAAGCCAAGCCAGTATGCTAGGAACGGGCAACGTCGTGCGGGAAAAACCAACCAAGGCATAGTAGACCAAGTGACCAAGGAAACGTGCTAGGAAGCCAAGCCAAGAAGCTAGGAACGGGCAACGTCGTCCGGGCAAACCAACCAAGGCATAGTAGGCCAAGTGTCCAAGGCAACGTGCTAGGAAACCCAAGGCAACGTGCTAGGAAGCCAAGCCAAGATTCTAGGAACGGGCAACGTCGTGCGGGTAAAACAACCAAGGCATAGTAGGCCAAGTGTCCAAGTCAACGTGCTAGGAAACCCAAGGCAACGTGCTAGGAATCCAAGCCAAGATGCTAGGAACGGACAAAGTCGTGCGGGGCAAACCAACCAACGCATAGTAGGCCAAGTGACCAAGGCAACGTGCTACGAAGCCAAGGCAACATGCTACGAAGCCAAGGCAACGTGCTAGGAACGGGCAACGTCGTGCGGGCAAACTAACCAAGGCATAGCAGGGCCAAGTGACCAAGGCAACGTGCTAGAAAACTCAAGGTAACGTGCTAGGAAGCCAAGCCAATATGCTAGGAACGGGTAACGTCATGCGAGGAAAACCAACCAAGGCATAGTAGGCCAAGTGACCAAGGAATCGTGCTAGGAAGCCAAGCCAAGAAGCTAGGAACGGGCAACGTCGTCCGGGCAAACCAACCAAGCCATAGTAGGCCAACTGTCCAAGGCAACGTGCTTGGAAAGCCAAGGCAACGTGCTAGGAAGCCAAGCCAAGATTCTAGGAACGGGTAACGTCTTGCGGGAAAACCAACCAAGGCATAGTAGGCCAAGTGTCCAAGTCAACATGCTAGGAAACCCAAGGCAACGTGCTAGGAAGCCAAGCCAAGATTCTAGGAACGGGCAACGTCGTGCGGGTAAAACAACCAAGGCATAGTAGGCCAAGTGTCCAAGTCAACGTGCTAGGAAACCCAAGGCAACGTGCTAGGAATCCAAGCCAAGATGCTAGGAACGGGCAAAGTCGTGCGGGGCAAACCAACCAAGGCATAGTAGGCCAAGTGACCAAGGCAACATGCTACGAAGCCAAGGCAACATGCTACGAAGCCAAGGCAACGTGCTAGGAACGGGCAACGTCGTGCGGGCAAACTAACCAAGGCATAGCAGGGCCAAGTGACCAAGGCAACGTGCTAGGAAACTCAAGGTAACGTGCTAGGAAGCCAAGCCAATATCCTAGGAACGGGCAACGTCATGCGAGGAAAACCAACCAAGGCATAGTAGGCCAAGTTTCCAAGGCAACGTGCTAGAAAACTCAAGGTAACGTGCTAGGAAGCCAAGCCAATATGCTAGGAACGGGTAACGTCATGCGAGGAAAACCAACCAAGGCATAGTAGGCCAAGTGACCAAGGAATCGTGCTAGGAAGCCAAGCCAAGAAGCTAGGAACGGGCAACGTCGTCCGGCAAACCAACCAAGCCATAGTAGGCCAACTGTCCAAGGCAACGTGCTTGGAAAGCCAAGGTAACGTGCTAGGAAGCCAAGCCAAGATTCTAGGAACGGGTAACGTCTTGCGGGAAAACCAACCAAGGCATAGTAGGCCAAGTGTCCAAGGCAACATGCTAGGAAACCCAAGGCAACGTGCTAGGAAGCCAAGCCAAGATTCTAGGAACGGGCAACGTCGTGCGGGTAAAACAACCAAGGCATAGTAGGCCAAGTGTCCAAGTCAACGTGCTAGGAAACCCAAGGCAACGTGCTAGGAATCCAAGCCAAGATGCTAGGAACGGGCAAAGTCGTGCGGTCCAAACCAACCAAGGCATAGTAGGCCAAGTGACCAAGGCAACATGCTACGAAGCCAAGGCAACATGCTACGAAGCCAAGGCAACGTGCTAGGAACGGGCAACGTCGTGCGGGCAAACTAACCAAGGCATAGCAGGGCCAAGTGACCAAGGCAACGTGCTAGGAAACTCAAGGTAACGTGCTAGGAAGCCAAGCCAATATCCTAGGAACGGGCAACGTCATGCGAGGAAAACCAACCAAGGCATAGTAGGCCAAGTTTCCAAGGCAACGTGCTAGAAAACTCAAGGTAACGTGCTAGGAAGCCAAGCCAATATGCTAGGAACGGGTAACGTCATGCGAGGAAAACCAACCAAGGCATAGTAGGCCAAGTGACCAAGGAATCGTGCTAAGAAGCCAAGCCAAGAAGCTAGGAACGGGCAACGTCGTCCGGGCAAACCAACCAAGCCATAGTAGGCCAACTATCCAAGGCAACGTGCTTGGAAAGCCAAGGCAACGTGCTAGGAAGCCAAGCCAAGATTCTAGGAACGGGTAACGTCTTGCGGGAAAACCAACCAAGGCATAGTAGGCCAAGTGTCCAAGACAACGTGCTAGGAAACCCAAGGCAACGTGCTAGGAATTCAAGCCAAGATGCTAGGAACGGGAAAAGTCGTGCGCGACAAACCAACCAAGCCATAGTAGGCCAACTGTCCAAGGCAACGTGCTAGGAAACCCAAGGCAACGTTCTAGGAAGCCAAGCCAAGATTCTAGGAACGGGCAACGTCGTGCGGGTAAAACAACCAAGGCATAGTAGGCCAAGTGTCCAAGTCAACGTGCTAGGAAACCCAAGGCAACGTGCTAGGAATCCAAGCCAAGATGCTAGGAACGGGCAAAGTCGTGCGGGGCAAACCAACCAAGGCATAGTACGCCAAGTGACCAAGGCAACGTGCTACGAAGCCAAGGCAACGTGCTACGAAGCCAAGGCAACGTGCTAGGAACGGGCAACGTCGTGCGGGCAAACTAACCAAGGCATAGTAGGGCCAAGTGACCAAGGCAACTTGCTAGGAAACTCAAGGTAACGTGCTAGGAAGCCAAGCCAATATCCTAGGAACGGGCAACGTCATGCGAGGAAAACCAACCAAGGCATAGTAGGCCAAGTTTCCAAGGCAACGTGCTAGAAAACTCAAGGTAACGTGCTAGGAAGCCAAGCCAATATGCTAGGAACGGGTAACATCATGCGAGGAAAACCAACCAAGGCATAGTAGGCCAAGTGACCAAGGAAACGTGCTAGGAAGCCAAGCCAAGAAGCTAGGAACGGGCAACGTCGTCCGGGCAAACCAACCAAGGCATAGTAGGCCAAGTGTCCAAGGCAACGTGCTAGGAAACCCAAGGCAACGTTCTAGGAAGCCAAGCCAAGATTCTAGGAACGGGCAACGTCGTGCGGGTAAAACAACCAAGGCATAGTAGGCCAAGTGTCCAAGTCAACGTGCTAGGAAACCCAAGGCAACGTGCTAGGAATCCAAGCCAAGATGCTAGGAACGGGCAAAGTCGTGCGGGGCAAACCAACCAAGGCATAGTAGGCCAAGTGACCAAGGCAACATGCTATGAAGCCAAGGAAACGTGCTACGAAGCCAAGGCAACGTGCTAGGAACAGGCAACGTCGTGCGGGCAAACTAACCAAGGCATAGTAGGGCCAAGTGACCAAGGCAACGTGCTAGGAAACTCAAGGTAACGTGCTAGGAAGCCAAGCCAATATCCTAGGAACGGGCAACGTCATACGAGGAAAACCAACCAAGGCATAGTAGGCCAAGTTTCCAAGGCAACGTGCTAGAAAACTCAAGGTAACGTGCTAGGAAGCCAAGCCAATATGCTAGGAACGGGTAACGTCATGCGAGGAAAACCAACCAAGGCATAGTAGGCCAAGTGACCAAGGAATCGTGCTAGGAAGCCAAGCCAAGAAGCTAGGAACGGGCAACGTCGTCCGGGCAAACCAACCAAGCCATAGTAGGCCAACTGTCCAAGACAACGTGCTTGGAAAGCCAAGGCAACGTGCTAGGAAGCCAAGCCAAGATTCTAGGAACGGGTAACGTCATGCGGGAAAACCAACCAAGGCATAGTAGGCCAAGTGTCCAAGACAACGTGCTAGGAAACCCAAGGCAACATGCTAGGAATTCAAGCCAAGATGCTAGGAACGGGAAAAGTCGTGCGCGACAAACCAACCAAGCCATAGTAGGCCAGCTGTCCAAGGCAACGTGCTTGGAAAGCCAAGGCAACGTGCTAGGAAGCCAAGCCAAGATTCTAGGAACGGGTAACGTCATGCGGGCAAACCAACCAAGGCATAGTAGGCCAAGTGTCGAAGGCAACGTGCTAGGAAACCCAAGGCAACGTGCTAGGAATCCAAGCCAAGATGCTAGGAACGGGAAAAGTCGTGCGCGACAAACCAACCAAGGCATAGTAGGCCAAGTGACCAAGGCAACGTGCTACAAAGCCAAGTCAACGTGCTAGGAACGGGCAACGTCGTGCGGGCATACTAACCAAGGCATAGTAGGCCAAGTGACCAAGGCAACGTGCTAGGAAACCCAAGGCAACGTGCTAGGAAGCCAAGCCAAGATGCTAGGAACGGGCTACGTCGTGTGGGCAAACCAACCAAGGCATAGTAGGCCAAGTGTCCAAGTCAACGTGCTAGGAAACCCAAGGCAACGTGCTAGGAATCCAAGCCAAGATGCTAGGAACGGGCAAAGTCGTGCGTGGCAAACCAACCAAGGCATAGTAGGCCAAGTGACCAAGGCAACGTGCTAGGAAACCCAAAGCAACGTGCTAGGAATCCAAGTCAAGATGCTAGGAACGGGCATAGTCGTGCGGGGCAAACTAACCTAGGCATAGTAGGCCAAGTGACCATGGCAACGTGCTACTAAGCCAAGGCAACATGCTAAGAACGGGCAACGTCGTGCATGCAAACTAACCAAGGCATAGTAGGCCTAGTGACCAAGGCAACGTGCTAGGAAACTCAAGGTAACGTGCTAGGAAGCGAAGCTAGTATGCTAGGAACAGGCAACGTCGTGCGGGAAAAACCAACCAAGGCATAGTAGGCCAAGTGACCAAGGAAACGTGCTAGGAAGCCAAGCCAAGATTCTAGGAACGGGTAACGTCATGCGGGCAAACCAACCAAGGCATTGTAGGCCAAGTGTCGAAGGCAACGTGCTAGGAAACCCAAGGAAACGTGCTTGGAATCCAAGCCAAGATGCTAGGAACGGGAAAAGTCGTGCGCGACAAACCAACCAACGCATAATAGGCCAAGTGACCAAGGCAACGTGCTACAAAGCCAAGGCAACGTGCTAGGAACGGGCAACGTCGTGCAGGCAAACTAACCAAGGCATAGTAGGCCTAGTGACCAAGGCAACGTGCTAGGAAACTCAAGGTAACGTGCTAGGAAGCCAAGCCAGTATGCTAGGAACGGGCAACGTCGTGCGGGAAAAACCAACCAAGGCATAGTAGACCAAGTGACCAAGGAAACGTGCTAGGAAGCCAAGCCAAGAAGCTAGGAACGGGCAACGTCGTCCGGGCAAACCAACCAAGGCATAGTAGGCCAAGTGTCCAAGGCAACGTGCTAGGAAACCCAAGGCAACGTGCTAGGAAGCCAAGCCAAGATTCTAGGAACGGGCAACGTCGTGCGGGTAAAACAACCAAGGCATAGTAGGCCAAGTGTCCAAGTCAACGTGCTAGGAAACCCAAGGCAACGTGCTAGGAATCCAAGCCAAGATGCTAGGAACGGGCAAAGTCGTGCGGGGCAAACCAACCAACGCATAGTAGGCCAAGTGACCAAGGCAACGTGCTACGAAGCCAAGGCAACATGCTACGAAGCCAAGGCAACGTGCTAGGAACGGGCAACGTCGTGCGGGCAAACTAACCAAGGCATAGTAGGCCAAGTGACCAAGGCAACGTGCTAGAAAACTCAAGGTAACGTGCTAGGAAGCCAAGCCAATATGCTAGGAACGGGTAACGTCATGCGAGGAAAACCAACCAAGGCATAGTAGGCCAAGTGACCAAGGAATCGTGCTAGGAAGCCAAGCCAAGAAGCTAGGAACGGGCAACGTCGTCCGGCAAACCAACCAAGCCATAGTAGGCCAACTGTCCAAGGCAACGTGCTTGGAAAGCCAAGGCAACGTGCTAGGAAGCCAAGCCAAGATTCTAGGAACGGGTAACGTCTTGCGGGAAAACCAACCAAGGCATAGTAGGCCAAGTGTCCAAGTCAACATGCTAGGAAACCCAAGGCAACGTGCTAGGAAGCCAAGCCAAGATTCTAGGAACGGGCAACGTCGTGCGGGTAAAACAACCAAGGCATAGTAGGCCAAGTGTCCAAGTCAACGTGCTAGGAAACCCAAGGCAACGTGCTAGGAATCCAAGCCAAGATGCTAGGAACGGGCAAAGTCGTGCGGGGCAAACCAACCAAGGCATAGTAGGCCAAGTGACCAAGGCAACATGCTACGAAGCCAAGGCAACATGCTACGAAGCCAAGGCAACGTGCTAGGAACGGGCAACGTCGTGCGGGCAAACTAACCAAGGCATAGCAGGGCCAAGTGACCAAGGCAACGTGCTAGGAAACTCAAGGTAACGTGCTAGGAAGCCAAGCCAATATCCTAGGAACGGGCAACGTCATGCGAGGAAAACCAACCAAGGCATAGTAGGCCAAGTTTCCAAGGCAACGTGCTAGAAAACTCAAGGTAACGTGCTAGGAAGCCAAGCCAATATGCTAGGAACGGGTAACGTCATGCGAGGAAAACCAACCAAGGCATAGTAGGCCAAGTGACCAAGGAATCGTGCTAGGAAGCCAAGCCAAGAAGCTAGGAACGGGCAACGTCGTCCGGGCAAACCAACCAAGCCATAGTAGGCCAACTGTCCAAGGCAACGTGCTTGGAAAGCCAAGGTAACGTGCTAGGAAGCCAAGCCAAGATTCTAGGAACGGGTAACGTCTTGCGGGAAAACCAACCAAGGCATAGTAGGCCAAGTGTCCAAGGCAACATGCTAGGAAACCCAAGGCAACGTGCTAGGAAGCCAAGCCAAGATTCTAGGAACGGGCAACGTCGTGCGGGTAAAACAACCAAGGCATAGTAGGCCAAGTGTCCAAGTCAACGTGCTAGGAAACCCAAGGCAACGTGCTAGGAATCCAAGCCAAGATGCTAGGAACGGGCAAAGTCGTGCGGTCCAAACCAACCAAGGCATAGTAGGCCAAGTGACCAAGGCAACATGCTACGAAGCCAAGGCAACATGCTACGAAGCCAAGGCAACGTGCTAGGAACGGGCAACGTCGTGCGGGCAAACTAACCAAGGCATAGCAGGGCCAAGTGACCAAGGCAACGTGCTAGGAAACTCAAGGTAACGTGCTAGGAAGCCAAGCCAATATCCTAGGAACGGGCAACGTCATGCGAGGAAAACCAACCAAGGCATAGTAGGCCAAGTTTCCAAGGCAACGTGCTAGAAAACTCAAGGTAACGTGCTAGGAAGCCAAGCCAATATGCTAGGAACGGGTAACGTCATGCGAGGAAAACCAACCAAGGCATAATAGGCCAAGTGACCAAGGAATCGTGCTAGGAAGCCAAGCCAAGAAGCTAGGAACGGGCAACGTCGTCCGGGCAAACCAACCAAGCCATAGTAGGCCTACTGTCCAAGGCAACGTGCTTGGAAAGCCAAGGCAACGTGCTAGGAAGCCAAGCCAAGATTCTAGGAACGGGTAACGTCTTGCGGGAAAACCAACCAAGGCATAGTAGGCCAAGTGTCCAAGACAACGTGCTAGGAAACCCAAGGCAACGTGCTAGGAATTCAAGCCAAGATGCTAGGAACGGGAAAAGTCGTGCGCGACAAACCAACCAAGCCATAGTAGGCCAACTGTCCAAGGCAACGTGCTAGGAAACCCAAGGCAACGTTCTAGGAAGCCAAGCCAAGATTCTAGGAACGGGCAACGTCGTGCGGGTAAAACAACCAAGGCATAGTAGGCCAAGTGTCCAAGTCAACGTGCTAGGAAACCCAAGGCAACGTGCTAGGAATCCAAGCCAAGATGCTAGGAACGGGCAAAGTCGTGCGGGGCAAACCAACCAAGGCATAGTACGCCAAGTGACCAAGGCAACGTGCTACGAAGCCAAGGCAACGTGCTACGAAGCCAAGGCAACGTGCTACGAAGCCAAGGCAACGTGCTAGGAACGGGCAACGTCGTGCGGGCAAACTAACCAAGGCATAGTAGGGCCAAGTGACCAAGGCAACTTGCTAGGAAACTCAAGGTAACGTGCTAGGAAGCCAAGCCAATATCCTAGGAACGGGCAACGTCATGCGAGGAAAACCAACCAAGGCATAGTAGGCCAAGTTTCCAAGGCAACGTGCTAGAAAACTCAAGGTAACGTGCTAGGAAGCCAAGCCAATATGCTAGGAACGGGTAACATCATGCGAGGAAAACCAACCAAGGCATAGTAGGCCAAGTGACCAAGGAAACGTGCTAGAAGCCAAGCCAAGAAGCTAGGAACGGGCAACGTCGTCCGGGCAAACCAACCAAGGCATAGTAGGCCAAGTGTCCAAGGCAACGTGCTAGGAAACCCAAGGCAACGTTCTAGGAAGCCAAGCCAAGATTCTAGGAACGGGCAACGTCGTGCGGGTAAAACAACCAAGGCATAGTAGGCCAAGTGTCCAAGTCAACGTGCTAGGAAACCCAAGGCAACGTGCTAGGAATCCAAGCCAAGATGCTAGGAACGGGCAAAGTCGTGCGGGGCAAACCAACGAAGGCATAGTAGGCCAAGTGACCAAGGCAACATGCTATGAAGCCAAGGAAACGTGCTACGAAGCCAAGGCAACGTGCTAGGAACGGGCAACGTCGTGCGGGCAAACTAACCAAGGCATAGTAGGGCCAAGTGACCAAGGCAACGTGCTAGGAAACTCAAGGTAACGTGCTAGGAAGCCAAGCCAATATCCTAGGAACGGGCAACGTCATGCGAGGAAAACCAACCAAGGCATAGTAGGCCAAGTTTCCAAGGCAACGTGCTAGAAAACTCAAGGTAACGTGCTAGGAAGCCAAGCCAATATGCTAGGAACGGGTAACGTCATGCGAGGAAAACCAACCAAGGCATAGTAGGCCAAGTGACCAAGGAATCGTGCTAGGAAGCCAAGCCAAGAAGCTAGGAACGGGCAACGTCGTCCGGGCAAACCAACCAAGCCATAGTAGGCCAACTGTCCAAGACAACGTGCTTGGAAAGCCAAGGCAACGTGCTAGGAAGCCAAGCCAAGATTCTAGGAACGGGTAACGTCATGCGGGAAAACCAACCAAGGCATAGTAGGCCAAGTGTCCAAGACAACGTGCTAGGAAACCCAAGGCAACATGCTAGGAATTCAAGCCAAGATGCTAGGAACGGGAAAAGTCGTGCGCGACAAACCAACCAAGCCATAGTAGGCCAACTGTCCAAGGCAACGTGCTTGGAAAGCCAAGGCAACGTGCTAGGAAGCCAAGCCAAGATTCTTGGAACGGGTAACGTCATGCGGGCAAACCAACCAAGGCATAGTAGGCCAAGTGTCGAAGGCAACGTGCTAGGAAACCCAAGGCAACGTGCTAGGAATCCAAGCCAAGATGCTAGGAACGGGAAAAGTCGTGCGCGACAAACCAACCAAGGCATAGTAGGCCAAGTGACCAAGGCAACGTGCTACGAAGCCAAGGCAACGTGCTAGGAACGGGCAACGTCGTGCGGGCAAACAAACCATGGCATAGTAGGCCAAGTGACCAAGGCAACGTGCTAGGAAACTCAAGGTAACGTGCTAGGAAGCCAAGCCAATATCCTAGGAACGGGCAACGTCGTGCGAGGAAAACCAACCAAGGGCATAGTAGGCCATGTTTCCAAGGCAACGTGCTAGAAAACTCAAGGTAACGTGCTAGGAAGCCAAGCCAATATGCTAGGAACGGGTAACGTCATGCGAGGAAAACCAACCAAGGCATAGTAGGCCAAGTGACCAAGGAAACGTGCTAGGAAGCCAAGCCAAGAAGCTAGGAACGGGCAACGTCGTCCGGGCAAACCAACCAAGCCATAGTAGGCCAACTGTCCAAGACAACGTGCTTGGAAAGCCAAGGCAACGTGCTAGGAAGCCAAGCCAAGATTCTAGGAACGGGTAACGTCATGCGGGAAAACCAACCAAGGCATAGTAGGCCAAGTGTCCAAGACAACGTGCTAGGAAACCCAAGGCAACATGCTAGGAATTCAAGCCAAGATGCTAGGAACGGGAAAAGTCGTGCGCGACAAACCAACCAAGCCATAGTAGGCCAACTGTCCAAGGCAACGTGCTTGGAAAGCCAAGGCAACGTGCTAGGAAGCCAAGCCAAGATTCTTGGAACGGGTAACGTCATGCGGGCAAACCAACCAAGGCATAGTAGGCCAAGTGTCGAAGGCAACGTGCTAGGAAACCCAAGGCAACGTGCTAGGAATCCAAGCCAAGATGCTAGGAACGGGAAAAGTCGTGCGCGACAAACCAACCAAGGCATAGTAGGCCAAGTGACCAAGGCAACGTGCTACAAAGCCAAGTCAACGTGCTAGGAACGGGCAACGTCGTGCGGGCATACTAACCAAGGCATAGTAGGCCAAGTGACCAAGGCAACGTGCTAGGAAACCCAAGGCAACGTGCTAGGAAGCCAAGCCAAGATGCTAGGAACGGGCTACGTCGTGTGGGCAAACCAACCAAGGCATAGTAGGCCAAGTGTCCAAGTCAACGTGCTAGGAAACCCAAGGCAACGTGCTAGGAATCCAAGCCAAGATGCTAGGAACGGGCAAAGTCGTGCGTGGCAAACCAACCAAGGCATAGTAGGCCAAGTGACCAAGGCAACGTGCTAGGAAACCCAAAGCAACGTGCTAGGAATCCAAGTCAAGATGCTAGGAACGGGCATAGTCGTGCGGGGCAAACTAACCTAGGCATAGTAGGCCAAGTGACCATGGCAACGTGCTACTAAGCCAAGGCAACATGCTAAGAACGGGCAACGTCGTGCATGCAAACTAACCAAGGCATAGTAGGCCTAGTGACCAAGGCAACGTGCTAGGAAACTCAAGGTAACGTGCTAGGAAGCGAAGCTAGTATGCTAGGAACAGGCAACGTCGTGCGGGAAAAACCAACCAAGGCATAGTAGGCCAAGTGACCAAGGAAACGTGCTAGGAAGCCAAGCCAAGAAGCTAGGAACGGGCAACGTCGTCCGGGCGAACCAACCAAGGCATAGTAGGCCAAGTGTCCAAGGCAACGTGCTAGGAAACCCAAGGCAACGTTCTAGGAAGCCAAGCCAAGATTCTAGGAACGGGCAACGTCGTGCGGGTAAAACAACCAAGGCATAGTAGGCCAAGTGTCCAAGTCAACGTGCTAGGAATCCAAGCCAAGATGCTAGGAACGGGCAAAGTCGTGCGGGGCAAACCAACCAAGGCATAGTAGGCCAAGTGACCAAGGCAACGTGCTACGAAGCCAAGGCAACGTGCTACGAAGCCAAGGCAACGTGCTTGGAACGGGCAACGTCGTGCGGGCAAACTAACCAAGGCATAGTAGGGCCAAGTGACCAAGGCAACGTGCTAGGAAACTCAAGGTAACGTGCTAGGAAGCCAAGCCAATATCCTAGGAACGGGCAACGTCATGCGAGGAAAACCAACCAAGGCATAGTAGGCCAAGTTTCCAAGGCAACGTGCTAGAAAACTCAAGGTAACGTGCTAGGAAGCCAAGCCAATATGCTAGGAACGGGTAACGTCATGCGAGGAAAACCAACCAAGGCATAGTAGGCCAAGTGACCAAGGAATCGTGCTAGGAAGCCAATCCAAGAAGCTAGGAACGGGCAACGTCGTCCCGGCAAACCAACCAAGCCATAGTAGGCCAACTGTCCAAGGCAACGTGCTTGGAAAGCCAAGGCAACGTGCTAGGAAGCCAAGCCAAGATTCTAGGAACGGGTAACGTCATGCGGGAAAACCAACCAAGGCATAGTAGGCCAAGTGTCCAAGACAACGTGCTAGGAAACCCAAGGCAACGTGCTAGGAATTCAAGCCAAGATGCTAGGAACGGGTAAAGTCGTGCGCGACAAACCAACCAAGCCATAGTAGGCCAACTGTCCAAGGCAACGTGCTGGGAAAGCCAAGGCAACGTGCTAGGAAGCCAAGCCAAGATTCTAGGAACGGGTAACGTCATGCGGGCAAACCAACCAAGGCATAGTAGGCCAAGTGTCGAAGGCAACATGCTAGGAAACCCAAGGCAACGTGCTAGGAATCCAAGCCAAGATGCTAGGAACGGGAAAAGTCGTGCGCGACAAACCAACCAAGGCATAGTAGGCCAAGTGACCAAGGCAACGTGCTACGAAGCCAAGGCAACGTGCTAGGAACGGGCAACGTCGTGCGGGCAAACAAACCATGGCATAGTAGGCCAAGTGACCAAGGCAACGTGCTAGGAAACTCAAGGTAACGTGCTAGGAAGCCAAGCCAATATCCTAGGAACGGGCAACGTCGTGCGAGGAAAACCAACCAAGGGCATAGTAGGCCATGTTTCCAAGGCAACGTGCTAGAAAACTCAAGGTAACGTGCTAGGAAGCCAAGCCAATATGCTAGGAACGGGTAACGTCATGCGAGGAAAACCAACCAAGGCATAGTAGGCCAAGTGACCAAGGAAACGTGCTAGGAAGCCAAGCCAAGAAGCTAGGAACGGGCAACGTCGTCCGGGCAAACCAACCAAGGCATAGTAGGCCAAGTGTCCAAGGCAACGTGCTAGGAAACCCAAGGCAACGTTCTAGGAAGCCAAGCCAAGATTCTAGGAACGGGTAACGTCATGCGGGAAAACCAACCAAGGCATAGTAGGCCAAGTGTCCAAGACAACGTGCTAGGAAACCCAAGGCAACGTGCTAGGAATTCAAGCCAAGATGCTAGGAACGGGAAAAGTCGTGCGCGACAAACCAACCAAGCCATAGTAGGCCAACTGTCCAAGGCACCGTGCTTGGAAAGCCAAGGCAACGTGCTAGGAAGCCAAGCCAAGATTCTAGGAACGGGTAACGTCATGCGGGCAAACCAACCAAGGCATTGTAGGCCAAGTGTCGAAGGCAACGTGCTAGGAAACCCAAGGAAACGTGCTAGGAATCCAAGCCAAGATGCTAGGAACGGGAAAAGTCATGCGCGACAAACCAACCAACGCATAATAGACCAAGTGACCAAGGCAACGTGCTACAAAGCCAAGTCAACGTGCTAGGAACGGGCAACGTCGTGCGGGCATACTAACCAAGGCATAGTAGGCCAAGTGACCAAGGCAACGTGCTAGGAAACCCAAGGCAACGTGCTAGGAATCCAAGCCAAGATGCTAGGAACGGGAAAAGTCGTGCGCGACAAACCAACCAACGCATAGTAGGCCAAGTGACCAAGGCAACGTGCTACAAAGCCAAGTCAACGTGCTAGGAACGGGCAACGTCGTGCGGGCATACTAACCAAGGCATAGTAGGCCAAGTGACCAAGGCAACGTGCTAGGAAACCCAAGGCAACGTGCTAGGAAGCCAAGCCAAGATGCTAGGAACGGGCTACGTCGTGTGGGCAAACCAACCAAGGCATAGTAGGCCAAGTGTCCAAGTCAACGTGCTAGGAAACCCAAGGCAACGTGCTAGGAATCCAAGCCAAGATGCTAGGAACGGGCAAAGTCGTGCGTGGCAAACCAACCAAGGCATAGTAGGCCAAGTGACCAAGGCAACGTGCTAGGAAACCCAAAGCAACGTGCTAGGAATCCAAGTCAAGATGCTAGGATCGGGCATAGTCGTGCGGGGCAAACTAACCTAGGCATAGTAGGCCAAGTGACCATGGCAACGTGCTACTAAGCCAAGGCAACATGCTAAGAACGGGCAACGTCGTGCATGCAAACTAACCAAGGCATAGTACGCCTAGTGACCAAGGCACCGTGCTAGGAAACTCAAGGTAACGTGCTAGGAAGCGAAGCCAGTATGCTAGGAACGGGCAACGTCGTGCGGGAAAAACAACCAAGGCATAGTAGGCCAAGTGACCAAGGAAACGTGCTAGGAAGCCAAGCCAAGAAGCTAGGAACGGGCAACGTCGTCCGGGCAAACCAACCAAGGCATAGTAGGCCAAGTGTCCAAGGCAACGTGCTTGGAAACCCAAGGCAACGTGCTAGGAAGCCAACCCAAGATTCTAGGAACGGGTAACGTCGTGCGGGTAAAACAACCAAGGCATAGTAGGCCAAGTGTCCAAGTCAACGTACTAGGAAACCCAAGGCAACGTGCTAGGAATCCAAGCCAAGATGCTAGGAACGGGCAAAGTCGTGCGGGGCAAACCAACCAAGGCATAGTAGGCCAAGTGACCAAGGCAACGTGCTAGGAAGCCAAGGCAACGTGCTACGAAGCCAAGGCAACGTGCTAGGAACGGGCAACGTCGTGCGGGTAAACTAACAAAGGCATAGTAGGCCAAGTGACCAAGGCAACGTGCTAGGAACGGGTAACGTCATGCGAGGAAAACCAACCAAGGCATAGTAGGCCAAGTGACCAAGGAAACGTGCTAGGAAGCCAAGCCAAGAAGCTAGGAACGGGCAACGTCGTCCGGGCAAACCAACCAAGGCATAGTAGGCCAAGTGTCCAAGGCAACGTGCTAGGAAACCCAAGGCAACGTTCTAGGAAGCCAAGCCAAGATTCTAGGAACGGGTAACGTCATGCGGGAAAACCAACCAAGGCATAGTAGGCCAAGTGTCCAAGACAACGTGCTAGGAAACCCAAGGCAACGTGCTAGGAATTCAAGCCAAGATGCTAGGAACGGGAAAAGTCGTGCGCGACAAACCAACCAAGCCATAGTAGGCCAACTGTCCAAGGCACCGTGCTTGGAAAGCCAAGGCAACGTGCTAGGAAGCCAAGCCAAGATTCTAGGAACGGGTAACGTCATGCGGGCAAACCAACCAAGGCATTGTAGGCCAAGTGTCGAAGGCAACGTGCTAGGAAACCCAAGGAAACGTGCTAGGAATCCAAGCCAAGATGCTAGGAACGGGAAAAGTCATGCGCGACAAACCAACCAACGCATAATAGGCCAAGTGACCAAGGCAACGTGCTACAAAGCCAAGTCAACGTGCTAGGAACGGGCAACGTCGTGCGGGCATACTAACCAAGGCATAGTAGGCCAAGTGACCAAGGCAACGTGCTAGGAAACCCAAGGCAACGTGCTAGGAATCCAAGCCAAGATGCTAGGAACGGGAAAAGTCGTGCGCGACAAACCAACCAACGCATAGTAGGCCAAGTGACCAAGGCAACGTGCTACAAAGCCAAGTCAACGTGCTAGGAACGGGCAACGTCGTGCGGGCATACTAACCAAGGCATAGTAGGCCAAGTGACCAAGGCAACGTGCTAGGAAACCCAAGGCAACGTGCTAGGAAGCCAAGCCAAGATGCTAGGAACGGGCTACGTCGTGTGGGCAAACCAACCAAGGCATAGTAGGCCAAGTGTCCAAGTCAACGTGCTAGGAAACCCAAGGCAACGTGCTAGGAATCCAAGCCAAGATGCTAGGAACGGGCAAAGTCGTGCGTGGCAAACCAACCAAGGCATAGTAGGCCAAGTGACTAAGGCAACGTGCTAGGAAACCCAAAGCAACGTGCTAGGAATCCAAGTCAAGATGCTAGGATCGGGCATAGTCGTGCGGGGCAAACTAACCTAGGCATAGTAGGCCAAGTGACCATGGCAACGTGCTACTAAGCCAAGGCAACATGCTAAGAACGGGCAACGTCGTGCATGCAAACTAACCAAGGCATAGTACGCCTAGTGACCAAGGCACCGTGCTAGGAAACTCAAGGTAACGTGCTAGGAAGCGAAGCCAGTATGCTAGGAACGGGCAACGTCGTGCGGGAAAAACAACCAAGGCATAGTAGGCCAAGTGACCAAGGAAACGTGCTAGGAAGCCAAGCCAAGAAGCTAGGAACGGGCAACGTCGTCCGGGCAAACCAACCAAGGCATAGTAGGCCAAGTGTCCAAGGCAACGTGCTTGGAAACCCAAGGCAACGTGCTAGGAAGCCAACCCAAGATTCTAGGAACGGGCAACGTCGTGCGGGTAAAACAACCAAGGCATAGTAGGCCAAGTGTCCAAGTCAACGTACTAGGAAACCCAAGGCAACGTGCTAGGAATCCAAGCCAAGATGCTAGGAACGGGCAAAGTCGTGCGGGGCAAACCAACCAAGGCATAGTAGGCCAAGTGACCAAGGCAACGTGCTAGGAAGCCAAGGCAACGTGCTACGAAGCCAAGGCAACGTGCTAGGAACGGGCAACGTCGTGCGGGTAAACTAACAAAGGCATAGTAGGCCAAGTGACCAAGGCAACGTGCTAGGAAACTCAAGGTAACGTGCTAGGATGCCAAGCCAATATCCTAGGAACGGGCAACGTCATGCGAGGAAAACCAACCAAAGCAAAGTAGGCCAAGTTTCCAAGGCAACGTGCTAGAAAACTCAAGGTAACGTGCTAGGAAGCCAAGCCAATATGCTAGGAACGGGTAACGTCATGCGAGGAAAACCAACCAAGGCATAGTAGGCCAAGTGACCAAGGAAACGTGCTAGGAAGCCAAGCCAAGAAGCTAGGAACGGGCAACTTCGTCCGGGCAAACCAACCAAGCCATAGTAGGCCAACTGTCCAAGCCAACATGCTAGGAAACCCAAGGCAACGTGCTAGGAAGCCAAGCCAAGATTCTAGGAGCGGGCAACGTCGTGCAGGCAAACCAACCAAGGCATAGTAGGCCAAGTGTCCAAGGCAACGTGCTAGGAAACCTAAGGCAACGTGCAAGGAATCCAAGCCAAGATGCTAGGAACGGGCAAAGTCGTGCGGGGCAAACCAACCAAGGAATAGTAGGCCTAGTGACCAAGGCAACGTGCTAGGAAACTCAAGGTAACGTGCTAGGAAGCGAAGCCAGTATGCTAGGAACGGGCAACGTCGTGCGGGAAAAACCAACCAAGGCATAGTAGGCCAAGTGACCAAGGAAACGTGCTAGGAAGCCAAGCCAAGAAGCTAGGAACGCGCAACGTCGTCCGGGCAAACCAACCAAGGCATAATAGGCCAAGTGTCCAAGGCAACGTGCTTGGAAACCCAAGGCAACGTGCTAGGAAGCCAACCCAAGATTCTAGGAACGGGCAACGTCGTGCGGGTAAAACAACCAAGGCATAGTAGGCCAAGTGTCCAAGTCAACGTACTAGGAAACCCAAGGCAACGTGCTAGGAATCCAAGCCAAGATGCTAGGAACGGGCAAAGTCGTGCGGGGCAAACCAACCAAGGCATAGTAGGCCAAGTGACCAAGGCAACGTGCTAGGAAGCCAAGGCAACGTGCTAGGAAACTCAAGGTAACGTGCTAGGAAGCGAAGCCAGTATGCTAGGAACGGGCAACGTCGTGCGGGAAAAACCAACCAAGGCATAGTAGGCCAAGTGACCAAGGAAACGTGCTAGGAAGCCAAGCCAAGAAGCTAGGAACGCGCAACGTCGTCCGGGCAAACCAACCAAGGCATAATAGGCCAAGTGTCCAAGGCAACGTGCTTGGAAACCCAAGGCAACGTGCTAGGAAGCCAACCCAAGATTCTAGGAACGGGCAACGTCGTGCGGGTAAAACAACCAAGGCATAGTAGGCCAAGTGTCCAAGTCAACGTACTAGGAAACCCAAGGCAACGTGCTAGGAATCCAAGCCAAGATGCTAGGAACGGGCAAAGTCGTGCGGGGCAAACCAACCAAGGCATAGTAGGCCAAGTGACCAAGGCAACGTGCTAGGAAGCCAAGGCAACGTGCTACGAAGCCAAGGCAACGTGCTAGGAACGGGCAACGTCGTGCGGGTAAACTAACCAAGGCATAGTAGGCCAAGTGACCAAGGCAACGTGCTAGGAAACTCAAGGTAACGTGCTAGGATGCCAAGCCAATATCCTAGGAACGGGCAACGTCATGCGAGGAAAACCAGCCAAGGCATAGTAGGCCAAGTTTCCAAGGCAACGTGCTAGAAAACTCAAGGTAACGTGCTAGGAAGCCAGGCCAATATGCTAGGAACGGGTAACGTCATGCGAGGAAAACCAACCAAGGCATAGTAGGCCAAGTGACCAAGGAAACGTGCTAGGAAGCCAAGCCAAGAAGCTAGGAACGGGCAACTTCGTCCGGGCAAACCAACCAAGCCATAGTAGGCCAACTGTCCAAGCCAACATGCTAGGAAACCCAAGGCAACGTGCTAGGAAGCCAAGCCAAGATTCTAGGAGCGGGCAACGTCGTGCAGGCAAACCAACCAAGGCATAGTAGGCCAAGTGTCCAAGGCAACGTGCTAGGAAACCTAAGGCAACGTGCAAGGAATCCAAGCCAAGATGCTAGGAACGGGCAAAGTCGTGCGGGGCAAACCAACCAAGAAATAGTAGGCCTAGTGACCAAGGCAACGTGCTAGGAAACTCAAGGTAACGTGCTAGGAAGCGAAGCCAGTATGCTAGGAACGGGCAACGTCGTGCGGGAAAAACCAACCAAGGCATAGTAGACCAAGTGACCAAGGAAACGTGCTAGGAAGCCAAGCCAAGAAGCTAGGAACGGGCAATGTCGTCCGGGCAAACCAACCAAGGCATAGTAGGCCAAGTGTCCAAGGCAACGTGCTAGGAAACCCAAGGCAACGTGCTAGGAAGCCAAGCCAAGATTCTAGGAACGGGCAACGTCGTGCGGGTAAAACAACCAAGGCATAGTAGGCCAAGTGTCCAAGTCAACGTGCTAGGAAACACAAGGCAACGTGCTAGGAATCCAAGCCAAGATGCTAGGAACGGGCAAAGTCGTGCGGGGCAAACCAACCAAGGCATAGTAGGCCAAGTGACCAAGGCAACGTGCTACGAAGCCAAGGCAACGTGCTAGGAACGGGCAACGTCGTGCGGGCAAACAAACCATGGCATAGTAGGCCAAGTGACCAAGGCAACGTGCTAGGAAACTCAAGGTAACGTGCTAGGAAGCCAAGCCAATATCCTAGGAACGGGCAACGTCGTGCGAGGAAAACCAACCAAGGGCATAGTAGGCCATGTTTCCAAGGCAACGTGCTAGAAAACTCAAGGTAACGTGCTAGGAAGCCAAGCCAATATGCTAGGAACGGGTAACGTCATGCGAGGAAAACCAACCAAGCCATAGTAGGCCAAGTGACCAAGGAAACGTGCTAGGAAGCCAAGCCAAGAAGCTAGGAACGGGCAACGTCGTCCGGGCAAACCAACCAAGGCATAGTAGGCCAAGTGTCCAAGGCAACGTGCTAGGAAACCCAAGGCAACGTTCTAGGAAGCCAAGCCAAGATTCTAGGAACGGGCAACGTCGTGCGGGTAAAACAACCAAGGCATAGTAGGCCAAGTGTCCAAGTCAACGTGCTAGGAAACCCAAGGCAACGTGCTAGGAATCCAAGCCAAGATGCTAGGAACGGGCAAAGTCGTGCGGGGCAAACCAACCAAGGCATAGTAGGCCAAGTGACCAAGGCAACGTGCTACGAAGCCAAGGCAACGTGCTACGAAGCCAAGGCAACGTGCTAGGAACGGGCAACGTCGTGCGGGCAAACTAACCAAGGCATAGTAGGGCCAAGTGACCAAGGCAACTTGCTAGGAAACTCAAGGTAACGTGCTAGGAAGCCAAGCCAATATCCTAGGAACGGGCAACGTCATGCGAGGAAAACCAACCAAGGCATAGTAGGCCAAGTTTGCAAGGCAACGTGCTAGAAAACTCAAGGTAACGTGCTAGGAAGCCAAGCCAATATGCTAGGAACGGGTAACGTCATGCGAGGAAAACCAACCAAGGCATAGTAGGCCAAGTGACCAAGGAAACGTGCTAGGAAGCCAAGCCAAGAAGCTAGGAACGGGCAACGTCGTCCGGGCAAACCAACCAAGGCATAGTAGGCCAAGTGTCCAAGGCAACGTGCTAGGAAACCCAAGGCAACGTTCTAGGAAGCCAAGCCAAGATTCTAGGAACGGGCAACGTCGTGCGGGTAAAACAACCAAGGCATAGTAGGCCAAGTGTCCAAGTCAACGTGCTAGGAAACCCAAGGCAACGTGCTAGGAATCCAAGCCAAGATGCTAGGAACGGGCAAAGTCGTGCGGGGCAAACCAACCAAGGCATAGTAGGCCAAGTGACCAAGGCAACGTGCTACGAAGCCAAGGAAACGTGCTACGAAGCCAAGCCAAGATTCTAGGAACGGGTAACGTCATGCGGGAAAACCAACCAAGGCGTAGTAGGCCAAGTGTCCAAGACAACGTGCTAGGAAACCCAAGGCAACGTGCTAGGAATTCAAGCCAAGATGCTAGGAACGGGTAAAGTCGTGCGCGACAAACCAACGAAGCCATAGTAGGCCAACTGTCCAAGGCAACGTGCTGGGAAAGCCAAGGCAACGTGCTAGGAAGCCAAGCCAAGATTCTAGGAACGGGTAACGTCATGCGGGCAAACCAACCAAGGCATAGTAGGCCAAGTGTCGAAGGCAACATGCTAGGAAACCCAAGGCAACGTGCTAGGAATCCAAGCCAAGATGCTAGGAACGGGAAAAGTCGTGCGCGACAAACCAACCAAGGCATAGTAGGCCAAGTGACCAAGGCAACGTGCTACGAAGCCAAGGCAACGTGCTAGGAACGGGCAACGTCGTGCGGGCAAACAAACCATGGCATAGTAGGCCAAGTGACCAAGGCAACGTGCTAGGAAACTCAAGGTAACGTGCTAGGAAGCCAAGCCAATATCCTAGGAACGGGCAACGTCGTGCGAGGAAAACCAACCAAGGGCATAGTAGGCCATGTTTCCAAGGCAACGTGCTAGAAAACTCAAGGTAACGTGCTAGGAAGCCAAGCCAATATGCTAGGAACGGGTAACGTCATGCGAGGAAAACCAACCAAGGCATAGTAGGCCAAGTGACCAAGGAAACGTGCTAGGAAGCCAAGCCAAGAAGCTAGGAACGGGCAACGTCGTCCGGGCAAACCAACCAAGGCATAGTAGGCCAAGTGTCCAAGGCAACGTGCTAGGAAACCCAAGGCAACGTTCTAGGAAGCCAAGCCAAGATTCTAGGAACGGGCAACATCGTGCGGGTAAAACAACCAAGGCATAGTAGGCCAAGTGTCCAAGTCAACGTGCTAGGAAACCCAAGGCAACGTGCTAGGAATCCAAGCCAAGATGCTAGGAACGGGCAAAGTCGTGCGGGGCAAACCAACCAAGGCATAGTAGGCCAAGTGACCAAGGCAACGTGCTACGAAGCCAAGGAAACGTGCTACGAAGCCAAGCCAAGATTCTAGGAACGGGTAACGTCATGCGGGAAAACCAACCAAGGCGTAGTAGGCCAAGTGTCCAAGACAACGTGCTAGGAAACCCAAGGCAACGTGCTAGGAATTCAAGCCAAGATGCTAGGAACGGGAAAAGTCGTGCGCGACAAACCAACCAAGCCATAGTAGGCCAACTGTCCAAGGCAACGTGCTGGGAAAGCCAAGGCAACGTGCTAGGAAGCCAAGCCAAGATTCTAGGAACGGGTAACGTCATGCGGGCAAACCAACCAAGGCATAGTAGGCCAAGTGTCGAAGGCAACATGCTAGGAAACCCAAGGCAACGTGCTAGGAATCCAAGCCAAGATGCTAGGAACGGGAAAAGTCGTGCGCGACAAACCAACCAAGGCATAGTACGCCAAGTGACCAAGACAACGTGCTACAAAGCCAAGTCAACGTGCTAGGAACGGGCAACGTCGTGCGGGCATACTAACCAAGGCATAGTAGGCCAAGTGACCAAGGCAACGTGCTAGGAAACCCAAGGCAACGTGCTAGGAAGCCAAGCCAAGATGCTAGGAACGGGCTACGTCGTGTGGGCAAACCAACCAAGGCATAGTAGGCCAAGTGTCCAAGTCAACGTGCTAGGAAACCCAAGGCAACGTGCTAGGAATCCAAGCCAAGATGCTAGGAACGGGCAAAGTCGTGCGTGGCAAACCAACCAAGGCATAGTAGGCCAAGTGACCAAGGCAACGTGCTAGGAAACCCAAAGCAACGTGCTAGGAATCCAAGTCAAGATGCTAGGAACGGGCATAGTCGTGCGGGGCAAACTAACCTAGGCATAGTAGGCCAAGTGACCATGGCAACGTGCTACTAAGCCAAGGCAACAAGCTAAGAACGGGCAACGTCGTGCATGCAAACTAACCAAGCCATAGTAGGCCTAGTGACCAAGGCAACGTGCTAGGAAACTCAAGGTAACGTGCTAGGAAGCGAAGCCAGTATGCTAGGAACGGGCAACGTCGTGCGGGAAAAACCAACCAAGGCATAGTAGGCCAAGTGACCAAGGAAACGTGCTAGGAAGCCAAGCCAAGAAGCTAGGAACGGGCAACGTCGTCCGGGCAAACCAACCAAGGCATAGTAGGCCAAGTGTCCAATGCAACGTGCTAGGAAACCCAAGGCAACGTTCTAGGAAGCCAAGCCAAGATTCTAGGAACGGGCAACGTCGTGCGGGTAAAACAACCAAGGCATAGTAGGCCAAGTGTCCAAGTCAACGTGCTAGGAAACCCAAGGCAACGTGCTAGGAATCCAAGCCAAGATGCAAGGAACGGGCAAAGTCGTGCGGGGCAAACCAACCAAGGCATAGTAGGCCAAGTGACCAAGGCAACGTGCTACGAAGCCAAGGCAACGTGCTACGAAGCCAAGGCAACGTGCTACGAAGCCAAGGCAACGTGCTACGAAGCCAAGGCAACGTGCTTGGAACGGGCAACGTCGTGCGGGCAAACTAACCAAGGCATAGTAGGGCCAAGTGACCAAGGAAACGTGCTAGGAAACTCAAGGTAACGTGCTAGGAAGCCAAGCCAATATCCTAGGAACGGGCAACGTCATGCGAGGAAAACCAACCAAGGCATAGTAGGCCAAGTTTCCAAGGCAACGTGCTAGAAAACTCAAGGTAACGTGCTAGGAAGCCAAGCCAATATGCTAGGAACGGGTAACGTCATGCGAGGAAAACCAACCAAGGCATAGTAGGCCAAGTGACCAAGGAATCGTGCTAGGAAGCCAATCCAAGAAGCTAGGAACGGGCAACGTCGTCCCGGCAAACCAACCAAGCCATAGTAGGCCAACTGTCCAAGGCAACGTGCTTGGAAAGCCAAGGCAACGTGCTAGGAAGCCAAGCCAAGATTCTAGGAACGGGTAACGTCATGCGGGAAAACCAACCAAGGCATAGTAGGCCAAGTGTCCAAGACAACGTGCTAGGAAACCCAAGGCAACGTGCTAGGAATTCAAGCCAAGATGCTAGGAACGGGAAAAGTCGTGCGCGACAAACCAACCAAGCCATAGTAGGCCAACTGTCCAAGGCACCGTGCTTGGAAAGCCAAGGCAACGTGCTAGGAAGCCAAGCCAAGATTCTAGGAACGCGGGTAACGTCATGCGGGCAAACCAACCAAGGCATAGTAGGCCAAGTGTCGAAGGCAACGTGCTAGGAAACCCAAGGCAACGTGCTAGGAATCCAAGCCAAGATGCTAGGAACGGGAAAAGTCGTGCGCGACAAACCAACCAACGCATAGTAGGCCAAGTGACCAAGGCAACGTGCTACAAAGCCAAGTCAACGTGCTAGGAACGGGCAACGTCGTGCGGGCATACTAACCAAGGCATAGTAGGCCAAGTGACCAAGGCAACGTGCTAGGAAACCCAAGGCAACGTGCTAGGAAGCCAAGCCAAGATGCTAGGAACGGGCTACTTCGTGTGGGTAAACCAACCAAGGCATAGTAGGCCAAGTGTCCAAGTCAACGTGCCAGGAAACCCAAGGCAACGTGCTAGGAATCCAAGCCAAGATGCTAGGAACGGGCAAAGTCGTGCGTGGCAAACCAACCAAGGCATAGTAGGCCAAGTGACCAAGGCAACGTGCTAGGAAACCCAAAGCAACGTGCTAGGAATCCAAGTCAAGATGCTAGGAACGGGCATAGTCGTGCGGGGCAAACTAACCTAGGCATAGTAGGCCAAGTGACCATGGCGACGTGCTACTAAGCCAAGGCAACATGCTAAGAACGGGCAACGTCGTGCATGCAAACTAACCAAGGCATAGTAGGCCTAGTGACCAAGGCACCGTGCTAGGAAACTCAAGGTAACGTGCTAGGTAGCGAAGCCAGTATGCGAGGAACGGGCAACGTCGTGCGGGAAAAACCAACCAAGGCATAGTAGGCCAAGTGACCAAGGAAACGTGCTAGGAAGCCAAGCCAAGAAGCTAGGAACGGGCAACGTCGTCCGGGCAAACCAACCAAGGCATAGTAGGCCAAGTGTCCAAGGCAACGTGCTTGGAAACCCAAGGCAACGTGCTAGGAAGCCAACCCAAGATTCTAGGAACGGGCAACGTCGTGCGGGTAAAAAAACCAAGGCATAGTAGGCCAAGTGTCCAAGTCAACATACTAGGAAACCCAAGGCAACGTGCTAGGAATCCAAGCCAAGATGCTAGGAACGGGCAAAGTCGTGCGGGGCAAACCAACCAAGGCATAGTAGGCCAAGTGACCAAGGCAACGTGCTAGGAAGCCAAGGCAACGTGCTACGAAGCCAAGGCAACATGCTAGGAACGGGCAACGTCGTGCGGGTAAACTAACCAAGGCATAGTAGGCCAAGTGACCAAGGCAACGTGCTAGGAAACTCAAGGTAACGTGCTAGGATGCCAAGCCAATATCCTAGGAACGGGCAACGTCATGCGAGGAAAACCAACCAAGGCATAGTAGGCCAAGTTTCCAAGGCAACGTGCTAGAAAACTCAAGGTAACGTGCTAGGAAGCCAAGCCAATATGCTAGGAACGGGTAACGTCATGCGAGGAAAACCAACCAAGGCATAGTAGGCCAAGTGACCAAGGAAACGTGCTAGGAAGCCAAGCCAAGAAGCTAGGAACGGGCAACTTCGTCCGGGCAAACCAACCAAGCCATAGTAGGCCAACGTGCTAGGAAGCCAAGCCAAGATTCTAGGAGCGGGCAACGTCGTGCAGGCAAACCAACCAAGGCATAGTAGGCCAAGTGTCCAAGGCAACGTGCTAGGAAACCTAAGGCAACGTGCAAGGAATCCAAGCCAAGATGCTAGGAACGGGCAAAGTCGTGCGGGGCAAACCAACCAAGGAATAGTCGGCCAAGTGCCCAAGGAAACGTGCTACAAAGCCAAGGCAACGTGCTAGGAACGGGCAACATCGTGCGAGAAAAACCAACCAAGGAATAGTGGGCCATGTTTCCAAGGCAATGTGCTAGGAAACTCAAGGTAACGTGCCAGGAAGCCAAGCCAGTATGCAAGGAACGGGCAACGTCGTGCGGGGAAAACCAACCATGGCATAGTAGGCCAAGTGACCAAGGAAACGTGCTAGGAAGCCAAGCCAAGAAGCTAGGAACGGGCAACGTGGCCCGAGAAAACCAACCAAGGCATAGTAGGCCAAGTGTCCAATGCAACGTGCTTGGAAAGCCAAGGCAACGTGCTAGGAAGCCAAGCCAAGATTCTAGGAATGGGTAACGTCATGCGGGGAAACCAACCAAGGCATAGTAGGCCAAGTGTCCAAGGCAACGTGCTAGCAAACCCAAGGCAACGTGCTAGGAATTCAAGCCAAGATGCTAGGAAAGGGCAAAATCGTGCGGGGCAAACCAACCAAGGCATAGTAGGCCAAGTGACCATGGCATAGTGCTACGAAGCCAAGGCAACGTGGTAGGAAAGGGCAACGTCGTGCGGGTAAACTAACCAAGGCATAGTAGGCCAAGTGACCAAGGCAACGTGCTAGGAAACTCAAGGTAACATGCTAGGAAGCCAAGCAAATATCCTAGGAACGGGCACCATCGTGCGAGGAAAACCAACCAAGGCATAGTAGGCCAAGTGATCAAGGCAACGTGGTAGGAAACTCAAGGTAACGTGCTAGGAAGCCAAACAAATATGCTAGGAACGGGCAACGTCATCCGGGCAAACCAATCAAGGCATAGTAGGCCAAGTGTCCAAGGCATCGTGCTAGGAAACCCAAGGCAACGTGCTAGGAAGCCAAGCCAAGATTCTTGGAATGGGTAACGTCGTGTTGGCAAACCAACCAAGGCATAGTAGGCCAAGTGTCCAAGGCAACGTGCTAGGAAACCCAAGGCAACGTGCAAGGAATCCAAGCCAAGATGCTAGGAACGGGCAAAGTCGTGCGGGGCAAAGCAACCAAGGAATAGTAGGCCAAGTGACCAAGGCAACGTGCTACAAAGCCAAGGCAACGTGCTAGGAACGCGCAACATCGTGCGAGGAAAACCAACCATGGCATAGTAGGCCATGTTTCCAAGGCAACGTGCTAGGAAACTCAAGGTAACGTGCTAGGAAGCCAAGCCAGTATGCTAGGAACGGGCAACGTCGTGCGGGGAAAACCAACCAAGGTAGGCCAAGTGACCTAGGAAACGTGCTAGGAAACTCAAGGTAACGTGCTAGGAAGCCAAGCAAATATGCTAGCAACGGGCAACATCGTGCGAGGAAAACCAACCAAGGCATAGTAGGCCAAGTTTCCAAGGCAACGTGCTAGGAAACTCAAGGTACCGTGCTAGGAAGCCAAGCCAGTATGCTAGGAACGGGCAACGTCGTGCGGGGAAAACCAACCAAGGCATAGTTGGCCAAGTGACCAAGGAAACGTGCTAGGAAGCCAAGCCAAGAAGCTAGGAACGGGCAACGTCGTCCTGGAAAACAAACCAAGGCATAGTAGGCCAAATGTCCAAGGCAACGTGCTTGGAAAGCCAAGGCAACGTGCTAGGAAGCGAAGCCAAGATCCTAGGAACGGGTAACGTCATGTGGGAAAACCAACCAAGGCATAGTAGGCCAAGTGTCTAAGACAACGTGCTAGGAAACCCAAGGCAACGTGCTAGGAATTCAAGCCAAGATGCTAGGAACGGGCAAAATCGTGCGGGGCAAACCAACCAAGGCATAGAAGGCCAAGTGACCAGGGAAACGTGCTAGGAAGCCTAGCCAAGAAGCTAGGAACGGGCAACGTCGTCCGGGAAAAGCAACCAAGGCATAGTAGGCCAAGTGTCCAAGGCAACGTGCTTAGAAAGCCAAGGCAACGTGCCAGGAAGCCAAGCCAAGATTCTAGGAACGGGTAACATCGTGCGGGCAAACCAACCAAGTGTCCAAGGCAACGTGCTAGGAAACCCAAGGCAACGTGCTAGGAATTCAAGCCAAGATGCTAGGAACGGGCAAAATCGTGCGGGGCAAACCAACCAAGGCATAGTAGGCCAAGTGACCAGGGCAACGTGCTACGAAGCCAAGGCAACGTGCTAGGAACGGGCAACGTCATGCGGGTAAACAAACCAAGGCATAGTAGGCCAAGTGACCAGGGCAACGTGCTAGGAAACTTAAGGTAACGTGCTTGGAAGCCAAGAAAATATGCTAGGAACGGGCAACATCGTGCGAGGAAAACCAACCAAGGCATAGTAGGCCAAGTTTCCAAGGCAACGTGCTAGGAAACTCAAGGTACCGTACTAGGAAGCCAAGCCAGTATGCTAGGAACGGGCAACGTCGTGCGGGGAGAACCAACCAAGGCATAGTAGTCCAAGTGACCAAGGAAACGTGCTAGGAAGCCAAGCCAAGAAGCTAGGAACGGGCAACGTCGTCCGGGCAAACCAACCAAGGCATAGTAGGCCAAGTGTCCAAGGCAACGTGCTTGGAAAGCCAAGGCAACGTGCTAGGAAGCCAATCCAAGATCCTAGGAACGGGTAACATCATGCGGGAAAACCAACCAAGGCATAGTAGGCCAAGTGTCTAAGACAACGTGCTAGGAAACCCAAGGCAACGTGCTAGGAATTCAAGCCAAGATGCTAGGAACGGGCAAAATCGTGCGGGGCAAACCAACCAAGGCATGGAAGGCCAAGTGACCAAGGCAACGTGCTACGAAGCCAAGGCAATATGTTAGGAACGGGCAACGTTGTGCGGGTAAACTAACCAAGGCATAGTAGGCCAAATGACCAAGGCAACGTGCTAGGAAACTAAAGGTAACGTGCTAGGAAGCCAAGCAAATATGCTAGGAACGGGCAACATCATGCGAGGAAAACCAACCAAGGCATAGTAGGCCAAGTGATCAAGGCAACGTACTAGGAAACTCAAGGTAACGTGCTAGGAAGGCAAACAAATATGCTAGGAACGGGCAACGTCGTCCGGGCAAACCAATCAAGGCATAGTAGGCCAAGTGTCCAAGGCATCGTGCTAGGAAACCCAAGGCAACGTGCTAGGAAGCCAAGCCAAGATTCTAGGAACGGGTAACGTCGTGTGGGCAAACCAACCAAGGCATAGTAGGCCAAGTGTCCAAGGCAACGTGCTAGGAAACCCAAGGCAACGTGCAACGAATCCAAGCCAAGATGCTAGGAACGGGCAAAGTCGTGCGGGGCAAAGCAACCAAGGAATAGTAGGCCAAGTGACCAAGGCAACGTGCTACAAAGCCAAGGCAACGTGCTAGGAACGCGCAACATCGTGCGAGGAAAACCAACCATGGCATAGTAGGACATGTTTCCAAGGCAACGTGCTAGGAAACTGAAGGTAACGTGCTAGGAAGCCAAGCCAGTATGCGAGGAACGGGCAACGTCGTGCGGGGAAAACCAACCAAGGTAGGCCAAGTGACCTAGGAAACGTGCTAGGAAACTCAAGGTAACGTGCTAGGAAGCCAAGCAAATATGCTAGCAACGGGCAATATCGTGCGAGGAAAACCAACCAAGGCATAGTAGGCCAAGTTTCCAAGGCAACGTGCTAGGAAACTCAAGGTACCGTGCTAGGAAGCCAAGCCAATATGCTAGGAACGGGCAACGTCATGCGGGGAAAACCAACCAAGGCGTAGTAGGCCAAGTGACCAAGGAAACGTGCTAGGAAGCCTAGCCAAGAAGCTAGGAACGGGCAACGTCGTCCGGGAAAACCAACCAAGGCATAGTAGGCCAAGTGTCCAAGGCAACGTGCTTAGAAAGCCAAGGCAACGTGCCAGGAAGCCAAGCCAAGATTCTAGGAACGGGTAACGTCATGCGGGAAAACCAACCAAGGCATAGTAGGCCAAGTGTCTAAGACAACGTGCTAGGAAACCCAAGGCAACGTGCTAGGAATTCAAGCCAAGATGCTAGGAACGGGCAAAATCGTGCGGGGCAAACCAACCAAGGCATAGTAGGCCAAGTGACCAAGGCAACGTGCTACGAAGCCAAGGCAACGTGCTAGGAACGGGCAACATCGTGCGGGTAAACAAACCAAGGCATAGTAGGCCAAGTGACCAGGGCAACGTGCTAGGAAACTTAAGGTAACGTGCTTGGAAGCCAAGAAAATATGCTAGGAACGGGCAACATCGTGCGAGGAAAACCAACCAAGGCATAGTAGGCCAAGTTTCCAAGGCAACGTGCTAGGAAACTCAAGGTACCGTACTAGGAAGCCAAGCCAGTATGCTAGGAACGGGCAACGTCGTGCGGGGAGAACCAACCAAGGCATAGTAGTCCAAGTGACCAAGGAAACGTGCTAGGAAGCCAAGCCAAGAAGCTAGGAACGGGCAACGTCGTCCGGGCAAACCAACCAAGGCATAGTAGGCCAAGTGTCCAAGGCAACGTGCTTGGAAAGCCAAGGCAACGTGCTAGGAAGCCAATCCAAGATCCTAGGAACGGGTAACGTCATGCAGGAAAACCAACCAAGGCATAGTAGGCCAAGTGTCTAAGACAACGTGCTAGGAAACCCAAGGCAACGTGCTAGGAATTCAAGCCAAGATGCTAGGAACGGGCAAAATCGTGCGGGGCAAACCAACCTAGGCATAGTAGGCCAAGTGACCAAGGCAACGTGCTACGAAGCCAAGGCAACGTGCTAGGAACGGGCAACATCGTGCGGGTAAACAAACCAAGGCATAGTAGGCCAAGTGACCAGGGCAACGTGCTAGGAAACTTAAGGTAACATGCTAGGAAGCCAAGAAAATATGCTAGGAACGGGCAACATCGTGCGAGGAAAACCAACCAAGGCATAGTAGGCCAAGTTTCCAAGGCAACGTGCTAGGAAACTCAAGGTACCGTACTAGGAAGCCAAGCCAGTATGCTAGGAACGGGCAACGTCGTGCGGGGAGAACCAACCAAGGCATAGTAGTCCAAGTGACCAAGGAAACGTGCTAGGAAGCCAAGCCAAGAAGCTAGGAACGGGCAACGTCGTCCGGGCAAACCAACCAAGGCATAGTAGGCCAAGTGTCCAAGGCAACGTGCTTGGAAAGCCAAGGCAATGTGCTAGGAAGCCAAGCCAAGATTCTAGGAACGGGTAACGTCATGCGGGCACACCAACCAAAGCATAGTAGGCCAAGTGTCCAAGGCAACGTGCTAGGAAACCCAAGGCAACGTGCTAGGAATCCAAGTCAAGATGCTAGGAACGGGAAAAGTCGTGCGCAACAAACCAACCAAGGCATAGTAGGCCAAGTGACCAAGGCAACGTGCTACAAAGCCAAGTAAAGATGCTAGGAACGGGCAACGTCGTGCGGGTAAACTAACTAACTAAGGCATAGTAGGAGGAAAAGTGCTTTCTACCCAAGGTACGTGCTAGGAATTCAAGCCAATTTGGTTGTAACCGGCAACATGGTGCAGGGCAAACCAACCAAAGCATAGTAGGCCAAGTAACCAAGGCAACACGATAGGAAACCCAAGGCAACGTGCTAGGAAGCACAACCAAGATTCTAGGAACGGGCTACGTCGTGCGGGAAAACTAACCAAGGCATATTAGGCCAAGTGTCCAAGGCAACGTAATACGAAACCCAAGGCAACGTGCTAGGAATCCAAGCCAAGATGCTAGGAACGGGCAAAGTCGTGCGGGGCAAACCAACCAAGGCATAGTAGGCCAAGTGACCAAGGCAACGTGCTACGAAGCTAAGGCAACGTGCTACGAAGCCAAGGCAACGTGCTAGGAACGGGCAACGTCGTGCGGGTAAACAAACCAAGGCATAGTAGGCCAAGTGTCCAAGTCAACGTGCTAGGAAACCCAAGGCAACGTGCTAGGAATCCAAGCCAAGATGCTAGGAACGAGCAAAGTCGTGCGTGGCAAACCAACCAAGGCATAGTAGGCCAAGTGACCAAGGCAACGTGCTAGGAAACCCAAGGCAACGTGCTAGGAATCCAAGTCAAGATGCTAGGAACGGGCAAAGTCGTGCGGGGCAAACCAACCAAGGCATAGTAGGCTAAGTGACCAAGGCAACGTGCTACGAAGCCAAGGAAACGTGCTAGGAACGGGCAACGTCGTGCGGGCAAACTCACCAAGGCATAGTAGGCCAAGTGACCAAGGAAACGGGCTAGGAAACTCAAGGTAACGTGCTAGGAAGCCAAGCCAATATGCTAGGAACGGGCAACGTCATGCAAGGCATAGTAGGCCAAGTGACCAAGGAAACGTGCTAGGAAGCCAAGCCAAGAAGCTAGGAACGGGCAACGTCGTCCGGGCAAACAACCTAGCCATAGTAGGCCAAGTGTCCAAGGCAACGTGCTAGGAAACCCAAGGCAACGTGCTAGGAAGCCAAGCTAAGATTCTAGGAACGGGCAACGTCGTGCGGGGAAACTAATTAAGGCATAGTAGGCCAAGTGACCAAGGCAACGTGCTAGGAAACCCACGGTAACGTGCTAGGAAGATAAGCCAAGATGCTAAGAATGGACTACGTCGTGCGCAGCAGAGTATGCCAAGTGCTAGAAAACCCAAGGTAACGTGCTTGGAATTCAAGCCAATTTGGTTGTAACCGGCAACATGGTGCGGGGCAAACCAACCACAGCATAGTAGGCCAAGTAACCAAGAAAACACGATAGGAAACCCAAGGCAATGTGCTAGGAAGCACAACCAAGATTCTAGGAACGGGCTACATCGTGCGGGAAAACCAAACAAGCCATATTAGGCCAAGTGTCCAAGCAACGTGCTAGGAATCCCAAGGCAACGTGCTAGGAATCCAAGCCAAGATGCTAGGAACGGGCAAAGTCGTGCGGGGCAAACCAACCAAGGCATAGTAGGCCAAGTGACCAAGGCAACGTGCTACGAAGCCAAGGCAACGTGCTAGGAACGGGCAACGTCGTGAGGGTAAACTAACCAAGGCATAGTAGGCCAAGTGAGCAAGGTAACGTGCTAGGAAAATCAAGGTAACGTGCTAGGAAGCCAAGCAAATATGCTAGGAACGGGCAACGCCGTGCGAGGAAAACCAACCAAGGCATAGTAGGCCAAGTTTCCAAGGCAACATGCTAGGAAACCCAAGGCAACGTGCTAGGAAGCCAAGCCAAGATTCGAGGAACGGGGAACGTCGTGCGGGCAAACCAACCAAGGCATAGTAGGCCAAGTGTCCAAAGCAACGTGCTAGGAAACCCGAGGCAACGTGCTAGGAATCTAAGTTAAGATGCTAGGAACGGGCAAGCCAATATGCTAAGAACGGGCAACGTCGTGCGGGGCAAACCAACCAAGGCATAGTAGGCCAAGTGACCATGGCAACGTGCTAAAAAGCCAAGGCAACGTGCTAGGAACGGGCAACGTCGTGCTGGCAAACTAACCAAGGCATAGTAGGCCAAGTGACCAAGGCAACGTGCTAGGAAACTCAAGGTAACGTGCTAGGAAGCCAAGCCAGTATGGTAGGAACGGGCAACGTCGTGCGGGGAAAACCAACCAAGGCATAGTAGGCCAAGTGACCAAGGAAATGTGCAACGAAGCCAAGCCAAGATTCTAGGAACGGGCAACGTCGTGCGGGCAAACTAACTAAGGCATAGTAGGCCAAGTGACCAAGGCAGCGTGCTAGGAAACCCAAGGTAACGTGCCAGGAAGCCAAGCCTAGATGCTAGGAACGGGCTACGTCGTGCGGCCAAACCAACCAAGGCAGAGTATGTCAAGTGAACAAAGCAACATGATTGGAAACCCAAGGTAACGTGCTAGGAAGCACAACCAAGATTCTTAGAACGGGCTACGTCGTGCGGGCAAACCAACCAAGGCATATTAGGCCAAGTGTCCAAGGCAACGTGCTAGGAAACCCAAGGCAACGTGCTAGGAATCCAAGCCAAGATGCTAGGAATGGGCAAAGTCGTGCGGGGCAAACCAACCAAGGCATAGTAGGGCAAGTGACCAAGGCAACGTGTTACGAAGCCAAGGCAACGTGCTAGGAACGGGCAACGTCGTGCGGGTAAACTAACCAAGGCATAGTAAGCCACGTGTCTCAGAAAACGTGCTAGGAAACCCAAGGCAACGTGCTAGGAAGTCAAGCCAAGATTCTAGGAACGGGCAACATCGTGCGAGTAAACCAACCAAGGCATAGTAGGCCAAGTGACCAAGGCAACGTGCTAGGAAACCCAAGGCAACGTGCTAGGAATCCAAGTCAAGATGCTAGGAACGGGCAAAGTCGTGCGAGGCAATCCAACCAAGGCATAGTAGGCTAAGTGACCAAGGCAACGTGCTACGAAGCCAAGGCAACGTGCTAGGAACGGGCAACGTCGTGCGGGCAAACTAACCAAGGCATAGTAGGCCAAGTGACCAAGGAAACGTGCTAGGAAACTCAAGGTAACGTGCTAGGAAGCCAAGCCAATATGCTAGGAACGGGCAACGTCATGCAAGGAAAACCAACCAAGGCATAGTAGGCCAAGTGACCAAGGAAACGTGCTAGGAAGCCAAGCCAAGAAGCTAGGAACGGGCAACGTCGTCCGGGCAAACAACCAAGCCATAGTAGGCCAAGTGTCCAAGGCAAGGTGCTAGGAAACCCAAGGCAACGTGCTAGGAAGCCAAGCCAAGATTCAAGGAACTGGCAACGTCGTGCGGGGAAACTAATTAAGGATAGTAGGCCAAGTGACCAAGGCAACGTGCTAGGAAACCCAAGGCAATGTGCTAGGAAGCCAAGCCAAGTGTCCAAGGAAACGTGCTAGGAATCTAAGTTAAGATGCTAGGAACGGGCAAGCCAATATGCTAGGAACGGGCAACGTCGTGCGGGTAAACTAACCAAGGCATAGTAGGCCACGTGTCTCAGGAAACGTGCTAGGAAACCCAAGGCAACGTGCTAGGAAGTCAAGCCAAGATTCTAGGAACGGGCAACGTCGTGCGAGTAAACCAACCAAGGCATAGTAGGCCAAGTGACCAAGGCAACGTGCTAGGAAACCCAAGTCAACGTGCTAGGAATCCAAGTCAAGATGCTAGGAACGGGCAAAGTCGTGCGAGGCAAACCAACCAAGGCATAGTAGGCTAAGTGACCAAGGCAACGTGCTATGAAGCCAAGGCAACGGGCTAGGAACGGGCAACGTCGTGCGGGAAAACTAACCAAGGCATAGTAGGCCAAGTGACCAAGGAAACGTGCTAGGAAATTCAAGGTAACGTGCTAGGAAGCCAAGCCAATATGCTAGGAACGGGCAACGTCATGCAAGGAAAACCAACCAAGGCATAGTAGGCCAAGTGACCAAGGAAACGTGCTAGGAAGCCAAGCCAAGAAGCTAGGAACGGGCAACGTCGTCCGGGCAAACAACCAAGCCATAGTAGGCCAAGTGTCCAAGGCAACGTGCTAGGAAACCCAAGGCAACGTGCTAGGAAGCCAAGCCAAGATTCAAGGAACTGGCAACGTCGTGCGGGGAAACTAATTAAGGATAGTAGGCCAAGTGACCAAGGCAACGTGCTAGGAAACCCAAGTTAATGTGCTAGGAAGCCAAGCCAAGTGTCCAAGGAAACGTGCAAGGAATCTAAGTTAAGATGCTAGGAACGGGCAAGCCAATATGCTAGGAACGGGCAACGTCGTGCGGGTAAACTAACCAAGTTATAGTAGGCCACGTGTCTCAGGAAACGTGCTAGGAAACCCAAGGCAACGTGCTAGGAAGTCAAGCCAAGATTCTAGGAATGGGCAACGTCGTGCGAGTAAACCAACCAAGGCATAGTAGGCCAAGTGACCAAGGCAACGTGCTAGGAAACCCAAGTCAACGTGCTAGGAATCCAAGTCAAGATGCTAGGAACGGGCAAAGTCGTGCGAGGCAAACCAACCAAGGCATAGTAGGCTAAGTGACCAAGGCAACGTGCTACGAAGCCAAGGCAACGTGCTAGAACGGGCAACGTCGTGCGGGCAAACTAACCAAGGCATAGTAGGCCAAGTGACCAAGGAAACGTGCTAGGAAACTCAAGGTAACGTGCTAGGAAGCCAAGCCAATATGCTAGGAACGGGCAACGTCATGCAAGGAAAACCAACCAAGGCATAGTAGGCCAAGTGACCAAGGCAACGTGCTAGGAAACCCAAGGCAACGTGCTAGGAATCCAAGTCAAGATGCTAGGAACGGGCAAAGTCGTGCGAGGCAATCCAACCAAGGCATAGTAGGCTAAGTGACCAAGGCAACGTGCTACGAAGCCAAGGCAACATGCTAGGAACGGGCAACGTCGTGCGGGCAAACTAACCAAGGCATAGTAGGCCAAGTGACCAAGGAAACGTGCTAGGAAACTCAAGGTAACGTGCTAGGAAGCCAAGCCAATATGCTAGGAACGGGCAACGTCATGCAAGGAAAACCAACCAAGGCATAGTAGGCCAAGTGACCAAGGAAACGTGCTAGGAAGCCAAGCCAAGAAGCTAGGAACGGGCAATGTCGTCCGGGCAAACAACCAAGCCATAGTAGGCCAAGTGTCCAAGGCAACGTGCTAGGAAACCCAAGGCAACGTGCTAGGAAGCCAAGCCAAGATTCAAGGAACTGGCAACGTCGTGCGGGGAAACTAATTAAGGATAGTAGGCCAAGTGACCAAGGCAACGTGCTAGGAAACCCAAGGCAATGTGCTAGGAAGCCAAGCCAAGTGTCCAAGGAAACGTGCTAGGAATCTAAGTTAAGATGCTAGGAACGGGCAAGCCAATATGCTAGGAACGGGCAACGTCGTGCGGGTAAACTAACCAAGGCATAGTAGGCCACGTGTCTCAGGAAACGTGCTAGGAAACCCAAGGCAACGTGCTAGGAAGTCAAGCCAAGATTCTAGGAACGGGCAACGTCGTGCGAGTAAACCAACCAAGGCATAGTAGGCCAAGTGACCAAGGCAACGTGCTAGGAAACCCAAGTCAACGTGCTAGGAATCCAAGTCAAGAAGCTAGGAACGGGCAAAGTCGTGCGAGACAAACCAACCAAGGCATAGTAGGCTAAGTGACCAAGGCAATGTGCTACGAAGCCAAGGCAACGGGCTAGGAACGGGCAACGTCGTGCGGGAAAACTAACCAAGGCATAGTAGGCCAAGTGACCAAGGAAACGTGCTAGGAAGCCAAGCCAATATGCTAGGAACGGGCAACGTCATGCAAGGAAAACCAACCAAGGCATAGTAGGCCAAGTGACCAAGGAAACGTGCTAGGAAGCCAAGCCAAGAAGCTAGGAACGGGCAACGTCGTCCGGGCAAACAACCAAGCCATAGTAGGCCAAGTGTCCAAGGCAACGTGCTAGGAAACCCAAGGCAACGTGCTAGGAAGCCAAGCCAAGATTTAAGGAACTGGCAACGTCGTGCGGGGAAACTAATTAAGGATAGTAGGCCAAGTGACCAAGGCAACGTGCTAGGAAACCCAAGTTAATGTGCTAGGAAGCCAAGCCAAGTGTCCAAGGAAACGTGCAAGGAATCTAAGTTAAGATGCTAGGAACGGGCAAGCCAATATGCTAGGAACGGGCAATGTCGTGCGGGTAAACTAACCAAGTTATAGTAGGCCACGTGTCTCAGGAAACGTGCTAGGAAACCCAAGGCAACGTGCTAGGAAGTCAAGCCAAGATTCTAGGAACGGGCAACGTCGTGCGAGTAAACCAACCAAGGCATAGTAGGCCAAGTGACCAAGGCAACGTGCTAGGAAACCCAAGTCAACGTGCTAGGAATCCAAGTCAAGATGCTAGGAACGGGTAAAGTCGTGCGAGGCAAACCAACCAAGACATAGTAGGCTAAGTGACCAAGGCAACGTGCTACGAAGCCAAGGCAACGTGCTAGGAACGGGGAACGTCGTGCGGGCAAACTAACCAAGGCATAGTAGGCCAAGTGACCAAGGAAACGTGCTAGGAAACTCAAGGTAACGTGCTAGGAAGCCAAGCCAATATGCTAGGAACGGGCAACGTCATGCAAGGAAAACCAACCAAGGCATAGTAGGCCAAGTGACCAAGGCAACGTGCTAGGAAACCCAAGGCAACGTGCTAGGAATCCAAGTCAAGATGCTAGGAACGGGCAAAGTCGTGCGAGGCAATCCAACCAAGGCATAGTAGGCTAAGTGACCAAGGCAACGTGCTACGAAGCCAAGGCAACATGCTAGGAACGGGCAACGTCGTGCGGGCAAACTAACCAAGGCATAGTAGGCCAAGTGACCAAGGAAACGTGCTAGGAAACTCAAGGTAACGTGCTAGGAAGCCAAGCCAATATGCTAGGAACGGGCAACGTCATGCAAGGAAAACCAACCAAGGCATAGTAGGCCAAGTGACCAAGGAAACGTGCTAGGAAGCCAAGCCAAGAAGCTAGGAACGGGCAACGTCGTCCGGGCAAACAACCAAGCCATAGTAGGCCAAGTGTCCAAGGCAACGTGCTAGGAAACCCAAGGCAACGTGCTAGGAAGCCAAGCCAAGATTCAAGGAACTGGCAACGTCGTACGGGGAAACTAATTAAGGATAGTAGGCCAAGTGACCAAGGCAACGTGCTAGAAAACCCAAGGCAATGTGCTAGGAAGCCAAGCCAAGTGTCCAAGGAAACGTGCTAGGAATCTAAGTTAAGATGCTAGGAACGAGCAAGCCAATATGCTAGGAACGGGCAACGTCGTGCGGGTAAACTAACCAAGGCATAGTAGGCCACGTGTCTCAGGAAACGTGCTAGGAAACCCAAGGCAACGTGCTAGGAAGTCAAGCCAAGATTCTAGGAACGGGCAACGTCGTGCGAGTAAACCAACCAAGGCATAGTAGGCCAAGTGACCAAGGCAACGTGCTAGGAAACCCAAGTCAACGTGCTAGGAATCCAAGTCAAGAAGCTAGGAACGGGCAAAGTCGTGCGAGACAAACCAACCAAGGCATAGTAGGCTAAGTGACCAAGGCAATGTGCTACGAAGCCAAGGCAACGGGCTAGGAACGGGCAACGTCGTGCGGGAAAACTAACCAAGGCATAGTAGGCCAAGTGACCAAGGAAACGTGCTAGGAAACTCAAGGTAACGTGCTAGGAAGCCAAGCCAATATGCTAGGAACGGGCAACGTCATGCAAGGAAAACCAACCAAGGCATAGTAGGCCAAGTGACCAAGGAAACGTGCTAGGAAGCCAAGCCAAGAAGCTAGGAACGGGCAACGTCGTCCGGCAAACAACCAAGCCATAGTAGGCCAAGTGTCCAAGGCAACGTGCTAGGAAACCCAAGGCAACGTGCTAGGAAGCCAAGCCAAGATTCAAGGAACTGGCAACGTCGTGCGGGGAAACTAATTAAGGATAGTAGGCCAAGTGACCAAGGCAACGTGCTAGGAAACCCAAGGCAATGTGCTAGGAAGCCAAGCCAAGTGTCCAAGGAAACGTGCTAGGAATCTAAGTTAAGATGCTAGGAACGGGCAAGCCAATATGCTAGGAACGGGCAACGTCGTGCGGGTAAACTAACCAAGTTATAGTAGGCCACGTGTCTCAGGAAACGTGCTAGGAAACCCAAGGCAACGTGCTAGGAAGTCAAGCCAAGATTCTAGGAACGGGCAACGTCGTGCGAGTAAACCAACCAAGGCATAGTAGGCCAAGTGACCAAGGAAACGTGCTAGGAAACCCAAGTCAACGTGCTAGGAATCCAAGTCAAGATGCTAGGAACGGGCAAAGTCGTGCGAGGCAAACCAACCAAGGCATAGTAGGCTAAGTGACCAAGGCAACGTGCTACGAAGCCAAGGCAACGGGCTAGGAACGGGCAACGTCGTGCGGGAAAACTAACCAAGGCATAGTAGGCCAAGTGACCAAGGAAACGTGCTAGGAAATTCAAGGTAACGTGCTAGGAAGCCAAGCCAATATGCTAGGAACGGGCAACGTCATGCAAGGAAAACCGACCAAGGCATAGTAGGCCAAGTGACCAAGGAAACGTGCTAGGAAGCCAAGCCAAGAAGCTAGGAACGGGCAACGTCGTCCGGGCAAACAACCAAGCCATAGTAGGCCAAGTGTCCAAGGCAACGTGCTAGGAAACCCAAGGCAACGTGCTAGGAAGCCAAGCCAAGATTCAAGGAACTGGCAACGTCGTGCGGGGAAACTAATTAAGGATAGTAGGCCAAGTGACCAAGGCAACGTGCTAGGAAACCCAAGTTAATGTGCTAGGAAGCCAAGCCAAGTGTCCAAGGAAACGTGCAAGGAATCTAAGTTAAGATGCTAGGAACGGGCAAGCCAATATGCTAGGAACGGGCAACGTCGTGCGGGTAAACTAACCAAGTTATAGTAGGCCACGTGTCTCAGGAAACGTGCTAGGAAACCCAAGGCAACGTGCTAGGAAGTCAAGCCAAGATTCTAGGAACGGGCAACGTCGTGCGAGTAAACTAACCAAGGCATAGTAGGCCAAGTGACCAAGGCAACGTGCTAGGAAACCCAAGTCAACGTGCTAGGAATCCAAGTCAAGATGCTAGGAACGGGTAAAGTCGTGCGAGGCAAACCAACCAAGACATAGTAGGCTAAGTGACCAAGGCAACGTGCTACGAAGCCAAGGCAACGTGCTAGGAACGGGGAACGTCGTGCGGGCAAACTAACCAAGGCATAGTAGGCCAAGTGACCAAGGAAACGTGCTAGGAAACTCAAGGTAACGTGCTAGGAAGCCAAGCCAATATGCTAGGAACGGGCAACGTCATGCAAGGAAAACCAACCAAGGCATAGTAGGCCAAGTGACCAAGGCAACGTGCTAGGAAACCCAAGGCAACGTGCTAGGAATCCAAGTCAAGATGCTAGGAACGGGCAAAGTCGTGCGAGGCAATCCAACCAAGGCATAGTAGGCTAAGTGACCAAGGCAACGTGCTACGAAGCCAAGGCAACATGCTAGGAACGGGCAACGTCGTGCGGGCAAACTAACCAAGGCATAGTAGGCCAAGTGACCAAGGAAACGTGCTAGGAAACTCAAGGTAACGTGCTAGGAAGCCAAGCCAATATGCTAGGAACGGGCAACGTCATGCAAGGAAAACCAACCAAGGCATAGTAGGCCAAGTGACCAAGGAAACGTGCTAGGAAGCCAAGCCAAGAAGCTAGGAACGGGCAACGTCGTCCGGGCAAACAACCAAGCCATAGTAGGCCAAGTGTCCAAGGCAACGTGCTAGGAAACCCAAGGCAACGTGCTAGGAAGCCAAGCCAAGATTCAAGGAACTGGCAACGTCGTACGGGGAAACTAATTAAGGATAGTAGGCCAAGTGACCAAGGCAACGTGCTAGGAAACCCAAGGCAACGTGCTAGGAAGCCAAGCCAAGTGTCCAAGGAAACGTGCTAGGAATCTAAGTTAAGATGCTAGGAACGAGCAAGCCAATATGCTAGGAACGGGCAACGTCGTGCGGGTAAACTAACCAAGGCATAGTAGGCCACGTGTCTCAGGAAACGTGCTAGGAAACCCAAGGCAACGTGCTAGGAAGTCAAGCCAAGATTCTAGGAACGGGCAACGTCGTGCGAGTAAACCAACCAAGGCATAGTAGGCCAAGTGACCAAGGCAACGTGCTAGGAAACCCAAGTCAACGTGCTAGGAATCCAAGTCAAGAAGCTAGGAACGGGCAAAGTCGTGCGAGACAAACCAACCAAGGCATAGTAGGCTAAGTGACCAAGGCAATGTGCTACGAAGCCAAGGCAACGGGCTAGGAACGGGCAACGTCGTGCGGGAAAACTAACCAAGGCATAGTAGGCCAAGTGACCAAGGAAACGTGCTAGGAAACTCAAGGTAACGTGCTAGGAAGCCAAGCCAATATGCTAGGAACGGGCAACGTCATGCAAGGAAAACCAACCAAGGCATAGTAGGCCAAGTGACCAAGGAAACGTGCTAGGAAGCCAAGCCAAGAAGCTAGGAACGGGCAACGTCGTCCGGGCAAACAACCAAGCCATAGTAGGCCAAGTGTCCAAGGCAACGTGCTAGGAAACCCAAGGCAACGTGCTAGGAAGCCAAGCCAAGATTCAAGGAACTGGCAACGTCGTGCGGGGAAACTAATTAAGGATAGTAGGCCAAGTGACCAAGGCAACGTGCTAGGAAACCCAAGGCAATGTGCTAGGAAGCCAAGCCAAGTGTCCAAGGAAACGTGCTAGGAATCTAAGTTAAGATGCTAGGAACGGGCAAGCCAATATGCTAGGAACGGGCAACGTCGTGCGGGTAAACTAACCAAGTTATAGTAGGCCACGTGTCTCAGGAAACGTGCTAGGAAACCCAAGGCAACGTGCTAGGAAGTCAAGCCAAGATTCTAGGAACGGGCAACGTCGTGCGAGTAAACCAACCAAGGCATAGTAGGCCAAGTGACCAAGGCAACGTGCTAGGAAACCCAAGTCAACGTGCTAGGAATCCAAGTCAAGATGCTAGGAACGGGCAAAGTCGTGCGAGGCAAACCAACCAAGGCATAGTAGGCTAAGTGACCAAGGCAACGTGCTACGAAGCCAAGGCAACGGGCTAGGAACGGGCAACGTCGTGCGGGAAAACTAACCAAGGCATAGTAGGCCAAGTGACCAAGGAAACGTGCTAGGAAATTCAAGGTAACGTGCTAGGAAGCCAAGCCAATATGCTAGGAACGGGCAACGTCATGCAAGGAAAACCGACCAAGGCATAGTAGGCCAAGTGACCAAGGAAACGTGCTAGGAAGCCAAGCCAAGAAGCTAGGAACGGGCAACGTCGTCCGGGCAAACAACCAAGCCATAGTAGGCCAAGTGTCCAAGGCAACGTGCTAGGAAACCCAAGGCAACGTGCTAGGAAGCCAAGCCAAGATTCAAGGAAACTGCAACGTCGTGCGGGGAAACTAATTAAGGATAGTAGGCCAAGTGACCAAGGCAACGTGCTAGGAAACCCAAGTTAATGTGCTAGGAAGCCAAGCCAAGTGTCCAAGGAAACGTGCAAGGAATCTAAGTTAAGATGCTAGAACGGGCAAGCCAATATGCTAGGAACGGGCAACGTCGTGCGGGTAAACTAACCAAGTTATAGTAGGCCACGTGTCTCAGGAAACGTGCTAGGAAACCCAAGGCAACGTGCTAGGAAGTCAAGCCAAGATTCTAGGAACGGGCAACGTCGTGCGAGTAAACCAACCAAGGCATAGTAGGCCAAGTGACCAAGGCAACGTGCTAGGAAACCCAAGTCAACGTGCTAGGAATCCAAGTCAAGATGCTAGGAACGGGTAAAGTCGTGCGAGGCAAACCAACCAAGACATAGTAGGCTAAGTGACCAAGGCAACGTGCTACGAAGCCAAGGCAACGTGCTAGGAACGGGGAACGTCGTGCGGGCAAACTAACCAAGGCATAGTAGGCCAAGTGACCAAGGAAACGTGCTAGGAAACTCAAGGTAACGTGCTAGGAAGCCAAGCCAATATGCTAGGAACGGGCAACGTCATGCAAGGAAAACCAACCAAGGCATAGTAGGCCAAGTGACCAAGGCAACGTGCTAGGAAACCCAAGGCAACGTGCTAGGAATCCAAGTCAAGATGCTAGGAACGGGCAAAGTCGTGCGAGGCAATCCAACCAAGGCATAGTAGGCTAAGTGACCAAGGCAACGTGCTACGAAGCCAAGGCAACATGCTAGGAACGGGCAACGTCGTGCGGGCAAACTAACCAAGGCATAGTAGGCCAAGTGACCAAGGAAACGTGCTAGGAAACTCAAGGTAACGTGCTAGGAAGCCAAGCCAATATGCTAGGAACGGGCAACGTCATGCAAGGAAAACCAACCAAGGCATAGTAGGCCAAGTGACCAAGGAAACGTGCTAGGAAGCCAAGCCAAGAAGCTAGGAACGGGCAACGTCGTCCGGGCAAACAACCAAGCCATAGTAGGCCAAGTGTCCAAGGCAACGTGCTAGGAAACCCAAGGCAACGTGCTAGGAAGCCAAGCCAAGATTCAAGGAACTGGCAACGTCGTACGGGGAAACTAATTAAGGATAGTAGGCCAAGTGACCAAGGCAACGTGCTAGGAAACCCAAGGCAACGTGCTAGGAAGCCAAGCCAAGTGTCCAAGGAAACGTGCTAGGAATCTAAGTTAAGATGCTAGGAACGAGCAAGCCAATATGCTAGGAACGGGCAACGTCGTGCGGGTAAACTAACCAAGGCATAGTAGGCCACGTGTCTCGTGAAACGTGCTAGGAAACCCAAGGCAACGTGCTAGGAAGTCGAAGCCAAGATTCTAGGAACGGGCAACGTCGTGCGAGTAAACCAACCAAGGCATAGTAGGCCAAGTGACCAAGGCAACGTGCTAGGAAACCCAAGTCAACGTGCTAGGAATCCAAGTCAAGAAGCTAGGAACGGGCAAAGTCGTGCGAGACAAACCAACCAAGGCATAGTAGGCTAAGTGACCAAGGCAATGTGCTACGAAGCCAAGGCAACGGGCTAGGAACGGGCAACGTCGTGCGGGAAAACTAACCAAGGCATAGTAGGCCAAGTGACCAAGGAAACGTGCTAGGAAACTCAAGGTAACGTGCTAGGAAGCCAAGCCAATATGCTAGGAACGGGCAACGTCATGCAAGGAAAACCAACCAAGGCATAGTAGGCCAAGTGACCAAGGAAACGTGCTAGGAAGCCAAGCCAAGAAGCTAGGAACGGGCAACATCGTCCGGGCAAACAACCAAGCCATAGTAGGCCAAGTGTCCAAGGCAACGTGCTAGGAAACCCAAGGCAACGTGCTAGAAAGCCAAGCCAAGATTCAAGGAACTGGCAACGTCGTGCGGGGAAACTAATTAAGGATAGTAGGCCAAGTGACCAAGGCAACGTGCTAGGAAACCCAAGGCAATGTGCTAGGAAGCCAAGCCAAGTGTCCAAGGAAACGTGCTAGGAATCTAAGTTAAGATGCTAGGAACGGGCAAGCCAATATGCTAGGAACGGGCAACGTCGTGCGGGTAAACTAACCAAGTTATAGTAGGCCACGTGTCTCAGGAAACGTGCTAGGAAACCCAAGGCAACGTGCTAGGAAGTCAAGCCAAGATTCTAGGAACGGGCAACGTCGTGCGAGTAAACCAACCAAGGCATAGTAGGCCAAGTGACCAAGGCAACGTGCTAGGAAACCCAAGTCAACGTGCTAGGAATCCAAGTCAAGATGCTAGGAACGGGCAAAGTCGTGCGAGGCAAACCAACCAAGGCATAGTAGGCTAAGTGACCAAGGCAACGTGCTACGAAGCCAAGGCAACGGGCTAGGAACGGGCAACGTCGTGCGGGAAAACTAACCAAGGCATAGTAGGCCAAGTGACCAAGGAAACGTGCTAGGAAATTCAAGGTAACGTGCTAGGAAGCCAAGCCAATATGCTAGGAACGGGCAACGTCATGCAAGGAAAACCAACCAAGGCATAGTAGGCCAAGTGACCAAGGAAACGTGCTAGGAAGCCAAGCCAAGAAGCTAGGAACGGGCAACGTCGTCCGGGCAAACAACCAAGCCATAGTAGGCCAAGTGTCCAAGGCAACGTGCTAGGAAACCCAAGGCAACGTGCTAGGAAGCCAAGCCAAGATTCAAGGAACTGGCAACGTCGTGCGGGGAAACTAATTAAGGATAGTAGGCCAAGTGACCAAGGCAACGTGCTAGGAAACCCAAGGCAATGTGCTAGGAAGCCAAGCCAAGTGTCCAAGGAATCTAAGTTAAGATGCTAGGAACGGGCAAGCCAATATGCTAGGAACGGGCAACGTCGTGCGGGTAAACTAACCAAGTTATAGTAGGCCACGTGTCTCGTGAAACGTGCTAGGAAACCCAAGGCAACGTGCTAGGAAGTCAAGCCAAGATTCTAGGAACGGGCAACGTCGTGCGAGTAAACCAACCAAGGCATAGTAGGCCAAGTGACCAAGGCAACGTGCTAGGAAACCCAAGTCAACGTGCTAGGAATCCAAGTCAAGATGCTAGGAACGGGCAAAGTCTTGCGAGGCAAACCAACCAAGGCATAGTAGGCTAAGTGACCAAGGCAACGTGCTACGAAGCCAAGGCAACGGGCTAGGAACGGGCAACGTCGTGCGGGAAAACTAACCAAGGCATAGTAGGCCAAGTGACCAAGGAAACGTGCTAGGAAATTCAAGGTAACGTGCTAGGAAGCCAAGCCAATATGCTAGGAACGGGCAACGTCATGCAAGGAAAACCAACCAAGGCATAGTAGGCCAAGTGACCAAGGAAACGTGCTAGGAAGCCAAGCCAAGAAGCTAGGAACGGGCAACGTCGTCCGGGCAAACAACCAAGCCATAGTAGGCCAAGTGTCCAAGGCAACGTGCTAGGAAACCCAAGGCAACGTGCTAGGAAGCCAAGCCAAGATTCAAGGAACTGGCAACGTCGTGCGGGGAAACTAATTAAGGATAGTAGGCCAAGTGACCAAGGCAACGTGCTAGGAAACCCAAGTTAATGTGCTAGGAAGCCAAGCCAAGTGTCCAAGGAAACGTGCAAGGAATCTAAGTTAAGATGCTAGGAACGGGCAAGCCAATATGCTAGGAACGGGCAACGTCGTGCGGGTAAACTAACCAAGTTATAGTAGGCCACGTGTCTCAGGAAACGTGCTAGGAAACCCAAGGCAACGTGCTAGGAAGTCAAGCCAAGATTCTAGGAACGGGCAACGTCGTGCGAGTAAACCAACCAAGGCATAATAGGCCAAGTGACCAAGGCAACGTGCTAGGAAACCCAAGTCAACGTGCTAGGAATCCAAGTCAAGATGCTAGGAACGGGCAAAGTCGTGCGAGGCAAACCAACCAAGGCATAGTAGGCTAAGTGACCAAGGCAACGTGCTACGAAGCCAAGGCAACGTGCTAGGAACGGGCAACGTCGTGCGGGCAAACTAACCAAGGCATAGTAGGCCAAGTGACCAAGGAAACGTGCTAGGAAACTCAAGGTAACGTGCTAGGAAGCCAAGCCAATATGCTAGGAACGGGCAACGTCATGCAAGGAAAACCAACCAAGGCATAGTAGGCCAAGTGACCAAGGCAACGTGCTAGGAAACCCAAGGCAACGTGCTAGGAATCCAAGTCAAGATGCTAGGAACGGGCAAAGTCGTGCGAGGCATTCCAACCAAGGCATAGTAGGCTAAGTGACCAAGGCAACGTGCTACGAAGCCAAGGCAACGTGCTAGGAACGGGAAACGTCGTGCGGGCAAACTAACCAAGGCATAGTAGGCCAAGTGACCAAGGAAACGTGCTAGGAAACTCAAGGTAACGTGCTAGGAAGCCAAGCCAATATGCTAGGAACGGGCAACGTCATGCAAGGAAAACCAACCAAGGCATAGTAGGCCAAGTGACCAAGGAAACGTGCTAGGAAGCGAAGCCAAGGAGCTAGGAACGGGCAACGTCGTCCGGGCAAACAACCAAGCCATAGTAGGCCAAGTGTCCAAGGCAACGTGCTAGGAAACCCAAGGCAACGTGCTAGGAAGCCAAGCCAAGATTCAAGGAACTGGCAACGTCGTGCGGGGAAACTAATTAAGGATAGTAGGCCAAGTGACCAAGGCAACGTGCTAGGAAACCCAAGGCAATGTGCTAGGAAGCCAAGCCAAGTGTCCAAGGAAACGTGCTAGGAATCTAAGTTAAGATGCTAGGAACGGGCAAGCCAATATGCTAGGAACGGGCAACGTCGTGCGGGTAAACTAACCAAGGCATAGTAGGCCACGTGTCTCAGGAAACGTGCTAGGAAACCCAAGGCAACGTGCTAGGAAGTCAAGCCAAGATTCTAGGAACGGGCAACGTCGTGCGAGTAAACCAACCAAGGCATAGTAGGCCAAGTGACCAAGGCAACGTGCTAGGAAACCCAAGTCAACGTGCTAGGAATCCAAGTCAAGATGCTAGGAACGGGCAAAGTCGTGCGAGACAAACCAACCAAGGCATAGTAGGCTAAGTGACCAAGGCAATGTGCTACGAAGCCAAGGCAACGGGCTAGGAACGGGCAACGTCGTGCGGGAAAACTAACCAAGGCATAGTAGGCAAAGTGACCAAGGAAACGTGCTAGGAAACTCAAGGTAACGTGCTAGGAAGCCAAGCCAATATGCTAGGAACGGGCAACGTCATGCAAGGAAAACCAACCAAGGCATAGTAGGCCAAGTGACCAAGGAAACGTGCTAGGAAGCCAAGCCAAGAAGCTAGGAACGGGCAACGTCGTCCGGGCAAACAACCAAGCCATAGTAGGCCAAGTGTCCAAGGCAACGTGCTAGGAAACCCAAGGCAACGTGCTAGGAAGCCAAGCCAAGATTCAAGGAACTGGCAACGTCGTGCGGGGAAACTAATTAAGGATAGTAGGCCAAGTGACCAAGGCAACGTGCTAGGAAACCCAAGGCAATGTGCTAGGAAGCCAAGCCAAGTGTCCAAGGAAACGTGCTAGGAATCTAAGTTAAGATGCTAGGAACGGGCAAGCCAATATGCTAGGAACGGGCAACGTCGTGCGGGTAAACTAACCAAGTTATAGTAGGCCACGTGTCTCAGGAAACGTGCTAGGAAACCCAAGGCAACGTGCTAGGAAGTCAAGCCAAGATTCTAGGAACGGGCAACGTCGTGCGAGTAAACCAACCAAGGCATAGTAGGCCAAGTGACCAAGGCAACGTGCTAGGAAACCCAAGTCAACGTGCTAGGAATCCAAGTCAAGATGCTAGGAACGGGCAAAGTCGTGCGAGGCAAACCAACCAAGGCATAGTAGGCTAAGTGACCAAGGCAACGTGCTACGAAGCCAAGGCAACGTGCTAGGAACGGGCAACGTCGTGCGGGAAAACTAACCAAGGCATAGTAGGCCAAGTGACCAAGGCAACGTGCTAGGAAACCCAAGGCAATGTGCTAGGAAGCCAAGCCAAGTGTCCAAGGAAACGTGCTAGGAATCTAAGTTAAGATGCTAGGAACGGGCAAGCCAATATGCTAGGAACGGGCAACGTCGTGCGGGTAAACTAACCAAGGCATAGTAGGCCACGTGTCTCAGGAAACGTGCTAGGAAACCCAAGGCAACGTGCTAGGAAGTCAAGCCAAGATTCTAGGAACGGGCAACGTCGTGCGAGTAAACCAACCAAGGCATAGTAGGCCAAGTGACCAAGGCAACGTGCTAGGAAACCCAAGTCAACGTGCTAGGAATCCAAGTCAAGATGCTAGGAACAGGCAAAGTCGTGCGAGACAAACCAACCAAGGCATAGTAGGCTAAGTGACCAAGGCAATGTGCTACGAAGCCAAGGCAACGGGCTAGGAACGGGCAACGTCGTGCGGGAAAACTAACCAAGGCATAGTAGGCCAAGTGACCAAGGAAACGTGCTAGGAAACTCAAGGTAACGTGCTAGGAAGCCAAGCCAATATGCTAGGAACGGGCAACGTCATGCAAGGAAAACCAACCAAGGCATAGTAGGCCAAGTGACCAAGGAAACGTGCTAGGAAGCCAAGCCAAGAAGCTAGGAACGGGCAACGTCGTCCGGGCAAACAACCAAGCCATAGTAGGCCAAGTGTCCAAGGCAACGTGCTAGGAAACCCAAGGCAACGTGCTAGGAAGCCAAGCCAAGATTCAAGGAACTGGCAACGTCGTGCGGGGAAACTAATTAAGGATAGTAGGCCAAGTGACCAAGGCAACGTGCTAGGAAACCCAAGGCAATGTGCTAGGAAGCCAAGCCAAGTGTCCAAGGAAACGTGCTAGGAATCTAAGTTAAGATGCTAGAACGGGCAAGCCAATATGCTAGGAACGGGCAACGTCGTGCGGGTAAACTAACCAAGTTATAGTAGGCCACGTGTCTCAGGAAACGTGCTAGGAAACCCAAGGCAACGTGCTAGGAAGTCAAGCCAAGATTCTAGGAACGGGCAACGTCGTGCGAGTAAACCAACCAAGGCATAGTAGGCCAAGTGACCAAGGTAACGTGCTAGGAAACCCAAGTCAACGTGCTAGGAATCCAAGTCAAGATGCTAGGAACGGGCAAAGTCGTGCGAGGCAAACCAACCAAGGCATAGTAGGCTAAGTGACCAAGGCAACGTGCTACGAAGCCAAGGCAACGTGCTAGGAACGGGCAACGTCGTGCGGGCAAACTAACCAAGGCATAGTAGGCCAAGTGACCAAGGAAACGTGCTAGGAAACTCAAGGTAACGTGCTAGGAAGCCAAGCCAATATGCTAGGAACGGGCAACGTCATGCAAGGAAAACCAACCAAGGCATAGTAGGCCAAGTGACCAAGGAAACGTGCTAGGAAGCCAAGCCAAGAAGCTAGGAACGGGCAACGTCGTCCGGGCAAACAACCAAGCCATAGTAGGCCAAGTGTCCAAGGCAACGTGCTAGGAAACCCAAGGCAACGTGCTAGGAAGCCAAGCCAAGATTCAAGGAACTGGCAACGTCGTGCGGGGAAACTAATTAAGGATAGTAGGCCAAGTGACCAAGGCAACGTGCTAGGAAACCCAAGGCAATGTGCTAGGAAGCCAAGCCAAGTGTCCAAGGAAACGTGCTAGGAATCTAAGTTAAGATGCTAGGAACGGGCAAGCCAATATGCTAGGAACGGGCAACGTCGTGCGGGTAAACTAACCAAGTTATAGTAGGCCACGTGTCTCAGGAAACGTGCTAGGAAACCCAAGGCAACGTGCTAGGAAGTCAAGCCAAGATTCTAGGAACGGGCAACGTCGTGCGAGTAAACCAACCAAGGCATAGTAGGCCAAGTGACCAAGGCAACGTGCTAGGAAACCCAAGTCAACGTGCTAGGAATCCAAGTCAAGATGCTAGGAACGGGCAAAGTCGTGCGAGGCAAATCAACCAAGGCATAGTAGGCTAAGTGACCAAGGCAACGTGCTACGAAGCCAAGGCAACGTGCTAGGAACGGGCAACGTCGTGCGGGCAAACTAACCAAGGCATAGTAGGCCAAGTGACCAAGGAAACGTGCTAGGAAACTCAAGGTAACGTGCTAGGAAGCCAAGCCAATATGCTAGGAACGGGCAACGTCATGCAAGGAAAACCAACCAAGGCATAGTAGGCCAAGTGACCAAGGAAACGTGCTAGGAAGCCAAGCCAAGAAGCTAGGAAAGGGCAACGTCGTCCGGACAAACAACCAAGCCATAGTAGGCCAAGTGTCCAAAGCAACGTGCTAGGAAACCCAAGGCAACGTGCTAGGAAGCCAAGCCGAGATTCAAGGAACCTGGCAACGTCGTGCGGGGAAACTAATTAAGGATAGTAGGCCAAGTGACCAAGGCAACGTGCTAGGAAACCCAAGGCAATGTGCTAGGAAGCCAAGCCAAGTGTCCAAGGAAACGTGCTAGGAATCTAAGTTAAGATGCTAGGAACGGGCAAGCCAATATGCTAGGAACGGGCAAAGTCGTGCGGGTAAACTAACCAAGGCATAGTAGGCCACGTGTCTCAAGAAACGTGCTAGGAAACTCAAGGCAACGTGCTAAGAAGTCAAGCCAAGATTCTAGGAACGGGCAACGTCGTGCGAGTAAACCAACCAAGGCATAGTAGGCCAAGTGATCAAGGCAACGTGCTAGGAAACCCAAGGCAACGTGCTAGGAATCCAAGTCAAGATGCTAGGAGAACGGGCTACGTCGTGCGAAGTAAACCAACCAAGGCATAGTAGGCCAAGTGATCAAGGCAACGTGCTAGGAAACCCAAGGCAACGTGCTAGGAATCCAAGTCAAGATGCTAGGAACGGGCAAAGTCGTGCGAGGCAAACCAACCAAGGCATAGTAGGCTAAGTGACCAAGGCAACGTGCTACGAAGCCAAGGCAACGTGCTAGGAACGGGCAACGTCGTGCGGGCAAACTAACCAAGGCATAGTAGGCCAAGTGACCAAGGAAACGTGCTAGGAAACTCAAGGTAACGTGCTAGTAAGCCAAGCCAATATGCTAGGAACGGGCAACGTCATGCAAGGAAAACCAACCAAGGCATAGTAGGCCAAGTGACCAAGGAAACGTGCTAGGAAGCCAAGCCAAGAAGCTAGGAACGGGCAACGTCGTCCGGGCAAACAACCAAGCCATAGTAGGCCAAGTGTCCAGACCAACGTGCTAGGAAACCCAAGGCAACGTGCTAGGAAGCCAAGCCAAGATTCAAGGAACTAGCAACGTCGTGCGGGGAAATTAATTAAGGATAGTAGGCCAAGTGACCAAGGCAACGTGCTAGGAAACCCAAGGCAATGTGCTAGGAAGCCAAGCCAAGTGTCCAAGTAAACGTGCTAGGAATCTAAGTTAAGATGCTAGGAACGGGAAAGCCAATATGCTAGGAACGGGCAACGTCGTGCGGGGCAAACCAACCAAGGCATAGTAGGCCAAGTGACCATGGCAACGTGCTACAATGCCAAGGCAACGTGCTAGGAACGGGCAACGTCGTGCTGGCAAACTAACCAAGGCATAGTAGGCCAAGTGTCCAAGGCAACGTGCTAGGAAACCCAAGGCAACGTGCTAGGAAGCCAAGCCAAGATTCAAGGAACTGGCAACGTCGTACGGGGAAACTAATTAAGGATAGTAGGCCAAGTGACCAAGGCAACGTGCTAGGAAACCTAAGGCAACGTGCTAGGAAGCCAAGCCAAGTGTCCAAGGAAACGTGCTAGGAATCTAAGTTAAGATGCTAGGAACGAGCAAGCCAATATGCTAGGAACGGGCAACGTCGTGCGGGTAAACTAACCAAGGCATAGTAGGCCACGTGTCTCAGGAAACGTGCTAGGAAACCCAAGGCAACGTGCTAGGAAGTCAAGCCAAGATTCTAGGAACGGGCAACGTCGTGCGAGTAAACCAACCAAGGCATAGTAGGCCAAGTGACCAAGGCAACGTGCTAGGAAACCCAAGTCAACGTGCTAGGAATCCAAGTCAAGAAGCTAGGAACGGGCAAAGTCGTGCGAGACAAACCAACCAAGGCATAGTAGGCTAAGTGACCAAGGCAATGTGCTACGAAGCCAAGGCAACGGGCTAGGAACGGGCAACGTCGTGCGGGAAAACTAACCAAGGCATAGTAGGCCAAGTGACCAAGGAAACGTGCTAGGAAACTCAAGGTAACGTGCTAGGAAGCCAAGCCAATATGCTAGGAACGGGCAACGTCATGCAAGGAAAACCAACCAAGGCATAGTAGGCCAAGTGACCAAGGAAACGTGCTAGGAAGCCAAGCCAAGAAGCTAGGAACGGGCAACATCGTCCGGGCAAACAACCAAGCCATAGTAGGCCAAGTGTCCAAGGCAACGTGCTAGGAAACCCAAGGCAACGTGCTAGAAAGCCAATCCAAGATTCAAGGAACTGGCAACGTCGTGCGGGGAAACTAATTAAGGATAGTAGGCCAAGTGACCAAGGCAACGTGCTAGGAAACCCAAGGCAATGTGCTAGGAAGCCAAGCCAAGTGTCCAAGGAAACGTGCTAGGAATCTAAGTTAAGATGCTAGGAACGGGCAAGCCAATATGCTAGGAACGGGCAACGTCGTGCGGGTAAACTAACCAAGTTATAGTAGGCCACGTGTCTCAGGAAACGTGCTAGGAAACCCAAGGCAACGTGCTAGGAAGTCAAGCCAAGATTCTAGGAACGGGCAACGTCGTGCGAGTAAACCAACCAAGGCATAGTAGGCCAAGTGACCAAGGCAACGTGCTAGGAAACCCAAGTCAACGTGCTAGGAATCCAAGTCAAGATGCTAGGAACGGGCAAAGTCGTGCGAGGCAAACCAACCAAGGCATAGTAGGCTAAGTGACCAAGGCAACGTGCTACGAAGCCAAGGCAACGGGCTAGGAACGGGCAACGTCGTGCGGGAAAACTAACCAAGGCATAGTAGGCCAAGTGACCAAGGAAACGTGCTAGGAAATTCAAGGTAACGTGCTAGGAAGCCAAGCCAATATGCTAGGAACGGGCAACGTCATGCAAGGAAAACCAACCAAGGCATAGTAGGCCAAGTGACCAAGGAAACGTGCTAGGAAGCCAAGCCAAGAAGCTAGGAACGGGCAACGTCGTCCGGGCAAACAACCAAGCCATAGTAGGCCAAGTGTCCAAGGCAACGTGCTAGGAAACCCAAGGCAACGTGCTAGGAAGCCAAGCCAAGATTCAAGGAACTGGCAACGTCGTGCGGGGAAACTAATTAAGGATAGTAGGCCAAGTGACCAAGGCAACGTGCTAGGAAACCCAAGGCAATGTGCTAGGAAGCCAAGCCAAGTGTCCAAGGAATCTAAGTTAAGATGCTAGGAACGGGCAAGCCAATATGCTAGGAACGGGCAACGTCGTGCGGGTAAACTAACCAAGTTATAGTAGGCCACGTGTCTCAGGAAACGTGCTAGGAAACCCAAGGCAACGTGCTAGGAAGTCAAGCCAAGATTCTAGGAACGGGCAACGTCGTGCGAGTAAACCAACCAAGGCATAGTAGGCCAAGTGACCAAGGCAACGTGCTAGGAAACCCAAGTCAACGTGCTAGGAATCCAAGTCAAGATGCTAGGAACGGGCAAAGTCTTGCGAGGCAAACCAACCAAGGCATAGTAGGCTAAGTGACCAAGGCAACGTGCTACGAAGCCAAGGCAACGGGCTAGGAACGGGCAACGTCGTGCGGGAAAACTAACCAAGGCATAGTAGGCCAAGTGACCAAGGAAACGTGCTAGGAAATTCAAGGTAACGTGCTAGGAAGCCAAGCCAATATGCTAGGAACGGGCAACGTCATGCAAGGAAAACCAACCAAGGCATAGTAGGCCAAGTGACCAAGGAAACGTGCTAGGAAGCCAAGCCAAGAAGCTAGGAACGGGCAACGTCGTCCGGAAACCAACCAAGCCATAGTAGGCCAAGTGTCCAAGGCAACGTGCTAGGAAACCCAAGGCAACGTGCTAGGAAGCCAAGCCAAGATTCAAGGAACTGGCAACGTCGTGCGGGGAAACTAATTAAGGATAGTAGGCCAAGTGACCAAGGCAACGTGCTAGGAAACCCAAGTTAATGTGCTAGGAAGCCAAGCCAAGTGTCCAAGGAAACGTGCAAGGAATCTAAGTTAAGATGCTAGGAACGGGCAAGCCAATATGCTAGGAACGGGCAACGTCGTGCGGGTAAACTAACCAAGTTATAGTAGGCCACGTGTCTCAGGAAACGTGCTAGGAAACCCAAGGCAACGTGCTAGGAAGTCAAGCCAAGATTCTAGGAACGGGCAACGTCGTGCGAGTAAACCAACCAAGGCATAATAGGCCAAGTGACCAAGGCAACGTGCTAGGAAACCCAAGTCAACGTGCTAGGAATCCAAGTCAAGATGCTAGGAACGGGCAAAGTCGTGCGAGGCAAACCAACCAAGGCATAGTAGGCTAAGTGACCAAGGCAACGTGCTACGAAGCCAAGGCAACGTGCTAGGAACGGGCAACGTCGTGCGGGCAAACTAACCAAGGCATAGTAGGCCAAGTGACCAAGGAAACGTGCTAGGAAACTCAAGGTAACGTGCTAGGAAGCCAAGCCAATATGCTAGGAACGGGCAACGTCATGCAAGGAAAACCAACCAAGGCATAGTAGGCCAAGTGACCAAGGCAACGTGCTAGGAAACCCAAGGCAACGTGCTAGGAATCCAAGTCAAGATGCTAGGAACGGGCAAAGTCGTGCGAGGCATTCCAACCAAGGCATAGTAGGCTAAGTGACCAAGGCAACGTGCTACGAAGCCAAGGCAACGTGCTAGGAACGGGAAACGTCGTGCGGGCAAACTAACCAAGGCATAGTAGGCCAAGTGACCAAGGAAACGTGCTAGGAAACTCAAGGTAACGTGCTAGGAAGCCAAGCCAATATGCTAGGAACGGGCAACGTCATGCAAGGAAAACCAACCAAGGCATAGTAGGCCAAGTGACCAAGGAAACGTGCTAGGAAGCGAAGCCAAGGAGCTAGGAACGGGCAACGTCGTCCGGGCAAACAACCAAGCCATAGTAGGCCAAGTGTCCAAGGCAACGTGCTAGGAAACCCAAGGCAACGTGCTAGGAAGCCAAGCCAAGATTCAAGGAACTGGCAACGTCGTGCGGGGAAACTAATTAAGGATAGTAGGCCAAGTGACCAAGGCAACGTGCTAGGAAACCCAAGGCAATGTGCTAGGAAGCCAAGCCAAGTGTCCAAGGAAACGTGCTAGGAATCTAAGTTAAGATGCTAGGAACGGGCAAGCCAATATGCTAGGAACGGGCAACGTCGTGCGGGTAAACTAACCAAGGCATAGTAGGCCACGTGTCTCAGGAAACGTGCTAGGAAACCCAAGGCAACGTGCTAGGAAGTCAAGCCAAGATTCTAGGAACGGGCAACGTCGTGCGAGTAAACCAACCAAGGCATAGTAGGCCAAGTGACCAAGGCAACGTGCTAGGAAACCCAAGTCAACGTGCTAGGAATCCAAGTCAAGATGCTAGGAACGGGCAAAGTCGTGCGAGACAAACCAACCAAGGCATAGTAGGCTAAGTGACCAAGGCAATGTGCTACGAAGCCAAGGCAACGGGCTAGGAACGGGCAACGTCGTGCGGGAAAACTAACCAAGGCATAGTAGGCAAAGTGACCAAGGAAACGTGCTAGGAAACTCAAGGTAACGTGCTAGGAAGCCAAGCCAATATGCTAGGAACGGGCAACGTCATGCAAGGAAAACCAACCAAGGCATAGTAGGCCAAGTGACCAAGGAAACGTGCTAGGAAGCCAAGCCAAGAAGCTAGGAACGGGCAACGTCGTCCGGGCAAACAACCAAGCCATAGTAGGCCAAGTGTCCAAGGCAACGTGCTAGGAAACCCAAGGCAACGTGCTAGGAAGCCAAGCCAAGATTCAAGGAACTGGCAACGTCGTGCGGGGAAACTAATTAAGGATAGTAGGCCAAGTGACCAAGGCAACGTGCTAGGAAACCCAAGGCAATGTGCTAGGAAGCCAAGCCAAGTGTCCAAGGAAACGTGCTAGGAATCTAAGTTAAGATGCTAGGAACGGGCAAGCCAATATGCTAGGAACGGGCAACGTCGTGCGGGTAAACTAACCAAGTTATAGTAGGCCACGTGTCTCAGGAAACGTGCTAGGAAACCCAAGGCAACGTGCTAGGAAGTCAAGCCAAGATTCTAGGAACGGGCAACGTCGTGCGAGTAAACCAACCAAGGCATAGTAGGCCAAGTGACCAAGGCAACGTGCTAGGAAACCCAAGTCAACGTGCTAGGAATCCAAGTCAAGATGCTAGGAACGGGCAAAGTCGTGCGAGGCAAACCAACCAAGGCATAGTAGGCTAAGTGACCAAGGCAACGTGCTACGAAGCCAAGGCAACGTGCTAGGAACGGGCAACGTCGTGCGGGCAAACTAACCAAGGCATAGTAGGCCAAGTGACCAAGGAAACGTGCTAGGAAACTCAAGGTAACGTGCTAGGAAGCCAAGCCAATATGCTAGGAACGGGCAACGTCATGCAAGGAAAACCAACCAAGGCATAGTAGGCCAAGTGACCAAGGAAACGTGCTAGGAAGCCAAGCCAAGAAGCTAGGAACGGGCAACGTCGTCCGGGCAAACAACCAAGCCATAGTAGGCCAAGTGTCCAAGGCAACGTGCTAGGAAACCCAAGGCAACGTGCTAGGAAGCCAAGCCAAGATTCAAGGAACTGGCAACGTCGTGCGGGGAAACTAATTAAGGATAGTAGGCCAAGTGACCAAGGCAACGTGCTAGGAAACCCAAGGCAATGTGCTAGGAAGCCAAGCCAAGTGTCCAAGGAAACGTGCTAGGAATCTAAGTTAAGATGCTAGGAACGGGCAAGCCAATATGCTAGGAACGGGCAACGTCGTGCGGGTAAACTAACCAAGTTATAGTAGGCCACGTGTCTCAGGAAACGTGCTAGGAAACCCAAGGCAACGTGCTAGGAAGTCAAGCCAAGATTCTAGGAACGGGCAACGTCGTGCGAGTAAACCAACCAAGGCATAGTAGGCCAAGTGACCAAGGCAACGTGCTAGGAAACCCAAGTCAACGTGCTAGGAATCCAAGTCAAGATGCTAGGAACGGGCAAAGTCGTGCGAGGCAAATCAACCAAGGCATAGTAGGCTAAGTGACCAAGGCAACGTGCTACGAAGCCAAGGCAACGTGCTAGGAACGGGCAACGTCGTGCGGGCAAACTAACCAAGGCATAGTAGGCCAAGTGACCAAGGAAACGTGCTAGGAAACTCAAGGTAACGTGCTAGGAAGCCAAGCCAATATGCTAGGAACGGGCAACGTCATGCAAGGAAAACCAACCAAGGCATAGTAGGCCAAGTGACCAAGGAAACGTGCTAGGAAGCCAAGCCAAGAAGCTAGGAAAGGGCAACGTCGTCCGGACAAACAACCAAGCCATAGTAGGCCAAGTGTCCAAAGCAACGTGCTAGGAAACCCAAGGCAACGTGCTAGGAAGCCAAGCCGAGATTCAAGGAACTGGCAACGTCGTGCGGGGAAACTAATTAAGGATAGTAGGCCAAGTGACCAAGGCAACGTGCTAGGAAACCCAAGGCAATGTGCTAGGAAGCCAAGCCAAGTGTCCAAGGAAACGTGCTAGGAATCTAAGTTAAGATGCTAGGAACGGGCAAGCCAATATGCTAGGAACGGGCAAAGTCGTGCGGGTAAACTAACCAAGGCATAGTAGGCCACGTGTCTCAAGAAACGTGCTAGGAAACTCAAGGCAACGTGCTAAGAAGTCAAGCCAAGATTCTAGGAACGGGCAACGTCGTGCGAGTAAACCAACCAAGGCATAGTAGGCCAAGTGATCAAGGCAACGTGCTAGGAAACCCAAGGCAACGTGCTAGGAATCCAAGTCAAGATGCTAGGAACGGGCTACGTCGTGCGAGTAAACCAACCAAGGCATAGTAGGCCAAGTGATCAAGGCAACGTGCTAGGAAACCCAAGGCAACGTGCTAGGAATCCAAGTCAAGATGCTAGGAACGGGCAAAGTCGTGCGAGGCAAACCAACCAAGGCATAGTAGGCTAAGTGACCAAGGCAACGTGCTACGAAGCCAAGGCAACGTGCTAGGAACGGGCAACGTCGTGCGGGCAAACTAACCAAGGCATAGTAGGCCAAGTGACCAAGGAAACGTGCTAGGAAACTCAAGGTAACGTGCTAGTAAGCCAAGCCAATATGCTAGGAACGGGCAACGTCATGCAAGGAAAACCAACCAAGGCATAGTAGGCCAAGTGACCAAGGAAACGTGCTAGGAAGCCAAGCCAAGAAGCTAGGAACGGGCAACGTCGTCCGGGCAAACAACCAAGCCATAGTAGGCCAAGTGTCCAGAGCAACGTGCTAGGAAACCCAAGGCAACGTGCTAGGAAGCCAAGCCAAGATTCAAGGAACTAGCAACGTCGTGCGGGGAAATTAATTAAGGATAGTAGGCCAAGTGACCAAGGCAACGTGCTAGGAAACCCAAGGCAATGTGCTAGGAAGCCAAGCCAAGTGTCCAAGTAAACGTGCTAGGAATCTAAGTTAAGATGCTAGGAACGGGAAAGCCAATATGCTAGGAACGGGCAACGTCGTGCGGGGCAAACCAACCAAGGCATAGTAGGCCAAGTGACCATGGCAACGTGCTACAATGCCAAGGCAACGTGCTAGGAACGGGCAACGTCGTGCTGGCAAACTAACCAAGGCATAGTAGGCCAAGTGTCCAAGGCAACGTGCTAGGAAACCCAAGGCAAAGTGCTAGGAATCCAAGCCAAGAGGCTAGGAACGGGTAACGTCGTGCGGGGTAAGCTAACCAAGGCATAGTAGGCCAAGTGACCAAGGCAACATGCTACGAAGCCAAGGCAATAAGCTAGGAACGGGCAACGTCGTGCGGGCAAACTAACTACGGAATAGTAGGCCAAGTGACCAAGGCAGCGTGCTAGGAAACCCAAGGTAACGTGCCAAGAAGCCAAGCCAAGATGCTAGGAACGGGCTACGTCGTGCGGTCAAACAAAACTAGGAAGACTATGCATGTGAATAAGGAAACATGCTTGGAAACCTAAGGTAACGTGCTAGGAATCCAAGCCAATTTGGTTGTAACCGGTAACATGGTGGGAGGCAAACCAACCATGGCATAGTAGGCCAAGTAACCAAGGCAACACGATCAGAAACCCAAGGCAACGTGCTAGGAAGCACAACCAAGAATCTGGGAACGGGCAACGTCTTGCGGGCAAACCAGCCAAGACATTGTAGGCCAAGTGTCCAAGGCAACGTGCTAGGAAACCCAAGGCAACGTGCTAGGAAGCCAAGCCAAGATTCTAGGAACCGACAACATGATGCGGGGTAAACCAACCAAGGCATAGTAGGCCAAGTGACCAAGGCAACATGATAGGAAACCCAAGGCAACGTGCTAGGACACACAACCGAGAATCTAGGAATGGGCAACATCGTGCGGGCAAACCAGCCAAGACATTGTAGGCCAAGTGTCCAAGGCAACGTGCTAGGGATCCAAGCTAAGAGGCTAGGAACGGGCTACGTCATGCGAAGTAAGCCAACCAAGGTATAGTAGGCCAAGTTTCCAAGGCAACGTGCTAGGAAACCCAAGGCAAAGTGCTAGGAATCCAAGCCAAGAGGCTAGGAACGGGTAACGTCCTGCGGGGTAAGCCAACCAAGGCATAGTAGGCCGAGTGACCAAGGCAACATGCTACGAAGACAAAGCAATAAGCTAGGACCGGGCAACGTCGTGCGGGCAAACTAACTAAGGCATAGTAGGCCAAGTGACCAAGGCAGCATGCTAGGAAACCCAAGGTAACGTGCCAGGAAGCCAAGCCTAGATGCTAGGAACGGGCTACGTCGTGCGGTCAAACCAACCAAGGCAGAATATGCCAAGTGAACAAGGCAATATGATTTTAAACCCAAGGTAACGTGCAAGGAAGCACAACCAAGATTCTTGGAACGGGCTACGTCTTGTGGGCAAACCAACCACGGCATAGTAGGCAAAGTGTCCAAGGCAACATGCTAGGAAACCCAAGGTAACGTGCTAGGAAGCCAAACCAAGATTCTAGGAGCGGCAACGTCGTGCGGGCAAACCAAGGAAACGTGCTAGGAAACCCAAGGCAACGTGCTAGGAATCCAAGCCAAGATGCTAGGTACGGGCAACGTCGTGCAGGGCAAACCAACCAAGGCCTAGTAGGTCAAGTGACCAAGCCAACGTGCTACGAAGCCAAGGCAACAAGCTAGGAAGCCAAGCCAAGATTCTAGGAACGGGAAACGTCGTGCGGATAAACCAACCAAGGAATTGTAGGCCAAGTGTCCAAGGCAACGTGCTAGGAAACCCAAGGCAACGTGCTAGGAAGCCAAGACAAAGATGCTAGGAACGGGCTACGTCGTGCAGTCAAACCAACCAAGGCAGAGTAGGCCAAGTGACCAAGGCAACATGCTAGGAAACCCAAGGTAACGTGCTAGGAAGCCAAGCCAATATGCTAGGAAGTGGCAACGTCGTACGGGGTAAAACCAAACAAGGAATAGTAGGCCAAGTGACCAAGGCAATGTGCTAGGATGCCAAACCAAGAAGCTAGGAATGGGCAACATCGTCCGGGCATACCAACCAAGGAATAGTAGACCAAGTGTCCAAGGCAACGTGCTAGGAAACCCAAGGCAACGTGCTAGGAATCCAAGCGAAGACGCTAGGAACGGGCTACGTCATGCGCGGTAAGCCAACCAAGGCATAGTAGGCCAAGTGTCCAAGGCAACGTGCAAGGAAACCCGAGGCAAAGTGCTAGGAATCCAAGTCAAGAGGCTAGGAACGGGCACCGTCGTGCGGGGTAAGCCAACCAAGGCATAGTAGGCCAAGTGACCAAGGCAACGTGCTAGGAAGCCAAGCCTGGATGCTAGGAACGGGCAACGTTGTCCGGGCAAACCAACCAAGGCATAGTAGGCCAAGTGTCCAAGGCAACGTGCTAGGAATCCAAGCCAAGATGCTAGGAACAACCAACGTCGTGCGGGGCAAACCAACCAAGGCCAAAGGTCAAGTGACCAAGCCAACGTGCTACGAAGCCAAGGCAATAAGCTAGGAACGGGCAATGTCGTGCGGGTAAACTAACCAAGGAATAGTAGGCCAAGTGACCAAGGCAACGTGCTAGGAAACCTAAGGCAACATGCTAGGAAGCCATGCCAATATGCTAGGAACGGGCTACGTCGTGCGGTCAAACCAACCAAGGCAGAGTAAGCCAAGTGACTAAGACAACGTGCTAGGAAACCTAAGGTAACGTGCTAGAAAGCCAAGCCAATATGCTCGGAACGAGGAACGTGCAAGGAAGCCAAGCCAAGATTCTAGGAACGGGCAACGTCATGCGGGAAAACCAACCAAGAAGTAGTAGGCTAAATGTCCAAGGCAACGTGCTAGGAAACCCAAGGCAACGTGCTAGGAACGGGCAACGTCGTGCGGGGCAAACCAACCAAGGCCTAGTAGGTCAAGTGACCAAGCCAACGTGCTACGAAGCCAAGGCAACAAACTAGGAACGGGCAACGTCGTGCGGGCAAACTAACTACGGAATAGTAGGCCAAGTGACCAAGGCAGCGTGCTAGGAAACCCGAGGTAACTTGCCAGGAAGCCAAGCCAAGATGCTAGGAACGGGCTACGTCGTGCGGTCAAACGAAACTAGGAAGAGTATGCCAAGTGAACAAGGCAACATGCTTGGAAACCCATATTAACGTGCTAGGTATCCATGCCAATTTGGTTGTAACCGGTAACATGGTGCGAGGCAAACCAACCAAGGCATAGTTGGCCAAGTAACCAAGGCAACATGATCGGAAACCCAAGGCAACGTGCTAGGAAGCACAACCAAGAATTTTGGAACGGGCAACGTCTTGCGGGCAAACCAGCCAAGACGTTGTAGGCCAAGTGTCCACGGCAACGTGCTAGGAAACCCAAGGCAACGTGCTAGAAAGCCAAGACAAGATGCTAGGAACGGGCTACGTCGTGCAGTCAAACCAACCAAGGCAGAGTAGGCAAAGTGACCAAGGCAACGTGCTAGGAAACCCAAGGTAACGTGCTAGGAAGCCAAGCCAATATGCTAGGAACGGGCAACGTTGTGCGGGGCAAAACCAACCAAGGAATAGTAGGCCAAGTGACCAAGGCAACGTGCTAGGAAGCCAAGCCAAGAAGCTAGGAACGGGCAACGTCGTCCGGGCAAACCAACCACGGCATAGTAGACCAAGTGTCCATGGCAACGTTCTAGGAAACCCAAGGCAACGTGCTAGGAAGCCAAGCCAAGATTCTCGGAACGGGCAACGTCGTGCGGGAAAACTATCTAAGGCATAGTAGGCCAAGTGACCAAGGCAGCGTGCTAGGAAACCAAAGGTAACGTGCCAGGAAGCCAAGCCTAGATGCTAGGAACGGGCAACGTCGTGCGGGGCAAACCAACCAAGGCATAGTAGGCCAAGTGACTATGGCAACATGCTACAAAGCCAAGGCAACGTGCTAGGAACGGGCAACGTCGTGCTGGCAAACTAACCAAGGCATAGTAGGCCAAGGAATGGGTAACGTCGTGCGGGGTAAGCCAACCAAGGCAAAGTAGGCTAAGTGACCAAGGCAACATGCTACGAAGCCAAGGCAATAAGCTAGGAACGGGCAACGTCGTGCAGGAAAACTAACAACGGAATAGTAGGCCAAGTGACCAAGGCAGTGTGCTAGGAAACCCAAGGTAACGTGCCAAGAAGCCAAGCCAAGATGCTAGGAACGGGCTACGTCGTGCGGACAAACCAAACTAGGAAGACTATGCCAAGTGAACAAGGCAACATGCTTGGAAACCCAAGGTAACGTGCTAGGAATCCAAGCCAATTTGGTTGTAACCGGTAATATGGTGCGAGGCAAACCAACCAAGGCATAGTAGGCCAAGTAACCAAGGCAACACAATCGGAAACCCAAGGCAACGTGCTAGGAAGCACAACCAAGAATCTGGGAACGGGCAACGTCTTGCGGACAAACCAGCCAAGACATTGTAGGCCAAGTGTCCAAGACAACATGCTAGGAAACTCAAGGCAACGTGCTAGGAAGCAAAGACAAGATGCTAGGAACGGGCTACATCATGCAGTCAAACCAACCAAGGCAGAGTAGGCAAAGTGACCAAGGTAACATGCTAGGAAACCCAAGGTAACGTGCTAGGAAGCCAAGCTAATATGCTTGAACGGGAACCGTCGTGCGGGGTAAAACCAACCAAGGATTAGTAGGCCAAATGACCAAGGCAACGTGCTAGGAAGCCAAGCCAAGAAGCTAGTAACGGACAACGTCGTCCGGGCAAACCGACCAAGGCATAGTAGACCAAGTTCCAAGGCAACGAGCTAGGAAACCCAAGGCAACGTGCTAGGAAGCCAAGCCAAGATTCTAGGAACCAGCAACATGATGCGGGGTAAACCAACCAAGGCATAGTAGGCCAAGGCAACGTGCTAGGACGCACAACCGAGAGTCTAGGAATGGGCAACGTCATGCGGGCAAACCAGCCAAGACATTGTAGGCCAAGTGTCCAAGGCAACGTGCAAGGAAACCTAAGGCAACGTGCTAGGGATCCAAGCTAAGAGGCTAGGAACGGGCTACGTCATGCGAAGTAAGCCAACCAAGGTATAGTTGGCCAAGTGTCCAAGGCAACGTGCTAGGAAACCCAAAGCAAAGTGCTAGGAATCCAAACCAAGAGGCTAGGAACGGGTAACGTCGTGCGGGGTAAGCCAACCAAGGCATAGTAGGCCGAGTGACCAAGGCAACATGCTACGAAGACAAAGCAATGAGCTAGGAACGGGCAACGTCGTGCGGGCAAACTAACTAAGGCATAGTAGGCCAAGTGACCAAGGCAGCGTGCTAGGAAACCCAAGGTAACGTGCCATGAAGCCAAGCCTAGATGCTAGGAACGGGCTACGTCGTGCGGTCAAACCAACCAAGGCAGAGTATGCCAAGTGAACAAGGCAACATGATTGGAAACCCAAGGTAACGTGCTAGGAAGCACAACCAAGATTCTTGAAACGGGCAACGTCGTGTGGGCAAACCAACCAAGGCATATTAGGCCATGTGTCCAAGGCAACGTGCTAGAAAACCCAAGGCAACGTGCTAGGAATCCAAGCCAAGATGCTAGGAACGGGCAAAGTCGTGCGGGGCAAACCAACCAAGGCATAGTAGGCCAAGTGACCAAGGGAATGTGCTACGAAGCCAAGGCAACGTGCTAGGAACGGGCAACGTCGTGCGGGTAAACTAACCAAGGCATAGTAGGCCAAGTGACCAAGGCAACGTGCTAGGAAGTCAAGCAAATATGCTAGGAACGGGTAACGTCTTGCGAGGAAAACCAACCAAGGGATAGTAGGCCAAGTTTCCAAGGCAACGTGCTAGGAAACCCAAGGCAACGTGCTAGGAAGCCAAGCCAAGATTCTAGGAACGGGGAACGTCGTGCGGGCAAACCAACCAAGGCATAGTAGGCCAAGTGTCCAAGGCAACGTGCTAGGAAACCCATAGAAACGTGCTAGGAATCCAAGTCAAGATGCTAGGAACGGGCAAAGTCGTGCGAGGCAAGCCAACCAAGGCATAGTAGGCCAAGTGACCATGGCAACGTGCTACAAAGCCAAGGCAACGTGCTAGGAACGGGCAACGTCGTGCTGGCAAACTAACCAAGGCATAGTCGGCCAAGTGACCAAGGCAACATGCTAGGAAACTCAAGGTAACGTGCTAGGAAGCCAAGCCAGTATGGTAGGAACGGGCAACGTCGTGCGGGGAAAACCAACCAAGGCATAGTAGGACAAGTGACCAAGAAATGTGCTAGGAAGCCAAGCCAAGATTCTAGGAACGGGCAACGTCGTGCGGGCAAACTAACTAAGGCATAGTAGGCCAAGTGACCAAGGCAGCGTGCTAGGAAACCCAAGGTAACGTGCCAGGAAGCCAAGCCTAGATGCTAGGAACGGGCTACGTCGTGCGGCCAAACCATCCAAGGCAGAGTATGCCAAGTGAACAAGGCAACATGATTGGAAACCCAAGGTAACGTGCTAGGAAGCACAACTGAGTTTCTTGGAACGGGCTACGTCGTGCGGGCAAACCAACCAAGGCATATTAGGCCAAGTGTCCAAGGCAACGTGCTAGAAAACCCAAGGCAACGTGCTAGGAAACCAAGCAAAGATGCTAGGAATGGGCAAAGTCGTGCGGGGCAAACCAACCAAGGCATAGTAGGGCAAGTGACCAAGGCAACGTGCTACGAAGCCAAGGCAACGTGCTAGGAACGGGCAACGTCGTGCGGGTAAACTAACCAACGCATAGTAGGCCGGCCAAGTGACCAAGGAAACGTGCTAGGAAACTCAAGGTAACGTGCTAGGAAGCCAAGCAAGTATGCTAGGAACGGGTAACGTCGTGCGAGGAAAACCAACCAAGGCATAGTAGGCCAAGTTTCCAAGGCAACGTGGTGCTAGGAAGCCAAGCCAAGATTCTAGGAACGGGGAACGTCGTGCGGGCAAACCAACCAAGGCATAGTAGGCCAAGTGTCCATGGCAACGTGCTAGGAAACCTAAGGCAACGTGCTAGGAATCCAAGTCAAGATGCTAGGAACGGGCAAAGTCGTGCAGGGCAAGCCAACAAAGGCATAGTAGGCCAAGTGACCATGGCAACGTGCTACAAAGCCAAAGCAACGTGCTAGGAACGGGCAACGTCGTGCTGGCAAACTAACCAAGGCATAGTAGGCCAAGTGACCAAGGCAACATGCTAGGAAACTCAAGGTAACGTGCTAGGAAGCCAAGCCAGTATGGTAGGAACGGGCACCGTCGTGCGGGGAAAACCAACCAAGGCACAGTAGGCCAAGTGACCAAGGAAATGTGCTAGGAAGCCAAGCCAAGAAGCTAGGAACGGGCAACGTCGTCCGGGCAAACCAACCAAGGCATAGTAGGCCAAATGTCCAAGGCAACGTGCTAGGAAACCCAAGGCAACGTGCTAGGAAGCCAAGCCATGATTCTAGGAACGGGCAACGTTGTGCGGGCAAACCAACCAAGGCATAGTAGGCCAAGTGTCCAAGTCAACGTGCTAGGAATCCAGGCCAAGATGCTAGGAACGGGTAAAGTCATGCGGGGCAAACCAACCATGGCATAGTAGGCCAAGTGACCAAGGCAACATGCTACGTAGCCAAGGCAACGTGCTTGGAACGGGCAACGTCGTGCGGGCAAACTAACCAAGCCATAGTAGGCCAAGTGACCTAGGCAACGTGCTAGAAAACTCAAGGTAACGTGCTAGGAAGCCAAGCCAATATGCTAGGAATGGGCAACGTCATGCGAGGATAACCAACCAAGGCATAGTAGGCTAAGTGACCAAGGAAACGTGCTAGGAAGCCAAGCCAAGAAGCTAGGAACGGGCAACCTCGTGCAGGCAAACCAACCAAGGCATAGTAAGCTAAGTGTCCAAGGTAACGTGCTAGGAAACCCAAGGCAACGTGCTAGGAAACCAAGCCAAGAGGCTAGGAACGTGCTACGTCGTGAGGTCAAACCAACCAACGTAGAGTAGGCCAAGTCACCAAGACAACGTGCTAGGAAACCCAAGGGAACGTGCTAGGAAGCCAAGCCAATATGCTCGGAACAAGCAACGTCGTGCGGGGCAAACCAACCAAGGCATAGTAGGCCAAGTGACCAAGGCAACGTGCCAGGAACGGGCAACGTCGTCCGGGCAAACCAACCAAGGCATAGTAGGCAAAGTGTCCAAGGCATAGTAGGCAAAGTGTCCAAGGCAACATGCTAGGAAACCCAAGGCAACGTGCTAGGAAGCCAAACCAAGATTCTAGGAGCGGCAACGTCGTGCGGGCAAACCAAGGCAACGTGCTAGGAAACCCAAGACAACGTGCTAGGAATCCTAGCCAAGATGCTAGGAACGGGCAACGTCGTGCGGGGCAAACCAACCAAGGCCTAGTAGGTCAAGTGACCAAGCCAACGTGCTACGAAGCCAAGGCAACAAGCAAGGAAGCCAAGCCAAGATTTTAGGAACGGGCAACGTCGTGCGGGTAAACCAACCAAGGAATAGTAGGCCAAGTGTCCAAGGCAACGTGCTAGGAAACCCAAGGCAACGTGCTAGGAACGGGCAACGTCGTGCGGGGCAAACCAACCATGGCCTAGTAGGTCAAGTGCCAAGCCAATGTGCAACGAAGCCAAGGCAACAAACTAGGAACGGGAAACGTCGTGCGGGTAAACTAACTACGGCATAGTAGGCCAAGTGACCAAGGCAGCGTGCTAGGAAACCCAAAGTAACGTGCCAGGAAGCCAAGCCAAGATGCTAGGAACGGGCTACGTCGTGCGGTCAAACCAACCAAGGAAGAGTATGCCAAGTGTACAAGGCAACGTGCTTGGAATCCCAAGGTAACATGCTAGGAATCCATGCCAATATGGTTGTAACCGGCAACATGGTGCGGGGCAAACCAACCAAGGCATAGTAGGCCAAGTAACCAAAGCAACACGATAGGAAACCCAAGGCAACGTGCTAGGAAGCACAACCAAGATTCTAGGAACGGGTGTTAGGACCCAAACAATCAAGATATCAATATATGAAAAGATTATAACAAAAGTGATGGTAGCCAAATGTAATTTGTATTGATTGAATGTACTGTATACAGAATATGACTTTACAAAGTATATGAAAACATTAGTTCTAACAATCTAACTAACTATCTATTTATACATACAATAGAAAAGCTAAAGTGACACAACAGTCATAACAGAAAAGTTCAGAATTGGTTCTGAACTCCTTCAGAACTTCTTCAGAAGTGTCTTTAGAACTTCTTCAGAACCTCTTCAGAAGTATCTTCAGAACTTCTTCAGATCTTTTTTCTCTTTTAAGAATCCAATTCCTTTTGAAGCTATTATGATATTTCTATCAATCTCCCCCTTAGCTTCAAAAGTTCAAATCATACTTCCAAAAATTCAGAATTTCTCTTACATCCTTCAGAATTAATCTTCTGTATTCTAGTAAGGATTCAGCAACTCTAATCATTTCTTTTGCAAGTACCTTGTACTTCTCCCAATCTTCATTACTCAGATTCTTTGGTCTTCTATTTTGTCTCTTTACCAAACGATCTCTAATTGCCATGAGAGTTCCATTGCAACATTTGTGGAGTTCTTCAAATCTCACAAATAATAATTCATGAAAGCATTTACAAACAAAGCCAGGAGGATGAAGTACCAAAGTGCTCTTCTTTAAATTCTGAATATCTGGTAGACTTTAATTTGGTTTGCTTAAGTGTACTTGCTTCTTGTTCAGAACATAAGCAACCTGGAAATCAGTCTTTGCAGCCCAAATAAACTCTCTATATAATCCATCTCTAAGCACTGGAAAAGATTTTCTGAACTTGGTAATTGAGTCATGGAAGGGATAAAGACTTCTATATACTCTGAGAAGATCTCTGAGATGAACATTCTGAAAGTCAGCTTCAGAAAAGGTAGAAATCTCACCATTTTGCCGCTCAACAGTAAAGAATGCATATTTGTAATCCTGTCTTGTCTTCAAATCAGCATTAATTACTTTGATCACAGGACTATCTTTTCTTGCTTCATTAATTGGAATCCTTATCTTTCTGATAATGTCTGAGTACCATTGTTTCCAACCAAAAGACTTTTGAATCCAGCAATCTATATAGTTGAATTTTGCTCATATTCCATGAACATTTCTGGATGAAAATATTCAACAAACATAGTATAAGCACTTTCTTCAATTCTTTGTACTTGAAGTTGTTCCTCTTCAGATATTTGCTTTTCAGGAACCAACTCTTCAGAAATATTTTCAAGAACTTCTTCCTTTTCCTTTTCTTTTTCCTTTTGTCTTTCTTCTGAACTTTCAACATTCAGAATGTATTTCTGAATCTCTTCCATATCTTGTCTCTTTGTATGAATCTTGAAGTCATATGCATCACTTAGTAGATAATCTGCTCCTTTTATCGTGTTTACTCTCTTGTGACCAGCAAGATAACTTTTTCTCACAAATTCTCTGAAATGTATTCTTTCTTTGATTAGATAAACAATTTCTTCTTTGATGTCAGATTCTTCAAAGAAATCTGTCATGTAGTTCAGAAACCATTGGAGTGAAGATGTAGAATACTTTGGAATATCAGAAACAACAAATGTTTTAGAGACTTCTTCAACAACATACATGAACCCAATATCTGGATTAGTAAACAATCTCTTCAACCCAAATCTTTCAATATATATAGGTTCTAACATATTTACTGTGTTAAGTCTGTGTTCCAAAGCCAGCTGAAAATCATGCTTTATGAGATTCCTTATGTATATTCCCAAGATTCTTCTAATCTCTGAGACTAACACAGATTCACCAGAATTAACACAAAAAGATAAGATTGCCAACTTATCTTGTAGTCTAAGCTTGTAAACATCAAATTGAGTAAATTCACACAGAGTACCATCTCTTCTTTCTGCTCCAAATCTGAATATAGTTAAATCATTCTGAACTGATTTTGATATGCATCTGACCTTCTTTATTTAAGTTGAATCATGAAAGTTTTGAACACCATGATTCTGAATAAAGTTCTTTACTTGAGCAATATAGTCATCAGACCATTCATCATTCAGAAAGTCTTCCAACTTTGCAAACTTCATACTTCTTTTGTACATGAAGCAATAAGTTTCTTCAGAAATATCGATCGCTTTCTCCAGAAATAAAGATATTCTCTTTTTCAAACACTTGATCCAAAACAGGTTCTTCAAGTATTGGAAGACGTACCTTAGGAATGATAATGCAAGGTCTGATTCTGACTTCAAATCTTCCGGAGAAAGCAATTAAGGTTTCATCAATAATTTCAACTCCTTCTAAATGAGTTAAGTCAAATTCCAATTCAACTCTTTCATCTGGTTGTTCAAGAAAATTTCTGAAGATTGAAAATCTGTTGTCCAAAAGTCTACACTCCAGACTTCTTGGATAATTCAGAAAGATATGTACCCAACAGAATTGATTCAGAATATCCCATAATCTTTCAGAAGCATTTCTGAACTCTTCACTCAGAAGTTGTTGAGGCTTCCAAATTACTAAATCCTTTATTTCATTTGAGCTTTCTCCCATATTTACATCAATCATATCTTCTTCAAACATGATCACATCAGAAAGATCACTTGGTTCTCCAATAACATCTTCAAAAGCAAGGTATTCCCTTAGCATTTCTTCATTAGAATCTGGAATTATATCTGTGTTATCTGAGCCCAAGTTACCTTCAGAATCAAAAGACAACTTTTCTGTTTCATACCCTTCTTTTATCATTTCTTCAGAAGAATGATCATTTTTCTCTTGTACCTCATGTTCTGCAGATAAAATGTCTTCTATGGCTTTTGAGACTTTATTTGATTATTCAACAACATTCTGAGTATCTTCAGAAGTCTTCTCAGAACTTTGAACTTGATTAGTTTTTGGTTCAGATACTCTCTGTCTTTTCTCCCCCTCTTGATGATCAGGATCCTGATCATCAAGACTCCTTTTCAAAGTATCTTATTGAGATCTACATTCCAAAGCAGATAATCTTGTGCTTAATTCTGACTGAGAACTCTGAATAGAGGAAAGTTGATTGAGAATTTGAGAAATATCATCTTTAGTGGCATAAGCTTGTGAAGCAGAAGAAGAAGAAGGCTGAGAAGCTTTCATAGAAGAAACAGAAGAAGCCACTTCAGAAAAAGCTGACAAAAGAGCTTCTTTAAACATATTCAGATCATTAGAAGATTTGAGATGAAAGTCATTCAGCTTGTTAATCATATTCTCCCCATGTTGATCCAACCTAACCTCCAACACCTTTTTAGTAGAATCCGTCAAATCCTTGATGTCCTTCTGAATCTTTGCAAATTCAGAAGTACAGAGATCTTTGAATTCTGTGAATTCAGAAGATGTGGGTAAGTTGCCAAGATCAACAGATGAACTTGTTTTCAGACCCTCAGAAGAAGGTTGGCCTGTATGAGCCACAAAGGCATCATGAACCACATTTGATTCTGTGAATGGAGCTTTTGTGATGTTCACCCCACCAGGACTTCCAACTAATCCTTGATATCCAAAAGTTGGAATATCTATAGTTGTTGATGCAATGTGACAAACACTTTGCTTAGGGACATCTGAAAGATGTGTGCTTGTGTGAATGGATGCCACATTAAGTGGTTCAGAAGGCTCAAAGTTGAGTGGACACTCAGACTCAATGTGCTCAAAACTGTGAAGGGGGGACATATATCCTTCATTTTCAACAAAAGGAACCTCCAATTGGGGTCCTAATGGATTATAAGCTGCTTGCCCCATATGTGTTGTTGAAACACCCTTCTGTTGAGAGATGGGTGAGTGGCTGGGGGGGTTAACCAAAGTTGCCATGGGCTCACTGGCTGTTTCAATATTATCCACCAAAGAGTGTGGAATAATAGTAGATGTGGGTGCCCGGCTTGTAACAGGTGGTTCACAGGTTTGTTTTTCTTGTACTGTGTTCTCCTCATCAATTCTTTTTCTCGACCCTTCTACCCTCGTCTCTCATTCACATTTTTCCTCTTTACTCTTTGAGGTTGTTCTCCCCTTGAACGGCCTCCCCCTCTTTCTAGTAAGTCTAGACTCCCTTGCATGATCACCACTGGTTTGAATCGGGGAAGGGATTCTTGGTTGAGGTAATCCTATAGATTCTAAATTCTCACTCCCAATCCTATTTTGTGTACTTACAAGTTCAAGTAAATGAGAAGGAAGTGGAAGCGCATTTGGAAAAACAAGTTTTGCATTTGGAGGCCTTAAGCTATCCATAGTGAAAATAGGAACATGTACCTCATGAGCTAGAACAGGGATGTTTGAGACAACCTTCATTGCTCCTTTGATAAGTGTTTGAAGAAATCTCTGAAATGGGATATAGTTGAATGTAGACTTCTTCAGAATTGCAGATTTGAGATCATCAAAGATGAGACTAGCATAATCATAGTGTTTGTTGAAAGCAACACCATGAAATATAATCCTCCCATTTGCTGAAGCTTGGTCTAAACTTGAGCTCTTCCCGAGAGAGACATGTATTCGTAATGGAAAACAGCAATACCAAATTGGAGGTAAGCATTTTATTCGAAAGAACTCGGAGCACTAAGATTTTACGAATAACCCAAGCTCATAAAATCTGAAATCATCTCTGATGAGGATGGAATAGAATCATAACAGGTTTTCTCAAGAACCTCATCTGGTTTTGGCAAATAGTGAAGGCTTCTAATGTCATCTACAGATATGCAAACTTTGTAGGCATGAACATAAGATACAATTTCATCATCATTTTCATCCACCGCAGCATAATGCCAGAATTGTTGAAGATAAGAAGCAGGAACAGAGAACTTTCTTGAAAGAAGAGTGCGCAGGGGATGTTTCTTCAGAATTTTAATCAACATTACTTGATCATCAATGAATTCTTTGGATTTGAAGTTCAGTGCACAGTTGTTTCTTTTGATGTCAAGTAATTTCTCAGCAGGTGAATAGAGTTTGTACAGGTCACCACTTTCAGCAGGAGTTTGGGATTCACTTTTAGCAACATTTGATTCAGAAACAACATCTATGGGTGTATTCTGTGTTTCCCTAATTTTAGCAGGTGTCGGGTTAGGGTTAATGATAGGGTTTGAAGGTCCGGCTTGATGAGTTGCAGTTGTGGCTGTGTCATGAAGCATTTGATCATCACTTAGTGGGATTTCCATTGATCCAACCATTAATTTTTGAGGCACGATCTTGAACGAAGCATCACTGGATGATCCAGTGTTATCATTCGAACTCGAGGAAGTAGAAATCATGGTTTTTGAAGTAGACATGGTGTAGAAAGAACACAGATTGACAACTGAAAGATGATGAATAACCACAGAAATACTTCTCAGAGTAAAATTGCTGAAAGAATGAAGATGATGAAGAATCGATTGATTTATACGATTGGATAAACGTTGAAGGACACGTGGCCAAAAAGTAAATGTGATTAGAGTAGTAATCATCATTTATTAAGAGAAATGAACCGTTTAATGGTCGTGGTTAAGAGAGATCCAATGAAATTAAAACACGTGGCACACGCTTAAATGAAAAAATCAACGGGAAGTTTTAGTTCTGAAAATAAGTTCAAAAAACTTCAGAAGTTGTCCAGAACTTCTGAGAAAAAGTTCAGAAGTCTGAAAGAAAGAATTCAGAAGAACCTCAGAATTTGTAAGTGAAGTTCAGAACTAAACTTGAGCCATCTTAGGAGACAAAAAATCATTTAAAACTATAAACTTCTGAAAAATATAAAACATTTTGATCATTCAGAAGTAGATTTGAACAAATATAAAACTTGTTTTAATCTAAGGAAGCTTGTTCATACTTCTTAGATAGAAAGTGCAAGACTTTATTTCACCAATGGAGAGTTGTTGTGTAGGAAAGGGTAGTTAGAAATAATTGAAATTAATAACACTCCCCCTTGAATCACTAGTAATTATGATTCTCCCCCTTGATTGTTGCAACCTTATCAAAGAATCAATCAAATATTAGTGAAATGAGAAATAAATGAAAAGTATTAAAATACAATCAACCTAGTTACTGAAGAGATATACATCTGAGTTTGAAAATTTGCAAAAATCTGAATGATAAACTTCAGAATATACAAAGTAATTCTGAAAAGCGAAGTATTCAGAAGTTGATAAAAAAAATTCAGAATGTAACTTCTAGAGTATAGGTGATGTATAATACTTACATAGACATGTTCATCATGCCCAATTTACTTACCAAGAAGTTAAATCGTTTTCATCAAGTGCTTTGGTAAATAAATCAGCTAACTGATAATCTGTCTGAACAAAAAACATTTCAATATTACCTTTTTCCACATGATCTTTGATAAAATGATATCTTACATCAATGTGCTTGGTTTTTGAATGCTGAACAGGATTGGCAGTGATTGTTATGGCACTCTTTGAATCACAATACAAAGGAATCTTTTTGAAAGTGTAACCATAGTCTTTTAGTTGAATTTGCATCCAGATCACTTGTGAGCAACATATTGCAGCTGCTACATATTCAGCTTCTGCTGTAGAGCTAGAAACATAATTTTGTTTCTTTGAAGACCAGCTAACTAGTCTATCACCCGTAAACCGACATGATCCGTAAGTGCTTTCCTGTCTAATTTGCAGCCACCATGATCTGCATCTGTAAATGTTGTTAGTTCAAAACTTGAATCCTTAGAATACCAAAGTCCCAATGAAGGAGAATCTTTTAAGTATCTAAGTATTCTTTTTGCAGCTAGAAGGTGTGATTCCTTAGGATTAGCTTGATATCTGGCACAAATACATGTAGCAAACATTATATCTGGTCTACTAGCAGTTAAGTAAAGCAAAGATCCAATTATGCCTCTGTACTTTTTCGATCAACAGCATTTGCCATTTAACTCAGGTTCTAGCTTAGTGGCAGTGGCCATTGGAGTTTGAATACTTGAACAATCAGTCATGTCAAACTTCTTAAGTAAGTCAGAGACATACTTAGATTGATTAATGAATATGCCAGTGGGAAGTTGTTTAACTTGAAGACCAAGGAAAAATGTCAACTCTCCCATCATACTCATTTCAAATTCTGTTTGCATGATTTTCTCAAAATTTCTACAAAATTTTGGATTAGTAGAAGCAAATATAATATCATCTACATAGATTTGTATCAAAATCATATCATCACCCTCCTTTTTCAGAAATAAAGTTGTATCAACAGTACCTATTTTGAATTTGGAATTCAGAAGAAAAGTTGTAAGAGTATCATACCATGCTCTTGGTGCTTGTTTAAGTCCATATAAGGCTTTGTCTAATATGTAAACATGATCTGGGAATTCTTTGCTTACAAAGCCTTCTGGTTGTTCAACATACACTTCTTCATGTAAAATACCATTCAGAAATGCACATTTGACATCCATTTGAAACACCTTCATGTTTTTATGAGCATCATAGGCAAGAAAAATTCTAATAGCTCTAATCTGGCAACAGGAGCAAAGGTTTCATCATAATCAATTCCTTCTTGTTGACAATACCCCTTAGCTACAATTTACAACAATTCCATTTTCATCCTTTTTATTTCTGAACACCCATTTTGTGCCAATGACAGATTTACCTTTTGGCTTTGGTATCAATCTCCAGACTTTGTTTCTTTCAAATTGATTTAACTCATCCCGCATGGCTAAAATTCGATCTGGATCCCGAAGTGCCTCATATGGCTTTTTGGGTTCCATGCTGCTTAAAAAATTAACATACAGACATTCATTTGCTGTTGCAGATCTTGTTTGAACACCTTTTGATGCATCACCAATTATTTGATGAACTGGATGATTAGATGTCCATTTGTTTACATTTGGCAATGGTTGAACAGATGAAACATTATTCAGAGAATCATAATCATCAGTAATTGCTTGAGTTTCAGTATCATGATTGATGACTGAATGTAAATCTGAAGACTCCCTCTCAAATGAAAAAATCTGAATTGGTTCAGAACTGTTAGGTTCATGGTCAGAAATAGTTTGAACCGGTTCAGAAACAACTTGAATTGGTTCAGAAATTTCATTTTCGAATTTGGAAGTTCGAATTTGAGGTAGAGAGTTGTGGTGCTGATGTATTTGAAATCTGTATTTCTGAAATGTCTTGATCATTTGGATTTCTGAGTAGAGAAGGATTTTGGTAATCTGCAGACACATTTACAGAAATATCAAATAAGTCTTGACATAAAATATCTAAATTTGATTTAAGTAAAGTTTGAGTTGCAGAAGTAGAGTTTGTGTGATTATGTTCTGAGTCCAAACTTTCAGAAGGTGGTTTATGTGCGAGTTCTGAACTGTTTTGTTCAGAAGTCATTGTTGGCTCATGAAATCTGACATTTGTTGTCTCAATGATTCTTTGAGTTCCTTTAATAAGTACTCTATAAGCTTTGGATCTTTGAGAGTAGCCAACAAAGATACCAGCTACACCTTTTGGTGCAAATTTGTCTAGATGTGGAGCATCATTCTTCAGAAAACACCTGCAACCAAAGATTTTAAAATAATCAATAGAGGGTTTTCTTTGTTTTAATAATTCATAAGGAGTTTTAAGAAATTTTCTGTTAAGAATGGTTCTGTTCTGAGTAAAACATGCAGTAACAATTGCTTCTGCCCAAAGAGACAGAGGAAGTTCTGAATATGCAAGCATGGTTCTTGCAGCCTCTACCAAAGTTCTATTCTTTCTTTCAACTACCCCATTTTGTTGAGGAGTTCTTGCAGCGGAAAAATTATGATAAATACCAACAGATTCCAAAAAATTCTGAAGTGTAGAATTAGTAAATTCTGTTCCATTGTCACTTCTGATCTTTTGAATTGGGAGTTGAAGAAGAACTTGAATTTTCTTCAGAAAGGGTATCAATCTTTCAGAAGTATCAGATTTGAGTCTCAGAAATTCAATCCATGTATATCGTGTATATTCATCTACTATAACAAGAATGTATTTCTTTCCCCCCATGCTTTGAGTTTTCATTGGCAACGTCTTGCGGGCAAACCAGCCAAGACATTGTAGGCCAAGTGTCCAAGGCAACGTGCTAGGAAACCAAGGCAACGTGCTAGGAAGCCAAGACAAGATGCTAGGAACGGGCTACGTCGTACAGTCAAACCAACCAAGGCAGAGTATGCCAAGTGACCAAGGCAACATGCTAGGGAACCCAAGGTAACGTGCTTGGAAGCCAAGCCAATATGCTAGGAACGGGCAACGTCGTACGGGGTAAAACCAACCAAGGAATAGTAGGCCAAGTGACCAAGGCAACGTGCTAGGATGCCAAACCAAGAAGCTAGGAATGGGCAACGTCGTCCGGGGAAACCAAACAAGGCATAGTAGACCAAGTGTCCAAGGCAACGTGCTAGGAATCCCAAGGCAACGTGCTAGGAATCCAAGCCAAGAGGCTAGGAACGGGCTACGTCATGCGGGGTAAGCCAACCAAGGCATAGTAGGCCAAGTGTCCAAGGCGACGTGCAAGGAAACCCGAGGCAAAGTTCTAGGAATCCAAGCCAAGAGGCTAGGAACGGGCAACGTCGTGCGGGGTAAGCCAACCAAGGCAGTGTAGGCCAAGTGACCAAGGCAACGTGCTAGGAAGCCAAGCCTGGATGCTAGGAACGGGCAACGTCGTCCGGGCAAACCAACCAAGGCATAGTAGGCCAAGTGTCCAAGGCAACGTGCTAGGAAACCCAAGGCAACGTGCTAGGAATCCAAGCCAAGATGCTAGGAACGACCAACGTCGTGCAGGGCAAACCAACCAAGGCCAAAGGTCAAGTGACCAAGCCAACGTGCTACGAAGCCAAGGCAATAAGTTAGGAACGGGCAACGTCGTGCGGGTAAACTAACCAAGGAATAGTAGGCCAAGTGACCAAGGCAACGTGCTAGGAAACCTAAGGCAACGTGCTAAGAAGCCATGCCAATATGCTAGGAACGGGCTACGTCGTGCGGTCAAACCAACCAAGGCAGAGTAGGCCAAGTGACTAAGACAACGTGCTAGGAAACCTAAGGTAACGTGCTAGAAAGCCAAGCCAATATGCTCGGAACGAGGAACGTGCAAGGAAGCCAAGCCAAGATTCTAGGAACGGGCAACGTCCTGCGGGAAAACCAACCAAGAAATAGTAGGCTAAATGTCCAAGGCAACGTGCTAGGAAACCCAAGGCAACGTGCTAGGAACGGGCAACGTCGTGCGGGGCAAACCAACCAAGTCCTAGTAGGTCAAGTGACCAAGCCAACGTGCTACGAAGCCAAGGCAACAAACTATGAACGGGCAACGTCGTGCGGGCAAACTAACTACAGAATAGTAGGCCAAGTAACCAAGACAGCGTGCTAGGAAACCCAAGGTAACGTGCCAGGAAGCCAAGCCAAGATGCTAGGAACGGGCTACGTCGTGCGGTCAAACCAATCTAGGAAGAGTATGCCAAGTGAACAAGGCAACATGCTTGGAAACCCATATTAACGTGCTAGGAATCCATGCCAATTTGGTTGTAACCAGTAACATGGTGCGAGGCAAACCAACCAAGGCATAGTAGGCCAAGTAACCAAGGCAACACGATCGGAAACCCAAGGCAACGTGCTAGGAAGCACAACCAAGAATCTTGGAACGGGCAACGTCTTGCGGGCAAACCAGCCAAGACATTGTAGGCCAAGTGTCCAAGGCAACGTGCTAGGAAACCCAAGGCAACGTGCTAGGAAGCTAAGACAAGATGCTAGGAACGGGCTACGTCGTGCAGTCAAACCAACCAAGGCAAAATAGGCAAAGTGACCAAGGCAACGTGCTAGGAAACCCAAGGTAACGTGCTAGGAAGCCAAGCCAATATGCTAGGAACGGGCAACGTTGTGCGGGGCAAAACCAACCAAGGAATAGTAGGCCAAGTGACCAAGGCAACGTGCTAAGAAGCCAAGCCAAGAAGCTTGGAACGGGCAACGTCTCCAGGCAAACCAACCACGGCATGGTAGACCAAGTGTCCATGGCAACGCGCTAGGAAACCCAAGGCAACGTGCTAGGAAGCCAAGCCAAGATTCTAGGAACCGGCAACATGGTGCGGGGTAAACCACCAAGGCATAGTAGGCAAAGTGACCAAGGCAACATGATAGGAAACCCAAGGCAACGTGCTAGGACGCATAACCGAGAATCTAGGAATGGGCAACGTCGTGCGGGCAAACCAGCCAAGACATTGTAGGCCAAGTGTCCAAGGCAACGTGCTAGGAAACCCAAGGCAACGTGCTAGGAATCCAAGCTAACAGGCTAGGAACGGGCTACGTCATGCGAAGTAAGCCAACCAAGGGATAGTAGGCCAAGTGTCCAAGGCAACGTGCTAGGAAACCCGAGGCAAAGTGCTAGCAATCCAAGCCAAGAGGCTAGGAACGGGTAACGTCGTGCGGGGTAAGCCAACCAAGGAATAGTAGGCCAAGTGACCAAGGCAACATGCTACGAAGCCAAGGCAATAAGCTAGGAACGAGCAACGTCGTGCGGGCAAACTAACCAGGCATAGTAGGCTAAGTGACCAAGGCAGCGTGCTAGGAAACCCAAGGTAACGTGCCAGGAAGCCAAGCCAAGATGCTTGGAACGGGCTACGTCGTGCGGTCAAACCAACCAAGGCAGAGTATGCCAAGTGAACAAGGCAACATTCTTGGAAACCCAAGGTAACGTGCTAGGAATCCAAGCCAATTTGGTTGTAACCGGCAACATGATGCGAGGCAAACCAACCAAGCCATAGTAGGCCAAGTAACCTAGGCAACACGATAAGAAACCCAAGGCATTGTGCTAGGAAGCACAACCAAGAATCTAGGAACGGGCAACGTCTAGCGGGCAAACAAGCCAAGACATTGTAGGCCAAGTGTCCAAGGGAACGTGCTAGGAAATCCAAGGCAACGTGCTAGGAAGCCAAGACAAGATGCTAGGAACGGGCTACGTCGTGCAGTCAAACCAACCAAGGCAGAGTAGGCCAAGTGACCACGGCAACGTGCTAGGAAACCCAAGGTAACGTGCTAGGAAGCCAAGCCAAATTGCTAGGAACGGGCAACGTCGTGCGGGGCAAAAGCAACCAAGGAATAGTAGGCCAAGTGACCAAGGCAACGTGCTAGGAAGCCAAGCCAAGAAGCTAGGAACAGGCAACGTCGTCCGGGCAAAGCAACCACGGCATAGTAGACCAAGTGTCCATAGCAACGTGCTAGGAAACCCAAGGCAACGTGCTAGGAAGCCAAGCCAAGATTCTAGGAACCGGCAACATGGTGCGGGGTAAACCAACCAAGGCATAGTAGGCAAAGTGACCAAGGCAACATGATAGGAAACCCAAGGCAACGTGCTAGGACGCATAACCGAAAATCTAGGAATGGGCAACGTCGTGCGGGCAAACCAGCCAAGACATTGTAGGCCTAGTGTCCAAGGCAACGTGCTAGGAAACCCAAGGCAACGTGCTAGGAATCCAAGCTAAGAGGCTAGGAACGGGCTACGTCATGCGAAGTAAGCCAACCAAGGGATACTGAAAGGAGATAGTACTCCAGGCAATATTATAAGCAGAAAAAGGCAAAGAAAAGCGCGAAAACAAAGTCAGTCCGAGCCACTACGGCAGCTATGGCTCACAAACCAAGCCACAAGCAGCCAAAACAAACAAAGCGAAATACACCAACGAAGTAAACAAACAACAAAAAGATCTTAAGTGTAAAACGCCGAAGTCTTCCAAAACCGATCCCAAACCGAAGCAACACAATCACGTGTCATTAATCTGTTGTAATTTTCTCTTAGTCTTCCAAGCCATCCGCAAGAGGATCTCCCTTTTTATTTCCGCCACCACTCTAGCCGCATCTTGATTATGATTATCAAAGTATTTCCGATTTCCTTCTCTCCACACATGGTACACCGTGGCAACAATTGCCACTCTATGAACCGTAGACCAACGCCTTCAATCTCCCGAAGCCCACAGATTAAGAATATCCTCCCATTTATTCGGGCAGTTTTGGAGACCAATATCACTTTTGACCGCGCTCCAAATATTTCCAGAAAAACAACACTGAAAGAACAACTGGTCAAGTGTCCAAGCCAACCAAGGGATAGTAGGCCAAGTGTCCAAGGCAACGTGCTAGGAAACCCGAGGCAAAGTGCTAGCAATCCAAGCCAAGAGGCTAGGAACGGGTAACGTCGTGCGGGGTAAGCCAACCAAGGAATAGTAGGCCAAGTGACCAAGGCAACATGCTACGAAGCCAAGGCAATAAGCTAGGAACGAGCAACGTCGTACGGGCAAACTAACAAAGGCATAGTAGGCCAAGTGACCAAGGCAGCGTGCTAGGAAACCCAAGGTAACGTGCCAGGAAGCCAAGCCAAGATGCTAGGAACGGACTACGTCGTGCGGTCAAACCAACCAAGGCAGAGTATGCCAAGTGAACAAGGCAACATGCTTGGAAACCCAAGGTAACGTGCTAGGATTCCAAGCCAATTTGGTTGTAACCGGCAACATGGTGCGAGGCAAACCAACCAAGGCATAGTAGGCCAAGTAACCTAGGCAACACGATAGGAAACCCAAGGCAACGTGCTAGGAAGCACAACCAAGAATCTAGGAACGGGCAACGTCTTGCGGGCAAACAAGCCAAGACATTGTAGGCCAAGTGTCCAAGGCAACGTGCTAGGAAATCCAAGGCAACGTGCTAGGAAGCCAAGACAAGATGCTAGGAACGGGCTACGTCGTGCAGTCAAACCAACCAAGGCAGAGTAGGCCAAGTGACCACGGCAACGTGCTAGGAAGCCAAGCCAAATTGCTAGGAACGGGCAACGTCGTGCGGGGCAAAAGCAACCAAGGAATAGTAGGCCAAGTGACCAAAGCAACGTGCTAGGAAGCCAAGCCAAGATGCTAGGAACGGGAAACGTCGTCCGGGTAAACCAACCAAGGAATAGTAGACCAAGTGTCCAAGGCAACGTGCTAGGAAACCCAAGGCAACGTGCTAGGAATCCAAGCCGAGATTCTAGGAACCGGCAACATGGTGCGGGGTAAACCAACCAAGGCATAGTAGGACAAGTGACCAAGGCAACATGATAGGAAACCGAAGGCAACGTGCTAGGACGCACAACCGAGATTCTGGGAATGGGCAACGTCGTGCGGGCAAACCAGCCAAGACATTGTAGGCCAAGTGTCCAACTCAGCGTGCTAGGAAACCCAAGGCAACGTGCTAGGAATGCAAGCTAAGAGGCTAGGAACGGGCTACATCATGCGAGTTAAGCAAACCAAGGCATAGTAGGCCAAGTGTCCAAGGCAACGTGCTAGGAAACCCAAGGCAAAGTGCTAGGAATCCAAGCCAAGAGGCTAGTAACGGGTAACATCGTGCGGGAAAACCAACCAAGGAATAGTAGGCCAAGTGTCCAAGGCAACGTGCTTGGAAACCTAAAGAAACGTGCTAGGAATCCGAGCCAAGATGCTAGGAACGGCCAACGTCGTGCGGGGTAAACCAACCAAGGCCTAGTAGGTCAAGTGACCAAGCCAACGTGCTACGAAGCCAAGGCAATAAGCTCAGAACGGGCAACGTTGTGCGGGCAAACTAACTAAGGCATAGTAGGCCAAGTGACCAAGGCAACGTGCTAGGAAACCCAAGGTAACGTGCTAGGAAGCCAAGCCAAGATGCTAGAAATGGGCTACGTCGTGCGGTAAAACCAACCAAGGCAGACTATGCCAAGTAAACAAGGCAACGTGTTAGGAAACCCTAGGTAACGTGCTAGGAACCCAAGCCAATTTGGTTGTAACCGGAAACATGGTGCGGGGAAAACCAACCAAGGCATAGTAGGCCAAGTAACTAAGGCTACACGATAGGAAACTCAAGGCAACGTGCTAGGAAGCACAACCAAGATTCTAGGAACGGGCACCGTCTTGCGGGCAAACCAGCCAAGACATTGTAGGCCAAGTGTCCAAGGCTACGTGCTAGGAAACCCAAGGCAACGTGCTAGGAAGCCAAGTCAAGATGCTAGGGACGTGCTACGTCGTGCGGTCAAACCAACCAAGGCAACCTGCTAGAATACCCAAGGTAACGTGCAAAGATGCCAAGCCAATATGCTAGGAGCGGGCAACGTCGTGCGGGGAAAACCAACCAAGGCATAGTAGGCCTAGTGACCAAGGCAACGTGTTAGGAAGCCAAACCAAGAAGCTAGAACGGGCAACGTCGTCCGGGCAAATCATCCAAGGCATAGTAGACCAAGTGACCAAGGCAACGTGCTAGGAAGCCAAGCCAAGATTCTAGGAACGGGCAACGACGTGCGAGTAAACAAACCAAGGCATAGTAGGCGAAGTGTCCAAGGCAACGTGCTAGGAAACCCAAGGCAACATGCTAGGAATCCAAGTCAAGATGCTAGGAACGGGCAACGTCGTGCGCGGTAAACCAACCAAGGCATAGTAGGCCAAGTGACCAAGGCAACGTGCTACGACGCAAAGGCAACGTGCTAGGAACGAGCAACGTCGCGCGGGAAAACTAACCAAGGCATAGTAGGCCAAGTGACCAAGGCAACGTGCTAGGAAACCCAAGACAACGTGCTAGGAAGCCAAGCCAAGATGCTCGGAACGGGCTTCGTTGTGCGGTCAAACCAGCCAAGGGTTTTTTCAAGGGCAAGAGAGGTATTCGGCAGGGTGACCCTATTTCGCCGTATCTTTTTACGATTGTTATGCAAGGGCTATCTATGATTCTTACAAAGTGTACTGAAGAAGTAGTGTCTTTTTCATATCATGCTGGGTGTGAGGTTAGTCAACTTTCTCATAGCATTGGATGATGTAATTTATCTTTTCGGTTTGCCGTTTTTCTCTTTTATAATATTGCCTGGGGGTTTCCCTCCTTTCAGTAAGGCAACCAAGGGATAGTAGGCCAAGTGTCCAAGGCAACGTGCTAGGAAACGCAAGGCAAAGGGCTAGGAATCCAAGCCAAGAGGCTAGGAACGGGTAACGTCGTGCGGGGTAAGCCAACCAAGGCATAGTAGGCCAAGTGACCAAGGCAACATGCTACAAAGCCATGGCAATAAGCTAGGAACGGGCAACGTCGTGCGGGAAAACTAACTAAGGCATAGAAGGCCAAGTGACTAAGGCAACGTGCTAGGAAGCCAAGGCAAGATGCTAGGAATTGGCTACGTCGTGCGGGAAAACCAACCAAGTAATAGTAGGCCAAGTGTCCAAGGCAACATGCTAGGAAACCCAAGGCAACGTGCTAGGAAGCCAAGCCAAGATTCTAGGAACGGGCAACGTCGTGCGGGTAAACCAACCAAGGATTAGTAGGCCAAGTTTCCAAGGCAACTTGCTAGGAAACCCTAGGCAACGTCCTAGGAACGGGCAACGTCGTGCGGGGCAAACCAACCATGGCCTAGTAGGTCAAGTGACCAAGCCAACGTGCTACAAAGCCAAGGCAACAAACTAGGAACGGGCAACGTCGTGCGGGCCAACTAACTACGGAATAGTAGGCCAAGTGACCAAGGCAGCGTGCTAGGAGACCCAAGGTAACGTGCCAGGAAGCCAAGCCAAGATGCTAGGAACGGGCTACGTCATGCGGTCAAAACCAAGGCAGAGTATGCCAAGTGACGAAGGCAACGTGCTAGTAAACCCGAGGCAACATGCTAGGAATCCAAGCCAAGATGCTAGGAACAGGCAAAGTCATGAGGGGCAAACCAACTAAGCCATAGTAGGCCAAGTGACCAAGGCAACGTGTTACGAAGCCAAGGCAACGTGCTAGGAACGGTCAACGTCGTGCGGCCAAACTAACCAAGGCATAGTAGGCCAAGTGACCAAGGCAACGTGCTAGGAAACCCAAGACAACGTACTAGGAAGCCAAGATGCTAGGAACGGGCTTCGTCGTGCGGTCAAACCAACCAAGGCAGAGTAGGCCAAGTGATCAAAACAACGTGCTAGGAAACCCAAGGTAACGTGCTAGGAAGCCAAGCCAATATGCTAGGAACGGCAACGTCGTGTGGGGAAAACCAACCAAGGCATAGTAGGCCAAGTGACCAAGGCAACGTGCTAGGAAGCCATGCCAAGAAGCTAGGAAAGGGTAACGTCGTCCGAGCAAACCAACCAAGGTATAGTAGGCCAAGTGTCCAAGGAAACGTGCTAGGAATGCAAGCCAATTTGGTTGTAACCGGCAACATGGTGCGAGGCAAACCAACCAAGGCATCGTAGGCCAAGTAACCAAGGCAACACGATAGGAAACCCAAGGTAACGTGCCAGGAAGCCAAGCCAAGATGCTAGGAACGGGCTACGTCGTGCGGTCAAACAAACCAAGGCATAGTAGGCCAAGTGTCCAAGGCAACGTGCTAGGAGACCCAAGGCAACGTGCTAGGAATCCAAGCCAAGATGCTAGGAACAGGCAAAGTCATGCGGGGTAAACCAACTAAGGCATAGTAGGCCAAGTGACCAAGGCAACGTGCTACGAAGCCAAAGCAACGTGCTAGGAACGGTCAACGTCGTGCGCCCAAACTAACCAAGGCATAGTAGGCCAAGTGACCAAGGCAACGTGCTAGGAAACCCAAGACAACGTGCTAGGAAGCCAAGGCAAGATGCTAGGAACGGGCTTCGTCGTGCGGTCAAACCAACCAAGGCAGAGTTGGCCAAGTGATCAAAACAACGTGCTAGGAAACCCAAGGTAACGTGCTAGGAAGCCAAGCCAATATGTTAGGAACGGCAACGTCGTGCGGGGAAAACCAACCAAGGCATAGTAGGCCAAGTGACCAAGGCAACGTGCTAGGAAGCCAAGCCAAGAAGCTAGGAACGGGTAACGTCGTCCGAGCAAACCAACCAAGGTATAGTAGGCCAAGTGTCAAAGGACACGTGCTAGGAAACCTAAGGCAACGTGCTAGGAATCCAAGCCAAGATCCTAGGAACGGGCTACGTCGTGCTGTCAAATCAACCAAGGCAGAGTAGGCCAAGTGACAAAGACAACATGCTAGGAAGCCAACCCAATATTCTCGGAACGAGTAACGTCGTGCGGGGAAAACCAACCAAGGCATAGTTGGCCAAGTGACCAAGGCAACATGCTAGGAAACCCAAGGCAACGTGCTAGGAATCCAAGCCAAGATGCTAGGAACGGGCAAAGTCGTGCGGGGCAAGCCAACCAAGGCATGGTAGGCCAAGTGAACAAGGCAACGTGCTACGAAGCTAAGGCAACGTGCTAGGAACGGGCAACATCATGCGGGAAAACTAACAAAGGCATAGTAGGCCAAGTGACCAAGACAACATGCTAGGAAACCCAAGGCAACGTGCTAGGAAGCCAAGCCAAGATTCTAGGAACGGGCAACATCGTGCGGGTAAACCAACCAAGGAATAGTAGGCCAAGTTTCCAAGGCAACGTGCTAGGAAACCCAAGGCAACGTCCTAGGAACGGGCAACGTCGTGCGGGGCAAACCAACCATGGCCTAGTAGGTCAAGTGACCAAGCCAACGTGCTACGAAGCCAAGGCAACAAACTAGGAACGGGCAACATCGTGCGGGCCAACTAACTACGGAATAGTAGGCCAAGTGACCAAGGCAGCGTGCTAGGAGACCCAAGGTAACGTGCCAGGAAGCCAAGCCAAGATGCTAGGAACGGGCTACGTCGTGCGGTCAAACCAACCAAGGCAGAGTATGCCAAGTGATCAAAACAACGTGCTAGGAAACCCAAGGTAACGTGCTAGGAAGACAAGCCAATATGCTAGGAACGGCAACGTCGTGCGGGGAAAACCAACCAAGGCATAGTAGGCCAAGTGACCAAGGCAACGTGCTAGGAAGCCAAGCCAAGAAGCTAGGAACGGGTAACGTCGTCTGAGCAAACCAACCAAGGTATAGTAGGCCAAGTGTCAAAGGAAACGTGCTAGGAATGCAAGCCAATTTGGTTGTAACCGGCAACATGGTGCGAGGCAAACCAACCAAGGCATCGTAGGCCAAGTAACCATGGCAACACGATAGGAAACCCAAGGTAACGTGCCAGGAAGCCAAGCCAAGATGCTAGGAACGGGCTACGTCGTGCGGTCAAACAAACCAAGGCATAGTAGGCCAAGTGTCCAAGGCAACGTGCTAGGAATCCAAGCCAAGATGCTAGGAACAGGCAAAGTCATGCGGGGCAAACCAACTAAGGCATAGTAGGCCAAGTGACCAAGGCAACGTGCTACGAAGCCAAGGCAACGTGCTAGGAACGGTCAACGTCGTGCGGCCAAACTAACCAAGGCATAGTAGGCCAAGTGACCAAGGCAACGTGCTAGGAAACCCAAGACAACGTGCTAGGAAGCCAAGCCAAGATGCTAGGAACGGGCTTCATCGTGCGGTCAAACCAACCAAGGCAGAGTTGGCCAAGTGATCAAAACAACGTGCTAGGAAACCCAAGGTAACGTGCTAGGAAGCCAAGCCAATATGTTAGGAACGGCAACGTCGTGCGGGGAAAACCAACCAAGGCATAGTAGGCCAAGTGACCAAGGCAACGTGCTAGGAAGCCAAGCCAAGAAGCTAGGAACGGGTAACGTCGTCCGAGCAAACCAACCAAGGTATAGTAGGCCAAGTGTCAAAGGAAACGTGCTAGGAAACCCAAGGCAACGTGCTAGGAATCCAAGCCAAGATCCTAGGAACGGGCTACGTCGTGCTGTCAAATCAACCAAGGCAGAGTAGGCCAAGTGACAAAGACAACATGCTAGGAAACCCAAGGTAACGTGCTAGGAAGCCAACCCAATATTCTCGGAACGAGCAACGTCGTGCGGGGAAAACCAACCAAGGCATAGTTGGCCAAGTGACCAAGGCAACATGCTAGGAAACCCAAGGCAACATGCTAGGAATCCAAGCCAAGATGCTAGGAACGAGCAAAGTCGTGCGGGGCAAGCCAACCAAGGCATAGTAGGCCAAGTGAACAAGGCAACGTGCTACGAAGCAAAGGCAACGTGCTAGGAACGGGCAACGTCATGCGGGAAAACTAACAAAGGCATAGTAGGCCAAGTGACCAAGACAACATGCTAGGAAACCCAAGGTAACGTGCTAGGAAGCCAAGCCAAGATGCTAGGAACGGGCAACGTCGTGCAGGGTAAACCAACCAAGGCATAGTAGGCCAAGTGACCAAGGCAACGTGCTAGGAAGCCAAGCCAAGAAGCTTGGAACGGGCAAAGTCGTCCGGGCAAACCAACCAAGGAATAGTAGTCCAAGTGCCCAAGGCAACTTGCTAGGAAACCCAAGGCAACGTGCTAGGAAGCCAAGCCAAGATTCTAGGAACGGGCAACGTCGTGCGGGCAAACCAACCAAGGCATAGTAGGCCAAGTGTCCAAGGCAACGTGCTAGGAATCCAAGCCAAGATGCTAGGAACGGGAAAAGTCGTGCGGGGAAGACCAACCAAGGCATAGTAGGCTAAGTGAACAAGGCAACGTGCTACGAAGCCAAGGCAACGTGTTAGGAACGGGCAACGTCGTGCGGGCAAACTAACTAAGGCATAGTGGGCCAAGTGACCAAGACAACGTGCTAGGAAACCAAAGGTAACGTGTGCTAGGAAGCCAAGCCAAGATGCTAGGAATGGGCTACGTCGTGCGGTAAAACTAACCAAGGCAGAGTATGCCAAGTGAACAAGGCAACATGCTAGGAAACCTAAGGTAACGTGCTAGGAATCCTAGACAATTTGGTTGTGACCGACAACATGGTGCGGGGAAAACCAACCAAGGCATAGTAGGCCAAGTAACCAAGGCAACAAGATAGGAAACCCAAGGCAACGTGCTAGGAAGCAAAACCAAGATTCTAGGAACGGGCAACGTTTTGCGGGCAAAACAACAAAGACATTGTAGGCCAAGTGTCCAAGGCAATGTTCTAGGAAACCCAAGGCAACGTGCTAGGAAGCCAATCCAAGATGCTAGGAACGTGCTACATCGTGCGGTCAAACCAACCAATGCAGAGTAGGGCAGTAGGCCAAGTGACCAAGGAAACGTGCTAGGAAACCCAAGGAACGTGCTAGGAAGCCAAGCCAAGATGCTAGGAACGGGCTACGTCGTGCGGTCAAACCAACCGTCGCATAGTAGGCCAAGTGACCAAGGCAACCATCTAGGAAACCCAAGGTTACGTGCTAGGAAGCCAAGCCAATATGCTAGGAACGACAACGTCGTGCGGGGCAAGCCAACCAACGCATAGAAGGCCAAGTGACCAAGGCAACGTGCTAGGAAGCCAAGCGATGAAGCTAGGAACGAGCTACGTCGTCCGAGCAAACCAACCAAGGCATAGTAGGCCAAGTGTCTAAGGCAACATGTTAGGAAACCCAAGGCAACGTGCTAGGAATCCAAGCCAAGATCCTAGGAACGGGCAAACTCTTGTGGGGCAGACCAACTAAGGCATAGTAGGCCAAGTGAACAAGGCAACGTGCTACAAAGCCAAGGCAACGTGCTAGGAACGGGCAACATCTTGCGGGCAAACTAACCAAGGCATAGTAGGCCAAGTTACCAAGGCAACATGCTAGGAAACCCAAGGCAACGTGCTAGTAAGCCAAGCCAAGATGCTAGGAACGGGCTACGTCGTGCGGTCAAACCAACCAAGGCAGAGTAGGGCAATTGACTAAGACAACGTGCTAGAAAACCCAAGGTAACGCGCTAGGAAGCCAAGCCAATATGATGGGAACGAGCAACGTCTTGCGGGGTAAACCAACCAAGGCATAGTAGGCCAAGTGACCAAGGCAACGTGCTACGAAACCAAGGCAACGTGCTAGGAACGGGCAACGTCATGCGGGCAAACTAACTAAGGCATAGTAGGCCAAGTGACCAAGACAACATGCTAGGAAACCCAAGGTAATGTGCTAGGAAGCCAAGCCAAGATTGTAGGAACGGGCAACGTCGTGCGGGCAAACCAACCAAGGACTAGTAGGCCAAGTGTCCAAGGCAACGTGCTAGGAATCCAAGCCAAGATGCTAGGAACGGGCAACGTCGTGCAGGGTAAACCAACCAAGGCATAGTAGGCCAAGTGACCAAGGCAACGTGCTAGGAAGCCAAGCCAAGAAGCTTGGAACGGGCAAAGTCGTCCGGGCAAACCAACCAAGGAATAGTAGTCCAAGTGCCCAAGGCAACTTGCTAGGAAACCCAAGGCAACGTGCTAGGAAGCCAAGCCAAGATTCTAGGAACGGGCAACGTCGTGCGGGCAAACCAACCAAGGCATAGTAGGCCAAGTGTCCAAGGCAACGTGCTAGGAATCCAAGCCAAGATGCTAGGAACGGGAAAAGTCGTGCGGGGAAGACCAACCAAGGCATAGTAGGCTAAGTGAACAAGGCAACGTGCTACGAAGCCAAGGCAACGTGTTAGGAACGGGCAACGTCGTGCGGGCAAACTAACTAAGGCATAGTGGGCCAAGTGACCAAGACAACGTGCTAGGAAACCAAAGGTAACGTGTGCTAGGAAGCCAAGCCAAGATGCTAGGAATGGGCTACGTCGTGCGGTAAAACTAACCAAGGCAGAGTATGCCAAGTGAACAAGGCAACATGCTAGGAAACCTAAGGTAACGTGCTAGGAATCCTAGACAATTTGGTTGTGACCGACAACATGGTGCGGGGAAAACCAACCAAGGCATAGTAGGCCAAGTGACCAAGGCAACAAGATAGCAAACCCAAGGCAACGTGCTAGGAAGCACAACCAAGATTCTAGGAACAGGCAACGTTTTGCGGGCAAAACAACAAAGACATTGTAGGCCAAGTGTCCAAGGCAATGTTCTAGGAAACCCAAGGCAACGTGCTAGGAAGCCAATCCAAGATGCTAGGAACGTGCTACATCGTGCGGTCAAACCAACCAAGGCAGAGTAGGGCATTAGGCCAAGTGACCAAGGAAACGTGCTAGGAAACCCAAGGAACGTGCTAGGAAGCCAAGCCAAGATGCTAGGAACGGGCTACGTCGTGCGGTCAAACCAACCGTCGCATAGTAGGCCAAGTGACCAAGGCAACCATCTAGGAAACCCAAGGTTACGTGCTAGGAAGCCAAGCCAATATGCTAGGAACGACAACGTCGTGCGGGGCAAGCCAACCAACGCATAGAAGGCCAAGTGACCAAGGCAACGTGCTAGGAAGCCAAGCGATGAAGCTAGGAACGAGCTACGTCGTCCGAGCAAACCAACCAAGGCATAGTAGGCCAAGTGTCTAAGGCAACATGTTAGGAAACCCAAGGCAACGTGCTAGGAATCCAAGCCAAGATCCTAGGAACGGGCAAACTCTTGTGGGGCAGACCAACTAAGGCATAGTAGGCCAAGTGAACAAGGCAACGTGCTACAAAGCCAAGGCAACGTGCTAGGAACGGGCAACATCTTGCGGGAAAACTAACCAAGGCATAGTAGGCCAAGTTACCAAGGCAACATGCTAGGAAACCCAAGGCAACGTGCTAGTAAGCCAAGCCAAGATGCTAGGAACGGGCTACGTCGTGCGGTCAAACCAACCAAGGCAGAGTAGGGCAATTGACTAAGACAGCGTGCTAGAAAACCCAAGGTAACGCGCTAGGAAGCCAACCCAATATGATGGGAACGAGCAACGTCTTGCGGGGTAAACCAACCAAGGCATAGTAGGCCAAGTGACCAAGGCAACGTGCTACGAAACCAAGGCAACGTGCTAGGAACGGGCAACGTCATGCGGGCAAACTAACTAAGGCATAGTAGGCCAAGTGACCAAGACAACATGCTAGGAAACCCAAGGTAATGTGCTAGGAAGCCAAACCCAGATTGTAGGAACGGGCAACGTCGTGCGGGCAAACCAACCAAGGACTAGTAGGCCAAGTGTCCAAGGCAACGTGCTAGGAATCCAAGCCAAGATGCTAGGAACGGGCAACGTCGTGCAGGGTAAACCAACCAAGGCATAGTAGGCCAAGTGACCAAGGCAACGTGCTAGGAAGCCAAGCCAAGAAGCTTGGAACGGGCAAAGTCGTCCGGGCAAACCAACCAAGGAATAGTAGTCCAAGTGCCCAAGGCAACTTGCTAGGAAACCCAAGGCAACGTGCTAGGAAGCCAAGCCAAGATTCTAGGAAAGGGCAACGTCGTGCGGGCAAACCAACCAAGGCATAGTAGGCCAAGTGTCCAAGGCAACGTGCTAGGAATCCAAGCCAAGATGCTAGGAACGGGAAAAGTCGTGCGGGGAAGACCAACCAAGGCATAGTAGGCTAAGTGAACAAGGCAACGTGCTACGAAGCCAAGGCAACGTGTTAGGAACGGGCAACGTCGTGCGGGCAAACTAACTAAGGCATAGTGGGCCAAGTGACCAAGACAACGTGCTAGGAAACCAAAGGTAACGTGTGCTAGGAAGCCAAGCCAAGATGCTAGGAATGGGCTACGTCGTGCGGTAAAACTAACCAAGGTAGAGTATGCCAAGTGAACAAGGCAACATGCTAGGAAACCTAAGGTAACGTGCTAGGAATCCTAGACAATTTGGTTGTGACCGACAACATGGTGCGGGGAAAACCAACCAAGGCATAGTAGGCCAAGTGACCAAGGCAACAAGATAGGAAACCCAAGGCAACGTGCTAGGAAGCACAACCAAGATTCTAGGAACGGGCAACGTTTTGCGGGCAAAACAACAAAGACATTGTAGGCCAAGTGTCCAAGGCAATGTTCTAGGAAACCCAGAGCAACGTGCTAGGAAGCCAATCCAAGATGGTAGGAACGTGCTACATCGTGCGGTCAAACCAACCAAGGCAGAGTAGGGCATTAGGCCAAGTGACCAAGGAAACGTGCTAGGAAACCCAAGGAACGTGCTAGGAAGCCAAGCCAAGATGCTAGGAACGGGCTACGTCGTGCGGTCAAACCAACCGTGGCATAGTAGGCCAAGTGACCAAGGCAACCATCTAGGAAACCCAAGGTTACGTGCTAGGAAGTCAAGCCAATATGCTAGGAACGACAACGTCGTGCGGGGCAAGCCAACCAACGCATAGAAGGCCAAGTGACCAAGGCAACGTGCTAGGAAGCCAAGCGATGAAGCTAGGAACGAGCTACGTCGTCCGAGCAAACCAACCAAGGCATAGTAGGCCAAGTGTCTAAGGCAACATGTTAGGAAACCCAAGGCAACGTGCTAGGAATCCAAGCCAAGATCCTAGGAACGGGCAAACTCTTGTGGGGCAGACCAACTAAGGCATAGTAGGCCAAGTGAACAAGGCAACGTGCTACGAAGCCAAGGCAACGTGCTAGGAACGGGCAACATCTTGCGGGCAAACTAGCCAAGGCATAGTAGGCCAAGTTACCAAGGCAACATGCTAGTAAGCCAAGCCAAGATGCTAGGAACGGGCTACGTCGTGCGGTCAAACCAACCAAGGCAGAGTAGGCCAATTGACTAAGACAACGTGCTAGAAAACCCAAGGTAACGCGCTAGGAAGCCAAGCCAATATGATGGGAACGAGCAACATCTTGCGGGGTAAACCAACCAAGGCATAGTAGGCCAAGTGACCAAGGCAACGTGCTACGAAACCAAGGCAACGTGCTAGGAACGGGCAACGTCATGCGGGCAAACTAACTAAGGCATAGTAGGCCAAGTGACCAAGACAACATGCTAGGAAACCCAAGGTAATGTGCTAGGAAGCCAAGCCAAGATTGTAGGAACGGGCAACGTCGTGCGGGCAAACCAACCAAGGACTAGTAGGCCAAGTGTCCAAGGCAACGTGCTAGGAATCCAAGCCAAGATGCTAGGAACGAGCAACGTCGTGAGGGGTAAACCAACCAAGGCATAGCGAGCCAAGTGACCAAGGCAACGTGCTAGGAAGCCAAGCCAAGAAGCTTGGAATGGGCAAAGTCGTCCGGGCAAACCAACCAAGGAATAATAGTCCAAGTGTCCAAAGCAACGTGCTAGGAAACCCAAGGCAAAGTGCTAGGAAGCCAAGCCAAGATTCTAGGAACGGGCAACGTCGTGCGGGCAAACCAACCAAGGCATAGTAGGCCAAGTGTCCAAGGCAACGTGCTAGGAAACCAAAGGCAACGTGCTAGGAATCCAAGCCAAGATGCTAGGAACGGGAAAAGTCGTGCGGGGAAAACCAACCATGGCATAGTAGGCTAAGTAAACAAGGCAACGTGCTACGAAGCCAAGGCAACGTGGTAGGAACGGGCAACGTCGTGCGGGCAAACTAACTAAGGCATAGTAGGCCAAGTGACCAAGACAACGTGATAGGAAACCCAAGGTAACGTGCTAGGAAGACAAGCCAAGATGCTAGGAATGGGCTACGTCTTGTGGTAAAACCAACCAAGGCAGAGTATGCCAAGTGAACAAGGCAACGTGCTAGGAAACCCAAGGTAACGTGCTAGGAATCCAAGACAATTTGGTTGTAACCGGCAACATGGCGCGGGGCAAACCAACCAAGGCATAGTAGGCCAAGTAACCAAGGCAACAAGATAGGAAACCTAAGTCAACGTGCTAGGAAGCACAACCAAGATTGTAGGAACGGGCAACGTCTTGCGGGAAAAACAACCAAGACATTGTAGGCCAAGTGTCCAAGGCAGTCCAAGATGCTAGGAACGTGCTATGTCGTGCGGTCAAACCAACCAAGGCAGAGTAGGGCAGTAGGCCAAGTGACCAAGGCAACGTGCTAGGAACGGGCAACGTCGTGCGGGCAAACTAACCAAAGCATAGTAGGCCAAGTGATCAAGGCAACGTGCTAGGAAAGCCAAGAGAACGTGCTAGGAAGCCAAGCCAAGATGCTAGGAACGGGCTACGTCATGCGGTCAAACCAACCAAGGCATAGTAGGCCAAGTGACCAAGGCAACGTGCTAGGAAACCCAAGGTAACTCGCTAGGAAGACAAGCCAATATGCTAGGAACGACAACGTCGTGCAGGGCAAGCCAACCAAAGCATAGTAGGCCAAGTGACAAAGGCAACGTGCTAGGAAGCCAAGCCATGAAGATATGAACGAGCAACGTCGTCCGAGCAAACCAACCAAGGCATAGTAGGCCAAGTGTCCAAGGCAAAGTGTTAGGAAACAAAAGGAAACGTGCTAGGAATCCAAGCCAAGATCCTAGGAACGGGCAAAGTCTTGCGGGGCAGACCAACTAAGGCATAGTAGGCCAAGTGAACACGGCAACGTGCTACGAAGCCAAGGCAACATGCTAGGAATGGGCAACATCATGCGGGCAAACTAACCAAGGCATAGTAGGCCAAGTTACCAAGGCAACATGCTAGGAAACCCAAGGCAACGTGCTAGTAAGCCAAGCCAAGATGCTAGGAATGGGCTACGTCGTGCGGTCAAACCAACCAAGGCAGAGTAGGCCAATTGACTAAGACAACGTGCTAGGAAACCCAAGGTAACGCGCTACGAAGCCAAGCCAATATGCTCAGAACGAGCAACGTCTTGTGGGCAAACCAACCAAGGCATAGTAGGCCAAGTGACCAAGGCAACGTGCTAGGAAGCCAAGCCAGGATGATAGCAACGGGCAATGTCGTCCGGCAAACCAACCAAGGCATAGTAGGCCAAGTGTCCAAGGAAACATGCTAAGAAACCCAAGGCAACGTGCTAGGAAGCCAAGCGAAGATTCTAGGAACGGGCATCGTCGTGCGGGCAAACCAACCAAGGACTAGTAGGCCAAGTGTCCAAGGTAACGTGCTAGGAATCCATACCAAGATGCTAGGAACGGGGAACGTCGTCCGGGGCAAACCAACCAAGGCATAGTAGGCCAAGTGACCAAGGTAACGTGCTAGGAAACCCAAGGCAACGTGCTAGGAAGCCAAGCCAAGATTCTAGGAGCGGGCAACGTCGTGCGGGTAAACCAACCAAGGCATATTAGGCCAAGTGTCCAAGGCAACGTGCTAGGAAACCCAAGGCAACGTCCTAGGAATCCAAGCCAAGATGCTTGGAACGGGCAAAGTCGTGCGGGGAAGACCAAACAAGGCATAGTTGGCCAAGTGAACAAGGCAACGTGCTACGAAGCCAAGGCAACGTGCTAGGAACAGGCAACGTCGTGCGGGCAAACTAACCAAGGCATAGTAGGCCATGTTACCAAGGTAACGTGCTAGGAAACCCAAGGCAACGTGCTGGGAAGCCAAGCCAAGATGCTAGGAACGGGCTACGTCGTGCGGTCAAACGAACCAAGGAATAGTAGGCCACGTGTCCAAGTCAACGTGCTAGGAAGCCAAGCCAAGATGCTAGGAACGGGCTACGTCGTGCGGTCAAACCAACCGTGGCATAGTAGGCCAAGTGACCAAGGCAACCATCTAGGAAACCCAAGGTTACGTGCTAGGAAGCCAAGCCAATATGCTAGGAACGACAACGTCGTGCGGGGCAAGCCAACCAACGCATAGAAGGCCAAGTGACCAAGGCAACGTGCTAGGAAGCCAAGCGATGAAGCTAGGAACGAGCTACGTCGTCCGAGCAAACCAACCAAGGCATAGTAGGCCAAGTGTCTAAAGCAACATGTTAGGAAACCCAAGGCAACGTGCTAGGAATCCAAGCCAAGATCCTAGGAACGGGCAAACTCTTGTGGGGCAGACCAACTAAGGCATAGTAGGCCAAGTGAACAAGGCAACGTGCTACGAAGCCAAGGCAACGTGCTAGGAACGGGCAACATCTTGCGGGCAAACTAGCCAAGGCATAGTAGGCCAAGTTACCAAGGCAACATGCTAGTAAGCCAAGCCAAGATGCTAGGAACGGGCTACGTCGTGCGGTCAAACCAACCAAGGCAGAGTAGGCCAATTGACTAAGACAACGTGCTAGAAAACCCAAGGTAACGCGCTAGGAAGCCAAGCCAATATGATGGGAACGAGCAACATCTTGCGGGGTAAACCAACCAAGGCATAGTAGGCCAAGTGACCAAGGCAACGTGCTACGAAACCAAGGCAACGTGCTAGGAACGGGCAACGTCATGCGGGCAAACTAACTAAGGCATAGTAGGCCAAGTGACCAAGACAACATGCTAGGAAACCCAAGGTAATGTGCTAGGAAGCCAAGCCAAGATTGTAGGAACGGGCAACGTCGTGCGGGCAAACCAACCAAGGACTAGTAGGCCAAGTGTCCAAGGCAACGTGCTAGGAATCCAAGCCAAGATGCTAGGAACGAGCAACGTCGTGAGGGGTAAACCAACCAAGGCATAGCAGGCCAAGTGACCAAGGCAACGTGCTAGGAAGCCAAGCCAAGAAGCTTGGAATGGGCAAAGTCGTCCGGGCAAACCAACCAAGGAATAATAGTCCAAGTGTCCAAAGCAACGTGCTAGGAAACCCAAGGCAAAGTGCTAGGAAGCCAAGCCAAGATTCTAGGAACGGGCAACGTCGTGCGGGCAAACCAACCAAGGCATAGTAGGCCAAGTGTCCAAGGCAACGTGCTAGGAAACCAAAGGCAACGTGCTAGGAATCCAAGCCAAGATGCTAGGAACGGGAAAAGTCGTGCGGGGAAAACCAACCATGGCATAGTAGGCTAAGTAAACAAGGCAACGTGCTACGAAGCCAAGGCAACGTGGTAGGAACGGGCAACGTCGTGCGGGCAAACTAACTAAGGCATAGTAGGCCAAGTGACCAAGACAACGTGATAGGAAACCCAAGGTAACGTGCTAGGAAGCCAAGCCAAGATGCTAGGAATGGGCTACGTCTTGCGGTAAAACCAACCAAGGCAGAGTATGCCAAGTGAACAAGGCAACGTGCTAGGAAACCCAAGGTAACGTGCTAGGAATCCAAGACAATTTGGTTGTAACCGGCAACATGGCGCGGGGCAAACCAACCAAGGCATAGTAGGCCAAGTAACCAAGGCAACAAGATAGGAAACCTAAGTCAACGTGCTAGGAAGCACAACCAAGATTGTAGGAACGGGCAACGTCTTGCGGGAAAAACAACCAAGACATTGTAGGCCAAGTGTCCAAGGCAGTCCAAGATGCTAGGAACGTGCTACGTCGTGCGGTCAAACCAACCAAGGCAGAGTAGGGCAGTAGGCCAAGTGACCAAGGCAACGTGCTAGGAACGGGCAACGTCGTGCGGGCAAACTAACCAAGGCATAGTAGGCCAAGTGATCAAGGCAACGTGCTAGGAAAGCCAAGAGAACGTGCTAGGAAGCCAAGCCAAGATGCTAGGAACGGGCTACGTCATGCGGTCAAACCAACCAAGGCATAGTAGGCCAAGTGACCAAGGCAACGTGCTAGGAAACCCAAGGTAACTCGCTAGGAAGACAAGCCAATATGCTAGGAACGACAACGTCGTGCAGGGCAAGCCAACCAAAGCATAGTAGGCCAAGTGACAAAGGCAACGTGCTAGGAAGCCAAGCCATGAAGATAGGAACGAGCAACGTCGTCCGAGCAAACCAACCAAGGCATAGTAGGCCAAGTGTCCAAGGCAAAGTGTTAGGAAACAAAAGGAAACGTGCTAGGAATCCAAGCCAAGATCCTAGGAACGGGCAAAGTCTTGCGGGGCAGACCAACTAAGGCATAGTAGGCCAAGTGAACACGGCAACGTGCTATGAAGCCAAGGCAACATGCTAGGAATGGGCAACATCATGCGGGCAAACTAACCAAGGCATAGTAGGCCAAGTTACCAAGGCAACATGCTAGGAAACCCAAGGCAACGTGCTAGTAAGCCAAGCCAAGATGCTAGGAATGGGCTACGTCGTGCGGTCAAACCAACCAAGGCAGAGTAGGCCAATTGACTAAGACAACGTGCTAGGAAACCCAAGGTAACGCGCTACGAAGCCAAGCCAATATGCTCAGAACGAGCAACGTCTTGCGGGCAAACCAACCAAGGCATAGTAGGCCAAGTGACCAAGGCAACGTGCTAGGAAGCCAAGCCAGGATGATAGCAACGGGCAATGTCGTCCGGGCAAACCAACCAAGGCATAGTAGGCCAAGTGTCCAAGGAAACATGCTAAGAAACCCAAGGCAACGTGCTAGGAAGCCAAGCGAAGATTCTAGGAACGGGCATCGTCGTGCGGGCAAACCAACCAAGGACTAGTAGGCCAAGTGTCCAAGGTAACGTGCTAGGAATCCATACCAAGATGCTAGGAACGGGGAACGTCGTCCGGGGCAAACCAACCAAGGCATAGTAGGCCAAGTGACCAAGGTAACGTGCTAGGAAACCCAAGGCAACGTGCTAGGAAGCCAAGCCAAGATTCTAGGAGCGGGCAACGTCGTGCGGGTAAACCAACCAAGGCATATTAGGCCAAGTGTCCAAGGCAACGTGCTAGGAAACCCAAGGCAACGTGCTAGGAATCCAAGCCAAGATGCTTGGAACGGGCAAAGTCGTGCGGGGAAGACCAAACAAGGCATAGTTGGCCAAGTGAACAAGGCAACGTGCTACGAAGCCAAGGCAACGTGCTAGGAACAGGCAACGTCGTGCGGGCAAACTAACCAAGGCATAATAGGCCATGTTACCAAGGTAACGTGCTAGGAAACCCAAGGCAACGTGCTGGGAAGCCAAGCCAAGATGCTAGGAACGGGCTACGTCGTGCGGTCAAACGAACCAAGGAATAGTAGGCCACGTGTCCAAGTCAACGTGCTAGGAGTCCAAGCCAAGATGCTAGGAACGGCCAACGTCGTGCGAGGCAAACCAACCAAGGCCTAATAGGTCAAGTGACCAAGCCAACATGCTGCGAAGCCAAGTCAATAAGCTAGGAACGGGCAACATCAAGCGGGCCAACTAACTAAGGCATAATAGGCCAAGTGACCAAGGCAACGTGCTAGGAAACCTAAGGTAACGTGCTAGGAAGCCAAGCCAAGATGCTAGGAAGGGGCTACGTCGTACGGTCAAACCAACCAAGGTAGAGTATGCCAAGTTAACTAGGCAACGTGCTAGGAAACCTAAGGTAACGTGCTAGGAATCCAAGCCAATTTGGTTGTAACCGGCAACATGGTGCAGGGCAAACCAACCAAGGCATAGTAGGCCAAGTAACCAAGGTAACACGATTGGAAACCCAAGGCAACGTGCAACGAAGCACAACCAAGATCCTAGGAACGGGCAACGTTTTGCGGGCAAAACAACAAAGACATTGTAGGCCAAGTGTCCAAGGCAATGTTCTAGGAAACCCAAGGCAACGTGCTAGGAAGCCAATCCAAGATGCTAGGAACGTGCTACATCGTGCGGTCAAACCAACCAATGCAGAGTAGGGCAGTAGGCCAAGTGACCAAGGAAACGTGCTAGGAAACCCAAGGAACGTGCTAGGAAGCCAAGCCAAGATGCTAGGAACGGGCTACGTCGTGCGGTCAAACCAACCGTCGCATAGTAGGCCAAGTGACCAAGGCAACCATCTAGGAAACCCAAGGTTACGTGCTAGGAAGCCAAGCCAATATGCTAGGAACGACAACGTCGTGCGGGGCAAGCCAACCAACGCATAGAAGGCCAAGTGACCAAGGCAACGTGCTAGGAAGCCAAGCGATGAAGCTAGGAACGAGCTACGTCGTCCGAGCAAACCAACCAAGGCATAGTAGGCCAAGTGTCTAAGGCAACATGTTAGGAAACCCAAGGCAACGTGCTAGGAATCCAAGCCAAGATCCTAGGAACGGGCAAACTCTTGTGGGGTAGACCAACTAAGGCATAGTAGGCCAAGTGAACAAGGCAACGTGCTAGGAAACCCAAGAGAACGTGCTAGGAAGCCAAGCCAAGACGCTAGGAACGGGCTACGTCGTGCGGTCAAACCAACCAAGGCATAGTAGGCCAAGTGACCAAGGAAACGTGCTAGGAAACCCAAGGCAATGTACAAGGAATCCAAGCCAATATGCTAGGAACGGGCAAAGTCGTGCGGGGAAAACCAACCAAGGCATAGTAGGCTAAGTGAACAAGGCAACGTGCTACGAAGCCAAGGCAACGTGGTAGGAACGGGCAACGTCGTGCGGGCAAACTAACTAAGGCATAGTAGGCCAAGTGACCAAGACAACATGCTAGGAAACCCAAGGTAATGTGCTAGGAAGCCAAGCCAAGATTGTAGGAACGGGCAACGTCGTGCGGGCAAACCAACCAAGGACTAGTAGGCCAAGTGTCCAAAGCAACGTGCTAGGAATCCAAGCCAAGATGCTAGGAACGAGCAACGTCGTGAGGGGTAAACTAACCAAGGCATAGCAGGCCAAGTGACCAAGGCAACGTGCTAGGAAGCCAAGCTAAGAAGCTTGGAATGGGCAAAGTCGTCCGGGCAAACCAACCAAGACAACGTGATAGGAAACCCAAGGTAACGTGCTAGGAAGCCAAGCCAAGATGCTAGGAATGGGCTACGTCGTGCGGTAAAACTAACCAAGGCAGAGTATGCCAAGTGAACAAGGCAACATGCTAGGAAACCTAAGGTAACGTGCTAGGAATCCTAGACAATTTGGTTGTGACCGACGACATGGTGCGGGGAAAACCAACCAAGGCATAGTAGGCCAAGTAACCAACGCAACAAGATAGGAAACCCAAGGCAACGTGCTAGGAAGCAAAACCAAGATTCTAGGAACGGGCAACGTTTTGCGGGCAAAACAACAAAGACATTGTAGGCCAAGTGTCCAAGGCAATGTTCTAGGAAACCCAAGGCAACGTGCTAGGAAGCCAATCCAAGATGCTAGGAACGTGCTACATCGTGCGGTCAAACCAACCAATGCAGAGTAGGGCAGTAGGCCAAGTGACCAAGGAAACGTGCTAGGAAACCCAAGAAACGTGCTAGGAAGCCAAGCCAAGATGCTAGGAACGGGCTACGTCGTGCGGTCAAACCAACCGTCGCATAGTAGGCCAAGTGACCAAGGCAACCATCTAGGAAACCCAAGGTTACGTGCTAGGAAGCCAAGCCAATATGCTAGGAACGACAACGTCGTGCGGGGCAAGCCAACCAACGCATAGAAGGCCAAGTGACCAAGGCAACGTGCTAGGAAGCCAAGCGATGAAGCTAGGAACGAGCTACGTCGTCCGAGCAAACCAACCAAGGCATAGTAGGCCAAGTGTCTAAGGCAACATGTTAGGAAACCCAAGGCAACGTGCTAGGAATCCAAGCCAAGATCCTAGGAACGGGCAAACTCTTGTGGGGTAGACCAACTAAGGCATAGTAGGCCAAGTGAACAAGGCAACGTGCTACAAAGCCAAGGCAACGTGCTAGGAACGGGCAACATCTTGCGGGCAAACTAACCAAGGCATAGTAGGCCAAGTTACCAAGGCAACATGCTAGGAAACCCAAGGCAACGTGCTAGTAAGCCAAGCCAAGATGCTAGGAACGGGCTACGTCGTGCGGTCAAACCAACCAAGGCAGAGTAGGGCAATTGACTAAGACAACGTGCTAGAAAACCCAAGGTAACGCGCTAGGAAGCCAAGCCAATATGATGGGAACGAGCAACGTCTTGCGGGGTAAACCAACCAAGGCATAGTAGGCCAAGTGACCAAGGCAACGTGCTACGAAACCAAGGCAACGTGCTAGGAACGGGCAACGTCATGCGGGCAAACTAACTAAGGCATAGTAGGCCAAGTGACCAAGACAACATGCTAGGAAACCCAAGGTAATGTGCTAGGAAGCCAAGCCAAGATTGTAGGAACGGGCAACGTCGTGCGGGCAAACCAACCAAGGACTAGTAGGCCAAGTGTCCAAGGCAACGTGCTAGGAATCCAAGCCAAGATGCTAGGAACGGGCAACGTCGTGCAGGGTAAACCAACCAAGGCATAGTAGGCCAAGTGACCAAGGCAACGTGCTAGGAAGCCAAGCCAAGAAGCTTGGAACGGGCAAAGTCGTCCGGGCAAACCAACCAAGGAATAGTAGTCCAAGTGCCCAAGGCAACTTGCTAGGAAACCCAAGGCAACGTGCTAGGAAGCCAAGCCAAGATTCTAGGAACGGGCAACGTCGTGCGGGCAAACCAACCAAGGCATAGTAGGCCAAGTGTCCAAGGCAACGTGCTAGGAATCCAAGCCAAGATGCTAGGAACGGGAAAAGTCGTGCGGGGAAGACCAACCAAGGCATAGTAGGCTAAGTGAACAAGGAAACGTGGTACGAAGCCAAGGCAACGTGTTAGGAACGGGCAACGTCGTGCGGGCAAACTAACTAAGGCATAGTGGGCCAAGTGACCAAGACAACGTGCTAGGAAACCAAAGGTAACGTGTGCTAGGAAGCCAAGCCAAGATGCTAGGAATGGGCTACGTCGTGCGGTAAAACTAACCAAGGCGGTATGCCAAGTGAACAAGGCAACATGCTAGGAAACCTAAGGTAACGTGCTAGGAATCCTAGACAATTTGGTTGTGACCGACAACATGGTGCGGGGAAAACCAACCAAGGCATAGTAGGCCAAGTGACCAAGGCAACAAGATAGCAAACCCAAGGCAACGTGCTAGGAAGCACAACCAAGATTCTAGGAACGGGCAACGTTTTGCGGGCAAAACAACAAAGACATTGTAGGCCAAGTGTCCAAGGCAATGTTCTAGGAAACCCAAGGCAACGTGCTAGGAAGCCAATCCAAGATGCTAGGAACGTGCTACATCGTGCGGTCAAACCAACCAAGGCAGAGTAGGGCATTAGGCCAAGTGACCAAGGAAACGTGCTAGGAAACCCAAGGAACGTGCTAGGAAGCCAAGCCAAGATGCTAGGAACGGGCTACGTCGTGCGGTCAAACCAACCGTCGCATAGTAGGCCAAGTGACCAAGGCAACCATCTAGGAAACCCAAGGTTACGTGCTAGGAAGCCAAGCCAATATGCTAGGAACGACAACGTCGTGCGGGGCAAGCCAACCAACGCATAGAAGGCCAAGTGACCAAGGCAACGTGCTAGGAAGCCAAGCGATGAAGCTAGGAACGAGCTACGTCGTCCGAGCAAACCAACCAAGGCATAGTAGGCCAAGTGTCTAAGGCAACATGTTAGGAAACCCAAGGCAACGTGCTAGGAATCCAAGCCAAGATCCTAGGAACGGGCAAACTCTTGTGGGGCAGACCAACTAAGGCATAGTAGGCCAAGTGAACAAGGCAACGTGCTAGGAACGGGCAACATCTTGCGGGAAAACTAACCAAGGCATAGTAGGCCAAGTTACCAAGGCAACATGCTAGGAAACCCAAGGCAACGTGCTAGTAAGCCAAGCCAAGATGCTAGGAACGGGCTACGTCGTGCGGTCAAACCAACCAAGGCAGAGTAGGGCAATTGACTAAGACAACGTGCTAGAAAACCCAAGGTAACGCGCTAGGAAGCCAACCCAATATGATGGGAACGAGCAACGTCTTGCGGGGTAAACCAACCAAGGCATAGTAGGCCAAGTGACCAAGGCAACGTGCTACGAAACCAAGGCAACGTGCTAGGAACGGGCAACGTCATGCGGGCAAACTAACTAAGGCATAGTAGGCCAAGTGACCAAGACAACATGCTAGGAAACCCAAGGTAACGTGCTAGGAAGCCAAGCCAAGATTGTAGGAACGGGCAACGTCGTGCGGGCAAACCAACCAAGGACTAGTAGGCCAAGTGTCCAAGGCAACGTGCTAGGAATCCAAGCCAAGATGCTAGGAACGGGCAACGTCGTGCAGGGTAAACCAACCAAGGCATAGTAGGCCAAGTGACCAAGGCAACGTGCTAGGAAGCCAAGCCAAGAAGCTTGGAACGGGCAAAGTCGTCCGGGCAAACCAACCAAGGAATAGTAGTCCAAGTACCCAAGGCAACTTGCTAGGAAACCCAAGGCAACGTGCTAGGAAGCCAAGCCAAGATTCTAGGAACGGGCAACGTCGTGCGGGCAAACCAACCAAGGCATAGTAGGCCAAGTGTCCAAGGCAACGTGCTAGGAATCCATGCCAAGATGCTAGGAACGGGAAAAGTCGTGCGGGGAAGACCAACCAAGGCATAGTAGGCTAAGTGAACAAGGCAACGTGCTACGAAGCCAAGGCAACGTGTTAGGAACGGGCAACGTCGTGCGGGCAAACTAACTAAGGCATAGTGGGCCAAGTGACCAAGACAACGTGCTAGGAAACCAAAGGTAACGTGTGCTAGGAAGCCAAGCCAAGATGCTAGGAATGGGCTACGTCGTGCGGTAAAACTAACCAAGGTAGAGTATGCCAAGTGAACAAGGCAACATGCTAGGAAACCTAAGGTAACGTGCTAGGAATCCTAGACAATTTGGTTGTGACCGACAACATGGTGCGGGGAAAACCAACCAAGGCATAGTAGGCCAAGTGACCAAGGCAACAAGATAGGAAACCCAAGGCAACGTGCTAGGAAGCACAACCAAGATTCTAGGAACGGGCAACGTTTTGCGGGCAAAACAACAAAGACATTGTAGGCCAAGTGTCCAAGGCAATGTTCTAGGAAACCCAGAGCAACGTGCTAGGAAGCCAATCCAAGATGCTAGGAACGTGCTACATCGTGCGGTCAAACCAACCAAGGCAGAGTAGGGCATTAGGCCAAGTGACCAAGGAAACGTGCTAGGAAACCCAAGGAACATGCTAGGAAGCCAAGCCAAGATGCTAGGAACGGGCTACGTCGTGCGGTCAAACCAACCGTGGCATAGTAGGCCAAGTGACCAAGGCAACCATCTAGGAAACCCAAGGTTACGTGCTAGGAAGCCAAGCCAATATGCTAGGAACGACAACGTCGTGCGGGGCAAGCCAACCAACGCATAGAAGGCCAAGTGACCAAGGCAACGTGCTAGGAAGCCAAGCGATGAAGCTAGGAACGAGCTATGTCGTCCGAGCAAACCAACCAAGGCATAGTAGGCCAAGTGTCTAAGGCAACATGTTAGGAAACCCAAGGCAACGTGCTAGGAATCCAAGCCAAGATCCTAGGAACGGGCAAACTCTTGTGGGGCAGACCAACTAAGGCATAGTAGGCCAAGTGAACAAGGCAACGTGCTACGAAGCCAAGGCAACGTGCTAGGAACGGGCAACATCTTGCGGGCAAACTAGCCAAGGCATAGTAGGCCAAGTTACCAAGGCAACGTGCTAGGAAGCCAAGCTAAGAAGCTTGGAATGGGCAAAGTCGTCCGGGCAAACCAACCAAGACAACGTGATAGGAAACCCAAGGTAACGTGCTAGGAAGCCAAGCCAAGATGCTAGGAATGGGCTACGTCGTGCGGTAAAACTAACCAAGGCAGAGTATGCCAAGTGAACAAGGCAACATGCTAGGAAACCTAAGGTAACGTGCTAGGAATCCTAGACAATTTGGTTGTGACCGACGACATGGTGCGGGGAAAACCAACCAAGGCATAGTAGGCCAAGTAACCAACGCAACAAGATAGGAAACCCAAGGCAACGTGCTAGGAAGCAAAACCAAGATTCTAGGAACGGGCAACGTTTTGCGGGCAAAACAACAAAGACATTGTAGGCCAAGTGTCCAAGGCAATGTTCTAGGAAACCCAAGGCAACGTGCTAGGAAGCCAATCCAAGATGCTAGGAACGTGCTACATCGTGCGGTCAAACCAACCAATGCAGAGTAGGGCAGTAGGCCAAGTGACCAAGGAAACGTGCTAGGAAACCCAAGAAACGTGCTAGGAAGCCAAGCCAAGATGCTAGGAACGGGCTACGTCGTGCGGTCAAACCAACCGTCGCATAGTAGGCCAAGTGACCAAGGCAACCATCTAGGAAACCCAAGGTTACGTGCTAGGAAGCCAAGCCAATATGCTAGGAACGACAACGTCGTGCGGGGCAAGCCAACCAACGCATAGAAGGCCAAGTGACCAAGGCAACGTGCTAGGAAGCCAAGCGATGAAGCTAGGAACGAGCTACGTCGTCCGAGCAAACCAACCAAGGCATAGTAGGCCAAGTGTCTAAGGCAACATGTTAGGAAACCCAAGGCAACGTGCTAGGAATCCAAGCCAAGATCCTAGGAACGGGCAAACTCTTGTGGGGTAGACCAACTAAGGCATAGTAGGCCAAGTGAACAAGGCAACGTGCTACAAAGCCAAGGCAACGTGCTAGGAACGGGCAACATCTTGCGGGCAAACTAACCAAGGCATAGTAGGCCAAGTTACCAAGGCAACATGCTAGGAAACCCAAGGCAACGTGCTAGTAAGCCAAGCCAAGATGCTAGGAACGGGCTACGTCGTGCGGTCAAACCAACCAAGGCAGAGTAGGGCAATTGACTAAGACAACGTGCTAGAAAACCCAAGGTAACGCGCTAGGAAGCCAAGCCAATATGATGGGAACGAGCAACGTCTTGCGGGGTAAACCAACCAAGGCATAGTAGGCCAAGTGACCAAGGCAACGTGCTACGAAACCAAGGCAACGTGCTAGGAACGGGCAACGTCATGCGGGCAAACTAACTAAGGCATAGTAGGCCAAGTGACCAAGACAACATGCTAGGAAACCCAAGGTAATGTGCTAGGAAGCCAAGCCAAGATTGTAGGAACGGGCAACGTCGTGCGGGCAAACCAACCAAGGACTAGTAGGCCAAGTGTCCAAGGCAACGTGCTAGGAATCCAAGCCAAGATGCTAGGAACGGGCAACGTCGTGCAGGGTAAACCAACCAAGGCATAGTAGGCCAAGTGACCAAGGCAACGTGCTAGGAAGCCAAGCCAAGAAGCTTGGAACGGCAAAGTCGTCCGGGCAAACCAACCAAGGAATAGTAGTCCAAGTGCCCAAGGCAACTTGCTAGGAAACCCAAGGCAACGTGCTAGGAAGCCAAGCCAAGATTCTAGGAACGGGCAACGTCGTGCGGGCAAACCAACCAAGGCATAGTAGGCCAAGTGTCCAAGGCAACGTGCTAGGAATCCAAGCCAAGATGCTAGGAACGGGAAAAGTCGTGCGGGGAAGACCAACCAAGGCATAGTAGGCTAAGTGAACAAGGCAACGTGGTACGAAGCCAAGGCAACGTGTTAGGAACGGGCAACGTCGTGCGGGCAAACTAACTAAGGCATAGTGGGCCAAGTGACCAAGACAACGTGCTAGGAAACCAAAGGTAACGTGTGCTAGGAAGCCAAGCCAAGATGCTAGGAATGGGCTACGTCGTGCGGTAAAACTAACCAAGGCAGAGTATGCCAAGTGAACAAGGCAACATGCTAGGAAACCTAAGGTAACGTGCTAGGAATCCTAGACAATTTGGTTGTGACCGACAACATGGTGCGGGGAAAACCAACCAAGGCATAGTAGGCCAAGTGACCAAGGCAACAAGATAGCAAACCCAAGGCAACGTGCTAGGAAGCACAACCAAGATTCTAGGAACGGGCAACGTTTTGCGGGCAAAACAACAAAGACATTGTAGGCCAAGTGTCCAAGGCAATGTTCTAGGAAACCCAAGGCAACGTGCTAGGAAGCCAATCCAAGATGCTAGGAACGTGCTACATCGTGCGGTCAAACCAACCAAGGCGAGGAGGGCATTAGGCCAAGTGACCAAGGAAACGTGCTAGGAAACCCAAGGAACGTGCTAGGAAGCCAAGCCAAGATGCTAGGAACGGGCTACGTCGTGCGGTCAAACCAACCGTCGCATAGTAGGCCAAGTGACCAAGGCAACCATCTAGGAAACCCAAGGTTACGTGCTAGGAAGCCAAGCCAATATGCTAGGAACGACAACGTCGTGCGGGGCAAGCCAACCAACGCATAGAAGGCCAAGTGACCAAGGCAACGTGCTAGGAAGCCAAGCGATGAAGCTAGGAACGAGCTACGTCGTCCGAGCAAACCAACCAAGGCATAGTAGGCCAAGTGTCTAAGGCAACATGTTAGGAAACCCAAGGCAACGTGCTAGGAATCCAAGCCAAGATCCTAGGAACGGGCAAACTCTTGTGGGGCAGACCAACTAAGGCATAGTAGGCCAAGTGAACAAGGCAACGTGCTACAAAGCCAAGGCAACGTGCTAGGAACGGGCAACATCTTGCGGGAAAACTAACCAAGGCATAGTAGGCCAAGTTACCAAGGCAACATGCTAGGAAACCCAAGGCAACGTGCTAGTAAGCCAAGCCAAGATGCTAGGAACGGGCTACGTCGTGCGGTCAAACCAACCAAGGCAGAGTAGGGCAATTGACTAAGACAACGTGCTAGAAAACCCAAGGTAACGCGCTAGGAAGCCAACCCAATATGATGGGAACGAGCAACGTCTTGCGGGGTAAACCAACCAAGGCATAGTAGGCCAAGTGACCAAGGCAACGTGCTACGAAACCAAGGCAACGTGCTAGGAACGGGCAACGTCATGCGGGCAAACTAACTAAGGCATAGTAGGCCAAGTGACCAAGACAACATGCTAGGAAACCCAAGGTAATGTGCTAGGAAGCCAAGCCAAGATTGTAGGAACGGGCAACGTCGTGCGGGCAAACCAACCAAGGACTAGTAGGCCAAGTGTGCAAGGCAACGTGCTAGGAATCCAAGCCAAGATGCTAGGAACGGGCAACGTCGTGCAGGGTAAACCAACCAAGGCATAGTAGGCCAAGTGACCAAGGCAACGTGCTAGGAAGCCAAGCCAAGAAGCTTGGAACGGGCAAAGTCGTCCGGGCAAACCAACCAAGGAATAGTAGTCCAAGTACCCAAGGCAACTTGCTAGGAAACCCAAGGCAACGTGCTAGGAAGCCAAGCCAAGATTCTAGGAACGGGCAACGTCGTGCGGGCAAACCAACCAAGGCATAGTAGGCCAAGTGTCCAAGGCAACGTGCTAGGAATCCATGCCAAGATGCTAGGAACGGGAAAAGTCGTGCGGGGAAGACCAACCAAGGCATAGTAGGCTAAGTGAACAAGGCAACGTGCTACGAAGCCAAGGCAACGTGTTAGGAACGGGCAACGTCGTGCGGGCAAACTAACTAAGGCATAGTGGGCCAAGTGACCAAGACAACGTGCTAGGAAACCAAAGGTAACGTGTGCTAGGAAGCCAAGCCAAGATGCTAGGAATGGGCTACGTCGTGCGGTAAAACTAACCAAGGTAGAGTATGCCAAGTGAACAAGGCAACATGCTAGGAAACCTAAGGTAACGTGCTAGGAATCCTAGACAATTTGGTTGTGACCGACAACATGGTGCGGGGAAAACCAACCAAGGCATAGTAGGCCAAGTGACCAAGGCAACAAGATAGGAAACCCAAGGCAACGTGCTAGGAAGCACAACCAAGATTCTAGGAACGGGCAACGTTTTGCGGGCAAAACAACAAAGACATTGTAGGCCAAGTGTCCAAGGCAATGTTCTACGAAACCCAGAGCAACGTGCTAGGAAGCCAATCCAAGATGCTAGGAACGTGCTACATCGTGCGGTCAAACCAACCAAGGCGAGTAGGGCATTAGGCCAAGTGACCAAGGAAACGTGCTAGGAAACCCAAGGAACGTGCTAGGAAGCCAAGCCAAGATGCTAGGAACGGGCTACGTCGTGCGGTCAAACCAACCGTGGCATAGTAGGCCAAGTGACCAAGGCAACCATCTAGGAAACCCAAGGTTACGTGCTAGGAAGCCAAGCCAATATGCTAGGAACGACAACGTCGTGCGGGGCAAGCCAACCAACGCATAGAAGGCCAAGTGACCAAGGCAACGTGCTAGGAAGCCAAGCGATGAAGCTAGGAACGAGCTACGTCGTCCGAGCAAACCAACCAAGGCATAGTAGGCCAAGTGTCTAAGGCAACATGTTAGGAAACCCAAGGCAACGTGCTAGGAATCCAAGCCAAGATCCTAGGAACGGGCAAACTCTTGTGGGGCAGACCAACTAAGGCATAGTAGGCCAAGTGAACAAGGCAACGTGCTACGAAGCCAAGGCAACGTGCTAGGAACGGGCAACATCTTGCGGGCAAACTAGCCAAGGCATAGTAGGCCAAGTTACCAAGGCAACATGCTAGTAAGCCAAGCCAAGATGCTAGGAACGGGCTACGTCGTGCGGTCAAACCAACCAAGGCAGTAGGCCAATTGACTAAGACAACGTGCTAGAAAACCCAAGGTAACGCGCTAGGAAGCCAAGCCAATATGATGGGAACGAGCAACGTCTTGCGGGGTAAACCAACCAAGGCATAGTAGGCCAAGTGACCAAGGCAACGTGCTACGAAACCAAGGCAACGTGCTAGGAACGGGCAACGTCATGCGGGCAAACTAACTAAGGCATAGTAGGCCAAGTGACCAAGACAACATGCTAGGAAACCCAAGGTAATGTGCTAGGAAGCCAAGCCAAGATTGTAGGAACGGGCAACGTCGTGCGGGCAAACCAACCAAGGACTAGTAGGCCAAGTGTCCAAGGCAACGTGCTAGGAATCCAAGCCAAGATGCTAGGAACGAGCAACGTCGTGAGGGGTAAACCAACCAAGGCATAGCAGGCCAAGTGACCAAGGCAACGTGCTAGGAAGCCAAGCCAAGAAGCTTGGAATGGGCAAAGTCGTCCGGGCAAACCAACCAAGGAATAATAGTCCAAGTGTCCAAAGCAACGTGCTAGGAAACCCAAGGCAACGTGCTAGGAAGCCAAGCCAAGATTCTAGGAACGGGCAACGTCGTGCGGGCAAACCAACCAAGGCATAGTAGGCCAAGTGTCCAAGGCAACGTGCTAGGAAACCAAAGGCAACGTGCTAGGAATCCAAGCCAAGATGCTAGGAACGGGAAAAGTCGTGCGGGGAAAACCAACCATGGCATAGTAGGCTAAGTGAACAAGGCAACGTGCTACGAAGCCAAGGCAACGTGGTAGGAACGGGCAACGTCGTGCGGGCAAACTAACTAAGGCATAGTAGGCCAAGTGACCAAGACAACGTGATAGGAAACCCAAGGTAACGTGCTAGGAAGCCAAGCCAAGATGCTAGGAATGGGCTACGTCTTGCGGTAAAACCAACCAAGGCAGAGTATGCCAAGTGAACAAGGCAACGTGCTAGGAAACCCAAGGTAACGTGCTAGAAATCCAAGACAATTTGGTTGTAACCGGCAACATGGCGCGGGGCAAACCAACCAAGGCATAGTAGGCCAAGTAACCAAGGCAACAAGATAGGAAACCTAAGTCAACGTGCTAGGAAGCACAACCAAGATTGTAGGAACGGGCAACGTCTTGCAGGAAAAACAACCAAGACATTGTAGGCCAAGTGTCCAAGGCAGTCCAAGATGCTAGGAACGTGCTACGTCGTGCGGTCAAACCAACCAAGGCAGAGTAGGGCAGTAGGCCAAGTGACCAAGGCAACGTGCTAGGAACGGGCAACGTCGTGCGGGCAAACTAACCAAAGCATAGTAGGCCAAGTGATCAAGGCAACGTGCTAGGAAAGCCAAGAGAACGTGCTAGGAAGCCAAGCCAAGATGCTAGGAACGGGCTACGTCATGCGGTCAAACCAACCAAGGCATAGTAGGCCAAGTGACCAAGGCAACGTGCTAGGAAACCCAAGGTAACTCGCTAGGAAGACAAGCCAATATGCTAGGAACGACAACGTCGTGCAGGGCAAGCCAACCAAAGCATAGTAGGCCAAGTGACAAAGGCAACGTGCTAGGAAGCCAAGCCATGAAGATAGGAACGAGCAACGTCGTCCGAGCAAACCAACCAAGGCATAGTAGGCCAAGTGTCCAAGGCAAAGTGTTAGGAAACAAAAGGAAACGTGCTAGGAATCCAAGCCAAGATCCTAGGAACGGGCAAAGTCTTGCGGGGCAGACCAACTAAGGCATAGTAGGCCAAGTGAACACGGCAACGTGCTACGAAGCCAAGGCAACATGCTAGGAATGGGCAACATCATGCGGGAAAACTAACCAAGGCATAGTAGGCCAAGTTACCAAGGCAACATGCTAGGAAACCCAAGGCAACGTGCTAGTAAGCCAAGCCAAGATGCTAGGAATGGGCTACGTCGTGCGGTCAAACCAACCAAGGCAGAGTAGGCCAATTGACTAAGACAACGTGCTAGGAAACCCAAGGTAACGCGCTACGAAGCCAAGCCAATATGCTCAGAACGAGCAACGTCTTGTGGGCAAACCAACCAAGGCATAGTAGGCCAAGTGACCAAGGCAACGTGCTAGGAAGCCAAGCCAGGATGATAGCAACGGGCAATGTCGTCCGGGCAAACCAACCAAGGCATAGTAGGCCAAGTGTCCAAGGAAACATGCTAAGAAACCCAAGGCAACGTGCTAGGAAGCCAAGCGAAGATTCTAGGAACGGGCATCGTCGTGCGGGCAAACCAACCAAGGACTAGTAGGCCAAGTGTCCAAGGTAACGTGCTAGGAATCCATACCAAGATGCTAGGAACGGGGAACGTCGTCCGGGGCAAACCAACCAAGGCATAGTAGGCCAAGTGACCAAGGTAACGTGCTAGGAAACCCAAGGCAACGTGCTAGGAAGCCAAGCCAAGATTCTAGGAGCGGGCAACGTCGTGCGGGTAAACCAACCAAGGCATATTAGGCCAAGTGTCCAAGGCAACGTGCTAGGAAACCCAAGGCAACGTGCTAGGAATCCAAGCCAAGATGCTTGGAACGGGCAAAGTCGTGCGGGGAAGACCAAACAAGGCATAGTTGGCCAAGTGAACAAGGCAACGTGCTACGAAGCCAAGGCAACGTGCTAGGAACAGGCAACGTCGTGCGGGCAAACTAACCAAGGCATAGTAGGCCATGTTACCAAGGTAACGTGCTAGGAAACCCAAGGCAACGTGCTGGGAAGCCAAGCCAAGATGCTAGGAACGGGCTACGTCGTGCGGTCAAACGAACCAAGGAATAGTAGGCCACGTGTCCAAGTCAACGTGCTAGGAGTCCAAGCCAAGATGCTAGGAACGGCCAACGTCGTGCGAGGCAAACCAACCAAGGCCTAATAGGTCAAGTGACCAAGCCAACATGCTGCGAAGCCAAGTCAATAAGCTAGGAACGGGCAACATCAAGCGGGCCAACTAACTAAGGCATAATAGGCCAAGTGACCAAGGCAACGTGCTAGGAAACCTAAGGTAACGTGCTAGGAAGCCAAGCCAAGATGCTAGGAAGGGGCTACGTCGTACGGTCAAACCAACCAAGGTAGAGTATGCCAAGTTAACTAGGCAACGTGCTAGGAAACCTAAGGTAACGTGCTAGGAATCCAAGCCAATTTGGTTGTAACCGGCAACATGGTGCAGGGCAAACCAACCAAGGCATAGTAGGCCAAGTAACCAAGGTAACACGATTGGAAACCCAAGGCAACGTGCAACGAAGCACAACCAAGATCCTAGGAACGGGCAACGTCTTGCGGGTAAACCAGCCAAGACATTGTAGGCCAAGTGTCCAAGGCAGCGTGCTAGGAAACCCAAGGCAACGTGCTAGGAAGCCAAGGCAACGTGCTAGGAAGCCAAGCCAATATGCTAGGAATGGGCAACATCGTGCGTGGCAAACCTACCAAGGCATAGTAGGCCAAGTGACCAAGGCAACGTGCTAGGAAGCCAAGCCAGGAAGCTAGCAACGGGCAACGTCGTCCGGGTAAACCAACCAAGGCATAGTAGACCAAGTGTCCAAGGCAACGTGCTAGGAAACCCAAGGCAACATGCAAGAAAGCCAAGTCAAGATTCTTGGAACCGGCAACATGGTGCGGGGTAAAATAACCAAGGCATAGTAGGCCAAGTGAACTAGGCAACGTGCTAGGAAACCCAAGGTAACGTGCAAGGAATCCAAGCCAATTTGGTTGTAACCGATAGGCAACATGCAAGGAAGCCAAGTGAACTAGGCAACGTGCTAGGAAACCCAAGGTAACGTGCAAGGAATCCAAGCCAATTTGGTTGTAACCGATAGGCAACATGATAGGAAACCCAAGCCAACGTGCTATGAAGCACAACCGAGATTCTAGGAATGGGCAACGTCGTTCCGGCAAACCAGCCAAGACATTGTAGGCCAAGTGTCCATGGCAACTTTCTAGGAAACCCAAGGCAACGTGCTAGGAAGCCAAGCCAAGATGCTAAGAAGGTGCTACGTGGTGCGGTCATACCAACCAAGGCAGAGTAGGCCAAGTGACCAAGGCAACGTGCTAGAAAACCCAAGGTAACGTGCTAAGAAGCCAAGCCAATATGCTAGGAACGGGGCAAGGTCGTGCAGGGCAAACCATACAAGGCATAGTAGGCCAAGTGACCAAGGCAACGTGCTAGGAAGCCAAGCCAAGAAGTTAGGAACGGGTAACGTCATCCGGGCAAACCAACCAAGGCATAGTAGACCAAGTGTCCAAGGCAACGTGCTAGGAAACCCAAGGCAACGTGCTAGGAAGCCAAGCCAAGATTCTAGGAATGGGCTACGTCGTGCAGTCAAAACAACCAAGGCATAGTAGGCCAAGTGACCAAGGCAACGTGCTAGGAAGCAAAGCCAAGAAGCTAGGAACGGGCAACGTCGTGTGGGCAAACTAACCAAGGCATCGTAGGCTAAGTGTCCAAGGCAACGTGCAAGGAAACCCTAGGCAACGTGCTAGGAATCCAAGTCAAGATGCTAGGAACGTGCTACGTCGTGCGGTCAAACCAACCAAGGCAGAGCAGGCCAAGTCACTAAGGCAATGTGCTAGGAAGCCAAGCCAAGATACTAGGAACGAGCAACATCGTCCGGGTAAACTAACCAAGACATAGTAGGCCAAGTGTCTTAGGCAACGTGCCAGGAAATTCAAGGCAACGTGCTAGGAAACCCAAGAGAACGTGCTAGGAAGCCAAGCCAAGACGCTAGGAACGGGCTACGTCGTGCGGTCAAACCAACCAAGGCATAGTAGGCCAAGTGACCAAGGAAACGTGCTAGGAAACCCAAGGCAATGTACAAGGAATCCAAGCCAATATGCTAGGAACGGGCAAAGTCGTGCGGGGAAAACCAACCAAGGCATAGTAGGCTAAGTGAACAAGGCAACGTGCTACGAAGCCAAGGCAACGTGGTAGGAACGGGCAACGTCGTGCGGGCAAACTAACTAAGGCATAGTAGGCCAAGTGACCAAGACAACATGCTAGGAAACCCAAGGTAATGTGCTAGGAAGCCAAGCCAAGATTGTAGGAACGGGCAACGTCGTGCGGGCAAACCAACCAAGGACTAGTAGGCCAAGTGTCCAAAGCAACGTGCTAGGAATCCAAGCCAAGATGCTAGGAACGAGCAACGTCGTGAGGGGTAAACCAACCAAGGCATAGCAGGCCAAGTGACCAAGGCAACGTGCTAGGAAGCCAAGCCAAGAAGCTTGGAATGGGCAAAGTCGTCCGGGCAAACCAACCAAGACAACGTGATAGGAAACCCAAGGTAACGTGCTAGGAAGCCAAGCCAAGATGCTAGGAATGGGCTACGTCATGCGGTCAAACCAACCAAGGCAGAGTATGCCAAGTGAACTAGGCAACGTGCTAGGAAACCCAAGGTAACGTGCTAGGAATCCAAGCCAATTTGGTTGTAACCGGAAACATGGTGCAGGGTAAACCAACCAAGGCATAGTAGGCCAAGTAACCAAGGTAACACGATTGGAATCCCAAGGCAACGTGCAAGGAAGCACAATCAAGATCCTAGGAACGGGCAACGTCTTGCGGGTAAACCAGCCAAGACATTGTAGGCCAAGTGTCCAAGGCAGCGTGCTAGGAAACCCAAGGCAACGTGCTAGGAAGCCAAGCCAAGATGCTAGGAACGTGCTACGTCGTGCAGTCAAAACAACAAAGGCAGAGTAGGCCAAGTGACCAAGGCAACTTGTTAGAAAACCCAAGGTAACGTGCTAGGAAGCCAAGCCAATATGCTAGGAACGGGCAACATCGTGCGTGGCAAACCTACCAAGGCATAGTAGGCCAAGTGACCAGGGCAACGTGCTAGGAAGCCAAGCCAGGAAGCTAGCAACGGGCAACGTCGTCCGGGTAAACCATCCAAGGCATAGTAGACCAAGTGTCCAAGGCAACGTGCTAGGAAACCCAAGGCAACATGCAAGGAAGCCAAGCCAAGATTCTTGGAACCGGCAACATGGTGCGGGGTAAAATAACCAAGGCATAGTAGGCCAAGTGACCAAGGCAACATGATAGGAAACCCAAGCCAACGTGCTATGAAGCACAACCGAGATTCTAGGAATGGGCAACGTCGTTCGGCAAACCAGCCAAGACATTGTAGGCCAAGTGTCCATGGCAACTTGCTAGGAAACCCAAGGCAACGTGCTAGGAAGCCAAGCCAAGATGCTAAGAAGGTGCTACGTGGTGCGGTCATACCAACCAAGGCAGAGTAGGCCAAGTGACCAAGGCAACGTGCTAGAAGCCAAGCCAAGAAACTAGGAACGGGTAACGTCGTCCGGGCAAACCAACCAAGGCATAGTAGACCAAGTGTCCAAGGCAACGTGCTAGGAAACCCAAGGCAACGTGCTAGGAAGCCAAGCAAAGATTCTAGGAAACGTCGTGTGGGCAAACCAACCAAGGCATAGTAGGCCAAGTGACCAAGGCAACGTGCTAGGAAGCAAAGCCAAGAAGCTAGGAACGGGCAACGTCGTGTGGGCAAACCAACCAAGGCATCGTAGGCCAAGTGTCCAAGGCAACGTGCAAGGAAACCCAAGGCAACGTACTAGGAATCCAAGTCAAGATGCTAGGAATGTTCTATGTCGTGCGGTCAAACCAACCAAGGCAGAGCAGGGCAAGTGACCGAGGCAACGTGCTAGGAAGCCAAGCCAAGATACTAGGAACGAGCAACATCGTCCGGGTAAACCAACCAAGGCATAGTAGGCCAAGTGTCCTAGGCAACGTGCCAGGAAACCCAAGGCAACGTACAAGGAATCCAAGCCAATATGCTAGGAACGGGCAAAGTCGTGCGGTGAAAACCAACCAAGGCATAGTAGGCTAAGTGAACAAGGCAACGTGCTACGAAGCCAAGGCAACGTGGTAGGAACGGGCAACGTCGTGCGGGAAAACTAACTAAGGCATAGTAGGCCAAGTCACCAAGACAACGTGATCGGAAACCCAAGGTAACGTGCTTGGATGCCAAGCCAAGATGCTAGGAATGGGCTACGTCGTGCGGTCAAACCAACCAAGGCAGAGTATGCCAAGTGAACTAGGCAACGTGCTAGGAAACCCAAGGTAACGTGTTAGGAATCCAAGCCAATTTAATTGTAACCGATAGGCAACATGATAGGAAACCCAAGCCAACGTGCTATGAAGCACAACCGAGATTCTAGGAATGGGCAACGTCGTTCCGGCAAACCAGCCAAGACATTGTAGGCCAAGTGTCCATGGCAACTTGCTAGGAAACCCAAGGCAACGTGCTAGGAAGCCAAGCCAAGATGCTAAGAAGGTGCTACGTGGTGCGGTCATACCAACCAAGGCAGAGTAGGCCAAGTGACCAAGGCAACGTGCTAGAAAACCCAAGGTAACGTGCTAAGAAGCCAAGCCAATATGCTAGGAACGGGGCAAGCTCGTGCAAGGCAAACCATACAAGGCATACTAGGCCAAGTGACCAAGGCAACGTGCTAGGAAGCCAAGCCAAGAAGCTAGGAACGGGTAACGTCATCCGGGCAAACCAACCAAGGCATAGTAGACCAAGTGTCCAAGGCAACGTGCTAGGAAACCCAAGGCAACGTGCTAGGAAGCCAAGCCAAGATTCTAGGAATGGGCTACGTCGTGCAGTCAAAACAACCAAGGCATAGTAGGCCAAGTGACCAAGGCAACGTGCTAGGAAGCAAAGCCAAGAAGCTAGGAAAGGGCAATGTCGTGTGGGCAAACCAACCAAGGCATCGTAGGCCAAGTGACCAAGGCAACGTGCAAGGAAACCCTAGGCAACGTGCTAGGAATCCAAGTCAAGATGCTAGGAACGTGCTACGTCGTGCGGTCAAACCAACCAAGGCAGAGCAGGCCAAGTGACTAAGGCAACGTGCTAGGAAGCCAAGCCAAGATACTAGGAACGAGCAACATCGTCCGGGTAAACTAACCAAGGCATAGTACGCCAAGTGTCCTAGGCAACGTGCCAGGAAACCCAAGGCAACGTGCTAGGAAACCCAAGAGAACGTGCTAGGAAGCCAAGCCAAGATGCTAGGAACGGGCTACGTCGTGCGGTCAAACCAACCAAGGCATAGTAGGCCAAGTGACCAAGGAAACGTGCTAGGAAACCCAAAGAAATGTACAAGGAATCCAAGCCAATATGCTAGGAACGGGCAAAGTTGTGCGGGGAAAACCAACCAAGGCATAGTAGGCTAAGTGAACAAGGCAACGTGCTACGGAGCCAAGGCAACGTGGTAAGAACGGGCAACGTCGTGCGGGCAAACTAACTAAGACATAGTAGGCCAAGTGACCAACGTGATAGGAAACCCAAGGTAACGTGCTAGGAAGCCAAGCCAAGATGCTAGGAATGGGCTACGTCGTGCGGTCAAACCAACCAAGGCAGAGTATGCCAAGTGAACTAGGCAACGTGCTAGGAAACCTAAGGTAACGTGCTAGGAATCCAAGCTAATTTGGTTGTAACCGACAACATGGTGCAGGGCAAACCAACCAAGGCATAGTAGGCCAAGTAACCAAGGTAACACGATAGGAAACCCAAGGCAACGTGCAAGGAAGCACAACCAAGATCCTAGGAACGGGCAACGTCTTGCGGGTAAACCAGCCAAGACATTGTAGGCCAAGTGTCCAAGGCAACGTGCTAGGAAACCCAAGGCAACGTGCTAGGAAGCCAAGCCAAGATGCTTGGAACGTGCTACGTCGTGCAGTCAAAACAACCAAGGCAGAGTAGGCCAAGTGACCAAGGCAACGTGTTAGAAAACCCAAGGTAACGTGCTAGGAAACCAAGCCAATATGCTACAAACGGGCAACGTCGTCCGGGTAAACCAAGCAAGGCATAGTAGACCAAGTGTCCAAGGCAACGTGCTAGGAAACCCAAGGCAACATGCAAGGAAGCCAAGCCAAGATTCTTGGAACCAGCAACATGGTGCGGGGTAAAATAACCAAGGCATAGTAGGCCAAGTGACCAAGGCAACATGATAAGAAACCCAAGCCAACGTGCTATGAAGCACAACCGAGATTCTAGGAGTGGGCAACGTCGTTCGGGCAAACCAGCCAAGACATTGTAGGCCAAGTGTCCATGGCAACTTGCTAGGAAACCCAAGGCAACGTGCTAGGAAGCCAAGCCTAGATGCTAAGAAGGTGCTACGTGGTGCGGTCATACCAACCAAGGCAGAGTAGGCCAAGTGACCAAGGCAATGTGCTAGAAAACCCATGGTAACGTGCTAGGAAGCCAAGCCAATATGCTAGGAACGGGGCAAGGTCGTGCGGGGCAAACCATACAAGGCATAGTAGGCCAAGTGACCAAGGCAACGTGCTAGAAGCCAAGCCAAGAAGCTAGGAACGGGTAACGTCGTCCGGGCAAACCAACCAAGGCATAGTAGACCAAGTGTCCAAGGCAACGTGCTAGGAAACCCAAGGCAACGTGCTACGAAGCCAAGCCAAGATTCTAGGAATGGGCAACGTCGTGTGGGCAAACCAACCAAGGCATAGTAGGCCAAGTGACCAAGGCATAGTGCTAGGAAGCAAAGCCAAGAAGCTAGGAACGGGCAACGTCGTGTGGGCAAACTCTGGAATATTCATCAACTATCACAAGAGTGTACTTCTTTCCAGATAGATATTGGACATTGACAGGTAAAAATAGATCCATGTGGAGAAGTTGAAGAGGTAAGGTCACTGATGAAACTTGTTGAGATCTGAAAGAGGCTTTTGTCAGTTTTCCATTTTCACACGCTGAACAAAGAGATTCCTTTGTAAAGGTATGGTTACGAAGATCCCTGACAAGTTCTTTTTGAGATAATTCATTGATCATCTTAAAGTTTAGATGAGAGAATCTTTTGTGCCATAACCAGTTTATGTCAGAGGAGGCTCTGGAGATGAAGCACATGTTCTTAGAGTGAGAACTATTCATGTTAATGACATACACATTTTCCACTCTTTTGCCTGTTAGGGCAAGTTTGTCATTAATATCAGTGACAGCACATATGTTCTTTAAGAATATAACTTTGAAGTCTTTGTCACACAGCTGACTAACGCTCAATAAATTGTACTTTAGTCCTTCAACGTAAGCGACTCGACTGAATGAAGTGGCTCCATTGGATAGAATTCCATAACCTTTAGTGTATCCTTTGCCATTTCCATCGAAGGTCACTGAGGGACAAGCTTCTTTCTTGTATTTAGAGAGCAGATATTTTCTGCCAGTCATGTGCCTTGAGCATCCGCAATCGAGATATTAGATACCTTTAGCACTCTGCATACAACAACAAGGTTAATTTTTTATAGGTACCCATATTACTATGGTTCCTACAGTGTTAGTGGAAGGAGTGGCAGATGAGCTACTAGCTGAAGAATTATCTTCAGTGGATATCTTCACCTTGGAAGTTTTACCAACCTTGGTGGATTTTACTCTCACTGATTTATCAGCTTGAGCTACTTTCTTTCCATGAGCTAACTTTTCAGTTTTGGTAGCATTATGACATTTGCTGGAAATGTGGGTAGTTTCACCAAAGTGATAGCATTTCCTATATTTGTAAACATGTTTGGAATTGAAAGAGTTTAGAGAGCAAGAGAAAACATTATCAGGAGCAGAACCAAGAATTCCATTGTTTAATGTCCTTGGGGGTATAACAATATTTTTTCAGGGACAGGTGTGAGGTCAATCCAATTCTAGGTGTTGATCTCTGAATAAATCCATGGATTTTCTTCCCAGTTTTAAGATGACTTACTAAAGGAACAGAGGAATTCTTCTTCTGTTTCTGAAAGTTTTTGATGGTAGGAACGTGGTCAAAAAACTTGTTCTTGATCATTTTCTTAGAATCATTATATTAAGAGACAGACAGCTTCTCATTCAAATGAGGTTTCTGAGAGGAAGGATCAGGGATTGAGGAGACAAACATTCCGAATTTTAACATGGAACGATCATTCTCTGATTCTTCTTTGTCAGGGTTGTAGCCTAACCCACTTTTGACTTTCATAGGGATTTGGCATTGATGATCTCATTGATTTTATCTAAAGCCTTGCACCATCCTTCGATGGTAGCTTTTTCAGCCTTGAGATCAGTGATAGTCTTTTCCCTTTCGGTGATAACTTGTTGTCTCTCAATGTTTATTGTTTGATTTACAAAGACTTGATCTTTTAGAGTTTCTTCAATCTTTGTTAGTTCTTTGATTTTTAAATGACAATTTTTCAGTTGTTCAGAAAGATCAATATTGATTTGCTCAGCTTTGATCTTTCCATTTAGAGCATTGTAAAAATCAACAGTTATAACATCGAGAGCTGACAGGTTATCACTTTCAGGTATAAAGGAGTTTTTAAGAAGGTTTACCTGAGTTGAAGGAGACTCTAAGGATGATGTTTCAGAGACTTCTTCAGCTTCCTCAATTCTGGCCATTAGGCAGAGGAAGGCAAGATCTTCTTCATCAGAGGTTTTTGCCCAATCGTCCTCTTGATCCCAATCCACTTCTTCAGCAATTAGACCTTTGCCTTTTTGATGGTTCTTTTTCAAATCTCTATATTTATTCTTCAACTTAGAATATTTTTCCTTTTTATCAGAGTTCTGAGAGGTGGTGGGTGCAGCTACTTTCTTAGATCTACACTAATTGCAAAGTGGCCCTTTCGCTGACAGTTATAGCATATAGCAGATGCTTTTTCAGCGGGCAGAGTCTTTGACATATCAGAGTCAGTGATAGAAGGAGTTTTTCTGAAGTTGCTCTTTCTAGCAAATCTTCTAAAATTGTTAGTTAGAAGATCTAGAGAATTATCAAACTCAGAGATGTCAGCGTCAGTGAGTTCTTCTAAATCAGTTTGATTTAATTCAGTAATAGAGGTGATAGAGGAAGAAACTTGTTTTGAAGGATCTATCTCTGAAGTCACTAGTGCCAAAGAAGTACTTTTGGCACTCTTGATATCATTTATGAGGTTTTTCCTTAAAACCTGAGAATGCTCCTCATTTAGGAGCATTCCATATAAAGCACTAAGAGAAAGAGTTTCAAGATTCTTTGACACTTTTAGACATGTAATGTACACTCTCCATTGTTCAGGTAGTGCCTCCATGAACTTTGTCAGTATTTCAGCATTAGAATATTCTATGTTGACAGTTTTCATATCAATCAAGAGACAGTTAAACCTTTGGTGAATTTGAGAAAGAGTTTCACCTTTTAAGTGCATAAAGCTTTCATATTGTCTTACCGGATTTATACATCTAGTGATTTGAACTTCATCAGTTCCTTCATATTGAATACATAGAGTATCCCACATGGCTTTAGAAGTTCTCATCTTCATTACAAAATGATAGACTTCATCTGGTAAAGACATTGCTATTATGGATCTAGCTTTAGAATCTATAGCTACTTCCTTTTTCTCTTCTTCAGTCCATCGATCTAGAATTTTGACAATTCTCCTTTCAGGGATGGCTGGAGTGGTAGTGGTGACAGGAACACCAGCGACCAGGCCTGTAGGAATGAATGGTCCATTTTCTATATAGTAAGGGATCTTAGGATCTGACCCTTCTAGGAATAGAGTCATTCTTTCCTTCCATAATGGAAAGTTATCACGGCTAAACGTAGGAGGTTTAGCTAAAGATCCATTATCAATGTAGTTTGTATTAGTACTAGTCATTTTAAAATAGCTTTGTAAACAAGTATTTTAAAGATAAGTAAGCAAGAAACACTGCTCTGATACCACTTGTTGGTCCCAAAAGAGTATACAAGAGTTCAAGGATATAGAAACAGTTTGTAGAAGGGGGGCTGAATACAAACACACAGATTTTTCGTTTTTAAATTAGTTTATATTGAATAAACAAATTTACAAGTTACAAGTGGAATTAGAACAAGTAAATAAACCTATTCTATTGTAACTTAAGAAATCACACAGTTTGATGCACAAGCGTGGAGGGACTTCCAACCTGTCTTCGAGGGCTATCATTGAGAAGCACCTTTTAAGTTGTTCTGATTGGATCAGCTTTTTCCCTATCATCAGAGGATGGGGAGCTGAACACAATGTGCTTACCTTTTGGGAGTACGAAAACTCCGGTAAGTGGTACATCCTGATGCTGTAACCCCTCTGATGGGAATTCTTCAGCTTCTACCCTAAGGCTTTGTTGGTCACAGAGACATCAATGGATTGTGTACGTTGTGGCGAGTTCTGGGGCGATAGAACTCTTATATTTTCATCACCACCCTTTTGAGAGGATGATGAAGATGATGTGGTTTCCCCGGCTGTGCTTGATTCAGAGGATTGGAGGATATCCTCTGATTGGTTGGTTTCAGGGTGGTTTAGACTGGTTATCCTTTTTCAATGAGAGTAGATGTGTTGGCATCTACCTCAGCAGTTGTGGTTACCCTTGTTGGACTCGGTGAGGTTCGCACATATGTGTCTCTATGGACATCTTCTGTAGCCTCTTGCATTAATCTATCAGGATGGGCAGAATCACTCGGTGGTTCACTCTCATTCTTTTCTGCCTCATCCTCACTTGACCCTCACTTCCTACACTAGGCTCTAAATGCTCTAGGATAGGTATTCTCGGTTCTGGGTATACCAAAGAGCGTCTATAAGAGATAAGATTAGGAGAGGTTTGAGGAATAAGGTTAAGCATATACCTGGATAGTTCTCTTGGAGAAGAATAAGCATTTCTGTCAATAGTAGGCTTGTGAGAGCACATGGTAGATATCTTGCAGAATGGATGAAGGAAGGGGGCTTGCAGAGCACTTATTAATGGGTAAGTGAAGAGAGAGAGAGAAATCTTGGGAACATCAGTGCTGGAACAGCTTTGCCCTGGCTCTGATGTGAAACTTTAGTGCGTAAAGCAGCTTTAATTTCTTGAAAGATCAAACTTGCATAATCCAATGGCCTATTGAAGTACATTCCATACATTATTGTAAGAATGTTCTTGCTTTCTTGATCTAGAGAGCCGATTTTGCAAATGAGACTTTTGTTGAGAATAAAGACTAGCACATTCCACATGGGAGGCAGCTTCTTCCTTTTGAACTCAGACAGCTAGGTGAGTGTTTCATTGTATCCCAAGAAATTGATGAATGCCAACAAAGCTTCAGGTGTAGGGTTCTTTTCAAGATCTGGATTTGGTACTTTTTGGCCTTCAACTTCAATAACAGGTAGGGGCAAACGGAAGTACCTGGCGATTTTCTTCTTTGTGATAGGGATTTCAACGGCGTTCTCAAAATCTGTGGGATGGCTGAAATTTCCTAAGAGGGTTTCTTCGTCCGCGACAAACAGTGATTGCCAGACCTCTTGGACATAGATTTCGGGAACATTGGGGTTGGTTAGGGTTAGGGTTGGGTTCAGTGAATGATACTGCAAGAACTCGATCATTACTTTATAGTCTTCTTGATACTTATTTGGATCGAGGAGAACTTGCACATTGTTGGCTTTGCGTGGTAGCTTTACTATTGGGGCACTTTCCGCAGTTGAATCGATTAGTCGACCTTCTTCTTCTTGCATATTGAGATTTTCAGTTGGGTTTGCCATCAGTGATTTTGGAGTTTTTGAGAGCTAAGAGTGCAGGGTAGCAAATAGGAATGGTAGCCGGAGGAGGAAGACGATGAGCAGTAGAGTGATGAGTTTCTATTTTCGAGTTTATATAATGAGAGAGAAAAAGAACTTGAGAGATTTTGGGGATCGAGGGGTTTTTTTATTTGGGGGAAAGCAAAAGGTTTATAGGTACTAACGTAAGCAAGCAGGCGTGCACTCATGCAATCGGGCGATTAATGACACGTGGAGGAATCTTTTGAGTGTATTAATTGATGACGGACGCGTGTAGGAGTTTGATGAGGCACTGAAAGGTTTTTAGACGGTTTTCAATGATAAGCGGTGTTGCTTTAAAGATTTTGAATATTCCCTCCAAAAATTAAAAATAAATTAATAAGAAAAGTTATCAATTAATCAACAAAAAATAATTGTGGATTAAAAGAATAATTTTTGAAATTAATATTCTTTAAAGAAAATTAAAATCAGACATTTGGAAAAATAAATCAGTTTTGTACCAAATGAAAGTTTTAAATTCTATAAATAGCATTTCTTAAGAAATTTAATGAAATAAGAAAATTCTAATTATCCTTGAAGGCAAGAGTTAAATTTAGAAGTAACTTATTAAAATAATTTCAAGAGAAAGACATAATCAGAGAATAGCTTATTGGTTATATAAAACATTTTGAGACCAAGAGTTTTGTCATGAGAACATCTTTTGAGAAGAGTTTTAGTTGAATTTGAAATTTCTTATTAACCTTGACGGCAAGAGTTAGTCAGAAGTAACCAATTTGCAAAAACTTTTTAAGTAAAGAGAGGTTTAGAAGACAGCTAACTTCTGTTAGACTTGTTTTGAAAAGATTCCCTTAAGATAAAGCACAAGTCTGTGCTCCCTCTCAAAAACTTCACTGTGTGCTCCCCCTTGAAGTTTGAGTATGTTGCTCCCCCTTGCTTTTTCAAATTATGCTGCCCTTTCTGTCTATACTTGGATCAACAAGAGAAAACAATTGTTCATTTAAAAACAAAGGTGTCCAGAGGCTTCTGAGTGCTTCTGAGTTAATCATCAGAAGTGACCAGAGGCTTCTGGCGTTTCTGATTTATTGTTTAACACACAAAGAATGACTAAGTAAAGAAAATTTAGATATACAGAACAGGTGAATTGACTTAATCCTATGAAGGTCACAGAAATTAAGGTAATTACATGTTTAGCATACCCAACTTGTTGATCAGAAAATTGAATCGCTTTTCATCCAGAGCTTTTGTAAAAATATCAGCAAGTTGATAATCAGTGGAAACAAAGTACATTTCAATTGTCCCCTTCTCCACGTGATCCTTAATGAAATGATACCTTACATCAATGTGCTTGGTCTTTGAGTGTTGAATTGGATTTTCAGTGACGGCAATAGCACTTTCTGAGTCACATAGGATGGGTATCTTGTCGTACACCAGACCATAGTCTCTGAGTTGAGTTTTCATCCAGATGACTTGTGAACAACAACTAGTAGCAGCAACATATTCGGCTGTTGCTGTAGATGTTGAAACACAGTTTTATTTCTTGGATGTCCAACTTATTAGTCTGTTTCCCAGAAGTTGATAGCTACCAGAGGTACTTTTTCTGTCTAACTTATTTCCTGCATGATCAGAGTCAGTATACGCAATAAAATCAAATTCAGTATTCTAAGGATACCAGAGACCTAGTGATGGAGTTCCTTTTAGGTATCTAAAAATTCTTTTTTTACAACAGCCAAATGAGATTCTTTTAGATTGGCTTGAAATCTCGCACAGAGACAAGTGGCAAACATGATATCTGGCCTACTTGCTGTCAAATATAGAAGTGATCCGATCATACCTCTATAACATGTAACATCAACTAATTTCCCTAAGGGATCAGGATCAAGTTTCCCTAAGGGATCCGATCATAGTGGTGGAATTTTGAAGTTTGAATTTCTTTAAAATGTCAGAAACATACTTGGCTTGATTTATGAAAATGCCAGAAGTAGTTTGTTTGACTTGGAGTCCTATGAAGAACGTTAATTCTCCCATCATGCTTATTTCAAATTCTTTTTCCATCAGTTTTGAAAACAGATCAACTTCTGACTGATGAGTAGAACCAAATATAATGTCTTCCACATATATTTGAACTATGGTTAACATACATTTGCCTCTTTTGATGAATAACGTGGTATCGATCTTACCTTTCTCATATGAATGACTGATCAGATTCGTAAATAATCGTTCGTATCAGGCTCTTGGTGCTTGCTTTAATCCGTATAGAGCTTTATCCAAAATATATACATATTCTGGATGTTTAGCATCTTCAAATCTAGGAGGTTGTTTAACATACACTTCTTCTTTGAGATTTCCATTCAGAAATGCACATTTAACATCCATCTGATATACTTTAAAGTTTTTGTATGCTGAGAAAGCTAGAAAAAGTCTTATAGCTTCGAGTCTTGCTACAGGGGCAAATGTCTCATCGTAGTCTATCCCTTCTTCTTGACAATAGCTCTTAGCCACCAATCTTGCCTTGTTTCTGATCACAATACCATCTTCGTCCTTCTTGTTCTTGAATACCCACTTAGTACCAATGGCTATTTTGTCTTTAGGCAGAGGTACTAAGTTCCATACTTTGTTTCTGTCAAATTGAAGCAGCTCTTCTTTCATAGCTTCCACCCAGCTTGGTTCTTGTAAAGCTTCATGAACCTTCTTTGGCTAGATCATACTCAGAAAATTTACAAAGAAGGCTTCATTGGCAGTTGCAGATCTGGTTTTAACTCCTTTAGATGGACTTCCAATAATTAGATCTGGAGTGTGAGACTTTGTCCATCTTTTCATCCTTGTCTGAGGTATCTGCTGAGCTTGAAAGATAATCTCGGATTCTCTGGGACCTGAAAGATAATCAGAGGTAACAGTATAAAGTTTGAGTTCTGAGTTGGAATATTCAGAAGTCAATTGAGTTTGATCATCAAAATCGATATTTATGTTTTCCATTACAGTCTTTAGTTCGTAAATTAAAAACCCTAAAAGCTTTTGAATTTAATGAATATCCCAAGAATTTGGCTTCATCAGATTTCTCGTCAAACTTGCCAAGTTTTTCTGTATCATTCAGAATGAAACACCTGCAGCCAAAAATGTGGAAAAATTTGACAGAGGGTTTTCTCTTATTTATCAGCTCATAAGAAGTTTTGAGATGCCTCTTGATTATGATGGATCGATTCTGAGTAAAACAAGTTGTGGCTACAGCTTCTGCCCAAAAATGGATAGGGAGTCCAGAAGCTGCAAGCACTGTTCTGGCTGCTTCCACTAATGTTCTGTTGTGTCTTTCTACTACACCGTTTTGCTGAGGAGTGCTTACAGCGGAGAAGTTTTGGGTAATTCTAGTTGCTACAAGGTATTCTTCAAGCTTGGCATTCTTGAATTCAGTACCATTATCACTTCGCAACTGCTGTATCTTCTGTTGTAGAAGAACTTGTATTCTAGTCATCATATTCTTTAATACGATTGGCACTTCTAATTTTTGACGCACAAAAGCAAGCCATGTATACATGGAAAATTCATCTATTAGCACCAAGATATACTTTTTGCCAGACAAGCTCTGAATTGCAATGGGACCACAGAGGTCAACATGTAGCATTTGCAGAGGTCTAGTGCACGAATGATCACTTTTGGTTTTGTGAGATGCTCTTCTTATTTTGCCCATTTCACATGCAGGGAAGAGGTGATCCTTCTAGAAGTGTACCTCTGGGAAGCCCTTCACCAGATTATGTTTTACCAGCATTTCAAGATTTTCAAAGTTTAAGTGAGATATTTTATGATGCCATAGCCAAGAAACTTCACTCTTTTTGGAGATTAGACAGAGAGTTTCCTTACCATCCTTGTACGTAAAATTCATCATGTATAAATTACCTTTTCTGTCAGCTCTCCATAGTTCTTCACCTGCCTTAGAGAATAAGTAACAATGTTTTTCATCAAATACAACTAGTATTTTAGAATCACATAGTTGACTTACACTTAACAAGTTATGTTTCAATCCAGAAACATGAGCTACTTTGGATAAGGTAATATTACGTTCTTGTAGAGTACCGCAGCCCTTTATTTGACCCTTACCATCGTCACCAAACGTTACTGCTTCTACTTTTATCTTTGAATTTGGAGAGTAAGTTTTTTGTTCCAGTCATGTGCCTCGAGCATCCAGAGTCAACATACCAGATATGCACACGTTGTTTCTGCAATCAGAATCAGAGAGATTTAGGTACCTATTTCATAACGGGTCCTTTAATGTTAGGAATGAATTGTTGATCCTTTTTAACATAAGATTGATTGGGTTTTGCAGAGGTTATTGGTTTGTCCTTTTTGTTTTCATTGTTCCTTTTGGTTTAATTCCTGAAGTTGGAATACTTTTGATTTTTAGAGAAGTAATCAGAGGGCCTTGAGAAAAATTGCTTAAGTTTTAAGAACAGGGAGAAACATTCAGAATTCTGAAACATAAAATATTGCTTGAAATTTTCATTACTAGAATGATAATTACAATTTTTCTTATTTCTGTTTATTCTAGTATCAGTAGTTCTATCGAACTTCTTATCTAGGCTAAACTTATGCTTAGAAGTAAATGTGTTCTTCTGTGGAGGCTTCCTCTGATGAGACTTCTCAGGAACTTTGGGTTTTACTAAAACAGAAGTAGAAGAATTAGATTTCCATTTTCCTTTTTGAGCATAAGTAAACTACTGTGGTTTTGATTGCTGAGATTGTTGCTGAATATTGACTTTCTTTTTTAGACTTTCTTCCTTTTCGAGTTCAAGACAAGTTTTAGCTTTAAAACACATCCCACGAAAGTCTAGGTGAATGGAAACCACTTTTCTCTGTCCTTTTCGAGGTACTGAGAGTATTGGTATTCCACTTGAATGTTTTTCCTCAAATTCTTTTCTATAATAAGCTTTTGCTTTAGATTTTCAAAATCATTAGTTAAAATCATGATGGTGTTTTCAAGTCAGAGGATTCAGATAGAGTACAAATCGGAGTTTCAGAAGGCTGATCTTCTGACTCATCTGCCTTAGCCATTCCACAGAACATGGCTTCATCTCCGCTTGACTTGTCATCCAGCCAGTTCTGTTTTTCAGCATAGTGAGCTCTTTCGACAATGTTGTACTTGTATTTGTTCTTGTAGTACGGCTTGTCTTTTTCAAGAGCACCTCTGCAGTCTTTGGAATAGTGACCTGGCTTTCCGCACCTATAACACACATCCTTTTTCTTCTTCACCTCTTCCTCTTTCTTTTCTGCTTCTGATTTTTCAGCTCTCTGGATCTCTGGCCTTGGAGCATAAGTTTGAGTGGGGCGATCAAATCTTCTGTTCCCTTGAAAAGATCTATTACCAAACTTATTGGTGAATTCTTTGGTAATAAATGCTAACGGATTATGCAAAAGATTTGATCTCATCATCATCAGAATCAGAGGCACCTTCTAGACTTGCTTCTGAAATGAATGCTAACGATTAAGCAATCTGACAAATGATATTTTATTTGTCAAAGTAAATATGTTAAGGACATGCTGAACAAATTTGATATGAATCAATGCTCAGCGATGAAGAGCCCTATGGCACCTCCTCTGACTTTGAATAAGGACCTAAATGGGAAACCTGTCAATATCACTGCCTATCGAGGGATGATAGAATCTCTGCTATATCTTACAGCGAATAGACCCGATATCATGTATTCTACCTGTCTCTGTGCTCGATATCAAGCTGAACCAAATAATCTCACCTAATCGTTGTAAAGCAGATCTTCAGCTATCTGAAACGAACTCCTAATCTGGGCCTTTGGTATCCCAAAGGCTCAGGGTTCGATTTAATTGGTTACTCTGATGGTGATTTTGCAGGTTGTAAGATTGAAAGGAAGAGCACCATCGGTGGATGTCAACTATAAGGTAGTAAGTTGATAAGTTGGACAAAAAAGCAGAAATATGTGTCCATTTCTACCGCTGAAGCTGAGTATGTAGCCGCTGGTAGCTGTTGTGCTCAAATCCTTTGGATGAGAAATCAACTAAGAGACTACGATTTCAAACTTTCTAAAATCCCCATCTACTGTGATAGCACTAGTGCTATTGCAATTGCAAATAATCCTGTACTTCATTCCAAAACCAAGCACATTGAGATTCGATATCACTTTATCAGAGATCATGTGATGAATAGTGAAATTGAACTTCATTTTGTACCAACTAAATATCAGCTCGCTGAACTTTTCACCAAGCATGTTGATGAGACTAGATTCAATCTACTTATCAGTGAACTTGGCATGTTAAACGCAGAATAACTTCTATTCAGCGATCAATATTCAGTGACATACAAATAAAGCCTTCATATATTCATTCGCTGAACTCTGATTCAGCGATACTTAACTTATCTCGCTCAGGTATGAAATCCTAAATCCTTACACTCTATGACTATCTTCATACTTAACTTATGGTCTCTTGATGAAGAATTTAAAGATAATGATTAACATTTATTTTAAATGATAATCATTTTCAAGTTTTCAAATAAGAAAAGGACACGTCAGACCTTTATCTGATACACGACGGCCATGACGTTTCCATTCTGTCCTCTTTTCTAGGAACGTGCGCTAGGTCATCATTATTTTTTCAAAAAGCTAAAACCGTCGTTTAGCATTCTCTCTCTCCTCTTGCTATTTAAGCATCATTCTTCCTCATTTGTTTTCTTTACGCGCTCATAACTTTCAAAAAGGCAAGAATATCTTCGAATCTTCAAGTTTTCCTCAAGAACACCAAGAACACGCACTTGTGTGTTTTTCTTCGTTTTTCACTTTTAAGGTTTGATCTAATCTTTTCTTCTTCTCTATGGTATCTTCTATAACTTCTTGTTATAAATATCATTTATGTTTATCTAATTTTTCTTGTTAATACCCTAAAATCTTGTTTTTCTTCAAAAACCTGTTCTAAGCTTCTTCTTCGAACAGAAGACCAGTTTTGGTATTTATAATCACACTTGTTTTAAAACCATTAAAATAAACTACTCTAAATCTGTGTTTTTCTACCAAATAACAAGTATTTTGACCTTTGTTCATCATAATACTTGTTTTGATTCTTCACAGTTGGTATTATTCATACCAAGAACTCATTCTCGTTTATACATTAAGTATTGAACCATGATCTTTCTATTTGGTGTTCCTATTTCTGAAACAGCAATGGCATCCTCAAGCAAGAACACTCAAGATGATGAATCTGCCCAGATCAACCTTTAGCGAGCACCTGCATGTGCCTTCTCTCTGGAACAGGCAACGTTCAAGTCGTGCAACTATCTGGCCCTGGTGAACATCCCTGCTGGCAAACCACAATACAATGATGGTGCTACGTTCATCAAGTTTTTCCCCTTGATGTACGCATTTGTTCACAACCCCATAGGCATCACTACTCATCTTCAATCCTTATGGTACACGGCACATTGCACCACTCTCACCACAGACAAGGGGAACAAACTCCCTGCAATTGGGTTTCAGATTCCTACTTATGGTTTCTTCGCATTCACTGTTGGCTTCCTGCGGAATGCTCTCCGCCTCCCTGCTAGAGGCAAGAATCAGAAATGGGCCCCTATGCCCACCAAGGAACAAATTGCTGAATTCCTGGATTCCATTTGTTATGCTTGGGAAAATCCAGCTGATAAGAATGTCGGCTCGAAGTTGGAGAAGAAGAGACTGCCTGCCAGATGGCAATACATCTTCACCCAGGTGATTCAATGCCTGGGTTCCAAGATGGGTTCCCAAGACCAAGCGGGCAAGAACTATCAAGATATGGGCTTTGCTCTCTGCACCAACTACCTACTGAATTACCCTGACTACATCTTCAGCGACATGTACAACAAGGTGGGCGCTGCAAAGAGGGAGAAGTTCATTCCTTATCCTAGGTTCTTCGCTACCATTATGGAGTTGGCTTTCAAAGATGAGTACCCAACTGTTGCCAACCAAAACTTCTCAATGGTAGGCAAGAAGTCTCTTGATGTCGTTGAACATCCAGGAGATGCCCCTTACACCTCCTACATGATGAAGCTTATCAGCGAGGCTGTTCATGTGCCCATCTCACTGACAGACCCATAAGTGAGTATCCAAGGCATCTCCTCCTCTCTAAAGCGAAAGGAGTCGAGTGAAGGTCACAAAAATACCATCGCTCAAAATCCCCTCTTTCACTGCTGCTGATCGGACCTCATTGGGTTAAGTTTTCCAGAACCAGTCTGCGCACACCGATTCTCTCAGAGATATCGGTTCAAATGTGCGTACTATGGTGGTGCACGTTCTCCCAGCTGACCACATCGAGGGGGAGAGATGTGCCAAAGAGCTAGCTGATGAGATAATTGGAAAGGTGAACGAAGCAGTCCCTGGCACTCTGATATCTCCTTACATTCAGCAAGAGCTTGATCCTACCTTTGTCGCTGAAGAAGAATAAGAAGAAGAAAAAAACGAAGAAGATGATGATGATGATGATGATGATGATGATGATGATGATGATGATGATGATGATGATGATGATGATGAGGAAATCCCTCACTATGGAGGAGATAATGACGATGATGATGATGATGATGACGATATCCCTCCTGGCGCAAGCCAATTTTTTGTAAATAGCAGACCAGGCACCTCCTTCATGCCTGAGATTGTGTACAAGGATCCTTTGGGGGACGGACCACCTCCTTCTCAAGGACAGTCCGATCCCTCAGGGACAGGAAAGCAAGTGGTGGATCTCGAATCCATCCCCGCACACTCTGACGGGGAGACCGTTGTTAAGGTAACCCTTCCTCTTATACCTTTCACTCCTTCATTTGAACCTCCAACCTTTCCATCTTTTCCTCCTCCTGATTTTGGCACTGATGCTCCTCTCTCTCCCTCACCCATTCTCAGTGAGTCTAGTCCCCCAAAGGACTCCACTTTTATGAGGGAACCTTCGTGTGAAGTTCAGTTCTTGTACATATCGGAGACTGACTCTGAAGACGAAGAAGACCTTATCCCAAGACAGCGTGTACATAGGCTACCAATAAGCGAGCCAGAATAAGAGGAAAGGCGAATAAACTTCCTAAGAGAGTTAGAAGCAAAAAGAATAAAGGTACCCAATACCGCTGAACCTGAAGAACCCATACCAATCAGCATGGTTGATGAATTCTACTTCTGGTCGAAGGAAGAGAGAGCCCAAGCCCTTGAAGCTCAGCGTATCAGGGATGAAAAGATGAAGCAAACAGAGAATGATCTTGAACTGGCTAAAAGAATACTCAGGGACGGTGCCTTAAGAGATGAAGCGACTAGGAAGCTCAACGAGAAAAGTGAAAGAGTCGTTGAAGCTCTGGCACAAAGGGATTTGTCTTAAGAAAATCTGAATGTGAATCCCATCCATGCTCAAGAAAGGATCCTAAGTGCGCTGACAAATGAAGATAAAAGCCATAGAAAAAATGAACTACGCTGGTGCACTGAACGTTTCAATTATCGGGTGTCTGACTTGAAAATAATTGTGCTACTATTGAAGGAAGCACTTCTAAGAAAAGTGGTCTGTAGGTACATGTACGAATGTACAGGCACTCGTCATGCAAAAAGGAAGAAGCCCGGTTCTTGAAGTTCTATGGATACTCTGAATGGTTGGAAATCAGAGACGCCATTCAGGGGTCCAAATCAAAATTCAAAAATGTGGTTGAAAGAGTGTCGGATTACCTTTTGCAAAGGATGTCTCAGCATGTTCGAGTTCCTCCTTTCCCTGAGCCTTCAAGAAGAAAAAGATCAAGCGCTAACGAAGGCCCCTCCAACAAAAATGAATATGAAACTAAGTTCACCTACGACAGTATTCTTGGGCATCTAGATATCCCTCATATCTTTAATCTTAACGTCTCTCTTCCTCAAGGCTTACAACTAGTAGAAGGAGATATCATCACACTCCCTGAAGCTGGTATGGTGTTCTTAGATAATGATGGTTTCCTTGGATTCTTCAAAAACTCATAGATCACAAAGGCCTCCTCAAGATTTGTCAAAGTAATGTACTATCACTGCTAGGCAAATACTGGACCTATGTTGAGACAAAAGAAGATTTATTTAAACGAGTTACGAAGAAGACAAGAGAGACTCTCTGACTAGTTGGTAGTTTCTATTCCTTTGTAACATTTTCCAGTGTTTTGTACTTTACTTACAATTGTAATTTCATTTTCAATGTAATTCTTCAGATTATCTAAAATGAAATTTCAATGAAGTACTCTACTCCATTTATGTACTGAAAAGATCCCTGAAAACAGTAAATGGGACAATGAACATAAGAGTTCTAATTTCTTTAAAAATCTCTTTACTCACTGATATTTCTCTCTGAAATTTAATCAGTAAATGTACTTAAAGCTTCCAGACTTGTAAATATTGTGATTTCATATCCTTATAAATGAAACTCAATTATAAGAGTAGACTAGCTGAAAAAGATCTCACAAATTAGTACTTAAAAAATTTTACTTTATTTTTTTTTTAAGTCCTTACTAATCCCTTCAAGCAAATTTCCTATGTTGCTTAATCATAATCAAATAGGGGGAGATTGTTGATTATAACTCCTCTCAGTGATTTGAATATGATTCCTCTGTATACTTAGCGAAAATTCCATTTATAAGTTTAAGTTCAAAATTTAGCGATAGCACACGCTGATTGCACTCAGCGATCACTGAAACTCAGGAACCTTAATCTTATCTCTGAGGATCTGAAGAACAACATTCACACCACAAGAATATTCAGCGAAATCCGAAGACCAAGCTGAAGATAAAGATAATAACCTCGTGATCTGAAGCGGTTCAATGATAGCAAAGAATTGTCTAGATAGAAGTGTGATGTCTTGCAAGACCTCAGCGATACTCTGAAAGTTCATCCTTGAAGTTTCAAGTTCAGCGATCAAGTGAAGTCTAAAGCAAGATCATTGTTGATCTTATCCTCGATGCACAAAAGCCAAACCTTATATTATGTCAGAAAAGGATGTACGGATTGTCTTTTATGTCTCCATCATATCTGATATGGTACTGTTCACACGCGGCCAAAAGCATGGTTGCTTTTGAACAAAGGACAAGCTTCAAATGAAGGCTTGACACGTGGCATATACCTTTTGTCTTGCATTAATTACAAACGGGTATAAATAGATGAAGATCCCTTCTTCATCTATATGCATGCTACTTTCTATTTTCTAAAACCTCTGCCTCTTTTCTTTCTCACTTCCTTGTGCATCAAACTGTGTGATTTCTTAAGTTACAATAGAATAGGTTTATTTACTTGTTCTAATTCCGCTTGTAACTGTAAATTTGTTTATTCAATATAAACTAATTTAAAAAAGAAAAATCTGTGTGTTTGTATTCAACCCCCCCCCCCCCTTCTGCAAACAGTTTCTATATCCTTGAACTCTTATAGACTCATTTGGGACGACCATGAAAAAGATTTTCAAGCACTAAAGGAATATATACGGTGTCGCCTCCTCTACTATCGAAACCCAAGGACGAAGAAAAACTTCAGTCATTATTTCGCGGTAAGTTCAAATTCAGTAAGTGTCGTCCTCGTCTGAGAGGAGGACAAACGTCAACTTCCGATTTATTACGTAAGTAAATCCTTGCTCGGCGCAGAAAAAGGTATACATCGATGGAGAAATTGCTCTTATCACTAGTTACAGCCGCTAAAAAACTTGGGCATTATTTTGAGTCGCACGTTATCAATGTTATTACTAACTTTCCATTAAAGTCTGTGTTAAGAAAACCCGAGTTGACAGGTTGATTGGCAAAATGGAGTACTTAGCTCAGCAGCTGCGATGTAAACTTTAAACCTTGAACTGCGATCAAATCGCAAGTTTTCGCTGATTTTATTGCAGATTTCAGCCCTGAACTGGAAAAACTGGTGATCGAAGAAGCATTTACTGTGGCGAGCTACCATGGGAACTACATGTCGACGGGTCCTCTAATATACGAGGGTCAGGACTAGGCGTCGTCTTGAAATCTCCACAGGGGGGCACAACGGTCTATTCTATATCTTGTGACTTCAAAGCCACCAACAACGAGATGGAATAGGAAGCTTTAATTGTAGGTATGGATCTAGCATACGATCTGGGGGCAGAGAATGTACATGTCATAAGCGATTGCCTGCTCGTCGTTAATCAGATGAACGGGGAATTCGCAACAAAAGATTCAAAAATGGCAGCATATTGGCAGACCGCTAAAGATTGTGTGAAAAAGTTCAAATCCTTCGACATCCAACAAATCCCCAAAGATCAAAATGCTCAAGGAGACGCGCTTGCCAACTTGGGATCTGCTTTAGCAAAATCATCCTTCGACGCCGTACCAATGATTCATCTAATGAATTCATCGACGGAAAATGATAAACCCGATCAAACGTTAGCCTTGGACGAATCAAACGACTGGACGGAAGAAATCCGAGAATATCTAGCGGACTATCGACTCCCGGAAGATAAAATGAGAGCTCGCCAAATTTGATTCAAAGCCTCTAGATACGTTATGATCGCAGGAAAGCTTTATCGACGTTCGTCTACCGTGTTGAACCTAAGATGCCTCGTTCCAAGCAAAACCCAAAAAGTCCTCCAAGAAATGCACGATGGAGAGTGTGGAAACCATTCAGGAGGACGAATTCTAGCAAACAGAATTTCACGACAAGGCTATTATTGGCCTACCCTACGACAAGACGCTATAGATCACGTGCAAAGATGTGATGCCTACCATCGACACTCAGGTATGATTCATCAACCTTCTGCATTGTCACATTCGTCGCTAGTCCTCTGGCCTTTCATGCGATGGGGCATGGATATTGTCGGTAAGTTACTGCATGCACCTGGACAAAAGGTATATCTGCTAATTCTTACAGATTATTTTTCAAAATGGATAAAATCGTCGCCTTTTCTCAGATACGAGATAAGGAGGTAATATCTTTTATTCAGACTAACATTATATGCAGATTTGGTGTTCCTTCTGAGATCATGTGTGACAACAGATCTCAATTTATAGGCAACGGGACAAGACGATTCTATGAGGAACGAAAAATTAAACTTACGACATCTACACCTCGTTATCCTCAATCCAATGGACTCACAGAATTGAGCAACAAAATGATTATTAATTTAATCAAGAAAAGACTCAAGGCTGCAAAAGGACGCTGGCTTAAGGAATTACCCTCCGTTTTATGGGCCAATCATACGACTCCTCGTACCTCGACTAGACAAATGTTATTTTCATTGGTGTACGGGTGCCAAGTCGTCTTGCCAATCGAAACAAACCTACCGATTACCTGACATACTTATGTTGGACAAAATTTGGTTGACCTCAGCTACGACATAGATGCACTTGAAGAACTTAGAGATTCTGCTTATCTCCGAATGGCGTCAAAACAGCAATCTGTCGCGCGATATTTTAATAACAACGTCAAGATAAAAGTCTTCCAAGTAGGAGATTTCGTCTTACAACGTGTCTTCCAAAATACCCAAGAACTGAACGCAGGTAAGTTATCAATCAAATGGGAAGGACCCTATCGAATATCCGTGATCGTCGGAAAAGGGGCTTATTGCTTGCAAATGTTAGACGATCGAGATATCCCACATAGCTGGAACGCGGTACATTTGAAAAAAATATTTCTTTTAATTATTTTATGCAAGTATCTCTGCTTTTCTCCCCTGGAACATTACTAACTTGATCGTCGGAGGGTCGTTGGTCGAACCAACGACCACCCCTAACGTTCTATTTATCGCAAGAACGCACGATCTTCGCAAGAACGCACGATTTCCTCTATGCAAAGTAAAGACCTTAGTCGTTAGAAACTTTGTAGCAAACTAAAGACCTAAGTCGTCAGAAACTTTTTATTTTAAGTCTCGATCAACGATGACTAATGATTAAATTCATTTTAGTCATACACCCATTTTATTATAACTTGTTCTTAAAGTTATTTTCATTATGAAAGTAATGAACAAACGTACGAACAGGTTAAAACATTCAACAAAAGCAGTTGAAAAGTAAAAGTTCCATTGATTAAAATGTGTGGTACAAAAAAAGGCACGACTGTGAAAAGTCGTCCTAGAAAAAGCTTTAAAAAACAAAAAAAAATACTAAGGCACGGGAGGATCGACGGCATGGGCAACCTCCTTCTCGTCATCAGAGTCCAAATCTGCTTCGCTACCACCGACGACAGATAAGAGTTGATCAACAATCAGTCGAGCGTCCTTCAGAGGATCTTGTCCTCAACTGGCGACAAGCGATCGCCGCCTTGACCTTTGCCCTCCCGAAGAAGTCGAGTGCCTCCAGCTAGGCCCGCAGATCCTCAATCTCCTTGGCAGAAGCCTCCCTGGACACCGTCGTCTCGGCTTCCAAAGCCACCATTCGGTCCTGAGCATCTTTCAGGTGACCCCAAACTCACGCTCTTCTCATGCTCGTGATCATCACGAGCATCCTCTAGAAGGACACCGCGTTCATCTGCCAGTGAGGTGGCCTCGCGCTCAAGCGCCTTCTTCTCCGCGGCCAAGGCCATCTTCACAACTTGGGACGCCTTGTCGATCTTAGCTTGCATTCTAAGAGACGCCTGGAAGGCCTGAAATAAATAAATAAACGTCAGGATTGACTAAAGGCATAAAATCGCAAGGTCGCACAATCGCACAATCGCACGTAAAACACACGACGCATGACGCACGATCGCCAGAACTAGAATATTAAACAAAAGTCGCATGATCGCACGTAAAACGCACGACGCACGACCATAAGACTTAAAACGTTACCTGGAAAAGGTGCTCCGTGAGCGTGGTGTGAGCATCGGCAATTTGCACCCCCTTATAGCGATCCTTGAAAACGTTAAAGTTTTCAAGGACGCCAAATAGCCTCTAGCAATCAAGGTCCCTCCCTCATGAAACTTGAAGGGACCCTAAAAAGCGCAAGATGAGCCTCCGTAGACTTCTTCCCCTTGTCCTGCAATGAAGGGGGTATCCCGGATACGACCGGCGGCACGGTGGTCACTAGAGTTGCCCGGATGGGCCCCGTCGTCGCCGACGTCTTCGCCTTCTTGGGGTCATCGACCCCAAGAGACATTTTTCTCAAGAGAGGCCCCCCGGACCTCTTGCTCCCCGACTGGGCAGCCGCCTTCATTTTTCTTAACTCCATGCCTCGCAGGCAAGGAGTGTCTGTCGATCCACCCCAGAAGTAGGGAGATCAAACTTCTTCGATGACGGGGTCGACCCCGTCCCTCCAACCGACAGTGCTACGTCTTTCGATGGCGTAGCCACATGAGGAGGACCCCCTTAATGGGATGCCCTGACACCACTCCCGGATTGGCCGGTCGTAGGATCTGCCGTCTCTCCTGAAAAACGAATGACAAAACTCAGCAATGGAAAAGAAACGATCAAATAAAATCTTACGACGGAGATATTTACCAGTCATCTCCTCCTCTTCTCCTTTCACTTCCTGACTAAAGGAAGCCTCCGAGGTACCTAAGTATGTAATATCCTCGTCCTCTTCGTCAGCAAATGGACGAACGTGAGCCATGAACGTTCGATCAAAGATCAGCAAGAAACGCTCGACTTTTTCCTTTAAGTCAGGTAAAAGGACGAACGACGTCAAAATCGACATCTACAAAAGGGAAAACACAAACGATCAAAAGTTGAAAAAACATAAAAGCTGAAAAACGAACGATCTAAAATAAAATAAAGCTTACCCCGGGTAGGCCAGCCAAGAGTCAACCACTGGCCACTCTTGTCGGAAGACGACGCACGTCCGAAGATGTATCGTTCCTTCCAGCCGCGGTCGTTTACCACCATCCCCTGGACCAATATTCGCCCCTTACGGAAGCGACTAAATGGGTTATAGCGATTGTTCGCCTCCGCCTTCACCATGTAAGCCACCAGCAGCTCATGGATGGTGAAGGGTGACTCCCAGTCGGATGTCAAACATTCGCTCGTCGCCGTGATCCTCCAGAATTGTGGCATCATCTGCCCAGGAGACAAATTGAACCTATCCAACAACTTCCAGGACAGGCGAGAGAAGGGCCACTAAAACCATATTTTGAAAGGGTATTCGTATAAAACGAAATACCCCTCCGGGCATTCCGCCGACCTCAAATCGGCAGGACTCTCTAGGTGGATTATGGCCGGCAAACCGGCCAAATCCTTGAATGCCTGTAGGTCGTCTACACTCGTTATGGTGCTCTTAGGATCCACCATCTCTCTAAAATCACTAATCAAGCTTAGGGCCTCAGAAAAGGAAAACTCCTCCCAACCCTTAACCGGTTTCCTAGCTACGGACTTTTGATGCATCAAGGGGAAGGAAACCGTACCTTAAATGGAGTTCTAAACCCTCGAAATCGGAAAGTATTTTGATTGCAGGTTTTTTGGAAAGGATTCGGAAGAGAAATCGATCAAAGAAACCGGGAAAAGTGAAAAGGAAAGCAATCGTTTCTTTTTATACTATCGAATCTGCACCAAGTCATCGCTTCGTCTCCCTATGGCAACACCTGTCTATGCCTTTTGGCTTACCATCATCAGATGGACGACACCTGTCCATGACAGCTAGCCACGCGTGTCTATCTATACGCATGACATCATGTTAACTTATCGTCTTCCAATGGATCAACCACGACACGTCATCGTGACTCAGCAAAACCTTAACGTTTTCTAACTGACTCCGTTTCAAACGAAACGATTTAGTTACCTAACGGTCTGTTTCATCGAATTAATGACACGTGTCCTTTGAATTCAAATTTTAAAAGATGTCGCTTTAAATTTGAATTTGGGGAAAACTGTTTGGGCAAAAATCTCCTAAACTCACGACCGTTGACCAAAACATGTGACCAAAGATATTTTCACGACTTATAAATATTGATTGTGACTTCGGAGTCAACGGTCGAACGAAACTCACGACAATAGCTCACGACGTACGACGAACAGACGACGATCACCCGTTCAACGCACAACTTCAACATAAGGTATATTTTTATTTTAGACTAACAAACTAACCGTTGGACAACCGTTATACTTTATACAGGACTGTTGTACGGTTACAATCAGCACCATTCACGACATTCATAAGGACGATTAATATTGGATGACCGTTACAAATGACCCCAGCTATAAAATCAACGCTCGAATCAACGAAGAAAACCGAACTGACATTTTCTACCCTCTCAAATCAAGATAAATACAAAATCTCTCTAGATTTCATACGACATTACTATTTTATTCTTTATTTCACTTGTTATCGTACAGCTATTGCTCTAAAGGACGACGTCCCTATTTGACGTCACCTTTTCATAGTACGGCGACGGTATATCTTATCATCCGCGGTTTTTTCCCTGGTCTAAGGGTTTTTCCGCGTCACCAAATCTCTTGTCTTTATTTTTATCACTTTGACTGTGTTTGTCGTGAGAATCCAGCGTTTGACCGATCAGCTCCACAAACTCCTTAAGTTGACTTTTGTTAAGTAAATTTTTGGCATTAACACCCCCACATAAACTTTTTGATCAGGATGACTCGGCTCAAGCATAACTTCTTGCAGTTGCAGATCATCGATCGAGTCTTCCTGGTTCTGTAACTTCTAGATGTGCTCCTTCCAAGGTTTCATTGTTGTCATAACATTCCCGACCTACTTTTTGTTCACTTTTTATTTCTTGAATTCCCCATGGAGTTGGGAATTTGATTACTTGATGATATGTAGAGGGAAAAGCTTTCATGTCGTGGATCCATTGTCTTCCTAGGATCACATTATATGCAGACGAGTAGTCGATAACGTTGAACCGAGTTGACTTATTTATTCCCTTTGCATAAATGGGGAGAAATATCTCTCCGACTGTGTGAGTAGCATCTCCGTTGAAGCCTACTAAGATCGTCGAACGTCGAACGATCTCAGTCTTGTTTATCCCCATTGCTTTCAGGGTATTAAGGAAGATTATGTTGGTTGAGCTTCCACCATCTTTGAATACCTTTTTCATGGAACAGTTTCCGATCGTCGTCTGATTTTCGTCTGTTTGTTAGGGGAATCCCAGGATCATCCGGTCGTAGGATAGCATGTCTTTTTTCCGCTAAATAAGTAAGTACACAGACGTCCGATCCACCTGTCACACAATTCATAGTCTTAGTAGTGTTCGGAGATGGAAGTTTAGGGATATTACTTGTGTTGTCGTTAGACAACAAATCTTGAAGATGCCCTTTAGACATGACCCATGCGACTTCTTTTCTTAGTGTCACTCAATCGTCTGTCATATGATCGTGATCATCGTGGAAATCGCACCATTTCGTCGTGTCTTTTTTCTCATCTGGTCAATCATTTTTCTTTGTCCATCGCACAGTTGTTGGGACTTCTTTCAAGGCTTTAATTAGATCACCGATTGTCTCTTTAAATCCATAAGACGAAATCTTAGGATGTTGTGGATATCGAGTGGTGACATCTCCCTCTTTTTGTCGAACCGGACGTTCGATATTGTTTTGGAGGGTCCGACCTGGACGCCGATCGGGTCTTGAAGTCTGGTTTTTTTAATGCCGAGAGGACGTTTCTCATCGATGTGTTTTCATCGAAAAGAAGCATCATCCTCGACCCTCATGTAAGCTAGCGTTCGTGCTCGTACGTCTTCGAATGTCTCCGCATGATATTTGGTTAAATCATAATAAAGGTCACACGTACTGTCTAGACCTCTTTTATATGCTTTGATCGCCGACCTGATGTCACAATTTTGTATGCCGGTCATTTCATAATTAAAACGGTTAAAATAGTTACGAATGGATTCACCAGACTTTTGAATAATATAATAAAGAACTCCATCTTGCGACTACTCGCGAATTGTTGGAAGAATTGATTAGCAAGATCTGCAAAGGAACTTATTGATTTTGGCTTCAGATTTATCACCAATTATCAATCTGGGAGTATTTATGCTGTATGGACCAATTGCATTCTTAAACTTATATTTCAGTTCGATTTTTTTAGTTTATAGTTTAAACTTTAAAGCTCATAGTTAGTCCAAACCATCTAAACCAGTTAAATCATATCATATTTTGTGGTCTAATTCATTGGTCTAGACACTTCATTACAAACTCTACAGTTTTAAAAAATCTCAAACTGCCACTTGTTGTTTGGTCTGTTAAAAATATGTTTAAACCGCTTAAACTAGACCACAAACACCCCTACTTATATCTTGTAGGTACCTCATTTTATGAATTATAGGCTTAACTGTATTTAAGATGCATTGTTTTCCACTTTTCCTACTTTATGCCATATGAAGTATATGAAACTCTCGTATTATACATTACAATTAATTAATCTGATGATCATACGTGATTTTGAGAGTGTTTTATGATCTCATTTGGTTCCACTTTTTCCCGTATGGACTTGCAACATGTATCCCAAACCATTATTCTAGTTCTTTAACTGAAAAAGGACATCCATTGTGACTTCATGGTAGTCGTTTAACATGTGAGTTGAAATCTAGTAAGAGTAAATTAACACTCCATGCGAGGAGCTCACCTATATAAGTCGTTTGCAACAACATTGTGGTTTTGCATCACAAAATTTCAAAACAAAGTTTAAACATTCTTTCGGTTAAGATATTCATCTCTTTACCTACCATTCTACAATCATTTGCACACCATACAAACATCATGTAATGCCAAAAAGAGAGTACAACTCCAACATTAAACTTGTAATCGCATACTTCAGAAGGACGAGAGCAAAATGAGGAGAGTAGCTTAATGACTCGTTGATAACCTCGGATTTTTTAGTATATGCAAGCACAAATACATTAAGGTGCTAGACAGTCTTGTGCCTTCATTCTATTATATATCCCATTGAATTGGATTTTGTTCTACGAGTTTTGCAAGTGTATCTGTGATTAGAATCATTAGATGTGCACATCCGTTAGTTATGAAAAAACACTTCTGTGATGCAAAAAAACACCTATGTTTATTTTGTGCCACGGTTTATTTTGTTTGGCAGGAGCGGAACAACCGTTTGTTTAATGATCGTGTGAATTCAAGTTTGGCGCTTGCCAAGATGGTTAGGAAGGTTGTCCTCCAAAGAATGGCTTGGAAGCATAAAATCTACCCGGATATTGGAAAGATTGATGATGCTTGATCGATTTGGTCGTGGTGGTTTGTACGAAGAGGGGTCGTTTGCTTGGGATCCTTGGCACATGAAGATTTTGTTTTGTACTTTCTGTTTGTCTTACGGTCTTTGTTGTTTTTGGGTGCTTGTTTTATGGTTTGTTTTGTTCAAGCATTTTGCTTGACCTAGACGCTTTGTAATTTGTTTTTTGCTCTTTAATAGCATTGTCTGGTTTCCATCAAAAAGAAAAAACCCACCTATGTTTGTATTTTTAACGAAATCATAATATACATGACTAATTCTTGTTCATATGTCTGTTTTCTAGATCCACCTATGTATGTTTGTATGTTATGTTCCTTGTTGTCAGGTTGTATGTGTTAGGCTTTTCAGAAGGCATGGTCCGACTAGTCGTGCGTTGACAAGGTGACAAGATCTAGGAGTCTATACTTTTGGAGACTATTGTCTATACTTTTGGAGACGATTGTCTCCAAAATATGCAGTCTATACTTTTGGAGACCATTGTCTATACTTTTGGAGACGATCGTCTCCAAAATATGCAGTCTATACTTTTGGAGACGATCGTCTCCAAAATATGCAGTCTATACTTTTGGAGACTATTGTTACCAAAATATGCAAGCTATGAAGTCCTTTGTAGCTTCGTCCTCCTTCCATCATACCCCTTTTGTCTTTTCAAGTGAACCAGATTTCTTGGAAGCTTCTTTTAGCTTATTATTTTAACTTGAGCTTCTCAAGAGGTTGTCTATTTTTTTTCTCTCTTCACAAGAGTACATAACTGTGACAAAATTTTAAGAAAAACGCATACCATGACTTTTGTAAAAGTATCATGTAGGCTGTTAAATTGTAAAAAGAAAACACTACAAAATAAGTGGCCCAAGTTTATGCAAGAAAATCATAAAATAATAATAATGGTATTACATTTCAAGGTCCAAAATGATGAAATAAGACCTTACTTGCAATACTTGTTGAACCAAACTCCAATGTTAACAAAGCTTTCAAAATCCGATTGTGGTCTGTAACACAAACACAAACACAAATCAATTATTGATGATCGAGTATAAATATACGCTATTATAATATTAATATTAATATTAATATTAATAATAGAAATGGATTATACATGATATTTCATTTGTCAAAATAAATGCTACAATAATACATAGATTTCTAAAAGTAATTGTGTTGTGACCATTAAATCCATGAACTTATTTGAAAAAATCATGGAAGGTCAAATAGCTAATAATGAATGCATATTAAAGCTTCATATAGAGAAATGTATACCTGTTGAGTGGGTGTGTATCTTCAGGAAAAACGATCACTTTCACCGGAACTCCTTTTTCCTTCAATGCCCGTGCAAACTTTGCATATCGTATATACATTCCACATATATTATTATGGAATATAAGAAAATTCATTAAAATAATTTTTTAGAAACTTGAGGATAAATTTTTCTTTTATTCACTTTGTGGGTCTTGTATTATCATCAACATAGGACCCACAAAATGGACCAACAAAAGGTTCATTTCTCAGTTTCACTTTGTGGATCCAAGAAAATGGAGAGGATCATTCCTATTTGGAACATCTGCTATGCTAATGCTACTACATAAACTTTACAAAATGAAGAATATGAATACTCACTTGCAAGCCATTCGTAACAGGGACACGGAGATCTTTAGCTCCTAAGAGGAACAACGTTGGAGTTTTCACCTGTAAAAAAGATAATAAATGCACATAAAACAAATAATAACAACCATAAAAAAGATGAAGGCATTTGGGAATACCTTTGGAAGATGTGAAATAGGGGATTTTTCATGAAAGGAGGAGAGGAGTTGTGGTGAAGGGGATTCTGTATAGGTAGAAAGTCCCTTGCTACCGAACGTCTCCACAAAACACCAATCTGGTATATCTGATGTACCCACCATTAAACCAAGATTACAAACAGGGTTCCTCACAGCAGCCGCAGCAAATTTATGTGGCGCCTGCGGATTTCATACCACAAGTAATCAATCACTAACGATGGTTGGTTGGTTGGTTGGACTTGGATACATAAAAGAAATGAAAAACCGATGGTTGGTTTGGTTGGTTGGTTGGTTGGTTGGACTTGGATACATAAAAGAAATGAAAAACCGATGGTTGGTTCGTTGGAGTTGGATACATAAAAGAAATGAAAAACCGATGGTTGGTTGGTTGGAGTTGGATACATAAAAGAAATACCTGGCCGATCAAGTGTGAAGTTAAGAAACCACCGTGGGACCCACCAACCACGCTTATTTTCGATGGGTCTGCAAGCCCCATGCCAATGGCATGATCTACAGCTGTGAGGACATCATTTACATCCTTCATACAAAATTAAAATTAAAATTAAAAATGAAGTAAATAAAACTATCATCAATCACAGCACGGTCATAACTTTTAGGCCATGTTTGGCAATCCTTATTTTTTCCCAATTAATATGAAAAAACCCTCCCAATCTATACAGTCAGCTTCATCCATACAGAAACAGCCCTATCTATAGGTGGGTAAGAAATGATTGAAATATAAATAACTATTGCTGCTGTAGATTGGTGAAAATATATATATATATATATATATATTTCTCTTTAATAGACCCGGCCAAGGCCAAACAAATCTTTTTTTCTCCATTGACTGAATAAATGCAAAGAAAAGGCACCTCACCTGCGATCCAACTTTCCCTGGAAGTGATTGCAATGCTTCCTCACCAAATCCCAGTGAACCTCTGCAAGAACATTACATTGCTATTAATTTAAGGAAATGCTTCCAAGAGTTGAAAAATACAAGATAAACTGAAGAAGGCGATCAGATTCTCCTTGCATTCAACAAAAAGATGTACAAATTGCCTTTCAACCAACACATTTGAGCTTTTAAAATTGGATGAATCCTAAAATATATATCAGACATTTATATAACATTTAGAAGCACAAGACTCGCCTGTAATTCACTATTAACAAGCTATAGCCAATTGAAGCAAGAAAACCTGAGGACTTTGAGAAGCTGGACAATGAAACACCATGTGGGCCTCCATGAAGGATTACAATTAGTGGGTCACACGCATTACGCTTCAATTTTGAGGACACAAATATTGCTTCAAAAGGTTTGCCGGCACCTAAAGTTACAAGATAATTAGAATTGATACAAACTGAACAAGAGCATAAAAGATACAGAAAACCTTCAGGAATCCACGATAATGAATTCGTGAAATATGGCTCTGGCTCTGAAAAATTAGAGTCGTGACATATTCAGTGTGCCAAATGTTAATTGTGTGGATCTATAACTTCCATTCCTTTATATCATTTTCAGCCATTCTCTATTTTTCATTTTTTGGGCCCCGTCTTATTTTACATCAATATCAAGTAAATGGGACCCACATACAGATCTTCATTGCTTTTTGTAACATATAAATGGACCTACAAACTGAAAACTGTTAAATCTCATAATTACATTTTGGCTCTTCTACACAAAGGAAAAGAAGTTGCATCTGTGCTAACTTCAATAGTTGTCGTAGATTTACACTCGGGTATTCAAATTGTAGCCTTAATTACTCTTGCACTTGATATTTTCAAGGATACCTTTTGTGAGGTTCTCAGACACACTGTTGACCGGTATCTTCAATATGTCAAATTGAAGAGATGAAAGTAAAGATTTGACCTGTTTTCATCATATCAAGGTACCTTTTTAAAATCATTCATGGAAATAGATACATGTAATCGTCTTCAAAAGAACTTCATAAATATAAAAAACATACTTTCTCTTGACATCCAGATGTCGGGATTGAAACATCTAGCCATCGCCAGATGGCATCTTTAGATTCCTCCTTAGCTAGACTGCCATATTTGATCTGAGGGACATCTATAGGGCTGCTACAGACTACAAATACGCAGAGGAAAACATAATCATTTTCTTAGTTAATTAATAATCATCATGTACCATCACGAACGGTGCAAAAGATTAGCTTCATCTACTAAGTACCTACCAGCAAGGATGTTATTGCCATCAAGTGCAAGTAAATTCCATGAATGATTTGAATTGCTGGGAGTGATTTTTGAAACTTTTCCACTGCAAATTCAGGAGTGAAGTGCCAATTAGACAAGCTATAGTGCAGCTTGAAGAAACAATGTGAATATATATATATATACCTTACCTTAGCACATTCACAGAAAGTATTACTTGAGTGCTGCCCCAAATGGAAGACAATATCATTGTAGATTCATCTGAAAGCCAGGGTCTACTAAGCATATCGGAACAGTAGAGCCCAGGGAAGCAACCATCCTCGGGACACATCACAACAGGAACCTAATGAAATTGATGGTGTGAAAAGAAATCAAAAAAACAATCTATGTTCTGGGATCAATAGATCATATTGTTCTCATGTAAATTGTGATATTTGACTTGATAGTTGGCACATGGTTTTGACAGTTTTCTTTGGGTGCAGGGGGTGGAATGAAAGGACAAGGAATATGCAAAAGAGTGCGAGTTTAAGTAAAATATTTGACTATATGTCCAATATCTTAAATAACCTTCAATAAGAAGAATGAAGGCATCTTGTAGATCCAAATCATCTCAATTGCCATCAACGTATTCATAATCATAATTCATAATGATAAAGATATCGCTCCACTCGCTTAAAGGCAGGCAAGGCAACTAGCTATGGGTAACTTTAACTTGAAATCTTTCCAGAAAAGATAATGTTGCATTCTTTTTCATGGGATGGGCAATATATACAGACTTATGAGTAGGGATGAGCGGAACGGACCGAAATCCCGAACCGAACCGGTACCGGTACCGAATGTGACTACCGGTTCGGGATTCGGTATTGGGTTTTTTCACTTTCGGTACCGGTACTAGTCCCGGTAAATCCCGAACCGAACCGGGGAATTTAAAAAGTCATTTTTCAATTTGAATTGGTAACAAACCCTTCCCGTTTTTATAGAAAATTCACCTAAATATATTACAATTTTCGGTTCTTGTATTTTCCACTCAAATACCGATTTCTTCTTGCAATTCTTCATATTTCGGTTCTTGCAATTCTCCAAAATCGGTTCCGTAATTTCTCCAAAACCCGGTTCTTGCATAATCGGCTCCTCCAATCCGGTTTCCGCTTAAGTGATCTTGGTTTTTGTTATTGTGTATAATGGTCAACGTTGAAAAACGATAGTTGTCCCAAAAAATGGTACCAAACGGTTCTAGTCCCGAAAATCCCGGTACCGGTACCAGTACCGAACTTCTCTTATCGGTTCGGTATTCGGTATTGATTTTTTCCACTCCCGGTTTCGGTACTACCCGGTATCCGGTACCGAGCTCATCCCTACTTAATGAGTCCTATGTGAATATACATCAGATTGCAATGAAATCATGGAACTTAAATCCTAATATTAGACAAAGGTTTAATTACACAATATAGCAACCAACTTTGACACTTTTTTCATTTTACGGTAATAAACTTTGTAAAACCTATTAGCCTGTTTTATGCTGCCTAGGATTTGGTTGGCTGATATGTCTTTGACATGTCGTTTGAATCTTCTTTATTAAACTAAAATGTAAAATAAAATTATTTTATTTTTTAGTCAATTTTCGTTTTTTCTAAATTCCATGAGTTTTTGTGCTTTTGTTTTTGTCTTCCTCACACAAACCCAGCAACACCCATGTGACAAGTTGATGTATCTAATTTTGTTAATAATACAATCCCATTCGGAGCTTCACTCAAGGTCAAAGTCAAACACGTAGAAAAGTCAACACTCCCAAGATCCAAAATTTGAACTTATGGTAGGTTCTATTGCGGAAAGACAGACCATATCTTCAGTGTACCATGTATCACAATCAAGAAAGAAATAAACTTCATGTACAATATTAAAGACAGAGAAGGAAAACAACACTGGATTTCCATGGAAACCCAAAACGGGTGAAAGAGACCACCTGAGAGAAGTCCACCAATCACAATCATGGTTATATTACTTGGAATGGAGAAACAGTGAAGAATTAATATATTTTCAAAATATTATTTTGTGCCCTCGTCTATGGTGTTTGGGAGTATATTTGTATATTTATTGGAGACGATAACTGTTAGAAATTTATAGAGGGGAAGAAAACATAGAGAATAATTTAGAGGGAAAGCTTTTGTTATAGGATTTTTTGATCTTTTCAAACTGATCTGCCACAACTTATTTATAGCTTTTAATAGAGTATTCTAGAGTTATATCTAAGGACTAAGGGACTCTAAGGACTCATATTATTCAAGATTTAGTAGTATCAATTATAAAGTAATGGCACCCGATATAGGTTTTGGGGTGTTACAATATTATATTCAAATAATAAAGAAGATGAAGATGATTCTAAAACGAAACTAATATAATAATATTAACAAAAGAAAAGTAAATGCTTTAAACACTAGTATAAACAATGGTTATTGATATGTTAAATTTTTTCTTTTGTTATTTACATAATGTTTTATATGTCGGTACAAGAGTATTGAAATTTAAAGAACTTTCAAAAAGTGACTGTAAGTAAATCTTTTGGTAATTTAAAATATTTTCCACAAAAAAATTAAATAAATCCATTTCAGTTGTCCACTTGGCAAGCTATTTCAGCAACAACGTAACCATGTCAATGTTTTTGTACCACCTCAACTTGTAACCAGCAATTGGGTTAAAGTGATCGCATTTGCCCTTAAATGACAAGTTCCATACAGTATAATGGCTTGGATGACCAAAAGAAAAGTTGGTTGTCCAAAATAGAAAAAGCGTGAAAGTTGGTTGCTATTTCATATAATTAACCATCAAATAAACAGTTGAAAAAAGTTTTGTATTCAACTCACCACATCAATGATCTTGGCAGGAGTCGGTTCTCCATTGTTCCATTCAATTTTATGAAGAGAATTTGTAGCGGAATGTGCCCCGGAGTCTACACAACTTTTGGCAGATAAAAACACCAGAAATTTTCCATCTGGGCTGAGAAGCAAAGACGGAGTTATTGATTCCTCAACCAAAAGCACCACCTAACCCTTTTGCATTCTTGTTGTGCATTTTTGCAACAAATAGGCAAAGTTAACCTCTCTTTTATATTTTGATAGGGAAGAAGTAAACACTTACGTGAATCGTGGGAGGAAAGCACTAGTCGTGGCTTGACTCAGATTTACCACACCATTCTCTCTGCAAAAGAGAAGACAGATATGGTAAAGCTTAGGAAAGTGTATTTGAAGATATGTGTCAGTCAATAAACACCTACATTGTCTTGGATGCACTGTTTTCTGAGCCAAATATCGGAGCCCTTACAGCATATAAGGCACAAGGCCGATTAAAGCAATACTTCATTCCAAACTTTCTAGTGTCAGATGGCCACCCGACAAAGACTAGATATTCTTTTGTTGTTGTTGTTGTTGTTGTTTTTGTTGTTGTTGTTGTTGTTGTTGTTGTTGTTGTTGTTGTTGGAGCCCATACAACTTGTCCAACACTCAATGACCTCCCAATCCCATCTACAGCATGAACATCTCCACTGCAATAACAAAAGCAAAAAAAGGGGGGAAAGAAAGATTAAAAAAAAATTTACATCAAGAATTCTCAAACTAGGTAATTTGTCCAACCTGTTAATATTAATGACAAATAAAGCAGGCTGCCTTTTTCCAGCATAGGCTTCACCCCAGTCTTCTTCCCAATCTCCTTGACCTTTCCAGCTATTACAATCCTTATCCGTGGAAGCAGCATCTTTTCTGTAACCCGTATCATTAAATGTTGGTTTGTGGAGAGCTGATTCCTCTGCAACATAAGCAATAAGACTTTCATCCGAGCTCCATGAAATTCCCTCAAACCTGATCCGTCGTAATATATAATTCAATACTTGTTCCAAAAATGGATACATAGTTATATAGAAATGTTTGACTATTAGTCAAACATCTAAAACACCTATCAATAATGACAAAATATATAGTTATCTTATGGATCAAAATCAATGCCATCAGTAATGCATGTTATTACTAGTGCGCAAAGAGGTAATGTTGGTTAATTCTTTGCAAATAAACAGAAGCAATGCCTTTATTTGGGACCGAGGGAGTAACATTTATATAAAATAAGGAGGTATGCATTGGTGATTCTATGGTGTAGTGTAGAGTATTTGTGTTTTATGATATTTAACATCATAGGTCGCTTGAATTGCCTCTAAAAAATCTATCGTTATTTTAGATACTTAATCTACAAGATGATATAAGCAGTGGAAGTATGGCAATAGTACTTCAATCTAGAGTACACACCAAAGTTAAAATGTCCATGAGCTACATAGATAATAATTATGAAACAAAGTAAGACGCTTTTGACTTGAGCAGATATTTGACAGAAAAAACTTACCATCCATCTGCATACACAGAACCATGCATGGATTGGGGAACACGAATCTCCTTCTCCAACTGAGATGGACCCCAAATTTCGAATTGAGTGGCTGAATCGTTTTCAGGATTTCGTACTACAAGAAGCTTTGTGCCTGATGGTGAGGGAACCATCAGAGATGCACCTGTAACTTCAATAGGAAATGGTGCCCATTGAACATTTAAAGCACCATTAGAATCTTCAGACATGACACTAGACAACATAAGTGTCTTCTTCTTATTGGCTAAAAGATTTGGTTGGCTAGTTGAAAACATAACATGAGACCCCAAACCTGCAGTAAATGTTAGGAACAGGTTAGAGAACCATTCTTTATAACACCGAAACAGAACTCTTTTGACTTCATTTAATTATAACTAGCACATTGAATGTATGAAAACAGGGTGTGTATACCACTGGAGGACTTGAAGGTCCATGCTTTATCAATGGTAGAAATGCTTGTGAATTCTTTATACAATTTTGATTGAGAAGCATATTCTTCCTCGATCAAGGCGTCTAGAGCGACTGCAACTTCCTTCACTGGGCTAACTCCAGAGTCATCCATTGCTGAGCAAACCCCGAGGTGTTTACTAGAAGATCAAATTAACAAAAATAAAAGTGTACAACTTATAAACAAGGTTTGACAAGTAACCAAAGTAAAAGAAAAACTGAAGAGAGATGCCCAAAGTATATCAACAGATTCAAGACCCCTTTTTTATATAACACCGCCAATCTAGACAATAGCCCTTGAAGTGAGCCTACTGCCCTTGAATTGTGTTGAATAATATGATAAATATTTATTTTTGCTCATTATGCAATATATGTTTTATGTTATGTATCTGGATCCAAGTTTCTAAAGGCAGGACCTTTAAAGCTGATTCTGTGATCGTTTCTAAAAGCAATCCAACAAGATATGTTCAAGAAGCTTTAGCTTCAACAAGTAAATGGCTTCCTCCCACTTAACAACATTGGGTGTTCTAGCAACCTTACCCATTACCCCATTACACAAATTATTTTATGTTGTAACCATCATATATAGAGGTTGGTTCATTTACAAACTGGTGAAGAGTACAAACTATACAAACTAGCTCAAATCAATATAAAAATGATTTTTTTCATTATTTTTTTCATCAAATGCAATGATTTAAGATATTATTGCACATATGCTTGTTTCATCTGGTAAAACAATTACATGTGAAACTTTTACATTATGAAACAAATACATGTGAAACTTTTTCATAAAAAGATATATGAGAAACTTTCAACATATGAAAACAAATACATGTGAAAGTTTTACATTATGAAACAAACATATGTATAATAATATCTTAAATCATAACATTGACGGAAAAAAAAACTCATGAAAAAAAAAATTATATTGATTTGAACCGGTTTGTATAGTTTGTACCCTTCATCCAGTTTGTAAATGAACCAGAGTCATATATATATATATATATATATATATACTTCACCAGAGTTAATTCTCCAAAGCACATATTCCTAACCAACTTGTTTCCAAGAAAATGACATAACAACCCCCTGATAGTTGTTATATTCATTGGTGTTTTCAGGACATGAGGATGAACAAACATCCGTATCACACTTAATAGAACCATGAGAACACTACAGTTAAAAGCCACTCTTGTAAACGTTTGTACTTGCGAAACAAAAGTGTATCAAACAAATAAGTAGATTCTAAACAGTAACAATTATTATATCAAAGTTAAAAGACAAATTCATTACAGTGTCGGCTTTACTGCTTTGAATATTATGAAATATATAAAGGTACTTGGAAAGATTGAAACTTACATTCAAAGGCACTTTAGCTCCTTAGTATAAGGATTTCAGTAAAACTACTCATAGAACATTTATGAACCTTAATCTAAAAAGGGAAAGAAAAAGGCAAAATACCAATCTGCTACATCTAAATAATTCCTAATTATCATATTGGAATCACACCCTTTTACATGTAAACCTAAGCTACAGAATACAAACACTTCATAATCATGTGTAAATTTTGAAATGATTAACCAAACCCAATGGACTAAAAGTCAGGTAGGAGACAGCAATGGGATCATCACACAGTTTAAGCACCTTTTTCTCCACGGGGATGGGATCTACAAATCTTCTCCAACGAGTAATTAGTAATTCGGGAAAGCACTTACATCAATATAACATATTGCCTAGCTTCTAATTCTCATATGTTTACATAAATTCCACAAAATGGTATTCCATATACATTGAAACGAACTTGTTATGTTTTTGCTTAAGCATCCGCCTAATCCCCACTTAGGCAATTAAGCACCATGAAGTCACCTGCCTGCCCAACAAAAATAAGAACAGGATAACCCTACCATAAAGACCATTTACAGACTGTATTCTATACATTTAATCTGAGACCAGTTATTTCTCCGTATAACCAAAGAGCACTTTCTAGCACACTGGGTTCCTAAATTTTGATGCAGGCTTTAATATTTAAAAACCAATTCATCTATCTCTAATGCTTCTTATCTGTTTAGAAATCAAAACGTGAACCTTACCCTTTTATCAAGGGTATAAACAGATTATAAATGACAGAAAGAGGAAGTCAAAGTTTTTCTTTTACAGACAAATTGCAAAGTTAGGCACAAGAATCAATCAACAAACCCATGTAAGATCAATTAAACAAAGACCCAACCAAAGGTAAAGAAACTGAAACGATTGGGTTAAGAAAGAAAAGCAAAACCAAAGTGAACCAATCCAGAAGCGCATTCATAAATTTCTTTGGGAAAAAACTGAGAAAGATAGAGATTAAGACGTTTTAGGGTTTAAACAACGGTTATCAATTATCTAAATCCTGAAGTCAAAACTCCGACTCTTTACTTCAATCGAAGAAGTAAACAGTGGTTAGACGCAACTTCAATTCAATAAGAAACCCATAACTGAGTAATCTAGTCAATACCCGAGTGAAACCCGTCACTCAAAGACATAAATAACGTGGGAAATTGAAAACACACACATAATGAAGGGAGAGATTGCATACGATGATCGAGAAGGAGGGTGGTTGCGACTATGATGAGATAATGATCGAGAAGGAGGGTGGTTGCGACGATGATGAGATAATGATCGAGGAAAAAGATTGGGTAAAGGAAATGGAGATCGAGTGTTGAATGGAAGTGAAATGGGACTGGGAGTGTTGGTTAAATATTGCAGGAGCATCTCTCACCAGATTCGATATGGAAGCGCACTAGCGCTCCATTGTTTTATTGGAAAAACAAAAGTTAATACAACAAAACATAAATTATATATATACATCGGTGAGTGGGATAGATCTAAGCCGTTAAAACTATTTCTCAGATTAAATCTGAGCCGTTTAAACTCACGAATTTACAGTTATCGACTCCTTTCTCCCTCGACTTCTCATCTGGTTCCCCTACTCCCTGTCTATATAGATTGAGAAGCTTTTGTTTATGTTTAGGAGGTTTTTATTTTCATAGTTGAATGTGCATGTTTTTAATTGAGAGGGGCAGGTTTAAAAAACACTTGGTTGTCTGTATAAAGCTCCCCCTTAAAGCTTACTGAATAAGCCACTTTATATATCATTAAGCCACTACCATCCAGTGATGTATAGTTGACTGAATAAGCTTTGAGTTCCATTAAGCTCATTAAGCTACTAACAAACAGACCCTAAGCCATTAGTAAATTGTCATCTATAGTTGATCGAATAAGTTGTGAGTCCCATTAAGCTCATCAAGCTGCTAGCCAACAAGCCCTAGGAAGAAGTGCATTGTGAAGTTCAGAAAGTGGCTTAAATAATATAAAAAGTGGCGTATTCTGAAGGTTTGATTACTTTTGGGAGATATGTTTGTGTTCATGAGTTGAGGTTTTTTGGAAAAATTCCAAAGGTTTATGTGTTTAATGGGTTTGATTACCTTTTGAATCATTTTGTACTTCTACTTTCAATTTTCTTAATTATTTCTGATAAAATTTGTTTGATTCTGAAGGTGAAACCCTATTTTTACTTTTCTTACTTGAAGTTTCCAGATATCTGATAGCACTAATTATTTAGTGCTAAAAACATTCTTTTTCTCTTTTAGTTTAGATTATTTTCCCTTAAAAATCCCAACTTGAGTCTTTTTATTCCTTTATTTTTTTCCATTTATAGGTTTTGGAGCTAAAGTGATGGTAAACGTGTGTTTTACTCTATGTTATAGTAGGTAGGCTTAACTTGGTGTGGTGTTGTTAGTGCAGAATAGATGCTATAGCATTGCTGAAGCTTGGGACAAGACGAATGGAAAGAAGGCGATTAAGACAAAGGGCTTATTGGAGCAAGTTGGATGACTCTTAAAGTCGTTTTGAAGGCTGCTAATTTTTATTTATTAAGTATTTGGGTTGTAATCAAACAATATTTAATTTCTTGTCTTATTAGGAACTTTAAAGTACGTTAACTTTTTGACTTTGGTGTACTTGGTGCTTATTCATTAAGCAAACTTGGTCCCCAAGGTATGGTATTATTTTGTCCTCACATCTAAGTAGTATAAATAGATGATATGAGGTTAGTTTGAAGGGATGCAATCTTAGGGAGATTTATAAAGTTTATCTTTACAAATCTTGTGACAACAAAAGATTGAGTTTAATATATATTTTATGCATCAAGTTCTCTTGCAATTTTACGTTTCCCGTTCGTTATATTTCGCTCTTTAAATTACATCTTTATTTTCCGTTTGTTACATTCCTTGCAATTTAATTATTGTCATTTAAATTAAGTCTTTATATTTCGCTCTTACATTTCTTGCAATTTAATTAGTGTCGGTTAATATTATGTCTTTACATTCTGTTATTTATTTTTATTGCATTTTATTTTCCGTTATGAGTAGCTAGATTTATTAGCTTGGGTGTGAGACGGAAAAGGTGATTTTTAACCAAAGAAAAGTAGACGTTTTTATGCAACAACAATATTTCATTATTTCATTTAACGCTTTATAAAACCAATGACATTTCTCGACGAGTTGATCACTGAAAAGTGTTAAAGTGCCATGGACTCTAAGCAGAGCCATTGATTGCACGTCAATTTCGATGATATGGGAAGTAGACTTGAGAGAGTTACTGACAACGAGAGTTGTCATCTATATTTTCCAACTTGGTTAATTCTCGACACGTTGATCACTTTGAAGTGTTAAAGTGGAATGGATTCAGAGATGAACCATTCAGAACACGTCAGCTTGAATGATATGGGAATTCACTCGAGAGAGTGATTTTATTTACAAAGAAATTTGTTTATCCATATATTTTGAGGACACCGTTTGTCACTTTCACTGGTCCGGATACCACATAGAAATATGGGTTGAAAGCTATAATATCAGTGCACGGTGAAGTCCGAGAGGAATATCCTCAAGATAAATGGTGAAAATAGGGGTTGCTAATTATATGCTGTAGCATTCTTTGACAGCGTTACTCTACTTGAATTTGTGTTTAAATCTCACCTTAAGTTTTACACCCTTGCTTTCTCTTTTATCAACTGTTAAATCACCAACATCAACAACCAATTGAAATCTTCAAATTCGCCATCTGAATTCATTTCTTTCATCAGACTTTTAATTAACTTTTACTACAATCCCTGTGGACGATACTCGGTACTTGTACCATCTTTATTACTTGAAAGGCGATATTAGGGTTAAAAGTATACTTGCTTTTAATCTTATTTGTCACATATCGAAAGGTATATAATTATCCTATCAAGTTTTTGGCACCGCTGCCGGCATCTAAGAGATTTCTTCGTGCCGGGTCGTGAGCTATGTGGAGCGATAAAAAAAATGGGGGATTGGCAAGCTAAAAGTTTTATTTTTAAGTAAGATAAAATATTTGATTTTTGTAACACAAATCGAGCTGTTGAAAGGCGGTGTATGCCAAGAATATACCGTGGGGAATTTCTTAATTTTGATCCTGACATAGAAAGAACTTTCCGTGAAAGAAGGAGGGCACAAAGAGCATTATTTGCTCTACCACCTCCGGAAATGGCACAACCACAAGAACCCCAAGGACTCATTGGACCAATACCTCCACCTGAACTCCATCAAGAACTTCGTCAAGGTCCACCTTTGTTTGAACCTGTACCACCCCCTTTGATTAGAGATCCACAGGCACCCCCTTTTGGTCAAAGACCCAGATTTAACTTTGATGAAGAAGATTGGGACAGAGATGATGAATCTCTAAACAATCACCAACCAGGAAATGATGATGGTGAACTAAAGGTCCCACCACCGAACATAATTAATCTGGCAAATTCTAAAGATGGACGTATAATGGACTATGCAATCCCTAATTTTGAGCAATATAATTCAGGGATAGCTAGACCCCATTTTCCGGCCACCCATTTCGAACCAAAACCAATCATGTTTCATATGTTACAAACAAATGGACAGTTTGCCGGATTAGCTACAGAGGACCCACACTCACATCTAAAATCCTTTTTGGAAATCAGTAATTCCTTTAAGATCCCGGGAGTGCCTAACGACGCTCTGAGACTCACTTTATTTCCATTTTCATTACGTGATCGAGCAAGGGATTGGCTTAATTCATTAGCCCCCGGTTCAATAACATCATGGAATGATATGGCTGAAAAAAATTTACGAAAATATTTTCCTCCCACCAGGAATGCTAAGTCCCGAAACGAAATCTGTCTTTTCAAACAAGGGGACGATGAAGCTATACCTGATGCATGGGAAAGGTTTAAAGAGTTGTTAAGGAAATGCCCTCACCATGGCATTCCCTACTGCATTCAACTCGAGACATTTTACAATGGTTTAAATGCCACTGCAAGACAAATGCTCAACGCGACCGCAGGAGGGGCCTTTACAGCCAGTACCTATAATGAAGGATTTGCAATGCTTGAAAAAATTTCAGAAAACAATGGACATTGGGCCGATCCACGTGCTGCAAAGAAGGCTGCTGGAATTCATGATGTAGATGCATACACTGCTATTACAGCTCAGCTTGCTTCCATGGCTAATATTCTTAAAAACATTACTTCTGGTCAAGGAGCACAGCCGGCTGTAACTACACCTAGTCCAGTATTGTCAGTACAATGTGTTTGTTGTGGAGGGGAACATTCTTATGAACACTGTCCTAAAAACTCAGAATCTGTAAATTATGTTCATAATAAGTCTGCTCCCTACTCCAACAACTACAATGCCAGTTGGAAACAACACCCAAACTTTTCTTGGAACAGTCCATGTCTTAATCCACCTGCACCTAAACAACAAGGAAATTTTCAAAACCATTCAAGCAGCTCAAACTCTCAGCAACCACAGAATTTTCAAAATCAACAGCCATATCAAGCCAAACCACATCCACCTCCTAATAACACTTCATCTTCTTCTCTGGAATATACATTGAAGATGTTCATAACCCACACGCAATCAGCAATGGCTCAACAAAATGCAACAATAGCCCAAAATCAAGCATCACTCAGAAACCTGGAAACACAAGTCAGTCAAATTGCTCTTAACCAGAACAATAGAGCCAGTGGAACTTTACCAAGTAACATAGAAGTCCCTAGAGACTTAGGAAAGGAACACGTTAAGGCAATCACCCTAAGAAGTGGCAAAGACTTACCAGATAGTGTACCCAGGAACAACGCGACAGCATTGACCTCCGTTACTCCACCAACCAAGACTGTAGAGGATATACCATCACAAGCCACCACCATTATCCCACAAGAAGATTCCATCGAGAGAAAGTCCTTAGAGAAGAAAGTTGACCCAAAGATTGACAGTGTACCCTCACCACCTGAGTCTAAGATTAGACCATCTGACCTACCCGATCCATCCTGCTCAACATATCCAAGTAAAAGCATCATTAAACCAATTCCTCCCTATGTACCTTATCCCCAAAGATTAAGGAATCAAAAGGATGAACATGAGTTTAAGAAATTCTTGGAGGTATTTAAACAATTGCACATCAACATACCCCTCGTTGAGGCAATTGAACAGATGCCCAGTTACGCCAAGTTCCTAAAAGACATCCTCAGTAAAAAGAAGAAGTTGACTAAATATGAGACCGTAGCTCTTACTGAAGGATGTAGTGCACTTTTTACCAACAAAATACCTCCGAAGCTAAAAGATCCAGGGAGTTTTACTATTCCCTGTTCTATTGGTGGAAAAGAAGTTGGGAAAGCTCTGTGTGATTTAGGAGCCAGTATAAATCTCATGCCCCTGTCAGTCTATAACACCTTGGGATTAGGAGAGGCAAGACCCACGACTGTCACACTCATATTGGCCGATAAGACCATTGCCTACCCTAAAGGAAAAATTGAGGATGTTTTGGTACAAGTTGATAAGTTCATATTTCCGGCAGATTTCATCATCCTCGATTTTGAAGCAGATAAGGATATTCCTATCATCTTAGGAAGATCCTTTTTAGCCACTGGTAGAACTTTGATCGATGTCCAAAAAGGTGAGTTGACTATGAGACTTAACGACCAAAAAGTCACATTCAATGTTTTTAATTCTTTAAAGTATCCTGATGACTTGGAAGAATGTTCAGTGATAAACACAATTGAGTCAACCTGTTTTGAGGAGGGAGTAAGGAGAGTTTATATGTTGGAAGAAGAGTATGAGGAGGACTTAAAGAGTGAAGAAGAAAATCATGAGAAATTAGTAAGAGAAGAGGAAGAAAGTATGCCTGCTCAGGCTGATAGGTTTGAATTATTGGAGAATGGTGAGAAGAAAAACTTTATACCATCTATAATATCACCACCTGACCTGGAGTTGAAACAACTCCCATCCCATTTAAAGTATGCCTATCTAGGAGAAGAAGGCAAATTGCCTGTCATCATATCCTCTACCCTAGATTTGCACCAAGAAAAGAAACTTGTGGATATGTTGAAACGTCACACCAAAGCCATAGGATGGACCATTGCTGACCTTAAGGGAATCAGTCCTTCTATTTGTCAACATAAAATCATCCTCGATGACAAGACTTTCACGTCCGTAGAACCACAAAGGAGGTTAAACCCTGTCATGAAAGAGGTAGTAAAGAAGGAAATTTTGAAATGGTTAGATGCAGAAATCATTTTCCCTATAGCCAGTAGTTCTTGGGTAAGTCCAGTCCAATGTGTTCCTAAGAAAGGAGGGTTTACTGTCATAACCAATGATAAAAATGAACTCATCCCCACTAGAATAGTTTCCGGATGGAGAATATGCATGGACTACCGTAGACTGAACAAGGCTACCCAAAAGGACCACTTTCCACTACCTTTCATTGATCAAATGTTGGACAGATTAGCCGGGAAGGAATATTACTGTTTTTTGGACGGATACTCAGGGTACAACCAGATAGCCATATCACCAGAGGATCAGGAAAAGACCACCTTCACTTGTCCCTATGGTACTTTTGCCTTTAGAAGAATGCCATTTGGACTTTGCAATGCACCTGCAACCTTTCAAAGATGCATGATGTCCATATTCTCTGACATGCTGGAAAAATCCATAGAAATCTTTATGGATGATTTTTCAGCATATGGTTCATCTTTTGATAACTGCTTGGAAAATTTGAAAAAGAGTCTTGAACGGTGTGAAGAAACTGATCTAGTTCTTAACTGGAAAAATGTCATTTCATGGTTAAGGAAGGAATTGTTCTTGGACACTTAATTTCAAAAAGAGGAGTTGAGGTAGATAAGGCTAAACTAGAGGTAATTGAAAAATTGCCTGAACCAACCACTGTTAAAGGGATAAGAAGCTTTCTTGGCCATGCTGGATTTTATAGAAGATTCATCAAAGACTTTTCAAAAATATCAAAACCATTGTGTCTTCTATTACAGCTTGACCAAAAATTTGATTTCAATGATGAATGTAGAAATGCATTCATCACCTTAAAGAAAGCTTTGGTCACTTCACCAGTGGTTGTTGCTCCTGATTGGAACAAACCTTTTGAAATCATGTGTGATGCAAGTGATTGGGCTGTAGGTGCTGTCCTAGGTCAAAGAAAAGAAAAGGTCTTTCATTCAATCTATTATGCAAGTAAAACTTTAAATGAAGCACAAATTAATTACACAAAAACTGAAAAAGAGTTATTAGCCGTGGTTTTCGCCTTTGAGAGGTTTAGATCTTATTTGATGGGAACGAAAGTCATTGTACATACTGATCATGCTGCCATTAAATACTTGATCTCAAAAAAAGATGCTAAGCCTAGGTTGATAAGATGGGTCTTGTTGTTGCAGGAATTTGACCTAGAGATAGTAGATAGAAAAGGAGTTGATAACCAAGTAGCAGATCATTTGTAGAGATTAGAGAAAACCAGTGAGGCAAAAGAAGAAGGAGATATAATTGAAACATTTCCTGATGAGAGGATACTTGCAATACAGGCAGAATCACCATGGTTTGCTGATATGGCAAATTATTTGGCCTGTGACATAAAACCCTCTGATTATACAAACCATATGCTTAAAAAGTTTTTCCGTGATGCTAAATCTTATTTTTGGGATGATCCTTTCTTATTTAAACTTGGTACAGATCAGATTTTAAGAAGATGCATCCCAGAATCAGAAGTGACTGCAATTCTGCAGCATTGCCATCAAGCAGCATACGGAGGACATTTTGGAGGCCAAAGAACAGCAGCTAAAGCTTTACAATCAGGTTTCTATTGGCCTACTCTCTTTAAAGATGACCACAATTTTGCACAAGGATGCAATGAGTGTCAAAGAAGTGGTTCCATTTCTCAAAGAAATGAAATGCCTCTAAATGGGATCTTGGAAGTAGAGTTGTTTGACGTTTGGGGAATAGACTTCATGGGTCTATTTCCCCCATCAAACAAATGCCAGTACATTCTTGTAGCTGTTGATTATGTGTCAAAATGGGTTGAGGCAATGGCATGTGTGTCCAACGACGCTAAAACTGTGGTTAAGTTCCTTCAAAAACAAATTTTTACCAAGTTTGGTACTCCCAGAGCTCTCATTAGTGATGAGGGTACCCACTTTGTAAACAATCTGTTAAGAGGAGTTCTGGAAAAATATAATATTAACCACAGGATTGCCACTGCCTATCACCCACAAACGAATGGATTAGCTGAGCTCTCAAATAGAGAAATAAAAGGAATTTTGGAAAAAGTTGTCAAGCCTAACCGTAAGGACTGGGCTTTTAAGCTTGATGATGCTTTATGGGCATACCGCACTGCTTTTAAAACACCAATTCGTATGTCCCATATAAGCTTGTCTTCGGTAAGGCTTGTCACCTCCCTTTAGAATTAGAACACAAAGCGTATTGGGCGATCAAAGAATTGAACATGTGTTTAAAAGCTGCTGGTGATAAAAGAAAAATACAATTGTGTGAACTGGATGAACATAGGTTGATGTCCTATGAGAATGCCAAGCTCTACAAGGAGCAAACAAAAAAATGGCATGACAACAGAATCCGTCACAGAGAATTAAAATCAGGTCAACAAGCCTTCTTGTTTAACTCTAGGTTAAAGCTGTTCCCAGGAAAATTAAAGTCCCGTTGGTCTGGACCTTTCTTAATCCATAAAGTTCATCCATATGGAGCAGTTGACCTAATTAATCCAGAAGACAATTCTGTGTTCAAGGTTAATGGTCAAAGAGTCAAGCTTTGTCATGATCCTATAGAAATTTCAGAGCCATGCTCTGTGATTTTGTCTGAGATTTGATGAAAGTTTCAAAAGTTGTGGACTCTTAAAAATTCCAAAAAGTGTTTGTAAATAATTTCTTAGTTTTTTTTAATTAATTTTAAGTTAGGTAAAATTAATATTTGTTTTTTTTCTTTCTTTTGTTTTGTTTGAAAAGAATTGCAGAACAGTTCGTGCCATATCAATTCTATAGCATTAGAAACCATGGGGTCCTTAGGAAATTAAATGGTGGATGGGAATTAAGGAAACAACACTGATGATTTTTTTTTAAGGAAACATTGCTGATGTCATGCTTGATGATGTCATTTGAAAAAGATGACAAAATCCTTCTTTTTTTTCAAAAAAAAAAACCATCATCACCTTCCTAAAAGATTTCTCTTCCCAAGTTTTTTTTAAGAACCTCTGGTTATTACCCAACCTCATCTCAAATCAGTACTTACATTAAAACTTAATCCCCAAGTTATAATCTCTTTAAATCTGAGCAGTTGTTAAGATAAGATGCATTTATTACAAAACACTTAAGAGTGTTGTTTGGAAGAAAACAAAAACCATTCAGTTTTACCAATCAAAATCTCACTTATCCTTCACTCATAGTCGTTTTCCATGGTTAGGGAAAGAAGAACGGCCCGTCGCCCTCCAGCGACCCCATCTGTGCAGCCATCGCCGCCGGCGATTCTGCCACTGCCACCCATAGCTGTACAAAACCTTCCCGTACCACCCCCTCGGCGACTGCCTGTTCGAAGAAGCACGAGAAACAAATCGGTGGTCCAATCTGCAGAAACCGCCGAGGAACCATCGCCGGTGGTACTCGACGATGATAGCTCATCATATCCGACCAAAAAGACCGGTGAACCAGCGCTGGTGGTATTCGACGGTGACGCGTCGTCGTCTACGATTGTCGACGCTCCTGAGGTCGATCCCCCTGTGTTCGATGCCTTTGTGGTCGACACCTCAGTCATCGCCGGCTCACATATCCGCCCCCACAGTCGTCAGCGGGTCCATCAAGGAGAAAACCCTTGTCGATGTACCTGTGTTTGACGCCATCAGTATAAAGGGTGATGAACCTCAGGTATGTAATACTTCTGTCAAAACCTGCCTAAACCCTTGTCGCGAAATTGTTTTGTTTGCAGGTCCTGCTATGGTTGGTATCGACTCTCGGTCTGTGGTAAAAATCAGTCAGGTGATCGATAATCCTCCGATCGAAAAAACTAGTCAGTTGGGTGAACCTTCCGTCAAGGTAAGGAATGATATAGCCAAAAATGATGCCCCAGTTGAAATATCAGTGGCTCCAGAGAACACTTGTCGTACCATAGTTCCTGTCATACCATTGGAAATTACAACAAGGATGGTACGAGCAGAAAGAGCAATTACAACCCCACCTGAAATAATGATCCTTGACTCGATAAATGGTCCGCAACCAATGGACTCTCAGGTATTTTCTGACCCTCCTGGCTCACCCGTCGAGGGACTGTTTACTTCTGTCTCTACAGAGGAAATTCGCACTATGATTGAGGACGGTGACTCCGACTCATTCTTTCTCCCAACGGAGTTTGAACGAACCCATCTTTTTGATCTCAACATTGTTGATCAAAGGATGGCTCCTCAATCACCACAACACTTGGGCACAACCTCACTTGAGGAGATCATGGATATTGATGATGCTTTAGAATCATTTGCATTTGACACTATTGCACCACCTTCACGTGAACACAAAGAAATCCCTGACCTCAACGAGGTATTTTCGGAAATTAATATCACAAGTGCGCAACAAGAAGTGCGAAAAAGAAAGTATTTGGGAGAGTCACAATCTGTGCAGGCTCCACATCTCACTAAGGAGCCATTGACTAAAAGAACTAAAAAAGGGAAATCTAAGGTTGGTGAGAGTTCATTGAGTGCACCCACGGTTACCAAATCCCGTAGTATGGTTGGTTTGAAACATGGAATTAAAAGAAAGAGAGGTGAGCAAAAGAAGACATCATGTTCTACAAAGGCTTCCACAAGCCAATCCATGCCAAGAAACACTGATTTTAGTAGCATAGAGGCTGAGAATATGATGTCGGTCTTTCAATATAAGTTGGGTTTGGCTGATAAGGGTTTCGACAAAAGAAGTATTAGAGAGTATGAGTTCATAAAAAATGTAGTTGAGGCCCAGGAAATAGAAAAGCTTTGTGAGGTCCCTTTGTCCTATAATTTGACCCTCTTAAGAGAATTTTACTGTGAGCTCTCGGTCACAAGTTCTAAAAAGCTAAAAGTAAGAGGTGTCAATTTCACTTTGTCTTCCAAAAGTATCAACAAATTCCTTAGCTTAGACCCTCCTAGGCTCACTGAATTTCACCATCTATTGCACAACGCCTCTGAGGCAGACCTAGCTGAGGTGTTGGCTATTTTGGGTAAGCCCGGATCTGAATGGGAGCCACACACTAATTTTATGCTTCGAAAATTCAAAGCCAGCTACCTTACTTCAGATGCGAATGTGTGGTTAAACTTCGTGAGGCATTCAGTATCTCCAACTACACATAACACCTCCATCACTATGGAAAGAATGTTTTTGTTGTTTTGTCTTATTTCAGGAAGAGCCATCAATCTAGGACGAGTGATTCTACAGAGTATACGTGGATGTGCGACCAAACATAGCGGGAAGATGTATTTTCCGGATTTACTCACGAAGATGTTAACAAAGAAAGGCGTACCAAAGCGTGACAGAGACGTGATTGTGAAGGAAAGAGGTGAAAAGTGGACAATAGACATGAAAGCGGTTAGCAGATTGCGTGGACAAAGGGGTGATAATGCAGCTACACAAGAGATGATCACCATGATGAACGACATGACGGACCAGAACACTTCAAGGATGGAGGATTTATATGAGCAGTGGAAGGAAGTTCTATTCAAGATAGATGAGATGCGGACAGATCTGGAGCAAAGCATAAAGGATGAAGAGAAGAAAGCAAGAGGTTGTTTCAAAAAGATGAAAGCTGAGATGGAAGAAAAAGGAAAAGCCAAAATTCGAAGGTGGGCGAAAGGTTAAAGGAGATTGAAGAGGAAAACAGAAGACTGGGGAGGGAGTGTAAGGCACTCCAAGCGGAATGCAGGAGATTGCGAGATGCGGCTGCCCGAACAGCCCCACACATGATTCCGCCGCCTACTCACATAGAGTAGGCCAGGTTTATCATCTAACTTTAGCTCCAAATTTTATTTTATTTTATTTTTATTTTTATTTTTTTAATTTTTGTTTTTTTAGTTTCTTTGTGAGTCTGGGATTAGTTTTTTTTTATATATTTCTAGACTTATTTTCTTGCATGATGGTCATATTTTGGGATTGTTAAAATGCATATATAGCTTGAGTAAATTCTATAGTCCTAGTCCTTTTGGTTTATGAGTTCTTGCTAGAACTAGCCTAACACTTGCTTGGGACGCATTTTGGTCCACATTTGGCACATATCACGGATAGGATCTAGGCCTTCATTCTTTTCTCACTAAAAAGCCATTTGGACCCCATTTGATACACAACTCCCATCCAATGTGGACATTGCATATTCTAAGTTTGGGGGAGAGGTTTTTACATGGCATGTAGATCAAAACATCAAAAAGAAAAATAAACATACATATATCATGTTTTGATCTACAAAATATCAAAATACCCCATACGGGTAAATGTATGTTTGAGGCAAAAAGAGCACAAAATATATATACATATTGCTCAAACGAATGTGATTAAAGGCAAAGTGAGAAAAAATGCGCCAAAATGAGAGATCCGGTTACTTAAAGCCCTAGTGATTCGGGATGCTAAATGTGATTGACCATAACAAAAAGAAGTGTGGGCTAGTATATGGTACATACTCATGACTAGATAGGATTATGGTTACTTGGAATTTATAAAAAGCTTTATCTTTGTATTCTTAACATGATCAACAGTTGATGGGCACTTAATGCCTTTATCATGCATATATTTTAATTTTTTTTTTTAGAGTCAGTTCTTTTATTTTGTCTTTTTGGTTGCTTGGGGACAAGCAACAATTCTAGTTTGGGGGTGTGATAGCACTAATTATTTAGTGTTAAAAACATTCTTTTTCTCTTTTAGTTTAGATTATTTTCCCTTAAAAATCCCAACTTGAGTCTTTTTATTCCTTTATTTGTTCCATTTATAGGTTTTGGAGCTAAAGTGATGGTAAACGTGTGTTTTACTCTATGTTATAGTAGGTAGGCTTAACTTGGTGTGGTGTTGTTAGTGCAGAATGGATGCTATAGCATTGCTGAAGCTTGGGACAAGACGAATGGAAAGAAGGCGATTAAGACAAAGGGCTTATTGGAGCAAGCTGGAGGACTCTTAAAGTCGTTTTGAAGGCTGCTAATTTTTATTTATTAAGTATTTGGGTTGTAATCAAACAATATTTAATTTCTTGTCTTATTAGGAACTTTAAAGTACGTTAACTTTTTGACTTTGGTGTACTTGGTGCTTATTCATTAAGCAAACTTGGTCCCCAAGGTATGGTATTATTTTGTCCTCACATCTAAGTAGTATAAATAGATGATATGAGGTTAGTTTGAAGGGATGCAATCTTAGGGAGATTTATAAAGTTTATCTTTATAAATCTTGTGACAACAAAAGATTGAGTTTAATATATATTTTATGCATCAAGTTCTCTTGCAATTTTACGTTTCCCGTTCGTTATATTTCGCTCTTTAAATTACATCTTTATTTTCCGTTTGTTACATTCCTTGCAATTTAATTATTGTCATTTAAATTAAGTCTTTATATTTCGCTCTTACATTTCTTGCAATTTAATTAGTGTCGGTTAATATTATGTCTTTACTTTCTGTTATCTATTTTTATTGCATTTTATTTTCCGTTATGAGTAGCTAGATTTATTAGCTTGGGTGTGAGACGGAAAAGGTGATTTTTAACCAAAGAAAAGTAGACGTTTTTATGCAGCAACAATATTTTATTATTTCATTTAACGCTTTATAAAACCAATGACATTTCTCAACGAGTTGATCGCTGAAAAGTGTTAAAGTGCCATGGACTCTAAGCAGAGCCATTGATTGCACGTCAATTTGGATGATATGGGAAGTAGACTTGAGAGAGTTACTGACAACGATAGTTGTCATCTATATTTTCCAACTTGGTTAATTCTCAACAGGTTGATCACTTTGAAGTGTTAAAGTGGAATGGATTCAGAGATGAACCATTCAGAACACGTCAGCTTGAATGATATGGGAATTCACTCGAGAGAGTGATTTTATTTACAAAGAAATTTGTTTATCCATATATTTTGAGGACACCGTTTGTCACTTTCACTGGTCCGGATACCACATAGAAATATAGGTTGAAAGCTATAATATCAGTGCACGGTGAAGTCCGAGAGGAATATCCTCAAGATAAATGGTGAAAATAGGGGTTGCTAATTATATGCTGTAGCATTCTTTGACAGCGTTAGTCTACTTGAATTTGTGTTTAAATCTCACCTTAAGTCTTACTCCCTTGCTTTCTCTTTTATCAACTGTTAAATCACCAACATCAACAACCAATTGAAATCTTCAAATTCGCCATCTGAATTCATTTCTTTCATCAGACTTTTAATTAACTTTTACTACAATCCTTGTGGACGATACTCGGTACTTGTACCATCTTTATTACTTGAAAGGCGATATTAGGGTTAAAAGTATACTTGCTTTTAATCTTATTTGTCACATATCGAAAGGTATATAATTATCCTATCAATATCCATGGCTTATTTAATCTCTAATCTGCCTCTTCCTCTGTTCGCCTGTGAAAAACGATTCTTTTGCACATATCTTCATAAACATATAATTTCCGCAATTGGAGGTACATTTTCACTTATCCCTGGAATTGAACAATTGTTGTTTTCCCATTTCATTTATGAGTTCATAAACGATTTATAAACCCCCAATTGGTTTGAATGGTAACTCATGGCATTTCTTTTCGGATTTCGGGATAAAGATTTTTAATTTATTGGACCATCCATGATGGAAGTGTTGTTTGGGAGCGTGGGGAGCTATTCTCTTCGATGCAGTTTAGCCGTTTAATGCATTCACAATGGGGTCGATGATATCAGTGTATTTCTTGGCGGATCACAATGAGATCAAGCACAAAACGATGGTTTATGCATTGTGTTTCGCTGGATTGGGGTTTTTTCCATAGTAATAAATATCATTCAACATTACAATTTTGCAGCAATGGGTAAGTACTTAACAAAGGATATTATCGAAGATACTCACCTTTGAAATCGGGTGGTACGATCAGGATGAGAATGCGAGCGGAGCCATCTGTTCAAGGCTTTCGAAAGATGCCAACGTGGTATGGAATTTATGTTTATTGATGGTGTTTCATTATTCTAAACGATCAACCAAAAATGGTTCTTTTTTGCATTTATATCGAGTGATAAGATGAATGATGATTTTGCAGGTGCGCTTCTAATTCAAACGTTTTCGGCAGTGATGATCGCTTGCACAATGGGGTTGGTGTTGGTTATGATCGCTTGCACAATGGGGTTGGTGTTGGTTATGATCGCTTTCACCATGGATCCTTATATTAAGCACTTCCTTGATTGATAAATTATTTGTGTTTCAATTGTTTTCTGTTGAGTTTTATTTACTTACAATTGGCGCCATCGCTCATCCAGTCATTAGACATCAATTATCATATTCAAGGGGTGTTGTGTTCCAGAATTTCAACTATTTTTCCATGAATCCTTTACCTCCTGCCATTTTACCCAACTCATCAAATTTAAATTCAAAGTCATCAATTTTTTCTGTTTTTACCTTCAATATATAAGTAAGCAAAGATAAAGTGACAATATTACATTGATGTGAAGAAGGAAGAAGAGGAAAGGAAAGCAAAGAAGGCAGTACTTTTGTTCAGAAAAAGTAAAGCCAAATGTAAGCTTTCTTTCATCTCCAATTTGCATATACTTTCGTTCAAAAAAAGTTTTTTCAACTTCCAGTTTGATAACTAAATTATAGACCATCCTGATCCAAGTTTTTCAAAAGCTTTTCTTTCCAATTGATACCCAAAACAAACAAAATTTGATTTTTTGGTGATTAGATGATACGAATATATATATATATATATATACACATATATAAGATTATTAGACCAAGATTGATTTACAAGTATATTTATCACTTTGACATCATTTTGGTGCTATATTGCTTGATTAAATTTAATGCAATTTGGTGCTATATAAACTTAGTATTACTATCTTTATAATGCAATTTGGTATTTTGGTGCTATTTTGCATTACACACTGATAATGAATGAAAAGGAAGAAGAATTGAATTTAATAATCATGGAGAGGCCTGGTGCTATGGCCTTAGATATGCACAATTAGGCAAGGGGAGATGATCATTACAAAATGTATGTTTCTTCTGTTATCCATGATCTTGCTTTGTTAAGTTGGTACATCTCCCTTCTCTGGTTAGTACTTGATTTCATGGCCGATTAATGTGAGTATAAAGTCAAAAGTATATGTTCATAGATTTGAAAGAGCCTACTCAACTTCCATTATCCGGTGGTAAAAGTCTAACATTTAACTTATTTTACCGGGTAAGATTGTAGTTCATCAAAATGGTATCGTATGCAACAATTTACACGATAAGTGCTTACGTGGTAAGAGTCGTCACCCTCACTTATAGGATAAGACTCTCCATCGTTATCATCATTGTTACCAGGTAATATTCTCAACCCTTACCATACTCATATAGTAAAATAAATAACGCAATAAGTGCTTGATGGGTAAGCGTTTAGTAAACGACTCATATTCCCGAAGCTACTTCTAGAACCTGTGCTTGCTTAATGTGACCCTGTGAATTTGAAGATGAATTTCAGGTTGTAAAAGGTTATGATATCAGCAACCAATGGCAATGTTGTTAATTATCATCATTTGTTTTGGATGGTTCCAAGTTGAAGAAAGGTATCAAGCTTATTGGATATGATACTTGGTGAAGAAAGGGCAGCACAGACAGTTCAATTTCATTTTTCTTATCATGGGTCACCTTTAACAATTGCTGCCAGATATTTATAGAGGATTCTTTTGTTGGGATATTGGGTTTACAAAATCAATATGTACAAAAAGAATCATATGGAGGCGAGGTGGTAAATTGATGGGAAAGGAAGTGCCATAGGTATTTTCTCCATTTTCTATTTCAATGGATATGGTATGGTTCCAACATTTGTTTATGGTCTTTTCTAAGAAATGAAGTCATTTTGAAGGGGTACGTTCATTCTTGAGTTATAATTTGTTTAATTTTTGGTAAAAATATTTTTGGGTTGTCATTTTTAAAAAAAAAACAAAAGGAGACATCTCTTTATTCATACAAATTATAAATTAAATAAAATTTATTTCGGGTAAAGAATAAACTATACAAATTATAAATTAAATTAAATTAATCAAACATGTTTTAACATATTTTCATTATAAATTGTTGTGTTATATGACGTCAAGAATTTCAGTAATTTCATGTTTCAACCACTACGTAATGCCCAGTCAAATTACTTAGTGTAGGAATGTTGTTGAAAGAGAATTCAAGCCAAAAACAAATTTAAGTGCAAGTTTTTTTGCAAGGTTCCAAAAACATGAGGTGTGGTGTGACAGTAACGTCAATCCTTAAGTCTTAAAAGTCATGATGAGCCATGACATCTTTCAAGGCGTGTTTCATGGCGGAAAATTTGTATATCATATATAATATTATACATATATAAACTTTTGTTTTCGGCTATTACTCAATGAGTTAATGATATTAACCATTTTAAATTAGGTTATATATTAAAAACAAAAAAATAACACACTAAAAGGGTAAGAAAAATCAAATCCGATGTTACAAAAATCACGCATTTGGACATGACGTGCCACAGGGATAACGTGGCGTTCAGGCACACGCCTTAAGCCATGGCGTGCCATGGCGGTTGTCACGGAGAGTTTTTTAGAATATTGATTATGTGATGTTAATGAACTGATGTAAACATTTTAAATTGAAATTGAGATTGCCATCTTTTGGGACGGACATCAAGCTATTTACTTGCCAATAATAGTTGCTTTGTTTGAGGCCGATTTCAGGGACGTTTAGATACCGTCTAAAGTCATGTCGTGTACCCGACCAACGGACGGGTATAGATCTAGTTGATATTAAGAAATACTAACATCCTGTGAGAAAATAGTCAAAGGTTAATCACTTTTAATTTTATACTATTCATCTATTAGGGCTTACCAATACTTATGCATCTTATCTTAATGTGCATCCAATGTGAAGATTTTTTTTTTACTTTTTTCACCTTTAACCCTCCTTCTCAACAGGACCGGTCCTTAGATTTTAGTTGTCCATGGCGAAAAGTAAAAAAAATGCCCCTAACGGGTATATAAAGACCAGAACAGACTATTTGAAGGGGTTTAGAACCTAGTTAATCCAGACGGCTCATCCCTACGCCGATTATTATCTATACTATATTATAAAGATTGTTATTCAGTTATGTTTACAATTTTACGAGGTATAAATTTTTATGCTCTATGTATAACATATGAAGCAGCATTCCAGTTCACGTTCAACCACGTCCTCCACCTTCCTCGAAACCGCCCTGAATTCTCTCCTCGATCACATCGTACTCGTATTGTGTATGATTAATAATCCAAAATAAACCTCACAAACACAAATCATCTGGCTGGTAATTTCATTCTGCAGCGATTTCATTATGTACGTCACACCGGAGCGGCCTGGCTAGTGAAACGAGAAAACTCTGGGAGGATGAGCGTGGGATCGAGTTTGGATAGATAAAAGACACGAATAATTGTATGTTTGGATTGATGAGCGTGGATCTTCGTGAAGTGGGAATGGACCGATTTGGGATGGATTAGGTTAACAGAGCAAAATAAGAAGGAAGGGGGGTATCAAATCAGACAATTATAGGAGCTTTTAAACTCTTATACAAGAAAAAAGGTCTTATAGGCCCAACCTGCGATCAACTCTAAGATCGACGAACATTAACTCCAGATCGATTGACAGAGGTGAGTGTGGGATTTAGGTATCCATATTGAGTGAGGGATCGATAAACAACATGATTGATCACGAGATCGAGTCTTACCTAAAAATTAGGTACTACTTTAATTTTAGCACACAAATTTTTTATTTGATATTTTCTTAATTTTAGATAAACGGGAGAAGCGATTGCAGTAATGAAAGGTGCTATACGTGATGATCAATGTCTAGGACGTTTCCTTTACATCCATGGCGTTCCAGATGAAGCAACGGTTGGAAAAGTATGAAGCTTATATGTCCTGGCCTGGGCTCATGTGTTACTTTTGTTATGATCACATGTTTGTTGGAATTTCTACAAACAATGGCCAAACCACTTACGATTGATGCAATTGCAATGACGGAGAAGGAAATAGGCATGTCGTTAGGTTCAAAGAAGATGCACTTTTGGTTCAATTGATTTTATAATTGCTCCTAGCAGGTTTATTTTATTGATTTGTCTACTTCGTTCGTAGTATGTATTTACCGATGAATAATCTCTTTCAGGGGAAATGGCAAGAAATGCAAGTCTATACTAATCACATCATCGTGTACCCACAAAAGAATCAACAAGTTTTGGATTGGTCGTAACCTTAATATGAGAATCAAGGTAATCTTTAGCCTTAGTTCCTTTAAACACATGTTTCAGTAGGGTCGATTTTGGCTAAAGAACTATATCGAGTTCCATCTTTTCGTCGATTTTGGTTAAAGAACTATATCGAGTTCCATATTTTAATTAAAATGCAAATTTGTTGTTTGAAAATGGGAAGAGCTTATCTTTTTATTGTGTTTATGTATGGCTATCCTTTAGATTTTTATAGTTGGGGCCAATGTTCTCTTGCAGAAATATTGGAGCAACCATCTTCCAGATACCAAAGGGTTCTCTTTTTGTTTGTGTTTTTACCTCTTTGTGGGGTTTTTTTGGTTGTTTTATTTCAAATTCTTTTAACCTTTGTTATGTTTTTATTTTGCTTCCCATATTGATCCCAAAGTCTGCAATCGAGGAGCACACTATCAGAATCCAAAGACATAGTTATTTGGTACTTGGTTGGTTTCTTGGGCATAATTAATCTTAGTTTTCATTTCAACTGTAAATATCTCTATACATTCATCAAATAATTTGCTCTTGGTACCCATGTTTTTCACTTTTGTTGGGATGGCTATTAGTTCTGGAGTGATGATTTTGCAAAGAATGTTTTACATTCATAATATATTGAAGATTTGAAGGTAAATAATGCGGCACATTTGAAGGTTATGATAAGCTACCTTATAAGTCATAAGGTACCTTATAAGCTACTTTTACCAAACATAGCCTAAATATCCGCAATTTTAGTTATGGAAATGAGATTTTTAAGTTTGGCCCAAGGTTTCCCTCCAAAGCCAAAAAGTAATGTTTTCTAGAGATTAGTGGGCCTAATAGCGATGCTCTTATGTATAGCCTATAATGCAATACATGATATGTGAACTTATTCCCTCCCATGCTTAATAATCCCAGTGACATCATAAAGGATTGGTAATTGGACTTTTATACTTAAGGGCCCTTTTGGAGAGAGAGAGAGAGAGAGAGAGAGAGAGAGAGAGAGAGAGAGAGAGAGAGAGAGTAGAAGTGAACAGTAAATTGAGTTGCACCTCCTAAACATCAAAATCCTTTCTATTTTTTCCCTTCGGTTTATGCTATTTTATTCCTTTTTTTATTCTCAATTTATGCAATTTAGCAATTTTTGTTTTGATGGACTAATCGTTTCTTCCTACTGGTACACCTTTCTCTTCCTCTCTCTCTCTCTCTCTCTATATATATATATATATAGGCGAGGGATCGTGTGAGAAAAAGAGTCAAGTTGAGAAGCTTAAGAAGAGATCTGAACTCTTGATCACTTTTAATCTCATGCCCACCCATGAATTGCGCTTTAGGAGGGAATTGATTTGGTACATCTCGGTGCACTCATTAGTGTTGACATTCAGTTAGGATTGATCCAAGAGTGGAGATCTCTTCTTACGCTTCTCACCATAACTTCCCTTCTCACAGGAACGTGACCCTATATATCTACAGATTTTTTACTTCTCTCTTCTCAGTCCCCATCTACTCTATTTTCCCTAAGGAACTAGGATTGTTGACATCAGTCATGAATTTACAACATACGGTTGTTGGATTCTTGGGTTTTACATCAACCTAGAACCAAGTGAGTTTTGTTTGCTTTATATCAGAAATCCATATAGGTAGGGTGTTTTCTCTCAATTTGTTTTCATCATAAAAGTTAGAAGTGTTTACAGATTGAGTATTGTTTTAGTAGAGTAATGTCGGTTGGATAACATAAAATAACACAAAGATTGTTTTTATTTTCACTTGCAATGTCGATTTACGTGGTTGTGCTTTGAGTAGTTCTTTGTTTCTTTTGGTAATTATAAAGACGGATATGAATAATTTTATATCCTATATATGATGTCCCTGGTCTTTTGTTTATGAGAATTTTGATTTATTTTCCATTAATTTTTTTTTAAAAGTTATATGATTTGCCTGTACTTTGATTTTTGTATGTATAGTCAATTGCTTAAAGATACAAAGTATGAAAGAAATTCTCTCTGCTCTATTTTAGCAGTAGATTAACTTAATGTACGTGTCTTTGTCACATAAAATTCATTAAAAGGTTGTGCTTTAGACAGTATGAGTGTGGCTTTTGTGGTGGTAACATACACAAAAGAATAAGGTGTGAAGTTCTTGATGGAGATGAGACTATGGAGGGGAGAGAGACAAATGTTTTTCCAAGCATTGCATTGGATAGGAAGAACAAGAACATAGGGATGTTACTAAAAGCCAAAACATGTCCGGTAGCTTTAATATGTGATGTTAACGAACTGCTTTAAATGGTTCAAATTGAAATTGAGGTTAGTATTTTTTGGGATAGACATCAGGCTATTTACTTTCCAATAGTATTCACTAGGAAAATGTCTGGATTCTCCTATAGTTTTGATTATTGATCAAATTTGTTACTGATGAAGCCTAGGGACCCAATGTGATAACAAATAGAAATTTTTTATATTTGCAATCATCCCACATTAGTTGAAGTATATAGTACAACCTCTGTAGAGCCAATGTTTAGGTTAGTTATCAAAGTTTGAGATCATTTCTTCACTTCTCTGGTCTATGCTTAACCAAACTCAGTTTTAGTTTTAGTTTTAGTTTAAACATCTATAGCCAAACAAGCTTGAGATTGTATTTCAATAGTGTATATCATGTTGTTAGTAAACATAAATGCAAATAGATTTAGCAAACACCATATTATTTGTTTCTATATATCGTTCAAAATAAGAAGTTGTTCTAAATGGATTATGCAAATGAGCTTAGGGTGTTTCAAGTCCACATATGAATGTAATGCAATCATTGCTTAATTTGTTTTCTATTAATGTGGTTTGGGCTATACAAAATTTCTTTATGCCGATGATAATTATGTTAGCATTGGTGTTTGTTTCTGATGTTACAACTTCTATTGTTGCTGATGAACTTTGCGTTAAGTCTTATATGCTAGAACATTGCATCCAATTGCTGAAGGATGTAAGAATCATTACCGTGAGTCGTACAGAGGGCAAATGCAAAACAACTGATATTGAACGTGAAATTGTAATACTTATTGTAAAAAGTAGTTTGAAATGTACATTTACATTTGTTTGTTCCAACACAGTTTGATATTTTGAATTTATGATTTCTATTTCAGGTTGTAGATCTTCTAAGAGTGTCTCTATCATTTAATTCTCCATTAACCTATTTAGTTTTTCTTGAGTACACTGTGCATAGCACCCATCCTTTCCAAAAATTATATCATTTTGGACAAAGTAACTTGGAGTAGTGTACTTTAATAAAAAGAAGTATGCATCTAGAAGTCCAAAGACGCAAACTTTTTTTGCAAATGTCAACTGGAAATCACTTTACAAAAAAACACTTATTTGTAGAAGACGCGGAAGTAAATTTGTTGACTTTGTTTTTGTTCTTTTTGCAATTTTAATTTCTTAAGAAACTGTAGTTGAGACATTGATAAATGGTGCTTCACCTTTGGCCTGTATTATGCATGCAAAGCATACCGTCTTTCCTTATCAACATTGAATTGAACAATTTCCACATAAACATGTATATTTCATTTCGGTATTTAATAGAACACTCTTATTTAATTTTGTATTGTTTATTGGTTGTATGAATCTAACGGTGTAAATTTTTTGACTTTGACTACACATCTATAACTGGGTGACTATATGGAGAATAGGCACATTGAATTTTGATTTTCTCCTTAAAGCTTTTGGTTGAACTTTTAGTTATGTTGTGAGATTTGAGTTTTAAAACATAGGAACATATATACTTGAATTTTCATTTAGCTGCATTGCAGCGGGCACATGACTAGTTAAATATAACAAGAATGATACAACATGGGACATAAACCAAAACCCCGTGTAAGAAAAATAAAATACATCACCTAAAACGATGTCTTCTTGCGTTTTTTAAACAAAAACATCATTCACTTTATCATAGCTAATATTAGCAATAAAATCAATAAATCATAAACAGTAACTCGGTAATCCTAATTTTAAGGTCTAAAACTTAAACTGGAAAATGGAAACAATGAAATTATAAATATAACTAAAAAATAATCCTTAGTGGCTAACAGAATCAGGTATGTAAAAGAAAAAATAAACGGAATTTAAAGTGTTCAAATGTCTAAATCAATAAATTAGAAGAGACTAGAGAGTGGAGAATTCGAGACTAACACCGTTCAGTTCACTCTTTGCCTTTTTTGAGCATTTGAGTTCGAGAGTTGAGAGACGGAGAGAACCAGAGAGGATAAAAGTTGGAGATCCAGACCAACTCTCTGTTCAATCGAGAAACAACAAACAAGTCGATATAGATCGATTCAAGTCTTCAATCCAGAGAGGAGAGACCAACTCTCTCGAGAGTTGAGAGACGGAGAGAGCAAGACGAAGACTCAATCGAGAGAGTCTTCAATTGAATTGATTGAAGAAAGACGAGAGAGCAGCAGCAAACAGGTTGATATTGATGGATTCTAGTCTTCAATCAAGGACGAAGACGAGGTTGAGAGATGGATTTAGGTGTATAACAGATTCACGGTGCAAGGCTTAGCGTATCACAAAGCAGTAATATCAATAACCAAAAGGCCTAATGAACCTACCACTGGGCTAACGGGCTGGCTTCAGCAGATGATGCCCTTGGGCTCACTGCTGGCCTGTAGCCAGGGCCGAACCTGCTTCTTACCGGAACCCAACCCTTGATATTAATTATTTTATCATCAATCAATTGTTTTAAGCTATTTCATTGAGAAATAATACATATCATAATGGTTGGTAAATATATTTTAATATATAGTAGAAAGATATTTATGCACTGCAGTTATATATATGTCGATTTCAATGTTTTATTTTAATTTTTTGTATTTATTGATGTTATAATGGTTTTATGTGGTTAACTGGTTATGAAAAATTGATTTTTAATGTTTCATTTAAAAGCTCTCATTTTTATGTAATTTGTTTAATTCAATTTTTTTATTATATTTTAATTCAGATTTAATAATACAACTTTTTATAAAAATAATAATTAAGTATTTTGTTATAACTCAATTATTATTCTAATTATATTTTAGATTTTTTATATTTAAAATGAGATGTTTATGTTGTATTTGATTATGTTTATTTTTAGTTAATTACACGAATTCAAAAATGAAGCTTTAATACATTATAATATGCATATGTTATCTGTAATCTTAAATTTTAAGTAACATACATCGATAAACAGTAATATATACATAAAAATAAAATTTAAAAGTTTTTAACAAGTGTTTTGTAATATATAGTATAGTATATAGTATAGGTACAAAACAATATAAAGCACAATTTATATAATTTCAAGATAAAATTATCATGTTTTATCAAAATAAACTAATACAAGTATTTAAAATTATAATATATTTAATGTAAAAAAAATCTAGTAATTATTGGTTTTCGATACACAATCACAAGTGGTTTGGAGTCATTGAAAATGGACTTTCATGGCCCCAAAGTCATTGGTAGCGACCGGATCCGAACCCAAGAAAAAATAGATTTTCATTGCATCCTTAATCGGTGCGTACACCATGGACGGGCCTATTGAAGGGAATACAGTGACACGTTTCATCATATAATTTGTCCATCGAAAGGTTAAAAAATTTACGTTTATGAAAGGTACAACCGCATCGTTTTAGAAGGTGTTGCCGTATGATCTTTAGAAGTTCAAAAAGGTGCAACCGTACCTCGTAATCAACCGAAAAAAGCTCTTAAAAATCAACCAAAAACCCCAGAAAAACTCTTGAAATAAACGAAAAATTCCCTCAAAATCGATATAAAAAAACAAAAAAAAACTTAAAACTCCCTCGAAATCAATTAAAAACTTTAAAAATCTCTTGGAAAGGCGGAATTAGGCTAAAAACACATTGAATGATATTGAACGTTAATAAAAACATGAATACACGTTGATAAAAAAACATGTTTTTTGTAATTATTTTTATCTATATTATATGGTGTCACTCTATAAAAAAATTATTGGGTCCGTCCCTATTGCATACAACCCAAGTGGTTATTAAACATCAGATATTGTTTCTCAAAAGTCAAATTTACAACTTTTAAGTATATATATAGAGGGAGGTTTAGGGAAAACACTAAAAAAGATAAAACTGAAGAATATCCTAGGAGACCTCCATCTAGATGGTATGCCCTAACATGCATTTGTGCATATTCACTAATGCATATATATGCATTAATGCATAGAAAAAAAGAGAGCTCCAATCGCTTCTATGCATTTGTGCATATGCGTTGATGCACAGAAAAAAAATACCGTCCAGATGGTGGGCTTTCAGGGTGTTCTTCAGTTTTATCTTTTTTAGTGTTTCCCGAACCTTCCTCTCTCTCTCTCTATATATATATATATATATATAGAGAGAGAGAGAGGCGGGTTCATACGAGGACGGTACCAATTTACGAGAATACGAGGACAATCCTCGGCCAATCATTTTGTACATGAAATTTTTCATGTACAAAATCATATGTGATTTTGTAAGCATCAAAAAGGACACGTGCGACTTTTTTCGTGGGCAAGTCGCGGCTAATCATATGTGATTTTGTACGTGAATCATATGTGATTTTGTACATGAAAAATTTCATGTATAAAATGATTGGTTGAGGTTTGTCCTCGCATTCTCGTAAATTGTTAGCGTCCTCGCATGAACCTCTTTCTATATATATATATTATATACATATAGGGGTAGGTTCAAATGTGAACTCATTTTTGGTTGTGAACGTGAGGACGAATCTCAGCCACACATCTTCGGTTATGGTGGACGCGATCACGGAGGATTGACGCGATTCATGGGAGGGTGGAGATTATTAAAGGAGGGGAACTAGGTCAAAGCCGCCTTTATTGACCGGATAAGTGGCTGAGATTCGTTCTCACGTTCACAACCAAAAATGAGTTCACATTTGAACTTTCCTCTATATATATATATAACTTATTAATTTTAAATTTTGAACTCAATGACAATAACCATCCTGATTAATAAGGTTTTAATTTTAAACACATTTGTATACAAGATAAACATTGATGCTACTAATACATTGTAATATTGCATAAACTTCGTATTTTTTGATGAGCAATTGCTAAAAAAATCAAAAGACTTGTGTTTATAAAAAATATCTAAACTATTAAAGTTGATTAAATTTTAACAATTTAAAATTTTAATAAAAGAATTAACAAGTTGTTCACTTCATATATGATCAAAGCATAAAAATATAATAGTTTTTACTTATTTCTTTTATATCTGGATTTGGATTTTTGTTGATCAACAAACAATTTGAATCCAAAGTGTTGGTAGGTTGAAATCATAGGGACAGGGTAGTTTGCAAGACATGTCATCAAACCCTTCTACTTCAAGTGCTTTCCTTAAAAACCCTCTTTCATTTCTTCATTTTTATTCAAACCCTCCTTCTTCTAACATAAAAAATATGACTTCTCGATACACGAATGTTTTCTCCCTGCTCATCGCCATGTTAGCCACTAAGCATTTTTTGTCATCAAACCTAGAATTTGTTAGGTTTTGGATAGAGGAATTTAACGTTGTCTCGTTGTTACCAAATCCATATGCTGATTGGTTAGATGGTCACCACCACCATCGTGACAAGAAGGCCAAGAAATTCGACATATGTGATGATTTTCCTCGTGATTCCTTACCTCCAGATACCAACACCACAACGACATTTTGCATCGATCATAATGGATGTTGTAACTTTACGTCTATCCAGTCTGCAATTGATGCAGTCATGACACCTAACCCTAAGAGAACAATAATGTGGATCAATAATGGCATTTACTTGTAAGTTGATGTGTTTTCCGGTATGCATTTACTTGTTAAGTTTTTTTGCATTTGTATATACTTGTTCTACTTTTCCTTAACTCTCTACTTCTTCAAGAATGTCTCAAATACTTTTTTATCTTTTCAAAATATTTTTCCGTAATACTATTTTGCACAACCTTTTTCGATAGAGATAAAAGTTTGCGTACATCTTAGCACAAAAACCTCTTCTTAAGGAGACATATTTGGTTTACATGTCCTACAGTATTATATATTGCTTCTTCCGCTAACCAGGTGTTAACATGTTTATCATTTATTGATGATATATCGACTTACTTGTTATGTCAAACTTAAGCGAAAAGGTGATAATCCCGAAGACAAAACCGAATATAACATTTCAAGGGCAAGGATATACTACAACCGCAATTGTATGGAATGACACTGCCAATTCTTCACATGGCACGTTCTACAGTGCATCGGTGCAAGTGTTTTCCACAAATTTCATAGCGAAGAACATTAGTTTCATGGTAGGCATGAATATAAGACACACTCGAAGCTTAAATCAATACATTTTTAGAGAAAATTAACGTTACAATTTTTTTTATGGTGCAAGAATGTGGCACCGATTCCTAAGCCCGGAGATGTTGGAGCACAAGCGGTAGCGATTAGAGTAGGAGGAGATCAAGCTGCATTTTGGGGGTGTGGATTTTTTGGAGCTCAAGATACTCTTCATGATGATAGAGGTCGTCATTACTTCAAGAATTGTTATATTCAGGGTTCAATCGACTTCATTTTTGGCAATGCAAAATCACTATATGAGGTACAGTCTGTCTGTAGCTAGGGTAATTGTTATACATACATATATATATATATATATAAGATTAGCGTTAACCACAAGACTTGTGGCGTACTGGTTAACACTTGTGGGCATGATAGATAACCCATCTACCCCATGTTCGAATCCGGTTGCAAACAACTTGTAGCCACTGAGGAATTATAGCTGCATTTAGGATACCCTTTCAAAAAAAAAAAAGATTAGCGATTTGATGATGAATCAAAATTTCATAAAAAGAAGCATTTTCATGGTGTACACGTGTATGATATATATATATATATATGTAGGATTGCGAGTTGATATCAATGGCGCCAGTGGTGGCAGTAGGACAAAAGGGAATAAACGGAGCAGTAACGGCACATGGAAGAGCGTCGGCGGATGAAGACAGTGGGTTTGCATTCGTTAGATGTAACATTGGTGGTACTGGAAGGATATGGTTAGGTCGAGCATGGAGACCCTTCTCTAAAGTTATCTTTGCTTACACTTTCATGTCTGACATTATTGCCCCTGAGGGATGGAATGACTTCAATGATCCCTCCAGAGACCAGTAAGTAATTAATTATGACTACTTAATATTACTTATCACTACTTAATTCCACGTTGAGTTCATGTCCAAATGTCATAATGTACTACGTAATTGATGAAGCTTGGATTTATAAGATCAAGTAATTGTATGTCTTGCATAAATGTGTTACAATATGATGTAGTGACATTTTGGACATAGTTTTTTTAAGGATATCGTTGAAACTAAAAAAATCAATTAGTTTTTTTTTTGTAAGACGGTTTTGAAAAATGTTTGATGAACACGTCTTTTTGTAAGACATTTGTTTTTGAAAAAGACCTTTTCAAATAATGTATTATAAAAAGACTAGTCATAAAACATTTTAATTCAAAAGTGTCCTAAAAATTTGCTAGCACTTTACAAAACATCATATCAATTATATAATACCTTTACATAAAATATACAATTATTTGGTGATATAAGCTTAAATCCAATAAACTAGTTAATTATAACATGTAGACATATTTGAGTGTGTTATAAAGTTAGTTTTGTTGTAGTCTTGTTGTATATTGTGGATGCATGACTTGTACGTTGTGGATGGCAGGAGTATATTCTACGGAGAGTACATGTGCATGGGAGGAGGAGCAAATACATCAATGAGAGTACCATATGCCCAAAAGCTTAATGACACACAAGCTTCTCTTTTCCTTAATACTTCTTTTATAGATGGTGACCAATGGTTGCAATCACAATTGTAATTAACAAATTTATTAATTCATCTTTATAGTTAACTATTAACTATTAATTATCATAAAAAAGATGGTTATCTTTTCCTTTGTTTTAATACTACAATAAAATGGGTATTTCATTGATCATCATTTAGAGTATTTGATGAGACTTTTTATACTAATGATTGTGATTCTTGTACAATTATGTTACTATAAGTTGTTAGGGAAAAAAATTAGGCGATCTAACAAGTTCTAACGATGAGACTTTTCAAGTATGAAGAATAAAACAAACCCACCCACATAGAAAAACATCTTCAAAAGAACTCCATTTTATAGAGAATTGATGTAGGAAGTTGTAATTTATTATTAACAAATGATAGACAATTTATATACAATTCTTGAGACTAATTTAAGAAGAGAATAACCTATTCTAGGATAGTAAGAATGTACATAAAGATATAAGAATCACTTATTTTGTAAGTTATGATTCATCATTGATTATGATGATCTTGTATTGATGATGAATATTGGGAGTTATGATTCATCATTGATTATGATGATCTTGTATTGATGATGGTGATTTTGTGTTGATCTTATCATGCCCCCGCAAGATGGTCGGCCAGGAGGAAAGACCGATCTTGTTTATTAGAGATAAAAATGATGTACGAGGTAAAGGCTTTGTAAAAACATCTGCAAGTTGATGTTAGAAATGTATGAGACCCGCAGGTTGCCATCTTGAACGTTTTCGCGGACAAAGTGATAGTCGAGAGCTAAATGCTTCATTTTTGAGTGAAATACTGGATTGGCACTAACGTAAGTGGCCCCGTCGTTGTCACAATATATTATAGGTTTTTGAGATGAAGTTAATCCCAACTCCATAAATAGGTTACGGAGCCATAAAACTTCAGCTGTTGTTGTAGCAACAGCGCGATATTCGGCTTCAGTGGATAAGCGAGCTATTGTTCGTTGCTTTTTGGAACTACAGGATATTGAGTTTTTTCCTAGATAAACAATGTAACCTGTAGTTGAAATGTAATCATCTCGATTAGGGGTGAGCATCGGAACCGGGTACCCGCCTTTGGAACCAGAACCGCCTCGGAACTGCCGATTCCGGAACCGGAACCTATGTGATTGGTTCCGGTTCCTAAAATACGGAACCGATTAGGACCGGTTCCGGTTCCGGTTCTCATTTTTTTGGAACTGTTACCCGCTGGGTACCCGCTACCCGCCACTTTTAAATAAAAAATATTTTATATATTTATAAATAACAAATAAAAACTCAAACTTTCTAGTTTGTTTATGCAATAATTAGTTTTTATTGGATTAGTTTTGACCATTTGTTGTATTTATTATTTTAAATCGGTATTTTGAAGTTTATAATTATATTTTTATCGTATGAAATGTAAAAAAAAATTAAAAAAAGTTGAAGTCGGGTACCCGGTACCGGAACCGGTTCCGGTTCCAAAATATAAGGAACCGGTGTTAGCGGTTCCGGTTCTGGTTCCAAAATTCCAGGAACCACCGGGACCGGTTCCGGTTCCATGAAAAATGGCCGGGTACCCGGTTATGCTCACCCCTAATCTCGATCACGTGCCCAATCTGCATCAGAGAATGCATGAATGCGTAGTGGAGAATCTCGATGAAGAATAAGTCCTATGTGTAATGTCCCATTTAGATAGCGAAGAAGACGTTTTAAAGCTTGCCAGTGAATAGTTGTTGGACGATGCATATATTGTGATAGCTTGTTGACAGAATATGCAACATCTGGTCTGGTGATGCTGAGATATTGAAGACTGCCAACTATTGCTCGAAATACCGTGGGGTCAGCTAGTGAGGTGCCTTCCAAAGTAAGAGGTGGGTGGGTTGCAAGGGGAGTGGCAACTGGTTTTGCTGATTCCATGTTGTACCTGCAAAGAAGATCAGAAATATATTTCTTTTGGGTTAGAAAAATTCCTTTAGCATGAGGAAGTACTTCAACTCCAAGAAAGTAGGATAACGGACCAAGGTCCTTTAGAGAGAAATATTTGGCTAAGGAAGTGACTAGGTTGTCAAGGTGAGTATTGGAGTTTCTTGTGATGATGATATCATCTACATAGACAATAAGGTAAGTGGTGGAGGTTTTGGTGCGAAGAATGAATAAGGAGGAGTCCGGCAACAGAATTTTTGAACCCGGAGGTAAGAAGGAAATGACGTAATTCTTTGTACCATGCACGTGGTGCTTGTTGAAGACCATAGAGGGCTTTACGTAATTTACATACATAGTTTGGATGTTGTGCATCAAGGTATCTAGGGGGTTGGGCCATGTAGACATCATCGGTGAGAGTGCCTTGAAGGAAGGCATTGTTGATGTCTAATTGTCGGAGAGACCATGCTTGACTTACTGCTAGAGATAAAATGAGACGAATAGTAGCCGGTTTAACAACCGGACTAAAGGTTTTAGTATAGTCCAACCCACTTCGTTGGTGAAAACCTTTGGCTACTAGTCGAGCTTTGTGACGTTCAATAGTCCCATCGGGTTTGTATTTGGTTCTAAAGATCCACTTACACCCAATAACATTTTGTGAGCATGTTGGTGATACCAAATCCCATGTCTTGTTATTAAGGAGAGCATCAAACTCGACATCCATTGCTTGGCGCCAAATAGGATTTTTAAGTGCTTGGGCAATGGTTTTTGGTTCGGTGGTGGTGTTATGAACTTGAGCATGGAGGTTCATTTTGTTGATGGGTTTGCGTATTTTGTTTAAGTGATAGAGTGGTGATAGTTCTTCGAGGAGATGGAGGAGGTGGTGGTGGCAGCATTGATGTTGGAGTAGAGGGAGAGGAGTTGGGAGATGGAGATAGTGGGTTGGGAGTGGGATTGGCATGGGAAGGTAGAGTGTAAGGAGTAGTATTGGTATGAGGTGTATTGGTATTTGGTGTGGTTGAGATAGGATTGCTAAGAATTGAGATGATGAGAGGGCACCATTCATCAAGGGAGGGAGATGAAATGTTTTCTGAATTTAGTTTTGAGAAAGGAAATTCATTTTCCACAAAGTGGACATGGCGAGAGGTGAAGGTTTTCCCAGATTGAGGATTTAGACAATAGTAAGCACTTTCACTTGGGGAGTATCCAACAAATATACATGGTTGAGATTTTGGTTCTAGTTTATGTTTGTTGTAGGGGCGTAACCATGGATAACATAGACAACCAAAACTTCTTAATTTTAAGTAGTTGGGAGGTTTGTCAAATAGTTTTAAGTATGGTGAAGAATTTTGTAGGGTTGGAGTGGGAAGTCGATTTATTAAGTAGACCGCGGTGGTAAAAGCATAAGGCCAATGAGTAAGTGGCATAGAGGCATGGGTGAGTAATGAGAGTCCGGTTTCAACAATCTGTCGATGTCGGCGTTCGGAGTATCCGTTATGTTCCGGGGTGTGAGGTGGTGTGGTGAGGCGTGTTATGCCATCATTAGATAAGAGGGTTTTTAGGGACTCATATTCACCACCATTGTCGGAGTAAAGGGATATAAGGGGACGTTGGAAATATTTTTCAACCAAAGATTTATATCGGAGAAAAATATCTTGTGTCTGATTTTTGTTTTAGGGGGTAAAACCATTACTAAATTTGTTTCATTCGAACCCATATTGAAACTAGCATCAAATTATCACTATATTTATTCCTTTTTCTACTTATGTATTTTGAGTAATGATCCACAAATATGAGATAATATTTGTAGCCATCACTAGATAGGGTGGGAGAGGTCCAAAGGTCCGTAAACACACATTCTAGAGGTGCATTTGAGGATATAGAAGAAGTAGAAAATATACATTTGTGACTTTTATTTCAAGCACATGAATTACAATTTAAAGTTGCAAGACTAGGAATATGAAGATTAAACGTAGAACTTAAAAATTTAAGGACTTTAATAGATGGATGGCCGAGGCGGTGGTGCCAATCTTGGGGAGATGCTTTTGTGCTTGCGAAAACGGAAGGAATGGTTGGTTGTAATTCATATACACCCCCTTTAGTTGGACCCCGGAGAAGAGATGCCCCCGTTTTGAGATCCTTCACACAAAAGAAATATGGTAAGAATTCGATAGACACATTATTATCAATACAAAATTTAGAGATAGAGATGATGTTTCGAGAGATTGAAGGAACATAGAGAACATTAAATAGAGAGAAGGGATTGGATGAAGTAGGAAGGGTAAGAGAGCCCGTATGAAAGATTTTTAAACCTGTGTCGTCACCAATGATTAACTCCTCTGTTCCATCGTAAGGGTTGTGGAGAGAAAGGTTTTGTAGATCATGAGTGACATGGTGAGATGCGCCACTGTCAAGAAGCCATGAAGACGTGGCAGGTTGTTGAGCAGTAAGTGCATGAGCTTGAGGGCGTGTCTGATGGAGTGGGGAAGGAGGAGTTATGTTAGGGAATTGTTTGGTAAAAATAGGACATTGAGAGACGACATGTCCTTTGTCACGACACCATTGACATTTTCCCAAAAATTGTCGGGGTTGTCGGAATGATGAGGGAATTTTGGTAGGAGTGGGCAAAATACTAGGAGTCATAGACCAAGATGGGAGGTTTTGGTGGCGGGTGTGTGCAACAAAGGCAGTGGTTGGGAGGTCAATGGTTGGTGAGGTTTGTTGAAGAGAGAGTTCTTTGTTGATTAATTTCTCATGAAGTTCTTCGAAAGATATGGTAGTTTGCCTTCCATTTAGGGCATCGATGACGGAGTTGTAGGATGAGTCAAGACCGGCAAGAACACGATCAATGAGGTCCTCATGGTCAATAGGTTTGCCAAGGGCGGCGAGGTGATCCGAACATGCCTTGAGGGATTGCATGTAGTCGGCTATAGAGCGGTTTCCTTTGGTTATTTTGTGAAGTTGGTCTTTAAGTTGTTTTATGTGGCCACGGCTAGGTTTTGCATAGGTTTGAGCAAGAATGTCCCACATCTCTTTAGTGGTAGTGGCTTGTGAGACAAGAGGAACAAGAGAAGGAGAGAGTGTACCGATGAGGGCACCGAAAAGTAGTTTGTCTTGCTGAACCCATGTTTGGTACGACGGGTTAGGAGTGTCAACGTTGTTGACAAGAAGAGTTTTTGGTGGGGGAGACTTTGAGCCATCAATGAAGATTTGGAGATCATGGCCGATGAAGATGGCCTCAATTTGTAATTTCCAAGAGAGGTAGTTTGTTGGTGTGAGTTTAATGGAGTTGGTAATATTAATAGATGTGAAAGGTTTAGTGGGTTCAAGAGAATTGGGAATGAGAGAAGAGTTGTTTTGATTTGCCATTTGGAATGTGAAGGGAAGAAAATGTGGGTTGTAGGAAGAAAAAGTTGGTCTATGAATTAAAGCTCTGATACCATATAGAGAATTGATGTAGGAAGTTGTAATTTATTATTAACAAATGATAGACAATTTATATACAGTTCTTGAGACTAATTTAAGAAGAGAATAACCTATTCTAGGATAGTAATAATGTACATAAAGATATAAGAATCACTAAAGATTGTAAGTTATGATTCATCATTGATTATGATGATCTTGTATTGATGATGAATATTGGGAGTTATGATTCATCATTGATTATGATGATCTTGTATTGATGATGGTGATTTTGTGTTGATCTTATCACATTTTACCAACAAAAAACCCAAGTTAAATTCTATAAGATCACAAACACAACATCAACGATTTAAAAAAATCGCAAGCATACAATGTTGAAAATTAGCATTAAATATATATTGATGATATATATATATATATTGACTAGTGTTGGCTCCGCACGTTGCGCGGTGTGACGATAATTTTTTTATTAGAGTATTAAACCGAGTTAAAATGAAGAGCAATTTCTCAGTAATGTGAAAAATGAACATGTTTTTATAAGTCGTTAATTACATATATTCTTAATCGTTTGTTATTACGATGAATTTATGATATACCAATAATACTTTTGTATTATATTATTTAAAAACTCAAATGATATGTCCCATAACCATATTACTATTATTGAAAATAATATAATGCAAATTAGTTGATCAACACGTAAGGCGGGTCGCATTGAAAAATCAAGATAGCAAACTATTAGAGTAACGATTTTCTAAAAATATACGACTAATATCAACTGTATAATTAGTCACAAATGTATCAGTCATCTTAAGAGTGTCCACAATCATTAACCTCTTGAGGGGTTAATGACTCTGCCATATCAAATTTCTCTTTCTTACACATTTTATAAACATTTCATTAGACCTCGCAAACGTGTCGTGTCGTGTCGTGTCAGGTTCAAAGTTAAATGGTTTGAGAATGCCTAACCCTAACCTGTTTAATTTTCGTGTCATGTCGTGTCGTGTCATGTCATGTCGTGTTGTGTTGTGTCAGCTCATTTACTTAAAAGAGTTTAAATGTATTAGCCAAACCCGTTTAATTAGTGTCGGGATATCATGACGTGTCAGTTTTTGCCAAGTCTACATGGAATGAAAAAAATAATAATCATTTATTATTATTATTATTTAGTATTTACTTTATTAAAAAAATATAAATTGTGCGTTGTTGACGCCCGTTGCCTAAGGGCCTAATATAAATGGTTATTTGGGTCAGTTTCGAGTTGAAAGTTTTGACCCTCACCTTACCCATTTATTTTCGTGTCGTGTTAACTCGTTTACTTAGACGGGTTGAAATGCATTATCCAAACTCGTTTAATTCATGTCGGGTTCGTGTCGGGTTAGCGTATCGTGCCAGTTTTTGCTAAGTCTACATTTCATTTTTCAATCATGGACCGGTCCATGATTTATACAATAAAAATTATAATAACTAAAAATTATTTATTTTAATAAATAACGAAAATTAAAAATTTACAATGTATTACGAAAATTAAAATTTACAATAAATTAAAATTTTAATATCTATAATATTTTTTGATAAAAATAAAAATTTAGATGAAGATAATTTATTAAGAATAATCGTTAAACTTTAAATAAAACTCATTTTTGATGTACTTTTAAAAAAAAAGTGATTGCAGAGATAATTTTATTATTTAAAGTAAATAATTTTTATTGGTTTGATTAAGTAAAAAAATCCTAAATTTTAATATTTTATTACTTATTTATTAATTGATCTCATTATTGTTTGAGGAGGAATCGGTGAAGAACCAATTCATCCTAGGTGGCAAAAACTCTCCCATTTCCACTAATAAATAAATTTACGAACCGGTTCTTAGAAGTTTGATAACCTCCCACTGTAGATGCTCTAAGTTATTATAGTAATTTTTACCACATAAAATAGAATTACTATTAATTCTATAAGTTGTCAAAAATGCATCATTTCCTTTAATCGATATATGCTCACGTCTTTCTTTCAATTTAACATCTTCTTACCAACGTGAGATAACCAAAACCAACGTTACATTTTAATATTTAAGATTACTTAATTATTATTGTTGGGTCACCGATGATTTGGTGATGAACCACCTTCCTTTATATGAATGAATTTTTACAGGTTCTTTTGAAGGTCTGAAATATGCTTAAAGTATTGAAGAGTCAAAGACTATTCAATCAAGGGGTTGTACATCAAAAAGTGGAATTTTTGGATGTATCAACCAACTTCAATATTCAGACCATCTTGCCAAGTCAAGATTGGGTCACCAATATAGTGGGTCACCGATGGTACACTCAAAAGTCATCAAAAGTACTAAGGACATCAAATAAGATGAGGTCATCAAGTTTGATGTCATGGTCACCGACACTATGATCTTGGTCACCGAAATTGCAGGTATATTTTCTAAGGCTGTGATATCAACTCACAAGGGTATACACTTTTGTCACTTAGTGAAAGAAGAAGTTATCAAGCAAAGTGTACACTTATCAACTCCAGCCTTATAAGGTATCCACCGATGTGATACATAGTGAGATGTATCACTTAGCAATTTCAAAGAGATAAGTTCTTGACTCACATCAATTGCAAGACACGTGAGCCAGCAAGAACTTGGGCACCAAGCCTTAATTAAAGACATTCTCTTTTATTCTTATAAAAGGAATATTTGTCTTTTAGCTAAAAGGCTTGATGGGACTTCACAGAGCATGAAGAAAAGAAGATAAAGTTATCTGACATTACGTGCTACAAGGAATGGTTCATCCATTATTCTAGTACAAAGGAAGTGGTCTCTTCCTTTGTCCATCGTATAATCTTCCACTAATGAAACCTTGACAAACCGTCCACTTGCATCCCATGCATGGACACTATAAAAGGAGATGAAGTCCTTCCCGTAAATCTCACGCTTTCAACAAATCTTCGAGTGATTATTTGTTTGATCGTGGCAAAGCCGTGTGCTATAACGATATTGTTTTAACTTGCTTAGTGTAATAGTTAATTATCGTTATCTCGTGTGTTTAGTTTGATAGAATAGTCTGCCTGTTCTTTTCCGCATCAAACTATCTGTGTGTAAATTTTTAATATTTATATTAAAAAATTTAAAAAGAGTATATTCTGTGTGTTTTATATTCAACCCCCCCTTCTACAAAACCCTCTCTTAGTTAGCCATCTCTCTTTGGGGACTAACAATTGGTATCGGGCGATTGGTTTAATCTCATAAACCGTATCCGTGATGGCTACTACCTCAAATGTTGATGGTACCTTGCGTACCTCTTCCAAGTAATACATATGATTTAGGATCTTTGGCTAAACCCCCAAGATTCAACCCAAACAACTTTGGGTTATGGAAAAATCGCATGTTATTATTCTTGAAAGGGATCGATTGCAGGTATCCCAACATTCTCAGTGAGGGACCTTTTGTTCCTAAAATATGGGCTTGCTTTGGCCCTCAAAAGGACGCTGAAGGAAAAGACATAGAGTCAGATGACGAAAGAAGTGAGAAAACTGGTAGATATATCATCAAACCTTCTAACAAATTTAGTGAAGATGATAAACGCCTAGTCGCTTTAGATACTAAAGTCAAATCTGCTCTTGCTGTTTCCCTTCCTGATGATGTGTATCATTCTCTTCTTAAACCTTCTCACTGCTAAAGAGATGTGGGATACTTTGAATGTCTTATATGAAGGCACCAAAGAAGTAAAGAAATCTAACAGGATCTGTCTTGTTAGAAAGTATGAACTCTTCTCCCATGAAAAGGGAGAATCTCTTTCTACCTACTTTAATCGTTTTAACTGTCTTCTCAACGATCTCAAAGTTCTTGGCCGAGTTTATGATAATGAAGAAGTTCTCTGCAAGTTCATGGATTGTCTTCCAGATTTCTGGGAAACTATCTGTACTTGCATCAAGCAAACCAAGGACTTAGAAATAATGCCTTTAACTGCTCTTTATGGAACTCTTCTTCACTATGAACAAACTAAGAACCAGAGAAAGTCTCTTATAAAGGATATCAAATCCTCCTCTATTGCTTTGATAGGTGATTCAAAACCTTCTTCTTGTATTCCTAGAATCACCTATCCTTCTTCTAATTCTGAAAAAGATATTAAGGAAGACTCTTCTCATCTGTCAGATGCATACTATAGTGCTGCTGATGATGAAGAAGAAGAATCAGCCATTGACATACTTTCTGATAGTATGGCAATGCTTGCTGGAAACCTTAAAAACAAAAGATTTTCTTCAAACCGCTCCAAATTTAATAGAAAACCTTTTTCTCAAAAATCCTCTTCTGATAAAGCAAATGAAGAATGCTTCAATTGTGGAAAGAAAGGTCATTTTGCTTCTGAATGCAGATCAAAAGCTTCTTCTTCTAAACCTTCTTCTTCTTATGGCCATGACTTCTCAAAATCAGCTTCTAGGAAGCATGAAGAGAGAAATAGCCAATCCTCTAAAGAAAATTCTGAATCAAAAGAAACCTCAAGGTACAAGAAATACAAAGCCAAATACAAGAGAGAAAAGGAGAGAAACCAAGGTAAAAATAAAACCTTAGTTGCTGAGGCTCATTGCTGGGAAGATGAGCAAACCTCTGAGAGTGAGAGTGAGTATGTCACTAAGTGCCTCATGGCCAAAATTGATGAGATAGAAGACATGGAGAAATCACTCTACACCACTCTTGTATCTGCTGAGGGATCCACTTCAGGGACAAAACCTCAGGTACATCCTTTTACCTTTCTCTCTGATGATCAAAAGGCTGATGCCTTTGATTCTTTAACTGTTGACTTCTGTGACTTAAAGATTCAAAAGAAAAAGGCTGATATGCACATAAAATGTCTAAATGATCAACTCCTCTCTTGCTTTTCAAAACTAAAAGATTTTGACAAAATGAAAGCTGATCTGGAAAACCTTCGGTACTTAAACGACAGTCTTTCTGAGGAAAAATCAAAGATTTCTTCCACTCTTGAAAAGGAACAAGAGGTTCTGTCTAAATGGACTAAATCCTCTAAGAATCTAGAAAGGATCCTTCAAGATCAAATCACCAGCAAGGATAAGTCTGGCCTTGGTTATGGAAAAGATGTTCCTCAACCTCTTGACCTTCCACTCCCTTCCTCTTCTGAGTGTCAAGGTTTTCCTGCTGGTTTCCTTTCCGATGACGATGATGATCTCTTCGGTTACTCATCTGAGGATTCTACCTCCGTTCACTCTATAGATCTACTTGACATGCTCAAAGTAGAATCTGGTTCCAAAAAGTTTGGAGTCTTTGTTAAAGCTAAAGAAATCTCTTCTGAGTCTTCAAAGGTTTCAACTTTTCCAAGCTCTTCTTCTTCTCCCAAACCTATCCAAAGACTTTTAAATTCCTTAAGTCTGCATGAGTCAAGGTACTCCCAGGAGCAGCCTTCTGAAGTTGCTGAGTATCCTTCTTCAAAAAGATTTTCTCCTCAAAAGAAAAATTTTTCTAAATCAAATTTTTCATCTAAAAGGAAATCTCAAATAGCTACTGACTTTATTCCTCGGTCAGTAAACTTGAAGAAATCAAGAAACCCTGGTAAAGGTATTCTTGGACCAAGACCAGGGTTGGACACCCCTCTTCTTCTCATTCCTCAACCTCTGTCCAAAGTTTAGATGATAGGGATTTTAAAAAGGTCTTTCCTTTAAAGAAGTGCTATAACTGTGGCAACACTCTTCATCTTGCTAAAAATTGCCCAATAGACTTGGCTCCTTGCAAATCTAAAATGCCTTCTAATCCCAAAGGACCCACCTCAAAATGGGTACCAAAAGTCTAAATTTGTTTCTGGGTGCAGGTACCAAATAAAGATCACATATGGTACATGGATAGTGGGTGTTCAAGACACATGACCGGAAACAAACTTCTTCTCTCTAACTTCTCAAAAGAAAAGGGACCCACTGTTTCCTTTGGAGGAAATGGAAAAGGGGTCACCAAAGGATATGGTACCATTTCAAATGGAACCATCACTTTCTCCAGAGTTGCTCATGTTGAAGGGCTAATGTACAATCTTCTAAGCATCAGCCAAATATGTGATTTGGGCTATAAGGTCATGTTCCAGCTGTGTGTGTGCTTGGTCTTTGATGTACGTAACAAGATTGTACTAAAGGAACCCGACTGAATGACGTGTACATAATCAACATGAAGGAAAGTGCAATAGGAGAAGTTGTGTGTCTCCTCTCTCAAGAACTAGCCAAACAAAGTTGGCTGTGGCATAAAAGGTTCTCTCATCTAAACTTTAAAACCTTGAACAAACTCTCCAACAAGGAGCTGGTTGTTGGAATGCCAAAAATAGCTTTTGAAAAAGAAAAGCTGTGTGGGGCATGTGAAAAAGGAAAACTCACCCGAACTTCCTTTAAAACAAAACACTGCTCTTCTATCTCTCAACCTCTTCAAATGCTTCACATGGATCTATGCGGTCCGGTCGGTACACCCGATGCGGGTGGTAAAAAGTATATGCTAGTAATCGTCGATGAATTCTCTAGATATACTTGGGTGTTCTTTACGAAACACAAGAGTGATGTCTTTGAAGAAATCATCGGGTTTACAAGAAAAATTGAAAATTTGAATGGTAAATCGGTGAAGTCCTTCAGAAGTGATAATGGCACAGAATTCAAGAATGCTGTTCTGGAAGATTTCTTTGACCTAAAAGGAATCTCTCAGAACTTCTCTGCCGTACGCACTCCTCAGCAAAATGGTGTTGTTGAAAGAAAGAATAGAACACTATGTGAAGCTGCAAGGTCTATGCCGAGTGAATCCAAGTTGCCAACCTATTTTTGGGCGTGAAGCAAACACCGCATGCTTTACTCAAAATAGGTCTATCATAGTCAAAAGGCATGACAAGACTCCGTATGAAGTTTTCCATGGTAGAAAACCCTGAGTTGACTTCTTTCATGTGTTTGGCTGTGCATGTCACATGCTAAATGACAGGGAACAACTTGGAAAGTTTGATCCGAAGTCAGATGATGGAATTTTCATGGGCTACTCTCTCTCCTCAAGAGCCTTTAGAATCTTCAATCTAAGAAGACAATGCATAGATGAATCCATGCATGTAAAGTTTGATGAGTTTGAAACTTCTTCATTATCTTGTGATGAAGAAGAATTAAACCTATGGATAAATTCATGTGTTAGTGAAATTCCATCCTCCTCTCAAACCAATCCTCCAGATAGCAACCCTTCTCAGCCTCCCATAAACACCACCTCACCTTCTGAACCTTCTCTTTCTTCTCCACCTCCTGAAACTAACTCTTTAGAAGACCTTACCCACCAAAACACCATATCTCCCTTAAACCCTTCTTCACCATCCCAAATTCCTACCTCATCCTCTTCTCTACCTCCCTCCTTACCTCCTGCACTAAAGTGGACCATGGATCATCCAATAGATCAAATCATAGGTGATCCACAAGTTGGTGTAAAAACCAGAAGAGGAATAAGCAATCTGTGCTTATATGTCAACTTTGTTTCCATTGTTGAGCCTAAGCTGATAAATGAAGCCCTAGCTGATCCTAGCTGGGTAATTGCCATGCAAGAAGAGCTCTCACAATTTGAGAGAAACAAAGTCTGGAAATTAGTTCCTCGTCCATCCAACAAAACAATTATTGGAACAAAATGGGTGTTTCGAAACAAGATGGACGAAGAAGGAACTGTCATAAGGAACAAGGCAAGGTTGGTTGCTCAAGGATATCGGCAAGAGGAAGGAATTGATTATGATGAAACCTTTGCTCCTGTTGCCAGATTGGAAGTTATCCGAATATTTCTTGCCCATGCAGCTTACAAGAATTTTCGGGTATTTCAAATGGATGCCAAAAGTGCCTTCCTGAATGGTGAATTAGCTGAAGAAGTGTATGTGAAGCAACCTCCTGGGTTTGAAGATCCAGTCCATCCATATCATGTATATAGGCTGGATAAAGCTCTATATGGACTGAAGCAAGCTCCACGTGCCTGGTATGACACTCTCTCAGAATATCTACTTAGAAATAAGTACATACGAGGCAAGGTTGACAACACTCTCTTCTTCAAGAAATCACAAGGTAATATCATTCTTGTTCAAATCTATGTAGATGATATTATTTTTGGAGCCACCGATGAATCCTTGTGTGATGAGTTTAGCTCCCTCATGCAAAAAGAATATGAAATGAGCATGATGGGGGAGTTAACTTTCTTTCTTGGTTTACAAGTAAAACAATCTTCAGAAGATATTTTCATAAATCAAAGTAAATACACTAAAGATCTTCTGAAAAAGTTTAAATTTGATACTTGCTCTACCATGAAAACTCCTATTGCTCCTCCTCTTAAACTCTCTTCTGATCCTGATGGCATTTCTGTAAATATTACAAATTATAGAGCCATGATAGGATCCCTTCTTTATCTAACTGCAAGTAGACCTGACATTATGTTTGCTACTTGTCTATGTGCCCGATACCAAGCAAATCCTAAAGAATCACACCTAGCTGCTGTGAAAAGGATTTTCAGATTCAAAAATAGACAGAAAGAGTACAACTGGAAGTTGTCAGTTACTTGGTGGAAAGCTTGTGAGCTGGTCAAGTAAGAAACAACATTCGGTGTCTACCTCTACTGCTGAAGCAGAATATGTGGCTGCTGGAAGTTGTTGTGCATAGATATTGTGGATGAAAAATCAGTTATGTGATTATAATCAATTTTTCTCAAAAATCCCAATAATGTGTGACAACTCAAGTGCAATAGCCATTGCCAACAACCCTGTGCTTCATTCAAGATCCAAGCACATTGATATTAGGTATCACTTTATAAGAGATCATGTCTCTAAAGGTGATGTGGAGTTACATTTCATTCCCACTGATTATCAATTAGCTGATCTGTTCACAAAGCCCCTTGATGAAGCAAGGTTCAAGTTCCTCATTGGCGAATTAGGTATGATAAATATAAACTAACATATACATATATATTTATATACTATGTGTATATATATATATGATATACATTTATGTATGTTATATATATATATATATATGATATATATTTATATATTTACATGTTTATATATATTTATATATTATATGTATATATATTATATTCATTTATGAATATTATATATTTATATATACTATATTTTTATAGTCATATAAAAATACATCTATATACTTTATAACTTATATATATAGTATATATGTTATATATATATATATAAGTAAATAAATAAATAAACAAAGAAAAATATATATATATATACTTGAATGTCGGTGACTAGGTCACCGACGCGGCCTTTCTCTCTCTCTTCTATTTTATCTTTCCCTAACCCTAAAACCACACACACACCCACCGACGGTTTCCTTCACGGCCACCAACCACCGAAAGTCACCACCAACCACCGACGCCGACGTTACCCTTTAAACCACCATCACATCACCTTCCGACATCTGCCCACCGACGAGCCGCCGACGGTGGCTGTGTGCCCACCGACGAGCCGCCGACGGCACCCCCAGTCACCGAAACCATCCCTCTTTCCGACGTCTCTCTCTCTCTCTTACGTCACTCTCAGTCCACCGACGTTTTGATTACGTCACTAGCCAACGTCATCACTATACCCACCGACGTCGCATCCTTGGTTCGAGCCACCGACGTTGCACTGTGATTCGAGCCACCGACGTTGCACCCTTGATTGAGCCACCGACGGTCGCATCTAGCCACCGACGTTTGTCTATCTCTCACACACAAAGCCACCGACGTTTATCTCATTACTGAGCCACCGACGTTTGTCCCTTCTATGAGGCCACCGACATTTTTTTTAAACTCTCCAAGGTAACCTTTTCAAACCTTTCACCTTCTTAACCCTTAAAAGATAACTCTTGACTTACCACTCTTGATAAGCAAGATTATTTGTTCTTATCCCTAATGACATCATCAATGTCAGACCATGCGCCGAATTCAACCCTAAACCCTTAGAATTCTGACCTTTCAATCACCAAAAGTAATCATCAATTTTGAAAGTTGAAATTTCCCTCTCATATATAACCACCCATCCCACTACTTCACCACCTTTCTCGCATCCACCTTCTCCTCACCTTCAAAAGGAAAAACCTGCAACCTGCAACTTCATTTTCTTCTTCAATGGCTTCTCCTTCAAGAATTGGTGAAGAACAAACAATCACTTTTGGATCTCTCTCCTTCCCTGCATGCAATTACTTTGGAAGAATAGGAGTTGACAATGCTCATCCAGAGTACAATGATGTTTGTTGGTTTCTTCAGAGATGCCCTCTACAATATGCTCTGACAGCAAAGCCCAAAATGAGTAAGTTTCTTCTTGGAAACTTTTGGTTAACTTGCACATTTGATGCCTCATCGGATCAAATTATTGCATCTGTTCTAAGTAATGATGAACATGATGTGATCTTCAATGTGGAAGATGTTAGAAGCATTCTCAAGCTTCCTGTTTATGATTCCTATGAACCATTCCCTCTTGGTAATGAACATCAAATGGTGGTTGATGTGTTAAACTACTTGGAAGAGAAGAAGGGATCAAAGTCAAAGGGTCCAGGTACTTTATTGCGTAAAAACATGGGAAGTATTTGGAACTTCTTCTTTGCTCATCTGATTCTGTGTCTGAGCAAGAAGACAGGTGGTCCGGATCAGTCACCTTCTCAAGTAACTGAGCTGGCACATGCTCTTATTTTTCAAAGAAAAATAGATTATGCCAGCTATTTCTTTAATGAAATGATCTCCTCGTTCTCTACCCTCCGACGTCCTCAGGTACCATTTCAGCGACTTTTCTCTCTTATTATTCATGCAAAGTTGGCAGATAAATTAGAGAAAAGAGATGATATAGTATATGATCTCCCTCTCCACCAAGTGGTATAGTATATGATCTCCCTCTCCACCAAGTGGGTAACCAGATCATGAAAAAGGCTGTCTTAGCATCAGACAACCCTCTCAGACCTTCTATGGTTGAGTTTGCAAGGAATGCAACTCTTACTTGGGGAGAGAATGAACCGCGTCTTCAGAGAACTTCAGGTATGTCTTCTACCCCCTCTGTACCTAGAGTCACTGGTGTGCCCAAATCTCTTAAGAGATCCAAAGCGTCGGGCACATCTACCTCCGCACCCACCGATGCTACGAAGCCAAAAGAGCCTTTGGCTTCCACCCAAGCATCCAAACCCCATAAGCGGAGAAACTCTAAAAGCCCCCCAAAGACTTCCTCAAAGAAGTCTAAGGGAACCCAAAGGGTTAAAGCACATGATCCATCTACTGGCTCCCAAAAGCCAGTAGGTGTTGAAAATATCCTCACAAAACCCAAGGAACACTTAGCTACTCCCAGCTCCTCCATGCCCTCTCAAAAGGACTTGGTTGTAAAAAGGGACACCCTTACTATTCCTTCATCAACTTTCTCACTAGTTGATGAAGATGACTTGGATTATCCCATCCAAGGTACCTCTTCTTCACCCCTAGAGCTCTCTCAGCTCCGTGTCCACACTCCACGTGAGAATGCACCACAACCAGGTGCATTTGATGGAGCAACCCTCTTTCTTGATTTTCGATGTCCGACACTACTCCTTGGATAGGTACGTCTCCCGTACATAACAAGGGTGTGGAGGAACCCATTCCTGAGGAATTCCCTCAAAGACACTCTCCTAAGAGTGTCTCCCCCTCATCTCCTAAATACCCCCCAAGAAAATCTACAGGTTTGGTGGATTATTCTTCCGGTGATGATGATGATACCGATCAACCACCAAAGCCTCATCCCTCGCTCCCATGTCTTCAAAGCAAGGGAATGATCTTCTACGAGGCTTTCACCACCTTTACCAAGAATACTATCAGAAGGGTGGAGGTCTTAGAAGAACATGCAACCAAGGAAAAGGAAAGAATGGATTCCCTTTCCTCATCTCTCAGGTCTAACATAGAGGAGTTGTCGGTGAGTCACCCAACTCTAATGACATGTTTAGATCTTCTATATTTGGATATCCTTGATCTTCAGCAAGGATTCTCTTCAAGTCAGGCATCTGTGCTTTCATCCATTCAGGATCTTCGAAGCACCTCTTCTCAGCAAGCCACCAATATCTCTACTCTTATTGCAAATCAACGAGGCAATAATGGAGTCTCTCTCAAGTCTACACACCAAGATTGATAAAGTTCCAACCTCTTCTCCAACGGTTGAACTTGATATTGGTGATTCCTTCTTCCAAGATACTGACAGTTTGTCCTTCAAAGGGTAGAAAAGAAACTTGGGGGTCTCTGCTCTGATGTAGAGAGGATTAAGGAGTTTCTCTCTTCAGTGGGTTTCAAGGGTTCAACCACTGAGGGGGAGAAAAATGTGAAGACCTCCACAACAGCAGCCAAAGCCGCCGACACAGCAGCAGCCAAAGCCGCCGACACAGCAGCAGCCAAAGCAGCCGCCGACGTCAGCATGCCAGCCGCCGACGTCGGCCATCCAGCCACCGATGTGGTGGTGGTCCCTGTTCCTTTGGTACCCGAAGCAGCTGTTGAGGGGGAGAGTGTCAGTGCTCAACCCCTTGAAACTGAAGAAGAGAAGAAAAGAAAAGAAAAAGCCAAAGGAAAGAAGCCTCTCTCTTTTGAAGAACAGGAAGAAGAAAGAAAGAGAAAGAAAAGGATGAGAGATCCTCATGCAGACACTCTCAGACTTCAGCCTGCCCCAGCACTCACCGATCCTCTTGGGGTAATTCTCTCTGAGGCTGAAAGAGAGGAAGCTATAAGGGCTCAGCTTGAGTATGATCAGACTAATGTACTCAAGCTAGCTCATGATGAAGCTGTTCATGCCAAAGTCACCGATGCAATTCAAGCTCAAAAAGATGAGCTTGAAAATATAAAGAAGAAATCTGAAGCTGCAAAATTGGTTGATGAGGCCAAGAAGGCAAAGGAAGTAGAGTGGTTCAAAAGGAGGTTGAAGAATAGAAAGGATGATTCAAAGATCATCGGTGCTACCATTCATCCTCCAACTAAGAATTCTCCCAAACTTCTTATCACTCTTAAAAGAGCTGATTCTCTTATGAAAGTTTGTGAGGTTGATTGGCTTGAAGCTCTTGGTATCTCTGAATGGATAGAGGTTGGAAATTGCATTGACAAGAGCAAAAGCAAACACAAGGAATTAATGCGAATACCATCAGAAAGCTCTTTGTCAAAATGGTGAAGATTCAAAGGAGCATAATATTCTTGTCACCTTTCTTGAAGGTCAACAGATGTACCTTATTCAAAAGGGTCTCTCTGGAGAGTTGGTCAAACCTCCAAAGAACAAAAAGAAAGGACACTTTTCCATGCTTCATGAAAGGGGCATAAAGATTGACGTATCAGGTATTAATCTTTCTATTCCCACTCCTATTGCTTATCCTGAGCAAACCATGATCACCGAGCCTGAACTTGGAGTATTCTTTGAGGACATCTATGGTAACATAGGTTTCTTCAGAGCCTCTGACATTCCAAGGGCTCACAGCTCCTTCCTCTCTGCTATTCTTGGAGTGCCTCCCATTGAAGACCATGGCATCACAAGAATGATCCTGGATGAACTTAAAAGAAGAGAACCCTCCTCAGATCCTTGATCCTGCAGACGTATAGTACAGTATGAACTTTATTAATCATGTACTCTGATCAATCCTATGTGTTGATTAATAAAAGTTCATACTTTTCTTCCATCCCATCTCTTGTTAATATTTTTACAAGCTTTGCACATATTTAAACTTATACTTATTCTTTTATTCAGTTTATACTCTATACTGTACATACTCAGTTAAAAAAAAATCAAAAAAAAAAATGAAAAAAAAAATCTGAGTCAAAAGAACCCAAAAGAAAAATAGAAAGGGTCAAAAAGAATTCTTTTCTAACCTACAGGTATCATCATCAAATAGGGGGAGATTGTTGGGTCACCGATGATTTGGTGATGAACCACCTTCCTTTATATGAATGAATTTTTACAGGTTCTTTTGAAGGTCTGAAATATGCTTAAAGTGTTGAAGAGTCAAAGACTATTCAATCAAGGGGTTGTACATCAAAAAGTGGAATTTTTGGATGTATCAACCAACTTCAATATTCAGACCATCTTGCCAAGTCAAGATTGGATCACCAATATAGTGGGTCACCGATGGTACACTCAAAAGTCATCAAAAGTACTAAGGACATCAAATAAGATGAGGTCATCAAGTTTGATGTCATGGTCACCGACATTTCTTATGATCTTGGTCACCGAAATTGCAGTATATTTTCTAAGGTCGTGATATCAACTCACAAGGGTATACACTTTTGTCACTTAGTGAAAGAAGAAGTTATCAAGCAAAGTGTACACTTATCAACTCCAGCCTTATAAGGTATCCACCGATGTGATACATAGTGAGATGTATCACTTAGCAATTTCAAAGAGATAAGTTCTTGACTCACATCAATTGCAAGACACGTGAGCCAGCAAGAACTTGGGCACCAAGCCTTAATTAAAGACATTCTCTTTTATTCTTATAAAAGGAATATTTGTCTTTTAGCTAAAAGGCTTGATGGGACTTCACAGAGCATGAAGAAAAGAAGATAAAGTTATCTGACATTACGTGCTACAAGGAATGGTTCATCCATTATTCTAGTACAAAGGAAGTGGTCTCTTCCTTTGTCCATCAGATAATCTTCCAGCTAATGAAACCTTGACAGCTGTCCACTTGCATCCCATGCATGGACACTATAAAAGGAGATGAAGTCCTTCCCGTAAATCTCACGCTTTCAACAAATCTTCGCAGTGATTATTTGTTTGGTAATGGCAAAGCCGTGTGCTATAACGGTATTGTTTTAACTTGCTTAGTGTAATAGTTAATTACTTGTTATCTGTGTGTTTAGTTTTATAGAATAGTCTGCCTGTTCTTTTCCGCATCAAACTATCTGTGTGTAAATTTTTAATATTTATATTAAAAAATTTAAAAAGAGTATATTCTGTGTGTTTTATATTCAACCCCCCCTTCTACAAAACCCTCTCTTAGTTAGCCATCTCTCTTTGGGGACTAACAATTATGATTCCACATCATAAAATCCACCTATTTTATACACACCCTTTTATTCCAATATTTCAACTTTTCACCAATATGGATAATAAGACTCAACCACAATTCATCATTTGAGAATACTTAATCCTCATTATGTCACACTCAAAACCTTTTGTTCTTCTTTAATATGTGTGTGTATATATAGGGGTAAGATAAAAAGAGAACTATGAAAATAAAAGAACCGAATAACTCATTCAAACCGTTAGATTGAACTGATTCAACGGATGTGGTTAAAACTGTTAGTTGCTACATACAAACTGTTTATATGGTTCGAAAAATTATAATTTAATTAACTAATGGACTATATATATGAGTAAATTATATATTTCATCATTGTGGTTTGTTAAAAATTGCAATTTTCATTCCTGTGGTTTAGAAATTGTTATTTTCGTCCATATGGTTTGTAATCCTTCCTATTTTTGTTTGTTACGATTTACAATTTATTGTTGTTTTAGTCAATGTGGTTTAAAATTATTTACCGTTTTGGTTCTTTGTACTTTCACTAAGAATTAGCCAATGGACGAAAGTAGCAATAAATTACAAATCATAACGACGAAAATCGAAATTATTAACAAACCATATGGACGAACATCGTCTCTATATATAAACTAGTGTTTCCAACCGCGCGTTGCGCGCGGTGACCATATATCATGTTAATTTTGTTTTTGTAAAAAAGGTAAATAATTATTTTCTATATTCATTAAATGTGATATACTTAAAAATTGTTATTCCCAATTTAACTTATAGGAATTGGTTTCAAGCCTATGTTGGCATACATATATACTATTTTTTTAGTTTAGATGGAGTATAAATAGATTTGTAGAAAATGTTTTATGGAATGAATAGTGTATTTGAATTAATATAAGTTGAAAAAACAATTTTGATTCCTTGTTTCTTATTTGGTATTAGAGTTCAAAGATAAAACCGTTTGAAAGGTAATGCTAGTATTTTTTATTTTGTGAGTATCAATCGAATAATGAAAAGATTTTATAAAATTGTTAACCAACAGATAGAGATAAACCAATAAAATTAGGATATATAAAAATAAAAATAAAAACAAATTCATACATAAAGTGATATAAGTATACAAATAAATCAAAATGAAAATCACATTTGTGGTTGAAGTTACGATTTTAGAATGCTATAGAATTATTTATTAGCAAAACAATAATTGACTGCTACAACTCATTTACACAATTCTATAGCAATAATTGTCGTTGCATAATCATAAGAAAGAAAAAGACTATCACCGGTAACAAACAATGTTTCCCCACCCATCCCTTAACTTGAAAAATTGTTAATCTAAAATTGAAAAAAACTAATGCATTTTTTAAGGAAAAACTTGCATAGTGTGTTTTTCCTTCATTTTGGTGTCAACATCCCATTAAATATAAGATTTAGTACAAACTATAAATAACAAAGTATTTAGCACCATCAATTAACAATTTCTATTCTAATCATGCGCAATTGAACTGCGCCTTCAACCACCAAATCTTACACCCTCAAGAACTCCAAACCTTCAATTTCTCTACAAAAAAAAAACTGAGACGGTTACTCGCAAATCATAAGAATAAAACTAAATGCAATGATGTTGATTGATATGACAAACATCGATAAATTTGAATTGAATATGAAGTGGTAAAGTTATCACCATAATTATGATACACTATTAGATTGTTAAATGGTGGTGAAAAGTAATAGTTTAATGTATAAATAACATCGGGGGAAGCCTTATCTAGAAAGCTAAGTTTTTTCAAACCCGCCCCTCTCACTTAAACAACATGTTCCTTACATCTATGAGAAGATCGTCCCAAACAAAAAGCTTTCCCACATATACAGACAACTTAATCCATACAGGTTTTATGGAAAACCAACCAAAAAGCCCCCAAGAGACTTGACGTTATAGCCTAAGAGATGTAGAGATCCTTGATACTAAAAAACAATGATTTGAAATTATACACTCTGATCACAAACCTGAAGCATAATGTATGTTATAAAATGCAGGGATTTTTAAACTTCAAAGTTGATTTTTGATAACAACATTAAGCTTACATATTGGTTGATAGATTAAGTTGATGATATGTTTGTAACATTCGATATTTATTATTTGAAAACTAATATGACTGACCTATAAATTGAAATTAGTAGTAGCTCTTTCGGACATCAAGAAGTATCAAGCATGACAAAAATCCAAATCAATGAACAAATTGTGAGTTGAATAGGTTTACTTTGATTTAATCAATGTGTATATCTTTCTTTGTCGGTTGGGGTAATTGGTAAGAAAAACAATATAGATACATAGTTAAGGGATGGAGAGAGATCGATACAAATAAAAACAAACCAAAAACAAAATGAAAAAAATTAAGTGACGGAGAAGAGAAACAAACATGAATCAAAATGTAGAAGTTGAGGGATGAAGAAAGTAAAAGGGTTATATGTTGTGGATGGATTAAGAAATGAGAAAAGTAAAAAGTCTTCAAGAAGTTAAAGGGTTTGGAGGTTAAAGGTTGATTAAAAAGATTGTAAAATGACCAAAATGACCCAATTGTAATAAAAAGTTCATTATTTCATATAGGGGCATAAAAGTCTTTAACATAATTAACATTAAAAAAAATCAAAAAAAGAGGAGGAGATGCCACATGGACTCCCAAAGGAGATGCCATGTAGACTCCCAAATGTTTCTCCTTTATATATATATATATATAGATATATAGATTTGTAAAGAAATTAAGTTGTAAAATGATTAACATTAACGATAAACCCATGGATAACGTATGCATTCCTTATACAATGGATGACGTTGCATGATTTTTTTTGTGGAAAAACAGTAGTACATTTAACAATTTTATTAAAAAAGAAACAAAAGTACAACTAAATGAAAAAGGTAACCATCACTCAAATGCATGTCCACTCCTCAAATGACTGGTATAATCATAAAAAATATACCTCGTAATTGTTATCGCGATGGATGTTTCTTGTGCAATTTTGAAAAAAAAAAAACTTATCAACCAAGCAATTCAGACATGCCCTATATATTGATTGATGACATTTTTCATTTTTTTTTTCTAATTATGAATCATCAATAAATATATATAAATGAATAGCTATTACATAATTGTAAAAAATATTATGTCATCTACACCAATTCATGATTTGAATGGATTTAACATGTGATGAAGGATGACAAAATTCAACAAAGTGTTATATTCGTAATGAATGAATATAACTGAAAATTGTAAAAGAAAAGAATGAAAAAATATACCGAAAAATTGTCTTTGTTGTTTAGCAAATTTATGAATTCCAAAATTAAGTTTCGTGTACAATTTGACAAACAAAAAAAAACTCACCAACCAAACAATTTTAAGATACCAACATAATTTCTTGTGCTCTATATATATATAAATAAATATATATATATATATATATATATATATATATTTTGATTCATGACATCTTCTCTAATTATGAATCATTAATATATATATATACATATATTTATGACATTATTGTAAGAAAACACTATGTCATATACACCAATGCATGATTTGAATGAATTTAACTTCTAATGAAGATGACAAAACTCAATTCGGTGTTATATGGGTAGGTAATGAATATAAATGAAAAATAAGAAAATCGTAAAAAGAAAAATAATGAAAAAATATAACTCACAATTGTCATGTTATTTACCAAATTTATGAATCCAAAGAGCGAGATTCAAGTGTAATTGCATCAAAAGAAGCACATGAACCAAGCAACCATAAGATGTCATCATAGTATCTTGTGTTCTATTTATATATATAGATTGATATTTAATAGTAATAAATTTTCATTTATATATATTGATGATTCATTATTAGAAAAGATGAAAGGTTTTTTGAATTGATTATAGACTTTGATTATTAAAAAAATAAAAAATGTAACATTTACTAAGTAATATTTCATTTAGAATGAAATAATTGATTCCACATTTATTTGATTCATCTATAATTTTATAAATTGAATTAAATTGTAAAATAATTATCAATTAAAAAAGTTTTGATTTATAAACACTCAGATATTACTAAGAAAATAAAATATTAAATAAAAATAAATAGACTCATTTAATAAAAGTTTTGATTTATAATCATTATTACTTTACGGAAAAAAAACCAAAAAATACAAAATAAAAATGATTAAAGATTAAACTAAAAAATTGAAAATAAATAAATAGACTTACATAAAATTACAAAAATAAAAATAAAATTTTAAAGTTTAAATATAATTATTATAATTTTATTAAAGACTTGATTTAAATGAAAAAAAAAGTGAAAATTCATTGTATTTAATGTAGTGATATTATTTAAAAATAAATCTAAATTATGAGATAAAAGATAAATATGTTGAATTGTCTCTCCTTAATCCACTCTAGATTATTTTCCTTTGTGTGTGTATATATATATATATATTGATTGTTACTTTAAAAAAACCAAAAAATACGAAATGAAAATGATTAAAGACTAAACTAAAAAATTGAAAATAAATAAATATACTTACATAAAATTACAAAAACAAAAATAAAATTTTAAAGTTTAAATTATTTTGATTGTTAAAGATAAAAGTAAACAAAAGCATTTTATTAAAAATATTGATTTATAATTATTGTTAATCTATATCTATATCTATATATCTATATAAAGCAGAATCATGAGTCGTCCACATGGCACCTCCACAACACATGAATCGTCCACATGGCACCTCCTTTTTTTAGTTTTTTATTTAGACTACTTTTTCTAATTTTCCATCAATCAATAATAGCCATTTATTTACATTTAATTCAAAACCCTTCATCTTTTGTAACGCCATCCTCCTCCCTATACATCATTTTTTTCCTTTTGCATCTCTCAATCTATACACCTTTTTTTTTCTTTTGGATCCCTCAATCTTAATCCATCAGCATCTTCATGAAGCAAGATTGAAGACAAAGAAACAAGAAAGATGACCAAAATCTTAACAACAATACTAAGAAATGGAGCTTTCTTTGCAGACTGTCACTTTGTGTTACTACTTTAATTATATGTAAGATCATAAACCTTTTTACATGTTCGCAATAAGCACATTTTTCGGGAATATGACTTTTAATTTTTCTTGATGAAATTTGAAATGGTTTTCTTTTGATTTTTGTCTTGGGTTTGTTTCGTTTTTTATTTAGACTATTTTTCCTAATTTTCCATCAATCAATAATAGCCATTTATTTACATTTAATTCAAAACTCTTCATCTTTTGTAACGTCATCCTCCTCTCTATACACCTTTTTTTTCTTTTGCATCTCACAATCTCAATCCATCAGCATCTTCATGAAGCAAGATTGAAGACAAAAAAACAAGAAAAATGACTAAAATCTTAACGACAATACTGAGAAATGGAGCTTTCTTTGCAGACCATCACTTTGTGTTGCTACTTTAACTACGTGTAAGATCATAAACTTTTTTAACTGTTCGCAATAAGCACATTTTTTGGAAATATGATTTTTACTTTTCCATGATGAAATTTGAAATGGTTTTCAATTGATTTTTGTGTTTTTAGTTTGATCATGGGTATTATGACTTTTGATAATATGACGAGTGAGTGTTTTTTGTTTGTTTGGAATTAGCAACTAATTTTTTTTGCTTACTAAAGGCTTTGATGACTTTCAAGAGTACATACTAGACTTCAACATTATTTAACAACAAATGTACCATATAATTTTGATTTCCTATATATATATATATATATATATTGATTTCAAGAATTGGGTTTTGTTCATTTGATAAATTATAACTTGTATTTTGTCTTTTTGATGAATCATGATTTAAGTTTCGTTTCATTTGATGAACACTGAAATGTTTTTTTTTCTATTGAGTTTGTGTTTTAATTGCCTCATGAAGCATGAATTATGATTTTATCATTAATGAGTTGGGTCTATTTTGTTGGTTTGAAGTTAACAAATAAAAAAATTGTATATTAACGGCTTTGGTAGCCATAATATTGCCAATGTTTTTAAACTTAAATTGACATTTTTGAGGATGTTTTGTTTAGACAAACTACAAGTTATATGATCATGTCTATTTTACCCATATTTATGATTAGTGTTTGAATTAATTTTGTTGAAGTTATGTCTATTTACATTATATAGGCAAGTGATGATATTGAAACACTTTCTCAATCCGACAAAACCCTTTCATTTTCAGGTCATCCTTTCAACAAATCGACAGAATCCGATGGCTAAGAATGATCAAATCGATACTCTTGATGCTATAAATCTCCAATAGTGGATACCGAAGGTTTGTGAAGAGTTCCTATTTGATGAAATCAATACCAAAAAAGAAGTCCATTTTCAAGCATAAGCAAATAAGTTCTCAAATTTTGAGAAGTTCTCATAATTTAAGAAGTTCAAGCAAACAAATGACAATTACCCATATCATAAATTGGCGAAAAAAACCCTAAGATATGCATAAAGTGAAGGTAGTGCATTTTAAGAGAAATAGGGAGGGTTTTTTTTATTGTTTGTAATTAATGTTTTTGCTAAGGATTAGGTAAAATTGAAATATTTGAGAGACGTAGAAGATTATTAGGTGTTAAGATATGTTTGTGTTTGTAACATGAATCAATATGCAATTAAAAGTTTAAATTACAATATTACATATGTAATGGGTTTATACCGACTTACTTCATTTATTCACTTTTTTCAAGAACCTTAATGACTACAACAATCCACGCGGAATATAAGCGTTTGTTGAAGCAATGTGGAAAAAGGAAGTTGTTGCAAGTATTGAAAATTGTTATCAAAATTATGATTGAGAATGTTGATTTCAATAAGAGTGCACATTCTTAATACATTATGCGGATTCTTTTGTTCTAAAAAGAAACATCAATAATTTTGAATGTATTTGAACCTCATTTGAGCATTGGACGGTTCATTACTTTGTATATTCGTTTGATAATTTTATTTATTTAGTACTGATAATTATAGTGGCTTCGAAACTTTAATATTTTCTTTTTTCATTATTGTATGTATCTCAAAACTATTCAACAACTATTGAACATCAAATTAATTTGATCGTGACCGTCGCGCAAAGCGTGAATCCAAAGACTAGTTTACTAAGAAAACACAAAAAGTTAAAATAAATTTTATTAAAAATATTGATTTATAAGCATTGTTAGTTACTAAGAAAAAAAATACGATAATTATTAAATTATGTATTTATAAAAAGATAAATTTTATAATATGAAAATCAAATCTTTTTGAGACTTCATGGGATCATTTGACCCCCCAAATAAATTTGTAATATGAAAATCACATCTTTTTGAGACTTTATGGTCTAAGAACAACTCATGAGGAATCAGGTCTGAACGGGTCGTAAGCAGGTCTGAGCAGTTGTGAGTCGTGACAGCTCTCGTCACCGGCAAGACTAACTCCATCGAGAATAGCTCTAGAGATGAGAGGTTATCAACTAAGGTGAGAGGGTTTTGGAGTGAAGGGTTTTGAGGGCTTTTGATATCAGATAGGAGCTGAGCGGCCTTTTTAGTGGTAAGGTTAAAGTTGGAATGATGATGTCTGTTTCAAGAAAGCTCCTCCCTTCAAGCTGAGCGAATAAGTCGTATTATTTATCATTAAGCCACTAACAAACACCTCTATATAGTTGAGCGAATAAGGTATATCACTTACTAAGGCTATTAAGCCACTACCAAACAAGCCCTTAGATCCATCTGTGCTTGGTCAATCGGCAAGGGCGGAACGCAACTATTGTAGTCTCGGGGGCCGAAAATATAATGTTATAAAAACTTAGAGATCCAAATGATGCGTACGGAACTTTTTTTTCTATGTGTATAATATTAAATTTTAGAGAAAATTAGAAAACTAAGGGGTCATTTATCAAACATTTACCCGATAAACGTTTACCAAGTCATATTACCTTATCGAATGAACAAGGCAAAGACCGAGAATCTTACCAGGTAAGAACGATGGTAAGGATAAGTGTCTTAGAGCATCTCCAAGAGCTTCGCCAAAATGGAGAAAATGGGGAATATGAGGATTTTGGACAAAAACTTTGCTCCAAGAGCTTCCCCAAAACTTTCTCTAAAATGGAAAATGTATGAGGGAGAAAAGATTTTTCTCCAAATATGGAGATCACTCTAAAAATGATTACTAAGCTTGACCACCAATAAAAAACGTATGTAGAGAAAAAAATAATATTTTAATATTTTAATCAATTATGAATTCTACAAAATGGGATATTTGTTGGAGATGAATGTAAATTTTTTTTAAAATTTTGAGTTTTCATTCCCCATTTTGAAGAAGTTTTGGGGAATTTGTTGGATATGCTCTAGGTAAAGGTGACGACTTTTACTCGGTTAGCGTTTACCGGGTAAATTGTTGCATATAATGTCATTTTGATGGTATACAAATCTTACCCGACAAGGGAAGTAATAGTATCAAATTTTACCGGTAAGTGTTTACTGGATAAGTAATTGGATAAACAGTCTTTAAAACTCTAAACCTTTAAACTAATAACCAAAAAAAAGTAATACAAATTTATTATAATTTTGTACTATTATTAATTAATAAAAACAAAAAAAATTAGATTATTAATACAACACTATATATAATAACTCAAACATTGTTTTTTATATTTTTAAAAACTAGTTTTATATATGTTTGATATCAATAAATTAATATCATAATGCATGAAGAAAAATAGAAATTGAAAAAGAAAAGACGTATGAGATTCAATACCAGGACCCCTCCTGGATGTGGACAAAAGGTGTTAACCACTACAGCAATAAAACTACATGTATTATATGTTGAACATATATAGTATGAGTGAAAAAGAAGATCCCTATGAGATTCCACCACTAAATACATGTGTTGATTTACCTCCCCAATGATAACCATGACATCTACATCTTTTAGGATTTCAACCATCAAAGGTAACACAAATCAATATATCCACCGAATCCGACATAAATCTCAAGGGGGTAAAAGGATCGTTTTCTTATCAAAACATTTCCTTATTATTTTGGCATCATTCCATACACAATAGAAAATGTTGCTCCATTAATGTTTAACAAACATCTAAGATGCCAAAGTGGTAGGCTCACAACCATCATGTACACAGGCCAAAATCTATGTAGTCTCTCGAGACAGGTAAACGAATCATATACCTTGCTAGATCTTCTTGTACTTGAAAATGCAGTCATTAACATAATCCTTATAAACACTCCAACTTGTATTAACATAATCCTTATGAACGCTCCAACTAGTATTAACATAATCCTTATGAACACTCCAACTTGTATTAACATAATCCTTATGAACGCTCCAACTAGTATTAACATAATCCTTATGAACACTCCAACTTGTATTAACATAATCCTTATGTATTAATTAATTTGAGCAAATTCCGATAGATGCTCCACCCACGACAACATGGATTGTGCCATTCACGGCTTCCCCGAGTTGACACACCATCACCAAAAACATGTACAATATCACAAAACAACAACTAAAAAATCAAACAAACCTTGTAAAGTCCATGCAAGTTGAGTTTGAGGGTCGCAGAGGTGGACCCATAAATTGTTCAAGTGGTGACACAATTTGAGTACTATAAAAGTTATCTCATTTTTTTTCCCATAATGTATACATTATGTTGGTTGGTTCCTTGTCCTTGTATAGAAAAGACCAATGTTCAAGTCCGTTCTACATATATTTTTAAAAACATAAAATGTATGTAAAAAGAACACCAAAATTTAAGGTATAAAACAACATATTTGACAAGTGTGGCACTCAAACCTAGGCCTTTTGTATAAAGGCGGGATCATTTACCATCTATCCGTTGAAGTCTTGTGTTAACATATTTCAGTTTCAAAAACTATATGGTGGTACCCAACAAAACAATACGGTGATACTCTTCAAAACCGTAATTTTTTCCCTTACGACGAAACTATGAAGCGATGGCCCATGCCACCCTTACCAATTCATGTGGATCCTCTGGCAAAGAAGAAGTTTTCATAAAGGCCTCAGCTAGTAAAAAGGGAAAATAATATTAAAAACAAAATAGGAAGTAACATAAAAACTAAACAACCGAAACTCGAAAAAAGAGGATCTGTTATACTTGATAAATCGGGCAAGATCTTTTGTAGTTATGGACATGACCGTAAAATGCAATATCCACCTTATATTTCTGCCAAAGCTACTTCATCAAACGAGCCCTCTGCTGCATTATGGTTGTTTCTTAGTGTCTACCAATGCAAAACATTGCTCGATGAACTTAACTTGTTATGCAGAAATGAAACATCTATAATCCGTTGAATTTGAATACCTACAACAACAAAAAAATATTCTTTCACATCAATTTGTTAATAGAAAACAATCTTTAGTAATATTGGGAGTCCCACATCAGCCGGCCAGACAGACAGGACGTGATAGGACATAACAAAAACTTGTTCCAAGTTTGGTACGACACTAGACTGGGACATACTAAACTACCCATATCAAATTAAAACACTAAAACCTGACACAATTCTTTCACCTGCCTACCTCACTCTAGCCGTCCTCTTCATGTCCATTCATATCCAGTCTCTAAGGACCTGTTTGGTCAATTTGGAAGTGGATTTCATTCTAATCCCGAGCTTTCAATGAAATCCCACAAACATTGGATTTAATCCATTGAGGATAGTTGGGATTTCATAGGATTTGTTTGTAATAATGTTTTTTAAAAGTACGTTAAAATCATTCGTTTTGTAATAATCAGTTAATAAAAGATAATTTAATTATTTCTATAAATATATATATATATATATAATTAGTTTTTATAAATTATCCGTAAAGAACATAATTCAATTTCATTTTAAAAATCCTACAAACCAAACGCACCATAGACTCCAAACCCCTCAAAAACTTTCTAAGGGGGCGTTTGGTTCGCAGAATGTTTTCGGATGGAATGGAATCTGTCAAAGGAATTTGACTTTGAAGGAATTGGAATGGAATGTTATCAGGGTTGACCACCTGTTTGGTTGGCAGACATTGGAATGGAATCTGTTAAAGGAATTGGAATTTGTTTGTTTGGTTCACATAACGTAGCTTTGGAATAGGAATGAAATATTGGTAAATGACCAAAATACCCTTTCTAAATATTTTGAAACCGAAATCCAACAACTATGGTTCAGATTGATGGTGGTCGGTAGTGATTGGCAGTGGTCAATGGTGGTTTAGATCGGCGGTGGTTCCGGTAAGCGATGGTCGGTGGTGGTTCAGATTGGCGGTGGTCGCTGATGGTTCGGATTGGCGGTGGTTGACGATGGTTCAGATTGGTGGTTGTTGGCGGTGGTCGACGGTGGCCGGTGGTGGTTTAACCGGAGGGTGGTCGGCGGCAGCGGTAGTCGAAGGTCGTCAATGGTGGTTCAGATTGGCGGTGGTCGACGGTCGTCAACGGTGGTTTAGACCGGCGGTGGTCGGTGGTGGTTCAGATCGGTGGTTGTTGGTGGTGGTTTAGATGGAGGGTGGTCGGCGGCGGCGACGATCGACGGTGGTTCAGACCAGCGGTGGTCGTCAACGGTGGTTCAGACCGGCGGTGGTTGGCAGTCGTCAACGGTGGTTCAGACGGGCGGTGGTCGGCGGTCGGCGGTCGTCAGGTGGTTCAGACTGGCGGTGGTCGACGGCGGCGGTCGAAGGTGGTTCAGACCGGCGGTGGTCGGCGACGACAGTCGACGGTGGTTCAGACCGTCGGTGGTCCGCGACGACGATCGACGGCGGTTCAGACCGCCGGTGGTCGGCGGTGGTCGACGGTCGTCGACGGTGGTTCAGACCGACGATGGTCGACGTTCGTTACCGGTAGTGGTTCAGATCAAGTAGAAAAGATGGGGATAATTTTGTCTTTTTGAGAATATGGGATGGAATGGAATTGAATTCCTTCTCAATTTTGATGGAATGACCAAATCCATGGATGGTGGAATGTGTGGAATTCAATTCCATTCCATAGGTAAACCAAACGACTGAATGGAATTTGGTCAATGGAATTGATCATTCCAATTCCTTCCAATTAGAAAGAATTCAAATATAATACATTCAGGTTTCTTGATTATTACCATAACTTAGCTCTGTTCTCCGCTGGAACACCACATTCCCCACCGGAATCATTACCATCGATCATAAAATGGGCGGATCACTTTCATGATTACTACCGCTACACGAATATTTTTAGGCGTATAAGAGAAATACAACTATAATTTGATTTAAACACACTTACACTTACTTAACATGACTTAATTAAACAAACCTTGCAACCATACAAGGCACAACCGATGATGCAATGGTTCCACTTGTGATTTGAATTCGTCCCATTCTGAAATGTACCCATTTGAATACACCAAATCTCCGATGTGGAATACGACATCTATGTCATTGATGAGCTGGCCAGTGGTATTAATTAAGAGAACCAGGTTGATACTTATTCTACTCATTGGAGCCATCACGTTCCGCCTGAAATAAGCAAATCAATAGGATTTGATTTAACTTTCACATGATACAAAAGTCTATTTTGTATTACCAACTATTATTTAGAACTCAAATGATCTCTTTGAAAAATAGATTCATAACAATTCTGTAGACACCGCAAGAAAAACCATGACGCCAAATATGTTTAAATGTGTTAATAAACTGCTTTATAAGATTTATGTTTATAATACCATACAAGTGTCTTATGAAAACAAGTGTCACATAAAAAGATGGGTTCATAAGACACCTCTCAAAAGTGTCGTATAAAAAAAGCTAATAGGAGGCTTTATTTCTTAAACAAACCTAAAAACTTGTTCGGATGCCCAAAAACATATCTATTCAACGGGAATTATCTAATTTCTTGTTATTCACAAACCACGAATCTATGCTATCAACCCAAATATAACTTTTTACCTGTCCCGTGTCTCCAAATGTAACAACACGTTGTAATGACTTCTTTCCCATGTCTCCGAATATAACAACACGTTGTAATGACTTGTGTCCTGGGAAAGGAGGCGACACCATCTTCTTGCTCCAAATGTTACCATTATATATATAATATATGTCCCATCTTGCAAGTATACCTGAATTAGTTAAGAATAAATATAATTGAATTGATTGATGAACCTGACAAGAATCCTAAAAATGAACAATTTCTAAACAAGATACTTACTTGGTTTGGCCACATAGAAACCAGCAGCAGCCAACTGTTTTTGCTGTAGGAAGTCTAGAGGTTTCCAATACCTCGATACATATATGTTTAAAGACCTGATGATGTCTGTAGAATTAGGTTTTAAGAATCAAGACAACCTTCTTTACGCTACAAGACAGCCTTCTTTGGGAAAGTTTCTCCATTATGTAGTTGGTGTACTACATGTGAAATATATATATATATATATATATATATATATCATATCCACTTGACAAAATAACATGTGACTTCAAACAAGTTATATTTAGAAAACAGGAGTTGAATAAAAACCCAAAACATAACCAAAATTCCAGAAATTACATACTTCAAAACCAACATTGCAACGCAAGTTGTGTTCATAAACATTGAAACACATATAGTTGTTTCATAAACATTGAAACGCAAATACACGAAAACAATTACCAATATCCAAAACAAATCCTAAATCAGTCTTCCAAAAAAGTGAATAAATTAATCCTAAGAAGATGAAAGCCTTGCTTCATGGATTTCATTAGCCAACGATCTGTAAGAATCCATCATCACTTGATACATATCTAGCCACCTCTTTTCGAAACTTGATCGCATTGAAACTGGAACAGCTTTCATAGCCTCATCAAAGGGATAACCAATAACATTACCCTTTACAAATTCAATCAAAAATTTATCATACTCGGGTTTGTACTCCATGTCCATTGTGTTCCCCTTAACTTTCTTCACATGTGAATGGTGTACTACTTCATTTTTCTCTTTGTGTTTCTTCCCTTTAACTTGTGGTTGATGATTTACTATTGCTAGTTTCTTCTCATTTTGTTCCTTTTTAAGCTTATCTCTTTCTTCTTTGCCCCAAATCATGTCACACAGTTCATACACCTTACTGTCATGGTCATCCAAGGATACATTGCTATTTTTCTTTAATGTCTTTAAAAACCGTATCTTTAATCGTCTTGCCTTCTCATACAACTGCCCATCATTCACAGGAATACTCAATCGCATTGAACCCATTTGTTCCCTCCAAAACGTCTTTCTTGTACCTGTGTCCCCGTGTATGCTCATCATTTCCAATATCTTTATCTCGTCATCGCAACTAAACATCTTTTGAAAGAACTTGCCACTTGCTGCTTCCTTGACAGGTTGTAATTGTTTATTTGACGTCTCAATAACCAAAGTCCCCTTCATAATTCATAAAGTTAGACTAGTAAAAAAACATCATAAATAATCAATCATCCTAACTAAGACAATTAAAGGTATTAATAGAAATATATATATATATATATATATATTATACAACTTACTAAGAAATAATAAACAAGACAACATGTAAGATTGTGATGAATATTTACCTTTAGATTGTTTGAGGTTGAAGAGGACGGCAATTCTACCATTGTTGTTTTCTCATCACGTTTCTCTAAAGAAGTATCATCTTCACTGATTGGAACTTTTGATTCAACCATTTGATCATTTTTCAGTTTTGATCTTCTTTCTTTTAAAACTTCATTTGGTTCTCCGGACTCAGAACTATAACTATCTTCCGTTTGATCATCTTGTGAACTATCATCTACAGATTTTGATTGAGACATGGTGTCCCTTTCCACTTGCTTCCTCTTAGATTTTATTTCATGTTCAACCTCTTCTCCTCCTGATACAGATTTCGCACTTGCAGCCATTTTCTATAGCCACCAACAAAAAACAATTCTACAATATTAAATGCAAAACAATATATATATATATAAACCCTCATTGTGTATTCATGTTCAAGATAAAAAAAATCAAAAAAAAAATTATTAGGGTCAAGGGCAGAGCGAGGAATTAACATGAGAGGGAGCATCAAACTAAAAATGTATTAAAATGACAAAAACAACGATATGATATTGATGAAATATTGACCAGATTCAAAAGTGAATTAATCTTCAAAGTATGTTTATAACAATCAAAATTATTTTTATCTGACAACGAGTCACGTGCATTGCTTTTCTCTTTATTATATACTTACTTATCCATATATTTTAAATGTTTTTATTTAAGGGTTAAATATATTCAAATGTAAGGAAGTTTGTCTTTCTTCCTATTTAGTGTAACAAACTAATTTTTTCTCCATTAATGTAATAAAGTTTTAATTTTTCTACTTTGGAACCATTTTACCTGAAGTTCAGGTTACATCCTACATGGCGACGGTAATAACTAAGTTGGCATTAAAAATTAACATCTATTGATTACATGTCAAATGACATGGATTTGATTGAGAAAAATCCAAATATGAAGTATAACTTTCAAATAAAAAAGATGCTTCGTTTTGAAGGCTCTATCTTCAAATTAATCACCTCCCTCACACTTTTCCAAAAAGAGAATTCTATATAATTGTTTTTCATGCTCAATAATCATCTTGTCTAACATTTCCTACTCATACCAACCCTTCTTTTTGGAACCCTAATTTCATGGAGTTTTTTGGTTAGCACTTACCGAATAAAATCTTACCCGATAAATAAATAAATAATAATATCGAACCCCAATTTGTTGCATACAGTACTATTTTGATGGACTAAAATCTTACTCGATAAATAAATAATAACATTGAATTTTATTGGTAAAAGCTTAACCAGGTCAGAACGGCCCCGCCCTAACAAATTTCCCAGTTGTATTATTTTTTGGAGGATGCTGATTAGAGTTGATCAAGATATATATGAATTTTTATTATGTGACTTATCAGGTAAGACTGTCAATACTTGTTATGTTTCTACCGGGTAAGAGTCTTTTTAACGACCTAACGGGTTTTGATCTATCCTAACTTAATTCAACATTTGTATATGATTAAGAAACCTAACAGTTATTAATAGTAACAGACAAAAACAATTGCATTTTCAACAAACCTAAATTAAATTAACATGGTTTAAAGATTAATAAAAAAAACCAATAACAAATAACAATTAAAGATAAATAAGTAGGTAAATAACAAATTAATATAAAACAAATGATAATGTACTAAAGAAATCTTCGGATAACAAATGAGAGACATTTGGGGAGTATCGATTGGGAGTGGGGGGATGAAATTGATCATTAATGGGGGCACCGCTTACTTTAATAATATATGATTTTATATAATAGTATATATATATAAATATAAGAATACAGATTACGGCACCCTCTTCCCCTCTGGTGTTTTTGTATGTGGAAACAAAGTGGTAATCATGGTGGGAGTATGGCATGATTTCACACGGTCAAAACCAAGTTTTTATATTAGTTCTTAATTGTTCCTGTGAAAATATGCAGGGTTCAAGATCAAGGAAAAACCAACTATTTAGATGACAATTATTGACCATAACGAGTATCTATTGATTGATAGTGGTTTAATTTATAGTGTATAATACCCCATAGTGTGTGTGTATCAGTATATGTATATATATATATACACACGGTGCAGTTTCGAGGTCGATGCAGAGGTATGTAATTTATCATCGTACTACGACCACAGTTTCTTGATTAGCAACCGTAATGCGAAAAGAATACTAGAAACACGAAACACACAGATTTATCGATATTTACCTTGAATTTGGACTTGTAATCTTCCTCAACACTTGCTTCTTGCTTGCTTGCTCCCTTCACCTTCACCTTTCTCTCCCAGAGGTTGAGGTTTGCATTACTATATGTACAACAACTTATTCTTGGTTGATTGGCCAAAGTGAAGCAAGTAAATCGTTAAGATTGGGTGGTTTCCAAAACCCCAAAACTTTCTCTTCCTAATTTTCAAATCCTTTCTTCTATCTATTAATTACGGTGACTCATCAACTTCCCATTAATTTTTACACTAATAAAAAAACAAAAACCTTTTATCAATTAATTTATTTCAATTGTCTCACCTAAATTTCTTTATTTAAAAACTACCATATATACACTCTTGAAATATCATTCTATCATATTTGAAATTTATAATCTTTTATTCATACAATGTTATGTATTTTTTAATACTTATTTCATCATAACGAATTCTTTTAATGTTTATCAACAACATTATTTTAATTTTAAAATTTTAAAAATAAGATTGATTAGTCAAAATAGAATAAATTTTTAAATTAAAATATAATTAAGTAAGAGATTCTTTAAAATTTCTTCAAAAATGAAAAAACAAAAATTGAAATCTTTATAAAATATTACATTCATCTCCAACACATTCTTCATTTTAAATAATTCAACATCGATTAAAATGTTAAAATATTTTATTTCTTTATTAAAATATTATTTATTTCTCTTAATAATTAGTTTTAAAGTTTCTTATTGGTAGAAATTAATCAAAAAATGTTTTTCTTACATGATAATCAGATGAGAAAAAGTCTTTATCTCTTTTAACTTTCTCCATTTTGGAGATACTTTTAGGCTATATGTTTGGCAAAATAAGTTGGCTTATAAACTAGCTTATTTTCAGGTTAGGCTATGTTTGGCAAACTAGCGGATAAGCTAGCGGGTGACCAATAAACTAGCTGGTAGCTGATAAGCTAGCTAGTAAAAAATTATAAGAATGTAAAATGACCAAAAATGGCATATTGATAATTAATCAATTATAATATTTTAAAACATAATTAGACAAATATTTAATAATATAATATATTAATTAATACAAGTGTCAATAGCGTGTAGCTAAGTTGGTTAAGGGGCGAGGAGATGTTTGCTCCAATAGACCGTTGGTCTTGGGTTCGATCCCAGACCCCCTCGCAATCGCATTGCCGCTGAGTGAGTCAGGTATGCCCCTCACGTTAGGAATAGGCAGCCTGTATGGGCCGATTTGCGTGTCCGGAAAATACACGTTTTGCTTCAATATTAATTAATATAAGAAAGATGGTAGAAAAATTAAACTAATATATTGATTAAAATAAATTTCAAATAGATCATTGAATAATAATTAAGAAAATAATAATATAAAAATAATTGGTATAAGTAATAATTATTGTAAATAATTATTAAATAATAATAGTGTGTAGTTTATAATAAATAAATAACTTATATTAATTAAAATTAGTAATATTTAATATTTATTAGTAATAAATAATGTTAATGAGGTTATAATTGGAAGAAATGACAATAAACTCCCAAAACGCTACTCCAAGTAACGTTTCAATACGTTAGCTTATGGTTTGCTAAACGCTTACTAGACAATCTCTTGGAGCTCAATTTTAGCTCCAAATCCACAATTTCCCTATTTTCTCTATTTTGGAGAAGCTCTTGGAAATGACGTAAAATGAAAGTAACTTATGTCATTTGCTCCAATCATAAAAAAAGATATTATTATTAAATGTCTTGGTAGAATTATTGAAAGAAAACCAAAACATTCGGGCCGGGCGGGGACTTCTTATCGGGGACGGACCGGGAATCGAGGACATATTCGGGAATTTTAACGGGACGCGGGGGGGGGGGGGGGGGGGCTTGGATGGTGACGATGATCACTGGCCTGACCCGATGTGTATACATATTAATTTTAATTTATATATAGAGAGGTGGGTTCATGCGAGGACGGTAATAATTTACGAGAATACGAGGACAATTCCCAGCCAATCATTTTGTCATGAAGTTTTTTTCATGTACAAAATCATATATGATTTTGTACTAGCATCAAAAATGACACACACGACTTTTGCCGTGGAAAAAATCTTGTGTAATCATATATGATTTTCTATGTGAATCATATGTGATTTTGTACATGAAAAATTTCATCTACAAAATGATTGGCTGAGAATTGTCCTCGCATTCTCATTAATTGTTATCGTTCTTGCATGAACCTCTTTCTATATATATATATATATATAATATCTTTTAAAAAAAATACTGACATTAAAATTTAAAATTACTTTATCTCAACATCCCAAATAACGTTGTATGATGTTTGAACTTCTATTTACTATTATATTATAAAGTAAGACATTGTTTGTAATTGGTTTGATTATGTTCAAGACATTTAGGTTGCGTTTAGTTGATGAAATTTTTTCTGTTTTCTAGAAATATTTTCCAGTGAAAATGAAAATGTGGAAACGCCTTTAGTTCGTTTAGTTTTCAAAAAAATTCCAAAAAAAATTCATTTTCATTTTCTAAATTTATATTAGATTTAGAAAACAATTTTTTTCAGTTTTCAGAATTTTCATTTTCAAAATAATTTTCTACATGCATACACACTTACACTTTTACACACGTGCACATACACACTTTCACATACACACACCTACACTTTCAGACACACACATACACTTTCACGCACATACACATACACAATTTCACACACACACACACACACTTTCACTTTCACACACACACACACACACTCTTTCACACACACACACACACACTTTCACTTTCACTTTCACACTCATACACAATTTCACACTTTTGCGCGCACACACACACACTCACTTTCACTCACACTTTCACACACACACATACACTTTCACACACACACACACACTTTCCCACATACTTTCACTTTCACTCACAATTTCACACACACACATACACTTTCACACACACACTCACTTTCACACACACTTTCACTTTCACTCACACACACACATACACTTTCACACACGCACACACACACTTTCACTTTCACACACTTTCACACACACACACACTCACTTTCACACACACTTTCACTATCTCACACTTTCACACACACACATACATTTTCACACACACACACACACACTTTCACACACATTTTTTCACACACTCACTTTCACACACACACACTTTTACTTTCACACTCACACACACACACTTTCACTTTCACACTCATAGAAAATTTCACACACTTTCGCGCAAACACACACACTCACTTTCACACACACCCACACACTTTCACTTTCACACTTCCACCCACACATTTTCACTTTCGCGCAAACACACACACTCACTTTCACACACACACACATACACACACACACTTTCACTTTCACAGTTCCACACACACTTTCACTTTCACACTCATAGACAATTTCACACACTTTCGAGCACACACTCACTTTCACACACACACTTTCACTCTCACCCTTTCATATACATACACTTTCACACATACACTGACACACACATTCACACACACACACATTTCATTTTCACACACACACACTTTTCATTTTCCATTTTTTTCATTTTTTTAAAATTAGAATGTGTGTGTATGTCTGTGTGAAAGTGTGTGTGTGTGTGTGTGTGTGAATGTGTATGCGTGTGAAAACATATGTGTGTGTGTGAAAGTGTGTGTGTATGTCTGTGTGAAAGTGTGTGTGTATGTGTGTGAATGTGTATGTGTGTGAAAACGTGTGTGTGTGTGTGTGTGTGTGAATGTGTGCATGTGAAAGTATGTGTGTGTGTGTGTGTGAATGTGTATGCATGTGAAAACATGTGTGTGTGCGTATGAATGTGTGTGTGTGAAAGTATGTGTGTGTGTGTGAAAGTGAAAGTGGTTGTGTGTATGTTTGTGTGAAAGTGAAATTGTGTGTGTATGTCTATGTGAAAGTGAAAGTGTGTGTGTATGTCTGTATGAAAGTGTGTGTGTGTGTGTGTGAATGTGTGTGCGTGTGAAAACATGTGTGTGTGTGTGTGAAAATGTATGCGTGTGAAAGTGTGTGTGTGTGTGTGTGTATGTTTGTGTGAAAGTGAAATTATGTGTGTATGTCTATGTCTATGTGAAAGTGAAAGAGTGTGTGTGTGTGTGTGTGTATGTCTGTGTGAAAGTGTGTGTGTGTGTGTGAATGTATGTGCGTGTGAATGTGTGTGTGAAAGTGAAAATGTGTGTGTATATCTGTGTGAAAGTGAAAGTGTGTGTGTGTGTGTGTGTGTGTGTGAAAGTGTGTGTGTGTGTGTGTGTGAATGTGTGTATGTATGTATGTATGAAAGTGAAAGTGGAAGTGTGTGTGTGTGTGTGAAAGTGAAAGTGTGTGTGTCTGTGTGAAAGTGAATATATATATATATATGTGTGTGTGTGAAAGTGTGAAAGTGTGTGTGTGTACATGTGTATGTTTGCATAAAAGTGAAAGTGTGTGTGTGTGTATGTATATGTGAAAGTATGTGTGTGTGTGTGTGTGTGTGAATATGTGTGCGTGTGTGTGTATGTGTGAATCTGTGTTTATGTATGTGAAAGTGTGTGTGTGTGTGTGTGTGTGCGTGTCTATGAAAGTGTGTGTGTGTGTGTGTGTGTGTGTGTGTGTGTGAAAGTGTGTGTGTGTGTGTGTGCGTGCATGTATGTGAAAGTGTGTGTGTGTGTGTGTGTGTGTGTGAAAGAGCGTGTGTGTGTCTGTGAAAGTGTGTGTATGTGTGTGTGTGTGTGTGTGTGTGTGAAAGTGAGTGTGTTTATGTGTGCGCGAAAGTGTGTGTGTACACACTTTCTAATTCGAAAAAAAATGGAAAATGAAAACTGGTAGAAAATGTACAACTAAACGCGTTTTCTAAAAATATGAAAATGAAAACTGAAAACTCCACCATTTAAACTAAACGTGTTTTGAAAACATTTTATTAAAAACTGAGAATGAAAACTCAACTCCATTTTCTGAAAACGTTTTCTTGAAAAATGAACACACTTTTCGCTAACTAAACGCACCCTTAGATTTGCATCTTTGAAAAAATTAGGAAAAGGGGATTTTTACCCTTAACGGATGCGCAATATGGATCGAGGAAACTGCAGGGACCCGACGGGGATCGGTGGGGTTACGGGAACGGTTTGGGTTATCGGTTACGGGAACGGTTTGGGTTATCGGTTTCGAGAACGGGGATACCAATAACCGACCCGAGTATATTCTAGGTTTGTTTGGTTTGGTGCTTAGCATAAGAACAAGTTTAAATAAAGGAAACAAATTTATGATTTCCATAATGGTTGATATATTATAACTTGTAACACTTTGCTAAAAGATCAAAATTAGATATATATTTAAGCATTATTATATTCTATAAGCAGATTGAAGCAACAAAAAAGGGTAATTCTCTAGTCAAGGTTTTGCAAACTTACAGGCAGCAATGGAGTTCAAGATCCATGAGTTGCTTGCAGCTACAGCCTTTGCATCAGACTTTCTTTGACTCAGAATCACGCTTCTTTTTTCTGCTTGGAACTGATCTAAAAAATAAGGAGAATTGGCAGGTCAAAGAACAATCCTCAAACACCATAGTGAAAAGCAAAAGATTAAAAATAAAATGTGAGACTAATAACTGACCATATGGTTATTTGGTGTAGCCTGTGCTGCATTAAAAAATACTTTGTGTTTATCTTACCAAAATATTTTGACATTCTCCATTATCTTATGATTATTGTGCCTTCTTGAACTAAAAATCAGGTGATTTCCTGCTTTGGCTAAGACAATACTCCCTTATAGATGTACGAGGTATGTAATGAAATTTGTATACCGATGAAAATTAAACAGAAAGCATTTACAGATTTTAGTCTTAACTACTTGCATCTGTTGTAAGCATTTTAACCTTTAAAAACTACATAGATATAAAACAAATATGTAGATATAAAACAAATTAAACAGAAAGCATTTACAGATTTTAGTATTAATTACTTACATCTATTGTAAGCATTTTAACCTTCAGAAACTACATAAATATAAAATAAAAGGAGGATGGCATTACCAGCAGCTAACTATGAGTGAGAGTGAGAGTGAGAGAGAGAGAGAGAGAGAGAGAGAGATAGAGAGAGATAGAGAGAGAGAGTGTGTGTGTGTGTGTGTGTGTGCTGAAGTCATAAAGATTGTTAACAATCTAAAAATGGTTGTCACGATGCAAGAATTCAACAAAGAAATGATTAAGGTACTTAGATTAGTGCATTCGTGAAAGGCCGTTACATCCTTGACGGGGTTCTTATCACAAATGAGGTAATCCAGTTTATCCGGAAAAAAAAAACAAAAAGGTTTGATATTCAAAGTGGACTTCGAGAAGGCGTATGATAGCGTGGAATGGGAATTCCTTCTCGATAGCTTAAAAAAATGGGCTTTGGTGGGAAATGGGTTAAATGGGTAAAGGCGTGCCTTCAATCATCCTCAATGTCTATACTAGTGAATGGGAGCCCGACGAAGGAATTCTTGATGGAAAAAGTCTTATAGCAAGGTGAACCGTTAGCACCTTTTCTTTTCCTGTTAGCGGCCGAGAGCCTCCATATTCTAACGGAAGAAGCGGTGAAGAGGGGTTTATTTGAATGCATAAAGGTAGGGTCTAGTAAAGTCCCGATCTCGCATCTCCAATACGCGGACGACGCCATTTTCTTTTGTAAATGGAGCCTAAACAACCTAAAGAACCTTCTAAAAGTTCTTAAATGCTTCCATCTTTTGTCGGGGTTAAAAATAAACGTCAGTAAAAGCAAAATTTATGGAGTAGGTGTTTCGAGTGAGGAGGTTCAAAATTGGGCAAGAAGCGTGGGATGTGGATCGGGATCTCTACCTTTCAACTATCTTGGGCTTCCGGTTGGAACGTCAATGAAAAGAATAGAGCAATGGGATTCGGTCGTAGAAAAGGTTCAAAAAAGGCTAGCATCGTGGAAATTAAAATGTATCTCATTTGGTGGACGGTTGACGTTGGTTAAATCGGTTTTGGGAAGTCTCCCTTTGTACTTTTTCTCTATGTATCGAGCCCCGAGTGGAGTGGTAAGAGAGATGGAAAGAGTGCGATGTCGTTTCTTTTGGGGGAGGGGGGAGTCGGGGAGAGTGAAAGGAAAGGTATTGTGTGGGTGAGGTGGGAAAACACAATGAAAAGTCTTAAAAAAGGAGGCTTAAGCATTGGTAGCCTAAAAGTGATAAATCGGGCACTTTTGGGTAAATGGTGGTGGCGTTTTCGGGTGGAAAAAAATGCCTTTTGGGTAAAGATAATAAAAAGCATATATGGGGAGGGGGGCGGGCTGTTTGAATATAATGTGAATTGTATTTGTGCAAGTTCGATATGGAGTACGATCGCCGGAATAGGTGCGGAGTTGGACAACTTGGGGGTCGACTTTTCTCGCTCATTCCGGAGGAAAATAGGAGATGGCAAGGAGACAAGCTTTTGGAAAGAGACGTGGACCGGAACGAAGGCGCTTAAAGAAGATTTTGGAAGGCTCTTTCTATTAGAGGAAGATAAAGATACGAAGGTTGCGGATAGAGGAGAGTGGACGGAAGGAAGATGGCAATGGAAATGGCAATGGAAAAGACCACCAAGAGGCCGGGAAATTGGAGAGTTGGAAGAACTTAATCGAAGGCTTGAGAGTGTTCAACCCACAAGGAATAGCGAAGATATAGAAGAATGGTCGCTAGATGAAGCTAAGGGTTTCAACGTCAAGACACTTAGAGAGCTTGTGGAAGATAGAGAAAGTAATCCGCAGGAAGTGGTAGAAGCAACGAGTTGGCTAAAAATCATTCCCAAAAAGGTATGTATTTTTATTTGGAGGGTGAGGAAAGGGAGAATCCCTAGTCGATCTACCCTCGATCGAATGGGGATAGACCTACATACGATTTTATGCCCGAGATGTGGTGATTCGATTGAAACAATTGATCATGCATTGGTAAATTGTCCGGAGGTAAAGAACCTGTGGATTCAAATTGGACGAAAGTGGAAAAAAATTAGATGAGGTGAGTTCGGTACATGAACTTTTACTAGAAGGAGTAAATTTGGATGACAATAATCTACCCGGAACAATATGGAAAGGTGTAATATGGGCTGTGTTGTACCTGATTTGGGATCATAGAAACAAGGTAGTATTTAGAGATGATAAAAGAAAGCTTATTGATCAAGAATTTGAATTCCAAATCATCATTTACGAGTGGATAAAAAGACGGAAAAATAACATACCGGCTGATGGGTGTAGATGGATCGACAACACACCATTCGCGAAAGATGTTCGATGAAAAAGCTTGAAGAAGTCGGGTGAGGACAGACCCGGAAGTTGGTGAATAGGGCTGTTTGCACCTTGCAAACACAGATGTGTTTTTTTCTGTTAATTTTGTTTCCATCTGTTGAGTTTTGCTTTCTGGGTTCTGTTCTGGACAACTTTTAGCCCCTGTTTTGCTTGCTGATGGTTGGTAATATTTGTAATTGTGTTGGGGTAATAAAGGTTTGCTTTTCAAAAAAAAGATTATTGAGTTTGTTCTTCCCTCTTTGGAGCAGGTAATGATTTGAACCTCTGCCCCTATTGCGTACTTTGATAAAGAGTCCAAATAAAATCATTTTGCAATGGGGAGTGCTAATGGCACCCCTAATATAGGGGTGTGCACGGAATTTCTTACATTTTCATAGCTTTGGGAATGTAAAAAGGACTTCTTGACATTGACATGTGTGAGTGAGATTCACTTTTGTAGGGGTGTCATAAGCATACATTAGGGGTGCCATTAGCCTCCCCCTTGCAATAACCTTGTCTTATTACTCAAAAAGACTAGGTGAGCCAAATACCCAATACTCAAAAAGACTATGGCATTGTTTGGTAAAAATAAGTCACCTTATAAGGTACCTTATTTTTAGTGTAGTTGTTTGGATTACCATAAGTTAACTTATAAGATACCTTATAAGACACCTTATTGAGAAGTTAATAAAAGTAAGGTTTTGATAAGCTGCCTTATAAGTCATAAGGTAGGTTATAAGCTAATTTTGCCAAACGTAGCCTAGGTGAGCCAAATTTAGGATTTTTTATTTTGGGCTCTAATAATTAAATCTAATTTGGGTTTCATTAATTAAATTCGATTTGGGCTTCATTAATTATTACAGTTGCACCCTTGTACATTTCAGAATATTACCGGTAGCACCCTCAAAAATAATACGGTTGCGCCTCGAAAAAATCCGAAAATTTTACACTTCGACGGACGAATAATACGGTGGCCTATCCCACTGTAGGACCTTCACTAGGTCCGCCGTTTGGAAACTTTTGGCAGTAAATTTGATACAGCTAGCCTTTTTCTTTTCAAACTTCACTATGTTTTTTTATTATATTTTTCTTAAGAGAAAAGTAAAAAAAAAACCCAACGAAGTATCAGATTTTGAATGATTAAGTTCTTAAAATATTTTTTTGATTGATAAAACCCTTAAACTTTCTAAAACCAGTTAAAGACATCATTGTAACCTGTAAAAACAAGTTAATGTGATAAAAATTTGGAAAAAGGTTATAAAAACCCAACAAACTTTATGATTTTGAAAGATTAAGTTCCTGGTTTTTTTAACAAATAAATTCCTAATTTTTTTCTTATATCTTTTTTTCAAATAAAATTTTGAACTTTTTTGAACAAATAATTTTCTTTTGGATAAAACAAAATCTTGAACTTAACTTTGAACAAATAAATGTATACAATTTCTCTCACTGACAATAAATTACAATGAACCAATTAAACAAAGAAAAATTATATCGCTTCATTACTAATTCTGAAATATACAAAACTTGTGCTTAAAACATAAATAGATACATACAAAAATATTTATACGTAAAAAATTAAGTTTAATGAACTTAATTTATGTTTTAAGGAATAACTTTGTATGTTTTGGATTATTACCGGAAATTATATTATTTTTCTGTATTTAATTCGTTGATTGTACTTTGTTATCAGTGAGATAAATTGTATACATTTTTTTGTTCAAAAAAGTTCAAAATTTTATTTGGTAAAAAGATCTAGGAAAAAAAATTAAGGATTTATTTGTTTAATAAAATTAGGGACTTAATAAGGGGTGGGCTAATGGCGCACCCCTAAGCCTTACTAATGGCACCCCTAAAGCTATACCAATCATTGGGTTTTTTTTGTTTTTTGTAATTTAGTTGTCTTTTTTTTTTGTTAACTAGTTGTGTACCCGCGCAATGCAGCGGGATGCAAAAGATTATTCAAGATTTATTTAATTTCGAAATGTCAAATTCATTCAAGATGTTCATACTTTAAGACCATGATTTCCTACCTCTATGTTAACTAAAAAGTTGTGCAATATGTAAAAACTTGGTGATAAGCATTAACGGTCTCTTTCTAGTACCATCTCAAAGAAATAGCACTGTAATAAGGGGGTGAGTTTGACCAGCAAATTCACAGCAAATTCACCTCATGTAAAAAAATCTAATCGGATTGGTAAAGCAAGGTACGACAATGCATCAGCTGACGATTATTTCAAAATACGACACAGTGTACTTCACTTGATGGTACCCATATAACCAAATCCAAGTTAAATAATATGAGAAATTATCAGACGACAGGTGATGACGATGTTTTCAAAATATACAATGCATAGCGTAATTCACTTGATGGTACCCAAATAACCAAATCCCAAGTTTAATAACATAAGAAATTAGCAAATTATCCTTTAAAAAATCCCAAGCGCTTACCCGGATAAGTTTTGGTAAACGACCCCTAATATTACTCACACCATGAATCAATCATATGAAATAGCTGGAAGTATACGCCTCAATTAGTATTCATTCAGTATGGTTATACTTCTAAGTTCTGACCAAAAATCACAAAAGAAACCAAACATTAGTATTCATTCAGTATGGTTATACTTCTAAGTTCTGACCAAAAATCACAAAAGAAACCAAACATTAGTTACATTCTTACCTCTTCAAACACTCTCGTAGTTAGGAACAAATTTTACAATTGGTAACATAACTCATTCCATATAAAACTGTCAAATATACATATGCAGCATTCGAAAACATTTCACATGAGAAAGTATGCTATATAGATTTCCTTCTTAACAACTTTCCTTGAAACATCAATTACATTTCATAAACTACAAAAGCATTTCTTTGGCTAAAAATACATAACACGAACAAACATCATAAAAGAAATCAACAATGCTATGGGTTTTCAATTCAAAGTCAGCAGCCATTCTGAGATCTGGAAATCACAAACACATGTAAGGCGTCAGTTTACAAAAACACTTCCCGCTAAGAATCAACACACTAACTTACTTTACCGAGTAATATTATATACAGTATCATATGCAACAATTTAAGTGGTAAATTGTAAAAGCTTACCAAGTAAGAGTTGCAAACCTCACTTACCAAGTAAGACCCCATCCTTCAAGAATTCTCTTTTTTTACCAAAATGTCGATGTTAGCAAGTTGAGACCACAACATCATCACATTGTTGCTTAAATCATGTAATTAGGGGTGAGTATCTTGTGACTTCACCTGATCAAATGTTGCAAACAAAACCAAAAACAAAAAAAACTAAGATCAGATGTAATTTTGATTCACAACCATCATATAAGGACTAAAAAGGGTTACCTTTTTTCCAAACGAAACCTTGTAGTAGAAGCCATTTGGGGGTTAACTTGCTTCATCATTCTCAAAACTTGTATTTCCGGTTGAAACCTTTGCTTGTCCTTTAAGAACCTGAATGTAAACAAAGCATAAACATAATTATTGGCAACACACTGAAGTTTCTTAAATTAGCAAATAGAAAGAGAATTCAGTCGGTCTTTCATTGATCAAGTGTACAACAAAGAATCAAAATTTCACAATATATTGATTAGTTTGAATCTTTGCAATGACCAGAGATGTAGAGAACGTTCAAACACATTAAGACCATCTATGTTTTATTATTGAGTTCATTTCTTGTTTCTTTGAGGACTTTCAACAAACACTTGGTAAGCAAAAGAAATAACAAAGAATAAACTTCAAAACTGAGAACTTGAAATCGTAACTGAAAACACAAATCTGTACATTCGTGTGATCTCCTGATAAGCGTAAATAACATAACAAGACTTGTTAGAAAACAAAATAAAAACCAAACAAAATTAAATAACCCTAAATCGAATCACTCATGATTTGTGTCTTGTCAAGAGGTGTTAGAGGAGCCAGATGAACCGTATGAGAAGCTGAAACAGCAAAATCAAAGTAAACGATACCAAACTTATGCCACTTGAAGTAGCAGAGTCAAAATCAGAGAAATTAACACACTTTGGTGTCTGTTGAACAAAATCAAAGAACCCCTAAATCGAGCATAATTGAAGGTCCACCAAAATCATACCTGATTTGTGAGCGACATGAACCGTATAAGAAACACGACCTCTAAAATGCAAGAAACCCTAAATCGAACAAAATCGATCCTAATCAAACAGATAAATATCATACCTGATTGTGTCTTCTTCGAGAGGAGCTAGAGGAGGAGATGAAAGCGTATGGAAACATGAGTGATAACCAGAAATAAAATCTGCCTCATAGGAGGCGCCTGAAACGTAGTCTTGGAAAAACTCAATCGTCATCTTGGGGTTGGGGTTGTGAATTTGAGTTTGTTAAGAGTTTATGCATAGAAGTGTTGTACCCTATGCAAAAATGATGTTTTAAGACTTTAAGACAAGACTACGTGCTTTAAAAGGTTTTGTTTTTTAAGAATTTTTATAAATTTCATTTATAAAGTAGTATAGATATTTAAATATAAATTATTAAATATAAATTATTAATTTTTTTCTTATTACATTTAATTAATATAAACTATTTAATATAAATTATTAATTATCTTTTTCGTTTTTTTCTTTAACCGTAATAAAATTAATTTATATAAATGTATGTTTAATTAATAGGAATATATTTATATAAATATATGTTTAGTTTTTAGAAATATATTTATATAAATATAAATTATATAAATATAAATTATATAAATTAATACAAGTATATAATTGTTACTAATTTTTTTTAATAATTAATAAAACTTAAAAATTAAAATTAACATATAAATATAGTTTATAAGACATAAGCAATTTATATTACATTTTTGTTTATTCTAAAATAACATTATTCGTAAAAGAATTAACACGTAAAAGTTGCCATAACTTTAGAAACATTGATGCATAGAGAGAAAAAAAAATGTTTGTATGCATTAGCGCACCCCATCTAGATGAAGGCATTCATTGTGTTATTCAGTTTTTTTTAGTGTTCTTACTTGAACCTCCTCTATTTTATATATATATATATATATATGTATATATATTTAAAACAATAATAAAAATAGATAACATATAATAAAATTTATATAATTAATAAAATTCGGAATATATATAGGAAATATATTTAATAAAAATAGAAATCATTAATTAACTTTCTTTTTCTCTTTTTTTTCTTTTCAACAGTATTTTTTATTTCTTATTTTATATTAAAATAATAAATATTAGAATCATAATAATAATAAATAAGTAATATATAATAAATTAATATGATAATAATATGAAAATTATAACATATATAAAACTAAAAATTATAATACAAGATGTATTAATATATAATAATTATAATAATATATAAATTAATATGTATATGTACATATATAATTGTAATAATATATAAAATAAAATCTATATATATATATTTATTATAAATATAAAATAGTATTTTTAAATAAAACAAAATTAAAAAAATATATATATTGAAGTGATAGTTTGGAAGTGATTTGATGGAAGGTTCAATTTCCTAACAATCAACACCCTCTCCCCCTTAATAATTCAAAATTATATAGTTTGTTGGGTTTTTGTATATTTTCGGATTTTCCTTAAATTTTTATCATATTAACTTGTTTTTTTTACAGGTTATAGAGATGTATTTAACCAATTTTAAAAAGTTTAAAGATTTTACCAATCAAAAATAGTTTAATAATTTAATAATCATTCCAAATATATGATAGTTGGCTGATTTTTTTTAAGACTTTTCCCAATTCTTTCCTTAAACATAAGTTGTAACTTTAACATGAGGACAGATCCCCCTCTCCAATTCCATCATATATAAAATTTGCTACACTTAATTAGATATTAAAAAAATGAACAAAAAAATTGGATTGTAACATGCATGCATATGGAAGAAATTAAGACTTTACAGCTATAATATTATGCATGAATGAATGAAGCAAACCCAAAGTAGAATTCTAATAATTACTTAAGCCATCCAAAAGATAATCTTGATTAAAACAAATTAAGTAAAAGTTAAAAATGAAGACATAAATAAAATACTAGTGTTTGGTGAGTGAGTGGTAATAAGCCTTTGAAGCCTTCTCAATTAGTTGTGACTCCAGGTTTCCGAGTGTGGCCTCTTGAATGTCACGCTTACAATCTTCTCGATAATATTCTCTCCATTCATCTTCTACTTGGTTAAGTTGATCCGGAGAAATAAAGCCGAGGCTATCTCTTATCATGTCTTTCCCAAATTCACTCATCTCGCTACATGGGTACATCATTGTTATACCTAAATTCATATGTGGATATCTACTCTCAAACTCTTCCCTGTTCATGTACATGTACATGTGGGGCCCATCATCATCATTATTATTATTCATGTACATGTGGGGCCCATCAACAACATCATTATTATTATTATTCATGTACATGTGGGGCCCATCAGCAACATCATTATTACTATTCGGGAGTTTTCGCTTCTTCTTCTTCTTCTTCGAAGTCTCAACATCAACATCAACAGCAGCAGCAACAGCAGATTTTGGTATATCAACTTTTTTCATCAGATGTGCAGATCTGATTAGTTTTGTGGAAGGGGTTGTAAAATTAGCTGACGGGTTTTCATCTGCAGAAGATGAAGGGATTATCAAGTTGTCAACATCATTAATGTCACCCATTTTTCAAATAATCAAGCAATTAATTATTATATATATATATACATTGTCTAACTAACAAATTTATCATTGATTTAGATTTCCATAATTATGCGATTAATTTATCATTGATTTAGATTTCCATAATTATGCGATTGCACAATCTCAACTAGCAAATAAAATATGCTCCTCTGTTTTCAAATATTACAAGATTAGGTGAAGATCAATCATGTTTTCAATTCCTTTTTTAATTAATGAAAAAACTTTACTTTTTTGAGAAAGAAAAAAAAAAGTTGATCTTGTTGTTTTTTTGGGTAAAAGGAAAAGATATCTCGAGTGAAATGCCCAATTTAGACTTGGCGTGGTGTTGTTTGGAGTTTGTCGTATCTTTAATTTCATCAATATATTAATGATTTTAATATATTTTGGTTCATTTATTAATTAATGATTTTAATTAAGATTATGAGTTTAAGTTCTTTTTATGAACATTATTCTTTTCAAAATGCTAAAGTTCTTTCTTCTTTTTCTTTTCAATTTGAGGATGAGATCAACTTTCCATAAATCCTAATTGAACACAATTGTTATTATATTAAAATATAATAATATCTTTTACTTATTTAATAGAAATAATAAAGTTATTTCCTTCCAAAAAAAAACTCCACCCAACTTATGTATTTTTAATGTTTTCCCTCGAATTCACCCAAATTTTTATTTATTTGTTTGACGTACTAAATATCATTGCCATCTCTTTTCATTTTTTAAATTCTCGATTGCCATCTCTTTTCATTCTTTCAAAAAAAAAAAATCTCGATCACATTTATAAGTGTCAAAGATAGACATATCAAAATATTAAATTGAGGTTGATGACGAAATTAAATGGGATAATTTTATGAGTTAAAATAGTTAAAAAAAAAAGGTATCATCAATCATAATTAATACATATATCATAAAATCTATATCATTAGAATAGTATTGTAGATTGCAAACATCATCTGAATATGGTGACACTTTTTACAAACCTATAATTTTTTACACTAGAATGGAAGAAGGAGACTATAATAAGTGGCACCACAAAAACCCATGGATCCATCCAGGCTTTAGTTTTAATTCTGACTTAAAACAAATATAATGTTTGGTTAGTTGTATTTTTAGTTGATAATAAAATATTTCTACTAAGCCACCCACCACTTCAAGGAATTGATTATATTCTTTTACGAGGATAGGTTCTGTTTTTTCATCAATGATTTTTATGAACGTATACACACAACTGACACAAGTTATTGATTATATTATTTATTAAAAGTTTTACATTTCTTTTTTGTCTATAATTTTTTTTCCATTATGCTCTCACTTTTTCTTTTGTTATCTTTGTTCCATATCCAATCGCACCATATCACATGTTTTGTATATTTTCCAATTTTATATACAATACATATATATAGAATAAATATATAAAAACTGTTTTAAAGCATGTTCTATAACAAAGAATATGATTTTATTATTTTTAATTATTTAATATTTTTATTTTTATCAAATCTAATATATGACATGAGATAAGAGTAAGATACGTTTGTGCATGGAAAAAAATCTAAAATATTAACTTGAATATATATCATCAAACAAAAAAATATTAACTTCAATAAAATAGATCTAAATATATGATGCAATCTTACTTTTTTTTTACTGAAATTTGAAAATGAACAAGATATATAAATTTGGGAGGAGATATATTTTTTTTTTATTTATAAGAATATATAGCAACATGGATCTTTCTAAATAAGTATTATTGATCTCTTTCTTTCCCTTTCTCTATATATAAAATTAAGAAGTATTGAATTGATAAATATATACACTTTTTTGGTGCAGTAATTGATAATGAAGAAAATGGAGGTGAAAGTATCAAGAGGGTTCGAATTAGAGAAATCAGTATGCAATCACGGCTTCTTTATGATGGCTCCTAACCGTTGGATACCTTCCACCAAAACGCTGACGAGACCACTCCGACTACAATCTGATCATCATTCTGACGTTACCATCTTCATCTCCATTTCCCAACCTTGTTCTACTTTCCTCTCTATAACCCTCCTCGACGATCTAATTCTTTCCCCTTCACAGGAGCAAGAAATCGTGGTATATATATATGATTAATTTGTTCTTTTTTATTAAATAAAATTGATGCTATATGTATGCATGCAGGATCAAGTGAAGAGGATGTTGAGGCTGTCCAAGGAAGACGAAAAGCAAGTCAAAGAGTTCCATAAATTACACGAAGAAGCAGCCAAACGAGGGTTTGGTCGTCTTTTTCGTAACCCGTCATTATTCGAAGATGTTGTCAAGTCCTTGCTTCTCTGTGGCTGCACGTATATATACATATTATCAATTATTAAATAAATCCCTTGAGTCTTTAATTAATAATATTAATTAAGCATTATTATATACTAATGTATAGTATATTATATGTAGATTCCAAAGAAGCTTAGAGATGGCTGAAGAACTTTGTAATCTCCATACACACGTAGGAAGTAGGAGGAATTGGGGAAATTTCCCAAGCGCACAAGAGTTGGCTAAACATAAATCGGAGAAGTTATTGAGCAAGAAATGCAATTTGGGATACAGAGCTGGTTACATTATGCGTTTAGCCAAGGCTGTGACCAATGGAGAAATCAATCTTGAAGAATTTAACAAGCAGCTGCTTGGAGGAGATCATGATGAAAAATTAATGTTCAAAAGGTTGAAGAGGATCAAGGGGTTTGGTGACTTTGTTACATGTAATGTCTTCATGTGTATGGGTTTCTATCACCGCATTCCAATCGACTCTGAAACCACCAGGCATATCAAACAGGTACGTACTTCAATTAATTCCATATTAATAAATTCAAATCAAATACTAATACTAATACCAATACCAATACTAAACTAGTTATATGTACATATGTATAAAATTTAATATGTATATATATATATATATGTATGTATCAGATCCACCAAAGAGAGGAGTGTGATATGAAAAATGTCAGGGCAATGGTTAAGGAGATATATGACAAGTATGCCCCTTTTCAGACCCTCGCCTACTGGTATGTACCACTTCCCTAGTTTAGCTTACTCCACTGTCGATTAATTCTCTCTCTCTCTCTCTCTCTATATATATATATATATATATACACATATATATATATATGCATACATATATACGTATGTTTGATTAATTATATATTAATTAGGTTGGAGCTGGTGGAGTATTACGAGAATAATCTGGGAAAGCTGAGCTTGTTGAAGAGATGTCAATATAAAAGCGTTACTGGAAGCATAATTACGAGTACTTGTAATAGTAACCAACAGGATTCAAATCCCATTGGATAATTGTTGGTTTTGTGACTGATTTATTCATTTAAGCTTTTAGTACTTTACAGATTAGCGATGGAATGACCACAAAACACATCCCACAGGTACCAAAATGGAAGTTTTAAAAGTATTTTACCCAAAATAAGAATTAGAAGAAAGTAGATTACATTTTTATGCAATTTGCCCCTAAGATTTCATCTATTCTTTATGTTATTGGATGTGTTTGTAATCAATATCTAAATTTGGGACTTTGTTTTATGTGATTATTTGTTTTCTGTCGGAATTGTGGGTTTTAAGTATTTTTAATTGATTCAACAGTGTAGTAACTTACGTGTTTCATGTTTCTGTTTATTAGACAACAAGTTTCAAGTTGATGTTCATGTTCATGTTCATGTTATTTTGTGAATATTGGTGATATCTACTTCTAAGTTTAGTGTTCTGTTTATGAATTGGATTACTTGTCGATTGTCATCCTCTCCTTTGTCAAAACGATTAATGGGTGGAATATTTTCTTTTTACTTCCCTCGTATAATGGCTTTTCATTTTGGACCTTTTATGAGTTTTTGGTCAATTAATCTAACTTGTTGATTAACTTGTGTATTGTCCCTTGTCACAATATAATGTGAAAACTCAAATATTCTATACATGTTTCCCATAAGCAGATTGAAGCAACAAAAAAAAAAGTAATTCTCTAGTCAAGGTTTTGCAGCAAACTTACAGGCAGCAAAGGAGTTCAAGATCCATGAGTTGCTTGCAGCTACAGCCCCTGCATCAGACTTTCTTTGACTCAGAATCAGGCTTCTTTCTTCTGCTTGGAACTGATCCAAAAAATGAGGAGAATTGACAGGTCAAAGAACAATTCTCAAACACCATAGTGAAAAGCAAAAGATTAAAACTAAAATGTGAGACTAATAACTGACCTTATGGTTATTTGGATTAAAAACATACTTTGTGTTTATCTTACCAAAATATTTTGACATTCTCCATTATCTTATGATTAGTGTGCCCTCTTGAACTAAAATCAGGTGATTTCCTGCTTTGGCTAAGACAATACTCCCTTATAGATGTACGAGGTATGTAATGAAATTTGTATACCGATGAAAATACAGATTTTAGTCTTAATTACTTACATCTGTTGTAAGCATTTTTAACCTTCAGAAACTACATAAATAGCGAACTATGGACGCTTAAGACCCTTCAAGACCGTCAAGAAGTTAACCTGAGGATTTTTGATAAAACCAAAAATCAGAACAGAATTTAAAGATATATATATATATATATACACACACACACACACACACAAGAGAGAGAGAGAGAGAGATATTAAGAGTGCTGAAGTCATAAAGATTGTTAACAATCTAAAAATGGCTGTCACGATGCAAGAATTCAACAAAGAAATGATTAAGGTACTTAGATTATTGAGTTTGTTCTTCCCTCTTTGGAACAGGTACTGATTTGAACCCCTGCCCCTATTGCCTACTTTGATAAAGAGTTCAAACAAGATCATTTGCAATAACCTTGTCTTATTACTCAAAAAGACTAGGGCAGCCAAACAAACATACAGAATAAAAGGTATTTCAAACAAATTAAATCAGTGTGGATTTATGTTGGGTCATACTCAGATAAGATTACCCCAAAAACAACATCAAAACTTATGTAGTTCACCTGCAAGTAGGAACAATTTCATCCTCATTTTGTACTGCTGTTATCGGATTAACAGCATGAGCCCTTCTGATTGTTGAAGCAGAACCTTGCCTTCCTCTATCAGTTTCTTTAATTCTCCCATCTTCTAAGTGTTAACAACAGCTGATGGCTACCATACAAGATTGAAATTGCAAAAAAAAAAAAAAAAACTAAGCAGTAGACCAATTGAAATTCCTCAAACCACCGGTTTTAAGAATTTATGGAGTAGCAAATTCAGTTATGGCAGATTTGCCTAAATTACACAATAGAGGAGCAAGAGAGATTCAATTGGGACACGAATGTCGATCCTATTGGGGTTTCACCAATTCAAACCTGAAACGATCACAAAACACAATCAATTGTTGATCTCCAAAGGAATTCGGTTCAATTTTCCAAAAGCTGAAATATTAAGTAAAAAGATATTATAATAACAAATTCAGCCACCACCCAAACTCACAAGGATGAATACGACAAGAGTTGAGCAAAATTAAACAAGGAAATCCAAATGCATGGGCAACATCTATAATTAGCTATTTTCAGTTAAAGAAACAAACTAGGGTTTGAAGTTTCTACTCCTTTTCAACAGATATTAACTCGAATTCACAAACCACTTACCTTTGTGGGAGGCAATGGTCAGTGGATAATTGAGGAGAAAGCTGTGAAACCAAACACCATAATTATCAAGTTTCTGGTCACACCAAAAACTCCTGAACTGATAAAGCAGAGCAGGGCCTTATGATCTGAGAAGACTTTGAGAAATGGTTGGAGAAGGTGAAATAGACTCTTTGATACCGAGAATCCGGTGTTGATGAACTTGATTGATCTATTGCAGTGGTGTGTAAACAAGAATGAAGAAAATAAAAACACAAATGGAAAGGGAAAGGGAACTTGATTGATCTATTGCAGTGGTGTGTAAACAAGAATGAAGAAAATAAAAACACAAATGGAAAGGGAAAGGGATATGACAGCCACTGCCACTGATCAGGAAGTCTAGAGGGAGGAAAGAGAAAGGACAAGGAATAGGAAACAATGAAAGCAAGGGTGTTTACAAACTGCAAACCGCACTCCATCACCATTTTTCCAAACCGTAAAAGGCATCATATAAATTTTAAACCTCGCTAAATACGGTGCGTTTTATACGACTAGATGTGTACCCGCTGCAATGCAGCTGAAACCAAGAGTAAAAATGTATATAAGTGCTCATTGAAAATCTAAATTTATGTTTAAACAAAATAAAATTACAATCTCTTGTCTTTTGGTTAATAAAGAACAATCTATCTTTAGAATACAAGCTAGATGTTATTGTAATTGGTAAAATACACCCATAAATATCTTTCCAATTGTATCTCTCCTAAAAGGAAATTCGAAATCTCCTGCAACAAAGACCAAAACTTTTTGTTAGTTTAGAGACTATAGAATAGCACAACAAAAGAACAGTCTGAAGAGAGATTCTGTGTGGCATAGTGTAAAGGGAAAATATATTTTCATATAGAGTTATTGGTGTAAGGGCCCAATTCCACCATTTCCCAAAAGTGTATATATATATATATATATATACATACATACATAAGAAGGGGAGGGATCAAATGAGAACCACCCCTCCTTAGAGAAACAAATGAACAAATTGTAGACCACATATAATGTGGGTCCCACATAATGTTAAATCATAAATGATTTATATTATGTGGAACCCACATCATATGTGATCCACAAGTGTCCCTTTATTTCTTTAAAAATGCAAAGTTCTCATTTGAACCTTCCTCTATATAAGAATTAGTTAAATATAATCATGTTTGTAAAAGAAGATGTTATTTGTCTTAAACCTTGATCGACTATTGTTTATAGTTATCCTATCAAAAACCATTTATTACTAATATTCCAACCATTACGGTCGATGATTTCTCATAGAAAACTCATCATAATAATGCAAACAGATGTTGAGTTTTAGAAAAGTACTTGCAATATTTCTGAAGAAGCCAAGCTTTTGGCAATTTGCATATCTCTCGGCCTCATATCTCTTCTTACGCTTCTCACCTTAACTCTACTTCTCACACGATCCTATGCTTATACATATGTGTGTAATTGTCTAAACTGACCATACATTTTATTAATGGAGAAGATTAGAGGACCAAGAAGGGGTACATTAGTACATGACACCTATTTACAGATGACAAAAAGGTTGGGGGCCATGAAGCTTCAAAGCTATACAAGCCATATGCTAGCAGACAAACAAATATGATATATCGTTGGTGGATGGTTATCATTCACATATGAATATCAAAAAAGAAAACGACAAACATGGCACCTGACAAGATCTATTTTATTGAAAATATAATGCAAAGAAAGAGATTGTCTTGAATACCAATCTCAATTATATTCTTTTATATCTTCACACAGGACTCGTGAAGAGATTTTCTTGAATACCAACAGAACTCCAAAAAATAACCCTGTTGAACTTCTATGTAGAGGTGTCAACTGTCAAGGAAACAAATATGTTAGGTTCCTCAAGCGTTTTGGTTGCGAACTTCGAGGATCAGGTGTGTGTTTATGATAATAAGCAAAGCATCAACGAATTTTGTACGTATTTTCTTATAGACACCATAATCTCAAAAAGGGATTTGGAAAAAATTGAAGAAGACTCGACTAAACAAGCTAAAACCAAAAGATGATGCCTTCCCCCCTTTTGCCGATTTCCCTTTAACTGTAACAAAATAAACAGCTTTATGTGGACAAAAATGAAGTACATTATCGATTGTTACATTACCTTTAACTGAACAATGCTCTCACTGAGTAAGACAAAAATGGCGTTTGTTTTTTAAGAGGTGCTGAAGTTGAAGTTTAATTTCAGTTCTAAAATGGTTATGAAACGTCTAAACGAATCAGACATAAGTGGTGATTAAGATCTTAAAATGAAAAAACAAACAAGGCCGAAGTTTTCTTTCATCCCACACCCAGGTAGGTATATTCTTGATAGTTGTGACTTGTGGCTATACAAGCCGAAAAGAGAAGCAAAAAATTGGAAAAACTCGGAAAACATAAATAGTTTAAGTAAGCATATTTTACTCTAGGAAAATACCTGTAGTACAAAGTTAGGCACCATTATGAACCCTTGTTTTGTAAGCTCCAAGGAGGCATCATACTGCGAAAGACAATGGATGGAAAAATAAGCATCGATCACCATAATAAATCTAATCTCTAGAAAAAGAGTACTTTTGCATGTTTTTGCAACATTTCGGTAAATTTGAGCCCAAGTTGACAAATTAATGAACTTCAATTGGGAAAAACCTAAAATTCTCACACGTGAAACCTAAAATATATGACTTACATTACCTCTTTTATAAAACCATAGAAAACTACATATTCAAAACACTTTAGTATCCTTCATGATGATTAAGGCCAACTGCAGAAGCACTAAACATGTTAAAGAGGACACATTACATCATTTGGTAAAGAATAATCCAATGTATATTACAGAAAAGGTATATCAAGTACAAAATTTGGTTACCATGTTTGTAAAAAATTATATTGGTGCAAGATAGTCAAGCATTCAAGGACGAATACAAGAGAAGGAAGTTGGTATCGAAGGGCTTAGAGGATATATTTTAAACATTATTGAAGTTTGATGGCATTTACTCAAAACACGCACTAAATAAATATAGTCTAATAGCTTCAAAACCCACACTAAAGATAATTTGACAAATAGACTTAAAATTTCTTACTTTTGCCATCTAATCTCAACAAATAGTGGTGCACAACCACTGTTCTATTTTGGATTAGTCCTTTCTAATGAAGGCTATTTTAGATTTGATGCACAACCACTTTGGGGCTAAAAATGGTTTATTTTGTTGTCCACTATGGGCCACTGTTCTAATGAAGACTATTTTAGATTTGATGCACAACCAAGACGGTGATTCTAAACCATTTTAGCCCTGGTGCTGTCATGAAACTTGGTTTGATGAAGTGGTTAAAGTGGATGTATGTGAATCAGAAGTGCCCTCCTTCTACTATTGACAACGACGCCATAATTTGTTTGGAAATTGTCGTGGTCTCCTGGATAATGATTCTTTATTGATATATAAGAAGTAAACTTACTTGATAGTAGGGGTGCTCAAAAAACCGACCAAACCGACCAACCCGATCAACCCAACCCAATGCAAAATAACTCAACCCGAAGCAACCCGATGCCTAATCGAGTTGTAAAATCTTCAAACCGTAGGTATTGGGTTGATATCGGGTTACTTTTATTTGAACCCAACCCAACCCGAACAACCCGGTGAACCCGATATCCTTTTATATTTTGGGTTTAATATAATTATTGAATCTCTATTAATATGTAAATTAAACAATTACACCCATCACGCACTCTCCTCGTATACATATATTTTCAATCTATTATCTATCTTTACATAAATCATTTGTATATATTAGTATATATATTGAGAAAAATTAATTGGATGTAATATACTTCAAATTCAAGAATTATAGATAAGTTGTACCAAATGACAGATGATGAAAAAGAAATTGTGAGTTATTCAATGTTAGCAAAATATTTTGTTATACCAAACTATCAACCCGATCAACCCGAACAGGTTGGGTTGGGTTGAACTTTTGGTTGGGTTGGGTTGGGTTGAAAAATTCTCAAACCGACAACATTGGGTTGATTAGTTAAAACACCTCGAATCCGATCAACCCAACCCATGAGCGCCCCTACTTGATAGTACTTTCGCAGAACACCGCTTAAAATGTTTCAGTTCATCTGATCAAAAACGTTTATTACAGATGGACTGAAGTGATCTTTAAAACTTACAAAACATCTTGAATGACACATAAATCGAATAATAAAATAGAAAATTTGTATAGAAAAGAGAAAAATGTTAAACACTAAATGGGTTACCTTCTTGCAAATGAGAGTAGAACAGCAGATAGTTCGCCATTACTTCCCTAACCATTGGTTGCTTTTTCTCCCTTCCTCTCTTTGTGTGTTTGTTATCTTCAATCAATACAAACAAGGGTCAAATGATGAAAAGTCAAGGGAATACGAAAACAAACCAAGAATTAAAGAAAACCAAAATCAAGGCTTTATGTGAGCATGAGAGAGAGAAAGTTATGCGAGTTAAGTAAAATCTCATTCAACCAAAAGGATTTCGCTTTAAGGAATAATGAAAAACTAAGGGGGACACGAAAACAAGAAATAATTAAAGCAAACCAAAATTAGGGTTGTAGAAGTTCGGTGGGTTTAGTGAAATCGCATTTAGCAACAAAAAAAATTTGGCCTTAAAGACTTGTTTCTTCGCCCTTCAATTGCAATCTCTGTAGAAAAAGAGAAAATAATGTATACTAAATGGGTTACCTCCTCGTGAATAAGAGTCGATCAGACCGCCATTCATTACCTTCAACAAAACAAGGGTAAAATGATCAAAAATCACGAATTAACCAAGAATAAAACCACATTCAGGGTTTTAGGTGAGCATCAGAGAGAAGAAGTTAGGTAGGTGTAGCCAAATCACATTCAACAAAAATGAGGGTTTTACAAACTCGTTTCTTTGCAATTCTCAGTGTAGAATAATTAGAATTTTGATTGAAGGAGAATAAAAGAAATCAAATTGGACTTTTGCTGGAATTATGCTTTCCCTTTTCCATAAATAAAAAAATCATCCACCAACAAGCCCCCTTCTAATTCTTGGATGCGGCAAGGTCTTACCAGGAATAAAAGCGAAAGATGGTGATGAAACTATCATCGAGTGTTATAGTTGAAGAAGCACGTCGTGGTCATCGCCGGTAGAGGGTTTTTGGGACGTGGGGTGGTTTGATTCGGGGGAACCGGACTGTTACAAATCTTGCTGTATCACGCCTGTTCACCCAACCATTTACCTCCACCTCAGCATTTACTTAAATACAAAACCAAATAGGTTAACCGCGTTACAATCGTCCTCTTATTGAAAAAGGAATAAATATAGTGATAATTTGATTCTTTTCTCCCCGACTACGGATCCCATACTACCCCCCATAAACTGAAAATCCATAACCCCAATTGCTACGACAGACAATCTTTCTAAAAAAGAAAAATCTCGTAATATAGTTCAAGAAAGTGGCTGTGACGTGAATTGCATTGTGCTCATCAACGTGTAAGCTGCACCATGCTGAATGAGAGAATTACATTCCTTTTCAATTGAGATATTGCGTATGATAAGAGAGAGAAAGGTTCCTTTTTTTTACTTTCTTTAAATTCAATTTTTTTATTTAAAAATCAATATATTGTTTCTAAAAAACTAAAACCCTTAAAAAGTAAATATTCATTTTACAAAGGTTTTTTTGCTTTCTCTCTCACATACTAATGATTTTAGGTTATATTTGATAAACTAAATGATAAGATAGCTGATTACTGATAAGCTAATTGATAGACAAGTTATGTCTGACAAAAATAAAAATTAATTCATAAAATAAAAATAATATTAATTCATAATTACAATTAAAATTAATTAATAAAATTCAAAATAATAATAATTAATATAAATCAGGAGTATAATCGGAAGAAAATTATAAAAAGTTTCATAAGTTACTTCAAACTAGTTTTTCAATAAGGCTACTTACTAATTACAATTAAAATTCAAAATAATAATAATTAATAGAAAATGAAAAAAATAATTCAATAAATCACTCTCAACTTACTTTTCAATAAGTCAGTTTATAAGTCATAAGCTAGCTTGTCAAACATGTACTAGGTGTAGCTTATAAGGTGACTTATAAGCTAACTTATTTTTGTCAAACAATGCCTAAGTTGGTTGAGATGTTTGAACTTAATTATTATGTCAATAGTGTTATGTCTGAATTTTTAACTTTTAAAATAACAAATTGTTATTAACTATGTAACGTACAAATTTTTATGTTTGAATATAAGAAAATACTTTTTCATTGTTTACTGTTTTAATTTTTCCATAACATGAAATTATTCAAACATTAACTTTGGAAATGGTAAATTTATTTAAGTTAAAAGTAAAACTTTTAGTTAACATTTAAATTATAATAATATAAACTCAATTAATTAATTTGACTTGAAAAAACTAAAATCAATTGATCCTAATATAAATGACAATCGGCTTAATATTTGTTAGAGAGAGGGGAAAACCTTATTATACTTATTTAAGATTTTAAATTTTTTGAAACAACATATTTACTTAAGCAAAAAATTCTAATTTGAAGGAAATAAGTAAAACATTTTTTATGGATTAAAAAGGAAAAATAAATATGAAGATACGTGAGAAAAGAAAGAGAAAATAAATAAATGGTAAAATAATGGAGAGAGAAAATAAATAAATGGTAAAATAAATAAAGAAAATTGTAACGCCGTTAACCTATTTGGTTTTGTATTTAAGTAAATGCTGATGTGGAGGTAAATGATTGGATGAACAGGCGTGATACAGCAAGATTTGTAACAGTGGATTTTTATCCTTTGGGACGTGGGTAGAGGAGAGACATTCCAGGGAGGGGAGGGGATTAGACGATGCTTTAAAGAGTTGTACGTAACGCAACAAACCATGTACCTCTTAAAAACGTAAACATAACTGATTTATTCTTATCAATTCAATTATTATAAGTTTAAAAATACATCATAAAATAAACGATAAAGAGGTTGTAGTCTAAAAATATAAAGAATTTCAATATATCTGATCCCCAAATACATTTGTATTGTTTAATTAAAAATAGTCCAAAAAATTAAATTAAAAAAAACTTTAAACTAAATTGGATGTATGAGTTGGGACAATAAGCTATGTCTGGTAAAAATAAGTTAGCTTATAAGCGAGCTTATTTCAGTATACACGTTTGGTAAATCATATAAGCTAGCTTATTGAAACGCTACTTGAAGTAGCGTTTTAGAAACTTATTGTCATTTTTTTTTCAATTATAACCCTTATTAATATTAATTATTTATTTTTATTTTTATTTTTCAATATGCCCTTTTTGGTCATTTTACAGTTTTATACGCTAGCTTTGCAAAACATGATTTTTTTTATCAGCTACCAACTAGCTTATCAGCCATCCGCTAGCTTATCAGCTAGTTTTGCCAAACATCGCCAAAGAGTTTTAATTCAATTATTAAAAGTCACCGCACCAGTTGTCCTGTTTGTGTCATAAGTTCATTTTGAAATTATTTAAGAACACTCCTAAAATGTTAGGATTACACCGCTAATAAATCCAAGAAAGTTACCCTTGGATGAAAATATAATGAAGGTCGGCCCTGAATGAAAGGACCCTCTGGCCACTATTGAAATAACCAGTTGCAAAGGGTCTGAAAATTTTCATACTTAAGTAAACAATATAAATGAAATGAATTTGTCATCAAAACCATGTCATATTTCATTCGTAAATTACCAGGTTTAACATCAAAAATCAAAAGGTGATGGTTTTTCGAATTGTAAGAGTACATACTACATAGCAAGCATACCTAATGCACAATTGCCACTTCCAAAGTAATTATTGAAGATTCAAAATGTTGATTAGTGATTACGAAAACAAATATTAAAGTTGATTCGTTTCTGGGATGATGTTTGGTCATGTCACTCTACTCAGAGATGCATACCATAATTTATATCAATTCACAAGGTTCTCATGATCTCAAAGGGATAGACTACATTCAATGTGAAGGAGAAAAAAGGATTTCTCCCTCTATTCAACTACCCATCCAAGAGTATTTGGCTTCAGAATACTTTCTTTTTTTCTTTTTTATAGGACAGTTATTTCATCCGTCGGTCTGTCTGTAGTAACCAATTCCTTTCCTGCGATCTGCCTCTCAGCCTGTCCTCTCATTCCAGGCTATTAAGCATGATAAGCAAAATGTAATGGTTTTTTGAATTGTGGGGTCGGTTGTTTTATCTATTTGTTCTGCAAGTTGAGGGTCTTCATGGAAAAAAACGTCTCTACCCCCTGGGGGTAGCAGTAAGCATATTTATGTAGAATGATGCTTTTGAGATGAATATGTGTTTGATTGTAACTAGTTGTCTGCCTTTAAACTGCAGAAAACATGATTGATTGGATTAATCTTATTTATCAGCAATTCAAATATAACATGGAGTGGCAACATTTGTTTATATCAAACAAGAGAAGCAATGGTTGAGAATAGGTCCCGTTCAAGCGGTCCGCCTTTATTCATCTATACCAGCTGCCACGCACGAGCCCATAGAAAGGATTTACTATGCTAAATATATCTATTCGGTCCCTTAACTATTTTCTAAAGAATAATTTCACTACAACAAAATTGGGTTTATAGAACGTATATATTATAAAATATGTTTAATCGTTCTGCTCATTGCAGTCACCTCCGGGCTTCTTCGCGCCTGGATAGTACTAGGACCCCCCCAATTTATAATTTAGGGCAAAATGCAAGAAATAGCAACCTACTTTTATAAATTTTTCTATTATAGCATTGTACTTTTAGTTTTTCTTATAACAGCAATGTACTTTAAAATTATTTTTCATTAGAGCATTGTACTTTGAAAAATCTACCCATTATAGCATTGGGTAATCTTTTCTTTTAAATTTACCCACTATACTAGGTTTCCATGTCACCTCATTGTCCATGTAGGTTGTCCACATGTAATATATTGTTGATGTGACATTTCTTATTATAGCATTGTACTTTACATATTATTTAATAAATAAATATATTAGACTAATTAAACTAAACTAAATTATTCATAAATATAAGAATATTAAGAAAATTTATAGGTGATAAATTATTTTCCCTAATATTAAAAAATGTTTGAAAATATATTTTTTTAACAAAGAAAATAAGAATTGTTACGTTTTTTTACAAATAAAATATTTATATGGAAAAGAATATATTTATTTGTCTTAAAAAATTGAGTTGACATATCATTCAATAAATGTATTAAATTAATTAGATTATTTCTAAAATATTTATTAAAATGTAACAATATTAAGAAGATTTCTAAAACACAATTTATATCGTTAATTTTTTTTTTAAAAAGTACACAATAAGTATTTTTTGAGCTAGAAAAATTAAATCACAAGTTTTACATTTTTTATAAATAAAATATTTATTTTCAAGAAAAATATCATATTTGTTAAAAAAAATATAACTCTAAAATATTTAATTTGCATGCAATTTAGAAAGAGTGATTTTCAAAAAAGTGATGAAGGGAAGAAATTACTAAAAAATTTAGATAATTAAGAATAGGGAAAATTTCATTTACGTCCTTAAAAACTTGATATATTACGTATATATCCTTGTAAAATTTGTAATTACGTATATATCCTTCTAAACCTCGATATATTACGTATATATCATTCTCTTTAATTTAATTATTATTAAACATTTAAAAAATACAAAATTTTAAAACTAAATTAAGAAATGACTTACATACCCCTCCCCTAATCTTTTCCAAACACCAACCAATCCTTCCCATCGTGTTCGATTGCAATCACAAATCTAACAGCCTTCGATTGCAACCCTTCTAATCTTTAATTTCAATTGCAAAATGCAAATTCTGTTTGATTTTCCCACCATGGCAAATCACACTTATATTGGGGAAATAAAAATCATTTGTTGGTATATTGGTGAAATTACAGCCTTCGAAGGGTGAACTGGTGGTTGGTGAGTAGTTATTTAATGTCTGCAACTTATGGTGCTTGCTGAGAAAAAATTGGTCCTATATAAAGTAGCCAAACAATTATAAGAGTCTTTAGAACCATCAAACAAGTTCATCCTGTAAAATTTAACCATCAAATACAAGTTCCTTAAAAGAATCTGATTTGGTAAGGATTGGTTGTTGTTTGGAAAAGATTAGGGAAGGGGTATATAAGTCAATGTTTAATATAATTTTTTAAAATTTTGTATTTTTTAAAAGTTTATTAATAATTAAATTAAGGAGAAGAATATATACGTAATATATCACGGTTTAGAAGAATATATACGTAATATATCAAGGTTTAGAAGGATATATACGTAATTACAAATTTTACAAGGATATATACGTAATATATCAAGTTTTTAAGGACGTAGATGAAATTTCCCTTAAGAATAATATAAACCGGGTGAGATATGAATAATCAGAAGAAAAAGTGGGAATTTTTTTTTAAAAAAAATTACAAGAGATATTAATGTCATGTAATCATGATGACATGTTATCCATGTCATCTTATTTAAGCCATGTAAGCAAAAAAAAAGTGGGGGGTTAGCTTGTTTAAAAGGTAACAAGTTACCCATTGCTGTAATGGGTAAATTTTTCAAAGTACAATGCCTTAATAAAAAATAATTTGAAAGTACATTACTATAAGAAGTAAAACTGAAAGTACAATGCTATAATAAAGAAATTTATGAAAGTAGGTTGCTATTTCTTGCATTTTGCCCTGTAATTTATTAATAGTTGTTAAGAGAAACAACAGTATGACTTTATATCTTCATATATTCTTAATATATGGTGATAAGTAAATATTTCTTGCATTTTGCCCTATAATTTATTAATAGTTGTTAAGAGAAACAACAGTATGACTTTATATCTTCATATATTCTTAATATATGGTGATAAGTAAATAAACATGTCAGTAAATAGTTTGAAAAATAAGATTCAAGGGTGTCGTGGGGGATAGAGGAGCAAACAAATGATGTTCCCCTGCGAATACAAACACAGATGAAACATCTTTCTTTTTTTTTACAAAGTAGCAACAACTCTACAAAACTAAATTCCACTTCCTCGTGTTCTAATCAAAACTTTCATCACTTAGTTTCAATATGAACCAAAATTTGGTCAATAAAGATGCATACACAGCATATTGATAATCAATTTGAATCACAAACAAAGTTCAACATATAACTGGCATGGATTCATTTGACGATGCAGACATCCAAGTTTTTTACTTAGGTTCTAATCATTTGTGATTTAAATAAATAAGCTCCACTAGTAACATCAAAAGTGATACTAAAGTTGATATCAAAATAAGATCGTGGAATATGTTTGCGAATAATATTTGAGGATTATAGATTAAACCTAGAAAAAGATTGGAGTACAATTTTGAAGAATCATCAAATAGTGATCGATCTTCTTGCAACTTCAATTAAAATTGCTTACCTAACTACACGACATGGAAAGGCTAGAGGACGAGGGGAGAAGATGAGGAGCGACGGAGCACGAGTCGATGAGCGACGACATTACAGGAGTGAGGGACACAGATGGTCAGAAAATCTAGGTCTACGTTGAGGGTTATTTATGTCTATAACCTTCTCGAATAAGAATTTTGCAAAATGACCTTCTCTTTTTCTTAATTTATTTTACTGAGTAAATGACCAAACTATATCCTCACAATTAAAAGCCCAAATCTTTTATTTTTTATATATATAAAAGAAAAATCATGAGCATTGACGTGGCACATTCTTGGTTTAGAATTCTTTGTAGGAATTTTGTGAATTTTTTAATGTTTAATTTGCAATAGACATTTTGTCCTTTATAAAAACATGTGTAGCGTGCTATGTGTTGGGGTTATTTGGTAAATTTACCCACATTTGGTATAGTCCAACCCTTCCACCTTCTCAATTTCTCACTCTGATTTGTCCCTTTATTTCTTTCTCTATATACGTTTCACTTTTGATGTTCTTCATATATAGCCTTTTAATTTATGGTGGGATTTTGGTGCTCCCATGTATTTTTCATTTCTCCTGGTAAGCCATCTCAATTTGTCACTTGCACCGTGTTTTCCATTTCTTTATCTATATTCATTTCACTTTTAATGTTGTTCATATATGTTTTTAATTTATGGTGGGATTTTGATGCTCCATTCATGTATTTTGCAACAACCAAGAGTTCACCTTCCTGATACCACAGGAGTTGTTGAGTTGATGATGCATTTCGACCAAAAAGGAAAAGGAAATTTTTGGTCCATACTAATGTCATCAAGGAGTTGTTGAAGTATTTAGTCAAGAACGATGATGGTTTTCAAGTTAAATGGTTGCTGGTACATTTAGTCAATAAGGTTAATGGTTTCAAATACCTGTGAGTCAATAAGGTTAATGGTTTCGAATACCTGCGAAGTTCGACGATTGACAACTTTATTGTGAAAAGGAACCACCGTTTATTCATTATACTTTGTCATATTGTTCGGACCGCATAAGTACTCGCCCTAGATTTTTTACTCATGTTGGATATTTTTTCGGCTCACCCGGATGCTAGGGAGTTTTTGTACTACTATGCTTTCACTCCACATTGAAGGTAATACTAGAGTTGTTAATCAGAAAGAGCTTGAATCTTTCATCAATAGCTTTTAATCATTAGCCATTTGTTATTGAAGAATTGATGTTACATATGCAATTTAGAATGTGATATGTACAGATCCTTTTAACTTTGAAGTCCTTTCATGTATTTTTGCACCATGAAGAGCTATCTTTCGTGACACCGTGCCAGTTGCTGATGCATTCAGATCACTGCGGGTGAAGAATGAAACAAAAACAAACTAAAAATGTCTGACTGTGTATCGTTGGTATATAAGGCTGATGGTTACCAAGGTAAATGACCTTCTATTTCTTTAAAGATCAACTATTTTACTTGCTCTGATGTGTTATGAACTGTGGTAGCAAATGAGCTTTCAGTTATTGCTAGAAAAAACTATTTTTAGGTTGTTGTCTGTTCGGATGTATTTGATGCACCTTGGACATTGCTTGCTCATTTGCTACTTGAAGATGTTCGTTTATAGTTTTCTGGATTTACAGGTGCCCCTAAATTTGGCTCATAAAGTATTCACACATATGTATATATATATATGATTATAAACAGTAGAGTTTGACATGGCACCAAAAGAAAGATAGAAACATATTGGTTAACATTTGTTTCTAAACACCATGGAAATTCAGATTCACCAAAAAAAAACATGATTATAACACATTCATCAAAAAACATGATTTCGTCAAACATGTAAAAAGAAAGAGAGGGACAGATAAAAGAAAGAAAGACAGAAGCATAGTACCTTCCTCGGTGCGATAATGGAAACCGGTGGTCGAGAGAGCCGGTGGTGGAGAGAGGGACAGTCGTCGAGCAGGACTGGAAACCGGTGGTCGAGAGAGGGACAGTCGTCGAGCAGGAATGGAAACCGGTGGTCGAGAGAGCCGGTGGTCGAGAGAGGGACAGTCGTCGAGCAGGAATGTAACGTGGTCGAGTGTGCCGGTGGTTGCCGTCGAACAGAGAGATTGAACAGGGAGAGTGTAAGAGTGAAAATCGGTTGAGAGAGAGGAATATTTGAGATGAAGATAGATATACAACCGGATCTTGGAGATTGAGAGAGCCATCTTGGAGATTGAGCAGTCATCTTGGAGATGAGGGAGAGAAACCCTAGCCTCCTCACGATGATGATGATGCATTGGGGGATATAAAAGGTTTTGAAGTCTTTTAAATATTTTAAGACTTTAAGACTGATGGTTAAGGAAGTTGTACCTAATGTAATAAAATGTGTACATTAAGGGGTTGTTTGGTTCACGGAATCCGATGGAATTGGAAGGAATTGGAATGGCCAAATCCATTGACCGAATTCCTTAATGCTGTTTGGTTCGCGGAATGAATAGACCGGATTCCATCGGATTCCACCGAATTCCATGGTTGATGGATTTGATCATTCCTTAACATATGTGAAGAATTTTGAATTCCATTTCGTATCAAACGAACATAATTTATAAATTTCCTTTAGAAAGACAACAATAATTTTAACCACCACCCCTCTCCCCGCCCCACCCTCATCGACAACATATCCGCCACCACCGCCGACACCGCCACCGCCACCGCCACTACCACCACCACCACCAATTAATATTATCATTCCACCACCGCTACCGTCACCCCACCCCCCACCCACCACGTCACTATTTTTTGCCGGCATACTCATAGTTGCCACCCACCCCTACACCCTACCCCACCCACCTACCCACCACCACCACCACCCACCACTAATGTCCTCTTCACAATTGTCACCCCACTCCCGATAGATGCATATTTCTATTCTTTTACGAGATTCCATTCCAATTCCTATCAACCAAACGCATGGTCAAATTCCATCAAATTTCATTCCAATTCCTTCAAAGTCAAATTCCTTGATGGATTCCAATTCCATCGAATTCCATTCCGTGAACCAAACGCCTCCTAAGACTTTGAAGGAATTTCATTTATTAAGTAGTATAGATATAGATATATATAATATATATAGATGTTGGTTCATAACATTTGATGAAAGAAAATCATGAAAAATAATATTTTTTATATTGATTTGCCGAAATTTCTATAGTTTCTACCATTCATCTAGTTTCTAAATGAACCAACATTTATATATATATATATATACATACATATAAAAGGAAGATAAAGGCAAAAGAGTCAAAAAGAACTCATTATAACTATTTATCTTTGTTGATTTATTTTTTATTTGTAATGACTAATTAAATGAGAAATCTTTCGTTTTCTATTTTTTTATTTACATAACTTCTAATATAATCAAAAACTTTTTTTAATATATATCTTTAATTTCTTATTTAGACAACAATGATCATAATTTAATAATTTTATTTTAATTTTAACATATAATAATTTTAAGGTAACAATTTTTTTAATATTTTATTTAGACAACAATGAACATAATTTGATACTTTTAATTTAATTTTAACATATAATTATTTTAAGGTAACATCAATCAATCATCAATCACTAAATCAATCAATCAATATATCAATATATATATAAAGGAAGATAGAGGATAAAGAGTTAAGGAGAAACCATCATTGCTATTATCTTTTTTGTAATAATTTTGATTTATTTTTAATTTGTAAAGACTCATTAAGGCATTGTTTGGCAAAAATAAGCTAGCTTATAAGCTGACTTATAAGCTAGCTTATTTTCTGAGTAATCGTTTGGATGCACATAAGCTAGCTTATAAGTCAGCTTATAAGCTAGCTTATCGATAAGCTACTTGGAGTAGCTTATGAGGAGCTTTTTGACACTTTTTCCAATTATACCCCTAACTAATATTATTTATTTATTTTCAACATGTCCTTTTTGGTCATTTCACATGCTCATAAGTTAGTTTTTGCCAAATATAACTTATTCATCAGCTACCAGCTAGCTTATAAGTAATCAGCTACCTTATAAGTCATACGATAGCTTATCAGCTAGTTTGCCAAGGCTATGAACAACTTTTCATTTTCATAATTACTTTTTTATTTTACTTTTTAACTTACATACCTATCAATATAATTAAAAACTTTTGTATTAATATATATTTTTAGTTTCTTATTTAACAACAACCAATACTCATTATTTTATTTTATTAAATTATTTTATGCATTATTTATTTATTTTAATATACTATATTTTATTAAACGATTTCATGCTCTATTTTATTTTTTTAGATTTAATAAACTATATTTTTATTGGTTAGCTAACAATCAATATATATATATATATAGAGAGAGAAAAGTTCAAATCTGAACTCATTTTTGGTTGTGAACGTGAGCACGAATCTCAGCCACTTATCCGGTCAATAAAGGCGGCTTTGACCTGGTTCCCCTCCTTTAATAATTTTCACCCTCCTATGAATCGCGTCAATCCTCCGTGATCGCGTCCACCATAACCGAAGATGTGTGGCTGAGATTCGTCCTCACGTTCACAACCAAAAATGAGTTCACATTTGAACCTAACCCTATATATATATATATACTATATATAAGGAGCTTAAACGGTTAGAGTTGAAGAATTAAGAGGTACTACCCATTAAACTTGATGTACAACTACATAAAGCACCAAACGAACTATTCTCATCCCATGTCTCCTTGAATGTGGATTGAACTTCCACTTTTCTCTCCTACGTCCCCTTAAATGCCACTTTTCTCTCAACTTCACGGCTAACTTCTTATCCGCCAAAATGAAATTTTGATTTCTGCTCTACTCTATCTAGATGAAATTACGTCGGCTTCTTTTTCTCTTCTTCTTGTCATATGCTGCGTCATTTCTCTTCTTCTTGACGGCGACATAAGAACCCCTCTCCCTCCCTCCCTTCCTTCCTTCTTCCATCTCCATCGTACAACTAATAACCCCTCTATTGATTTACCCTTCAGGTGAAAGAGTCGAATTTAAATTTCCGGCCTTCAGGTAACGTATCCATTCCTCCCCTCCACCCTCTTTCTGTCACAGTCAAGATATCTGTTTTTTCTCCTTTTTTCATATTTAATTTCTTCTTTTTGATGGATCATACGTATGCTAACAGATATTCTGTGATGAGAAGGGAAATACATTTCTGAAATTTGTCTCCAAGTTAGATTTACTCATTCCCCTTTTTGTCAGAATTAATTGTTTTTTTCTTTCTTTCTCTTCCCTGTCTGTCACAGATGTAAGGATACAAAACTAAAAATGATTGGATTGTTGTTCTTGCTAGCGGATCAGCAACGGTTGTGTTCTTCCTTGCCACTAATTTTATCTAATCTCTGATTTCTCCATTTCCCTTGTATGTAAGCATGCCTGATTAGATTGTGTTTTGTGTGTTGGTTTTTGTTGATACCAAATACGATGGTCTTATCATGAGTATCACCATTTGATGGTTTTTCTATAATTCTTATGATTGTATTGTGTTCAGCATTATTGTTTTTTCTTATATTTGCTTTTGGCTAATCTATATTTCCCTTTCTGTATGAAGCACATTTTGTAGGTCTTCTTCCGCGGACATGGGTTACCTGCTTGCTAATATGGTTGGCAATGGAGTATTTTTTCTGTGAATGCCATTTGCCTATCATTTTATCATCCTTCCATTTATGGTTGCTCGATTAATGCTTTTCAACCTTGGTGTTGTAAGAATATGAAGAGTTATATTATGCAATCAGTGATCTTTTTGATGGCTTAACGAGAAGCAATGTTTGAACATCGATTTATTCAGGTTTTTAGGGGTTTGGCATCACTACTACAAAAAAGGGCATTTCCGACGGATTTTACCGACGGAAAAAATCCGTCGGAAATTTCCGACGGATCCGATTAAAAAAATTAAAAATAAAAAATAAAAATAATCCTTCGGAAATCCGTCGGAAACTTCCGAGGGATTCAATTTCGTCGGAAATTTCCGACGGATTTTTATAATTAAAAAAATAAAAAAATAAAATTCCGTCGGAAATCCGTCGAAAATTTCCGAGGGATTTCAATTCCGTCGGATTTTTTATTTTTTATTTTTTCCAACAGTTGTTTTAATTAAAAAAATTACCTTTAGTTTGTATTCTTTTAAAGTTTTTTCTTATTTGTATGACCTATAATTTGATTTATTTTGTATCATTCGTTATATATATATATAAACATTTGTATATTGTATATGTATGCATGTGTCGTATATTTTACTTGATTGTACGTATATGCGTAGTTCATTAAGAGTCGTTAAAGTCCATCAATCCCCATTGTAGTTCATTAAGTCATTAAAACCCATCAAGCCCCATTGTAATTTATTAGGAGTCGCTAAAGTCCATCAAGGTCCATTGTAGTTCATTAAAAGTTGTTAAAGTTCATCAAGTCCCATTGTAATCATTAAGTCATTAAAACACATCAAGCCTCATTGTAATTTACTAGAAGTCGCTAAAGCCCATCAAGGTCCATTGTAGTTCATTAAGAGTCGTTAAAGTCCATCAATCCCGATGGTAGTTCATTAAGAGTCGTTAAAGCTCATTAAGGCCCATTGTAGTCCATTAGGAGTATGTAAAGACCATCAAGACCCATTGTAGTCCATTAGGAGTATTTAAAGACCATTAATGCCCATTGTTGTTTACTAGGAGTCGTTAAAGTCAATTAAGGCCTATTGTAGTTCATTAGGAGTATGTAAAGCCCATCAAAGCCCATTGTACCTCATTAAGAGTCGTTAAGTCCCATCAAATTGTAGTTCATTAAGAGTCGTTAAGGCCCATTGTAGTTTATTAAGAGTTATTAAAGCCCATTAAGTCCCATTGTAGTTCATTAGGAATCGTTAAACCCCAACAAGGTCCATTGTTGTTTACTAGGAGTCGTTAAAGTCCATCAAGCCCATTGTAGTTCCTTAAGAGTCGTTAAAGTCCATCAAGGCCGATTGTAGTTCACTAAGAGTCGTTAAGTCCCATCAAGGCCCATTGTAGTTCATTAAGAGTCGTTAAGGCCCATTGTAGTTCATTAAGAGTTGTTAAAGCCCATTAAGACCCATTGTAGTTCATTAAGAGTCGTTAAAGCCCAACAAGATCCATTGTTGTTTACCAGGAGTCGTTAAAGTCCATCAAACCCATTGTAATTTCTTAAGAGTCGTTAAAGTCCATCAAAGGGTATTATTGAATATTTATGTAATCAAAATATAAGAGAATATACTTATAATATTCTATTTTAGAGAGTAAAATAGAGAATGACATTGGAGAAAATATGATCAACTCTTTATATATATAGAGGAAAGTTCAAGTGCGAACTCAAATTTGGTTGTGAACGTGAGAACAAATGAGAACGTGACACGTGTCTGAAGATAGATTATTCAGACTGAATATAAACTATATTCAGTCTGAATATTACTTGAATGTGACACTTGTCGCACTCTCATTTGTCCTCACGTTCGAACAAAATTTGAGTTCTTATTTGAACCCGCCCCTATATATAAACGTTAAAATAAAATTTAAGATATATTATTTAAATTAATGTATTTATTATATAAAATATATTATTTTAATTAAAATTCCAACAAAATTATAAATTATAATTCCCCCAACTTTTTTTCCCGGTTTTTGATTCCCGCCCCTTTGTATTCTCTATTTTTATCCAAACTATTCAAAACCCTAGCCCCCTTTTTCCTCCCCTCACTTCTCACGCTCCCCTTATCCAGGTTCTTCCTCGGAGCCTCTCATCTTCGCCATTTCGTCAGAGTCTTCTCTCGCCACCGCCCTCCTCTCTGCCTCTCAGCGCTGGTATGGTCTCCCCTTATTCCCTTCTCTCTTCCCCTCACTTCTCTCAGCGCTGGTATGGTTCTAGTCTTTTAATAGATTGCCTTTTGAAAGTGTCTGATTCATTCTCCGTGATGATTCTCTTCTCTTTATTAATGGGCTTCAACCCTTATGTTTTCTATTTAAACCCTAATAGAACCGAGTGTATCGGTTTTGTATGAATATGCTTTGTTTGAATTTGGAAGTGTTTGAATTTGATGTTTAAATGGTTGCTTAAAAATTTGGGATATTTATTGTTTAAATTCCATTTTTGTTGCTATATCTGTGTTTTGTCTGATCACCTTTATCGACTCTTTCAACAAATTTTATGGTAAGCCAAAGTCTGATTTTGACCTCATTTGGTAAGCCATCATTCCTTTGCTGTTGATGTTGTTCTTGCTATAATCGTTAAGAGTAAACTACACTCTCGGTCCTCTCAGGCTCTCACTAATGAGCTTAATGAGGTCAAAATTACAAGGGTGGTGTCTCTATGGTTTGAGCTTTGGCTCCAAAGTTCGAAAGTACCTAGAGGTCTTAAGTTCGGATCCATGGAGGAACAAAAATCCCCTTGTGGCCACGGATGTTCATATGCAGTGACTCCGGACTACCCGCGAAGCGGGTGGTTGCCCTGGGATTCTCGCAAAGTGGGTCGGATATCCAATTAAATCAAAAAATAAATAAATAATGAGCTTAATGAGAATTCCGGCTTATTCGGTTAGCTATAGGCTTAATGTTATAGGAAGTGGTTTATACATTAAGATATGTTGGAGAAATGTCACAGATTTTATACCTGTGCATTGTGGATTGTTTTATGGTTTTTGTTCATTTGTAAAAAAACTATTGGGCATCTCCAATAGTATGGTTCTGAGTGGGCAGTGATGATATTTGAATGCATCTGAGTGGTATTGGAACAAAGTGAAGAGATGATTCGTATCTTGGCAGGGCAGCCATTTGCAGCCATGGCGGATTTATCCTCTTTCTTCCATTGTTACACATATGAGCCTCATATTTTTTAACTGAACCTCATTTTGTTAAATCTCTGTTCCTTCCATATTGACAATCTAACAAATTCTTGTGGGGGTCAAATGCTTCTTTGGTTTTGTGATGGAAAAAAAGAGCGAATCTAATCCATTACCTGTTTTGTATTGGGGTAAAATCGTCCTCACCTCTTTATCAACTTTGGCAATCCGTTGAGAATTTCCCAAACGTTATTTTATTGATTATGTTTAATCATACTCGTATTCAAATTATATTTGAAAAGAAAATATGTATTTATTTGACATTGTAAAAGAATAGATGAAAGAAAGAATCCAAACTCAATGAATTGTAATGGAACTTTTGCACCCCGCTGCATTGCACGGGTACACTACTAGTATATATATATATGTACATGTTTCTATGTAATACACACACATATAAAAGTAAGAAATGATATGCAACTAGGTACCATTTTTTATTTAGTTACCATCACATATGCAAAGCGATTATCATGGATGGAACTAACTTAGACATATGGATAACATCATCACCAGCTTCCAACATCAAGATGCATTTTATCCCAAACTAGTCTAGGTAGGCAAAATATGTAACTACACAGAAATTATAAAAAATGTCCTATGTTTTTGGGAATACTTTTTATTGACTACATGTAATATGTTGAGTTATGTATACATATATATATATATATAATTCTAATTATTATATCAACCATTATTTTTGGACCGTTATATCACAGCCTTGATCGTGATTTCATATTTTGACCGCTGTAACACCGTGGGCGAGTAGGAACGGTTATGTTGTGTGTTTGGGGGGTGGTTTCTTTTGCTAGGAATAGGAGTTCCTGCGGTGTGCATGTTGTGTTCTTTTATCTGGTTAGGCTCTTTACACACACACACATATAAATATATATATATATATATATATTGATGTTGCTTATATGTGGACTATCATAGTGCTTTCTAGTATGTTTTCTTTTTCTTGTATGCAAGCTGGGTGTCTTCTCCCATTCAGCTTCTCTGTCTTATGGAGCACTTTTACCTAACATGTTTGATGTGCATCCAGATCCTGCTGCCACCGCAAATCAGACAAATAGGGAGGAAGTAGATGCTAGATCAGTTTTCGTTGGAAATGTAAGGCTTCTATCTGCACTGGAATCTGTTATTTTTATCCGATGTGTTATTTCATTGGCATTGATTTAATGATACCCTTTGCTTCTCATCTGTGACCTACTTAAAACTTCTGTGATTGAAGTTTCTGAATCGATAAGCACTTTGAAACTTCTACTTGTGAAGAAAAGAAATGATTTAAGAAAGTTCAAAAGATCTAAAAAACTGCTTATTGAAATTCGAATGGACTTGTAAGCTTTATTGCTAAGAATAGTTAATCATTCCAGAGTTTAAAGTGGCTCTTTATGTATGGTAGATACACAACACTGAATTCCTCTACACTTGTTTTATTTTAAGGTGATTTTGTAAACCAACAATGGAATAAATTCTAGACCAAAATGCATTGATGGCTGGATGGATGCTGGAGTGAGAACAAAGGAGGTATGTTGAAAGATTTGTAAGACTACAACCAATAAAATCAAATGGGAAAATCAAATCAAATCATACTTTGTAAACCCCCCCCCCCCCTCTCTCCCCCCGGCGTACTAATTACAGCCAGAAAATGTGCTCTTGGACTCGAATGATGTTCTCAAGGTTTCAAATTTATGTTCTTTTCTTTTGCAGGAACTCTTGGTGTTTTGGTTTTGGTTTTGGTTTTGGTTTTGGTTTAGATAGACGAGATGATGAGAATGATCTTTTTTGAGGCACGACCACATAACTTCGAGAAGATAGCTAGATCCCCTCCCCCTCTAGATAGTTAATTACCGTGTGTATGGATCTTACTTTTTAATTGAATAACATTTTAGAAAAATGAGCTTATTTATGTACAAAGTATTATTTATATTTTAGTCATTTGGGAAGATTTTATTGTATTATATAGGAAATTTGTAATTTTAAATTATATTTTTTTATAAAAAGATCAAATTACCGACGAAATATCCGTCGGTAGAGGCTGTCTGTTTTGTGGAAAAACCGTCGAAAATCCGTCGCAAAAGGTATCCGTCGGAAGACCTTTACCGACGGAAAAGGCAATTCCGTCAGAAATCCGTTGGAAATGGGATTCGTCGGAAATCCGTCGGAATAGGCTTTTCCGACGAATTTTTTCCGACGGATTTTTCACCTTTTCCGACGGAACCGACCTTTACCGACGGAAATATCCGTCGGAAAAGGGCCCTTTTTTTGTAGTGCATAGAAATATGTCTAGCAATTTTATTCTTGTTATTGCTTCATTTTGAACGTGCAGGTATCTATCTGGAATGGTTGAAGAGTCGTAGAGGGCACTACCGTGTTGATTTCTATTTATATGAGTTGGCAAGTGATATTGTTTAGTGACTGTTCAAATTCAAAAGTTCAAAGTTTTAATTTGAAATTCAACATTAGATCACTCAAAGCATGCTCTCGGATCGAATCCGGTCTTTCACTTTTTTTGGTGATCTGAATCCTTTCACACTCGGTTACTGGTAAGAGTATCGGCTCTTACTATCACCCTTACTGGGTGAGATTCTCTGCCATTGTGATGTTCATACGGTAAGGTAAAGTGACATAAGCGCTTACCGGGTAACTTTTAGTAATCGGCCCCTTAGTCTCTTCCACTTAAAAAGTCATCTCCAGTTTGCTTCAAAATCGAGTTATTTTAGATCTTCTAGCCCTGCAGTTAAGGCAAAAATTTTACTTTGCATGTTATTTAACCGACTTTCTCAGTGTGTCTTCTTTCATGGATTTGTTGCAGAAATATATATTATTTGATTGTATGATGAGGAGAGTTTGTGCATGGAGGTGTGGTCCTTGATTGTTGCATTCATTATGGTAATTTTTTTTTCATTATGGTAATTTTGGTTTATGTTCTATGCCAATAATACTGTTAGGAGATGGACAAGAATAATATATTGAAATTCATATTACTATTATTATTTTAATCCAATGTATGGTCTTAACCAGGCATGGTTTGATATCTAAGATTGGCATACTTAATTGCAATTAATCAACACCATAAACATGAAAGTGGGAAGAAAATTTACTTTGGTAAACTAGAAATAGAAATTGAGATTCAACATTTATGAAATTTGTAGTGCCTAGAATGTGTTCTGGGTTCAGAGATGTAGCTTTTGTATCTGTATCTATTGTCTAAATAATGATATTTAGTTTTCCATTCAAGTGCTTTACATGATGTTTGCCTAGAATTTGGATTCAAGCACTTAAGTTTTTAGAGGGCTATAGTATCTAAATATCATCCTTGAATGGAAAACTAAATATTTAATAATTATTTTAGTATGTTTTTGTTCTTTGTTATATAATTCAAATTTTCACTTATTCATGTTTAAAAAGTCTAACGTTATGATAATTTTAATGTCCTCAAATTACCGATGATTTTTGAAAAAAGATTGGATGAAGTGTCATTTCGTTAAGTGTATTTAGTTAATGTTAAATTGTCAAAAACAAAGTAGTCAAGATCTCTTGAGATTTTAAAATGGACTATTTATTAGAATAAACTATACGGATATATGGAGTGACTGAGTTTTACAGGTTTATATCTTTCATTTAGTTTTTAGATAACCCAAAAGTCATCAACATAATTATTCACACATGATCACATATTTATGTTGTTTTTTTTATCTAAAAGTATCGATTACCAAAACATTTAGTATCTCCTAAATCAGATTTTGAATACTATTATGATTTATTTAGGCAAAAGACTTTGTTGCCTCAACTAAGAGTTATGAGTCTACAAGGCAAGAGATTTAGATGAAAATATGTAACCTAATGACAATCTTGAATCAACCTCCTTACTTGTAGATGCAGGTACAATCTTATGTGAGTTTGCATTTTGGACTGCTACTTTGTATGCCATGACATAGAAACTCAAAAGGTGTTAATCAGACAGGGAACACCGTGCATCTTCATCATCAAGTTTAGTTTGTCTTAGATTTATAAGTGGTATTATATTGAAATATAAGGTATTATTATTTGAGAGAATGTTGTTCCAGGATGCTTAAAAAAACTCATTTTAGATTTTTAGTATACCCTTTTTAAATGACTATATTTGCATAGTTTTTAAACTCTGCTTTGGGTCTATCAAAACATGAGATTTTATCTATTAATTTTTTATGGGTATGCCTATTAATATTCTTTTGTAATTGTCTTTTTCTTAGTTTGTAATAAAAATATATGGATCCCGTTTCATTTATCTTCATTTTTTACATTCCGCTGCATTACAGCGGGTACCCAACTAGTATATATATATATATATATATATAGAGGAAGGTTCAAATGAACTTTGCATTTTTATAGAAACAAAGGGACAATTATGGATCACATATGATGTGGGGCCCACAGATATTGAATCATTTATAATTTATAATGATTTAATATTAAATCATAAATGATTTAATATTAAATCATAAATGATTTAATATTATGTGGGACCCACATCATATGTATTAAATAGTTCCTTTATTCCTTTAAATTGGTAGTGTTTCATACGATCTCTCCCCTATATATATATATATATATATATATATATATATATATATATATATATATATATATATATATATAGTGGAGGGATCAAATGAGAATCGCACTCCTTAAAGAAACAAATTGTGGACCATATATAATGTGGGTCCTACATAATATTAAATCATTTATGATTTAATATTAAATCATAAATGATTTAATATTATGTGGGACCCACATCATATATGATCCACAACTGTCCCTTTGTTTCTTTAAAAATATAAAGTTCTCATTTGAACCTTCCTTTATATATATATATATATATATATATATATATATATATATATATATATATATATATACATATATACATAAAGGAAGATAGAGGATAAAGGGTTAAGGAGAAGCCACTATTGCTATTTATATTTTTTGTTATAATTTTGATTTATTTTTAATTTGTAAGGACTTATTAAATGAACAACTTTTCATTTTCCTAATTACTTTTTTATTTATTTTTTATCTTACATACCTATCAATATAACTAAAAACTTTTCTATTAATATATACTAGTTATATACCCGCGCAATGCGGCGGGATGCAAAAGATTTATTGATTTATTCAATTTTGAAATCTTAAGTTCTTCAATACGTTATAATGTATGCTACATTTGTACCTATGAGTCAATAACATTTACCACATACATGAAAAACGTGGGCACATGTATAACACAAATACAACAGGTACAATGTATTGAATTCCAATAAGTATCAACATTAACACAACTCTCCCTAGCCCAAAGCACTATCCAATAAAAAAAATTACCAAGTGATATTCAAAATAATAATTTCATCTACAACTTATTGGACACATAGTTCGAATAAAATAAAATAAAACAAATAGTTTGACCAATTCAAAATAAAATAACGTTTCTATCGAATAAAACAAATAGTTTGACCAATTTTATGTCATGCATAAATTACAAGCCGCATACCTTCCATTTTTTCTTGAATTTTTATGCAATACATTAGTTTTTACTTTACATGCTTTAAAGCCTTGTATTCAACCCACACCCTAGCTAGATCAGTTGAGTTCCAACCTAGACTTTAAATACTTTGGATTTACATGAATAATATGGCCAAAACATTGAGGTGTAAGACTAAAAAAATCTAGACATTATCAACCCTTAATGGACAACAAATATTTTTTCTGAGTTGAAAAGCTGATGATACAATTAAAATCACCCCTACAACATTACAACACCATCATTATCTAGGTTCTATGATCATAGGTTTGAATCCTCAGATGGATCTGCAAATTCTTCCTTACACATTTCCCCAATCATTGGTTTCCACAGTCAAACTTGAACATAAATGAACCAACTTGACAACTGGAGAATATGTAACTAATATAAACCATTTAATATTCAAATCGAAGAACAAAACTAAATAGATTTTACATGTTATGAGCTTCAACGATAAAGAAATAGCAACATGTTAAAACTCAAATACTTAACTGTAAATGAAAACGCAAGCTGACCTTCGAATATAAATCAAACTGATTTGAATAAGATCATCCATGGGACACAAGCTAGGAATCAAATATAAAATCAAACTAATACATATATGCTTAGAGAAAACTAATGAATCGTTTCCAAAATAGAGAAAAATGATACAAATATGATTAAGGAATTGATTCCAATGTAATAGAGAAAACTGATAAAAGCTTTCTTGTAAGAAAAAACACAAAAAAATACAATAATTTGTGAAAAGAGTAGAGTTCAAATAAAGCCACAAAAACTCTCTTCCTCATATTCTTATAATTAAGAACAAAGCTGTAACATTCCATTTGTTTATACCACTATTCTCCCTCATTTTCATTTCTGTAAAATCACATTTCCATTTCTCTTTATAGTTACAACAATATGGCAAAAGCAAGTTTTCATCTTTAACAATTGATGGCAAGTATCATTAAAGGGCGAAAGCAATTTTTCTTCTTTAACAATTGATGGCAAGTATCAGTTTTGTGCAATATACTACTTAGCTATTTAGTACTAAGGGCATGTTCATTAGCAGCTTAATGAGTTTAATAGGAGTCACAGCTTATTCAGTTAGCTATACATGACTGTTTGGTAGTGGCTTTATGATATAGAAAGTGACTTATTCAGAAAGCTTCTGTGTGTGTGTTGGGGGGGGGGATGTAGAAAGCCATGTTTTTTTCCAACCCCAGCCCTCCCAATTAAAAACATGCTCCTTTCATCAATGAAAAACTTTCCAAACAAAAACCTTGCCTAATCTACAGACAAATTAATGCACAGAGACATCATTAGGACTTAATGGAAAACCAACCAGAAGTACCTTGTGTGGGATGTGTAAGTAAGTTTGTGCGAGAGAGAGAGACCTGGTAGTACCTTGTGTGATTTCCAACTTGAGAAGCCGGAAGAGATGGACCTACAAGTTGAATAAAGCATGTCACTAATACATGTAATCAGTTGGAAACCACCAAATGTCTTACTTTATCAAAAAAATCAGCAACTAAACTTCAACTTTATATTAGAGCAACTGTTACAAATTCAATTCAAAAGTCCATGGATCTGACAGCACCTTTGATTCTTTCGCTACCTGCACAAGATCATTCCAAATTCCTTCTTGCATTTATAAACAATTGAGCATCTTGTGTTCTATATGTAGAGACTTGTACATGATTAGCAGACATCATCCATGGGGCATGTTAAATGAGGACCATAAATATTTTGAAAACCTGAAAACCATTTATTCATGAGAATAAGGAGGTACAATTACAAATGATAACAATTAAATATTTTAAAAACCTGAGAACCAACCATTCAAGATGACAGTCATTTATATGATAAAAATGAATGATATCATAAATTATGGTTCACTATAAAAAAATACATGAATAATAGGAGCTTTTAATCGATTTGGGGTCATCTGGGAGTGCCAAAATGGTAGCAATGAAGGTTGATTAGTGATAGGCTAATAGATAGCAATTAGACAATAGGCTTCAATGAAAAATAGGAGCTTTTCAGGAAAGAACCTTGGTAAAAGATTGCTGATTATAGTAGGGGCAGATGATCACCCTTCAAGAATAAACTTTTAAAAAAAATATTATCATCATCCCCGATTAGCTTGGATTCCAAGCCTTCTATAAGTCTCCGTCTATTCATTCTCAAAGTTGTCAGTTAATGGTTCTATTAACAGATGCTCTGTGGAGTTATCATTCCTCACCATCGCAACAAAATTTGATAACTACAATAATCAGATTTGATGGTCTGAAATCCAAACCGAATTTATACAAGGGAGAACAGGTTGAAGGTGATCCAAACATGCTACACATGGGGAATTGTAAGAGCAGCAAGTGTATTACTTATAGAAGGATAAGAAGTACCTTATTTTTTTCAAGATGAAAGTAATCTACAAATGTATCCATAGTTATCAAAGTACCTTATTTCTTTGAGGACTTTCAACAAACACATGATAAGCAACACAAATAACAAAAAAATTAATGACTGCACACTTGAATTGAAACCTAAATTGATTGATTAACAAATATAAGGTAAAAATTGAAAACTATAATCCACTGTTATCAAAGAAAAACTCGAAAAATGAGAATGTGTACCCGCTGAAGCTCCATGATACTGGAAACTGCATAAAACTGAAGAACAAATTCATGTTATTGTTGAAGCACCTGATATGAACACTGGAATCTGTGTAAAACTAAAGAACAAATTCATGTCGGCTATCAAAATAAGCTATGGACTAACTGAATAAGTCACAACCGAATATTCATGTATGGCTTACCGAATACGACTCATACACAGACTATTAGGCCGTCATCTGCCCCTTAGTGTGGAACTTGATTCCTTTTAAGGACATCTCTGCAATGAAAGGTAAATGAAAATTTACATTGGGCTACGGAAGTTGAACAACAATGCCATAAGCTACATAGTTTAGGAACATGAAAGAATAGGCAATCTGATTTGGATACCAGAAAGTTTCATAAAAGAGGTAATCTGATTTGGAGAAAACGAACAGGGATGAAGAGATGGCAGTAGAATCCGGAGAATGAAGAACCCTAACCCTAACCGAGAGAAGATGGATTCGTATGGGGAAGATGGATCCGTATAGAGAAGATGTATCTGTGCGAATCGTCATCTAGGGAAGATGAATTTGTTCGAATAGTCGCTTTGGGAAACGTAACTCGGTCGTGGGAAAAGAAACCTTTGAGTCCGGCAGTGATAACTTGTACATATAGCTTGTAAATTTGTAATTAAGAGTTTTTAAGAGATTAGGATATTGTGCATCAAAAAGCAGTACTTTATGCATAATGACTTGTTTTTTAAGACTTTAATCAAATTTCATTTATAAATAAAGTAGTATAGATTTTTAGTTTCTTATTTAACAACAACCAATACTGATCATTTTATTTTATTAAAGTATTTTAACAGACTATATTCTATTAAACGATTTCAAGCTCTATTTTATTTTTTAGACTTAATAAACTATACTTTTATTATTTAATTTAGTTAACTAACAATCAATATAAATATATATATATATATATATATATATATATAAAAAGGTAGATAGGGGATAAAGGGTCAAGGAGAATCCATTATTGCTATTTATTCTTTTTGTTATAATTTTAATTTATTTTTAATTTGTAAAGACTCGTTAACAACTTTTCATTTTCCTAATTATTTTTTTTTAATTTTTTATCTTACATACTTATCAATATAATTAAAAACTTTTCTATTAATATATATTTCTAGTTTCTTATTTAACAACAACCAACACTAATCATTTTATTTTAGAGTAAATTACACTTTTGGTCCCTGTGGTTGTCATCTAATATCAAGAGTAGTCCCTATTTCAAACTAATTACAATTTTGGTCATTGTGGTTGCCACTTGATTTCAATGTTAGTCCTTATGACTAATTTCTATTAAAAAATAACATTAAGTAAAGGGTGTTTTGGTCTTTTCTTTTTTATTTATTTTTCTTAAAATAACAATGGAAATATTATTTATATATCAATTAATATATTTATATTTTATATATAATATATAATGTAATATAGTATAATATTAAAATATGTATAATATTATAACATTCCATCCCATTCCCATGTGAACAAAGGAGGAGCGCCGTCAATGTTATCCCAATTCCCACACGTGATTGTTTGCTTCTAAAATCACAGGTCCAGACAAGCTATTTCTCCTACGGTTGTTTGCTCCATCCTTTGCATTTTGTTTATTTATTTATGGGGTTTTTTAAGTGTTTTTTTTCTTTGTTTGGGTTCGTCGGAGAATTCACCGGAGAAGACAGCATGTGGCCGTAGAAAAACACCGGAGTTAGTCAAAGGGATGACCGGGTGCTGAGTAAATATGTATGTGTATATATTATATATAATATGACAGATCGGAGCTCTACTTCCCCCTTCTTTCTTCTTCCCCAAGCCAAAAAGCCAAACCACTAGCTTCAGTTTTGCTTTCAGATTTGTTGATTTTTCAGATGTGTTGTTTGATTTTCGTCTTTGTTTGTGTTTAATGACCCGGCATTGCTTTCAGATCTGTTGTTTGATTTTCGTCTTTGTTTGTGTTTAATGACTCAACGCACACACAGGGGAAGCTAGTCAACAATGGTGGAACAAAAATAACAACAGAGGGACAAAAAAAACCCAGATTCAGTCATATATTTCGATTTCTGGATTTTGATTTTTGTTGGTTTTTTGATATTTGGGTTTTTGGTTTGTCAGGATTTTAATTCTTTTATTGCAGAGAAGATGACCGGAGGGGACGGCTCGTCGGAGAAGATGGCCAGAGGGGACGGTTCGTCGGAGAAGATGACCGGAGGGGACGGATCGCCGGAGAAGATGACCGGAGAGGATGGAGTGTCGGAGAAGATGGGGTTGGTTGACAGTGATCTTTGTAAGCATCAATGAATATATGTATATGTATATTTATAATAGTAAATAAAAAATGACTATAATATAATAATGAAATATGTGTTAATTTAACATGAAAATTAAAAGACTTGATAGAAAGACCAAAATACCCTTGAGTTTATTAATAAAAATTACAATAACAAAAGATATAATAATTACAAATTGTTTATTTAAGTAAATTATGAAAATAAAATTTACAACAAATTAAAAAAACGATAAAACTTTAAAGCAATGATAATTTTTCATAAAATTAAAAATTTAGATGAAAATGATACATTTATTAAAAATAATTGTTGTGGTTAAATAAAATTCATTTTTTATATCCTTTTTAAAAAATTGGTGTTGGGCCCGTGCGTTGCACGGTATGATGATAGTTTTTCTATTGGGGTATTAAATCAAGTTAAAATAAAGAACAATTTTTTAGTTAATAATTAATGAAATACAATGTAAAAAATTAACATATATTCATAAGTCGTTAACTTGCATATACTTGTAATCGGTTGTTATTACGATGAATTTGCTATATACCAGTAATAGTTTTGTATTATATTATTTTAAACTCAAATAATATGTCCCATAACCATATTACTATTATTGAAAATAATATAATGCAAATTAGTTGATCAACATGCAAGGCGGATTGCATTGAAAAATAAGCATAGCAAGTTATTACAGTAATTATTTTCTAAAAATATAGGATTAATATTCACAGTCATGAACCTTTCGAGAGGTCCATTTTATAACCCTTCCATTCTCAATCATTGACCGGTCCATGATTTATATAATAAAAATTATAAAAATTAAAAATTATTTATTTAAAAGTAAATTATATTTTTCGTCCCCATGATTTGTAAAAAATGAAAATTTTCATCCTTGTGGTTTAGAAAGTGTTATTTTCGTCCATATGGTTCGTAATTTTTTCTATTTTCGTTCTTATGATTTACAATTTATTGTTGTTTCAGTCCATGTGGTTTAAAAAATTCTTTATTGTTTTGGTCATTTGTACTTTCATTAAGAATTAGTCAAGGGACAAAAGTAGCAATAAATTACAAACCACAAGGACGAAAATCGAAATTATTAACAAACCATATGGACTAAGATTGTGTCTATGTATAATTTTGTTAAAAAACACAAAATTGTAAATTGACAAAAAATTATTAACATTAACGATAGACCCATGGATAACGTGTGCATTGATTGTATAAATAATGACAATGCTTGAATTTTTTTACTTTTGTGGAAAAATAATAGTACATTTGACAGTTTTATTAAAAAAGAAACAAAAGTACAACTAAAAATGACACAGTAACTATAAATGAATGTTCATTCCTCAAATGATTGAGATAATTATAAAAAATATACCTCACAATTCTAAAAACTTATCAACCAAGTAATCCTAAAATGTCAACACATATTCTTGCGCCGTATTTATTAATCGATGACATCTTTCAAAAAAAATTCTAATTATGAATCATCAATAAAAATATATATAAATGAATATTTATTACATGATTGTAAAAAACATTATGTCATCTATACCAGTTCATTATTTGAGTGGATTTAACTTGTAATGAAGGATGACAAAATTCAATGGAATGTTATATTGGTAAGGAATGAATATGACTGAAAATATAAAAATCGTAAAATAAAAGAATGAAAAAATATACCTCAAAATTGTCATTGTTATCTAGCAATTTTATGAATTCGAAGATGAAGCTTCATGTACAATTTGACAAAAAGAAAACTCATCAACCAAACAATTCAAAGATATTAACATAATTTTTTGTGCCCTATATATATTGATTCATTACATCGTTCATCTTCTCTAATTATGAATTAATGTAATCACTATTAATTTATAGATATATATATATATATATATAGATGTTGGTTCATTTACAAATTGGATGAATCGTACAAACTCGTACAAACCATATATAAAAATAAAATTTTCATATTTTTTTTCATAAAGTGTTATGATTTAAGATGTTATCATATAAATATATATATATATATATATATATAAATGAATAGTGATTACATTATTGTAAAATAACGTTATGTCATATGCATCATATCAATACATGATTTAACTAAAAGAAAATTCATGAACCTAGTATCCTAATATTTCATCATAATATCTTTTGTCCTGTATATATTGATTGATATTTGTTAGTAATATTTTCATTTATATATATATTGATGATTCATTATTACAAAAGATGAAAGTTTTTTGAATTGATTAGAGACTTTAATTATCAAAAAATAATAAATACATCCTTCATCAACTAATATTTCATTTAAAATGAAATAATTGATTTTACATTTATTTATTGATCTATATAGTTTGATTTTAATGAAAATTAAAAAATTAATAATATACATATATTAATAATATAATTATAGCAACTTTTTTTATTTATTTTGATTTAAAGATATTGTTTTATAGTCGTTTTTATACATATTATTAGACTAACTCTAGTAAATTTATAAATTTATAAATTTTCAAATATTGGTTTTTGTAAGTTTTATAATTATATTGGTTGCTTTTAATATACATCAACTATTCATAATGATCAAAAAAATTATAGATTTCTTTTATACACATTGTTTCCTTTATATATATTGTATGAATTTTTCTATAATTTTATTAAATTGAATTGAACTGTAAAATCATAATCATTTAATATTGATATTATTATATTCAAGTGTCGTACAAATAGAATTATACATATTAATCGTAATTTCGTTTATATAATAAGTTTTTAAATATATTAATTATATATGTTCTTGAATTGATTATATTCTATCCAAGTTTCATTTAAATATAAATACATATTATTATATTCAAGTATGTAAATAAATATATAATATTTACATATATTGATCATGATTTCATTTATATAATGAATTTAAAAATAGTATAATTATATATATATATATATTCAATAATTGTTATGTTAATAAAAAATAGTCTTATGAAATAAAATAATTACAAAAAATTGGGTTTAATCAACGAAGATGATTAGTTTAATTAATTTAACTCCGAAAACAAAAACATAAAAAGTACAAACTAATGAAATCTATACTCGAGTTGTAAAACATTTCTAAAATATATGAATCTATATACAACCCTATTATCAAATCTATGATGAAAACAAATAAAAAAAAAGTATTCACTCGTCCGTTGTTGTACAACCCAAGAAGCCATTTAGTTATGTCATCTATATTCAGTTCTACTCTTTATCTTTCTCGAAACCAAACTCGCAGGGCATCAAATGCGGGCAAAGTTGAAAACCTAAACCAATACAAATAACATTATTGCATGTTTTTTTTATTATGTATCAAATTAAAGAAAACATTCTTTTTGTTTTCCAATATAAAAGGTTAATCGAGACATAATTGATAAAAAAAAGATAGAGTAACTAACCTTTGATTGACATTGAGAAACGGATACGAAGACGGAGTAGAAAAAAAAGACTTTAACCATTCATTGAACCTATCGACGAAGAGAAATACCCTACTTATACGTAGGAGGAGGATGATGTCTTAGAATATGAAAGGTTTGCAATTAAATGAAATTCATAAATGGTTAATTAATATTCATCAATGAAAAATTAACAAAAATATGTTTTTATTTAAAAAATTCAAAATTGTGAGAAAATAGGAAAATGTGAATTGGGAACTCTCATCATGCCACCTAAACAACTCCATATCTTGCTTTTATATATATATATATATATATATATAGATAGATAAAAAAGAAACAAAAGTACAACTAAAAATGACAAAGTAATTATCATCCAAATGCATGTTCACTCCTCAAATGATTGAGATAATCATAAAAAATATACCTCATAATTGTAAAAACTTATCAACCAAGTAATCCTAAAATGTCAACACATATTCTTGCGCCGTATTTATTAAATCGATGACATCTTTCAAAAAAAATTCTAATTATGAATCATCAATAAAAATATATATAAATGAATATTTATTAAATGATTGTAAAAAACATTATGTCATCTATACCGGTTCATTATTTGAGTGGATCTGGTTATCCTACGTGGCATCACCATCTTCGGGTATTTCAATTTATCTCAAATTTGGAATTGCCTGCTTTCTTGAATTATCTCATCTCAAATTTGGAATTGGCTACTTTCTCGAATCATCTAAATGTAACGTATCCTCTTTTACCATTCTTCCCTATTATTCTTTACGTTCTACCCTCTTCTATCCACGCCTCACTCCATACGCCGAGATCCTGTCTTAGGGTTTATGCTTCAGTCATGATCGTTGCACGTAATCGCTTCAGGTACGTATCTTCTTCTATCCCCAAATCTTCAAGATCTGTTGTTTCTATTTAGACTCTATCTCATCTTATACCATCGCAGCCTATTGGATTTAGGGTTCTTAATCGCACCAGACACCTATTTTGTTGGTTTAGGGTTCTTAATCGCAGGTAAAAGTCGACAGGTAAAAGCCAGACAACTGATTTTAGGGTTGTGTTCTTAATTGTTTTCAATTGATTTTAGGGCTTTGTTCCTAATTGTTGATTTACAGATACAAAACTGAATGTGCAACCCACACCCGATGCTTCCGAGCTCGCTGCTAAGGTATTGCTTTTATATGGTTTTTGGTGTAATAATCGAATTGATAACCGAGTGTAACGACCCAATAAATCAAATATTCAATTTCTATAAATCGAAGCCCAAAACGGCTATTTACAACTCCCAACAATGAGTAAAAACTAAAACTCATCACTAATGTACGCAGCGGAAAGATAAGAAATTACAACCACAGCTGAGAATCTTTGCTACTAAGCCGAGGAAGCTAAGTCTAAACCACTTAGCTCCAAGCTCACACCTTGCTCTTCCCTTGAGTTCTCAATTCCACAGAATACCTGTCTGAAAAAGGTTTATTTTGAAAACGTGGGTTAGACCATAAGGTCTAGTGAATTCCCAATAAAAACGGTAAATAGTTCCACAGTTTAAAATCAGTTAAAACATGCAATGGTTTACGAATAATAATCACATTCTCATAAGAGAATGATTTATGTAGTGGAGAAACATGGCAAGACAAAAGCACACCTAAACATAGGATTTTAACCACACCTATATGTAGGATTTTTATCACACCTATACGTAGGATTTTAACCACACCTAGATAGGATTTTTATAATGAACTTGCCAGTTGAACCCCAAGTAAAACAGGTAATGCGCATACCAAACCCCCAAAGCTTATAAAAGTGATCATGGCAGTTTACATATAAAAGAAGCATTTAAAGAAAGCCATAATCAACAAGTAAGCATTTAAAGTATTCCACATTGCATTTTAAGTGATAGGGAACTCACCTGGATTGGACACACCATGTCCGAAGCTTATACGGTCAACACCTCCAAACCGAAAGCCTAACCCCAACGAAATACCCCAAAAGTCTTCTATTAGAGACTTAAGATAAACCCCTAAATTATGCCTCGCATCTAGCACGAAACAAGAAACAAAGCAAAAATTGAAATTTCCCAAACAGGGTGAAAAGTGGGTTTCATGCGGGTTCTACCCACTTACAACCCACTTTCGTGACTGTTTCACTGCACGACATCTGCACCTAATTTTCTCAAATCCAAACCCATCCAAACTCCTCATATACTGATTTTAAGATCCAAAAGACTTAGAAATGATGAAATCAATCATCTAAACCAATGGAATCATAAGAGCATGATTTACCCAAGTTAATCACTCATATGAAACCTTGAGATTGAGCTACAATGGAGATTTTCATATGAACACTCCAATAAATGATTCTTAAATCAATAGCTCAACAATAAAATCTCTAAACCCTCAAATAAACTTCATGACATTGGGATTTAAACCACTCACAATAGATTTGCTCATCTAAAGTTTAGGGTTTAAGACCCCTTTGAATTAAATAACAACCCCAATCAAGAAGGAAGATAGGATGAAGAAGAAAGCATCATACCTGATTGCTGATTTCCCAAAGAATGCTCAAATTGATTTTTTTCTTCCGTTCTCTGCGTTGCACCCACACATTACACCATCTGATTTGTGTGGAAATGAGGGAACCCTTCCTATTTCACCTTATTTATACCACGGACCCTAGCAATTAGGCCCTAGCCCATCAGTATTAGTTTTAATCCAAGCCCACATAATTAAATTAATAACCCAAGATTATCAACTAATCATCTTTCAAAATTTTGGGTTATTACAACACCTCCCCCTTAAAAGAATTCCGTCCCCGGAATTCCTTCGTCAAAGAGATACATATACAATTCATTTATTTTGGATTCTAACTCCCAAGTGGCTTCTTGCCCCTTGTTAAAACGTCACTGCACTTTCACCATTGAAATATCTTTATTCCTCAAACTTTTGATCTTTCAGTCAATAATTGCCTCGGGCTCTTCCACAAAGTTCAACTTTTTTTATCAATCTGTACCTCTTGCAAGGATACAGTCATTTCCGCGTCCGCAAAACATTTACTCAATTTAGAGACATGAAAGGTATTATGAATACCTTGCAACTTTCCGGTAAAACCAACTTGTATTATGCGAGCAAAGAATCAATCACCCCTTTGCTCTTTATATGATTCATTTGTTCCTTCTTGGAACAATTTCTCAAACAAACAACACGAACACCAACGAATTGTCCCAACTTCACTGGGTGATTCTGGTTAAATTTACATACACACGATACTCCGCATAACACGCATCGTTTAAATACTACTTTCTTTTACCGAAGTTCTTCACAACAACTCGCGTCTTTACCAAGCTTTCATTTTACTATTCCTCCTCTAAAATTTATACCACGAAGCAGGTGTTGGCCATATGCCGTAACATTTCGGGCTAATCGTATCGGATATTGCCAGCTTTGTCCACACACCTAGACTCACGTTTTTTTTAACGCGTCTTCAAAGGACTTCGTGATCAACTTTAAATCGATAAAGAAGGGCTTTTAACGAAGTTCGCCCTTCAACAACACGAACCCCGACTAACTATTACATCCACCCAATTTTTCAGTTAACGACAAGCTAACCAAACACTTTCCACTCAAACTTTTAACCAGGAGTTGCTTAGTCAAGCAACGTGCAATTCTCCATAACACCTATCGCCACGAATTAAATCCAACCGGATTAATATTGCACCTCTACTACAGATTGAACTTTAATCCGTCGACACTACCATTTCCCCAAACTATACTTGCATCACCCACGACTTATTAACGCATTTACACACGCAAGAAAAGCGTCTTTCAAATAAAATTCACAATACGCTATCCGGATAGTCTACTCAATAGAATTGAACCAATTACCGAAAGCGCACCCTTCAAAATTTCCCTCAAGCCAATCAATCATCTAAGATATTTCCAAAAATCATTTTGAGTTCATTTGCTTACTAGGAGAAACAATCACCTACTGCAAACCATTCTAATTGGCATGACATCAAACACAAGGTTCACGCGACATACCTGCCATTCTAAAATTAACTTTGACTTCAATAGTCTTTCCTTCAACGTATCACTTCTAACCACTTCTATTTGCCTTTCCGAAAATATAAGATACACATCCTCAAAATAAGACTTGCTAGCATTGCAAGCTTTAAAACAATCTTTCGAATTGATTATATCAAATACCTTAGCTAGTTCTAGCATCAACACCTCTTACTTTCTCGAGGGATTTTGTACATACAAACTTACCCAACAATGACATGTTTAGGTATAACGCCATTTCTTGTTACCACCGGACCGTCTTCTTACTGGCAACAAAATCACTTATTCTCACAAGCCATTATCACCTTCTCACACTAGCAAGACACATCGATGTCTAGCCAATAAAACTCACCAAAATTCAACAGAATCAACTCCTAAAACCACATATCCGCAATTGTTAGACCAAGTCCAGCTACACGGTCTCATCGAAAATCCCAATCAAGATAATTAACTACGCTTTCATACTTGGTTATTATGAAACAATACAATTGCTTCAAACCAACCACACGCCTTTCGCTTCCCAAAAGGAGTCAATCCGACTACTATATTCTTTTACACCCAAGACATACCCCAACATCTGATTCAAATTCGAGAATCTACTAACAAGATCTATTAATCAACCGAATTTGGCATTTTGCCAACGCCCCAATGGAAAGAAATAGATCTGTCTATAATGACGACATAACTAAATAAAATATGAATCCATCACTGATTACCACCCGAGTCTTTTGTTCCCAAAAACCCGGATATCGCACCACTCTCTACAAATTCCTTCACCTCAAACAATCATAATTACCGCTCTTGAACACCTCCACAATAGATATCACACAATGAATCGTACCATGCTTAAATCGATTCTACCCATCGACCTTGCATACTCCCATGAACAGTCCAATTGACATTCATATAACATCATATACTTCGCAAAAGAGAACAATCTATTGCCAAGGCTTACTTCACAACAAGCTCAATAGCAATTTAATAGTTTCTGTGACACAATTGATATACCATGCCCTTATCCAACCATACATTAATGTCTAAACACAACTCTAACAACATTATAGTTAGATCTTCCAATTCTCAGCTTTCATCACACCCATGAGAGCCTTAAAGATCCTTCATAACCTTTCTACCATATTACCAGAATTACCATCTCTAAACAAAATCTCCATTAACTGCGGTCAACTTCTCAAGACTCGGTGATCGCCCATGTTTCCGTATTACCCACACCAGGGGAATTGTCTTGGTGCCAAATTTGCATTCTGATCAATCAACTAAGCACATTAATGCTTACCATCAACACTTAACTACTTCGAGTTACTCTTTAATTTCTTGATGCATTACCATTTCAGACTATTTCACATTAAATACTAAAAACCGTTACTCAATTCCAAAGATAACTATCAATCATGGTAATAATATAATCACTACACCAACATTTGAGGATTCCCACGAATGTTCACATGATTCACATCCCCGCGTTACAACGTCTAACTATGAAGCCCCTCAAATTTCAGTTGATCATATAATACGACTCCATTGACACATAGGATTTCTTACGTGTCTACTTTTACAACCATGTGTGGCTCTACCATCGCTTTGTCCAAGTACCAAACCGCTACCCATCAGCTGACACAACTAGAAGTGTTCCGCCAAATAAACTTCACCCCAGATTTAAGCAATCTCGATCAATCACCTTACACCTTATGGAATAAAATCTGAAACTCTTATAATAGAGACATCATTAAACTTAATGTGCGAGGTTTTCCCTCACTCACCTATTTTCCCGTTGCCAATGCAAATCCCAACATTTCGGCTAGCACACCTTGATAATAAAGTTTGGTTCTCGAGACCAAAACCTAACTTTAATTTCATTACCTTCTAAAAGAAGTTTTAAACCTTCAAAGTCCAGCGAGTTCATAAAGTTCATGCATGATGAGTCAAGTAAATGTATAGTAATTCCCAAATAATATTTTTTGCAATTTCGAAAATTTGCCAAAGACGACGAACGAATAAAATTCATGTACGCGCGGTACAACACTATCTCAACTTGGTAGCCATGCACAACTATCCCCAAAACCGCTCATATATGAACGCATAATTAAACTTCACCCAGTTGATCCAAAACAATATTGATGACTACAAGGTGCATATTGTAAAAAATTTCTTTATGTAAATAGGGCTCGATATGCGAACACCTACACCATGTGAGACTGTCGATTCTCACACTCAAAGTTGTACAAACAAAATACTCACACGTGCTTTTAATAATAAATTTTCGTAACAACATGTTTTCATGGCTTTTTATATTGAAGCTTAAATCAACTTTGATAAATCAAGTAAACCGGTACACATATATAGACATACTTAAAACTTTGAAATCCAATTCGTAAAATTATGTTTTCAATAAGATGGGACTCATGCAACATGCAAAGAATGAAATATATGAAACTCGTCTTACGGGTGAGGTAATTCTCCCCTTTCTATGTTCTTAATTCGGTAATAACTCCTCTTAGGATTTCTGTCATTACTCATGGACAATCCTCTCATTTGATCACAAACTCGAACAATACCCAATGCTAGCAGCTTTGACCTCTCAAGGGTCATAATCAGAACCCCTCCGATTTTCTTTCATCCCAACATCTCATCAGAGTTGGTTATTACTTATTCGCTCACCCCAAATAATATTCATTGCAACTATTGCAAACTACAAGAAATCAAGTGGTTCACTAATTCCTCTCATGTTCCAACGGAACATATAACCCCCAATATATACCTTTCCCTCCAAGATCAACCCAACCGTCTGATCAACACTACATAAACGTGACACTCCAAGACTTAGGAGTATTCCTTTAAACTATCCTAGTTCCAAAAAGCTCGAAACTTCTAAGCCTGACAAATTCTTTTTTTACCACCGACAACTCCTCAAGGGTTTATAATTATACCCACCGATAGATTCCAAAAACACGGAGATATCGCACGAAGACAATACCTATTCCAACAGTTCCGAGATAACAGGGTAAAACAATCACATACATGTACCTGTAAACTTGCAATTGCACTGGCCCCATGCAATCCCAAACTTACCTTACACGTTAGTTCTCGTTTCCCTATTACTCTCTTCCCTGTTGTGGTCTTCCTAATAGTCCCAAAATTCTCAGCCGTGACCTCTAGCCTATGGTCTAAGACTAGGCACCAAAAAGGTCACCTAATTCACTTAAACTATGGCTCTGATACCATTTGTAACGACCCAATAAATCAAATATTCAATTCCTATAAATCGAAGCCCAAAACGGCTATTTACAACTCCCAACAATGAGTAAAAACTAAAACTCATCACTAATGTACGCAACGGAAAGATAAGAAATTACAACCACAACTGAGAATCTTTGCTACTAAGCTGAGGAAGCTAAGTCTAAACCACTTAGCTCCGAGCTCACACCTTGCTCTTCCCTTGAGTTCTCAATTCCACAGAATACCTGTCTGAAAAAGGTTTATTTTGAAAACGTGGGTTAGACCATAAGGTCTAGTTAATTCCCCATAAAAACGGTAAATAGTTCCACAGTTCATAATCAGTTAAAACATGCAATGGTTTACGAATAATAATCACATTCTCATAAGAGAATGATTTATGTAGTGGAGAAACATGGCAAGACAAAAGCACACCTAAACATAGGATTTTAACCACACCTATATGTAGGATTTTTATCACACCTATACGTAGGATTTTAACCACGCCTAGATAGGATTTTTATAATGAACTTGCCAGTTGAACCCCAAGTAAAACAGGTAATGCGCATACCAAACCCCCAAAGCTTATAAAAGTGATCATGGCAGTTTACATATAAAAGAAGCATTTAAAGAAAGCCATAATCAACAAGTAAGCATTTAAAGTATTCCACATTGCATTTTAAGTGATAGGGAACTCACCTGGATCGGACACACCATGTCCGAAGCTTATACGGTCAACACCTCCAAACCGAAAGCCTAAATTCAACGACATAAAATGGGTGTTAACCCCAACGAAATACCCCAAAAGTCTTCTATTAGAGACTTAAGATAAACCCCTAAACCATGCCTCGCATCTAGCACGAAACAAGAAACGAAGCAAAAATTGTAATTTCCCAAACAGGGGGAAAAGTGGGTTTCATGCGGGTTCTACCCACTTACAACCCACTTTCGTGACTGTTTCACTGCACGAATTCTGCACCTAATTTTCTCAAATCCAAACCCATCCAAACTCCTCATATACTGATTTTAAGGTCCAAAAGACTTAGAAATGATGAAATCAATCATCTAAACCAATGGAATCATAAGAGCATGATTTACCCAAGTTAATCACTCATATGAAACCTTGAGATTGAGCTACAATAGAGATTTTCATATGAACACTCGAATAAATGATTCTTAAACCAATAGCTCAACAATAAAATCTCTAAACCCTCAAATAAACTTCATGACATTGGGATTTAAACCACTCACAATAGATTTGCTCATCTAAAGTTTAGGGTTTAAGACCCCTTTGAATTAAATAACAACCCCAACAAGAAGGAAGATAGGATGAAGAAGAAAGCATCATACCTGATTGTTGATTTCCCAAAGAATGCTCAAATTGATTTCTTTTATCCGTTCTCTGCGTTGCACCCACACATTACACCATCTGATTTGTGTGGAAATGAGGGAACCCTTCCTATTTCACCTTATTTTATACCATGGGCCTATCAATTAAGCCCTAGCCCATCAATATTAGTTTTAATCCAAGCCCACATAATTAAATTAATAACCCAAGATTATCAACTAATCATCTTTCAAAATTTTGGGTTATTACACCAAGCCTATACAATTCATGTGCAAAGACTCACTTGCGCATCTTCTTTTTCTCCTTGTAATGAAGGACCGCATCACTCCTAATGGTGGTGCTCCCAGGATCAGGGGTGCACGATAAAGGGTTAAGGAGAATCCACTATTGCTATTTAATTTTTTTGTTATAATTTTGATTTATTTTTAATTTGTAAAGACTCATTAAATGAACAACTTTTCATTTTCCTAATTATTTTTTTTTAATTTTTTATCTTACATACCTATCAATATAATTAAAAAAAAATTCTATTGATATATATTTCTAGTTTCTTATTTAACAACAACCAACACTAATCATTTTATTTTATTAAATTATTTTATGTATTATTTATTTATTTTAATAGACTATATTCTATTAAACGATTTCAAGCTCTATTTTATTTTTTAGATTTAATAAAATCAAAACATTTTATCTTTTATATTTAATAAACTATATTTTTTAATTATTTAATTTAGTTAGCTAAATCAATCAATATATATATATATATATATATAAAGGAAGATAGAGGATAAAGAGTTAAAGGAGAAGCCACCATTGTTATTTATCTTTTTTGTTATAATTTTGATTTATTTTTAACTAGTGTTAGGCCCATGCGTTGCACGGTGTGATGATAGTCTTTTTATTGAGTTAACTTCATATATTCTTAATCGTTTGTTATTACGATGAATTTGTGATATACCAGTAATAGTTTTATATTATATTACTTAAAACTCAAACGATATGTTTCACAACCGTACTAATATTATTGGAATTATTATAATGCAAATTAGCTGATCAACATGCAAGGTGGATTGCATTGGAAAATCAGGATATCAAGTTATTATAATAATTATTTCCTAAAAATTTATGATTAATATCAACTCTATAATTTGTCACAAATGCGTCAGTCATCTTAAAAACATCCACAATCATGAACCTCTTGAGAGGTTCATTTTATAAACTTTTCAATCTCAATCATTAACTGGTCTATGATTTATATAATAAAAATTACAATAACAAAAGATATAATGATTACAAACTGTTTATTTAAGTAAATTATGAAAATAAAATTTACAACAAATTAAAAAAATGATAAAACTTTAAAGCAATGATAATTTTTCATAAAATTAAAAATTTAGATGAAAATGATACATTATTAAAAATAATCGTTGCGGTTAAATAAAATTCATTTTTTATATCCTTTTTAAAAAATTGGTGATTGTACAAACAATTTTATTATTTTAAACTAATTAATTTTTATTGGTTCGATTAAGTAAATAAGATGTAATTTTTGATCATATATTTATTATTAGGTGTCATCATTGTTTGAGGATAAATTCGTGAAGAGCCCAGTCATAATGCTCTAAGCTACTATAGTAACTTATATCATATAAAAATAAATTGTCAAAAATGTATTATTACCTCATCAACATATTCTTATGTATTTCTTTCAATTTAAGATCTTCTTAACAATGTGGAATAACTAAAACCAACCGTCACATTTTAATATTTAAGATTACTCAATTATTATGATGTCACATCATTCAATTCATCTATTTTTACACACCCTTTTATTCCAATATTTCAACTCCACACCAACATGGATGACTAAAACTCAACCACAATCATCATTTGAGAATATTTAATCCTCAGAGTGTCGCACTCAAAACATTTTGTTCTTCTGTAATCTTTCCTATTTTCGTTTTTATGATTTACAATTTATTGTTGTTTCGATCCATGTGGTTTAAAATTCTTTATTCTTTTAGTCTTTTGTACTTTCATTAAGAATTAGTCAAGAGACGAAAATAACAATAAATTACCAACCATAGGGATGAAAATCGAAATTATTAACAAACCATATGGACGAACATTGTCTATGCATAATTTTGTTAAAAAATTAAGTTGTAAAATGAAAAAAAAATATTAACATTAATGATAGACTTACGGATAACATGTGGATTGCTTGTATAGTTGATGACATTGTATGATATTTTACTTATTGTTTGTATAGTTGATGACATTGCCTGAATTTTTTTACTTTGTGGAAAAACAATAGTACATTTGACAATTTCATTAAGAAAGAAACAAAAGTAAACCTAAATATTCCTCATAATTGTCATTGTGAGGGATGTACTTGTGCAATTTTGACAAAAAAAACTTATTAACTAAACAATCTTAAAATGACAACACATATCCTTGTACCCTATATGTTCATCTTTCACTTTTTTTTTTCTAATTATGAATCATCAATAAATAAATAGATATGTATATATATATATATATATAAATGAATTTTTATTACATGATTATAAAAAAATATTATGTCATTTATACCGATTCATGATTTGAGTGAATTTAACCTGTAATGAAGGCTTCATGACAAAATTCAACGAACTGTTTATATTGATAAGAAATGAATATAACTGAAAATGTAAAAATCGTAAAATAAAAGAATGAGAATGTATACAAAAAGTCTGTCATTGTTGTCTAGCAATTTTAAGAATTTCAAGACGAATGTTCATTACAATTTGACAAAAAGACAAGTGATAAACCAAACGATTCTAAGATATTAACATAATTTTTTGTGCCCTATATATAAATGAATATTGATTAATTATCATAAAAAACGTTATGTCATATTATACACTAATGCATGATTTGGATGAATTTAACCTGTAATAAAGATGACAAAACCAAACGAAATGTGATATTAGTAAGAAAGGAATATACATGAAAAACAAAAAGATCATAGAAAGAAAAATAATGAAAAAAATATACCTCACAATTGTCATTGCTATTTATCAATTTTATGAATCTCAAATAATGTGATTCAAGTGCAATTTGACTAAAAGAAAACTCATTAACCTAGCAATCCTAAGATGTCATCATAGTATTTTGTGTCACACACACACACAATTATATATATATATATATACCCTATCTTTTTAGTTTCAATTTAGGTTTTTCAAGTTCAATTTAAGGTCATTTGTATAGCTCCATTCATATGTGAATCTTTGAATGAAATGTGGACGGGTTCAAATGAGAACTCAAATTTGGTTGTGAATGTGAGGACAAATGAGAGTGCGACAAGTGTCTCATTCAAAGAAATATTATAGTATATATTCAGTCTGAATATTCCTTTGTATATTCAGACTGAATATATACTAGAATGAATATTCCTTTATATATTCAGATTGAATAAATACTATATTCAGTCTGAATATTCCTTTGTATATTCAGTCTGAATATTGCTTATTTTGACACGTGTCACGCTCTCATTTATTATCACGTTCACAACCAAATTTGAGTTCGCATTTGAACTTTACTCTCTCTCTCTCTCTCTATATATATATATATAATATTTATCAAAAAATAACCTTTCATATTTTGTAATAATGAATCATTAATATATATATATATATATATATTAATGATTCATTATTACAAAAGATGAAAAGTTTTTTGAATTGATTAGACTTTAATTATTAAAAAACAATAAATACATAACGTAACATTCATCAACTCATTCATCAACTAATATTTCATTTAAAATGAAATAATTGATTTCACACTTATTTATTCATCTATATAGTTCGATCTTAATGAAAATTAAAAATTTAATATCCATGTATTTATATAGATATTAAAAGATACTGTTTTATAGCTCTTTATATATATATATATATACATATATATATACTAATAGACGAATTCTATTAAATTTATATTTATATACATATCTTTAATTGTTGTAAGTTTTATAATTATATTGATTGTTTTTAATAATATATATGCATATATCAATTATTAATAATGATCAAAAAATTATTAGATTTTTTTTGCACATTGTTTCCTTTATATCTGTTGTAAAAGTTTTTCTATAATTTTATAAAATTGAATTAAATTGTAAAATCGTTATCAATTAATATTGATATTGTTATATTCAAGTGTCATGTAAATAGACTTATACATATTAATCGTAATTTCACTTATATAACGAGTTTAAAAATATTTTGATTATACACATCTATATGTATATATATTCAATAATTGTTATGTAATAAAAAACAGAGTCATATGAAATAAAATAATTACAAAAAATGGGTGTAATCAACAAAGATGATTAGTCTAATTAATTTAACTCCAAAACAAAAACATAAAAAGTACATACTAATAAAATCTATAATCGAGTTGCAAAACATTTCTAAAATATATGAATTCATATTCAACCCTATTATCAAATCTATGATGAAAACAAATAAAGAAAATTTATTCATTCATTCGTTGTTGTACAAACCAAAAAGTCATTTATTTATGTCATCTATTTTTCAGTTTTATTCTTTATCTTTCTTGAAACCAAACACGTAGACGTCAAATGCTGGCAAAAGTGAAAACCTAAACCCAATACAAATGATATTATTGCATTCTTATCAAATTAAAGAAAACATTTTTTTGTTTTCCAATATAAAAGGTTAATCAAGACATAATTGATAAAAAAGAGAGAAAAACTAACCTTTGATTGACGTTGATAAATGGAGACGGAGACAAAATAGAAAAGAAAACATTTTTTTGTTTTCCAATATAAAAGGTTAATCAATACATAATTGATAAAAAAAAGAGAAAAACTAACCTTTGATTGACGTTGATAAATGGAGACGGAGACAAAATAGAAAAGAAAAGACGTTAAATCGACGAAGATACTAATAATTAGAGAGATAGTTGAAGAAAAGAGAAATACAAATAACCTTATTGCATGTTTATCAAATTAAAGAAAACATTCTTTTTGTTTTTCAATATAAAAGGTTAATCAAGACATAATTGATAAAAAAGAGAAAAAAACTAACCTTTGATTGACATTGAGAAATGGAGATGAAAACGGAATAGGAAAGAAAAAACGTTATATCGACGAAGATGCTAACAATTAGACAATGAGAGATTTGAAGAAAAGAGAAATGCTATATAGTAGGAGAAGGAAGATGTCTTAGGAGTTGAAAGGTTTTGCAATTAAATGTAATTCATAAATGGTTAATTAATATTTATCAATGACAAATTAGTAAAAATATGTTTTTATTTAAAAAAATATCACAACTTGTAAGAAAATAGCAAAATGTGAATGGAGAAGTTTTAACATGCCACCTAACTAACTCCACAACTTACTTATATATATATATATATATATATAGGGGAGAGATCATACGAGAACCACACATCTTTAAAGGAACAAATGAACAATTTGTGGACCACATATGATGTGGGTCCCACATAATATTAAATCATTTCTGATTTAATATGAAATCATATTAAATCAGAAATGATTTAATATTATGTGGGACCCACATCATATTTGAACCTTTGTTTCTTTAGAAATCAAAAGTTCTCATTTGAACCTTCCTCTCTCTCTCTCTCTATATATATATATATATATATAGGGGATGAATCATACGAGAACACTACCAATTTAAAGGAACTCATTTGGGACCACATATGATGTGGGTCCCACATAATATTAAATCATTTATGATTTAATATTAAATCATAAATAATTTAATATTATGTGGGACCCACATCATATGTGATCCACAAGTGTCCCTTTGTTCATTTAAAAATGCAAAGTTCTCATTTGAACTTTCCTATATATATATATATATATATAGATTTGTAAAGACTCATCAAATGAACAACTTTTCATTTTCATAATTACTTTTTTATTTTATTTTTTAACCTACATACCTATCAATATAATTAAAAACTTTTGTATTAATACATATTTTCAGTTTCTTATTTAACAACAACCAATAGTGATCATTTTATTTTATTAAATTATTTTATGTATTATTTATTTATTTTAATATACTATATTTTATTAAACGATTTCAAGCTCTATTTTATTTTTTAGATTTAGTAAACTATACTTTTATTATTTAATTTAGTTAGCTAACAATCAATATATATATATATATATAGGGGTGAGTTCAAACGAGGACGTAGTATATTTAAAAAAACAAAGGGAACAATCTCAACCTTTGATTGGATTTGATCAATGGATAATATAACCGGTGGCAATTTTTGTAAATAATGGACCAAAATTGAATTTTTCAACCAGGGGTATATTGCTTTAGAGGGTAAAACTGGAATGAAATTTCAATTTCAATTTGTGGTGAGATATGCGTGCGATAAACAAGGGGTTATTCTACCTATCAACTAGGGCAAGATAATCATCATCAAAATACATTTGATTCAACCTTCACCAGGAAGTGATATCTTCAAGAAATTTTCACAATCTATTGAACTCTTCTTCTTTTCTCTTAAATCTGCTACTTTTTGTTCATCGCTCACCACAAAAATTCGATTAAAACCATCGTTGAAGAATAATTCATAAGAAATACATGAATCAAGGAGGTATGTTTACGATTTCGTGCTTTTTTTTGCGAAAAAGAAACCCTAATAGGTAATAGAATCATGTTTTTACCGATTGAAGGTGTGAAAAAGAGTGTAAGACTTGCTAAGAAAACAAACCCAGTTAGGGATTCAAGAACTCGATTGATGACATCGACGATGAATTCATTGTTCAATGTGTTGAAGCGTGATTTCAATAAGAACAAGAACACGGGTGTTGAATCAGGTTTGATTTTTCATAATTTCTACTAATTTGGTAAAAGATGATTATATATGATTTTGAGTGTGGTATTTGATTTTCTTATTTTCAATGTTTTACAAGTTGTGATGAGAAGCTATGAATTATGTATGTAATTTCATTTGCTTATATGGATATTGATCATAAGTGATTTTGTAGTTACCATAGTTATTTATAAGAAATTTTGTACACATATATCATATATTAAGTATGAAATATAAGTGATTATGCATTTGATATATGATATTGTAACGTGTCTTTGTATATTTCAATGGAATGATTGCTTATATGGAATATTGTACGAAATTTGTAATAAGAGTCTTTGATTACCGCAAATCACTTTCATACCCACAATTAGATATTGTAAGGGACCCTAACCTAATAAGGTCTTTCGCCTTTTACTGTTTTATATACACATCATCTATGATTGATTTATGTAAACATACTACTGAATGGATCAATTGTGATTATTACCGATTTACATCAGGTGAAAATAAAAGTAATATGGATGATGCTTGCACATGATCAATAATGATCAAATGTTTAACATTGGGAGTTTATAATAGAATGAAAAATAAAAAAATAAGTAATCAAGATAACGTATGATTTGTAAAAGATGATTATATGTGATTTTGAGTGTGGTAATTGATTTCTTTATTTCCAATGTGTTACAAGTGATTTCTGGAATGCTATTAATTAGGTTATTCTGTAATTTCATATGCTTATATAGAAATTGCTCACAAATGATTTTGTAGTTGTTGTATTTAATTGACATAGGTGCATATATGTTAATAAGTGGTTACTAGAAGCTGACATATAGGTACACATGATGTCATACCTAACTGTTTTAATAAGGGGTTATTATTAGGTAAAATAAGTTTATGTTATTGTAAACATATATGACTTTGTAAGAATGTTTGTTCAGTTAACATATGTGATTTCACACCTTTCTATCTTATGTGATTTTTATAATTTGTTGCAGCATTAATTCATCAATGGTCAACTATTTGAAATCAGTAGATCATCCTTGCATTAATGACATGTCAAAGGTGAAAGCAAACAACTATAAGTTGTAGGGGAGAACGGTGGACAATTCTAACGACTCTGGTATGTTTGCAATACACCATATGGAGGTCTACAAGGATGAAACGGTGAGTAGATTGAAAGTCGAATTTGTGAAAGAATCAGCAACTCAAGAAGTTGAAGTGAAGAAATTTCGTAAGAAGTGCCTATCAAAGATACTACTTACAAGCCATAATGTTTGGAGGTCTAAAATTATCAGGAAAGTAACATATTTTCCAAATGATGACGCTAAAATGACAGAGACAATAATACAAGAAGCAATGAAAAAGAAATGTGTTTGAGTTGTTTAGGCCTTCCATTTCTGTTAGTCCTTTTTAGTTATATTTCGAATATTGTGAACAAAGGTGTTTTTGGATGTTAGATTTTGGTTAGCATTTTGTTGGTGAAAATTTATATCTTTGCTTAGTTAGGTATTTCTTGATAAATAATTTTTGGTGAACAATTACACCGTTGCGTAATTAGGTAGTTCTTCAAAATTGGGTATGGTTTAGATGTTGGTCGTTCGCTCATGTATTATTGATGAAAATTTATATATTTTGTTGATCATGACATCGCATGTGATGCAAGTTACATTACAAATTTACAGGTTATACTAACAATTGATATATCTAATTTAGGACATCGTATGTGATGCAGGTTAACATCACATCGTATGTGTAACATCACATCTTCTTGATGGGCTGGTTATTCAGAGCCAGCAATTGGTTGTCGGATTTTTCTCGACAAAACAAAAAGTATCATTACTTACGGAATCTCAAATATTACTTGCTTATTTGATGCATGTTACATGTTAAAATCACGTATTCATATTATTAGAAATCATATGTGCTTTGATGGAAAGCTTCATATTATTACATGTTAAAATCACATATTCATAGAAAGCTTCATTGAAACAAATTGAGATATGATTAATCTAATAAAATATTGGATTTTGATTGGGGAAAACGTTGGAGAATGTTTTGATTTAGTCAAATGGAATATTATCCCATATTTTTAGATAATAATGACTATCCTAAAATAGTGCTTTGTATATTATGACGTAAATACCCTTATTCATTGTATTTAATATTATATTATTTTTATTAATATTGTTAATTGTTGATTGGATGAGAATCGTTCTCGTGTTACTTTAAATGTTTGAGGTTTTCGTATGAACCTCCCTCTATATATATATATATATATAAGGAAAATAAAGGATAAAGAGTTAAGGAGAAGCCACTATTACTATTTATCTTTTTTGTTATAATTTTGATTTATTTTTAATTTATAAGAACTCATTAAATGAACAACTTTCATTTTCCTAATTACTTTTTTATTTTATTTTTTATCTTACATACCTATCAATATAATTAAAAAGTTTTCTACTAATATATATTTTTAGTTTCTTATTTAACAACAACCAACACTGATCATTTTATTTTATTAAATTATTAAATGTATTATTTATTTATTTTAATAGACTATATTCTATTAAACGATTTCAAGCTCTATTTTATTTTTTAGATTTAATAAAATTAAAATATTTTATCTTTTAGATTTCATAAATTATATTTATTAATTATTTAATTTAGTTAGCTAACATCAATCATCAATATATATATAAATATATAAAGGAAGATAGAGAATAAAGAGTTAAGGAGAAGCCACCATTGCTATTTATCTTTTTTGTTATAATTTTGATTTATTTTTAATTTGTAAAGACTCATCAAATGAACAATTTTTCATTATTTTTTTATTTTATTTTTTAACTTACATACCTATCAATATAATTTAAAACTTTTGTATTAGTATATATTTTTAGTTTCTTATTTAACAACAACCAATACTTATAATTTATTTTATTAAATTATTTTATGTATTATTTATTTCTTTTAATATACTATATTTTATTAAACAATTTCAAGCTCTATTTTATCTTTTAGATTTAATAAACTATATTTTTATTATTTAATTTAGTTAGCCAACAATCAAGATATATATATATATATGTATATATAAACGAATATAAAGAATAAAGGGTTAAGGAGAAGCCACTATTGTTATTTATTTTTTTTGTTATAATTTTGATTTATTTTTAATTTGTAAGAACTCATTAAATGAACAACTTTTCATTTTCCTAATTTGCTTTTTTATTTTATTTTTTATCTTACATACCTATCAATATAATTAAAAAGTTTTCTATTAATATATATTTTTAGTTTCTTATTTAGGCTATGTTTATTATTGATAAAAATTTATAGTGATAATTAAGCGTATGACTTATAAGCTAGCGTATGACTTATAAGGTATGATGACTTATAAAAATTATTTGATGATAAATGATGAATAAGTTATGTTTAAAAACTAAACATGAGCATATGAAATGACTAAAAAGGGCATGTTGAAAATAAATAAATAATATTAGTTAAGAGTATAATTGAAAAAAATATCAAAAAATATTCTCCGATAGCTTTATCGATAAAATGTTATAAAATTATAAACTATTATTTATTCAAACGATTACTCGAGAAAATAAAATTTATTTATAAAATTTACTTATAAGTTATTTATTTTGAGTAATCGTTTGGATTTAATAAAATTATTTTATGTGTTATTTATTTATTTTAATAGACTAAATTATTTTATGTGTTATTTATGTGTTATTTATTTATTAAATTATTTATTAAAATAAAATAGATCCTAACTAAATTATTTTATGTGTTATTTATTTATTTTAATAGACTAAATTTTATTAAACGATTTCAAGCTCTATTTTATTTTTTAGATTTAATAAAATTAAAACATTTTATCTTTAAGATTCAATAAACTATGTTTTTTAATTATTTAATTTAGTTAGCTAACAATGATTATAAATTAAAACATTTTATTTTTAGATCCTTCTTTTATTTTAATAAACTACTTTTTAATTATTTAACTATTTAATTTAGGAAAGAATTTCATCTATATCCTTTAAAACTTTCTATATTACATATAAATTTACTTAAATACCCTTCTGAACTACCCTAATTTAATTATCTTCTTCCAAACAAATCGCCGGAATCCATGGTGGAGGTCGCCGAAAGAACAAGGGAAATCACCATTGCCGGAGATCATTAACAGGGGCTGTTTACCACCACCACTGCCGGATAAGAGATCGCCGGAAGAACAGGACCGCCGGAGATCTTCTGTTTTATCCATTTACCAATCAGCTTTACACTATCTTCTGTCTGTTTTAGTATTTCACACCATTAATCTAGCAACTGAAGCTTCAAGAAAAAAAACTCACTGCCAACAAAAACTCAACCAAAAACAATAAGCTTCAAGAAAAAACCATTGTCAAATTGAGGCTTAATTCCACTTCAAAATCTTCTAATTCCGATTCCTCAAAACCCACTTCCAAAAGTTTGAATTTCACAAAACCCATTTCGAAAAGTTCCAATTTTACAAAACCATTTCAAAAAGTTTCAATTCCACAAAAGTCACTTCGTTTTTGACCCAAAAATCCACAGATCCAACAAAAAAGAACAAACCCACAAATACAATAGTGAATTAAGAGATAAAAAAAGGAGGCAGTGAAAAAGTCAACGAAACCAGTCGGTGGTTTGACTTATCGAGAAGAAGATGATGATTCAGACGATTTCGTTTCTGAATTCAGAGATCTACCTTCAAGATTCAAAGAAACATTACTCCCAGATTTAGAAGTACTTTCAACTACTTCAAAAGCTTATTTAAACAAAGCCAATAAACAAATCTCGAAAGGATTCAACCCCATTGTTTACAAGAAGTATGCACCCATGGTTGCTTCAATAATCTCAAAGAAAGGGTATTTAAGTAAATTTTTATTTTTTAAATGTTTTAATGATAATTAAATTAGGGAGAAGGACATTTATGTGATTTTTAAAGGTTTAGAAGGATATATAGGTAGTTTCAAACATTACAAAGATATATACGTAATATAAAAAGTTTTAAATGATATGTATGAAATTTTCCCTTAATTTAGTTAGCTAACACAATAAATATATATATATACATACATATATATCTATATCTATATCTATACTATATATATAAGAGACTTAAACGGTTAAGTTGGAATCTTTAAGAGATACCTCTCTTTGTGCATAAGGTACAAGTTTTGAAGTTAAACCACTATCCTAAAATACCTCTACGTTTTCAAAGATATTATTAAAACCAAATTGTTTTTAATTTTTATATTACACTTTACACTCTTATAATAACTTATTTAATTTACTTTATATACCATTATAACCGTTTCATCAATACCTTTAAAACGAGCCCAATATTGAATATTTTTGGATCAAATCATATTATCAAATACAATAAATAACATAAATACGTAGTAAATTAGTTTTAAAACTTACATTATATACTTTAGAGTTATTTGTTTAATTTATTTTATATCAATTATCTTTTCTCTTTTCATTTTTCGTTTTAAACTCTTGCTTATCTAAATCTATATGTATTCTATACTCCTTTATAATTTTATAGAAGACCACTTATAAAGAAAAAAGCAGTACAAGGAGATTAGACTCTCGGATGAGACTAAGTAGCTACCGACCGATATTCTGTCCTCTAGCTTAAAGAGACCTAAGATAGAAGATGACCGGGCGGACGTTTTAGTTAAGCTCTATCTGTCTCTCGGGACTCGATCGAGTCATTCTCAAATAGACCAAGATCCAATTTCGGGTCATTTCTTGGTGAACATGATCTGCCATAATCTCTTCGATCCCTTCCTCAGCAAAGTGTTCATTTCTTTTTTGCCAGGTTTCATTCTCTTTCATATTTTTAATGTAGATGGGCAAATTTCACTATAATTTATCTATTTCAATATGAATTGTCGTTCATGGTAATCGATATATTAAAAACAATATCAGATAATTCACACTTGATAACCATGCGAAACCATAAAAATAAATAAGCTAACTAAGGATTGGGGTGTACCGATTAAAATCCCGCCGTAACGCGCGGGTAACCGGCTAGTATATATATATTGTTAGTCCCTGGAGGGAGATGGCTATGCCAGTGAGGGTTTGTAGAAGGGGGGTTGAATACAAACACACAGAATTTTTACTCTTTTAAAATTTTTAATATAAATATTAAAAATTTACACACAGAAGTTTGTTGCGGAAAAGAATAGACACACTATTCTAACAAACTTAAACACACGAATAACAGTAATTAACTTATACACTAAGAAAGTTAAAATAAAACTGTTAGAGCACACAGCTTTGCCGAATCAAACAAATCAACACACAGGGGATTTGTTGAAAGCGTGAGATTTCTGGGAAGGACTTCATCTCCTTTTATAGTGTCCATGCATGGGATGCATGTGGACAGCTGTCAAGGAGTCATTAGCTGGAAGTGTATCTGCTGGACAAAGAAAGAGGCCACTCCCTTTGTACTAGGATAATGGATGAACCATTCTTTGTAGCACGCAATGTCAGATAACTTTATCTTCTTTTCTCCATGCTCTGTGAAGTCCCATCAAACCTTTTAGCTAAAAGACAAACATCCCTTTTATAAGAATAAAAGAGAATGTTTGAATTTAAGGTTTGGTGCTCAAGTTCTTGCTGCCCACGTATCTTGCATTTGTTGTGAGTCAATAACTTATCTCTTGAAATTGCTAAGTGATACATGCAACCATGTATCACATCGGTGGATACTTGTAAGGCTGGAATTGATAAGTGTACACATTGCTTAGTGAACTTCAAATTTCACTAAGTGTTGAGAGTGTACACCCTTGTAGTTGTGACTTGATATCACAGCCTTAGAAATGATACCTGCAATTTCGGTGACCAAGATTATAGTGTCGGTGACCATGGGTTTAAACTTGATGACCTCATCTTGTATTGATGACCTAATACTTTGATGACTTTTAAGTGTACCATCGGTGACCCACTACATTGGTGACCCAAACTTGACTTTGGCAATTTGATCTGAATATTGAAGTTAGTTGGTACATCCAAAATTCCACTTTTTGATGTACAACCCTTGATTGGATAGTCTTTGACTTTCCAATACTTGAAGCATATTTCAGACCTTCAAAAGAACCTGTAAAAATATCAACCATATAAGAGAGAAGGTTCATCACCAAATCATCGGTGACCCAACAATCTCCCCCTATTTGATGATGATACCTGTATGTTAGAAAGAAATACTTTTTGACCCTTTCTATTTTTCTTTTGGGTTCTTTTGACTCAATTTTTTTTAACTGAATATGTACAGTATAAAAATAAGTATAAGTATGTGTATTTGCAAGAAAAAATAAGGACATGAACAAGAATTTTTGAGGAAGAAAAGTATGAACTTTTATTAATCAACACACAACATTGTACACCACACAGAGTACATGATTAATAAGGTTCACACTATATGTAGAATACTCAAGGAGTGGGTTCTCTTCTTTTTAGCTCATCCAAGATAAGCCTTGTGATTCCATGGTCTTCAACCGGAGGTACTCCTAGAATAGCAGAGAGGAAGGAGCTGTGAGCCCTTGGAGTGTCAGATGCTCTGAAGAAACCAATGTTTCCAAAGATATCTTCAAAGAAAACTCCAAGTTCAGGCTCAGTAACCATAGTTTGCTCAGGATAGGCAATAGGAGTGAGGATGGAGAGATTAATACCTGAAGCATCAATCTTGATGCATCTTTCATGAAGCATAACAAAGTGTCCCTTATTTTTGTTCTTTGGAGGATTGATCACCTCTCCAGTGAGACCTCGTTGGATAAGGTACATCTGTTGTGCTTCAATTCTTGACACCAAAATGTTATGCTCCTTCTGAACTTTTACCACTTTGATGAAGAATTTTCGGATAATGTTAAGTACATGCTCCTTGTACTTGCTCCTGCTTTTGGAGATACAATCTCCAACCTCCAGCCATTCGGTTATTCCAAGAACTTCCAACCATTCAACTTCATAAACCTTCAAAAGTGTGTCAGCTCTTTTGAGTGTGATAAGTAACTTGGGAGAATTTTTGGTTGGAGGATGGATGGTAGCACCGATGATTTTTGAATCATCCTTCCTGTTCTTTAATCCCCTTTTAAACCACTCCACTTCCTTGGCTTTCTTTGCCTCATCAAGCATCTTTGCAGCTTCAGATTTCTTCTTTATATTTTCAAGCTCATCTTTCTGAGCTTGAAGTGCATCGGAGACCTGTGCATGGACGGCTTCATCATGAGCTAGCTTGAGTACATTAGTCTGATCACACTCAAGCTGAGCCCTGATTGCTTCTTCCATTTCAGCTTCAGACAAAAGTACCCCAAGAGGATCGGTCAGTGCAGAGGCAGGCTGAAGTCTAAGAGTATCTGCTTGGGGACTTCTCATTCTTTTCCTTCTCTTTTTCTCTTCCTGTTGTTCTTCAAAAGAAATGGGCTTCTTTCCTTTGGCCTTTTCTTTTCTCTTCTTTTCCTCTTCAGATTCAAGGGGTTGAGCACTGATACTCTCCCCCTCAACAGCTGCTCCAAAAAAAACTCGGTGACCAAGGGAACAGTGGTGACCACGTGAGGAGTCACCTCGGTGACAAGGGGAGGAGTCACCTTGGTGACCGTGGTCACACCACCATCGGTGGATGAGACGTCGGCGGATGGTGGAGCCACGTCAGCGGCTGTGGTGGCATCGGCGGCTGGAGTGGGAGTGGTGGTGTCGGTGTCGGCGGCTGTGGAGGTGGTAGCAGTGGCCTTCTTATTTTTCTCCCCCTCAGTGGTTGAACCCTTGAAACCCACTGAAGAGAGAAACTCCTTCACCCTTTCCATATCAGAGCACAGAGCACCTATCTTCTTCTCAACTCTTTGAAGGACAAATCTATCCTTATCCTGGAAGAAAGAGTCACCAACATCAAGTTCAACCGTTGGAGAAGAGGTTGGAACCTTGTCAACCTTGGTGTGAAGATTGGCAAGAGACTCCATAATTGCCTTATGATTGGCAATGATAGAATATATATCGGTGGCTTGCTGGGTAGATGAACTTCGAAGTTCCCGGATAGAAGAGAGCACGGAATCTTGACTTGAAGTAAACCCTTGCTGAAGATCAAGGATATCCAAGTGTAGGAGATCTAAACATGTCATTAGAGTTGGGTGACTCACCGACAACTCCTCAGTGCTAGATCTAAGAGAGGATGAAAGGGAACCCATTCTTTCCATTTCGTTGCTTGCATGTTCTTCTAGAGCCTCCACCCTGCGTATAGTATCACTGGTAAAACTGGTGAAAGCTTGGAGAAGATCATCTCCCTGTTTGGAAGACATGGGAGCAGAAGGTTGAGGCTTTGGTGGTTGATCAACATCATCATCACTAGAAGAATAATCCACCAAACCTGTAGGTTTTCTTGGGGGGGATTTAGGAGATGTGGGGGAGACACGTTTAGGAGAGTGTCTTTGAGGGGATTCCTTAGTAATGGGTTCCTCCACAACCTTTTCATGTACGGGAGACGTACCTGACCAAGGTGTAGTGTCGGACATAAGAAAATCGGTAAAATGGGATGCTCCATCAAATGCACCTGGTTGTGGTGCACTCTCACGTGGAGTGTGGAAAAGGAGCTGTGAGAGCTCCGGGGGTGGTGAAGAGGTACCTTGGATGGGAGACTCCAAGTCATCTTCATCAACTAGTGAAAAAGTTGATGAAGGAATAATAGGGGTGTCCCTTTGTACAACCATGTCCTTTTGAGAGGGCATGGAGGAGCTGGGTTTGGTTGAGTGTTCCTTGGGTTTGGTGAGGATATTTTCAACACCTACTAACTTTTGGGAGTCAGTAGATGGCATATGAGTTTTAACCCTTTGGGTACCCTTAGACTTCTTTGAGGAAGTATTTGGGGGGCTTTTTGAGTGTCTCCGCTTTTGGGACTTCGATGCTTGGGTAGAAGCCAAAGGTTCTTTTGGCTTCGTAGCATCAGTGGGTGCGGAGGTAGATGTGTCCGACGCTTTGGATCTCTTACGAGATTTGGGCACATCAGTTACTCGAGGTACAATAGAGATAGAGGACACACCTGAGGTTCTTTGAAGACGGGGTTCATTTTCACCCCAAGAGAGAGTTGCATTCCTTGCAAACTCAATCATGGAAGGTCGGAGAGGGTTGTCTGTTGCTAAGACTCCCTTTTTCATTATCTGATTTCCCACTTGATGAAGAGGGAGATCATATATGATATCATCCCTTTTATCAAGTTTATCAGCCAACTTTGCATTAATAATAAGAGAGAAAAGGCGCTGAAATGGTACCTGAGGACGTCGGAGAGTACAGAAAGGAGATTTCTCCAGGCAATTTTATAAAAGACAGAAAAAGAGAGCAAAACGCCCAAAGGTTAGCACGTGCTACAACGGCAACTTTGGCACACAAACCATGCCATAAGAAGCCAAAACAAACAAAGCGACATACACCAACAATAGATCAAGAGAAAAATCGAAAGCATAAAGGAGTAAACCGCCAAAAACTCCCAAACTAACACCAACCAAAAAACGCCATGATCACTCCGCATTGATCTCTAACTGTCTTTTCTTAGTCTTCCAAGCCATTCTCAGGAGAATCTCTCTCTTAATCTCATCAACAACCTGTTTCGAGCTTTGATTCTGATTATCAAAAAAATTTCTATTCCTTTCCATTCACACATGGTACACCGCAGCCGAAATAGCCAGCTTTTGAACCGTTGACCATCGTCACCATTGGCCCGTCGACCATAAATCAATAATATCCGTCCAATTGTCCGGACAATTATGAAGGCCCGTTTCCTTTTTGACCATATTCCAAATGCACCTCGAATAGGTACATTGGAAAAAAAGATGATCATGAGTTTCAACCGTAAGCTTATAGAAAACACACTTTATATCCGGAGGTTCAGACTTCCACTGTATGAGCCGATCTTGAGTAGGCAGCCTTTTCTGACACGCCATCCACATACAAAGGGCGTGTTTTGGAATGAAAGCTTTGTTCCACACCACTTTGTACCAAGGCACAAGTGGCCGCCGTTCTTCCAAAGTATTCCAGGCTTATTTCACTGTAAAGAATTGTCGCACCTGATTAGTACCCAACCATAAGAACTCGTCTTCAGAAGCCGTGGGGTTTGGGATAGAAATAAGCTGCAACTGAGGGTATCTTTGTATCCAATCAGCCGGCCACATGCTACCAAAATTCATCATAAGATCATAAACCGTAGACGCATTATGAAAGCCATTACCATTTATGAATCTATAAGAAATCATTTGGATTAATGGGCCATGCTCACTCCAAGTGTCCTCCCAAGCATGAGTAAAGATACCATTACCAACATTAGAAATAAAGTATCGTCTACATTGAGGCCGAAGGTCCAAGAGAGAACGAACCAACCGTGCCAGTAGAGAAATAAGAGATAATTTCATTGAAGAAATAGCTTGCAAAGTATATCCTTCTTTGAAATATCAGAGCATGTGCCAATTCTGTTACTTGAGAAGATGACTAATCCGGACCACCTGTCTTCTTGCTCAAGCAAAGAATAAGATGAGCAAACAAGAAGTTCCATATGCTCCCCATATTTTTCCTTAGTAGTGTACCTGGACCCTTTGACTTTGGGCCCCTCTTCTCTTCCAGATAGTTCATAACAGACACCACTTGTTGGTGTTCATTTCCAAGAGGAAATGTTTCATATGTATCATAAGTGGGAAGCCTCAGAATGTTACGAACATCTTCAACATCAAAAGCCACATCATGTTCATCATTGCTGAGAACAGATGCCAAGATTTGATCTGTAGAAGCATCAAATGTGCATGATAACCAAAAGTTTCCAAGAAGAAACTTACTCATCTTGGGTTTTGCTGTAAGAGCATACTAGAGAGGGCACCTTTGAAGGAACCAGCAGATGTCATTGTACTCGGGATGGGCATTATCAGTTCCAATACGACCAAAGTAATTGCATGCTGGAAAAGAGAGAGAGATCCAAAGGTGATGGTTTGTTCTTCTGAAGATTTTGAAGGAGAAGCCATTGAAGAGATGAAGAAAGTTGCAGGTTTGCAGGTTTAGTTCTTGTAAATGTGAGAGAGAAGGATACGAGAAAGGTGGTAAGGAAGTGGGGGAAGTGGTTATATATGAGAGGGAATTCCAACTTTCAAAAACAATGATGACCTGAGGTGATTGAAAGGTCAGAATTCTAAGGGTTTTAGGGTTGAATTCGGCGCATGCTTTCTGACATTAATGACGTTGATGATGTCACTAGGGATAAGTTCAACGAATCTTAGTCACCAAGATTGGTAATCTAAGGGTTATCTTTTAAAGGATAAGGAATGTGAGGGGTTTTAGAGGTGATGTCGGAGACCGTCGGTGGGTAGTACACACGTCGGTGGCTTAAGAGAAGGGCAGCGTCGGTGGATGCCACGTCGGTGGCTTGGTTGATAGTGCATCTGTCGGTGGCTTGAGAAAGAGAAAGGGGCGATCGTCGGAAAGTGACGTCAGCAAAACGTCGGTGGCTCGATGTAGCACTATCGGTGGTTTGATGGCGATGGATGGACGATGTCGGTGGGCAACCGTCAGCTAGACGTCGGTGACGGTACAGTTGTCGTCGGTGAACGGAGGGAATGGCGTTTATCGGTGGCTCGTCGGAGAGAAGAGCGTCGAAAAGTGACGCAATCGTCGGTGGGTGAGTGTATGACATCGGCGTCGGTGGCTCTCGAGTTTTGGTAAAACGTCGGAGTCGGTGGCTAGTTGTGGTGCTTGGTGGGTCGACGGTGGATGGCGACGGTGGATGATGGTGATGTGTATGGTTTTAGGGTTAGGGTTTTATTGGGAGAGATGAAAGAGAGAGAGAGAGAGAGAGAGAGAGAGTGCCACGTCGGTTCTCACCGACTCTATATATATATTATTATTATTATTATATATGTGACTTACATATATATAAATATATGTAAAACATATATTTATATAAATATATAATACATATATATATAATATACATAAATGCATATCATATATACATACACATGATATAAATATATATATATATGTTAGTCTATATTTATCATACCTAATTCACCGATGAGAAACTTGAACCTTGCTTCATCAAGGGGCTTTGTGAACAAATCAGCTAATTGATACTCAGTGGGAATAAAGTGAAGTTCCACATCACCTTTAGAGACATGATCTCTTATAAAGTGATACCTGATATCAATGTGCTTAGATCTTGAATGAAGCACAGGGTTGTTGGCAATTGCTATTGCACTTGAATTGTCACACAATATTGGGATTTTTGAGAAAATCTGATTGTAATCACACAGCTGATTTTTCATCCACAATATCTGTGCACAACAACTTCCAAAGACCACATATTCTCGCTTCGAGAGAAGTAGACACCGAATGTTGTTTCTTACTTGAACAGCTCACAAGCTTTCCACCAAGTAACTGGAAACTTCCAGTTGTACTTTTCTCGTCTATTTTTGAACACGCAAAATCGAATCGAGTACCCGATGAGATCGAAACCTGAGTCTTTGGGATACCAAAGACCCAGATTTATGGTACCCTTCAGATACCGAAAAATCCTTTTCACAGCAGCCAGATGTGATTCTTTAGGATTTGCTTGGTATCGAGCACACAGACAAGTAGCAAACATAATATCAGGTCTACTTGCAGTAAGATAGAGAAGAGATCCTATCATGGCTCTATAATTTGTGATATTAACAGAAATGCCATCAGGATCATAAAAGAGTCTAAGAGGAGGAGCCATAGGAGTTTTCATGGTAGAGCAAGTATCAAATTGAAACTTTTTCAGAAGATCCTTAATGTATTTACTTTGATTTATGAAAATGCCTTCTGGAGACTGTTTTACTTGCAAACCAAGAAAGAAAGTTAACTTCCCCATCATGCTCATTTCATACTCTTTTTGCATGAGGGAGCTAAACTCATCACACAAGGATTCATCGGTGGCTCCAAAAACAATATCATCAACATAGATTTGAACAAGAATGATATTACCTTGTGATTTCTTGAAGAAGAGGGTGATGTCAACCTTGCCTCGTATATACTTATTTCTAAGTAGATATTCTGAGAGAGTATCATACCAGGCACGAGGAGCTTGCTTCAGTCCATACAAAACTTTATCCAGCCGATACACATGATATGGATGCACTGAATCTTCAAATCCAGGTGGTTGCTTCACATACACTTCTTCAGCTAGTTCACCATTCAGGAAGGCACTTTTGACATTCATTTGGAATACCCGAAAATTCTTGTAAGCTGCATGGGCAACAAATATTCGGATAGCTTCTAATCTGGCAACAGGAGCAAAAGTTTCATCATAATCAATTCCTTCCTCTTGCCGATATCCTTGAGCAACCAGCCTTGCTTTGTTCCTTATGACAGTTCCTTCTTCATCCATCTTGTTTCGAAACACCCACTTTGTTCCAATAATAGTTTTGTTGGATGGACGAGAAACTAACTTCCAGACTTTGTTTCTCTCAAATTGTGAGAGTTCTTCTTGCATGGCAATTACCCAGCTAGGATCAGCTAGGACTTCATTTATCAGCTTAGGCTCAACAATAGAAACAAAGTTGACGTATAAGCACAGATTGCTTATGCCTCTTCTTGTTTTTACACCTACTTGTGGATCACCTATGATTTGATCTATTGGATGATCCATGGTCCACTTTAGTGCAGGAGGTAAGGGAGGAGGTAGAGAAGAGGATGAGGTAGGAATTTGAGATGGTGAAGGTAGGATAGTGGGAGATATGGTGTTTTGGTGGGTAAGGTCTTCTGTAGAGTTAGTTTGAGGAGATGGAGAAGAAAGAGAGGGTTCAAAAGATAAGGTGTTGTTTATGGGAGGCTGAGAAAGGTTGTTATCTTGTTGATCTAGAGGATTGGGTTGAGAGGAAGATGGAATTTCACCAACACATGAGTTTATCCATAGGTTTAGTTCTTCTTCATTACAAGATAATGAAGATGTTTCAAATTCATCAAACTTTACATGCATAGATTCATCTATGCATTGTCTTCTCAGGTTGTAGATTCTGAAGGCTCTTGAGGAGAGAGAATAGCCCATGAAAATTCCATCATCTGACTTTGGATCAAACTTTCCAAGTTGTTCTCTGACATTTAGCATGTGACATGCACAGCCAAATACATGGAAGAAGTCAACTGCAGGTTTCCTACCATGGAAAACTTCATAAGGAGTTTTGTCATGCCTTTTGACTATGATAGACCTATTTTGAGTAAAGCATGCAGTGTTAACTGCTTCAGCCCAAAAATAGGTTGGCAACTTGGACTCGCTCAGCATTGATCTTGCAGCCTCACACAGTGTCCTATTCTTTCTTTCAATAACACCATTTTGTTGAGGAGTGCGTACGGCAGAAAAGTTCTGAGAGATTCCTTTTAGATCAAAGAAATCTTCCAGATCAGCATTTTTGAATTCTGTGCCATTATCACTTCTGATAGACTTCACCAGTTTACCATTCATATTTTCAATCTTTCTTGTAAACCTTTTGTGCCACAGCCAACTTTGTTTGGCTAGTTCTTGAGATAGGAGACACACAGCTTCTCCAATTGCACTTTCCTTCATGTTGATTATGTATACATCATTCAGTCGGGTTCCTGCTAGGACAATCTTATTCTGCACATCAAAGACCAAGCACACACACAGCTGAAACATGACCTTATAACCCAAATCACATATTTGGCTGATGCTTAGAAGATTGTACATTAGCCCCTCAACATGAGCTACTTTAGAAAAAGTGATGGTTCCATTTGATATGGTACCATATCCTTTGGTGACCCCTTTTCCATTTCCTCCAAAGGAAACAGTGGGTCCCTTTTCTTTTGAGAAGTTAGAGAGAAGAAGTTTGTTTCCAGTCATGTGTCTTGAACAACCGCTGTCCATGTACCATATATGATCTTTGTTTGGTACCTGCACCCGAAAACAAATTTAGACTTTTGGTACCCATTTTGAGGTGGGTCCTTTGGGATTAGAAGGCATGTTATTCTTGCGAAGATCAAAATCTTTTGGGCAATTTTTAGCAATATGAAGAGTATTGCCACAATTGTAACACTTCTTTAAAGAAAATGCCTTTTTAAAATCCATGCTATCAAAACTTTGAACAGAGGTTGATGACTGAGATGAGGAGGGGTGACGAACACCTGGTCTTGGTCCAAGAATTCCTTTACCAGGATTTTTTGATTTTTTTAAGTTCAGAGACCTAGGAACAAAGTCGGTAACAACTTGAGACTTTCTTTTGGAAGAAAAGTTGTTATTTTTCTTGTGGTAATTTTTTTTTGAAATATGATTCTTAGGAGTTGTCGGTGACTTATGAGAGTCCCTTGACCCATGAATACTCAGAGAGTTTAAAAGATTTTGAATGGGTTTGGGAGAAGAAGAGCTTGGAGTTTCTAAGATCTTAGGAGAGACTTCTTTTGCTTTTACAAAGACCCCAAACTTTTTAGAACCAGATTCTACTTTGAGCATGTCAAGTAGATCTATAGAATGAACGGAGGTAGAATCCTCAGATAAGTAACCGAAGAGATCATCTTTTCGGTATCCGAGTCCAGACTTGTCCTTACAAGAGATTTGATCTAGAAGAATCTTTTCTAGATTTTTAGAAGATTTGGTCCATTTAGAGAGAACCTCTTGTTCCTTTTCAAGAGTATTGGAGATCTTTGTTTTCTCTTCAGAAAGGCTATCGTTTAAATACCTTAGGTTTTCTAGATCAGCTTTCATTTTGTCAAAGTCCTTGAGTTTAGAAAAGCAAGAAAGAAGTTGATCATTTAAGCTTTTTATATGAGAGTTGGCCTTTTTCTTTTGATCCTTTAAGACACAGAAGTCAACAGTTAAGGAATCAAAAGCATCAGCTTTTTGATCATCAGAAAGAAAGGTAAAAGGATGTACCTGAGGCTTTGTCTCTGAAGTTGATCCCTCAGTACACACAAGAGCTGTGTGTAGTGTCTTCTCCATATCTTCTAGCTCATCTATTTTGGCCATTAGACACTTTGTGACATACTCACTGTCACTTTCAGAAGTTTGCTCATCTTCCCAACAATGAGTCTCAGCAACCAAGGTTTTTTCTTTGTTTTGGTTCTTTTCCTTTTCTCTCCTATACTTGGCTTTGTACTTCTTGTACCCAGAGATTTCTTTTGAGGATTCAGAACTTCCCTTAGAAGGATGGCTATTTCTCTCTTCAGACTTTCTAGAAGCAGATTTGGAGAAGTCATGGCCAGAAGAAGAAGAAGAAGAAGGTTTAAATTTGGAAAGAGTTTTGGATCTGCACTCAGAGGCATAGTGACCCTTCTTTCCACAGTTGAAGCATTCTTCATTTGATTTAGCAGAAGAGGGTTTTCGAGAAGAAGATTTTCTTTGGAATTTAGGACGGTTAGAAGAAAATCTTTTGTTTTTAAGGTTACCTGCAATCATTGCCATACTATCAGAAAGCATGTCAATGGCAGATTCCTCGCCTTCATCATCAGTTGCACTATAGTATGCATCTGACAAATGAGATGATTCATCCTTAATATCATTATCAGACTCAGAAGAAGGATAGGTGATTCTAGGAACACAAGAAGAAGATTTTGAATCACCTATTAAAGCAACAGAAGAAGATTTGATGTCTTTTATAAGAGATTTTCTCTGGTTCTTGGTCTGTTCATAATGTAGAAGAGTTCCATAGAGAGCAGTTAAAGGCATTATTTCTAAGTCTTTGGTTTGCTTAATGCAAGTACATATGGTTTCCCAGAAGTCTGGGAGACAATCCATGAACTTGCAGAGAACTTCTTCATTATCATAAACTCGTCCAAGAACTTTGAGATCATTTAGAAGACAGTTAAAACGATTAAAGTAGGAAGAGAGGGATTCTCCTTTTTCATGAGAGAAAAGTTCGTACTTTCTAACAAGACAGATCTTGTGATATTTCTTAACTTCTTTGGTGCCTTCATATAAGACACTTAGAGTATCCCACATCTCTTTTGCAGTAGAAAGATTAACAAGAGAGTGATATACTTCATTAGGAAGAGATAGGGCAAGAGCTGATTTAACTTTTGTATCTAGAGCAACCAGGCGTTTATCATCTTCATTGTATTTATTTAAAGCTTTGATGATATACCTGCCTGTTTTGACACTCCTATCATCATCAGACTCTATATCCTTTCCCTCAGTATCTTTTTGTGGACCGTAGCGAGCCCAAACTTTAGGAATGATAGGTCCCTCACTTAGAATGATGGGATACCTGCAATCAATTCCTTCTAAGAAGAGTAGCATACGATTTTTCCATAACCCAAAGTTACTTGGGTTGAACCTTGGCGGTTTGGCCAAGGATCCTAAGTCGTATGAGCTACTTGAAGGAGATTGCAAGGTACCATCACTTGAGGAGGTAGTAGCCATCACAGATCTGGTTTATTAGTTTAAACCAACTGCCCTGATACCACTTGTTAGTCCCTAGAGGGAGATGGCTATGCCAGTGAGGGTTTGTAGAAGGGGGGGGGGGGTTGAATACAAACACACAGAATTTTTACTCTTTTAAATTTTTTAATATAAATATTAAAAATTTACACACAGAAGTTTGTTGCGGAAAAGAATAGACACACTATTCTAACAGACTTAAACACACAGATAACAGTAATTAACTTATACACTAAGAAAGTTAAAATAAAACTATTAGAGCACACAGCTTTGCCGAATCTAACAAATCAACACACAGGGGATTTGTTGAAAGCGTGAGATTTCTGGGAAGGACTTCATCTCCTTTTATAGTGTCCATGCATGGGATGCATGTGGACAGCTGTCAAGGAGTCATTAAAGTGTATATGCTGGACAAACGAAGAGCCCACTCCCTTTATACTAGGATAATGGATGAACCATTCTTTGTAGCACGCAATGTCAGATAACTTTATCTTCTTTTCTCCATGCTCTGTGAAGTCCCATCAAACCTTTTAGCTAAAAGACAAACATCCCTTTTATAAGAATAAAAGAGAATGTTTGAATTTAAGGTTTGGTGCCCAAGTTCTTGCTGCCCACGTATCTTGCATTTGTTGTGAGTCAATAACTTATCTCTTGAAATTGCTAAGTGATACATGCAACCATGTATCACATCGGTGGATACTTGTAAGGCTGGAATTGATAAGTGTACACATTGCTTAGTGAACTTCAAATTTCACTAAGTGTTGAGAGTGTACACCCTTGTAGTTGTGACTTGATATCACAGCCTTAGAAATGATACCTGCAATTTCGGTGACCAAGATTATAGTGTCGGTGACCATGGGTTTAAACTTGATGACCTCATCTTGTATTGATGACCTAATACTTTGATGACTTTTAAGTGTACCATCGGTGACCCACTACATTGGTGACCCAAACTTGACTTTGGCAATTTGATCTGAATATTGAAGTTAGTTGGTACATCCAAAATTCCACTTTTTGATGTACAACCCTTGATTGGATAGTCTTTGACTTTCCAATACTTGAAGCATATTTCAGACCTTCAAAAGAACCTGTAAAAATATCAACCATATAAGAGAGAAGGTTCATAACCAAATTATCGGTGACCCAACATATATATATATATATATATAGGGAGAGATCATACGAGAACACTACCAATTTAAAGGAACAAAGGAACTCATTTGGGACCACATATGATGTGGGTCCCACATAATATTAAATCATTTATGATTTAATATGATTTAATATTAAATCATAAATGATTTAATATTATGTGGGACCCACATCATATATGATCCACAATTGTCCATTTGTTCCTTTAAAAATGTAAAGTTCTCATTTGAACCTTCCTATATATATATATATATATAAAGGAAGATAGAGGATAAAAGGTTAAGGAGAAGGAGAAGCCATTATTTCTAATAGAGGAAAGAGAGTCAAGGAACTCATTATAGCTATTTATCTTTTTTGTAGGAGTTTCGATTTGTTTTTTATTTGTAATGATTCATTAAATAAGGAACCTTTCACTTTCTAATTATTTTTATTTATATAACTTCCAATATAATCAAAAACTTATTTTTTAATATATATTTTTAATATCTTATTTAGACAACAATGAGCATAATTTGATAATTTTATTTTAATTTTAACATATAATAATTTTAAGGTAACAATTTTTTTAATATATATTTTTAATATTTTATTTAGACAACAATCAATCAATATATATATATATATATATAGAGGAAAGTTCAAATGTGAACCTATCTTTGATTATGAACATGAGGATGAATCTCAGCCCTTCATCTAAGCCATATTCAAGCTAATCTTTAAACATGGCTTGAGGGGTAATTTTGGAAGTTTTTATCTGAATTAAATTTTTGAGTAAAAATCTCCAGCTCTCAATCGAATCTGGAAATCAAAATCCAAAATCGTAAGACAAAGACAAAATCGAAATCCAAAATCGTGTTCATCAATCGAAATTCATGGTCAAAGAACTTGAAATCCAGGCACGATGGAGGCACAAAGAAAAAAATAAGCAGAAAAGAAAAAAGTTGCAGGTGTGGGGGTTCTCCTTCTTACCTTTCTTCTTTGTCTGAGTTGACGAAATCTGAGGTTCGAAGGAGATGGTGTGAAGAAATTTGGGGAAGATGGTGAAGAAATTTGGGGAAGATGATGATGCCTGGTTCTGATTTGAACAAATATGGGGAAGATGATGATGAAATTTGGGGAAGATGATGATGTCTGGTTCTGATTTCAATCATCAGGTTGTATTTAGGTATTTGAATAATTGTAGCTTATATTCAGCCTGAATATAAGCTACAATTTGGGGTTTGTATACTTGTAGCTTATATTCAGACTGAATATAAGCTACAATTTGGGGTGTGAATAATTGTAGCTTATATTCAGTCTGAATATAAGCTACAATTTGGGGTTTGAATAATTGTTGCTTATATTCATTCTGAATATAAGCTACAATTTAGGGTTTGAATAATTGTAGCTTATATTCAGACTGAATATAAACTACAATTTGGGGTTTGTATACTTGTAACTTATATTCAGTCTGAATATAAACTACAAGTCTACAAGTATACAAACCCCAAAATGTAGCTTATATTCAGACTGAATATAAGCTACAAGTATACAAACCTCAAATTGTAGTTTATATTCAGTCTGAATATAAGCTACAATTATTCAAACTCCAAATTGTAGCTTATATTCAGACTGAATATAAGCTACAATTATTCAAACCCCAAATTGTAGCTTATATTCAGTCTGAATATAAGCTACAAGTATACATACCCCAAATTGTAGCTTATATTCAGACTGAATATAAGCTACAATTATTCAAACCCCAAATTGTAGTTTATATTCAGTCTGAATATAAGCTATAGGTATACAAACCCTAAATTGTAGCTTATATTCAGTCTGAATATAAACTACAATTATTCAAACCTCAAATTGTAGCTTATATTCAGTCTGAATATAAGCTACAATTATTCAAACCCCAAATTATAGCTTATATTCAGACTGAATATAAGCTACAATTATTCAAACCCTAAATTGTAGCTTATATTCAGTCTGAATATAAGCTACATGTATACAAACCTCAAATTGTAGCTTATATTTAGTCTGAATATAAGCTATAATTATTCAAACACCTATTTATAGAATATATTCAGTCTGAATATAAGCTACAAGTATACAAACCCAAAATTGTAGCTTATATTCAGACTGAATATAACCTACAATGGAACCAAAGGTTTTGAAAAACAAGAATTCAAGCAAATGTGTTTCAAAAAAGCTTCCTCTGATAAAATGATGAACGATTATATTAAAGGGAAAAAAACATTTGAATAACCTTCTTCTACTTCATCAAGAAAAAGAATATGGATTTGAAAAAATACTTGTGATTCTAAGGAGGAACACAAAGTAAAAACAAACTTGTGCGAAAATTTATTTTGGAAAAGATGATGAAGAAAATTTGGAGGCGGAAGTGAATTTTTTTTTTGGGGAAGATGATGAAGAAATATGGGGAAGATGATGAACAAATTTGGGGAAGATGATGATGCCTGGTTCTGATTTGAACAAATATGGGGAAGATGATGAAGACATTTGGGGAAGATGATGATGTCTGGTTCTGATTTGAATCGTCAGGTTGTAATTATGATTTAAGCCATGACATGAGTTTTCCACTTATTTACAAAAATGTCACCGTGAATTTTATCCCTCATCTTTTGATCTGATCTAAAATGGATGGTTGTGATTCATCCTCATGTTCACAATCAAATATAGGTTCACATTTGAACCCACCCCTATATATATATATATATATATAAATATATATAAAGGAAGATAATATAGAGTGGATTAAGGAGAGACAATTCAACATATTTATCTTTTATCTCATAATTTAGATTTATTTTTAAATAATCTCACTACATTAAATACGATGACTTTTCACTTTTTGTTTTTCATTTAAATCAAGTGTTTAATAAAATTATAATAATTATTTTTAAACATTGTTTATCCACTTTTATTAAACAGATTTATTTATTTACCATCACTTAGCATGAGAACATTAACTATGGTACTTTATAGAAATTATGAAGTTTAATAATTATTGTTGTTATACCCAAAATTAACGCCGTTTACTCCGTTAAGTTTCGTTATGATTTTGTCGTTAACTCCGTTAGAAAATGTTATAACTGGACTAACGAGGTACTAACTGTGCGACCTAACATCGTTAATAATATACCCGTTATATCGTTATATTTGTATTCATATCATTTTCAGTTATGAGTCAAAGGCTTTATGGCGACATTGAAGACAAATCATGAAGATTCATCCGTTATGACCGTTTGGCCGTTACCAAGACCCTCGTCCAGGCTCCAGTATAAAAAGAGACCTCAAATCGACATAAAGAACACATTGAAACATAGCGAATACTGAGAAGAGCCCCGAGTATACTTTGACGAAATCTGCGACACCACAGTCCAAACTTACGACAACAGTGCTACGAGTCACGACAACAGTCGTAGACTCACGACCGATCATTCATATTGTTTTTGTCACTTTGTTTATTGTTCTTAAGGCCGACGTCCCTATTTGACGTCCTTTTTTATATTGTTTTCATCGACGATTCCCTTACGGTCGTCCGCGGTTTTTCTCTCGGAAGGGAGTTATCCACGTCAACAATTCTTTGTCTCATTTACATTCTGTTTGTTTGTTTTTCGAATTGGTTTACTTTCTTTAGTTGATAAGGTCCAAATCGTTAGTCTACCATTAAGTTATTTTTGGCATTAACAGTTTGGCGCCATCCGTGGGACCCAACTAGAGAAAAGATCTCTTCGAAAAACTTCCTTTGCTACTAACTTGTTTAGGAACTTTCTTTGAAACAGGAATGGCGAGGATAGAAGATAACCAAGGCGGAAATGCACGAAACCAAATACCAAACGAATTGGAAGGCTTGCGACAGCGAGTGAACTTTTTGGAGGAACAAAATAATGCTCTAAGAAACCCAAATGTTGGCTGGTCTTCTGTCTGAGTCCTGCTCTTTGGATCTCAGGGTACGCCGCCACCGCCTCCACCTCCACCACGCAGTACCGTGCCTACCTCGTTTCCTGGAAGACTGCCACCGCCTCCACCACGAAGTTCTGCGCCCGCATCAATTCCAGGTGTATCGCAAAGCAATTCTGTTCTGGAGCAAACACACATGACAACATCAGTTCCACAAAATACTACAACAATTCCATTTAACAGCTCCGTCATGGATTCGACGTACATATCTATACCATTTTCTCAGCCACCGAACAATTCCAATATTGGGCAAACCTACGTATTTGTACCCATCCCAACCGCCGCGATATATACGTACGTTAATTCACCGTACACGACCACTAATGGTGAAAGTAATGATTTTACCCATCAGAGCATACCATTTACGACCAATCATACGTCAATCTCCATGATAAATACAAACCATCCGTTCAACACTCATAAAACTCCCTATGATGACCCAGTCGCCCGGAAGTTCAAGCAACTTGAAGAACATAATGAGAAAATGTTATCATTACTTGCAAAACTACCTGGAGCAGCAGTGCCCGTCGACGTAGAGCCTCCCACCGGTTTTCAAGCCTCACATTTCGCTGATTTGATCGCTCTGATAAACGTTCCCAAGAATTATAACATTCCTACGTTCACGCCAAAGTATTCTGGTATCATGGACCCCAACGAGCATGTCGCGCAATATAAGCAACTCATGTGGACGACATCGATACTCCATAATTTTCAAGAAGTCCGCATGTGTAAAAGTTTCGGAGCATCCCTCACGGATGTAGCACTACAATGGTTGATCAACCTCAAGCCCAAATCGATCAATTCGTTCGCCGACCTCGTCAACCAGTTTTTCCAGCAATTCGCCAGTAGTCGCAAGATGGAGAAACAAACTAGTGACCTCTACTATATAATTCAGAAGGAAGGAAGATTCAACATGGAGATGATCGGGATACGTAATTGTGACATCAAAATGGCGATCGAAGCCTATAAACGAGGGCTAGACAACAACTCGGGTCTATACCTAGACCTCACCAAATATCAAGCCAATACATTTGAAGACGTAAGAGCACGAACCTTGGCTCATATGAGAGTCGAAGATGACACTGCCTTCCGACAACAAAGGTCTTCTGATAAACGGGTGCTTGGAGTCAAAAAGCCTAAACTCAAAAATTCAAAAGTGGTTTCTAACGTCAGGCATGAAAAAAGAAAAGTCGAACCCAAGGTAAACCCCAAGTTCACCCAATACCCAAAATTGTCAACTTACGGTTTTGCAGGTACTTCGAAGCAACTAGTGGAAACATTGAAAAATCTCCAAGCTACAGTACTATGGCCCAAGAAAAGTGATCGGCCGAACGACCAAAAGGATATGACGAAATGGTGCAATTTCCATAATGATCATGGGCGCGACACGGACGATTGTCAGGTCCTCAGGAAAGAAATCGCATGGCTCTCACAAAAGGGCTACCTCAACGATTTGGTCTCAACACAAGCCACAGGTAACACCACTAGACCCACATCTCCTACGCATACTAAAGTCGTGAATTGTGTGAGAGGAGGATCCGACGTGTGTGGATTAACATACTCAGCCGCTAAAAGACATGTGGGGCAAAAGCTTGACGAGTCCAGCATCCCCGTTGATTACCAAAAGGGAGACGACAGAAAGATTGACTACCTGACGGTAACATTCAGCGAGGAGGATCTAGGCGACACCAGACGCAGACATCATGATGGCCTTGTCGTTCAACTCACCATTCGGAAATTGTCTGACCAAAAGAATTCTCGTCGACAGAGGAAGATCAGCCAACATCATCTTTCTCAATACCCTCAAAGCTATGGGGATAGGAGAGGAAGAAGTCGTACGACGATCAACGATCTTAGTTGGTTTTAATGGCGACGCGTCCACGACGTTGGGCGAAATCACGCTACCCATCTTTGCGAAAGAAGTCAATAAATCAACTCGCTTCAACGTGGTCGAGTGTTCCTCAGCTTACAACGTTATCCTCAGAAGACCCTAGATACATGATATGAAAGCAGTCCCCTCGACATACCATCAGACGATAAAATTTCATACTCCTTGGGGGATACAGGAAATAAGAAGTGAATGTAAGGACGAGAGAGAATGCTACAAAGTTGCAATGTGACCTCGAAAGTAAAGCATCTAGCAAATACAGAGCCAGGCGGACGACAAATCCCCTGACGATTACGGACTCCAGGAAATCGCCTTGGATCCAGCAAGGCCAGAACGTACAGTATTCCTAGGGGCATCCTTGGACGAAGAAATAAAGAATGATCTCATACGATTCCTAAGGGACCACTCCGATTGTTTCACTTGGACGCACGAAGATATGGTCGGCATAGACTCGAGTATCATATCACACAAATTGGACGTGGACGCAAGTTGTCCCCCGATCAAGAAAAAGCGAAGGAAGTTTGCACCTGAAAGGAACAAGATTATTAATGAAGAGGTCGACAACTTGCTGAAATCTGGAAAGATTAGAGAGGTCAAGTATCCAGACTGGTTGGCCAACATTGTCGTGGTCAAGAAAAAGAACGAAAAGTGGCGAGTTTGTATTGATTTCACTGACTTAAACAAGGAATGTCCCAAAGATCCTTTCCCTCTTCCACAGATCGATGCCATGGTTGACGCCACAGCTGGACATGAACTCTTAACATTTATGGACGCGTATTCTGGATACAATCAAATACTCATGCATCCGAACGATCAAGAAAAAACAGCCTTCATGACAGACAAAGGCATTTATTGCTACAAAGTAATGCCGTTTGGTCCAAAGAACGTCGGATCAACGTACCAACGACTCGTCAACCTTATGTTTAAAGATTTTCTAGGCAAGACAATGGAAGTATACATCAACGATATGCTCGTGAAGTCAAAACGCAAGATCAATCATATTGAACATCTCAAAAAATCTTTTAAAATCTTAAGAAATTACGAGATGAAGCTGAATCCGACTAAATGTTCCTTTGGAGTTCGCGCGGGAAGATTCTTGGGACACATGGTGACGCGATGAGGCATTGAAGCTAGTCCAGATCAGATCAAAGCAATCCTTGATTTACGATCACCAAGGAACCTGAAAGAAGTGCAATCTTGACTGGGAGAGTCACAACTTTAAACCGTTTTATTTCAAGATCATCGGACAGATGTCATTTTTTCTACAACGTCCTCAAGAAAAATAAAGGTTTCGACTGAACTAATAATCACGAAAAAGCGTTGGGTAAGCTTAAGGATTACATGATGTCCCCACCTCTTCTATCGAAACCAAAAGATCATGAAATCCTAAACCTATACTTATCGGTAAGTATCACTTCCGTAAGTTCGGTACTGGTTCGAGAAGACGAGAACCAGCAAAGAATAATATATTACGTGAGTAAATCCCTCGTCGATGCAGAACAAGATATTCGCCGATGGAAAAGTTACTCCTGTCATTAGTAACTTCTGTAAAAAAGTTACGACATTACTTCGAAACTCATCCAGTTGCTGTCGTCACCAACTACTCGCTTAAGTCCGCCTTGAAGAAGCCGGAATTAACTGGCAGACTCGCGAAATGGAGTATTTATATAAGTGATTACGACATCTCCTTTATTCCACGAACAACAATAAAATCGCAAGCAATTGCCAACTTTATCACGGATTTTACACCCGACCTAGAAAAGGAAGCCATCACAGAGATTTCATCTGTGGTTAATTTAGACGACAACCAATGGACGATCTATGTTGACGGATCGTCGAACATACGTGGAACCGGCTTGGGGCTCGTCCTAAAATCACCACAGCCGCATCATGGTATATTCGATATCTTGCGACTTCAAAGCAACGAACAATGAAGCAGAATATGAAGCACTGATCGCAGGACTAGGAATGGCCCGCGAGGTGGGGGTAAAACATCTCCTGGTTAAAAGCGATTCCCAGCTGATCGTCAATCAGTTGAACGGGGAATTCGCGACTAAAGACGCACGAATGGCAAACTATTTTGAAGTCGCAAAAGAAAAAATGAAAAGCTAAGTACTAAGAGATCAGAATATGCAGGCAGACGCGTTAGCCAACCTGGGGTCCGCCCTCAGTAAATCCAAGTTCGACAATATACCAATAATTCATTTGGAATCTCCATCGATCGAAAAGAATGACGTCGCAGTCATAACCAGTAACGACGAGGACGAATGGTTCAAAGAAGCAAAAGACTACCTCAAAGATGGTCGATTACCGGAAGACAAGCTGAAAGCCAGCCAAATACGATTTAAATCTTCCAAGTATGTTATCATGCACGGTCGTCTTACAGAAGATCTTCCACCGGGCTAAACCTACGATATGTAACTAAAGGTCAAATAGAAGAAATCCTTCGAGAAATCACGAGGGTGAGTGTGGGAATCATTCTGGAGGACGAAGTCTGGCGAATCGAATCTCACGACAAGGATATTACTGGCTGACGTTGCGACAGGAATACGTACAAAATTGTGATTCATTTCAGAGACACGCAAGCACGTCTCATAAACCTTCAGAAAGTCTACATTCGACGCTGACTCCGTGGCCGTTTATGCGTTGGGAATGGATATAGTCAGGAAATTGCCACCAGCTCCCGGACAAAAAGTATTTCTTCTAGTGCTTACAGACTATTTTTCTAAGTGGATTGAAACTGCTTCTTTTTTCCAAGTACGGGATGAAGAGGTTATTACCTTTATCCAGAATAATATAATCTTCAGATTCGGGATCCCGTCAGAAATTGTATGCGACAACGGATCTCAGTTCATAAGTGAGAAAACAAGAAAGTTATGTGAAAATCGCCACATTAAACTCATAACCTCGACGCCCAGATACCCACAGTCGAACGGGCTAGCTGAGTCAAGCAACAAGACTATTAACAACACTATCAAACAACGCCTCAGTTCTGCGAAAGGAAAATGGGTAGAGCAACTCCCGACGGTTCTATGGGCTAATCGAACTACACCCCGATCCGCCATTGGACAAACACCTTTCTCTCTAGTCTATGGGTGTGAAGCAGTACTACCTATCGAAATCAGATTACCTGTTGCGAGACATACAACAGTTGAACAAAATTTGATCGACCTCAGTTATGACGTTTATGGATTGGAAGAACTAAGGGAAGATGCACTCATTCGAATGGCTACCCAACAGCAAGCTGTCGCTAGACATTTTAATAAAAATGTAAAGGTCAAAACTTTCCAAGAGGGAGATTATGTTTTACGACGTGTCTAACGTTTTCTTTCGATCGCAGGAACGCCGGAAGTCACAAGAACCCACGAGACAATATAAAAGTACGTGTATAAATAAAAACCCAAGTCATGGCAAAAGATGAATATATTAAAATTCATTACAAAAAATGGCCCGACCCAAGATGTCGTCCATAACAAAAATATAAAAAGAAAACTAAGGGGTAGGAGGGGCGAACTTCGCCAGTTGACCATTAAGGTCGTCAATCTTTGCATAAGCCTCATTCAATCGAGACCTAAGATCACCGACTTCAGTAACCTTCCCAATAAGGGTCGTCTCCAACTCAGCCTCCAAAACCCCTGTTCTCTCCAGGGCGACCTCCAAGCGTCGTCGGAGATCAGAACTAATGCTCTGTTCTCGAACAAGGTCCTCTTGAACCTCCTTGAAACGGGAAGAGATCTTCTCGGCTTTAGCCGATGCATCCTCTTCCATCGCTTGCAAAGCCTCCTCCTGATCGTGGACTCTTGTCTCCAGATTGGAAGCCATGGTCACAACCTGGCCAATCGACGCTTGAAGGGCCTGAAAAATACACCGATTGAAAAAACATCAGATATGCATAAAGCACGACTGCTGAACACGCACGACGCATGACGCATGATTACTAAAAAACATACGACGCATAAAAAACAAAAGTTACCTGGAAAGAAGGGACGGGAAACTCGGCGTCATCGACAAAAATGGACGGGCTTCCCTCCATAGGTTTCTTCCCTTTATCCCTCGACGGGGCAGAAGAACCAGTTACGTGCGACGGCCTAACGGCCGTCGACGTCTTCGCCTTCTTGGAATTGGAAGTCCTAAAAGACGGTTCTCTCAGGATCGACCGAGAAGCGCCTCGTCGACCCATGCCCCTACGGGTAGGTAAAATCCTTCGACCGTGGGGAAACTCCCCAGATTTTCCTGAAATAGTAAGGAAAAAGAGCGAGGAGACCAGAAACTTCACCAAGACAAAAAGAAAAACAAGTTCAATACCTGTCCCTTCTTCCTCCGGTTCTGGAGTCGGATGAGACGCCCTGATGAAGGTAACACCCTCATCCTCCTCATCCACAAAATTCTCACCCTCATGCTTCTCATCCATAGGATCTACGCCCTCTTTAGGATCGTAGACCTGAAATTCCCTGTGAGGGATCTGCCGGAAGAGTGCAAGCATGGCCGACGAATCGGACAGGGGTGCAAGTTCGCACGTCACGCCTGAAAACCAAGATAAAAAAAATTAGGAATCTTATTCCAACCAACGAATAAAGAGAACGTCGTTTTACCTTGCGTGGGCCACCCGTAGACGATCCAGTCCTCGACAGGGGCATAAGACGCCAAACTGCAGAATACATAACGACTTTTCCAGCCGCGATCGTTCACTGTAGTACCAGGTATCAATGCATGGTCCCGTCGATCCTTAGAATAAGGATTGAATCGACGATTAGCGTCAGCCTTGACCATGTAGGCCAAAAGTAGCTCATGGACGGTGAAAGGGGAAACCCAATCAACCGTCAATCGCTCTATAGTTAGAATGATCCTCCAAAATTGGGACATTAACTGCCCCGGGGATATCTCGAGTCGGCCAAGAAAATCCCTCACCAGAGAAGAAAATCCCCACGTAAACCCAATCTTGAAAGGGTATTCGTAGAGGATAAAGAGATTAGCGGGACATTCCTCCGCTCCGAGGTCACCAGGACTCTATAACTGAATATAGTCAGGGAGCCATGATAAGTCCCTAAAAGCAAGAAGATCGTCTGGCGACGATATCGTGCTCAACAAACTCGACATCCTTGGCAGAAAGAAAAAGTTTACTCCGGTAAGAAAAATTTGCAGGTTCTATAAAGAGCGAAGAAGAAGGCCTGAATTTAGGAAGCCAAATCGTTTCCTTTTATACAAGAATAAAAGTTGATTTGATTTCTTCCCGGATCGACAGTTGTTGATTAAAAGTCCCGCATGCAACTGCCGGATCCTCGACACCTGTCCCCCGCCTATGTCATCCGCGTATCATGCGGATGACATCATCATCATCGTTATCTCAAAATCCAACCGGGACTAAATCGATTGCTATTCCAAAACAAATCGACTGCCGTATTAATCAATATAGTTGCCAAAAATTCGGTCGTGTGACAGAATAAATTCTTGAAATAATTTCCCGGAAAAAATTTAAAAAATTTAGGGGCAAACTGTTATACACAAATTTAACGCCGTTTACTTCGTTAAGTTTCGTTATGATTTTGCCGTTAACTCCGTCATAAAATGTTATAACTGACTAACGAGGTACTAACCGTGCGACCTAACATCGTTAATAATATACCCGTTATATCGTTATCTTTGTATTCATATCATTTTCAGTTACGAGTCAAAGGCTTTATGATGACATTGAAGACAAATCACGAAGATCATCCGTTATGACTGTTTGACCGTTACCAAGACCCTCGTCCAGGCTCAAGTATAAAAAGAGAGCTCAAATCAACAAGAAGAACACATTGAAACATAGCGAAATACTGAGAAGAGCCCCGAGTATACTTTGACGAAATCTGCGACACCACAGTCCAAACTCAGGACAACAGTGCTACGAGTCACGACAACAGTCGTAGACTCACGACCGATCATTCATATTGTTTTTGTCACTTTGTTTATTGTTCTTAAGGTCGGCGTCCTTGTTTGACGTCCTTTTTCTTTAGTGCATCGACGATCCCTTACGGTCGTCCGCGATTTTTCTTTCTGAAGGGAGTTTTCCGCGTCAACAATTCTTTGTGTCATTTACATTCTGTTTGTTTGTTTTTCGAATTGGTTTACTTTCTTTAGTTGATAAAGGTCCGAATCGTTAACCTGCCGTTAAGTTATTTTTTGGCATTAACAATTGTATTTTAATTTTTTTTCTTAGTAAACTAACATCAATCAAGGATAGACAATATAAAGAAAGATAATCTACATTGGATTAAGGAGAGACAATTCAACATATTTATATTTTATCTCATAATTTAGATTTATTTTTAAATAATCTCAGTACATTAAATACAATAACTTTTCACTTTTCTTTTCATTTAAATCAAGTCTTCAATAAAATTATAATAATTATTTTTAAACATTGTTTATCCACTTTTATTAAACAGGTTTATTTATTTACCATCACTTAGTATGAGAACATTAATTATTGTACTTTATAGAATTTATGAAGTTTAACATCTCAACTTATTTCGACTAATTCAAATAAATAAACGACACTCAAATCTCTTTATAATAAATTCAGTTTAATAAAAACGACTCGACTTTAACCGAACCCGACCCCAAAAAGTCAGCCCCGACACAAAGCCGTGGTCCAAATCTCGGTCCAACGTTAGCCCAACACAACTTGTCATCCGACCTAACCCGGTCGCACCTTCGGTACGGCTGTCGTGAACATCCCCGATTGAGGTCGTTTCTCGACCGTTTTTCACCAAAATTTTTACAAAAGTCTATAAACAACAAACATCCCAACTCATATATGTATTTACAGCCCCTACGGTTCATTATTAAACTCGTATTTTGAGTTTTTGTACCCGAATTCGTTGAGCCGCCGCCACAGCGGCTTCTAGACCAAACTTCTCGACGTACAGACTACTATAGCCCACAAAACTTATACCAATAGAAAGGCAATTGAAAAACGAAGCGATCCATATATTATACATCGATTTTGGTTGAGTATCTTACCTCCAATCACCGTTTTCGTATCGAATGACCCTATGCCGCTCCGAACTCGATATCTCTCTCAATTCTTGATGAAATCACGAAATTCCAATTGGGTTTACTCCCTTACACCTTAGGAACGACTCCACAAAATTTCAGCCTAAATTTCCAAGATTTAGGCCGTCAGATCTGGCTCTAAATATTGAAAACGTGATTTGGAATGATTTTCTCAAATCACAATCATCTCCAAATCAACTTTTCTCATTTGGCAGAACTAGTCCCTCTAGTTTTCTTTTCTCAAATCAATTAAATTCAAAATATATAATTTCCCCTATTAATGATTTTATTTATTACAATAAAATCATACTTTTCGAGTATCGACAATACAATCCCTTATGTCGTGTACACTTTAAATTTCTAAACCTCAATAATTATTTATTTTACAAATCATGAATTTTAGAGTGTTACAATTTGTTAGTTGATGTTAAATTGCTAATTTTTTGTTGATAATTTAGGGTTAGGTTGAAGTATAATTGTTAATTTGAATGATCTTTTTTGGATCCATTCGAAAGAACTTTTTAAGAGTATCAACCTAATCAAAAAGATAAATGTGACAAAACTATTTAAGTAGAAGACATTGTCAACCACATGAACACGTGACCGTTATTTAAATTCCGACCTCCATTAGAAAAGTTTTTGGATCCTGTCGCTCGACGAAGAAATGGTGCACAAGCTCAAACTCATATAGATCGTCTTGTAGCTCCAAAACTACTTTTTCATTTATAAAAAGAAAGAAAAAAGAAGTCTTGGAAAATTCTAATACCACATATTTATATATATATATATATATATAACTATAGAAGGGACAACTTAGAGCATGATGTGACATTGTGAGATTTGAGTATTCTTAAATCTTGCATTGTAGTGTTGTTTTACTTATCCCACATTGTCAAGTGAATGTAAACTTGAAAAATGAAGGTGCCTATAAAAAAGAATATTTAGATTTGACATGAGATTGAGTATCCTCAAAACTTGCATTGTGGTGTTATTTTATCTATCTCACATTGATGAGAGAGTGTAAGTTTGAAAAATAAAGATACTTATAAGAAATGATAAGATTTAGCTCTTGATAAATTAAAAGATTAGTTGGCCAAATATTATCTTTCACCAATCCTTATTTAAAAAAAACTATCTATATGTTAAATATATTGATATAGAATTGTATACAAATCATCTTTCAATCAATTTATATATATTATCAAATGTTGAACTGTGATGTTTTTTTTATTATCTCATAAGTTACAAAAAGATTTAAGTATTCTCAAATATTGAATTGTGATGTTATGTGGTTATCCCACATCGATAGAAAGACGATAAATTTGAAAGAATGGATGAGTATACAAAAGGTGGATGAGATGTTCTTTATCTTTTATATATATATATATATATATATATATATATAAAAGCAAGAACCGCAAACAATGATGTGGCATCATGGTTGATTAGTAATCATCATAAGGAATTTTCTCAATTTTTTGAATTCTTAAAAGATTTAATAATCAATATATATATATATATATATATATATATAGGAAGATAAAAAATAGTGGATCAAGTAGAGGCCTCCATCCCTATTTATCTTTTTCTTAGGATTTTAATTTATTTTTTTAATTAGAACCTCTCATTTAATGCATAAACCTTTCATTTTCCTCCTTGTTACAATTATTTAATTTTTACAATAACAATCAATATATATATATATATATATATATAAAGGAAGATGCAAAAGAGAGAATTAAGAAAATGTCAATACACCTATTTATCTTTTTTCTTAGATTTTTAATTTATTTTTTAATTGTGTCTTCACATTAAATGCATAAACTTTTCACATTTTTTCTTAATTAAATGAAAATTAAATATGATTAATATAATTTTTTTAATTATCCTTGAATTTTATTTTATTTTAACAACATGATCTATATTAATTGAATTAGTTTAGTAATGCTTACAAATAAAAATCAATATATTATATTTTATTTTATTTTAACAATACTATCCATAAATTAATAAAATTAGTTTAACAATGCTTATAAATAAAATCATTTATCAAATAATCTCACAATATCTATAAATCAAAAAAATTATTAATCGACTCTATAATTTTTATTTCAAATTTTATACTTTTTAATAAACTAACAATACTTATAAAATTAAAACTTTTATTAATAAAGTTTTTTTTATTATTTTTTATTATTTTTAAAGTTTTTTAAATGCTAACAATCATCAATATATATATATATATATATATATATATATATATATATATATATCTATACTACTTAATAAAGCAAATTTACATTTCTCTTAAAAACAACCCTTTTAAGCCTATTGTACAATCCAACAATGCATGATTTCTTAAATCTCTTAAAAGGACCCTTCATTCCCTCAATGATCCAAGATGCCTTTTAAGCCTATTTTACAATCCAAATGCATAATCTCGTAAATCTTAAAGGACCCTTCATTCCCCCAATGACCCAAGATGTAATCTGACTTCTGGAGTGGTAAAAATGACGCTTCATTCTCTCTCAAGATGTCGATTTATCCGGTCATTGCACCTTCTTCTCTTTCCATCGCCCTTCCAGGATTGTTATTTTCCGGTAACTTCACGTTTTGATTCTTGAAATTGATTCTATTTTACTCTTACACACAGTTGAAATTGAACAAGCAGAAAATGGGTATGTGTTGGTTGCTTTCTTGAAATCTTATCGATTACCCTTTAGTTTTTGTTTGAAAGCTTATCGATTCCATTTTACTCTTACACACAGAAAACGGGTATGTGTCTGAAATTTTTAAAGCTTAGCGATTCCATTTTACTCTTACACACAGAAAATGGGTATGTGTTTGAAATTTTTAAAGCTTATCGATTGCCCTTTAGTTTGTGTTGGTTGCTTTCTTAATCGATTCCATTTTACTCTTACACACAGAAAATGGGTATGTGTTTGAAATTTTCTTGAAAGCTTGTCGATTGCCCTTTAGTTTGTTCGATTCCATTGCCTTCTGTTTGTTTGATTCCATTGCCTTCTGTTTGTTCCTGTTTCAAAAGTTGTTTGTAGTTGTAATTTATGTGACCAAGAAATGTGTGAAGTTTTCAACAATAGGTGATACTGGTACAAACCTGGATGTGATTAGACGGTGAGAGTAAGGTATGATGGTGTACCAAACACGCTGTCATTGAAAAGGTACAATGTGCTCTGAATGAATTTTTTCATGCTTGTGGTCTTGATGTTTATGCTTCTGGTTTATATATTAATCTATACATGTTCATTCTCATCCCTTAACGGTGTATGTTTTATCGATTTAGTAGCTTTGGGGACACCTTCAAGGTTTGGATTCACAAAGCTATTGAATCGACCCTAATGGTTTTATATATTTAGTAGCTTGGTTTTATTTCTATTTCTACCCTAATGGTTTTTGTGTTATCGATTCACAAAGCTATTGAATCGACCCTACTTGCTTTTCTATATCCTTCTTGTGGTTTATTGATTCACAAAGAAAATGGTTTCTGGAACATTCCCTGTTTTTTATTTCTAACATAATGGTTTCGGTTTTATCTCCTACAGTTGCTTTTGAAGAAGTTTCCCACCTGCACTCCATATGTAAGTTTTGCTTGGGTGTTATTGAGGTTATTCTTATTCTCTGTTTTCTCGATTCAGTAGCAAACGATCTACGTTTAGGTTATTCTTGGATGTTGTCGAGGTTGTGGAATTCCTCACAAAGTAAACTTCCATGATGAACTTGAAAATATTTGTAAAGATCTTGAAGTCTTTTTTTGAGTTTTCAGCTATGTTATGTTGGTTTCCGTTCATTTGCATAACTTTTTAATTTATTACCCATCAAAAGAGGAGAATTTCACATTTGTTCTTTGTTGATTGAAGGTTCATTCTCGACCCTAATGGGGTCTGTATCAATTCTCAATGGGTGTCAAACCTTAAAGCTCATTAGATGTAAAGATGTATTCCTAATGCGGGGATTTGTTTTTAAAATTTGCAGAATTACACATTTTTGCACATTGGTTCATTCTCGATTCAAGGTTCATTCTGTTTTATCTCTTTTTTGTTTATTGATTCACAATGGGTTACCACCCTAATGGGAACACATTGTGATGCAACATGGGTTTCTCGATTGGTTTCAAACCTGAAAGGTTCAGTTTCTGTATGCAACATAGTTCCTTACATCAACGCTTTGATTTTTTTTTTGGTACTTAAAGCTGTTTTTACTTACTTCAATGTTTGGTGATTTTACATATAAGATGAGTGACCCAATAGAAATATAATGTTGTCTTTTTTTGTAAATATTTTATTACAAGTCGCCCAATTCTCATTTTTCTACATAGTCCTTTTTTGTGAGTTTGTAAGTGTGTAAAATTTTGATTATATTAGAAGTCACCCCGTTTTCATTCTTCTACGTAGTTTCTTATATCAATCATTTGAATTTCTCTTAGTACTGATAACTTTGGGATGTTGTTTAATTACAATAATGATTCAATCACAATAGCATACAAGAAGGCTTGGGATAACTAATGTAGCAGGTCAATTGCTTAATGGAGAGTTGTATATTGTTATGGAACACTTGGGATAATTTTGCAGGTGATGGATATGCCTATCTTTAAATTGTAGTTTTCTTTGTTTGAATAATTTTTTTCTGAGAGGGTGAGTATGATGTCTTATTTTTGATATTAGAAGTAGACTATGTATCCAAGAACATCAAGAGGGAATGCTAATTTTGTAATTGTAATAACAGATTTTATTTGTTATTTTGTATGTCATCAAAAATAATTTTATAACTTAAATTAAGATCCTGCCTAATTTTTATGTAATAACTGATTTTCTGCGCCCCCCCCCCCCCTAAATTAAGATCCTGCCTACGCCCTTGATAATATCATTTATCACTTAAATTGTATATTAAAGTAACTAAGCATCTTACAAAATAACGCGTCGTAACGTGCCATAACGCATTAAGGCGGCGGTGAACCCAAGCCTTGACGCCATAACGAGTTGTTTAGAACCATGATTTAGATGCATATTTTTTCCTTTTTGAGTTTATGTTAATCGTTTTGCTCCTGGTTTAAAGAAAAATATCACATCACGTCGCCTTCCTGTTTGGGAGTTTATTTGTTAAGATTAAGGTGGTTCAATGGTAATCTTCTGAAAGCGTTTGTTATGGCCGATTGGTGTGAATTATAGAGGGGAAAAATTGCATGGAGTTGGGAAAATGTTGGGAATTCTGGTGGAATTCCGGTGCCTACTGTTTCTTTGTGTTTAACTTCTTCCACCTATGCATGTGATAAGAACCAGATATTTTGTTATAAAAAATATTTGATTTTATTTTGAATATTTGATGATTAAGATTAATTAGCTATAATGTAATAAGGTTTAGAATAGAAATTATATTGAAGGGAGGGGGTAAAATGAAAGTTTGAGGGGACTTTCATCCGGTTAGTACTTATCGGCTAAAATACATTTATCAACAATCTATTTTAAAGACCAAGAATGTCAATTCTTAAGGTAAATGAGGGTGGCGGCTCTTGCCGATAAACGCATACTCGATACGTATTGAAAAAGACCCGGATATGTTATTCACCGAAGGAAATATGTATTTCATAGCCATAACACTAATTTGTTCTCACATCTTGCATATTTTCATTTGATTTTTACATCCCGCCGCATTGCGCGGGTACATAACTAGTATATATATAAAGAAAAGATGGAAAATAGAGAATTAAGAAGTTGTCAGTACACCTATTTATTTTTTTCTTAGATTTTTTATTTATTTTTTAATTGTGTCTTCACATTAAATGCATAAACTTTTCACATTTCTTCTTAATTAAATGAAAATTAAATATGATTAATATAATTTTTTTAATTATCGTTGAATTTTATTTTATTTTAACAATCATGATCTATATTAATTGAATTAGTTTAATAATTTACAAATAAAAATCCTTATATTTTATTTTATTTTAACAATACTATCCATAAATTAATAAAATTAGTTTAACAATGCTTATAAATAAAACCATTTATTAAGTAATCTCACAATACCTCTAAATCAAAAAAATTATTAATAGACTCTATGAATTTTTATTTCAAATTTTATACTTTCTTAATAAACTAACAATCAATATATATATATATATATATGTAGATATATATATATATATATATATATGTATATATATATAAAGGATGATGCAAAAGAGAGAATTATAGAGATGTCAATACATCTATTTATCTTTTTTTTTATCTTATTTATTTATTTATTAATTGTGTATTCACATTAAATGCATAAACTTTTCACATTTATTCTTAATTAAATGAAAATTAAATACGATTAATATAATTTTTTAATTATCCTTGAATTTTATTTTATTTTAACAACATGATCTATATTAATTGAATTAGTTTAATAATGCTTACAAATAAAAATCCTTATATTTTATTTTATTTTAACAATACTATCCATAAATTAATTAAATTAGTTTAACAATGCTTATAAATAAAACCATTTATTAAATAATCTCACAATACCTATAAATCAAAAAAAATTATTAATCGACTATGAATTTTTATTTCAAATTTTATACTTTCTTAATAAACTAACAATCAATATATATATATATATATATATATAAAGGATGATGCAAAAGAGAATTAAAGAGATGCCAATACATCTATTTATCTTTTTTCTTAGATTTTTTATTTATTTTTTAATTGTGTATTCACATTAAATGCATAAACTTTTCACATTTATTCTTAATTAAATGAAAATTAAATATGATTAATATAATTTTTTTAATTACCCTTGAATTTTATTTTATTTTATTTTAACAATATGATCTATATTAACTGAATTAGTTTAATAATGCTTACAAATAAAAATCCTTATATTTTATTTTATGTTAACAATACTATCCATAAATTAATTAAATTAGTTTAACAATGCTTATAAATAAAATCATTTATTAAACAATCTCACAATACCTATAAATCAAAAAAATTATTAATCGACTCTATGAATTTTATTTCAAATTTTATATTTTTTTAATAAACTAACAATAGTTATAAATTTAAACTTTTAATAATAAAATTTTTTAATAATTTTTTTAAATGCTGAAAATACTTATAAATTAAAACTTTTATTATTTTTAATTAATATATTTATATATTAATAAAATCATTGTTAATAAATATATATTATATATTGATTACTTTTCAACAATTAAAGTCATTTATAAACTCAAAAACCTTTCATCTTTTCTAATTATAAATCATTAATATATTTAAATGAATATTTATTATAATCAACTATTTTGGAATTCATAAAATTTAAATAACAATGACAGCTGCAAGGTATTTAACTATAAATTACACATTAACCTTCTATTTACCATCAAATTATTCAACTATTTCATCTCTTATAGATCTTTTCTTTGTTAATCTACATATATCTATTTAACTAAAAATCAATATATATATATATATATATATATAAAAGAGGATAAAAAATAGTGGATCAAAGAGAGGCCTCCATCTCTATTTATGTTTTTTCTTAGAATTTTAATTATTTTTTAATTAGGACTTTTCATTTAATGCATAAACTTTTAATTTTCATCATTGTTACAATTATTTAATTTTTACAATAATAATCTTATTTAAAACTTTTATCTTTAACAATCACTTTAATTTTGATTTTTTATGGTTTATTTTTAATCAATATATATATATAAAAGAAGATAAAAAATAGTGGATCAAAAAGAGGCCTCCATTCCTATTTATATTTTTTCTTAGAATTTTAATTTATTTTTAATTAGAACTTCTCATTTAATGCATAAACTTTTCATTTTTTTCATTGTTACAATTATTTAATTTTTACAATAATAATCTTATTTAAAACTTTTATCTTTAACAATCACTATAATTTTGATTTTTATGGTTTATTTATAAATTTTGAGATAAGTCTATTTATTTATCGTTTAATTACTTACTTTAATTTATAATCATTTTAGATAATTTTAATATTAAAGTAACAATATTAAAGTAATAATGTTTATAAATCAAACTTTTATTAAATTTGACGTTTTATATATATTTAAATAATTTATATTCTTAGTAAGGTAACAAATCAATCAATATATATATATAAAAGAAGATAAAAAATAGTGGATCAACGAGAGACCTCCATCTCTATTTATGTTTTTTCTTAGAATTTTAATTTATTTTTTAATTAGGACTTTTCATTTAATGCATAAACTTTTAATTTTCATCATTGTTACAATTATTTGATTTTTACAATAATAATCTTATTTAAAACTTTTATCTTTAACAATCACTTTAATTTTGATTTTTTATGGTTTATTTTTAATCAATATATATATATATATAAGAAGATAAAAAATCAATATATATATATATAAGAAGATAAAAAATCAATATATATATATATATAAAAGAAGATAAAAAATAGTGGATCAAGGAGAGGCCTCCATCTCTATTTATGTTTTTTCTTAGAATTTTAATTATTTTTTAATTAGGACTTTTCATTTAATGCATAAACTTTTAATTTTCATCATTGTTACAATTATTTAATTTTTACAATAATAATCTTATTTAAAACTTTTATCTTTAACAATCACTTTAATTTTGATTTTTTATGGTTTATTCTTAATCAATATATATATATATATATAAAAGAAGATAAAAAATAGTGGATCAAGAAGAAGCCTCCATTCCTATTTATGTTTTTTCTTAGAATTTTAGTTTATTTTTAATTAGAACTTCTCATTTAATGCATACACTTTTCATTTTCTTCATTGTTACAATTATTTAATTTTTACAATAATAATCTTATTTAAAACTTTTATCTTTAACAATCACTATAATTTTGATTTTTATGGTTTATTTTTAAATTTTGAGATAAGTCTATTTATTTATCGTTTAATTACTTACTTTAATTTTTAATCATTTTAGTTAATTTTAATATTAAAGTAACAATGTTTATAAATCAAACTTTTATTAAATTTGTCATTTTATATATATTTAAATAATTTATATTCTTAGTAAGGTAACAAATCAATCAATATATATAAAAAAAATAGTGGATCAAGGAGAGGCCTCCATTCCTATTTATGTTTTTTCTTATAATTTTAATTTATTTTTTAATTAGAACTTCTCATTTAATGCATAAACTTTTCATTTTCTTCATTGTTACAATTATTTAATTTTTACGATAATAATCTTATTTAAAACTTTTATCTTTAACAATCACTCTAATTTTGATTTTTATGGTTTATTTTTAAATTTTGAGATAAGTCTATTTATTTATCGTAGTTTTGGGAAGGAAGGGTTTATAGGAGGGTTTTGGCCAAAGATGCAAATGATTACAGTATAACAAAATGTAAGCAAATTACCAAAATGTTTCGCAATTATACAAAACTAGGTAAGAACACCGCATTTGCATGCGAATCTAAATATTTTATTAGAATATATGTAGATATGTAGATGGGATAAGTCGATATACTGCGAGTTATGAGAAAACAATCCTCAATATAAAAAAATAGTATCCACATTTCTATTATTAATTTAAACTAATTACAAAGTTTGACGATGTTGAACTTATATCAAAAGAAAGACCCAATGACATGATAAAACAACTTTATATCAGTTTAAAATCTAATATGTGATCATTAAATCTTTTAACTTGAATATTTAAAAAACAATTTTCCCTACCGCGCAACGCGCGGTACCGAACACTAGTATATATAAAAGAAGATAAAAAATAGTGGATCACTTAGAGGCCTCCATCTCTATTTATGTTTTTTCTTAGAATTTTAATTTATTTTTTAGTTAAGACTTTTCATTTAATGCATAAACTTTTAATTTTCATCATTGTTACAATTATTTAATTTTTACGATAATAATCTTATTTAAAACTTTTATCTTTAATAATCACTATAATTTTGATTTTTTATGGTTTATTTTTAATCAATATATGTATATATATATATATATGAGTTAAATACAAATTTGGTCCCTGTGGTTTACATAAATTAACGGATAAGGTCACTGAACTTTCTTTTTAACGAATAGCATCCCTATGATTTCATTTTTATAACAGATATGGTCCCTCCTACTAGCACCGTTAGTTTAAGTGGTGTTAGTGAAGGGTAGTTTAGTCTATTAACTTTTCTTCTCCATTTACTTTCATTCTCATAACACATATGGTCCCTCCATCAACTTTCATTTTATTAACAAATTTGGTCCTTCCATTACTTTCAATTTTATAACAAATTTAATCCCTCATTTTAATTAACATACATAAAAAATGGTTAAATAGATATAAAAATATTAATAAACTAATTTACATAAACTAATTAATATACACTAAAAATGATTATAATAAAAGAATAAATTAATAAACATATAAAAATTCTATAATTCAAATTATTAGTATTATTTTAGTGATTAGTAAAACATTTGACTGGTAAAATTTAACACTAATGCTATCTTTAGCAATTTTGGTTAAAAATGGTCTATCTAATTTAACCTTAAAAAAATACATATTTTGAAGTGGTTTGGTCAATTACAAATCTTATTGGATTGTTTACCAACACAAAGTTATGTAAGTATTGATTGAATAAAATTCATTTAATATTTACATAAATTGTGTTGATAAACGATTTAATAGGACTTTTTTAGTGTTTGGATAAAGTACTTATATCAGTGTCAAACGAATAATAATGAGTTTTTCAAGAAGGTACAACATTCTAACTTATAATATGTTGATAAAGATTTTTATAGGAAAAACATAAGTTGTTTCAAATAATCAATCTCAAACACCCCCTAATTATTTAACTCTCAAATATTCTAATAACTATAAATAAAAGTAGACTATTTATTCACTAAAAATAGTATTTGCAATTTGAAATTACGATAAAGACAATTGCATTTAAAATTCAGATCAAAATATTTTTTAGTGTGTTTTTTAAAGTAGAAGGCTTAAAAAAAACGTAAAAAACTATTAGATGTATTTGATCCAATAAATATGATTAATTTCATTTTTTGTACCTAAAAGCAATAAGTTAATCTTTTATATTTTATTAAAATTTTATTTTGAAAAGGTAAATTGATAGACCATTTCTACCGAATTTGTTAAATATAGCCTTAGTGTTAAATTTTAACAGTCAAATTTTTTACTAATCACTAAAATAATTCTAATAATCTAAATTATAACATTTCTATATATTTTTTAATTTATCCTTTAACTATAGTCGTTTTTAGTGTGTATTAATTAGTTTAAGTAAATTAGTAAATTTATATTTTTATATCTATTTAACTATACTAATTTTTTTTGTATTTCAATTAAAATGAGGGACAAATTTGTTATAAATTGAAGATAGAGGAAGGATCAAATTTGTTATTAAAATAAAAGTTGATAGAGGGACCATATGTGTTATGAGAATGAAATTAAATGGAGAAAAAAAAGTTAATAGACTAAACTACCCTTCACTAACACCACTTTAACTAACAGTGTTAGTAGGAGGGACCGTATCCGTTATAAAAGTGAAACTATAGGGATGCTCTTTGTTAAAAATAAAGTTCAGGGACCTTATCCGTTAATTTATGTAAACCACAGGGACCAAATTTGCATTTAACTCTATATATATATATATATATATAAAAGAAGATAAAAAATAGTGGATCAAGGAGAGGCCTCCATTCCTATTTATGTTTTTTTTTAGAATTTTAATTTATTTTTTAATTAGAACTTCTCATTTAATGCATAAACTTTTCATTTTGTTCATTGTTACAATTATTTAATTTTTACAATAATAATCTTATTCAAAATTTTTATCTTTAACAATCACTATAATTTTGATTTTTATGGTTTATTTTTAAATTTTGAGATAAGTCTATTTATTTATCGTAGTTTTTGGGAAGGAAGGGTTTATAGGAGGGTTTTGGCCAAAGATGCAAATGATTACATCATAACAAAATGTAAGCAAATTACCAAAATGTTTCGCAATTATACAAAATTAGGTAAAAACACCGCATTTGCATGCGAATCTAAATATTTTATCAGAATATATGTAGATATGTAGATGGGATAAGTGATATACCGCAAGTTATGAGAAAACAATCCTCAATATAAAAAATAGTATCCACATTTCTATTATTAATTTAAGCTAATTACAAAGTTTGACGATGTTGAACTTATATCAAAAGAAAGACCCAATGATACGATAAAACAACTTTATATTAGTTTAAAATCTAATATGTGATCATCAAATCTTGAATATTTAAAAAACAAATTTCGCTACCGCGCAACGCGCGGTACCGAACACTAGTATATATAAAAGAAGATAAAATATAGTGGATCACGGAGATGCCTCCATCTCTATTTATGTTTTTTCTTAGAATTTTAATTTATTTTTTAATTAACATTTTTCATTTAATGCATAAACTTTTAATTTACATCATTGTTACAATTATTTAATTTTTACGATAATAATCTTATTTAAAACTTTTATCTTTAACAATCACTATAATTTTGATTTTTTATGGTTTATTTTTAATCAATATATGTATATATATATATATATATAAAAGAAGATAAAAAATAGTGGATCAAGTAGAGGCCTCCATTCCTATTTATGTTTTTTTTTAGAATTTTAATTTATTTTTTAATTAGAACTTCTCATTTAATGCATAAACTTTTCATTTTATTCATTGTTACAATTATTTAATTTTTACAATAATAATCTTATTCAAAAATTTTATCTTTAACAATCAATATAATTTTGATTTTTATGGTTTATTTTTAAATTTTGAGATAACTCTATTTATTTATCGTAGTTTTGGGAAGGAAGGGTTTATAGGAGGGTTTTGGCCAAAGATGCAAATGATTACATTATAACAAAATGTAAGCAAATTACCAAAATGTTTCGCAATTATACAAAATTAGGTAAAAACACCGCATTTGCATGCGAATCTAAATATTTTATCAGAATATATGTAGATATGTAGATGGGATAAGTCGATATACCGCAAGTTATGAGAAAACAATCCTCAATATAAAAAAATAGTATCCACATTTCTATTATTAATTTAAGCTAATTACAAAGTTTGACGATGTTGAACTTATATCAAAAGAAAGACCCAATGATACGATAAAACAACTTTATATCAGTTTAAAATCTAATATGTGATCATCAAATCTTTTAACTTGAATATTTAAAAAACAATTTTCGCTACCGCGCAACGCGCGGTACCGAACACTAGTATATATAAAAGAAGATAAAAAATAGTGGATCACGGAGATGCCTCCATCTCTATTTATGTTTTTTCTTAGAATTTTAATTTATTTTTTAATTAACACTTTTCATTTAATGCATAAACTTTTAATTTTCATCATTGTTACAATTATTTAATTTTTACGATAATAATCTTATTTAAAACTTTTATCTTTAACAATCACTATAATTTTGATTTTTTATGGTTTATTTTTAATCAATATATGTATATATATATATATATATATATATATATATATATATAAAAGAAGATAAAAAATAGTGGATCAAGTAGAGGCCTCCATTCCTATTTATGTTTTTTTTAGAATTTTAATTTATTTTTTAATTAGAACTTCTCATTTAATGCATAAACTTTTCATTTTATTCATTGTTACAATTATTTAATTTTTACAATAATAATCTTATTCAAAATTTTTATCTTTAACAATCACTATAATTTTGATTTTTATGGTTTATTTTTAAATTTTGAGATAAGTCTATTTATTTATCGTAGTTTTGGGAAGGAAGGGTTTATAGGAGGGTTTTGGCCAAAGATGCAAATGATTACATTATAACAAAATGTAAGCAAATTACCAAAATGTTTTGCAATTATACAAAATTAGGTAAAAACACCGCATTTGCATGCGAATCTAAATATTTTATCAGAATATATGTAGATATGTAGATGGGATAAGTCGATATACCGCAAGTTATGAGAAAACAATCCTCAATATAAAAAAATAGTATCCACATTTCTATTATTAATTTAAGCTAATTACAAAGTTTGACGATGTTGAACTTATATCAAAAGAAAGATCCAATGATATGATAAAACAACTTTATATCAGTTTAAAATCTAATATGTGATCATCAAATCTTTTAACTTGAATATTTAAAAAAAAAAATTCGCTACCGTGCAACGCGCGGTACCGAACACTAGTATATATATAAAGAAGGATAATCGATAGAGAGTGAACGACATGGCTTGTAGATGCGTACGGTGCGTGACGAGTTAGAGTAGAGCGGATCGCGATCAGAGCCGTAGCAGATTCGGAACAGAGACATTTCTGGACAACAATACGGGGAGGAGCTGAACTGACTGTTACTCATGACCTCGTTTACTGCTTGTAAACGGCTGGCCTCTCCTTCTTGCTTGGCTTTTCGTGGTTATGTTTTTTTTCCTGTTTGTTTGTTTTTCTCCTTCTGCCGTGCTGCTGCTCGATGGTGTTGTGTTGTTCTTTGGTTTAGATGATGGTACTTTTTTGACCATTCCTTGTATTGTGAAGTGTTGATGGTAATAAATATGGTAATTGCTGTGCAAAAAAAAAAGAAGATACCTTATAATTTTGTGGTAATTTTAATTTTTTTTAAAATAAATTTTTTAACATTAAATGCTTACTAAATACTTATTAACCTTTCATTTTCTTTATTTTTGTAATGATTTTAAATATGTTTTTTAATTAATTAAACAATATTTAAATAAATGTAACATTCATTAAAATATAAGGGAAAATTGTATTGAAATGAAACCAACTTTGATTTAATTCCTATTTTAAGGAACCAATTTTTAAACTTATCATTTAAGGGTCTAATCCAAAATTTATGTTTATTTAAACGACCCGATTACCTGTTAACCTCTTAATAGTGACTTGTCCCACATATTTTGCCCTCTCATATTCCATGTAACTATAAAAATTTTACAAAAATAAATTTAAAATATGACATGGTATTTCTTTTACATAAAAACTAAAATAAAAGGTAATGAAATATTTTTTGCTCATCAGCATGAATCACCATTGTCGCCCCCATTCTTGAAACCACCATCCTTGCCACCATTCTTTTTTCTTCTTCCTTCTTAATATTGTTGGGATATTGTTTCACGATTACCACCGTCTATGTGTCGGTTCTCTTGCGTACGCCGGTGCGTGTGAGCTCTTTCGATATGGTCGGAAACGTACCCTTCACCGCCGCCAGTGAGCTCTTTCGCTATGGTTGCCGGAAACTAACCTTTGTTGACACCTGTGAGCTTTTCAGATCTAGCCACCGAAAACATACCTTCGCCGACATCTATGAGCTTTTCAGATCTGACAACCGGAAACGTGCCCTTTGCCGGCGGCTATGAACTTTTCAGATCTGGGCTGCAGGAAACTTGCCTTTGACGACACCGGTGAGCTTTTCAGATCCGGTCCCCGGAAACGTGATCTTCACCCCTTACCCTTAAGACAGAGCTGCAAAAGAAGAATAGAAGGAGAAGCAATGAGCCGGAAGGGATAACCGTAGAAGAGAAGGAACAGCAGAACCAAGTTTGGTTCTGGTACATTTTTTATTTTTGAATTTGCAGTTGATTATTTAGTTTGTATTTGTTTTTTTAATTAGTAATGATGATGTATTTTTTCTAAAATCCACGTCATATACATCAGACAAAGTTAACTTGTTACCTACTAAACCATTAATCGGGTCCCTTAAATAAACATAAACTTTGGATAAGACCCTTAAACGATAGGTTAAAAAGTTGGTTCTTTAAAATAGGAATTAGATCAAAGTTGGTTCCATTTTAATGTATTTTCTCAAAATATAATAATAAAATTATAAGTTTTTTAAATAAAATATTGGTTATTTATAATTATTATATTTTTTGCTTATTTATATTTTATTAAATGATTTAAATCACCCATTTTGAAGCTAACAATCATCAATATATATATATAGGCCCTTCAAGTGTTAACTCAATTATTTGTGTTAACCGTGTTAACCCATCGTTCACTGATGAACACCATGCTCGTTCACTGGTGAACACGATGCTCGTATACTGACGAACACGATGCTCATTCACTGATGAATGGTGTTCACTGGTGTGAACGATGGGTTAACACAAATTATTGGGTTAACACAAGAAGCCACCCCTCTCTCTCTCTCTCTTTATATATATATATATATATATATATATATATATATATATAGGAAGGTACAAATGAGAACTTTGCATTTTTAAAAGAACAAAGGAACACCCTTAGGATCACATATGATGTGGGTCCCACACAATATAAAATCATATATGACTCAATGGTGGGTCCTATTGAATCATATATGATTTTATATTATGTGGGGCCCACATCATTTGTGGTCCTAAATGTGTTTCTTTGTTTTCTTTAAATGAGGGGTGTTCTTGTATGATCTCTTCCCCATATATATATATATATATATATATATATATATATATATATATATATATACACTGGTTGTGTACCCACGAAATGCGATGGGAAAAGGTTCATTAAATTTTATTAACCTTCGAAGTATCAAATTCTTTTTAGATGTCATAAAGCCAACTACATTTGTACCTTGCTATATTGAAATAGTCATCAATAAAATGTTGTTAGTAACTCATTGAAACAATGTTTAAAAAGTTTTACAAAAATAAAGTTACTTGCACTTATAGAGAAGGGTTATGGACCAATAACCCTAGAATTAAGATCGGATCTGCGAAAGTTTACCAAGTAAATACAAACCGTGTCGCCATCACTTACCGGGTTTATCAATTTGCGTCATAATATTACCGGTAATTAACATGATTGAAAATAAAAAAAAATGCGTTGGTTTTATATAACATAATAGACTCATTTCCCTACAAGCCCAAAATTTCATTATTGGTTAAACTAGATGAATAAAAACTCATTTCATTCCTTATCATTTGCATTCTCATTTTCATTTCCTTACTGAACCAAACAGCTTTGTGTACAAGTAGTACAGTAGTGACAATTGGGTTCATGTACAATTTACATCCCCTATAATTACCGTGTGACCAATATAATATATGACTCACCAAATTCCAAAAGGTGAACACTTTTTTGGTTTGTGAGTGCAATTTTTTTTTATCATCGATCATAAAACAAAATTGCGTGGCCTCATTTGAGATAAATTTGCATATCCAAAGCCAAGAAAGCAAGCCATCATTACCCAGAAGACAAGAAAACCAAAGATAAAAAAAAGAAATTTTATATAAAAGCAAATGATTATAACAAATTGAACCCAAGCAAAAATAATCACAAGAAGCATCAAATTGAATTTGGTACACTGTTGATGAATGTCTACGGAACAAAAAAAAATGGTGAGTTTGTTGCATACCCAGTAAACTCTCCAACAAATCCATTTTCCAAGTCAAAGAATCAAACTGAGATCAAAAGGTTGTTCATTTTGTAATCATCCAAATACAAAACCATTAACTAGAATATTTTAACTTCACTACAATTATAAAATAAAGAAAACCTAATACATCCTCCAATTTGAAGTAGCCCACGTTTTATCAGCATCACATACTTCCATTCCTTGAAAGTTGAAACCATTCCTTGAAAATGAATCGAGTAGAATTGTAAACTAGCCTCTGAAAAATGCGATCCTCAAATAAAATTGATAACACTGCAGCAAATAGGATTGACCATGAGGTCAAGCAAAATAGCCAAATGATTTTTAGAATAACATTTATCAAGAATACACTATTTTGGATAAAAAAAAGAACCAACATAATACATGGGAGAAGGTACCTTCTTTTACGCACACATTGAACTCAAACTGTACTTCACCAAAAAATCATTTGAAGCAGCCTGGCAGAGGAACTCATAAGAAGAGTTATCACCTCCAATTTCTTATCGGGGAAATATGTAAAACAGGTGCATGTCTCAGATCGTCACTTCGTCAAGCTACTATAGTTACAGGAGTCAGTCGTTCAATCTCCCTGTTGACAGAAAGTTAAAGAAAATACCTTACAGGTGGGCAAAGATATTATATTTTATTATCCTTCCAACCTAAAAAAACCTATGTATCTAAGCATAGCAGCTGTGTCAATGAGGTGCTATTTGCAGCTAAATTAACTAAATAATGCAAGTTGTACCTTAAACGAACCAAACGTCAAGTTGTTAATTGTGCCATCATGATTTTATCATATATATTATTCAACATACATATGTCAAAAAAATTGAATAAGAGTATTCAGAGATTAGATACAACTATGAAGGAACTCAAACTCTAAAAATTATAAGGTATCAATTGTAGTATTTGTTTCCCATATATAAACCTGGAAGGAGGGGTTTGAATGTTGATCAAACCTGGAAGGAGGAACTTGAGCTTTTTAGATCCATATGAGGAGGAGCAATGATAACTAAATCAAGCAAAGAGAGGGACAAATCGAAAGAGGATCGAACCTGCAGACTACAAACTATACGTCAAAACTAAAACTCGGTTGCACACTAAAAGATTATTTTAGTACAGGAGAACATAAACAATTACAGAAAAATCACCAAAAAAGAAACAAACTTCCAAATATTTTCTTGATTACAATGAAAACCCACAACAGTTAATACAGAAAAATCACACCGAGAAACAACATTTGCAAGATTTTCTTGATTATATAGAAAAGCCACAGTAGATAAGAGAAACCATGACAGAAAAATGACCAAAAAGAAACAAACTTTCCAATATTTTCTTGATCAAAACACATACCTTTCCAATACCTGGTGTTTATGCTCTACAAATTTAAGTTGCTATATGCTAATATCTTGGTACGACAATGTTCTTGTTAGCAAATCAAAAAAAGCAAAGATGAGTAAGGTCCACAAAACCACAATCGCTTCACATTATTTTTGCAATTTCTTTGGTAGTCCCACAATTCTCTTTGGCACATCTGCCTGCATACATCAATTGAAGAGTTACTGCAAAACTATACCCTCTCACCAATGAGATAAAAACATATAACCAGATTAATGGAATGGATTTTGCACTTAAATTAGTATGGCATAAAAACCAGATCGTGGAGAAACCCTAAATCGTGAGGACTACATTACATAGAGCATAAGAAACAAATCGCGATTAACCAGAAAGAATCGATAGAGAACCCAGGAGTTCATAAAAACAACTCAGTTCATAAAAAAAATTAACCAGTAAAATATCTATACTAAATCGAACAGATTTTGCAAAAATAAACAGAAGAGAAAAGGAAATGGTGTACCTGAATCAAGAGCGAGAGTGTGTCTTCGTCAGCGTGAGGAGGTTGAGTCTACAACCAGTATCGTAAGGGATAATATACATCCGTTTTCCGGAGAGGCTCGTGAGGGATACCAGATACATATACATCTCTAAAAAACATGAATGACCCACTTTTAAACTTTTCCTCAAGCTATTATCATGTTCTTACAGGTATCCATAGTTATCCACTTTCTTTCAATCAACATTAATACCACATTAAGTTGTTAACCACTTAATTCCAGTCAACACAATAAACAAAATCACAAGAGGGAAGAGCGAACAGACATAGAGGCAGAGGCTAATTCTCGATATGGGGATATGCAATCAAACATAAAGAATCAAATAAATCTTAAATCAAAGAAATCGGACAGTGATAAAAGAAATCGGAGTAAAACTCATGGTTTACCTGAATGGATAACCCTAGATTGATGGAGCGATAAAAAAACCCTAAATCGATTGAGCAAGAATCGTTCTTGCGGAAGCGTCATATTGGGAAAACCAATCGTCCTCTTGAAGCTTTCATCGCTGAAGCGTCATATTGGGAAAAAGAATAGTCGTTGTCTTGGGCTATGTATCTGAGTTGTAAAAAAGCTTTTATGCATAATAGAGTTGTACTTTGGGTTTTAAAAGTTGTAATTAAGACTTTTAAGACTTTGTGCTTGTTAGGGTTGTACTTTATGCATTGAAGATTGTTTTTAAGATTTTTATTAAATTTGATTTATAAAGTAGTATATATATATATATATAGAAGGATAATCGATAGAGAATGAACGAAAGACTTAGAAGGATGTCTTATAATTTTGTGGTAATTTTGATTTTTTTATTAACCTTTCATTTTCTTTATTTTTGTAATGATTTTAAATATATTTTTTAATTAATTAAACAATATTTAAATAAATGTAACTTTCACTAAAATATAATAATAAAATTATACATTTTCTTTATAAAATATTGGTTATTTATAATTATTATATTTGTTTATTTACATTTTATTAAATGATTTAAATCATTCATTTTGAAACTAATAATCATCAAAATATATATATATATATATATATATATATATATATATATATATATATATAGGAGGATATCGATGGAGAATGGACGAAAGACTTACAAGGATGCCTTATAATTTTATGGTAATTTTGATTTTTTTTTAAATAAACTTTTTAACAAATCAATATATATATATATATATATAGGTTGATTTCACAAATAACAATTGATATATTTATGGATAGTTTTCATAATTCATTATTTAGTTTTTCTAATTCAAAGTCATGATCACAATTAATGAACCTATCATCTTCCATATATAGGTCAACCATATTTAATGAATTATGATAACTATCCATAAATATATAAATTGTTTCCTAATATAATGGTTTGCAAAATTTGCACCAATATATGAGTTTGCAATTGAAAGCAACCCTATATATATATATAGATATATGTGAAGGAGGATAATCGATAGAGAGTGAACGGGAGGCTTAGAAGGATGCCTTATAATTTTATGGTAATTTTGATTTTTAAAAAAAATAAAATTATTAACATTAAATGCTTAATAAATCCTCATTAACCTTTGTTGGTCCCTAAGGAGTCTACAAGAGTTCAAAGATATAGAACAGTTGTAGAAGGGAAGGGGGTTTGAATACAAACACAAGTCTTTTTCGGGTTTTAAATGAGTTTATATTAAATGAACAAATTTACAGTGACAAGCGGAATAAGAACAAGTTTCAAACTATTCTATTGTAACTTAAGAAAACACTAAGTTGATGCACAAGGAAAGAAAGAAATAGCAGTAGAGGTTTAGGGAAAGAAAGTAACATGCATGAAGATGGAAAAGGGTTTACCATCTATTTATACCCGTTTGCATGTAATGCAAAGCAAAAAGGTATGTGCCACGTGTCAAACTATAACATCCTAATTTCTGTTCCAGTTAAAAAAAGTGTTGAACCGAGCGGTCTATTAAAAAGAAGCTAATTTCAGAGTTTGAGTGGTGGTGCTGTGAGATAGTGACAACTGTCACAATAGCACCAATAATACTAAGAGTATGGTGCCTTAGCTATTGTGTCATACAGTTATGACATCTGTCACAATAGCACCGGTGGTACCAAGTGGTTGGTGGTCCCAACAAGTGTGTCATGCTATAGTGACAATGGCACAATGTATCAACCGGATCCTTGATAAAATGTAATCTCGAGTTCTCATTGTATTCCACTCTTAGAATCAATGAGATAAGTATTTTTGAAGTTAATTATATTGGGTATCATCCACAAGACGAGTAGCGGGTTCAAAACGGGTGAAAAGTGAAAAAAACACCTCAAAATGACCCATGCTATAGTGCCCGACGAGCGTGACAGTGGCACAATAGCCTGTCACCATCGCCCCAAATGTACCGTGACTTAGGAGGTGAATCACGCTGATTTTTGGACACGGTCTAGTGTGCCGGCGAGTGTGACATGGCACCAACGGCCTCCAGGGGGTTAAATTCGGGATGTTCTTCATTTGGCCATAACTTCTTCATCACAACTCTGATTGAGGCGATTCTTTTTGCTATGGTTTTGTTTTTAGAGCTCTTTAAGATGGTAACAATGAAGATTAAAGTTTAGTTGATGATTTGGGGTCCCTATACGTTGAAAGGTACGATCACCTCTCCGAAATCTTGAATCTAGGGTTTGGTTCTATGAGTTCTGATTTGGGTTTGTTTTGGTGTATGTTGGGTTTGTTTATGATCTAGATGAAGGTTTTATAGGTGGAAACTTGTGGATTTGAAGTCTTCACCTAATGAAGCTCGGTATTGGGATAAAACCTAGATTTAGCCTAAATCTAGCTTGTAAGTTCAAATCCAAACCCTTAACCTCAAATACATGTTATAAATGTTGTGTCTTGTTGATTTTAAACTTATATTGTCAAGGGTTTATATATTTGGTTGAGTTTGGAGAGTTTAGGTCAAAATGAGGCATTTTGGGTATTTTGAGTATTTTGAGTTAGATGATGAAATGAGCATCATAGTTGGTTTAAAATACTTCGGAAAGTTTTATCTTGAGATAATCTATGATTTTGGAAACAAAATGATTTGACCTAACAAAATGTGTATTTCAAAGAGGATTGATTAAATAAAAGTTTTCGGTGTTTGGAAAACAATAAATACGTCTCGTTTGATGTATTTGGAGAGCAAACTAGTATGTAATGAATCCATAGGCATGTAGTCGGTTTTAAATCGGGATTGTTGTCCCTTTTTGGTTTTGTTAGTAGTCATTGAGGGCCTTACACTTAGGTTATTAGTCGGTTGTTACCGATTGCCATTGACTATGTTGGGTGCATCGGGAGGCCATCGATGGTCTTACACTTGAGTGTGTTAATTGGGAGTTGCCGGTTGCCATTGGCCTATTGCACGAGCTTAGTAGGAGTCATCGAGGGCCTTACACTTAGGTGTATTAGTCGGTTGTTACCGATTGCCATTGACTATGTTGGGTGCATCGGGAGGTCATCGAGGGTCTTACACTTGAATGTGTTAATTGGGAGTTGCCGGTTGCCATTGACTTATTGCACGGGATTAGTAGGAGTCATCGAGGGCCTTACACTTTGGTGTATTAACTGGGGTTGCCGGTTGCCATTGATTTATATAAATAGCTTGAACATTGAGTAGTGACCTACAATTGTATCTGTCACTAAAGATGGAATATCGGGTCTCCCCCGGTTGTTTTAAAAGATCCTTGCTCACCAAGAGTAAGCTTTCATGTTGAGTTAAATGGGATAAACTGAACTGTATATTTGTTTAAATATTTTACTGATTTATCCATTTAACTGTTTGTTCTCACTAGGCGTAAGCTTAACACTTGATTTTAAATGTGGCTTAGCAGGTGACCGGGTTGGAGGGGCTCCCTAGAAGGGAGTGGAGTGTAGTGCCGGTGGAGGCACCTTTTTGAGGAATGTACTTAGAGTGTACATGGTTGGAGATATTAGATCAATTATTTTGAGGTTGCTAGTAACACCCGAATGTAATCTATATTCGGAATTGTATAGATTAATAGGTTGTTATTTTAGTATCCAGTTTAGATGTAAACTCCCATACTTTATCCCCATTTTGTGGGTGATTTTATGTATTCCGCATTTTATTATTCGGTTTTAATTTACTCTAAATTTTAGGGTGTTACAAGTTGGTATCAGAGCTCTAGTTTAAGCGAACTAGGTATGAACCTAAGATGCCTAGACTTAAGCTGAGACTTTAAGTGATGTTATGTGAGAAGGGGTAGACACTCTTGAGATAGTAGAGCTTTAGAGTCGACGGAAATGCACTAACTATGAAATGTGACTTTGGTAATGAGAATTCTTATATGTATGATATATTCAAAATATCACGTAGCTAATGCTATTTTGGGTATATTGTTATGTGAGTAGGCTTATTACTATAGTTGCGATGATTGGTGAATGTGTTCTACATATTTATGTTAGATATGTCTTACTCCTATTCTATGATTGTGGCCGACTGAGATGATTAATACGTGTACTACATCACGTAACGAACCTGAGGACACGAATAACAATATTTATACCCCGGATCTACAAGTGACAGTGGAGGTCACTCAATCACCTATGATCCCTCTTGTTCCACCAAGAGATGTGCCAGAATGGATCGTCTGCCTGAAGTCAACCTTGATCAGGGTAATCCTTTAATGGTAGAAGCGGGCTTACGAGATGAGTTCTGAATCAGTATGTGGCAGGTAGTTAATTTCTACAACATGAAAATGTGCTCAAGATGTTCTAGGAAAGGGGTTTTTCGTACGAGATTTTCTTATGCTCTAAATCACCCAAGTTCTCCGGAACAGATGATCCGGTGGTTTGTATGAATTAGTTACGAAAGATCAAGCAAGCTATTGGCTCGAGTGAATATGAGGAGAAGAAAGGGAGGCGAGGCTGTAGCATGGTGGAGCATCACCATGGCTACCTTTGGGCTAGTCATAGTCTCTATGCTCGTTTGGGAAATATTCAAAGCAAAAGTTTTGGAAGAGTATCGCAATGAGAGAATTATCGGTTGTATCAGGGATGAATGTTCGGGTTCTCAAGAAAGGGAACGAGACGGTTAGAGAGTATACTCACTTATGTCCTTTTGATTCTAGTGCCACTTTTCTTTGTGTCCACTTCTTTCTACTCAAATCTACACGTACCCATGAGTACTTTGGAAGATGCCTATATTGTTGAAATAGCCGATGTGGCAAGTGAGTTCTAGTTTGGACTATTCTTAAGGATGTGTATCGACTATAGAGAGTTGATCAAAGCAACCGTGAAGAACGAGTATCCACTTTAGAGGATTGATGATCTCTTAGATCAAATGCAAGGAGCGGTACGGTCATTATGAGTTTCTAGTAATGCCGTTTGAGTTGACAAGCGCGTCAACGATGTTTATGGATTTGATGAAATCGGGTGTGTCGACCGTTTCTAGATCAATCAGTCATGGTATTTATTGATGATATTCTTGTCTACTCTAAGAACGAGTTAGACCATGAGCAATACCTTCGAGAAGTCCTCGAGGTGTTAAGGCAGGAGAAATTATACGCCAAATTCTCTAAGTGTGACTATTTGGTTGAAGAAAGTACAATTTTGGGGCATGTTGTCACTCAAGACGGAGTGAAAGTGGATCCATCCGAATTAAAGCAATGATGAATTGGGAACTGCTTCAGGATCCGTCTGAAATTAGAAGCTTCTTAGGATTGGCGGGTTATTATCGAAGGTTTATTCATGATTTCTCAAAGGTTGCATCATCATTGACGGTTTTGACGAGGAAGAATGTGAAGTTTATTTGGACCGACAAACAAGAAGAGGCTTTCCGAACTCTTCAAAGGAAAATTGTGTAAAGCACCGATCTTACCTTTGTCAGAAGAATCTGAAGATTTTGTGGTCTATAGTGGTGTGTCAAGGAGGGGTTTGCATTGTGCATTAATACAAAGAGGCAAGGTTATTGCATATGCGTCAAGGCAACTCAAGGAAAACGAGAAGAGTTATCCAACCCATGTTATGGAACTAGTGGCGGTGTTAATTGCATTACAGTGATGGCGGCATTGTCTTTACGGAACTAGATGTACACTCTACACAGATCATAGAAGTTTGAGGTATGTTTTGATCAAAAGGAGCTAAACATGGGGCAACGACGTTGGTTAGAATTGCTTAAGGATTATGGTTGTGAGTTACTATGCCACCCGAGTAAAACAAATATAGTAACGGATGTGCTAAGTCGAAAGGACTACGATAGTGGAACACGAGTCATACTTACGAGGATTGATTTAGTGTCAAGCTTGATCGGTCGGATCAAGACTTTCTAAACGGGGGCACTACTTAAGGAAAATTTAAAAGAGGAGGTTATGGTGAAGCAACACTTGTTTTTAACGGAAGATAGTCGCGGTTTGAAATTATTTCGTAGGCGTATTTGGGTGCCCGAGATTGGAGGCAATCGGGAGTTACTATTAGAGGACGCCCATGAGTCTAAGTACTCCATACATCCGAGTAGTGCCAAAATGTGTGGGGATTTGAAGTTGACTTATTGGTGGCTTGTTAGGAAGTTGGATGTGGTTAGATATTTAGAGAGAGGTGTAATATGTTACAAGTAAAGGCGGAACACCAACGACCGTATGGAAGTCTTCAAATTGTTGGAAATTCCGGAATGGAAATGAGAGCACATTTCTATGGAATTTTGTGACGAAGTTAACAAAGACCTTGGAAGGTCACGATGCTATATGGGTAGTGATGGATAGATTGACGAAGAGTGCTCACTTCTTGGTAAGGCAGGAAGCCGGTCCAGTTGTCAAGCTAACTAAGTTGTATGTGGATGGAATTGGCTCAAGGCATGGTGTGCCTTTGACTATTGTGTCGGTTTGGGACAGTTGTTCTACTTCACACTTTTGGGACTTCGGTTTGAACGACCGATGGGTATAGGAACTTTTGAATGATTAGACTTTTGGGTCATTTCGAGTTAGTTACGTGATGATACTCAAGTGCCATCAATCTTTGGGTTGGAAACTTTTAGGCAATTGTTTACCTCGAGAAGTGTTTGGCTTAATGCCAACCTTGGTTGTCCTTAGGGTCATAGGACATTAGAATGATTGGAATACTTTGGTTGATTTCAAATAGTGTAGAAGGCCTTGTGTGGTGATCTGAAAAGGGGTGATAAATCTTCGTCGATGATGATTATTGGAAAAATGTAGGGTGATTGTTAAAGTAGACCTAAACTGAAATCATTTATTTAAGGAGAAGTTGATTGATTGAGGTTAAAATATTGATGTGGTAGTGGTCTTTTCAGAACTGCTTACGGGATTTCTTTACCATCTGGTAAAGTAATGGGTAATCTGATGTGTAGGGAATCTATTTGGTTTTATCCGGATGGGCTCTTGCGAAAGAAACCAAATGTCGAATACAAGGGGAGAGAGCATCCCGACTTATTGGAAGTGGTTTGAAAATTCTAAAAAATAATTACATTTTGGCATCAATTGTAGAATTGATCTATTAAAGCCAAAAGCTACCCCCGAGGTGATATAAACCACCTAAGGTTGGGAGGCAAGATCGAGCTTAGATTCGAAGTTTGATTCAACGTGGTTCAGTATTCCTTCCGATATTAGTGGGATGCATTGTATATAGCGATCGAGTAGTGATGGCTCGTTATGAGAAGTGAAGTGCCCGTCATGGCCAGGAAGTATTACGTATTGTAGTTGAGGACGAGTTACATTTAACCTATCCTAAGGAAGCAAAGTTATTGGATTGCTTAAGTATAGTATTTTGAGGGCTCCTTTTCGTGTTATTGTCATCCAGTTGGGATGGATGGAGCGAGTCATCTGTCGAGCTTGTGCTCAGAGTTGTATGAAGTTCTATGTTTTTGGATCAGCATTAGATTTCGAGGACGAAATCATTTATAATATTGGGAGGATTGTAACATTCTGATTTCTGTTCCAGTTAAAAAAAGTGTTGAACAGGGTGGTCAATTAAAGAGAAGCTAATTTCAGAGTTTGAGTGGTGGTGCTGTGAGATAGTGACAACTGTCACAATAGCACCAATAGTACTAAGAGTATGGTCGTATTAGCTATTGTGTCATACGATTATGACATCTGTCACAATAGCACCGGTGGTACCAAATGGTTGGTGGTCCCAACAAGTGTGTCATACTATAGTGACAATGGCACAATATCAACCGGGTCTTTGATAAAATGTAATCTCGAGTTCTCTTTGTATTCCACTTTTAGAATCAACGAGATAAGTATTATTGAAGTTAATTATATTGGGTATCATCCACAAGACGAGTAGCGGGTTCAAAACGGGTGAAAAGTGGGAAAAACACCTCAAAACGACCCATGCTATAGTGCCCGGCGAGTGTGACAGTGGCACAATCGCCTGTCACCATCGCCCCAAATGTACCGTGACTTAGAAGGTGAATCACACTGATTTTTGGACACGGGCTAGTATGCCGGCGAGTGTGACATGGCACACTCGCCTGTCACAATCGCCAACGGCCTCCAAGGGGTTAAATTCGGGATGTTCTTCATTTGGTCATAACTTCTTCATCACAGCTCCGATTGAGGCGATTTTTTTTATATGGTTTCGTTTTTTAGAGCTCTTTAAGATGGTAACAATGAATATTAAAGTTTAGTTGATGATTTGGGGTCCCTATACGTTTAAAGGTACGATCACCTCTCCGAAATCTTGAATCTAGGGTTTGGTTCTATGAGTTCTGATTTGGGTTTGTTTTTGGTGTATGTTGGGTTTGTTTATGATCTAGATGAAGGTTTTATAGGTGGAAACTTGTGGATTTGAAGTCCTCACCTAATGAAGCTCGGTATTGGGATAAAACCTAGTTTTAGCCTAAATCTAGCTTGTAAGTTCAAATCCAAACCCTTTAACCTCAAATACATGTTATAAATGTTGTGTCTTGTTGATTTTAAACTTATATTGTGAATGGTTATGTATTTGGTTGAGTTTGGAGAGTTTAGGTCAAAATGAGGTACTTTGGGTATTTTGAGTTAGATGATGAAATGAACATCATAGTTGGTTTAAAATACTTGGGAAAGTTTTATGTTGAAATAATATTTGATTTTGGAAACAAAATGATTTGACCTAACATTTGGTGAAATGTGTATTTCAAAGAGGATTGATTAAATAAAAGTTTTCGGTGTTTGGAAAACTATAAATACGTCTCGTTTGATGTATTTGGAGAGTAGACTAGTATGTAATGGATCCATAGGCATGTAGTTGGTTTTAAGTCGGGATTGTTGTTCTTTTTTGGTTTCATTAGTAGTCATCGAGGCCTTACACTTAGGTGTATTAGTCGGTTGTTACCGATTGCCATTGACTATGTTGGGTGCATCGGGAGGTCATCGAGGGTCTTACACTTGAGTGTGTTAACTGGGAGTTGCTGGTTGCCATTGGCCTATTGCACGGGCTTAGTAGAAGTCATCGAGGGCCTTACACTTAGGTGTATTAGTCGGTTGTTATCGATTGCCATTGACTATGTTGGGTGCATCGGGAGGTCATCGAGGGTCTTACACTTGAATGTGTTAACTGGGAGTTGCCGGTTGCCATTGACCCATTGCACGGGCTTAGTAGAAGTCATCGAGGGCCTTATACTTTGGTATATTTACTGGGTTGTCGGTTGCCATTGATTTATATAAATAGCTTGAACATTGAGTAGTGACCTACAATTGTATCTGTCACTAAAGATGGAATATCGGGTCTCTCCTGGTTGTTTTAAAAGATCTTTGCTCACCAAGAGTAAGCTTTCATGTAGAGTTAAATGGGATAAACTGAACTGTATCTTTGTTTAAATATTTTACTGATTTATCCATTTAACTGTTTGTTCTCACTAGGCGTAAGCTTAACACTTGATTTTAAATGTGGCTTAGCAGGTGATCGGGATGGAGGGGCTCCCTAGAAGGGAGTGGAGTGTAGTGCCGGAGGAGGCACCTTTTTGAGGAATGTACTTAGAGTGTACATGGTTGGAGATATTAGATCAATTATTTTGAGGTTGCTAGTAACATCTGAATGTAATCTATATTCCGAATTGTATAGATTAATAGGTTGTTATTTTAGTATCCATGTTTAGATGTAAACTCCCATACTCTATCCCCATTTTGTGGGTGATTTTATGTATTCATCATTTTATTTTTCGGTTTTAATTTACTCTAAAATTTAGGGTGTTACACAAACATATGGAGGATGTTTGTCATTTGGTTAATAGAATGACCATACTTTTAGCCACTCATGAACAGTACCATATCAGATTTGATGGGGACATAAGAGACAATCCGTACGTCCTTTTCTGGCAAGGTATGGAGGTTTTGGCTTTTGTGCATCGAGGATAAGATATACAATAATCTTCTAAAAGCTTCACTTGATCGCTGAACCAAAAACTTCAAGGATGAAGTCACTAAGGTATCGTTGAGGGTTTACAAGATTTCACACTTCTGACTTAGATGAGCTTTGTTATCACTGACCGCTTCAGATCACTAGCTGTTCATCTCTATCTTCAGCTTGGCCTTCGACTGTTACTGAATGGATTTGTAGTGTGAATGTTGTTCTTTAGATCTTCAGAGATGAGATCAATGTTCCTGATCTTCAGCGATTGCTGAGTGGCTATCAGCGTGTGCTATCGCTGAATGTGAATAGTAACTTATCCATGGAATTTTCACTAAGTATAAAAAGGAATCATATTCAAATCATTGAAAAGAGTTTGGATCAACAATCACTACTAGAAAATTGAGTATTTTCAACGGAAAATATCGTTGAAAATTTTCTACGAATTTTAGAGAGATTATTGATAGAACATAAATTTTCAACGATTTTCCGTTGAAAATCTCTCACAAACATGCATTTTCAACCAAAATTTTTTCAACGGGTAAAAATAATTGGTTGAAAATGCATGTTTGTCAGTTTGTGAGAGATTTTCAATGGAAATTCGTTGAAAATTCGTAGAAAATTATGTTGTGTCAATAATCCCTCTAAAATTTGTTCAAAATTTTCAACGACATTTTCCGTTGAAAATACTCAATTTTCTAGTAGTGAATCTCTCCCTATTTGATTATGATTAAGCAACATAGGAAAATTACTTGAAAATATTATTAAGGGCTTAGAAAATTTTAAGATAAAGATATCTAAGTACTAACCTGTGAGATCTTTTCCAGCTAGTCTACTGTCTGAAATGAGTTTCATTTATAAGGGTCTGAAATCACAATTTTACAAGTATAAAAGCTATAAAGTACATTCACTGATTTAATTAAAAAGGGTAATGTCAGTGAGTATAGGTTGTTTTTAAAGAAAGTAGAACTCTTATGTTCATTGTCCCTATTACTGTTTTCAGGGATCTTTTTCAGTACACAGATGGAGTCGAGTACTTCATTGAATTTCATTAATAGATAATCTGAAGACATGGAAAATGAAATTACAATAGTAGAGTAAAGTACAGTACATTGAAAAACGTTACAAAGGAAAAGAAACTAAAGACTTGTCAGAGAATTTCTCTTTTCTTCTTCGTAACTCATTCTCATAGATCTTCTTCTGAATTTGTACAGGGTCAATATCAGACCAGCAGCTGTAGTACATGATCTTGAGAAGTTTTGATGGAGCCTTTCTGACTTCTTTGTTTCTGAGAAACTTTAATAACCCATTATTATCAAGAAAGACCGTACCTGTTTCAGGAAGCGTAATGATTTCATGCTCTATGAATTGTCTGGCTTCAGGAAGAGAGGTGTTAAGCATTGAGACGTCAGGGATCTCAAGATGACTAAGGATGCTTTCGTAGTCGAATTTGGTCTCATGTTCGGTTCTGAACGATGGACCTTCTTCAACATCTGATTTTGCCTTTCTTCTTTTGGTCTGTTCAGGGAGAGGAGGAAACTTGGACGTGTTGTGACATCCTTTGCAATAGCGGTTCAAGAAATCTTTCAACGACACCCTTGAATTTTGACTTTGGTTTCTGAATGGCATCTCTGATCTCCAGCCATTCAGAGTATGCGTAGAACTTTAGAAACCGGGGTTCTTTTCGTTCACTCCTTGAATGCCTGTACATCATTACATATATCTTCAGACCCTTCTTTTTGGAAGTGTGTCCTTCGATAGTAGCACGAGTAATGGTTGCATCAGAAACCCGGTGCTTGAACCTTTTAGAACACCATTCCAGTTCAGCGTTCCATGATTCCTAATTTTCTTTATTCATAGCATCTAGAAGTTTTTCTTGGGCTACGATTGGATTTACCTTCAGATTGTCCCATGTAAGTTCCTTTTGTGCTAGAGCCTCAACGACCCTTAAACTTTGTTCATTTTGCTGCTTGGTCGCTTTGTCTCTTAGCTTATCCTCTTTGATCATCTGTCGTGCGATCCTTAGGTCTTCTTCAGTTTGCTTCATCTTTTCATCTCTTAGTCTCTGAGCTTCAAGGGCCTCTGCTCTTTCTTCTTTGGAGAGAAAAGAGAATTCATCAAACACCCTGATTGGTACCGGAGCTTTTGGCTCAAAGGTACGAAGAGGAATTTTTGCTCTGGCCTCTTCTAGATCTCTGTTGAAGTTTATTCGTCTTTCTTCTTCTTCTTCAAGCTCCCTTATTATTAGCTTATTTACACGCTTTTGGACAAGGCCTTCTTCTTTTTCAGATCCAGTTTCAGATATATACAAGAACTGATCTACAGAAGAAGGTTCCTTCAGGATTGGAGAACCCTTCGGGGAACAGGGATCACTCAGTGATGGGCTCCCCTCTAAATTTAAAGGAGTAGAATCGAGATCTACAACTTCTTTATTCTTATCTAAGGGATCAGACTGATCCTTTTCCAGATTTTTCCTGTCCCTCGAAGGGATTCTAAAAGCGAATCCCACTGATGGTGTCATTCCTGGTCTTTTAATAGTCCAGAAGTCATCAACATCATCATCATCATCATCATCATTATTATCCTTGAGGGAATACTGAGCGATGTTTTCAGATTCATCATCGTCTTCATCTTCTTCATCATCATCATTACCTGCTTCAGGGATGGGTTTTTGTTAATGAGGTTGTGGAGGTGGTTGCTAAGGAAGATCCGTGCCAATAAGATGATCAGCTAGCTCTTGGCGAATTTCTCCGCTCTTTGTTATTCACAGGTAAAGTATGCACCAAGAGGGTGCGCACATTGGAGTCGAGAGTGGAAAGACTCACAGGCTGAGAAGTTTGAGTTTGAGCAATCAAACCCAATTGAGATCTGTCCGCATCGGAGAATGAAGGGACTCTTGCTGATAGATCCTGAATAAGGCGAAGAATTTCAGCTTGCGTCTTCTGTATTTCAGCAAGTACCTTGTCTTGACGATCAGCTCTTTCAGCAAGAGCTTTTATTGCTTGCTCATTGGCAGCGGTGTCATCTCTCACTGTTTGAAGATCAGTGGAGAGATTGCTGATAGTAGCTTTTATGCCAGGGACCCCAACCACCTGCTTGAAGATTTTCTCCGAAGCTATCATAAGTGTGTTTGTCGGGCGCCTTGTGATCGCACATTCATTCACCAGGCAGAGAGATCTAGGGCACATCCATAGGGATAGAAGGAAATTTGGGAAGAACTCTCTCATTCTTTACATCCCTGAGATCAACAGTTTTAGATGCCTTAAATAAAGTGGGTGTGCTAATCGGAGTAGTGGTGGAGGTGACGATAGTTGCTGAAGTAAATAGAGGTGTAGTGACACCTGTTGATAACAAAGAAAGGCGAGCCAAAAAAAGCTCAGAGTTAGCAGAAAGAAGTGGGTAGGTAAAGTGTTTACACATGGGTGCCTTGAGAGTATCTAAAGGATTACTCTCAGGGATGTTACATGCTACGGTAGTGTCCTAAAGATCACTGACCTGTTTCTGAGAATGCTTAAGAGAAGAATTTTCAGGTCCTGTGCACGTTGCTTTCCAGAGATCAGATTGTCGAAACAAAATTGATGTCTGAATAGCATGTTGCTCAATCTCATTAGGAATGGGAACAAACATACCTAAATCATGGATTGATGTGAGGACCAAAGAAGAAGAGATAGAAGAGGATAATAAGGTAGTGCAAGTGATACCTGATACAGTCTCAGCATGGCTGACTATTACAGTTTCAGAGACCGAGTTCACTGAAAAAGGAGGCAGAGCTGATGAAGCGGCAACAGAACCAGAAGCTGTTGTCGTGGCTGTAGGGATGGCTGAAGTTGTAGATGAGGGAGGGATAATGCCGAAATCATATTGAGTGCTAGACTGAGTGGAACTCTTCTTTAATTTCTTGGGGGCCGTCTTACGGGCGATGTACTTCTTATGTCCATTAGTTGGTTGCTTTCGCTTTCCGAGGGAGGAGGTGCCTTGGTTAGTCACTGATGGGATTTTCAGTGACGTGGGCACTGCATCTATCTGAGAGGTAGGGATGGAAGATTCAACAGCAGCACCTTGAATGATCTGCATCATGTATGGAGTATAAGGAGCATCTCCTTCTTTCTCATCTATTTCGAGGGCCTTTTTCCCAATCTGAGAGAAAGATTTATTTCCCTCAGAGGGGTATCCCTCATAGATGGTTGCTAAGAAAATAACAACAAATCTGGCAAGAGCGATAGCTTTGTCCCTTTTCTGGGCCTTAACCCTGTTGAACAGTTCGCTGAATATGTAATCAGCGAAGTTAAGCTTCCGGCTAGTGCAGAGAGCGACCACCATCTCCTGGGAAGGCTTGCTTGCATGATCCTGCGAGCCGAACTTGGAGCTTAAGCACTGAATAACGTGCGTCCGTATGTATTGCCATCTCGCTGGCATTCGCTTCTTTTCCACCTTAGTGATGGACTTGGTTATCTGCTTCGTTTCCTTATCAACTGGCCATACGTATCCAGTGAGGTCCAGGAATGCCTGAATTTCTTCAGTAGTTGGAGGATCAGCCCATCGCTCATTTCTCTCCTTAGTTGGAAGTCGGAGAGCAGTCCTTATCACTCCAGAAGTGATAACTACAGTTCCTAGAGTAGTGGTGAACTGAATTGCAGGGAGCTTCTACCCTTATCGGTGGTGACAGTAGTGTAGTGGACGGTATGCCAAAATTGCTGAAGGTGTGCAGTGATTCCAACAGGTACGTGGACGAAAGTATACTTTAGCGGGCATTGCTTGATAAAGCAAGAACCGTCCTTCAAGTAAGCACGTTCAGCGAGGATGTCAGTCAGAGCAACATAGTTGCTTGGTTTGACCAGAGCTTGTTCGAAGGGAAAGCTGGCTTCCGGTGCAGCGATGAAGTTTGTGACTGGAATGACTTCTGTTTCGGAGAGAAGGACGTTGCTTGGGGTTGCCATTTCTGTTTCAAAAATGGGCACACCAAATAGAAAAATCGTGGCTTAATACAAAAATGTATAAACCAGAGTGATTTTGGTACAAAGGATACCAAATTAAGAATGTAAAGAGAACAAGTGTTCTGATGAACAAAGTCAAAATACTTGTTATTTGGCTGATTTTAAAAAATGTTTCAATTTTTTTTATACAAGCAGACCAAATCTTCGTGATTTTGGTAAAGTAAATATACCAAAACAATTATTAGAAAGTTTAGAAGAAAATTTTGGATTAAACAGGGCAAAAGGTCTTCTGTTCTAAGAAGAAAAGTGCTTAGAACAGGTTTTTGAGTTTTTGGTTTTAATCCAGAATTTAAAGATGAAATCTTTATAACAAGACGTTATAGAATATTTTAGGATGAAATAAGAAACATTCTAGTTGTTTTTAGAAAAGAGAAGGGTTAGATCAAACCTTGAGAGTAAAGAACTGGAGAAAAACGCACAAGTGCGCGTTCTTCGTGTTCTTAAGAGACTATAAAGACTTGAGAGCTTTTCTTGCTTTTTGAAAGTTTAAGCGCGTAAAGAGTAAAGTGAAATAGATTTCACTTTATATATAAATGAGATGGAAGGAGATGAAGACAAAACGACGGTTTTAGCTTTTTGAGAAAAGGTAATAATGACCTACTACACGTTCTTAGGGTTTGATTGGATAGGAAACGTTGAGCCTGTCGTGTGTCAGAAAAAGTTCTGACATGTCCTTTTTGAAAAATAAAACGATTATCATTAAAATATGTTAATCATTATCTTTAAATTCCTTCTATCATTAAGAGCAAACGTATTCTCAGTGTTGGATTTTCTTTTCAGAATTCATTCTCTGAATAGGAAGACATTCGGAGAGTGTAAGAGATTCGAGGTCATACCTGAGTGATATCTTTTTAGAGTTCAGCGAATGACTAGAAAGTTTGAAATTCATTTTTATAATCATTGAAGAAGTTATTTTTCCATGTTTAACATTCCTAGTTCGCTAATAACATATTAAATCTTGATTCTTCAAGAGGTTTTGTAAAAAGATCAGCGAGCTGGAATTCAGTGGGAATAAAATGAAGTTCAACTTCACCATTCATAACGTGATCTCTGATAAAATGATATCTGATTTTGATATGTTTGGTCTTAGAGTGAAGTACAGGGTTGTTTGCAATTGCAATAGCACTAGTGCCGTCACAATATATAGGAATTTTTGATCGCTGAACATCATAATCAGCGAGCTGATTTCTCATCCAAAGTATTTGAGCACAACAACTCCCTGCTGCAACATATTCAGCTTCAGCAGTTGAGGTGGACACTGAATTTTGCTTTTTACTAGTCCAACTGATCAACTTTCCACCCATGAGCTGACACCCACCAGTAGTGCTCTTCCTATCAATTTTGCATCCTGCAAAATCACTATCTGAATAACCCATTAGATCGAACCCTGAGACCAAGATTAGGAGTCCCTTTCAGATACCTAAAGATTCGCTTTACAGTGATAAGATGGGATTATTTGGATTCAGATTGATATGTAGCACATAAACAGGTGGCATACATGATATCAGGCGTACTAGCAGTTAGATAAAGTAAGGATCCTATCATTCCTTTATATGCAGTGACATTAACAGGTTTACCATCAGGGTCCTTATTTAAAGTCAGAGGAGGGGCCATAGGAGTTTTCATTGAAGTGCTCTGAGTTAAATCAAATTTCTTCATCATATCTTTACCATATTTACTGTGACAAATGAAAATGCCTTTTTTCAGGTTGTTTTACTTGAAGACCAAGAAAATATGTTAGTTCACCCATCATACTCATTTTATATTCCTTTTTCATGCGCCTGGCAAAATTAGTGCAAAGTTTAGGATTCGTGGAACCAAAGATAATGTCATCTACATATATCTGGGCAATAATGATATGTCCCTTACGTTTTCTAAGAAAAAGGGTTTGATCAATCATACCACGAACAAACTTTTCAGCGAAAAGATATTTAGAGAGAGTGTCATACCATGCACGGGGAGCTTGTTTCAACCCGTAGAGTGCCTTATCTAGTTTATAAACATAACTTGGATGTCTTGCATCAGCGAAGCCAGGAGGTTGTTCAACATAGACTTCTTCCTTCAACTTGTCGTTTAGGAAGGCACTTTTGACGTCCATTTGATAGACTTTGAAATTTTTGTGGGCAGCGAAGGCTAGGAAAAATATAATTGCTTCCAATCTTATTAAAGGGGAAAAAGTTTCATCATAGTCTATCCCTTCTTCTTGTCTGTATCCCTGAGTAACAAGTCGAGCCTTGTTGCGGGTTACAATGCCATTTGCATCTAACTTGATAAGAAACACCCATTTGGTGCCTATAACGGTTTTGTCAGAGGGTCTAGAAACAAGCTTCCAAACTTTGTTTCTCTGAAACTTAGAGAGTTCTTCTTGCATGGCAATGATCCAATCTGGATCAAGGATAGCTTCATTGACCTTTTTAGGTTCAATAACAGAAATAAATTTTACATAGAGACATATGTTAGCCATACTTCCTCTTGTCTGAACACCTGCACATGGATTACCAATTATTTGATCGGTGGGATGATTTTGGGTCCATCTTTGAGCTGGTACATGAGGATTTGGATCAACTGAAGATTCAGCGGCCTGTTTAGGAGTTGATGAAGATAGTTTAGAGTGTCGTTCTTCATTTTCTCTAATTGTCTTAGGAGGAGGCCCTGAGGGAATTTCATTTCCCATGGAGGAGGAAGATGCTTGGCAATTCACTGAAGAATTACCAATAGAGGGACTCGATGGAGGAATTTGATTTAATGGAGTAACATTCATCCCTGATGATGAACTGTTACTATTCATTGATGTGGGGCTAAGAACAGGACCATCATCATCATTATTTTCAGTGACAGGAGGTGTACTGAAATAAGATTCAGGTTTCTCATAATGAGATTTCATCCAGTTATTCAGTTCTTCATCTTCTTTAGGGATGGGAGCAAAACTTGAAGGACGGGATTCATCAAAGTTAACGTTCAAGGTTTCTTCTACATGTTGTCTTCATTTGTTGAAGACTCTGAATGCCATAGATACAGAGGAGTACCCTAGAAATATACCATCATCAACTTTGGGATCGAATTTTCCTAAGTGATCTCTGTCATTCAGGATGTAACAATTACATCCAAAGATATGCAAATGTTTTATTGAGGGAGTCTTCTCATGAAATAATTCATAAGCAGTTTTCTTGAATCTTTTTACAATCAGAGATCGATTCTGAGTGTAACAAGCAGTATTAACTGCTTCAGCCATAATTGAGTTGGAAGATGCGATTCGCTGAGCATTGAGCGAGCAACTTCGATAATAGTTCGGTTTCTTCTCTCAGCAACACCATTTTGTTGAGGGGTCCTTACCGAAGAAAAATTGTGAGTAATGCCTTTTTCTTCAAAGAAATTAACCAGGGTACTGTTTTTGAATTTAGTACCATGATCACTTCTTATGGAACGAACTGGAACATTGTTCAGTAACTCAATCTTCTTGATTAAAGAAATTATTTCATCAAGGGTATTGCTCTTAGATCGTAGAAAGAACACCCATGTATATCTGGAATATTCATCTACAATAACAAGAGTATATTTCTTCCCTGATATGGATTGGACATTGATAGGTCCAAAAAGATCCATATGGAGTAATTGAAGAGGAATGGATATTGAGGATACTTGCTTATATCTGAAAGTGGCCCTAGTCAGTTTACCTTTTTCACACGTTGAACAAAGAGATTCCTTTGCAAAGCCATGTTTAGGTAGACCTCTGATAAGTTCCTTTCTTGATAAATCATTTATCATTTTGAAGTTAAGATGAGAGAGTCTCTTATGCCAAAGCTAGTTGACATCAGAGGAAGCTCCTGATAGAAAGCACACATTGTCAGAGTGAGTGTTGTCCATATTAATGACATATACGTTCTCTGATCTTTTGCCTTTTAAAGCAAGCATAACATTTTTATCAGTGACCGCACACCTAGTCTTTGTGAACAGAACTTTAAGGTCTTTATCACATGGTTGACTAACGCTCAATAAATTGTGCTTTAGTCCTTCAACATATGCAATACGAGAGAAGGAAGTTGCTCCATTGGATAGAATGCCATAACCTCTGGTGTATCCTTTGCCATTTCCACCAAAGGTCACTGATGGACCATTTTCCTCCTTATATTCAGTGAGCAGAGATTTTCTGCCTGTCATGTGCCTTGAGCATCCGCTATCTAGATACCAAATACCTTTAGCACTCTGCAAAAATAAGAGGATCATTTTTTATAGGTACCCATACCACTATTGGTCTTGCATTGTTAGCAAAAATAACAGAAGAACTAGAAGAGGTACTAGCTGAAACTCTATCCTTTGTGGTTTGTCTTGTCTTGGTTGTTTTACCAACTTTGACAGTTTTACCCTTCGCTGACTTTGCAGCTTGGGCTATTTTCTTTCCATGGGATAATTTTTCAGGTTTAGTGGCATTTGGACATTTGCTAGCAACGTGGGTAGTCTCACCACAGTGATAGCACTTCCTATATTTGAAAATAGGTTTTGAACTAGAAGTATGTTGAGTGGAGATCACATTTTCAGGACCGGGTCCAAGAATTCCTTTTTCCATAGACCTGGGAGGAACCATTGGTTTCTTAGGCTTAGATGGAGTTAAGTCAATCTTAACCCGAGGAGTTGGTCTCTGAGAAAAATCAGGGACCTTCTTCTTGGATTTAGAAGGTTGCTCGATGAAGGAAAAGAATGATTTTTCTTCAGCCAAAGGAGTTTCTTGTTCTTGGGAACTTGACTAATGGACTTGTCTTTAGTCATTTTCCCTGAATCCTTGGGAATAGTTTCAGAAGGTCTTGTCTATGAGGTTGAAGCACTCTGAGACGAGGGGTCAGGGATAAAAGAAACAAACATTCCAAATTTTATCATGGAACGGTCAATATCAGTTTCTTCTTGGTCATAAGAGTATCTGAGACCACTCTTGACCTTAACAGGGATGTGAGCATTTATGATCTTATGTATCTTATCAGAAGATTTACACCATCCTTCAATGGTGCTTTTCTCAGCCTTAAGATCAACGATGGTTTTTTTCGCGCTCAGTGATAGCTTGTTGTCTTTCAACACATATAGCTTGATTTACATAAACTTGATTTTTAAAGTATTCTTCGATTTAGAAAGTTCCTTAATTCGAAGGTGGCAGTTGTTCAGTTAAATCTATATTTATTTGTTCATCTTTGGTTTTTCCATTTAGAGCGTTGTAAAAATCAACAGTGAGAGAGTCGAAGGCCGACAAGCTATCATATCTAGAGATAGAGAAAATTTAGGACTTTCTGTAGAAGCAGTTTAAGAGGCTTCTTCGATTCGTGCCATAAGACATATGAGAGCTGCGTCTTTTTCATCTGAGTCAGATTCATCAGTGGAATTTATCCAATCGTCTTCCTGATACCAATCTGCCTCTTCAGCGACAAGGCAATTTCCTTTTCGCTGGGTATTTCTCAGATTCTGATATTTCTCTTTTAACTTACAATATTTTTCCTTTTTAGATTTATCAGAGATCTGCGAGGTAGTGGGAGCAGGCACCTTCTTGGATTTGCATTCACTTGCAAAGTGTCCTTTGAGCTGACAGTTGAAGCAGATAGCTGATGCTTTATCAGCAAGTGTCTTTGACTTTTCAGAGTCAGGGGCAGCAGAAAGCCTTTTGAAGTTGCTCTTTCTAGCAAACTTCCTAAAGTTGTTAGAAAGAAGAGCCAGAGTACTATCAAAGTCAAATAATTCGACATCAGTGAATTCTTCTAAGTTCGATGAATCTAACTCAGTAATAGAGGTAATAGAAGAAGATACAGTTTTAGAGGGTTCTATCTCTAAAGATACTAAAGCCAAAGTAGTATTTTTGGTAGATTTAGAGTCCCTGATGAGATTCCTTTTTAAGGCCTGAGATTGCTCATGATTGAGCAGGATCCCGTACAATTCACTTAGAGTAAGAGTTTCAGTGTTTTTGGAAAGCTTAAGACATGTAGTAAATATGTCCCACTGTTCAGGAAGAGATTCCATGAACTTGATTAGTACTTCTGAGTTTGAGTACTCCCGATCAACTGACTTAAGATCTATGATCAGGCAGTTAAATCTTTGGTGGATCTGAGAGAGAGTTTCATTCTTGTTGAACATGAAACTTTCATATTGTATCACCAGATTTATTTGGTGAGTAATTTGAACTTCATTTGTTCCTTCATATTGAACATATAAAGTGTCCCACATGGATTTCGAAGTCCTCATTTTCATGACTGAATGGTATACGTCATCTGGAAGAGACATTTCAATAATGGACCTAGCCTTAGAATCAATGGCTAGTTCCTTCTTATCTTCCTCACTCCATTGATTTGGAGTTTTGGGAATTTGTCTCTCAGGTATAGCAGCAGTAGTAGTAGTAGTAGCACGAACAGAAGGAGTAATAAGCATCAGAACAAATTAAATGGTCCATTTTCAACATAGTATGGGATTTTTGGATCTGACCCTTCAAGAAAGAGAGTAATCCTTTTCTTCCATACTGTGAAGTTATCTTTGCTAAATCTAGGAGGTTTAGCTAAGGAACCATTGTCAATGTAGTTTGCATTTGTAGTAGCCATTTTAAAACAGTTTGAAGAGAAGTTTAAAAAAACCACTGCTCTGATACCACTTGTTGGTCCTTAAGGAGTCTACAAGAGTTCAAAGGAGGGGGGGGGGGGGGTTTGAATACAAACGAAAGTCTTTTTCGGTTTTTAAATGAGTTTATATTAAATAAACAAATTTACAGTTACAAGCGGAATAAGAACAAGTTTCAAACCTATTCTATTGTAACTTAAGAAAACACTAAGTTGATGCACAAGGAAAGAAAGAAATAGCAGCAGAGGTTTAGGGAAAGAAAGTAGCATGCATGAAGATGGAAAAGGGTTTACCACTATTTATACCCGTTTGCATGTAATGCAAAGCAAAAAGGTATGTTCCATGTGTCAAACATATGGAGGATGCTTGTCATTTGGTTAATAGAATGGCCATACTTTTAGCCACCCATGAACAATACCAAATCAGATTTGATGGGGACATAAGAGACAATACGTACGTCCTTTTCTGACAAGGTATGGAGGTTTTGACTTTTGTGCATCGAGGATAAGATCAACAATAATCTTGCTAAAAGCTTCACTTAATCGCTGAACCAGAAACTTCAAGGATGAAGCCATCAAGGTATCGCTGAGGCTTTACAAGATTTCACACTTCTGACTTAGATGAGCTTTGTTATCACTGACCGCTTCAGATCACTAGCTGTTCATCTCTATCTTCAGCTTGGCCTTCGACTGTTACTGAATGGATTTGTAGTGTGAATGTTGTTTTTCAGATCTTCAGAGATGAGATCAATGTTCCTGATCTTCAGCGATCGCTGAGTGGCTATTAGCGTGTGATATCGCGGGATGTGAATAGTAACTTATTCATGGAATTTTCACCAAGTATAAAAAGGAATTGTATTCAAATCATTGAAAAGTGTTTGGATCAACAACCTTTCATTTTCTTTATTTTTGTAATGATTTTAAATATGTTTTTTTGATTAATTAAACAATATTTAAATAAATGTAACGTTCACTAAAATATAATAATAAAATTGGTTATTTATAATTATGATATTTGTTTATTTATATTTTATTAAATGATTTAAATCATCCATTTTAAAGCTAACAGTGGTTATTAATTAATATCACTAAAATATAATAATAAAATTATACGTTTTTTATAAAATATTGTTTATTTGTAATTATTATATTTGTTTATTTATATTTTATTAAATAATTTAAATCATCCATTTTGAAGCTAGCAATGCTTATAAATTAATATTTTTAATAAAATTTATTTAAATTTTTTTATTTTCTCTGTAAACTAACAAGGGTTATAAATCGCCAATATTTTTAGTATTTTTTTTTCTTAATGAACTAACAATCAATATTTTAAATAAAATTTATTCTAAGTTTTTTTTATTTTCTTAGTAAGTAAATTTATGGCGTTACAATCTTATTTTTTTACTTAGTATGATTACATTTAAGTGTTGTATTTTGTGAATTAAGTATAATAAAAAAAATATTATTAAGATAACAAAGTTTATAAATCAAAATATTTCATTATATATATCCAACATTTTCTAAAAACTTTATGACGTTATAATTCTGTTTTATTTTTAGTAAGAAACAATGCTTATAAATCAGATCATATATAAAATGAGTCAATTTTTTTATTTAATCAATATAGGAATCAACTTATTTAAACTTTTATTTTTAACAATCAATATAAATTATACAGAATATGTGTTTTATTTTTTAAATTTAACATGAGTCTATTTATTTATCATTTAATTATTAAGTATAATTTTAATTATTTTTATTAAATGAATTAATTGTCTTTATTAAGATAACAATGATTATAAATCAAAACTTTTTTACAAATTAGTTCTATTTATTTAAATTATAATTGAATTTTATAATGAACAAATCATAAATAAACAAATATTTTAGTAATTTTTATAGAACTTGGATTTTTGTGTAAGTAAAACCAAATGTAACAAAGGATTAACCCTTTATTTTTCATTACCTTGTTATTGTTTTTATTTATATAATATCAATATTTTGATGAATCAAAACATTGTTAAATTACATTTTTAACAACAATTTATAAAATTATAACATTTATCGTCATAAATTCCTTATTATTATCATCAATTTACATTTCAATTTGATTTTTGTTTATTTTTATACATATAAAATAAGTAATGAGACAACGGTTATAAATTAAAATTTTATTTAACTGAATCTAATTATATAAATAAAATGAGACTATTTTTTAGTTAAGCAAATTTGAATCGATATAACACTCTTCATTTTATATGATATAGTAATTAATAAAATGTAACATTTATTCGTATTAATTATGAATAACTATAACCTTTTATCAATCAAAAACCTTTCATATTTTTTAATTATGAATCATCAATGTACATAAATAAATATTTATTACAATATATCAATATAGATGATACAATAAGATATGTGAACATTTTAAATCTGTTTGATTGATTTGATTCATGTCAAATTGTGAATGCACCACTCTTTTTCGTTGAATGTCAACGTCAATTACAAGATATATTTTTTTTATTATCTATTTTTACATTTTTAATATTTTCCACTTATAATTATTTCTCACTAGTATGACATCCTGATGAATTTTGTATCCTTCACCACAAATTACATCCACTCAAATTATGTTTGGTTGTAGGTAACATGACGTCTTATACAAATAAATGTGATTGCTCAACACGGTTCGTTGCCTTCACTTCTATACATAATTTTTTTATTTAACTTGAAAATATATAAAAAACTACATGAGACTAATGATAAAAATCATAAGGTGCATGCTGAAAATTATATTCTTTATCATGTATGTCTCTATTGTGACTTTGATTGCATGATACTTTTATATATATATTCGTATCGTAATTTTGATAGAATTATAATTTTATGGATGGTCGTTTTGTGAATATGGACCATGTTATAAATTTATGTATGTTTGTATCGTGAATATGAATCGCATTATAACTTTATGTAGTATGTATCATGGTTTGGATCGCATTATAAGTTTCATGTATTAGGTAATGAAGATTTGAAGTTTTCAAGATCGTTACATGATTTTTTGGTTATAATCTAAGGTAAGAATTTTATATAGGTTCTTTCGTGATTTTGATAGAATTGTAATTTTATGTATCTTCGTATCATGATTTTGATCGAATTACAATTCTATGTATATTTATTTCGGGATTTTTTTTGCATTACAACTTTTGTGTATGTGATTTTAATTTTACTCATGTTGGACGTTTTTAGTTTGTAGACTCTCAGTTTCTTTTGCTTTCATTTAACATATATACCCTGCATTATATAATTTCTCATTATTATTTGATATTACATTTCTTTCAATTATTAATAAAATATATTTATTTTATTTCTTCGTGCTTGATTGTATTGAAAATTTAGTTATATCATATTTTTCATTGTGCTTGCATATTTAATTATTCATATGACTATATGTGAAAGAATTAATAAAGAAATCCTGTAAATATAAACAATACAAGCTAAATTTTAAAAAAATTTAACTTTGCGAACATCCACCATAATGCTTAATATTAAGCACATACCTGAGACCAACATTTTTTTCACAATTTGAATCATTATTTTTCAACCAAATTGTTTTAAAAAATGTACAAAATCTATATTTACGGAGAACAATATTAGTGAAAATGATTTGCATCAAAACACCCTAATACGTTCATCGTTTTATATTACATTTTATTATCAAATTACGTTTCATCATAACCTAGTTACGTATTTTCTAACAAAATAAATTTAATCACTGTGCAACGCACGGTGCCAAACTCAAGTTTATTAATAACATTGAAACCCCTATTTGAAATCTATGTCTTTGCTTAAGATGGGTTGTTTTGTTAATTCTACATATTGTCATTTATGTCTTGGATTTAACTCCAAACTTTTCATTTACCCACGTACACCTTCTGATGAGATTATTTCGACCGTCTATTGGTTGCCCAAGGATAGAAATGGTGGAAACCGCGACCCGTTGCCTATAAAGAGGCAAGAACCTTGGTATAGAGAATACGCCACAATCAACCTACCAAGTTGATTGATAAGTATTGAACGCCACAAGCTAAAAGACTTGATATGTTCTAAAGTTCTTAAAGAAGAAAAAGAGTTTAAAACTCACAATATCATTCAAAATCAAAGGTGTGTTCCAAATGATTACAAAACAACCTATTTATAGGGTAAAAAGAAACCTAAAAGACTCACTTTAAATTCTAATACTTAAATACCTTTATAATGATAGGAACCTTCAAAATGCCTTTCAATTCAATGAGATGAGTTACTTTGAACTTGGATCTTTTATTGGGCAGATTCATCGACGTGTATTTTGCCTTTATTTTGGGTTTGAAACCTTCTTGGATTGTAGTAATAAGAGTAATCTACAAGTAGGCTTTGATTTGAGTCCATTTGGACTTGAAATGAGTGTTTTATGGCTAAAACATGGGCCATATGTGGACTTGGCCGAAATTACTTGGACTTAAGTGAATTATTGATGAAATAATCTCCACTTGGTCTACCAAGACTAAGGGTAGTCCTGGCCTTCAATTTGGATCAAAAGTAGAAGCTTTCCTCGGCTACTTGACGACGAAATAGTTGATTGTTGTCGACAGGATATTATCAAACCATTAAGAGCATCATTGAACTTCTTGGATCTAGATCTTGTAATTGGTCCAATATTCCATCTCAATGGATCTTCGTCATTCGGTTCGTTGGATGGGCTCTCATCATTCCCCCTCTCTTGAATGTGATTTGTCCTCGAATCATCACCTACATCAAAAGGGCTCAAATCAGATACATTAAAGACATCATGCACATTATACTCAATAGGCAAGTCAAGTTTGTAAGCATTGTCATTAATTTTTCGTATGATTTGGAAAGGCCCATCTCCCCTAGACATCAACTTTGACTTCCTCTTAGTTGGAAATCGTTCTTTTCTCAAGTGAAGCCACACCCAATCTCCGGCCTCAAAGGTGATTTTTCTTTTGCCCTTGTTCGCTTGTTGTTCATACTTCTTGGTGCGATCTTCGATGTTGCTTTTGACCTTCTCATGGATTTGTTTGACAAATTCAGCTTTCTTCATGCCATCTAAGTTCAAATGTTCACTCACAGGTAAAGGAGTTAAATCCATTGGAGTTAATGGCTTAAAACCGTACACAATTTCAAATGGTGAAAACTTTGTAGCAGAATGGACATGACGATTATATGCAAACTCAACATGTGGTAAACATTGCTCCCAAGTTTTGACATTTTCCCCAATTATTGATCGCAACAAAGTACCAAGAGTCCAATTTACAACTTTTGTCTGCCCATCAGTTTGGGGATGACAAGTTGTTGAAAACAAGAGTTTGGTTCCCAATTTCCCCCACAAAGTTTTCCAAAAGTAACTCAAAAATTTGGTGTCTCAATCTGAAACAATGGTTCTTGGCATGCCATGCAACCTAACTACTTCTTTGAAAAACAAATCAGAAATATGGGATGCATCATTAGTTCGGTTACATGCAATGAAATGAGCCATTTTCGAGAACCTATCAACAACCACAAAAATTGAGTCTTTACCACTTTTGGTTTTTGGCAAACCCAACACGAAATCCATTGAAAGATCAACCCATGGTTCACTTGGTATAGGCAAAGGAGTATATAAACCATGAGGTTGAACCTTGGATTTTGCCTTTTTGCAAACGATACATCTTTCACAAATTCTTTTGACATCAACCTTCATTTTTGGCCAAAAAAATGTTCTTGCAAAATCGTCATGGTTTTTGCCATGCCAAAATGACCCATAAGGCCTCAACCATGTGCTTCCCTAACCAAAAGCTATCTCAAGGAAATATTAGGAATGCAAAGCTTTGACTCTTTAAACAAAAATCCCTCATGTATGAAGTACTTTTCAAAAGAACAATTTTCACATGCTTGAAAAATATGCCCAAAATCAACATCAGTTTGGTACAATTCTTTGATTTGTTCAAATCCAAGAATTTTATAGTCAAGAGAAGATAGAAGAGAATATCTACGTGAAAGTGCATCGGAAACAACATTTTCCTTACCTTTCTTGTATCGAATCACATAAGGAAATGTCTCAAGAAACTCGATCCACCTAGCATGCCTTTTGTTTAATTTGTGTTGGCCCTTTAAGAACTTCAAAGACTTGTGATCAGAATGTATGACAAATTCTTTGACCCACAAATAATGTTGCCATGTTTTCAAAGCACGAATCAATGCATACAATTCCTTATCAAAAGTGGGGTAGTTCAAAGTCGCCCCATTCAATTTTTCACTAAAGTATGCCAATGGTTTTGCTTCTTGCATCAAAACAGCCCCAATACCAACACCAGATGCATCACACTCGATTTCAAAGGTTAAATCAAAGTTGGGCAAAGATAACAAAGGAGCATGAGTTAATTGAAATTTAAGTTGTTCAAAAGCTTCCTCTTGTTCTTTACCCCATTTAAAACCAACATTCTTTTAATGACTTCCGTGAGTGGTGATGCTAGAGTGCTAAAGTTTTTAATAAATCTACGATAAAAACTTGCAAGACCATGGAGACTTCTTACATCACTTACACTCTTCGGAGTTGGCCAATCTTGGATGGCCTTGACCTTTTCTTCATCAACAGAAATTCCTTCTGAACTCACCATGTATCCAAGGAAAACAACATGGTTGGTACAAAAGGTGCATTTCTTGAAGTTTGCAAAAAGCTTTTCCTTTCTAAGCACACTCAAAACAAAAGTTAGATGTTCAAGATGATCATCCAAACACTTGGAGTAAATCAAAATATCATCAAAGTAAACAACCACAAACTTTCCAATAAGGGGGGGGGGGGGTTTGGTAGAGAGAATTGAGAGTAGAGAAATGGAATTCTCTTCTTTGGGAGAATTGGTCTTAAATTTTGGGCGGAGAATATTGAATTCCTGGGAATTGGTCTATAGTGTAAAAGTAGAGAAATGCATTTCTCTCTATTTTGAGGAGAAATGCCGAGAAATGGTCCATTCTTGCCACCCGGCCTTGCCGTCCGATCATCACCTTGACATCCGTCCTTGCCGCCCGCCTTTCAACTTGCCCCCCACACCTTGCCCCCAACACCTTGCCGTAGAGATGGCCAAAACCGGGCTCGGGCCGGGCCGGCTCGGGCCTCAACAGTAATTTTCGGACCGGGCTTTTTGGGACCGGTCCAGGTCCCGGTCTCGGTCCTAACGATTTCAAGTCGGCCCGTTTAGTGTGTTTTCGTAACTGGTCCCGGTCCCGGGCCCAAACCGGTCCCAAACCAGGCCTTCAATAAAAAAATATTTTTTTATAAAAACATTAATTCTATTTATTAATTTAATATATTATATATGTAATCATTATATATATGCAATTGGGTCACTCAAATACACCTTAAAACATGTTTTATTGTAGTTTTATAATTGGTTTTCAAACAAATACACTTAAAAAATACGTTTATTATAGTTTTATATTTGGTTTTTAGTCAAATACATTTAAAAATACGTTTTATTATAAATTATAATTAATTTTCAATCAAATACACTTAGAAAGTGAGAAATACATATAAAAAAATATATAAAACATACAATTTTTTAGTAAAAATCGGGCCGGTCCCAATCGGTCCCATGACCGATCTCGGGCCTGGCTGGTTCGGTCCTACAAATCGCTCCAAAAATGTAAACGGTCCCGGTTTTCGGTCCTATAACCGGTCCTTACAGGTCCCGGGCCGGGCTGGGCTTTATTGGTCCCAGTCCCGGTCCTCCGTCGGTCCTGGGCCGGGTCGGGCCCATTTGGCCATCTCTACCTTGTCGTCCGCCATTTCTCTGTTTCATTTCTTTGATGATACCAAACAAGGGATTAATTCCAATTCTCCACCCAATTTCCATTTCTCCCCATTTCTATTTCTCCTCATTTCCATTTCCAATTCTCCCCAAATCTTTTCTCTGTACCAAACACACCCTAAAATCTCGCAAAACATGGTTCATTAATCTCATGAAAGTACTAGGAGCGTTAGTTAAACCAAAAGGCATCACTAACCATTCATATAAACCATGTTTTGTTTTGAAAGATGTTTTCCACTCATCGCCTTCTTTCATACGGATTTGGTGATAACCACTTTTCAAATCAATTTTAGAAAATAATTTTGCTCCATACAATTCATCAAGCATATCATCTAATCGAGGAATTGGATGACGATACTTTACAGTGATTTTATTGATGGCACGACAATCTACACACATCCTCCATGAACCGTCCTTCTTTGGTACTAACAAGACTGGAACAGCACAAGGGCTCATGCTTTCTCGAACCCATCCTTTTGCAAGTAACTCTTCAACTTGTCTTTGCAACTCTTTGGTTTCTTCTGGACTTGTTCTATAGGTTGGTTTGTTTGGGATGGATGCTCCGGGTACAAAGTCAATTTGGTGTTCAATCCCGCGAATTGGTGGTAATCCATCGGGAACTTCTTCCGGAAACAAGTCTTCAAATTCCTGTAAAACAGACATAATATTGCTCGGAATGCTACCGGCCAAATTGTTAGTTGATAATTGCGCTTCTTTGAAAACAAGAAGCACAAAAAGCATTTCAGAATTTAAAGCTTCTTTTATCTCACTCTTTTTTTGCCAAAGCACAATATTGACTTTTTTTTCCACATTGTCTTTTTCTTTTTCTTTTGAGCCTTGTTCATTTTTTCTTTTGGCTCATTCATTTTTTTTGCATCTTTTTGAAGTTTAACTTGATCTTCATAAACTTGACTAGGTGTTATGGGTACAAGAGTTATGGGTTTCGCTTTGTGTACAAAAGTGTATTTGTTGGTAAAGCCATCATGCTTTACTTGCCGGTCATATTGCCATGGCTTCCCAAGCAACATATGACTAGCATGCATAGGTACAACATAACATAACACTTCATCGTCATATTTACCTATACGAAATGAAATCAACACTTGTTTTGAAACTCGTACCTCTCCATTATCATTAAGTTGGAGTTTGTATGGCTTTTGATGCTTCATCGTAGGTAGACCTAGCTTTTCAACCATAAAAGAACTCGTCACCGTTAGTACAACTTCCCCCATCAATTATAACAATACATACCTTGCCTTGAACATAGCATCGGGTGTGAAAGATGTTCTCCCTTTGTGCATCATCATCTTCCTTGGAATGAGCACTTAAGGCTCTTCTAGCAACCAACAACTCTCCTTGGACAGCCAACTCTTCATCATCATCTGAACCATCCGGTGAGTTCGTGCAATCTGATTTATCGGTCTCAATTTCTCCGTCTTCTTGAATCACCATCGCTAGCTTGTTTGGACATTGACTTGCAATATGACCCCTACCTTGACACTTAAAACACTTTATGTCACGATTCTTAGGAGTAGAAGAATCATTTTTTTCTTTTGAAGTGTTTGCATCTTTAGAGCCAAGTTTGGGATTAGAAGAAGAAGAAGACGTGTTTTCAATTTTCTTGGAAGAACTTGTCTTCCAAGTACTGTTTCGTGATCCACCCCCTCTCTTAAGTTGTTTCTCAATTTTAATAGCCATATGAACCATGTCCTCAATTTCAACATAATGGTACATTTCTACATGATCTCTAATTTCAAAATTTAAACCATGTAAGAACCTGGCCATAGTAGCTTCCCGATCTTCCTCAATGTTCGCCCTGATCATGGTAACCTCCATCTCCTTAAAGTAATCTTCAACGCACTTGCTCCCTTGCTTGAGATTTTGAAGCTTGTTGTGAAGGTCACGAAAGTAGTGACTAGGTACAAAGCGTCTCCTCATGACCATCTTCATCTCTTCCCAATTATCAATTGGCCTTTCTCCGTTTCTTCGCTTGCTAATTAGAAGTTGATCCCACCATGTTAATGCATAATCAGAAAACTCAATGACAATAAGTTTTACCTTCTTACGGTTGGAGTAGTCATGGCAATCAAAAATGAACTCCATCTTTGTTTCCCAATCAAGATATTCTTCCGGATCAGACTTTCCTTGAAAAGAAGGAATTTTCATCTTTATGGAACTCAAGTTATTGTCTCTTCCTTGCCTCCTTCTATTTGGTCTTCTTTCGGGCTCGCTTTCCCATTCGTCGCTTCTTGCACTATCTTCCTCATTCCTAACAGAACCTTCACGAGACTGCTTCTTTCGTGTTTGTGCTTCTAATTGATCCATTCTTTCATGAACTTGGTTAAATTCGTTCGTCATCATCCGCCGCATTTCTTCCATCATGGCTTGAAATTGAAGGTTTGGAAGGGGTGGTTGTTCATCCCCCATATTGAAATCTGCAAAATTTAAAGTTAATGCCTCACAACACATTCCCTGATGTGTTTCTCTCAAAAAAATGATTCACTCAACTCTCGTGTATCTCACAAATAAATGGCTTTACCGTCGATTGATCTCACCACACAACCTTTTACCACTCTTTTTAAATCTCTAAGAGTTCTAAAATAACTAAAGAAAGAATTATCAAGTACGACTTGTGGCCTTGAAAAATTCAAACTTACCAAACAACTTGAAACAACGATATAACAAATTACCACAATATAGGATAAAACGATAATAAACTTTAATTTTTTTTGTTTTTTTTTTCTCTTGTTTTGTTTTTTTTTTCTCTTGTTTTGTTTTTTTTTTTGTTTTGTTGTTCCTTTTGTTTTTCTTTTTGCTGAATATTGTTTTTTTTTTGCTCGACTTTTTTTTTTGCAAGGAACGATGTATATAAAGATTGGAGAAATGAAAGGTAGAGAAGAAGATTGATGACTTAAGTTCAATCGTCACTAGTAAGAACCGTGCCAACTTGTGACAAGACCCGCTACCAATACGTGATTCTTGGATCTCAAGAAATTGATATTATTAAGAAAAAAAGATAGATAGGAAGATTATGCAAACCAATAGCGCTAGCTCTGATACCAAATGATGAGATTATTTCGACCGTCTATTGGTTGCCCAAGGATAGAAATGGTGGAAACCGCGACCCCTTGCCTATAAAGAGGAAAGAACCTTGGTATAGAGAATACGCCACAATCAACCCACCAAGTTGATTGATAAGTGTTGAACGCCACAAGCTAAAAGACTTGATAAGTTCTAAAGTTCTTAAAGAACAAAAAGAGTTTAAAACTCACAATATCATTCAAAATCAAAGGTGTGTTCCAAATGATTACAAAGCAACCTATTTATAGGGTAAAAAGAAAACCTAAAAGACTCACTTTAAATTCTAATACTTAAATACCCTTACAATGATAGGAACCTTCAAAATGCCTTTCAATTCAATTAGATGAGTTACTTTGAACTTGGATCTTTTATTGGGTAGATTCATATACGTGTATTTTGCCTTTATTTTGGGTTTGAAACCTTCTTGGATTATAGTAATAAGAGTAATCTACAAGTGGGCTTTGATTTGAGTCCATTTGGACTTAAAATGAGTGTTTTATGGCTAAAACATGGGCCATATGTGGACTTGGCCGAAATTACTTGGACTTGAGTGAATTATTGATGAAATAATCTCCACTTGGTCTACCAAGACTAAGGGTAGTCTTGGCCTTCAATTCGGATCAAAAGTAGAAGCTTTCCTCGGCTACTTGACGACGAAATAGTTGATCGCTGTCGACAGGATTTTATCAAACCATTAAGAGCATCATTGAACTTCTTGGATCTAGATCTTGTAATCGGTCCAATCTTCCATCTCAATGGATCTTCGTCATTCGGTTCGTTGGATGGGCTCTCATCAACTTCCTCAATCTCCTTCATAAATCAAAATTTTGACAAGTTCTTCAATCACAAATCAAACCTTCAGCATCTCATATTCATATTTTTCCTATTTTCCTTAATAATCACACAATAAACCTTTATTTTTAAGGAATGACTTAAGTTAGCAACATTGTGAAGAAGGCTTCTTGCTATAGTCGCTCTCTCCGCACCATTCACCATTTCAGCATCTTCTCCCAAAGTAGGTTTGGCAACTATCTCGGTTTCTAAAGTTGTCATCTAATCGTTTATGCTTTTATATTTCGTTTCTCTATTCAACAACTAAGTTTGTTTTTCATTCTTGAGAATTCAATGAGCGAGATATGGTAATTACTTGATTTTTTTTTGTATATTATGTTTAAATATCTCAAAATTGATGTTAAAGGGTTTGTTATTGAGATCGAGATGCTATCAATGGTTGTGTACATAATAATATTGAAATCTATGTAGATCAATGCTATAATGATGATGTATTTTTATTTTTGCTCCTATTTTTGTCTAGCATGTGAATGAAGTTGTTTTTGTTGGTTCATGTTGAGATATTGTTGTGTTTTTAGCAAATTAACTACTTGGATCGAGGAAGTGTTAACTGATGGTGTAGATGAGTATGATATTGACTCCTAAATATTAGGTATTGGTTTTGTTTATTGTGTAGTGGTGTTGTTGCTTTGGATAAGATGTTGTAGAAGTTGATGTATCGGTTGTGGTTGTTGGCGATGTGGTTTTGGCCATTGATATTTGTATTGCTAAAGCTATGTACACGTCCAAGTCTTTTTATCCCAAGATATTATTTCATATTGTGAAGTACACACAAATAAAAATATGAGTAAACTACAATTTTGGTCCCTATGGTTTACCACTTTCTTTGAAACTCGTCCCAGTGGTTCACTAACTATAATGATCGTCCCTACCGTTTCAATTTTGCTATGAAAGTGGTCCCTGATCGTTAACTTCGTTAAAAAACTCAGTTAAGTGAGGGGTAGTTTCGTCTTGTTAAAAAACTTAGTTAACTTTTTTCTTTTTGTCTTAACCCTCTGTCTCTCTCTTATTATATAATTATGTATGTGTAGTGAGTATATATATTTACTCTATATTATATAACATATATATATATACATATCCATCTGCGACCAATCACAGACTCCGACCATCTCCGATGACTAACACCGTCTTCGACGATCACCCCTCTCTCTCTCTCTCACACACACACGCCACCCTCATCTCCATCCCAAACATCAGCTTCACATTCCCTGTTCTTGAGAGAGATTGAAACAGAAAATCACAAAGGAATCAAAATCAAAATCAAATTCAAAAAGATTATGTAAAACCTCAATATACGTCCATGGAGTGGGTAAGAGATAAAACGATCGGCCATGGAAGCTTCGCTGATGTTAGTTTAGCAAAACCCACAAATCAGAATTCAGATGACTGTGACCCCGATGTATATATATATATATATTTACTCTATATTATATAACATATATTTATGGTTACCACACCTTGAAGATCAGACAATCATCTTGAACAAAATGCTCCTTGTTGGGTTTTTTTGGTGATCGATCACCAGAGAAGACCACAGGAGTTCTCTGTGTGTCCCTGTGGTTCAGTGGCCGAAAAATAAAAGTGAGGAGAAAAACGTTAGTTGTGGAGAGTGCCGAAGGTGGTGGTGTGGTCGCCGGAGGTGGCCGGAGGAGACCACCGGAGTTTCAGGTGGTCGCCGGAGGTGGGGATGGTCCTGTGTTTTTTCAGTGGGTATAAGATAGATAGATAGAGAGAGAGAGAGATGCATATTGGTCGCCGGAACGACGATGGTCGTCGGAGATGCATATTGGTCGTCGAAGATGCATATTGGTCGCCGGAGATGCATATTGGTGCAGATGCATATATATATATATATATCTTCATATCTTCATAAGAGAGAGAGAGGGGGTAAAGACAAAAATTAAAATTTTATAGTTTTGGTCCTTCCTTTTTGATACAAGTGATAATAAACAAGAAAAAGGAAAAAAAAAGTAAAAAGACAATAAAAAGACTAAAATGCCCTTAAATTAACAGAAAAAATTAACGGGGCAACAAGGAGGGACTCGTTTCGAAGCAAAAGTGAAACCGTAAGGACTATCATTGTAACACCCCTAAAATTGTGAGCTAATTTAAGCCAAATAAAATGCGGAATAATACTTAATGAATAGACCTCGCCCATAAAGATGAGGAGGAGTAAAAGAGTTTACAACATCAATTGGATACTAGATGACAACTTACTAATCTTAATCTATACAGTTATAAAATACAGATTAAGTTCGGGTGCCTCTAAATCCTCAAAATAAAACTTCTATGTAACTTTAACTGTACACACGAAGATGTACTCTAAAAAGGATGCCTCTACCGGCATCTAGCTCCACTCAATCTTTCGAAGCCACTAGCACGATCACTTGATATACATGTCATTTTAAGAAAAAATGTTAGGCTTAAAACCTAATAAGAACAAACAGTTCAAATATGGAAAGCCAGTACATAAGTGAAAACGGTAGAATCAACATCTAACCAAAAACCTTTCCATTTATCATTTTTCTTTTGCGTGTGATTTATACCTAACAAATACGCAACTAAGGGAAACATACGGGACGACCCGAAATTCGTACCGATAGAAATCAGTAAATAAATAAGCTCGACCGGATAGAAATATTCGGCTTATGGATAAAGAGTTCAACCCCAAACGTGGATTTATTACTCAATACCCAATTGAGCAAGTTCAACCCCAACAAGGATTTATTACATGCCCCATCCCTAATATAAAACCGATTATTGTGCCTATGGATCCATTACACTAGTCTAAGATATTTTAATACATCCATTTCGATGTATTAATCATTTCACAATACAAAACCTTTGTATGACAAGTTTCCTTGTTCCAAAACCTTCTTTCCAAAAATTAGGTCAAAATAACATTTAGTTCCAAACATCATATTTCTGGCATTAACTCTTAAGAGTGTTTTAAAACCTTTCCTTGTACACATTTTATCATTTCAAAGGGAAACCCTAAATGACACATTTTGACCTAGTTTACCAAAATCTACCAAGTATAGAAATACTTGTTTAAACATCATATAGAAGGTAAAATACATCATTTTGACATGCATAAAGTTTTAGAAAGGTAATAATGAACTCACAATACTAGAGTTTAAGGAAACCCTAAAAACCTCCAAGTAACTCCCTTGAACTAGAAGTGAAGATGAAGAACACTAGAGTTTAGAACCCTAAATCTTGATTCCCTAAACTTGAGGTGGAAAACTTGATTTTGCTTGGTTGTTGTAGAGGGGTAAATGCTTCTAAAATCACCCTTTAGGGTTTCACTTTCGGAGTCAATGCTAAGAGGAAATATTTGATATCAGTAATAAATGAACTTAGCTGAAAATCACGTTTATATAGCTCCAGACCCGAACTACGACCAAGAGGTGCGACGCGGGTACTTGGCCATGTCGTAGTGGCCAGGTCGCATCTTCCCAACCCAACCTACGGTACACCAGATGCAACGACAAGCTGCGATGAAGCCATGGCAAGGTCGCACTTTCTAATTCAACCTAGGGTACACCAATTGCAACCACAAGGTGCAACGAAGGCACTGGCCAGGTCGCACTGGCCAGGTTGCACTTCCTGTCTGAACATCCAAAATGACTTTGACACCCAACCTATTTAAATACTAAACTCGTATTTATGAAAAGAAAGTCGAGAGATATAAAATTCAGGGTGTTACAACCATTGTAGTTAGTGAACCACTGGGACTCGTTTCAAAGAAAGTGGTATACCATAGGGACCATAATTGTAGTTTACTCTAATAATATAAATATCCCAAAGTATGTGAAAAAAAAACATGTGATAGACTCCGAAGTGGGCGAACACTCGGCCCAGCGGGCGAACATGTCGATTATAAGATCTATTATCCATCCCTTTCTTGGGCACAATCAAAGACCTTGCAACTAAGGGCTTCAACCGATGCCTTCAAGCTCACCTAACTTGGTTCTAAATGAAAATATGTATCATGATTTAATAAATATAATTAGTGATATGGTATATGATCTCTATGGCCCTATTTTGAGAAATGATAAAACCATGGATTAGGCCTTAATAATGGGGTGACATTATTAGATGGGATATTAAAGTTTGATTATGAAAGGTTCCGCAATATCAATATATATTATCTATTTTTCCCGTTCATTGGTTACATAAAGAGGGATAATTTTGGGGGAATTAGGTACAAAAAACGTAGACGATTACAATATTGGTTCATTGTTAATGTTCTTCTCAAAATACAAAAGTTGGATATCTATGTCCTTCCCTTGCAATTTTTTTTGTTTTAAATAAAATTATAGAACTATCTATGTTGCATTTGGCATCCTCAATGTTCAACGTATCGGAAATAATTTTCATTGAAAAAATATAATTTTTTTTATTTTTTATTTTGTGTTCTTTTTTCTTCATGTTTTTAATTGTTGTTAGATAGTTGATCAGATTCTTGATTTTTGATAATATGTGATTATTGATAATTAGTTAACACATGTAAAAACACATTTTCGTATTTGGTTGATTTGTTTATATGATTCTTGAGTGTATTATAGATGCAATCAAGTTGAATATGATGTCAAACAAATTTTGTAGCCTAATTGAAAATATTAACTTTGCGTACAATGTACAGTTACCATAATGCTTAATATATTGCGTCTATACAAACTAGTGTTATACCCGTCCCTTGGCCGGGCATACGACATGATTTTAAATAGATTTTAAACGTTCTCAAAATAGACCTCAAACAAAGCAACAATTATTAACCTGAACCAGGGTCGTGCCTGGGACAGGGCGGGTCGGGCATACGCCTAAGCCCCACAATTGTTTTACATATAATAGTATTCAAAGTTATACCCATCCGTTGCTCAGGTACACGACGTGATTTTAAATGGATTATAAACATACCCGAACAAAACTTAAGCAAAGCGACAATTTATATGAGAAATACGAGCATAGATTTATGTGAGAAAGGTTTTATTCTAATTTGATTGGCAATCCGAGACTCCAAGTAATACTCCTACTATCTCTCACAGTGTACCTCTGTTGAAATATTTTTTAATTTAATCTTATATTATTAAATATTATAAAACTTAAGAATTATTTTATTTTAATAATTACATTTTATACCCTTATAATTGTGGATTAAATAAATAACATAAGGGTAGAATTGTAAGTTTTAAAATAATTCGTACGTATTTATGATATTTAATAATATAAGATTAAATCCAAAAATATTATTCATTTTGAACGTAAGAAAAATAGACGATTATAATGGTGTAATTTAAATTAAAAAAACGTATTTCGTTTATGTATTTTAGTTAATATATGATTATATGTGTTAATATAATAAATATGTAAAATGTAATTTAATTTTGCTAAATTAAAATTTTACGTAGAAAACCAGTTTCTACGTAAAGCTTAAGTGTAAACTTTGGTTTAAAAACTAATTGGGAGTCATATACAAATAGAAGCTAAATTAACTCGGATCACTATTCTACCAATTAGTCAATATTATTTTAAACTTGTGTTCTCAGGGTTCGGATAATTCGATTGATAGTTAAATAACTTACTAAAAAAATGTGACATTAACATTATACCTTTTACAAATAAGGGATTGTTATAAAATATTTATCGGGTATCTCACATTATCAATAAGGATCCTTGCACAAAAAAGGAAGTAGAGCTCCTTTCTGGTGGTATATTGTTTGTCTTATCTCTAAATAAGATCTTATTAATCACTTGGAAAGTTTTGCTCCCAATCTACATCATCATCCGATGTTTTTAACCTATGTTCGACCTTCTACACAATAAAAAAAAGGTACCATTATGTTCAAATACAAATTATACATCTGTGTGAAAATAAGCCACGAATAGATGGGTTTTAATCAGACATATTTTGCCTTCAACTTACCATCTCTAAGGGCTCGAATTCAGTCCCGTGAATCAAGATACCAAAATTTTCATTGTTGTCTACATCAGAAATTTTCTCTACCACCATCTCAAACCTAATCTACCTGAAAACGTACCTGTAAAACAAAAATCACTGCATATTTCGATAAGAAATAGTAAGAAGCAACGATTTGGAGAAGAAAGAATAAGAAGCAACGACTGGGAAAAGGACCGCAAATCGTACAAAGATGGACACTCACCATCAACTTCCATATAGAATTCTGCTTGAATACTTCTCTCTTATGGTCCATTCTCTAAAAACAAAAGCATAAGACCATAATCAACCATTCCGACATGAAAGAAAATGGAAAAAAATGGAGATAGAGCACTTCTCCAAATGTTTGAGCACTTGCATTTTAAAAAACCAATCGACTGGCAGCCAATGGCACATAAAAGTTGCACCTTTTGAGTTTACCATGAGTTTCTACAGAAATTTATGAGTTCATTGTGATTTCTTGAAGATATGAAAAACATAGCAATATGATGGAAAATTGAGAATTAAATGACAAGAAACCTAAAGTAAATCAAAATTCTATTAGCAAATAATGAATGAACAATAACCATCTTAACGCACATGTTGGCAAGTTGTAAACAAAACAGGAGCGGAACACAAGCCTAAATCCCGGGGCCGAGCCAAATTCATTTTCATGTTCACATAAACCAGTCTAATATGTATCATTATAATAGGTATACTTCAAAACACACAAAAAATACACTATATAAAGTACTGGCATATTAAGACACCAAAACAAAAACAAAAATGGAATTTTCAAACATTGTTCATCAAAGTGTTACTATTCGATATTTTACGACTTTGTTTCAATATAATGGATATTCATTTTAAAAAGTATAACAAATTTAAACTCTAAATGAAAATATAAAATATAAAATCTTCAAAAATCGTTCGTCAAATTGGGTTTTTTACAATATTGCCAATACTAATTTCCTAATATCAATATCATTTTGATTCTTCTTTGCAAGGATTTTTAATAACCATTAATACAGGATCAGATCATTATCTATCTTTGTTATCTCTTCATGATCTCCCAGCAAATCTAACATGGTTTTGTTCTTTTAAAACCCATCACCTTTTTCATCTTAAAATACATTTTAATTGTCAAACAAAATTAATAATTAAACAACGTACAATATCAATAACTAAAATCTAGTACACCCTAATATCAGTGACCAATGAGTTTCTTTTGCCAAACATTCCGCTATCACTTACCTTACCGGTTATCAAATGAATTGTTGGCAAACATCTCTTACCCGGTAAAGGTGACCGGGTAAGTGTCTTTTCCTTCATTTATTTAATAAGATTCTTGGTTCTTGCTATTTCTCTTAAGAGTAAGATTCTAAGTCCTTGCTATTCTCACCCGACAAGATAAACGGCATCCAATAAATGCTTATTCGGTAATTTTTTTATAAACCATCCTAAATTAGCATATCCCAGACATTAATAAAGCAAGTAATCATAGTATCAAAAGTTCTGGAGAACTTAAAAGTAGAAACTGAAAAATGCAGTAGTTTTAATTGCCATTGGAGTAGGTCAAACTTGAATCAATGAAAATTGGTCAAAACTTTTGTTGATGAGGTGGTGAGGTGTGAGTTACGTAGACATCAGAAGTCTTTGATGCCTTGCTAGACTTGGAATTGGACAATGTCTGTCTGAGTGGATAGGGGGAAGGGTCCCAAATAAAAAACTAAAGAAATTCTTAGTGTCCTATAAACTAACCCTATTAAGCAGACACAAAACCACAGGGGCCCCCCCTGTAGCCTTAAGGCATCCACCACAGAACAAAACAAAACAAAATGAATTTCAAATTAGATAGCTCACGTTCTTAAATCAAAAAAGTAATCAAGTTCCCTTGAATGCATGGTGTACGCAAGAAAAACATGATTTACGAACAAAAGGAACTTGAGAACACAATGTTAAAAGAGAATGATGTTCAAACCTGTTTATCACTTAGCTTCATGACGCCACTCCCTATTATCTCCTTGTACAAATAATTACCCTTGGGCCTCGGGTACGTTCTCCAGTACCAATGAAGAAGGAGAAACCGCCTAGGCAGTGAAAATGAACAATAGTCAATAAGAAATGTCAAGCAAATCAACGCGTTGGGATGTACTGCATCTACCAACCCACTAAAAAAACCGACGAATTGAGCTAAAAAACCTAAAAGGCCTTCTGAAATTAAGATAATACAACACCAATCTCATGTTTGAAAAGCCATCTTTGAAAAACTAAACCAGATTCCAAGTAATTCTTATAACATAGAGCCATAAAAAGAGAGAACCATCAAAGTTTGAAGGGCAACCTTACAAGACAGATTCCAAGTAATTCTTATAACATAGAGCCATAAAAAGAGAGAACCATCAAAGTTTGAAGGGCAACCTTACAAGAAATTAGACACCTATGGCAGGATTTACATGCCTTCATGGATTATTCAATTACAAAGTTCATAAAACAAACAATTTTCCTATAAAATCTTTCTTAAACAAAGAAAACCAAGCGGTTGTTAAAAAAACTCAAGCTAAAATCTTAGTAAGGATTCATAACACAAAGCTTAGCAGACAACAACAGAAGCGTAAAAGATTGGAATAACATTAACAAAAATAAGAAACTCCCATGGCTGAATCTATACACATACCTCACGGTTGATAAGTTTTCCTTCCTTAAACTTCACTTCTGCATAGACGCAAAACAGAGTACAAACCATCAAATTCATCGTCAACAGTAGACAATACATAATCATGCATACATCAAATTTGATGTATATAATGAACACTAGCTAAATAAATTACGAAAAAAACGAAGAAACATTACAATCTATCACTATTCCTAATCATCATAAACTCTAAATGTACAGAGAAATGAAGCATACACGTCCAATAAAACAATGAGTGAAGAATCAGATGCAAAAACCAGAAATATGAGATTGAAAGAGCAAGAAAGATCGTTACCTTCAAAGAGAACCCTAAGAGTAGGAAGTGACCGTGCTGATGAAGTTCGAGAGGAAAACAGCAGCCGAGTAATACAAAACGTTTCATGTTTGTCAATGAACAACAACGACATGCACATGCCACCTGAAAAAACTGCTGATAATCTGAAAATTAGTCTTTATGCGCACCTTCAAGGGGTATACATTATTAATAAACAATGGCAACTAAAATTGCTGTAAAAAATCAAGGTTATTAAGCACATCCACCCACACATAATCAAAATCTGGAAGAATTCATTAGATCAAAACAACTTCACATAAATTAATTACAAGAAACCAATACAAATAGTCTTTTATAACATAAAAACATATATGTTCAACTAACAAAAACATATAGACTTCATTCCTAGCCTACAACATATCCCAGTAACTCAGAACCAATATCAAAAGAATATTTTAAATCCAACTGAATACTCAAGCTATTCATTACTAAAAGAGTAAAAAACACAAAAAAGTGTATACCAATAGACAAAGTAAATTGGAGAGTACCTAGGTACACAGTGAAGACCGATAGAAAAAAAAATCGATTCGCAATGGCAAATGGGTGTCATTCCTGATTTTTTTTTTAAAAAGCAGAAAATTTTGATTCTAAAATTAAGGGTTTTATTCAATACACTTGATCAAAACTGGAAAAACTGAAAACACACACCTGGGTTTGTTAATCAAAGCAGGCGATTGTGAAAAGACTGACGCTGATGATGTTTGGGTAGCTTCTTCGACTTCTTTCCCTTTCCGTCGCTTCGATAGTTTGAATTTTGATTCCCTGTGTCGGGACATACATGGACTTCTAGGGTTTCAAATCACATCCAAACTTCTAGTTCCCGTTAGGCAAGCTTGAATTTCACATGTTGGATGCTATTTGATTGAGGGACGTCCAGAGCCAAGTATGTGGGGAGTGGGGAGGTTAAGCCGAGTTTTGATGACAACCGCCTGAGTAGGAGACGAGAGAGCCAGACGTGGGAGAGATATTAAACCTCCCCGCACCTACCTTAAAAGCAAAGCTGACGATTTATCAACCTGAACAAAACGACAATACGACAAACGTGTGCATAAATTTACTATGAATATCTTGCTTCAAAAGCGTGATTAATTAATATCTTATTTGTCTTTATACCATATATTTTGTTTATTAGTTATCATTACTACTCAACAAACTCTGTCGTTTTATATACTTTTACAATATATCATTTTAACACTGGATGAATCTTTTCTTGAAAATTGGAGGCGACTTTGTTATATAAATCAACATTGTTCCACTTGATCCTTGTAATGTTGATGGTAATCTTGATCCGAGTATAGAACCAACAAAAACTACACTAATGATATGTGGAAGGCATAAACATTGTCTTATGCTTTCAGATGTGCTACCCTTGATACAATGTTATATATACTGAAAAATTGTGTTGTCAATTTCTTGTTGGTTGGTTTGTAGCTTGAGGAATAAAATCAACATTACTATCGAGAGAGAGAAAATGACAAATGTGGAGAGCATAAAAATCCAGTCAACCAACTATAGGTCTATAAAATAAAAGCACAAACACTCTTATAATGTTTCAGATTATTGAAATGATAACGCAAACTTAAAGGCTATTAGTATAATATCTCTTACAGAAAGTCATGACTAAGAAAAACCTACGAAGTACATGTTATCAACAAAAGCAGAAAGCCCACAACTTGTATAGCCTAGCTTCTCGTATTTGCTGCTTTGCCACCCTGAAAGAACCATTTTACACCAAATGTATGTTGTAAAATAAAATATAAAGTATTGCAAATTAAACAAACTCAACGCTTAAAGTTCTTCATATGTCCGTGAGGATGATCAGAAGTCAGAACCGTCGTTATGAGAACAACACTACCCACCACACACCCTTATAAAGTTCTCGCCAATTAGCAAGTTGAATCAAGGATTACAATATACATGATTACCTCCCCAGAAAGTGTCAACATACACGCAGAGGTTGTGCGGTTGGATAAGTCTTTCCTCCATAAACAATCTAGAAAATTGTCATTCTTCATGTGAATAAAGAGCTTGAACTCCGGTATAATTCTCCAGCAAGTCCAGTCCTAAGACTTCGGAAGCTCATGGTGGAAAGCCAAGAAAATGCCCCTAAAATTATAAAAAGCAAACATAAGAGGCATATGCTGAAAGCATGTAGCGGGATATCGATCTTGCAGAACTCATCAGAAATGAACAATTAAAAAATAAAACAAAATTACAACTCTCTTGGTCAGCAATGAGTTATGCATTTTAAGAACAATTCAATTATCTTCTATTAAGAATAATTCAATTAATTTCTTTCATGCTATTCAAAATGCAATAATAAAATCAACTATTATTTGGTAAAGCATAGTGATTATAAATTATTTAATTCATGTTCTTAGAAACATGTCTTTCTACGATTTTTATTCAATCTCGAAGTCCATAAAAACTGTAGGAACGAAAGACCTAGTAGATGTATTTACTGTTAGCCTAATACATCAACACATCGTTACTTTTTTATGTTATGATAAATGAACCTTCCAAATGACAGAAATATTGTTTTCCCAAATACTATTACACCTTAGTCTAAATTAAGTACCAATTAATTATTATTAGTATTATTATTTATTATTGCAAAATGTTGAATTATAAAATATATGATATATCAACTAACGTGAATGTGAAATTACCCCAACTAATAAGCTATAAAACAATATAAAACAGCCTAAAAGGCCATGTTGAAAAGATAATTGGAAATATATATAAGGGAATAATTTGAAGATAGTGGAAAAGAAGCTCTTGGAGCTTATTGAAACGTTGCTTAAATAAGCTTTTCAAGAAAGCCAGTGGACGGCTAACCTTGACTTCTTTAATAAGCTGGAAAATGAAATCCCATGGAGTTACAACACAACATTAGAAAAGTATTTCTTAATCTCCTACCCAATTTACAAACCAAATAAACGAAATCTTAAATAAATAAAAAGATATAAAACTCACCTAAGAGAGCATGGATTCCAAGTGTATCCTTAAACTAATCCTTATGGCCAACATGATCAAGACTCATAAAACTGATCGTTATGAAAAAAGAAACAAAAATGAACTAACTAACCTCAGTAAGGGAGTCAAGTTGCCACCTAGTTAGTGCCAATAATTGCAAACTTCAATTCGGTACCTGAATAATTGCAAACTAATACCAGTTAGTATGTTAATTCGGAACAAAATCTAAAATCATCTCAACCTGTACAGACTCCACAAGGACATCCATGCATATTCAAACTGATTTTCACCTTGACCTTGAAACGCTAAGAAGAAGCCAATCTGCAGATTATGGTCAACATAAAAGTTTAAGCAACAAATATAATCCAAATAGGATTTGGCAACACTTCAAAAGCATTTGAATCTCATGCTTCTCATAAAAAAAATTAAAAGAAAGAAAACTCAAAATCCTTCCATGCAAAATTTATATTTACTGTACCTTCATTGACGAATCTAGAAAAAAACCAACTCAGAAACACCCTAGTGTTTCTGCAGGGGCTGTTTGGATGCTTGCAGGGGTTGTTTGGATGCTGCAGGGGCTGTTTGAGCGAGATACCTTAAAGATTCACGATTTGGGACGAGATCCGTTAATCAATCGCTGGTTTGTATTTGATTTTGGTTGCGATTTGGGTCGACGTATTCGAGAGAACCGCCGGAAGCGACGGAGGGGAGCGAACGATTGGTGGACGGTAGAGGGAACAATGGAAGATGGAGCTGGTGAAAAAAAAGGGTAAATAAACCCTACTTTACACTTCAACTTACATGAAGAAAAGGATGGGAAACCAAAATTTTCAATCTTCTTTTCATTTTTTATAATTTGTTCTTAAAATTATATTATTTATATTTAAAACTAAATATTCTATTAATTAAAAACTAATTAATAAAACTAAATATTTTATTAATTAAAAATTAATTAATAAAACTATATATATATACATATATATTACGTGTATAGGTCTGGGACTGAAAACGAAGACCGAAAATCGAAGCATATGTATAAATTCGATTCGGTTCGGTAGAACGGTTCTCTAGTCTCATCCCTACCTGTGACACCAATATGTTTTCGTGTATAGGGTTGGCATAGATAGATATAGTATGTATGTAGTAGTGGTTTGTATGCAATAGATAAGTCCACTAATGTCCATTAAAGCTCAATAATATTCGTTAAAGTCTAATTGAACCGAATAAAGTCCAATAGATTCATTAAAGCCCACTAAAAAACGTTAAAGCCCAATTGAACCGAAAAAGGCCGAATAGATTCATTAAACGCCAAGTCGCCACTAAGATCAATAGTATCCGTTAAAGCCTAGTTGAACCGAATAAGACCCAATAGATTCATTAAAGCCCACTAAGAATCGTTAAAGCCTAATTGAACCGAATAAGGCCCAATAGATTCATTAAAGCCCACTAAGAACCGTTAAAGCACAATAGTATTCGTTAAACCCAATTGAACCGAAGGCCAAATAGATTCATTAAATACCACTAAGATTAATTAAATCACACTAAGATCAATAGAATCTGTTAAAGCCCAATTGAAGCGAATAGAGCTCAATAGATTCGTTAAAGACCACTAAGATTCATTAAATCCCACTAAGATCAATAGTATCCGTTAAAGCTCAGTTGAACCGAATAAGGCCCAATAGATTCAATAAACCCCAACAATACGCGTTAAATCCCAATTGAACTGAATAAGGCACAATAGATTCATTAAAAGCCTACTAAGAATCGTCAAAACCCAATAATATGAAAGCCCAATTAAACTGAGTAAATCCCAATAGATTCATTAAAGCCTATTAAGAGCTGTCAAAGCCTAATAGTATATATTAAAGCTCAATTGAACCGAATAAGGCCTAGTAGATTCATTAAATACTATTAAGATTCATTATATCTCATTAAGATCAGTAGTGTCTGTTAAAGCCTAATTGAACCGAATAAGGCCCAATGGATTCATTAAAGCCATTAAGAACCGTTGAAGCCCAATAGTATCCGTTATAGCCTAATTGAACCGAATAAGGCCCAATAGATTCATTAAATAGCACTAAGATTCATTAAATCACACTAAGATCAATAGTATCCGTTAAAGCCTAGTTGAACCGAATAAGGCGCAATAGATTCATTAAAGCTTACTAAGATCGATTAAAGATCCAGTGACTGTTAATCAACCTCATAGAACCTTCATGTGCTTCAATGACTCTTAAGTAACTATATTGGACGTTCATCGGTTATAACCGTTAAAACTCAATAGAATCGAATAAGGCCCACTATATTCATTAAAACCCAATAATAGCAATTAAATCATAATTAAACCGAATAAAAGGTCCAATACGTCCATTAAAGCCCAATAATACCCGTTAAAGTCAATTGAACCGAATAAGGCTCAATAGATCCATTAAAATTCAATTGAACAAAATAAAGCGCAATATGTCAATTAAAAAGTCCCCCGCTAATTATTTTTATATATAAATAATTAAAATCCGTCGAAATGTAAAAAATATTTTTTTGGAAGAAAAAAAATAAACTAAAAATAAAAAGTATTTTTAAATAAATAATTGAATTCCGTTGGAAATCGCCGTCGGAAATTGCCGTCGAAAAAACCCTTTTATTTAGTAGTTCGAAATAAATTTTTTATTTAGTAGTGATCTAAATAAATTTTTTATTTTTGGAGACCATACGTCATCCCTACTAATTATGAATTAAAAAAATTTTAGATAATCAAAATAAATAGTCACTTTTTGGAGACTATATGTTGTCTCTAACTTTTCATATTATTGGCGCCTTTGTAAATTTGGGGGGGGGGGGTAATTTCCCGCTAAATCATTAGAGACGACTTGTGGTCCTAAATGTTGAAAAGATGCTAGTGTTGTCCGTTTATATATTATTAATTGTTATTTGCTAAGTATTGATTTTAGTTTCTTAAGTATCAACTAGTTTAACATTTAATTGTCATGGATAAAATTTTATTTTTGGAGACCACATGTCGTCTCTACAAATTATGTATTAAAAAAATAGATAATCAGAATAAATTTTACTTTTTGAAGACCACATCTTGTCTCTACAAATTATGAATTAAAAAGAAAATAGATAATCAGAATAAATTTTACATCTTGGAGACCACTTGTTGTCTTTGTATTTTCAGATTTTTGGCGCTCTTAGTAAATTTGGGGGACCATTTTCTCGCTAAGTCATTAGAGACGACTTGCGGTTGTAAATGTTAAAAAATATGTGGTTTTTTTGAAAAAGAATACAGAGACAACAAGTTGTCTCAAAAAGTCTACTTTTAGAGACCACACGGTGTGGTCTCTAAACATTTGGTCTTTAAAAGTAACTTTTCTTGTAGTGGCGATATATGGCAATGTTGTGCTCTTTTAACCAAAACCAATAGTTCAATGGTCAACGCCAATCGATCCAATGTTATACGATGCCCAGGATGGATTCTTCTAACCAAAATCTGTTGTCGATTCTTCAATCTAAGCTAACATCAATTTTGAAGAACCCAGTTCAGAATCGTAAATTTAGGTTTTTCATCTTCTTTTTCAATTTTTGATATTATTCTTCAAAACCATAGTTCAATCAAGCTTTTGATTTTAGGGTTTTTATTTATGATTTTGTATTTTTTTTTGTAAGATTCAATAAGATTCTTTGATTTACATATGATTGTTACTTTTTTTTAAGGAAACATGATTTGCTAAGTTGTTAATGTGGTTGTTTGTTGATGCTCATGATGTCATTTTTCTTTATTTTTCATTGTTTGATTTGTTCAGCGGTCAACCCCCCAAAATTCAGAAAAATCTCTGAATTTTTTCTCAGAGACCAATCCTGTTCCTGAAGAGGTTGTCATACCTCCAAGAACAATAGATAAAGGAATTCTTGGTCCTATTCCTGACAAAGTCCCTTCTATCTCTCTGAAATCTTTGAATTCCAAACCTTATAAATATAGGAAGTGCTATCACTGTGGTGAAACTATTCACATTGCAAGTAAGTGTCCTAATGCTACTAAAGCTGATAAACTAGCTTACGGAAAGAAAGTAGCTCAAGCTGATAAATCAGCAAGAGTGAAATCCACCAAGGTTGCAAAACTAACAAAGGTGAAGATATCCACTGAAGAAAGTTCTTCAGCAAGTAGCACCTCCGCCACTCCTTTCACTAACAAGGCAGGACCCATAGTAATATGGGTACCTTCAAACAATTAATCTCTTTGTTGTATGCAGAGTGCTAAAGGTATCTGGTATCTCGATAGCGGATGCTCAAGGCACATGACTGGCATAAAATCTTTGCTCTCTGACTACAAAGAAGAAGCTGGTCCATCAGTGACCTTTGGTGGAAATGGCAAAGGATACACTAAAGGCTATGGAATCTTGTCCAACGAAGCCACCTCGTTTAGTCGAGTTGCCTACGTTGAAGGAATAAAGTACAATCTCTTAAGCGTTAGTCAGCTATGTGACAAGGATTTCAAAGTTCTATTCCTAAGGAATAGATGTGCTGTCACTAACTGCAATGATAAGCTTGCCTTAACAGGCAAAAGAGTTGAAAATGTGTACGTAATCGGTATGAATAGTTCTCACTCTAAGAACATGTGCTTCATCTCAAAAGCATCCTCTGATGTCAATTGGTTATGGCATAAAAGACTCTCTCATCTAAACTTTAAGACAATTAACGAACTGTCTCAAAAGGAACTTGTCAGAGACCTCCCAAATCATAGCTTTGCAAAGGAATCTCTTTGCTCAGCATGTGAAAAGGAAAGCTGACAAAAGCATCTTTCAGATCTAAAAAAGTTTCTTCAATAACCTCACATCTTCAGCTACTCCATATGGATCTCTTTGGACCTGTCAATGTCCAATCTATATCTGGAAAGAAATACACTCTTGTGATTGTTGATGAATATTCCAGATACACATGGGTATTCTTTCTTCGATCCAAAAGTGACACCCCTGATGTGATAATCTCTTTTATCAAAAGGATGGAAGTTTTGAACAATCTAACTGTTCGTTCCATGAGAAGTGATCATGGTACTGAATTCAAGAATATTACTTTGATGAAAAAGGTATCTCTCACAACTTCTCTTCAGTAAGAACTCCTCAGCAAAACGGTGTTGCTGAAAGAAGAAACCAAACTATCATTGAAGCAGCTCGCTCAATGCTCAGCGAATCACGTCTTCCAACTCAATTCTGGGGCGAAGCTGTCAATACAACATGCTTTACTCAGAATCGATCCCTGATTGTGAAACGATTCAAGAAAGCCCCTTATGAATTATTTCATGGAAGAAAACCTACTCTGACTACGGGGTATTAGCAGCCGTTTCCAGCTGTTGTTCCCCTCCCAAGGGCAGGTTCTTATGCAGTATCTTCACATCTTTGGATGCAAATGCTACATTTTAAATGACAGAGATCATTTGGGAAAGTTCGATCCAAAAGCTGATGAAGGAATATTTCTTGGATACTCCTCTGTATCTAAATCCTTCAGAATCTTCAACAAACGAAGACAACATGTTGAAGAATCCATGCACGTCAATTTTGATGAATCCCGTACTACCCTTACTTCTCCTATCCCTGAAGAAGATGAAGAATTGAATGCATGGATGAAGTCTCACTATGGGGAACCTGGAACTTATTTCAACAATCAATCTCATGCTGAATTAAGTGATGATGGAATCCCTGAAATACCCACTAGCAATGATCCATCTTCAGGGATCAGTGTTACTCCTCTCAATCAGATTCCTCCTTCTGATGCCTCTCTTGGAAATTCCTCAGTGAATAATCAAGCTTCATCCTCTGCAAATCAATCCTCTGAGTCTCCTCAATTGATTTTAAATGATGAAGTACCTGTTGCTGAAACAACAAGTATTATCCCTGAAGAAGAAGAAGAACAAGTCGCTGAATCTGCCGTTGATCTCTCTCCTCAACCACCAGCTCAGCGATGGACTACAAATCATCCGATAAATCAGATTATTGGTGATTCTAATGCAGGTATCAAAACATGTAGAGGTACAGGTAATATATGTCACTATGTTAACTTCATCTCTCTCTCTGAACCTAAAAAGATAGATCAAGCTATCTCTGATCCTAGCTGGATTTCAGCTATACAAGAAGAACTAACTGAGTTACGTAGAAACAAAGTTTGGAATCTTGTTACAAGACCCTCTGGTAAAACAGTGATTGGAACCAAATGGGTGTTTAGAAATAAGCTAGATGAAATCGGGACTGTTATTCGCAATAAGGCTAGACTTGTCACTCAAGGATACAGACAGGAAGAAGGTATTAATTACGATGAAACCTTTGCACCGATAGCTCGTTTAGAAGCTACACGACTTTTCTTAGCTTATGCTGCCCATAAAGACTTCATAGTTTTTCAAATGGATGTTACAAGTGCTTTTCTAAATGGGAAACTCAGCAAGGAAGTTTATGTTGAACAACCCCCTATTTTCTCAGACCCTAACCATCCTGGTTATGTTTTCAAACTTGAAAAAGCTCTTTATGGGGTTAAGCTTGGTATGATACTCTTTCCAAATTTCTTCTTAAAGAAAAATTCATTCGTGGAAAATTTGACGAAACTCTCTTCTTAAGAAAATATAAAGGTCATACTATACTCGCTCAAATATATGTCGATGACATCATTTTTGGTTCCACAAGACCAACTCGTTTTGCTGCAAGAATGCAAAAACAATATAAAATGAGTATGATGGGTGAACTAACGTATTTTCTAGGTTTGCAGATAAAACAATCTGACAAAGGAATCTTTATTTGTCAAAGTAAATACGTTAAAGATATGCTGAACAAGTTTGATATGAATCAATGCTCAGCGATGAAGACTCCTATGGCACCTCCTCTGACTCTGAATAAGGACCCTAATGGGAAACCTGTAAATGTCACCGCCTATCGAGGGATGATTGGGTCTCTGCTATATCTCACAGCAAGTAGACCTGATATCATGTATTCTACATGTCTTTGTGCTCGGTATCAAGCTGAACCGAAGGAATCTCATCTCATTGCTGTAAAGCGAATCTTCAGATACCTGAAAGGAACCCCTAATCTGGGTCTTTGGTATCCCGAAGGCTCAGAATTCGATCAAATTGGTTACTCTAATAGTGATTTTGCAGGTTGCAAAATAGATAGAAAGAGCACCACTGGTGGGTGTCAGCTACTAGGTGGTAAATTTATTAGTTGGACAAGTAAAAAGCAAAATTCTGTGTCCACCTCCACCGCTGAAGCTGAATACGTAGCCGCTGGAAGTTGTTGTGCTCAAATCCTTTGGATGAGAAATCAACTTAGAGACTATGATCTCATGCTCTCCAAGATCCCTATTTATTGTGATAGCACTAGTGCTATTTCAATTGCCAACAATCCTGTTCTTCACTCTAAAACCAAGCACATTGACATTCGGTATCACTTTATCAGAGATCATGTGATGAATGGTGAAATTGAGCTTCATTTTGTACCCACTGAATATTAGCTCACTGATCTTTTCACCAAGCCTCTTGATGAAACTAGATTCAATCTACTCATCAGTGAACTTGGTATGTTGAACGCTGAATAATCTTTACTCAACTAAACAACAAATAGTGATACAAATAAAGTCTTCTATTACCATTCGATGAAATCTGATTCAGCAATATCTATACTTTCTCACTCAGGTATTATCTTCTATACCTTATAGCTCCCTGACTTTTCCTTAATCAGGGAATGAATCTAAAAAGATAAAACTCATCACTAACAATCCTTTATTGTTTTTGATGAAGATTTTAAAAGATAATGATTAATCTTTCCTAATGGATAATTATCATTATAATTTTAAAAAATAAGAAAAGGACACGTCAGACCTTTTCTGGCACAAGACGGACCACGACGTTTCCTTTCTAACTTCTTTCTAGGGACGTGCGTCAGGTCATCATTTCTTTTTCAAAAAGCTAAAACCGTCGTTTAGCTATCCTTTTCTCTCTCCTCATGCTATTTAAGCAAATCATTGCCTCATTTCCTTCTTTACGCTCTCATAACTTCCAAAAGGCAAGGATTTTCTCTTGATTCTCAAAGTTTTCTCAAGAACACCAAGAACACACATTTGTGCGTTTTTCTTCTCGAACTTCACTAAGGTTTGATCTAACTTTACACATTAATCTGGAAACATCTTGTTTCACTTCTCCTTACTTTTCTTATATTCAAAACAAAAAATCTAGGGTAAATAAAATAAAAAATCTGGATTAAACTTCAAAACCCTGTTCTAAGTTTTTTCCTTAAGAACAGAAGACATTTTTTGTTTAATCCATCTTTTATATTCTATATCTAAATTTTTTTATATACCAAACCTTTTAAAACATTTGGTATTTTATTTGTTTTTCTACCACAAATATTTTGATATTGTTCATCGAAACACTTGTTTCTTTTCTCCTTAAATTTGGTATTCTTTATACCAAACTCTGGTTTATACATTTTGTATTAAACCATGATTTTTCTATTTGGTGTTCCCATCTATGCAACAGAAATGGCCTCATCAAGCAAAGTTGCTGAATCTACCCACGTCGCTGATACTCTGGTTGCTGCTGCGGTCTGCCATTTTCCTCTGGAACAAGAAACATTCAAGCCCTGCAACTATCTTGCCCTGGTGGACATCCCTGCTGAACGTCCACAATTCGCTGAAGGTGCTACTTTCATCAAGGCTTTCCCGCTGATTTATGACTTTTTTCACAACCCCATTGGCATCTCCTCTCACCTACAAGCCCTATGGTACACGGCTCACTGTACCACCTGTACCACTGATAAGGGCAAAGAACTCCCTGCAATTGGCTTTACCATTCCCACTCTCGGCCACTTCACCTTCACCTCTGGATTCTTGAGGCAGGCTCTTCGCCTCCCTACTCGTGGCAAGAATGAAAAGTGGGCCGCTGAACCTTCAAAGCAGCATATCGACTCCTTCTTAGACTCCATTGGATACGCATGGGAAAACAGCTCTCTGAATACCATCGGTTCCAAGTTGGAAAAAAAGCGCTTACCTGCTCGCTGGCAATATATCTTCACTCAGGTCATTCAGTGCCTGGGATCCAAGACTGGATCGCATGATCAGGCCAACAAGCACTTTCAAGACATGGGTTTTGCTCTCTGCACGGGCTACAAGATGAACTTTGCTGATTATATCTTTAGTGATATGTACAATAGGGTGAAAGCTGCAAATAGGCACTCTGTCATCCCCTACCCAAGATTCTTCGCAACTGTCATGGAGCATGCCTTCGGGGATGAGTATCCCAAGACAGCCAACCACTCTTTCTCAATGGTGGGAAAGAAGTCCCTGGACATTGAGGAAAATCCAGGTGATGCTCCCTTACCACGTACATGCTGACGATCATTGGAGCCCCTGCTTCAGTGTCTAGCTCACTGAGAAACCCATCAGTGAGTATCCCTGACACTTCTGCCCCCAAAAGAAAACAACCAATCGATGGTCACAAAAAGACCATCGCAACCAAACAAAAGAAGCCAAGGGTGGTGGTCTCTCAAAAGACTACTCTCTCTCATTCTGGTGTACTACCAACACCATCCGCTGCCCTAGCTACTTCAACGGTTTTCTCTTCCGTTGTTGCTTCTTCACCGCTACCACCGCATTCAACGACTACGGTCACTGAAAGTGTATTAGTCAGCTCCGCTGAAGCTGTATTAGGTAATACTTTCACAGCCTTCTACTCTTCTTTTATCCACTCTTCTTTGGTCCTCACATCAACAAATGATTCAGAGATAGTTGTCCCTATCTCTGATGATGCTGAAACGCACGCAGTCCAAGCCTCGGTGTTGTTTCGACACTCTGAGTTTTGGAAAGCCAGTCATTCTAAGACACTGGCTAGTGATCTTCATGACACTACCTCTGCACAAGTGGTCCCTGAGAGTAATCCTCATGATGCTCTCAAGGGTAATAATATGCCTACTCATCCGTCATCTAACCCAGAGCTCTTTTTGGCTGCTCTGTCTATGTTGTCACCAGTGCCCCTCCTCTCTTCACCACTGCGACAACCACAACTACCACCAAGGCTGCTGCTCCTCCTCTCAGCAAGGACAAAGGGAAATCTCCTCAGCAACCACGATCCTCTGCCAAGCTCATGGAAGTCAAGACAGAGAAGGGTGCTCCCAAACTTCCTCCCTGCCCTGCTGAACTTTCCCCCATTATTCTTCCTAGTCCTACATTCCCTGCCATTGACTTTCTAGTCAAGGAATGTGCTCTCACCAGGGCTAAGGTAGAGCATCTACAGAAGTCCGCTGAATTCATCTTCCGAACCGTGGTTGGGACTCCAGGGATCAAGAGCTCTGTCAGCAATATGCTCACTTACATCGAGTCCCTGAAGGAAGACAATCGGACACATGGTCAGTCCATTGCCCGTCTAGAGAAGAAGGTGGATGATCAAAATATGGTGCTTGAGTCTATCCAGAAGACTCAATCCGACATGATGCAGTTGCTGACAAAGCTCTCTAAGTCTGGTTCCTCTTTCTCCACTGCTGATCGGACATCCCTGAATTCGGTCCTTCAGCACCAAGAACGCCATGAAAACAAGCTGAAGGACATTCAGGCAAATGTACGCATGCTGATGGTGCATTGTCTCCCTGCTGACAACATTAAGGGGGAGAGATGTGCCAAAGAGTTCGCTGACGACATCATTGCGGAACATAATGTCACCTTTCTTGCTAATAAAATTTCTCCATACACCAAGCATGCAGAACCTTCCCTCACTGAAGGTTTAGTGGAAGAAGAAGAAGAAGAAGATGATGATGATGATGAAGATGATGACATCCCTCACTATAGGGGAGCTAATGATGATGACGATGACGATGATATTGGGAGTGCTTTGGAGCACTTCAAAATGTCAAGGCCAGAAGTCTCTCATCAGGAACCTTTGGGGGACGGAGAATCTCCTTCTCAGGGACAGCCCGGTCCCTCAGGCAAAGGAATGACATGGTAGAACTTGATGCCACTATCCCTATATCTGAGGGGGAGACCACTATCGAGGTATCTCTTCCTCTTATTCTCCTCTCTGCTCCAATCTCTGAACCTCCCACATATCCCTCTTTTTCACCACCAAATTTTGGCTCTGACAAAACTCCTTCTACCTCTCCTTCTCTTAGTGAGCCCAGTCCCCCAAAGGACTCCACTTTTTGGAAGGAACCTTCATTTGAAGAGAAGTTTGTGTACATATCTGACTCTGACTCTGAAGCTGAAGAAGGCCTCATTCCAAGACTCTAAAGATGAAGAGACCACTAATAAGCGAGCCTGAAGAGGAAGAAAGGCGAATAAACTTCTTAAATGAACTCGAAGCCAAGAGAATAAAGTTGCCCTCTGCTGAAATAGAATGTCCAACTCCTGTCAGCATGGTGGATGACTTCTATTTCCTATCGAAGGAGGAGAGAGCACAAGCACTTGAAGCTCAAAGAATAAGGGATGAAAAGATGAAACAAACAGAGAGTGATCTAGAGCTTGCAAAAAGAATACTCAGGGAGGATGCTGCTAAAGACAAGGCGAATAAGGTGCTGATCGACAAAAGCCAAAGAGTCGCTGAAGCTCTGGCACAAAAGGAACTTAATGAAGAAAATATCAAAGTGAATCCCATCCTCGCTCAAGAAAAAATCCTAAATGCTCTAACCAATGAAGAACCAAGCCACAGAGAAAAAGAACTGCGCTGGTGTACTGAAAGATTCAATTATGTCTGATTCAAAAATCATTCGAACAACGATCGAAGGACGTCCTTCCAAAAGGTATGGACTGAAGGTATTTGTTCGAATGTACAGACATGCGAATGCTGAAAAAGAAGAAGCAAAGTTCTTAAAGTTCTATCGATACTCTGAATGGTTAAAAATCAGAGATGCCATTCAGGGTTCCAAATCAAAGTTTAAAGATGTGGTGGAAAGGTTGTTGGATCAACTTCTTCAGAGGATGTCACAACATGTACAAGTTCCGCCTCTCCCTGAGCCTACAAGAAATAGAAGATCTAATGCTGAAGGAGGCTCATCTTCCAAAAGTGATCATGAAACCAATTTCAACTACGAAAGTATTCTCGGTCATCTGGAAATTCCTAACATCTCAATGCTAAGAGTCTCTCTCCCTCAAGACAGAAAATATGAAGAAAATGAAATCATCATCTTCCCTGAACCTGGCATGGTTTTCTTGGATAATGATGGTTTCCTAGGGCTCTTCAGAAACAGCGAGGTCAGCAAAGCTCCATCAGCCTTCATCAAGATCATGCATCACTACTGCTGGTCAGATGATTCGCTGATGAATCGACAGAAGAGGCTCTATAAAAATGAAATACGAAGAAGACATGCAAATCTCTAATAAATATATAGTTGTATTTTCTTTGTATCATTCTTCAGTGTATTGTACTTCCCTTTACTAACTAATTTGTAATTTCATTATTTATGTAATGTCTTCAGATTATTAATGAAATTTCACATGAAGTACTCTACTCCAACTGTGTACTGAAAAGATCCCTGAAAAAATAGTAAATGGGACAATGAACATAAGAGTTCTAACTTCTTTACATATCTCCTTACTCACTGATATTTCTCTCTGAAATTTAAATCGGTGAATGTACTTAAGGCATCTACTTGTAAAAATTGTGTTTTCATATCCTTATAAATGAAACTCAATGGATATAATAGATTAGCTGAAAAAGATCTCACAGATTAGTACTTCAAATTTTTTTCTTAATTATTTCTTAAGTCCTTACTAATCCCTTCATTTCTCATATTATTTAATCATAATCAAATAGGGGAGATTGTCGATCATAACTCCTCTCAGTGATTTGAATATGATTCCTCTTTACACTTAGTGAAATTCCTTGTTTAAGTTTAAGTTCAAATTCAGCGATAAGCACACGCTGACTATCATCAGCGATCGATGAAGATCAAGAAACCTTAAGCTTAACACTAAAGATCTGAAGATCAGCGATCACACCAAATGATCATTCAACGAAAGTCAAAGACCAAGCTGAAGAAAGAGATAATCAGCTACGTGACTTGAAGCGGTTCAGCGATAACAAAGATTATCTATCCAAGTGTGAAGTCTTGTGAAGCCTCAGCGATACTGAAAGTTCATCCTTGAAGATTCAGTCTCAGCGATCAAATGAAGCTTCTCATACAAGATTAACGTTGACCTTATCCTCGATGCACAAAAGACAAACCCTATACCGTGTCAGAAAAGGACGTGCGAATTGTCTCTTATGTCCCCATCATATCTGATACGGTACTGTTCAAATATGGCCAAAAACATGGCTGTATTATGAGTAAAGGACAAGTCTCCTATGGATGCTTGCCACGTAGCATATACCTTTTGTCTTGCATTTAATGCAAACGGGTATAAATAAGATGAAGATATCTTCTTCATCTATGTGCATGCTGCTTTCTTTCTTCAACCTTCTGTATTTCCATCTTACTTCTTTCTTGTGCATCAATCTTAGTGATTTCTTAAGTTGCAATAGAATAGGTTAAAATTTGTTCTAATTCCGATTGTAACTGTAAATTTGTTTATGCAATATAAACTCATTTAAAATCTAAAAATCTGTGTGTTTGTATTCAACCAGCCCTTCTACAAACTGTTTCGATATCCAAGAACTTATGTAGACTCCTTAGGGACCGACAATTTGCATTTCACCCATGGTCCCTCCACTTAACAAAGTTAGTTAGCAACTGTTAGGAAGGACTAACCGGTCTTTGAACATACTATATGGACCAAAAGTGTAATCTACTCTAAAATTTAATTTTGTTCACTCTTTTTTAAAAAAATTATTAAAAAATTATTTTATATATCTAATTACAAATCAAATTTCTTAATTGTTTTATATATCCAATTATAAACTTGAAATTTATAATTTTTTAACGCTATTTTTTTGTGAATTTATCTTGATTTTCTTTGAAATTTTTTAAACTTATTTTTTTTAATTGTTTCATATTATTTTTTATATCAAATTTCTTGATTTTCATTTTTTTTAACTTATTAAAAATATTTTATACATCCAATCACAAATCAAATTTCTTAAAATAAAATGCATATTAAATAAAAATCTTTACATATATTTAAAAACTATTTATTCACACTAAAAAGTTAGCGCTAAAAATCTCAAGTTTACAAAAACTAAAGAAATCAAAATATATTTACATATCTTTTGGGTGAAAATTGAAATACGTAAGCAAAATATTGAAAATAATTCGGTTACTGTGAGATTATTTATATATAAAAAATTTATTACTTTGTTGTTATTTTAATTATTGGTATTCTTTTATATAAAATAAAATTTTTATTGGCAAACTATTTTAATTATTAAAGATTTTATTTTATTTTGCCATCTTGCTTCAATTCTCTTGTTGTTATTTTAGTAGTGTCATACTAACCGAATTTTATTTAAAATATTTTTTTTCACATATTACAATTTTCAACTTAAAAGATATGTGAATTTTATCTTGCTTTCTTTTGTTTTTGTAAACTTAAGATTTTTTAGCGCTAATTTTTTCTGTTAATAAATTAGTTTTTAAATATATATAAATATTTTTATTTAATATGTGTTTTATTTTAAGAAATTTGATTTGTGATTGAATATATAAAAAAAATTCAAAAAAAATGAAAATCAAGAAATTTGATGTAAAAAATATATGAAAGAATTAAAAGAAAAAAAGTTAAAAAAATTCACAAAAAAATAAAGATAAATTTAAAAAAAAACATAATGTTAAAAAATTATAAATCTGAAAGTAAACTACAAATTTCGTCCCTGTGGTTTGGTGCTTATAACGATTTTCGTCCTTGTGGTATAAGGCTTTTTTCGTCCCTATGGTTTGTATTTCACTATGTTTTTCGTCCTTCATCCTTAACAAAGTTAATAAAATTCTGTTAACTGACGGTCATCATACTTTTTTTCAACAAAATAAAGGACCAACTCTATAAAAATTGACATATCCAAGGACCAAATCCGTATTATTATATTAAATATATGTTATATAATTGTTCTTTTATTTTTTTAAGCCTTCATCTTCTCCATTTAAAAACCCTAACTAAAAATCAAGAACAACAAATATAACTCAAAATTAAAATTTATTATAACTCCTAACTCAAAATCAAGATCAATCCAATTTATCCAAAATCTAACTCAAAATTAAGAATAGTCAAAAACCCAAACTTTGAATCAAATCCTCTTGTTACAAATAAGTACTTATGAAGATCCAAGGTGGAAATCATGATCTGGGTGTAGATGATCGAGGTAGGCTGGTCTAAGTAGAAGAAGATCCAAGGTGCAGGTATGAAGATAGCCATAGTAAAACGGAACTGGGTTGGAGAAGATGAACAATGTTGAAGTATGAAGATGAACCCTAACTATATCCTCATCTGATATATCTCTAACCTGCAAAACCCACGGCCAAAATGCCTAAAACCCTAGAAAACAAAAACCCAAATGAAGAATCTACAGATCCGTCTCTATAAGACAAAAAAACGTAGATCAAGAGGAAGATGGAATCAAATGTTGGGTTGTTGGATCTGTCAGCAGCGATGGAGATATCTGTAGGTGGCAGGTTTTAATTTTGGGTCTGCCGAAAATGGAGCTCTCTGTGGGAGAGAATGGTGGATGCTGCCGGCGAGAGGTTGCTGTTGTCAGCGAGTGGTGGCTGCTGCCAGCATGTGGTTGCTGCCGACGAGTGGTGGCCGCTGCCGGCGAGTGGTGGCCGAAGTTAAAGCCGTGGGGTTGCATCCCAATCTGTTTTATATATAATTATACACTCTTTCTATATATATATATATATGCCCTTTCTATACATACAGACGTATTTAATTCTATTTCCATGTATATACTCTTTCCATATATATAAGTAATTAAAAATTCTAAACTAATGAAAATTGTTAATTAATAGTAAATTACATATTTGGTCCCTGTAGTCTGGAAAATGATAAGAATACTTATTAAAAACACCATCCTTCATTTAACGGGGTTTTTTTTAACAAATTTAACTTGAGGGACGAAAAAAGCAACCAAATGCAAACCACAAGGACGAAAAAGCAGTTTTTAAACCACAGGGACGAAAATCATTATAAACACCAAACTACAGGGACGAAAATCGTAATTTACTTTAAATATGAAGTTTATAATTGCATATATAAATAATATATAAAATAATTAATAAATTTGACTAATAATTGGATTTATAAAATGATTTTTTAATAATTTTTTTTAAAAGGGTGAATAAAATTAAATTTAAGAATAGACTATAGTATGTTCAAAGACCCATTAGTTTTTCCTAACGGTTGCTAACTAACATTGTTAAGTGGAGGGACCATGGGCAGTGAAAATGAAAAGTTAAGGACCACTAGTGTAAATAGTTTGTTTTAGGGACCATATCCAAAATTTGAGCAAACCACAGGGACCACCGGTGTAATTCACTCTTTAGGTTATCTGATACTACTATAAAAATGATAAGGTTAAAAAAATGGTTGTATTAATTAAGGAGTAGAACATGCTTGGAAAATTAAAAAATAGGCTTGACTAAATATATGTTATGGTGAATATTTGTTTCTCAAGAAAATCTAAACAACTGTATTTTTATAGTTTTTTTAAAACTAAATCATCCATAAATCTATGTATTTATATAAATAAAAAACTTGAATGGAGGATTGGTAACAACCAAATTTAAGAATTCTCAAATATTAACTTATGGAATGTTTTAGATTGTCCCACATTGTTAAGGAGATGATAAATTAGAAAATGTGATGACTATATAAAGGAGTAGAAAATGGATTGGGAAATTAAAAAGTGGTTTGGTTAAATATGCATTTTTGTCATATTGTTTTCCAAAAAATTATATTTCTATAAGACAATTACTAAATCATCTATAAATCATAAATATATTTTTATAAATGAAAACATCTTGAATAGATGATATGACACAATCTGATATTAAGAATTCTCAAATATTGAGTTGTGACTTGATTTTGGTTATGTCATATTGCCACAGAGATGATTAATTAGAAAAAAGAGATTCTTATTTAAAGGAAGACAAAAAAGATTGTTATTTAAAGGAGTATAAGATAACTTGACAATTAAACAGTGGGTTGGCTCAATATGTATTTTGGTCACCATTAATCTACAATATATATATTTCTATAACAAAAAAAAACTAAAGGGCTGTCTGACAGTTGCTGAATGGCTTGGTGAAAAATGGTTAAAAGACTTTTATCATATAGAGCAAAATGTTTGGTAATTGTTCAAAACTAAATTAGGGCTTTTAATGGTTAAGGGAGATCCAGGATACAAATTGATTAAGAGTTTTTAGAACCATTAAAAGACAAACTTATTTTCTTTTCAAACATGATTCACCTCTTAGCAATTCAAAGATTGTGTCTTAATGGAACTGTTAAGAGGAAAACAAACAACCCTAACTAAATCATCTATAAATCTGTATTAAGATTTTATAAAAAAAGGATGACGTAACACAACCAAATTCGAGAATTATAAAATGTGGAACAGTAGTTTGATTTTGGTTTTCTCACATTAGTTAAAAAATTACATTCATTATTGTTCTACTTCAATATTTTCTAATAAAATATTATCGTCACCGTGCAATGCACCGTGCCGAGCACTATACCTTTTATCTTAACATACTAACATTTTTTGTAACAATAAGTTCTCGTCACCGTGTATTCGTGGTGCCACACACTAGTATATATATATATATATATATATATATAATATGAATGGTGTCATGATGTCTAACGAAGCAGTCATCCTTAGCCATACATACATCCAAGGCCGTTTAGGGGGAGGACGGGCCGGACTTACGTCTAGAGTCCACAAGAAATACGGGTTTAATTTTTTTAGTATATAATAGTAGTTCAAAAAAATTATAAATATAAGAGACACAATTTTTAAGTATCTAATAGAACTCTAAAAGAATTTAGTATTATATTTACTTATTAAGGGATCAACATATATTAATTAATTACATTGGAGAATAAATTGTAACATTCATTTCTATAGTATTGGTCATTGTTTCTCTAAGTTTTTTTTATCTAATACCAAAATCTAAAACCATTTCTCTTAAAAACCTTGATATATTCTCCATCATTCATCTCCCACCAACTTTTATGATTATTTCATCCGCATGAATTCTATTTTTGTATTAAAATATAGTAGATTTCTTGTTATTAAATAAGAAAACCCCTATCTTTTGAAAAAAGTTACCGAACATATGAGATGGTCCAACAAAGGAAATGAAGGGAAAAGGAGTAAAGTATGTGGAAAGAATCTTGTGTTCTCGAGTTTTTAAAGGAAGGAAATGAAAAGAAAATGAAGAAAAAATAATGTTGATTTTCCTCCCAAAACTTTCCTACCAAATGTAGGAGGAAAGGAAAAGAAATAATTTATAACAATTACCAATGTTTATAAAATTAGGGAAAATTTCATCTCCGTCCTTAAAAACTTCCTATATTACGTATATATCCTTGTAAAATTTGAATCTACGTATATATCCTTCTAAACCTAAAAAACTCATATATATATATATATATATATATCCTTCTCTCTAACTCTGTATTCAATTCTTAAGCATGTCTTTATCTTTTTCTAGTTCTTTCACTTCTTCTGAAATGATATGTTACTCCTAAGGGATGCAGAAGCTTTTGTAGACACTATCGAATCCTCTACACCTCAAACTCTGCAATTGTTAAGTTTATTTTTGATCCAAGCACAGTTTAAGGGGGGGAGCAAGAATCATTGCATAATTCAAGAAGGAGCAACGTCTTGCTATCTAAAGAAGAAATCGTAAGCTACAACTCTTGCAGAAGCAAATTTCTTAAAATTCAAATAGTCGCTCACAGTTTCTGTATACAATCTTTTCTCAAAGACTATACAAAAGCTTCTGGAATGTCTATCGATTCTTCTGCAAATAATCTTAAAAAATTTCAGATGACCATTCAGCACTTCTGGTTATAATTCTTTTTCAATGACTATACAGAAGGTTCTGGAATTTCTATCTGAATTTCTGCAAATTCTCTTTTCGAAAATCTGAGAAGTTTACCACTACTTCTGGTAATACTCTTTTCTCAAAGCATATACAAAAGCTTCTGGTATGCTTATCTCATTTTCTGAATTTCTCACATATTTTAGATAGTTCATTCCTTATCTCTGTACCATATCTTTTCTCAAAGACTATATAGAGACTTCTGGAATGTCTATCAAAATCTCTGAAATGTTGAATTTCTGAACAATTTTTTTTATGAAAAAGTCAAAACTTTCTTCTGGTCCCAAATTGTTTTCATCTGACCAGCTTGATTGCTTTTCATTTTTTTACCTCTGAACTTCGGGTTCCAGAACCACGGTAAGTACTTCCAGAGATGGGGTTTGCACACCATCTCTTCTGTATAGGTTCTATACTTCGTGTTTCTCCTTTGTACTTATCCGCAGGTGACTCAGGAAAGTGACCGTCATGTCTCTACATCTTATCCCTTTGATGACGGTTTCTCTTCCTAACAAGTGGACATGCGTCAAAACCCTGTGGCCCCCTTTACTGAACCGATTTCCACTCCATCACTTGGCGACGCTACACTACCCCAAACACTCGAGTACCTTTCCACGTTCGATTATTTAAACTCGAATTACCTCATCCATTTCACTTTTTCACCATCCCTGCGATTGAGATTTACTTGTGCTCCAAGGTCTACCATTTTCAAAACCTACAACTGCAAATATCCAAAAACCCCAAATCTCACCATGGATGCTCCAAATGCAAACATTGAAAATGTGAATGCTGATGCTCAACTCCAACCATCCACGACTGCTGAAAGTGCCCCTTTCGTCCCCTACCAATAAAGTCAAACAACTTTCAAGTATCCCTTATTACTAGCAACTATGGCGCTGAATTCAGAATCATGATTGAATTTCTGAAGACCCATGCTCTACACCCTGCTCTAACAATCGTTGATACAACTATACATGAGCAATTCGTACAGGAATACTAGCAATCCTGTGAAGTGGGTATCGATGGCAAAGAAATAAGAAGAGACTTTGATGTACCAAACACGGATAATACCTGTGAAGTGAAGATTACTAGAGACAAGATCACCTCACTATTTTCCCTTCCCACTGTCCAAGACCTTCAAATCGCTGAATACGATCCAAATCCCACTACTGATGTTATAGTTGACTTCCTAAATTTTTTGGGGTACAACTAATCCATTAATAGGGTTTCTGAGTTCAAACGTCAATTCCTACCTCCTGTATGGAACGTTCTGGTCTCAATACTGAACAAGGGACTCTTGCATCCATGATCAAGAAAACACCAACATCTTAACAATCATGTATGGGATGTTCTTCAATAGACACTTGGATTATGCAGAACTTTTGTACAGGGAAATCAAAGCCTCTGTCTACAACAAGGTAAATCTTCATGAGAAAGGAAAGCAACTTCACTCGCTGATATTTCCTCGATTCCTTCCACTGTTCATTAGAAGCGCCATAACCAGATATAATATCCATTGTGAAGCTCCTTTCTGCAAATTCAATGTGATAAAGACCCACCGTCCAACAGTGCACACCGCTGGTTATCCAAATGAAAGACCACTCTCAAGGTATATGCTCTCTTCCATCCCTAGCACCTCTCTTATCTTACAACTCTACAGAAATTCTACGCTGGTCTTAACACAGAGACCAGCTACCCCAAAGTTACTAGTATCCTGAATAGAAAACGAGGGGTCGAGTGAGATAGAGTCTGAAAAGACGTTGAGTGACAACTAGAGTGTTTCTGCCCATCCTGAGTGTACTAAAAGAGTGAGTACAGAAGATGTCCAAAGGGACACAATTGAGTGCATCCAACCGAGTCCACCCAGAGCATCCACTTCATCTAGGACTAGGACTGGTGTTCAAGCACCAAGACCTATTGAACAAGGACGGGAGCTCAGTCCAAACCCTAATCCTGACCAAGCCAATCCAGAAGTGCCTCTTCATTCTTCTGGGTCTAGCACATCCGAGGAAACCACATATTCATCTTCTTCCTCTCAACAGGAAGAAGACTCAAATATAAGAGTTCAATCTCCTCAGAACTCGCCACTCAACCCACACTCCGTGGAAGCCTCTGTGGCCCACGATGTTGATTGGAACGAAGTTGTCACGTACATGGCAACTTCTGCTCCATAAGCCTATGAAATTCCGTCAGAGGGGTTAAGGGATCTTTATGCACAACGTACCTCTGTACTTGATATGCATCAAGGTACTCACATCTATATTAACTCCCCGTTCTCTAACATCGTAGAATAAGTTAATGAGATCAGAACATCCAAAGGGGATGCTCAACAGAGTCCCCGAAGACAGGATGGAAGTCCTCCATCAACTCAACGTCGAAACAGGTGATAAAGCAGACCCCTTTAGACGCGAGGGTAAAGCGGCTCCATGTGTTGGAGATACATCGGTTACACCCCCGCCTGAGTTTGTCTCTCAAGCTGCGCTCCAAGATTTTGTAGAACAAACAAAGGGATCCTTGGATGATCTAAAAAGCACAATCAACTCTACCCATTCATCACATATTGCAGAGCTCAACAAGGTTAACACCACACTTGCAGTTGTCAAATCCCAGCAATTAACCATCTCTGAATCTATCACGGTCATCTAAAAAACAATTCAAACCAATGCTAAAGGCAATACAAACTTGGCTAAGGATCATTTCCAGAAGCTTGAATCTGCGTTAAAAAGCAATATAGAAGCAATTACTAACTTGCCCTCTTTACCTACAACTTCTGGATCTTCACAAACACTCTTTGCTAATGACTTCAAAAAGTTCACAGAAGATCTTCAGAAGATGATTGCTTCTGTAGTTCCACCAACTGGCTCCAACCCTTATGCACAAGATCTTGCTGGCTTTCAATCTACATTCATTGATAAATTCACAGTAGTAAATGCCAAATTCATGTCAAAGTCAAAGGCTACGATCAAGGATTTTAATGCTAATCTGGCTAAACCTATACCCATTCAGCTATCAATCAACGAGTCCCCTTTCAATCAGAAGTTAGAGCGTTTCTATGTTTTTGTCATACATATCAATTTCTTCACATTTTTCAAAAAGAAAGTTATAAAGAATCTTAGCGGAAAATTAGATTAAACCATTTACCTATTGCAAATATCTTTATATGTATATGTGTATATATACATGTGTTTTTGTTATATTGACATTGATTTTGATGACATTAAAAAATTTTGTTTAATATATTGACATTGATTTTGATGCTATGTTACTAAACTTAGACGATATTGTCACGTCGATGGAAGTTGTATTCATATAAATGAATGAAACATATATATACCAATTATTTCATATTCGCATCCATTGATCAACCAATTGATTTCAAATTTATATGGATTTATCGTGTTCGTTTATAAATGTTGATAGAAACCATAACTTAAAAACCAACCTTACTTAAAACTCAATTGTTAAACCCTAATCTATAAGTTAACATTTATCCAAGAACGCATTCTCACTTACTTGGATTAAGCTTTGACTCTGGTCTCTAAATTGAACGAATAATATATGTACTTATTTTTTGGTACGTAAACTATAATGTTGCAAGTATTATATATGTATGTATATATATATACATATATATATATATATATATATATATAATTTTATCGAAATAATATATATTAACGGCGAGTTGACGGTTTGGGCTGGGTTGAGTTTTGTTAACCCAATTTCAACCCTCCTAATTAGCGGGTTGGCGGTTTGACGGGTTGGGTTTAATCGGGTTGTTAGCGGGTTGAGTTGGGCCGCTTTTGGCTCCCAAATTTTGAATTCTCGAAGTTTATTCTCTCTTAAATTTGGGGTACTAAAGGAGGAGCATCAAAAAAGTGAAGAATCGTTTCAGAGGTCTAAGGTTAGGCGGGAATACGTCTAGTCCATCCTTTGGCGATTCACATATATGTGAATCTGAGTTTGTTTTTCTACGATGATTTCATATGGGATCTAATGTATATTATCAATATGGTTGGCTCTATGTAAACTTTGTGTTATATGTTATGTGGAATTGGAGGTTGCGCTGACAAGGTCCTCTAATAAAATATTTTCGCCTTAATTCATCTTTTTGATTAGGGTGATACTTCGTATTTTTTTCCATTTGGATGGGTCCTAAAGAAGACCATTCAAATTAATTTCAATAGGCATCGAAGAACTAGATCTAGGTTGGGGAATACTGCTTCCACTTCCGGATGATGGAGCTTTTCTTTTAAGAAAAAATTCCATTTCTCTATCGAAATAATAGCACAATAAACAATTAGCAACCAAACGAAACAACTAACAATTACACATCATTGATAAACTATTAACAATTTTGAACAATTAACAATCAAAGTTCGTCAAACCATAACTTAAAAACAACTAATAATCAACTAAACAATAATCAACTCCCAAAAATTTATCAATTAACAATCCTAAATAGTTAATAAAAAACGATTTTCAACAAACCCTAACTCAAAAAACAACTAAATAAGATTAAATATTTATATATTTACCCATCTCTAATAATTAACAAACAAATAAAAAACAAAAAAGTATACCTTAAGTTTTGGCCGGCAGCAGAAGGCGGAATGCAGTTTGCTTTGATGCACCTGTTGCTCTCGCATAAAAATATGAGAAGCGGGGAATTGAGATTTGAGGAGGTCAAAGGTAAAAAAAATAGAGCTTTAAATTGGATTTTAGGCTTTTTCTATTAGAATGTGGTGGATGGCTTTACAAAAGTAATTTTAACTTAGATTTTGAATTTTTTTTAGGGTAAATATGATGGCTAACGGGAGTCATTTAATTAACATTTTTAATAAAATAAAAATCAACCAATAGTTTGTTATTGGGTCAATTTCTCCCTCCTCTTGTTTAACACCCACCCCTGACTGGGAGGAAGAAAGGATCGGGTGCTAGAGGAAGATAGGTTGAAATGTTGTTTTGGACGAAAAATGTCATGCATACTTCAGGTGGTCATCATACACATTTGAGGATAGGCTATTGATGAGGGAGATAGGTGTCGAGGAAGGGAGGACGTAGAAGTGGGAGGTGACGAGGTGGACGATCGAATTAGGTTGACTTGGAATTAGGTCGTGGGCAGCAACAACAGTAGACAAATAAAGATGTGTGCGAGGGCAGTGGACCCAACGATAGATGTACGGGACATAGGAGCGAGGAAAAGTTCATTTGGCGTCGGGACCTTAGGGCAGGCGAGATGGATCGTGGCATTGGGTTGTTCGAAAAAGGGAGGAAAATTAAACTGATGTTGGAAGTTTGGGTGAAGTGGTGATGCATCTCGACATGAAGCCAGATTCTTGTCCCGTAGAGAGCATCCAAAAAGTCTGAAAGTGGCAGGTCGATCCAGAAAAGTCAACTACGTCGATTTGGGTTAAAAGTACAGCTTTTCGGGTGAAATAAACCTTCAGAGCAAAACACAAGACTAGGTCTTGTGACAAGGGGATTTCAGCCGATTTCAAACGTATAGGGGTCCAAATCGAATGTTTTCTGTTTTTGAACTTATCTAGTCTTCTTTCCTCATTTAAGTTTCTGAATTGGTTTAGGATTCTAGTTTCCTTTTCTTTCTAAGATTTTTAGTCTTTAAATAGGTTGGATAATCTTTATTGCTAATCAGTTTTTGATCAATACAATTTCGAGTTTATCGAATTCTCTCCTACTCATATTTCAGTATTCTTTTCAATCAACAATATAAGAGGTTATCGATTCATCTTCGACATTCTTCAGAATCAACGAAGGTATAAAGCATAATCCGCCACTCACGCTGCATCAGATTGGTATCAGATTCGAAATGATCCTAAGACATGCCACGCTGTTGACGTGCGCATGAAGCTAACAAGGACGATGTCACCCAACGAGAAGAGATCGGGCGATTCCGCCAACAGGTGGACGAATTGGTTCAACAGCTCGCTGCAATAAACCACCGACCATCGACTGACTATGATCTGGACGATGACCTTGATAACAATCCATTTGCTATGCCTCACCAACCATATGGCCATCGTGACAATCGGCACAATCGTGTTGCGGGTTTCAAAGTCGACATTCCCGACTTTAATAGTCGTCTCCTGATAGATGATTTTCTCGACTGGCTACACACCGTGGATGAGATCTTGGACTTTAAACAAGTCCCTGGTCACCTTCGGGTAACCTTGGTAACCATGCGGTTATGCGAACGTGCACAAGCATGGTGGCAACACTAAAAAAAGGACGTCTACGTGCCGGTAATGAAAAGATCCCATCTTGGGAAAAACTAAAAAAAACACATGAAGGCAGCCTTCCTTCCATATAACTATGAACGAGAGTTATATCAGCGTTTCCAAGTCCTTCGTCAAGGTACCCACTCTGTTGATGACTATACGACAAAATTTTACGAGTTGCTATCTCGTATTAATCTTGGGGATTCTCCGTTCCAATTAGTATCTCACTACATCGGCGGTCTACGTTTACAACTCCAAGACATTCTCAACATGTTCTATCCGGTCAATATCTATGAAGCCCATCACGAGCATTGCAAGCAAAAAAACAATTGTCAAGGCGTTCAAACACTACCTTTTCAGTATCATCGTCTACACAACTGTGGTCTGATGTAAGCATAGACTTCGTGCTCGGACTCCCACTCACACAACGTGGTTGTGATTCGATCTTTGTTGTGGTCGACAGGTTCTCTAAAATGGCCCATTTCATTCCATGCAAACGTACCGACGATGTTGTCAGTGTTGCCCAACTCTACTTTAAGGAAGTCTACCGTGTTCATGGGTTGCCTACCTCAATCGTGCCTGACCGTGATACACGTTTCCTCAGCCATTTTTGGCATAGTTTCTGGTGTGCGGTCAACATTACCCTTAGTTTCAGTAGTGCGTACCACCCACAAACCGACGGCCAAACCGAAGTTGTGAACCGTTCGGTTGGTAACTTATTACGTAGTCTGGTCGGAGATAATGCTAAATCATGGGACCTCAAGTTTAGCCAAGCTGAGTTCGCCCACAACCACACCATTAACCACAACATAGGCTACAACCCTTTTTAAGGTTGTTTATGGTGTGGCCCCAAATGGACCACTTGACCTCATTACACTACCTAGTAAGGTATGCCAACACGTGGTAGATGACTTCATGAATGAGCTACGCCTTATTCACCAAAACACCCACACCCACTTTGTGGCAACAACGGCTAAGTACAAATCTCAAGCCGATAAGAAACTTCGCGAGATTGATTTTTCTGTGGGCGACTATGTTTGGGCAGTCCTAACTAAACACCATTTTCCTGCACATGAATATAACAAACTTTCTAAAAGGAAAATTGGACCCGTGGAAATCATTGAGAAGCTTAATCAGAATGCTTATCGCCTCCAACTTCCAAGTCACATACACACATCAGATGTTCTAATTGTCAAGCACCTATTTCCCTACACTAGTGATAACTCGTCCGGTGACGACCAACCATCTGATTCGAGAGCGAATATTTCCACACCCGAGGAGGATGATGCAGCTCGACATGAAGCCTGATTATTGGCCCGTAAAGAGAACCCAAAAAATCTGAAAGTGGCAGGTTGACCCAGAAGAGTCAACTACATCGATTTGGGTGAAAAAGTACAACTTTTCGGGTGAAATCAACCATCTGAGCAAAACGCAAGACTATGTCTTGGAACGAGCGGATTTTAGCTGATTTCGAACGTTTAAGGGCCCAAATCGAATGTGTTAGGACGACCTTGGGGGGGGGGGAGGTTGTTTTACCTTTTTCAAGAAAATTCGTAACAATACACAAGATGGATTCTTTTGTTAAGCTTTCAACACAACCAAACAAGCAAACAAAAATAAAGAGATAGGGAAGAGAAATACAAACAAATTTAGAGAGGTTCACCCAAATTCGGGCTAATCCTCTTTGTTGAGTGAACTCAACGAGACGATCCACTATAATGTTTTTTAAGGTAGTAACACACCATATGAACACTTGATTACACAAGATTTGAATACTTAAAAAAAGAAATCAAGTTATAACTATCAATCCACACCACAATGTGGATGCTAATTGGATCTATCTCACACACTTAATAGAGTGTGGATAATACTTGTGTTTATGCTTGGTATCACAACCTTTCTTTGATCTTGAAATCAAGATAATGAAGTATGAGAAAGATTGTAAGATGAAAGTGTTAGAGACAATTTAGAGTTGAGAGCTTTTCTTAAAACTTGTTCTTTCAAATTGTTAGATGATGAATTTTAAAATGTTTAGAGTTCTTCTTCTTTATGTAGGATGAAGAAGAGTATTGAGCAAGATTGTTTTCAAAAAGGAGTTAGAGTGTAAATTTAAAAAAACAGATTAGAGAAACCTAGAGTGTATATAACTTTTTGACTTTTGTGTAAAATCACTTTCACTTCTTTTTCTTTTGAAATCTCCAACGGATTCATATACATACATATATATATATACATACATATATATACATATATATATATATATATATATACTGTGAGATATAGTTATATGAGAGTATAGAGTTATGTGTGAGAGTGTGAGGTCAAAGAGATGGGACTTGAGAGAGATATAGATGATAGGCTAGAGATATGAGATATTTAGGGGAAGACTTTTTGTACAAACATTTTTAAATTTTGAGTCTTCCAAACAATTTTTTATTTTTATTTTAACAAAACAATTTTTAAACAAACCAAATAACTTTGGTTTAGTTACCTAATCTAGTTAGGGTTAAATAAACATTTTTTTATAAACGTTATCATTTTATAAAAAAAAACGCTCTCAATTTTTATAAAAAGAAGTTCTATAAAAATGATCGGTAAAACTGATCGGAGTTGGAATACCAAGCATAAAACATTCGTATTTCCACATGCGGCTTGAATATTTCCGTTACATTGCGCCTTCTCGGTATTGATCATTAAATTTGAAGTTGGCACGATTCTCGATACAATAACGTTTACCTTCGTGACTTATATATATGCACATCAAGTAAAAAGTTAGACAAACAATATAATACGGTTTGCTTGTAATCATCAAAACAATTATAGAGATGTGGCACACTTGCACCAACATAATGTTTTCTGTTTTTGAGCTTATCTAGTCTTCTTTCCTTATTTAAGTTTTTGAATTGGTTTAGGATTCTAGTTACCTTTTCTTTCTAAGATTTTTAGTCTTCAAATAGGTTGGATAATCTTTGTTGCTAATCAATTTTTGATCAATAAAATTTCGAGTTCTTTAAATTCTCTCCTACTCATATTTCGGTATTCCTTTGAATCAACGATATACGAGGTTATCGATTCATCTTCGGCATTTTTCGAAATCAACGAAGGTATCAAACATATTCCGCTACTCACGCTGCATCAAGCGGTAAGTCTAGAAAATTATAGGACATGTCTGTTGAATATCTTGGTAATATTCTCAAATATTCCATACATATTTTGAGAATATATTGTACAAATTAGGAATATCTCAATTCCTTCTTTAAAGATTTCATTCCATATGTAGAACCCATGTATCCTATATACACCTTGTAAACCTTGAGAAATATATACATGAATTCTTTCTCTTCTCTAAATTTAAGTTGGTATCAGAGCTAGATTATCGTAAGCCGATTCCTTTTACGCAAACCGATGTTATCAAGGTACGTACAACCAAAATCGAAGAAGAACGAGTACGATCCACTTCCCGGTACTGAAACTATTTTTTCAACCTTGCGACGGGAAGAACAACGTCGAAATACTATGTTGAATCAAGGAGATATATCTCAAGTTGCTATGGCAGCCAAGAAAGTTTCCCCATCTCACTTTTCTCAACAAAACTCTTCATTATCGGTAGGTGGAAAGTGTTCTCATTGCGGAAGTATTAAGCATCTTGTAGAAACATGTTTCAAAAAACATGGGTACCCTGAATGGTGGAATGATCATAAAGAACGATTGAAGGCCAGGAGCAAAGCAAAAGTGGTGTTATGTATCTCGACATCACCCTCACATTCTGTAGCAGATCAGATCAATACCTCACATTCTGTGGTAGATTCTTCTCTTCTACAACAGTCAGGTAACGAAGGTAAAGCATTGGTCTCCTCTAATGTTGTAAGAGATCATGGATGGATTCTTGATTCTGGTGCTACAAATCATATGACGTTTGATGCTTCGGTCATACGTGACCATTGCATGCCTAAATGTTCCTCTATAACCAATGCTAATGGTGCTTCGTATCCCGTAACTGGAGCCGAAATGGTTGATTTAACTCAATCATTATATCTAGAACATTACATTATTGATCCCCACACTCTCTAATAATCTACTGTCTGTACCACAAATAACTTCTGAGTTAAATTGTTTGGTATTAATTTATCCTAATTTCTGTCTTCTTCAGGATATCAGCAGCAGGGAGATAATTGGGCGTGGTACTAAGAGAGAGGGTCTATACTATATTGATGATGTTTGTGTAAGTCGTTCTCTATCCACAAAAGGTTCGTCTTGTGTAGGAAAAGACCAAATCTTGTTATGGCATCGACGGTTGGGTCATGTTTCTTTTGGCTATTTAGAACATTTGTTTCCTTCTTTATTTTCCAAGTATAAACCTTCAGACTTTCAATGTAAAACTTGCATTTTAGCAAAAAGTCATCGTGTTTCGTATCCTCCAAGTTCTAGCAAAAATCTTGTTCCTTTCTCATTAATTCATTCAGATGTTTGGGGTCCAGCTCCAGTTGCAACTACTTCAGGTTTTAGATGGTTTTTCATATTTGTTGATGATTGCACCTGCATAACTTGGCTTTATTTAATGAAACACAAGAGTGAGGTAGCAGAATGTTTTCAAAAGTTCCATAAGATGATCCAAACACAGTTTTTTGCTACTTTACAAGTTCTTCGTTCTGATAACGGTGGAGAATTTGTTAATAAGTATTTAAAAAACTATTTTAATGAACATGACATTCTTCATGAAACTACTTGTGTTGATACCCCAGAAGAAAATAGGGTAGCTGAAAGAAAAAATAGACAAATACTTGAAATCACACGAGCCAGTTTAATAGGTGCAAATATGAAGCCCCGTTGGTGGGAAGAAGCCATCACTATTGCTATTCATCTTCTTAACCGTGTACCTACAAGTGTACTAAATTTTCAGACCCCATTGGATAAACTTGCATCTCATGTGGTCATTCCTTCTCATCTTACTTTTCCTCCTCGTGTTTTTGGATGTGTAGCATTTGTGAACTTACAAAAACATTCACGTACTAAGCTTGATCCATGTGCTTTGAAGTGTGTCTTTGTTGGTTATCATCCTTTTCAGAAAGGGTATCGTTGTTATCATCCTCCCACTCGTAAATTCTATGTTTCCATGGATTTTACCTTTTCTGAACATGAGATGTTTTATGCCTCCTCCGATATGAATTCACATCTTCCGGGAGAGAGTAATGACGTTGAAGATGTAAATTGGACTGAATTATTTCCAGATAATATGGTGGTGGAAATCGATTCTCTTGCAAAAACTTCTGAAGATAATGGTTCTGTGGAGGTTATTCCAGCAACATCTGAACCGCTACACACTTCAGATTCTGGTCAAGATGTTGTTAATCATATTGGTGTTGAAGAACCTATTGAAGAACCTGTTGAAGAACCCTCTCTCTCTTCAACAGTACCCATGCCTAATTCTCCTCAAACTGATGTACCTGAGGTAAGTAGAGATTATATGATTAATGCTAACAATATCTCTGAGACAACTGATTGTGACAGATATCATCTACCACCACGGAGCACTCGTGGAGTACCCACTGAGAAATATTCACCAGAACCTATAAAGAAACCCACATATCCGATTGCGCATTTTGTATCTACTCATAGACTATCTGAGCAGTCAAAAGCCTTTGTTAATAACATGTCTACAATGCATATTCCTAGTAATTTCAGTGAGGCATTGTCGGATGTACATTGGGCTACAGCTATGGAAGAAGAAATGATGGCGCTTAAGAAGAATAAAACATGGGAGTTAGTATCATTACCAGAAGGGAAGAAAATTGTTGGTTGCATTCACAATCAGACAAAAACCAGATGGTTCGATCGATAGGCGCAAAGCAAGACTTGTAACTCGAGGCTTCACACAAACCTATGGTGTGTATTATGAAGAAACGTTTGCCCCTGTGACAAAAATTAACACTATACGAATGTTGTTGTCATTAGCTAAAAATCTTGATTGGCATTTACAACAATATGATGTGAAGAATGCTTTTCTTCATGGAGACCTACGAGAAGAGGTATACATGTCACTGCCACCGGGATATGATGTTCCTGATTTCTGGTGGCTTGGTGTGTAGACTGAAGAAAGCTCTATGTGGTTTGAAACAATCTCCGAGAGCTTGGTTTGGCAGGTTTAGATGTGTTATGAAGAAGTACGGGTATAAACAAAGTAATGCAAATCATACTTTGTTTTTAAAGAAAGTGGGTGATAAAATTACAGCTCTTATTATATATGTCGACGATATGATAGTAACAGGGAATGATCCCGCTGAGATGAATAAATTAAAGGATAACCTCTCATCTGAGTTTGACATTAAGGATTTGGGAGGATTAAAGTACTTCTTGGGCATCGAGGTCAATCGTTCCAACCAAGGTATTTTTCTGTCACAACGTAAGTATGTGCTCGATTTATTAAAGGAGACGGGGATGCTTGGTTGTAAACCTATTACGTCCCCCAATGGAGCAGAATCACGGTTTGGAAGAACGTGTTGACAAATTCCAATCAACAAAGAAAGATACCAGAGGTTGGTGGGACGTTTAATTTATTTATGTCATACCCGACCTGATATTGCATATGTTGTAAGTGTAGTAAGTAGATTCATGCACAATCCAAGTAAGGAACATATAGATGTTGTTGTAAGGATCTTGAGGTACTTGAAGTCAGCACCTGGAAAGGGTCTCTTATTTTTTTAAAATGGCAATACGGATATTCATGGGTACTCGGACTCCGATTGGGCCGGAAAAGGGGATAGAAGATCAACGTCTGGTTATCTTACCTTTGTTGGAGGTAATCTTGTTAGTTGGAAAAGTAAGAAACAAAAGGTTGTGTCTTTGTCAAGTGCAGAGGCCGAATACCGAGAAATGGTAAAAGGCATTTGTGAATTACTATGGTTAAAAAGGCTTATGAAGGAGTTGGGTTTCTCTTCTGAAAAACCTATGAAGTTATTCTGTGATAACCAGTCAGCAATTAAGATAGCTGAGAATCCAGTACAACATGATTGAACGAAGCATGTGGAGATCAACAGGAACTTCATATATGAAAAGTTGGAGAAGAAGGAACTTGAAGTACCATTTGTCAACTCTAAAGGACAGCTTGCAGATTTGTTAACAAAAGCCTTATCAAGTTTTGCATTTGTTGATTCTATGGTCAAGTTGGGCATATATGATATATACGCTCCACCTTGAGGGGAGTGTTGAATATCTTTATAATATTCTCAAATATTCCATACATATTTTGAGAATATATTGTACAAATTAGGAATATCTCAATTTCTTCTTTAGAGATTTCATTACATATGTAGAGACCCATGTATCCTATATAAACCTTGTAAATCTTGAGAAATATATACATGAATTCTTTCTCTTCTCTAAATTTAAGTATGTCATGTGAGGGTTTAGGTGACAGAAAAGGGAATTTTGTTTCGTCAAAGACGACGTGACATGATATAATGATGTGTTGAGATGAAAGGTCGTAGCACTTAAAACCACGATGATTGGTTGGATAGCTGAGAAAAACACATGGAGTGGAGCGGAAATAGCTTAATTGGTAGAGCATAGCCTTGCCAAGGCTGAGGTACCAACTAAGGGTGAACTCCTACTATATCTCTGCCATTGCTCTCTACTAAGGCTGATTCGAAGCTCTCCCGCTCCGAAGGTGAGGATTTGACATTGGTATTGGATGTATCGTTAGGTTGTGCCGAGTCAAATCTGCTCCGTTTTTTTTCCGTTCAGCGAGATTGGAGTTTATGTATGGTTTGTGATGGAATTGAAGAAAACAAAGGCATCCAAAACACGTAAGCTCGTGTAATCGTAAGTATGGCGATAGAGTATGTCCATTGGGGATTGATTTTGTAGTTTGTGTGGGATAAAAGATGTAGGTGGCATTTGAAGTTCATAATGCCAAAAAGATGGTGGTGTGGAAGAGCTAAGAAGAAGCGTTCTCGGGATATTATTGATGGTAGAAATTTTTCATTCGGCTTTGCCATTTTGTAGTGAGGTATATGACAATTGTTACACAAAATTGTTTGAGGAGGTTGTTTGAGAATTTGGTGCCATTATCACATTGAAGTTTTTTAATGTGAATATGAAATGGAGTTTTGACAAAACTGGTGAAAGCGGATGATATAAGAAAGGTTTGAAATTTCTTGCCAATTGAGAAAGACCATAGAAAGTCACTATAATCATCCAAGAAAAATACACAGTATTTACGTCCGACAAAACTTAAGACGACTGAAGTCCATGGATCTCTATGTATAATATCAAAAGGTAACAAAGTTTATCTTGTTTACGAAACACACAAGATTGACAAGTTGTAACACCCTAAAATTTAGAGTAAAATTGAACCGAAATAAAATGCGGAATATAAATAAAATCACCCAATAAGTGGGGATAGAGTATGGGAGTTTACATCTAAACATGGACGTTACATAACAACCTATTAATTTATACTATTCAGAATATAGATTACAATTGGGTGTTACTAATATCCTCAAAAGAATATGCTATGTCTCCAGCTATATGTATACTCTATGAGCATAATTCCAAAAAGGTGTCATTTCTCTCGATACATCAACCCGCTCTTCTCTAAAGAGCCCCATCAACCTGCTTACCTGCTAAACCACATTTAAGATCAAGTGTTAGGCTTATGCCTAGTGAGAACAAACAGTTAAATGGATAAAGCAGTTAAAAATATTTAAAACAAGGATACGACGCATTTTATTCCATTTAACTTCACTTGAAATAACTTACTCTTGATGATCAAGGATACTTTAAAAGCAACCGGGGGAGACCCGGTGTTCCATCCTTAGTGACAGGTACCACAAGTAGGTCACTACACGATGTTTGAGCTAACTGTAAGAGCCAATGGCAATCGACAATAACCGATTATGCACCTTAGTACACGGCCCCCGATGACTCCTACGAAAGCCCGCGCTATGGTCAATGGCAACCGGCAGTAACCGATTATGCACCTTTGTACACGGCCCCCGATGACCCCTACTAGCGCATACATATAGTCAATGGCATCCGTTAATGAACCGGCATAATACCCAACGGTAAAAGGCCCCCGATGACTTCTATGCAACCAAAAAGGGACAACAATCCCGCTTTAAACCGACTATATGCCTATGGATCCATTACATACTAGTCCTACGACCGAATACATCAAGAAGACGTATCGCTAGTTTTCCAACCTTGAAAACCCTTTCAATAAACCATTTCCTTTTCAAATCCAAGTTTTACCAAAAACTAGGTCAAACCATTTTGAGTTTCAAAACCAAAGATTATTTCATTTTATAACCTTTCCAAGTATTTTAAACCATTAAAGATGCTCATCCCATCGTCTACAACAAAATACTCCAAAACTTCATTTTGACCTAAAACCTCCAAACTTACCCAAATACACAACTACTTGAAAATAAGCTTAAGAATCAGTAAAATGCTACATTTACAACAAGTATTGGAGTTTATAAGTTTAGATTTGAACTCACAAGGCTAGAGTTAGGAGAACCCTAGAAAAGCTCCTAAGAGGATGGAGGTGATCAAGAAATCTGAAAGGAACCAAGAATGCTAACACTTGAAGCTTTAACCCCAAAAGTCCAAATTGATCTCTCCTCTTTAATGCAGTAGTAAATGCTTGGAAGAATGTTGGTGAAGAAAGTGAAACCCTAAAAATCGCCCCTGACTTGCTCTCCAACAACTGGTATAATGGTATCTGATAAAAATGAGATGAAGAGCTGAAAATCGCATCTTATCGTCCACTCTGGAACACACGGGGGACTATGCCCTTGGCGAATATGACATGTCATAGTCGCGAGTCATAGTCGCGAAATTTGTACCGAAAGTCTGATAATTTTGGCTGGTTTTCCCTTCTCTGCGACATTGCCTTGCGACAATGACATGGGCATTGTAGCCTGTCATTGTCGCTGAAAGTGTACCGAATGTCGTTTCCTTTCCGGCGTTCGTTCCTTTTCTCCAATCCATCGTAAACCAGCATTATATACTTGAAACCTTCCATTTGGCCATAAATAATAATATTACAATGCTAATTTACATAACCTTTCGCTAAATTTCCGGGTGTTACACAAGTACTATTGTTTGAAACATGATTACAAGTAATTACTTGCTTATTTCTAAGAGAATTGAAAATAGAAATCCCCGGCTGATCGAGGTGATTTTGCCAAAGGTTGGAAGACATGGCGGTGAAAGTGGATGGCTTGGAATGTTGATGGAAGGGAACGGTGGTGAGAGGGTAGAGGTCGCCCTCTTTTACCTCATGATTATTTTGCTCGTCTCAATATCCTTCACAGAAAATCCAAAAGGATCAAATCCAAGTGTGACTTGGTCATCAATGGTAAATCGAACATACATGAGATCTTTAATAAGCTTAAGACTATGAAGAATATTATCAAGAGGGTTTAATGTTATTGTTTGCAAAGTTTGGTTCAAAATGGTGGGGTGGACTTGCTTAGGTCGGAGGTTTTATTTGACTTGCTTAGGTCGGAGATTTTATTTGGCATGCCTACGCTTGTAATACTGGGTTGATTCGATGGTTGTGGTCGAGCCCAAGTAGATGCCATCTACGGATAAGGAGGTTGTGCCCACGGTTGGGGCGGTTGAGAAGTAGGCTGCCAAAAGGAGTGTATAGGACATGTAGGTGAATGACGGACTAATTTGGAGCAACTATTAAAGCCTCCATGGCCACGTCCTCGATGTAAGCTCGGGTAACCATGGCGAGGTAGCTAATTAGAGGAGTTGTGGACCCCCCCCCCCCCAATGATGAGAATCATTGTGTAAGGGCAAGTTGTAGGACCCTGGAAGTGGTTGTAGGTAGGGATGGTGATTTGGCCCGACCCGGTGGGGACCCCGGTGCACCCGACCCGGCCGGGGCCGGGGATTCCCCGTTAAAACGGGTACGGGGGCGGGGGACGGGGATACCCGGTATGCTCAAACCGGGGCTGGGGCCGGGGCTGGGTAACATACCCCCCGACCCGCCCCGTCCTCGGTATATATATATTAATTAAAAATTTTAATAATTTATAATATATTATATATGGTATTATATTTTTAAAATTAGGTTTTAGGTTTGGTTTTCAATTTTCATCAGCCGCCTCCCAGACCAGTACCCACCATTTCTCATTCTCAACTCTCAACTCCATTCTCTCAACTCTCAAGTCTCATCCGGCCGGCATCCATCCCTACCGGCTACAAGGCGACGACCACCAGCGCACTGGCGACGACCACCAGCGAGGCAGCTCCGGCGACGACCACCAGCAACGCAGCTCCGACGGCTGTAAAACAGTGCTGGAAATTCAAACAAAAACTAAAACAGGGGCAGGTTTGACCGGGTTTGACCGGGTCGGGGGACGGGTTTTGACCGGGGACGGGTTTGACCGGGTTTAGCCGGGTTTGACCGGGGTTTGATCGAAGTTTGCCGCGGGGCTGGAATCTGTATCCCCGTACCCCGCCGGGGACCGGGGCCGGGGACGGGGGAAGTACTCAACAACCGGGGCCGGGGCCGGGGATCATAGACCCCGCCCATTCCCCGCCCCGTTGCCATCTCTAGTTGTAGGAGATGCTCGGGTCGGCTTGTCGTGATTTTCTGGTTTCTTCTAGAACTAGACAAGATCGAGCAACGTAGAACCTCGACAAAGGATCCATTTGAGAGAGAGTAGAGCCAACGTCCACGTAATTCTCATTTAAACCATTGATTAGTTGAAGATTTAACCAACGGTTGGAGAGAGGAGCATCGATGTTAGCGAGTTGATCGGCTAAAAGTTGAGTTTGTTGCAATAAGAGGAAACATCCGGATAGGTGTTAAAAATTTGTTTAAAAAGGTTTTCAAGATGGTGATGAGGAGGTCAATGGGGATCGTCCTATAGATCCATTATAAGATAATGACATCAAGACGGGGCCAAAGAACTTTGGCTTATACGGCAGTAGGGGTCGTATATAGGGATGATGTGCTCATAAACTTTGTACGCACGACAATGAATTTTGAACAGTTTAACTCAAGAGCCGTATTGTCCTTTTTCGCTATCAAAAGGGACGGGGATGAAATTTCGAACATCATCGACGGGATGAAACTATTGAATAATGTTCTTGTCTTCTACAATTAGAAGGTGTCGGGAGTTTATGAAGAAGAAAAGAAAGGAAGTGATGATGTAATGGAGGTGCAAAATTAAGCTATGATACAAAAGAAAACTTTTGGTGGTGGTATGAACAAAAAGAGAAAAAATTTGGGTTTTTGATCTCTTTTACTCTTATATACCATATAAGGATTCAATACCTTGATCATTTATATTCGTGTATAAATACTTATAGAGATACAAATACTTATAGAGATAATGAGGAATACAATTATGCCATACAAATACTTATAGAGATAGCTATCTACATTAACTATATTCCCAATAAGGAATATTTGTAATCTTCGTTGGCAAACATCTTGACAGGTTCACCAATCCATCTCTCAATCAATTATTCAATTGAAGAACACCAATCCATCTCTCAATCAATTATTCAATTGAAGAACACCAATCCATCTCTCAATCAATTATTCAATTGAAGAACACCAATCCATCTCTGAATCAATTCATTAATCTCATTCAATTGAAGAACACATGGATTCAATATCAAACCAAACCAAATAAACCCGCTATACCCCACTCGAAGGTCAGGTCTATCCCAAAGAATGATTATTTTTGTAAAGACCTGACAAGAGAATGTTTGATACCAAAAATTCATTCCCACAAATGTAACTCATACAATTATCACAAACGTTGTTATTTTCTGAGGTTTTGTTTTCTTTTTACACTGACAAAAAGAATTCTAACAGTCCTGTGCTTTATATCATGCTTGAAGGCAAGAATATCTTGGATCCCTGCTCTAACGCAATCATTTTGTACGTAATGTGAAACCGACAACACCATGCAAGAACAAAAAAAACGACACAAAGGAGTCGTCATATATTTACAAGAGGACGGGTTGTTCGCCTTCAAGCTCTGATATAACGATCAAAGAATCCGTAAGTTGTAGGGAGAGAGGCTCTGACTTGGGAACTGGGTTGATAACCTGTAACAAGAACCATCTTTCTTTAGTAAACCAAACAAAACCAGTGAACGCACATGAAGTAAGGCATGTTGTGTGTGTGTGTGTGTGGGGGGGGGGGGGGTAGAATAGATAGACCTCTAGGCATGTTGTGTGTGTGTGTGTGTGTGTGTGGGGGGTAGAATAGATAGACCTCTAGGCATGTTGTGTGTGTGTGTGTGTGTGTGGGTAGAACAGATAGACCTCTAGGCATGTTGTGTGTGTGTGTGTGTGTGTGGGTAGAATAGATAGACCTCTAGGCATGTTGTGTGTGTGTGTGTGTGTGTGTGTGGGTAGAATAGATAGACCTCTAGGCATGTTGTGTGTGTGTGTGTGTGTGGGTAGAATAGATAGACCTCTAGGCATGTTGTGTGTGTGTGTGTGTGGGTAGAATAGATAGACCTCTAGGCATGGGACATCCTTCCAAAAACAAATAGAGCTTATTTTAGTGCGAAAAATTTAGCAAAAAAAGAAGTGCGCAAACCTTCTTGTTGTTTTTTATATAACCGATGGCAACTTCTCTCCTCAATCGTGCTCTTTCTGAGAGCTCAGAAAATGATAAATGCTCATCCTCCTTCATGTAGAGACCGATGTCCTACGCCAGACAATGCATCAACCGATTAACAAGGTTTCAGATTTGGTTTTATTCCATCGGTCTCGATGGACAACTCAATATTGTGACTCCTATTCGTGTGAAAATGAGTTAATTTTTTGAGCTTCAAACGGACCACCACCATTTGACTTGTGTAGACATAATTCACAACTATATTCAACTATGTATAGAAGCTACTAGAAAAATAAACATTTTGCAAACAAAAAACAAAACCAAACCCATCATATCCCACCCGCAGGTGGGTCTAGGAAAGCATAGACCTCTGTTATAAAGAGTAGAGAGGCTGTTTCCGTGAAGGCTTGCAAAAAATTGTAGATAAAAATAAATTAAAAATCTATGTCGAATTTGAAACAGAAAATAGTACACTTGAATCTCTAAAATCAACGGTTGAGACATTTTTTTTCTGGGACAGAGAGACATGCTAAAGCTCCACAAGTGGTGTTACCTTGACATAAATTTCATCTCCATCTGCATCCAATATGTCTTTCCAAACTGCATTCAATTCACTATTTTCTGCCACTGATGTTCAAAACAGAGGTATAATTCAATTAGCTAAAAAGGATGAACTTCTTTGCATAAACAAACATGAAAAGAAACATAAAGTTCATATATAACCTTGAGCTGTCACGAGGCTCATGATTTCCTCAGCTGCTATATAAGTCAACGATGGCTTGATTCTTGTAATCTAAAGGGTGAAAATGTTCGTTTCAACACATAAATAAAATGAAATCGACATCGAGATTTATACGTAAAACATAAACAAAATACCTGTTTGCCCAGTTTTGAGTCTACAATTTCTGCAACCAGATTTTGAACCTAAGTTAAGAGGTCAAAAGAACTTTCTAAGTGGAAAGTCGAAATAAAAATTACCATAAAGATCTTCAACGTTTGGTAACTTGCATCTTTATCTAGGCTTCTACTCCATTCATCGAGAAATAAATTGCAACAAATTCCTTTTCAGAATGTCCGCAAACAATTGCAACATTTTCTTTTTTTGACACATTTTCAAGTTAAGATTACCCTAATGATCATTGCAACATATATACATTGACTTTCGACCACGAAAATCCCCTTATTTGTCTTATTGAGATTTGAGGGTATAGGAGACATTTTGACTATAAATGTTTTCATTAAACTATATGTTGAGGCAAATGTTCCTTTATATTTAGGAAAAAAAGAGATTAGATCAATGTAGTTTATGATAAACTTATTTTTATCTATGATTCCTATGCACAGGTTTGCATTTCTCATGTTAAAGCGTCAGAATGAAAACAAGAATCAAAACCCATCTTCCTCTAGTCATTCTTTAACGTAAGTGGGCCACAGGACCTTCTTTTGAAAAAGGTGTAATGACCACTTACATGTAAAAAACTTCTAAGAAACAATAAAAAAAGAACGAATAATATGATACAAACGACTTGAGCTACCCACCTTCACACCAAGCTTCAGACAAATGCTTTCAGCAAGAAGGAGTGAATAAGCAGACTGCTTATCAGCCCCTGATGGATCTGTAAATAACCAAAAAGCTTAGTTCCATGTTTTGGCCAAAAAAAAAAAGAAAAAGGTAAAATTCATACCTTCAAGCAGCCACTCTCTATCAGATATAACAACTACAGAAAACGGAACATCTTCTCCTTTCTTATGAGACTTTTGAGCGTGTTCAATGGTATCTTTTAAGGTATCATAGTTCCTCGGGTTCCCAATCTGTTTGTGCAATGTACATATATGATTTAGGATGAAACCAGTGAAAAAGGAACAACATATATAATAGTTCTGAGATGGTACCTTGTGGATGACTTGAATGTTTTTCAACTTGCGTTGACCAGCAAATTTGTATGTTTTCTCTCTTTCAGCAATTGGCACATCCGAAAGAATTTCCTACATGAACGAACTTTATGCTTATAAGACAAAGAAAAAGGTTTGACTTTTATATACCTTATGCACAAATAATAATTTGGCTCCCTGGGTTTGGGTAGCATGGAGAAGGAATTCTTCATATGCAACTTTTCTATTGTGTTTTATAAAGAGGCACTTTCTGTAACTCTAAGCTGAACTTAAGAAGTATTATCTTATGTTCCAGAGAAAGTATATATTCTTCAATTGAAGAGTTACTTCACTTAAACCAAAAAGTAATTGGAACAAGTGAATAATAGTCGATAAAAATGCAATAATTCAGACACCTGAAACTGATTCTTTCAGCGGCATTCAAACATACCAGAACACTTCCAGGTCCTAGGTAATTATCATATTCTTCAATCATTTCCACAACATCTGAACGCCATCCAAGCAATAATATGCATTCTTTTGGTCCCACACTCCAGTCTGATGCCTGTATTTATCACATCGGTCAAGCTTCTTTAATTTCCTTTTCCTCAGACCCAATAAGGTTAATGCAAATGAGAAAGTATTTCCCCATAAAAAAATGTACCTTCGAACCTGGTTTTGCTGGACGTTTGACAATTTTATCTAACCGTGCTTTTGCCATCTGAAGCGCATTATGTGGAGCTTCTTCCCCAACCACTTTTACGACTTGGAGATTACGAGAGTTAACTTCTTCTTCTTTAATAGAATTAAAATATGCAACCTGTGTTTTCTTATTCCCATGAACAGGTGCAATGAATAACACCTATAAATGCAGAATAAGAGTTGGTCAACCATCTGAGCCAAATTCAAATTTCACCATCAGACTAGCTAATCTTTTTTGATGTGTATATTAGGAGATCGCAAAAACAATGGCTCATAAGATATTGATGGACCAGAAAATTGAAGTAAAACCACATGTAACTTCTACATCCATTCGCATACATACTTTATCATCTTCATCTAGAACTTCATCGTCCAGTGGATGAAAATTTATCTTTCCTTTCTTATAAAGACCGCAAACAACAGCCTGCAAAGATGACATATATAAACAAAACGAAAATGAGATACAAGATGAAGCAGAAATTGCGGGGAATATCACACCACTGCTATGATGGCTAGAACAATAATAACATGTCAATGATATAAACATGAAGCAGTTGTCTTATTACTGACACAATATAAAGGGAAAATATATTACAAAATAGGATGAAATGATCAAAGTAATATAGTTGTGGGTACTAAAAAAATTGTGATTAGGGTATTCAATTATAGTTTGTCTTGCATTCCTACCACAACTATATACGAAATTTCAGTGGGCTTATGCATGGAAAGCTTCCATCTTATGAGTAATCACATATTGCAGAGAATTCAATAGTGGAGGATGCATTTCTAGTTTTCGAAATGGGGTTCTGCCTCAATACTGACGGAAGTATCTATAATGTTATCTAGCTTCACGTTCAAACTCCCTTCACATGGACATATCATATTGCATGACATGAAGATATCAAACACATGGTGATATCAGATTAAATATGGCTATTAACAAAATACTTGCTAATGTGGGTTTAGCAAGGCTTGTATTTGATATAGAATGGGTATGTATCTCAGAATCAGACCTTTGGTAGGAGCAGAAAATAAGTTTATTAGGTAAGGATCTCAGTGAAGAAAAATATAATAGCCAAATAGTATAATCATCACTTACAGATTTCAGCAAGTCTATGGTAAAAACTGATAACATCTTTGCTTCTAAAGGGTTCTACCATGCATGGTTCCCTTGCTTGGATTTCTTATAGATTTCCATGTTTGAATTTGAAAATATTTTCTAATACATCCCATTTTTAACCTCATTTAAGTTAATTAATCTGTATAACCCACTTCTGTCACGGCTTGTTTGAAGTAATCATTTAAGACAGGTGGTGGGGAAGTTTACAAATTTTGTTAATAAGCATGTTAAATAATAACCATTATGGGAAAAACTAACCTCTTGAAATCCATTTCGTAGATGTCCATACTTCAATCCAGCTAGATGTGGAAAACTACAAAGATTGAAAACATTTTCTGCAAAAACAAGTTCATCAATTTTGCTGCTATATATGATAATGGAAGGATACAGGATTATCATTTTGTGTTCTTCAAGTTTAGGCATTGAGATACTGCTATCATGTGGTCAAAAAAAGAGTTCACATTTCAGATTTTAGAAGGATACACAGATAACCACCATCAAAAATAGAAAGAAGCTGATAAAGAAAATGGATAGAAATGAAGATGGCTAGTAAGGATAAATATTGTAATAGGACAGTCCACTAATAAATCAATGAGATGAACTATTGGAATGTTTTATGATGGACCTATATCTAACAATAGATTTGTTTGATTATAAATATAAAATTTGGTAACCAAGAAAAGGTGGCTCCCTTTCTCATTGCTGCATGTACAGATGTTAGGAGGATCCAAAAAGTACAACTAGTCAACAAAACCAAAGCCCCATACCTTGTCATTAGGATCTAGTTCAAAGGAATTGATCGTCCTACCCTAATATATCATAAAACTGTGTAAAAGCAAAGCCTAGAGAGGCGGAAGCAGTAGCTTCTAGGACAAAGCCGAGCCACTAGTGGAGTGTTTCAATACATATTTTAGATGTGTGTGTGTGTGTGTAATTACAAATTCTAATTTCATTTCTTCAAAGACAAAAACACCTAGAATCTATTCCTTTGCATGAGACTCAATAAGTGGTGCCTGCTTCAGGTATAAAAATGTTCAGGTGTTCACCTCAAGTTGAAAAGATGTGTGCGAAATTTCGTTTGAACCCAATACGACTTTTTGTTTCTGTTACATTATAAAACAATAGCTATGATATTATTCCAAATCAATTCGCTGAGCAGTAATTTGGCAATACATTTCAACAAACAGTTGGAGCTTACTTCGGTAATTAAGCAAATGTCTATAGATCTTAACGAGCCCCTTTTGTCGAGAGCATTGAACAAATAATTTGGATGTTACATTTTCTACAGGCTCCACCTTCAACCCTGAGATTGACTTTAAGAGCTCGCATGTATTGGGGCTTGAAACCTATAAGCAATTAAGAGAAGTTTTTAGTTATAACCGTGCACAACAATACTATCAATGTATTTTATAGAACAAAAGAAAAAGGAATACATTTTAACCTCAACAATTGCTGGAACAGATTCCATGTCTGAAAGAGGCTGGAGGGCAAGGACAGATAGAAATGCATCTGTATCAATTCCATACCTAGCAACTCCAAAAAACCAAATTAGTAAACGATTAGAAAACTTAATGTTGTGAATACAAGTTTTAAGAAAAATCCAATTAGTTGTGAGGGAAAGACTTGGAGCAACCAGTAAGGTTAGTCATTCGTGACTGCCACGGAAGGGAAGGGCCGAGTAGAAATGCAGTCTTAATTAATATATTTGTATGCAAGAAAAAAGTCATCTTCAGATTGATGCTCTCTAAGCATCAAGAATCATAGGCTGTTACATTAATATAGACATTGGTCGGAAAAGTTATACTTGTCTCTTATGATTATGGTTAACGTTTGCATTGCACAGAAGTCTTAAATATGTATATTTTTTTTGGAAGGGTGTCCCAGGGCTATTCTTAAATATGTATTTTATGCCCCTTTTATTAACAATGATAATGGGGGCAAAAAGAAACTGATTAATGGAGCGGTAAAGTAATGGCAATCATTTAGAACCTATACTCTGACTTTGTATACCATCCTCATTGTAAATAAACGATCTTATCGTAGAGCCATTGTGGTGTTGAAATTATATAACAATGGTAGTCATCGCTGTGCACAAGCAAGCAGAACCAATGCCACGAAGGCACAGCGATGATCACCATTGTTAGATTAGATCCATTGCACCTTTGCATACTATCATTCCATTATTCTTCTCGCAGGCCGGGAACTCTAAGCAACAAAGACACAAACAAATTTAATGCATCATCAGAACAAATACCACATTAGTATCACTAAATATGTTCACTTATCTGCTGTTAAGGAAACAGACACATGAAAAATAGAAAGTCAAGACAGAACATCCTTTCCATAAACTAAATAAGTTCTGTGATTTATTTCACATCTATAAGCTAGAGATCATGGCATTAATAACTGGAGTTTTATGATTAGCATAATCATCACAAGTGCAATCTGGGAAAAAATTTAATTCAATATATATGCATGATGAATCTCAGTTCAGTAAGTAGACAGATGATCTTCTACAGACTCTTGAGCCAACAGAAACCTTCTCTCCACTCCCTTAATAACAACTTCACCAATATGACAACACTAGTGATGGAAATAGTTATTAAAAAAAAGAATAATTCACATTTGGAACTGGATAAATAGATTACTTATTCAGAAACCTGGAGTTAAAAAACCATACCTATCACTCTTGGTTGGCAATATTATTATGGCACGTGCCTTATTGGCTGCAGCCCTTTGGAATGATTTTGTTAAGCTTAGACTGCAACTGCATAACATGAAACTTAAGGTGAAAGAAGAGAAAAAAGCAATTTACACGAAATCAAATTTCGCTTATATAGCCTTGCTGCAATATAAAGCAAAGAGACAGGACTAGCATGTGAAAAAGTACAGAATACACAAATACTGCAACTGCATTTGCTTTCAACTTGGTGCTAACATGAGAGATGCATAATTACTAAGAAATTCATGGTCTACTTGTATGTGGTACGGGTTAACCAATGATCCTTGGATGAACTGGGCTATCATTCTGTTGTTTTCACCACAAAGTGGCTAAGCCAAAATGCAATGGTGGCTACCTGAGCTTCAACCACATTAATTAACCTATGTAAGACAAAAGCCACCATGAATGGGTCAGGCATACCTCTTTGTAAGGACGTCAATATGATAAAGATCTTTTGCAATATGATCAGCAATTTTGTCCATTTGCTTCCTTGGGATATCGGACAAAAGAAGAATTCTCTGCCTCCTGTTTATGAGTTCTTATCATGTATTACACTTGCATAACGAAGAGAAGTTATAATATTGAAGGCATTACCTAGATGTAGCTGTACCTAATCGCACAGAAAACTCATGATACTTGTTTAACTGCTTTAGTATGAAGCTCAGATGACTATTAACTCCACAAATAATTATATGATCACTCTCTAGAACTTGCATTTGGGCTCCTTCTCTAAGCCTTTGCATGTTATGCTGTACAAATGGGCATATCATTTAAATTCCCAGTGTTGAGATTTGGTGCATTTAAAAAGCTTCAACAACTTACCCTGAACTGTTCTGTCATTGTGCCCAACAGGCGAGAATAAAACAATATTCCCCATATAGCAAGAACAAAACCAATAACACGTTCAACCCTAGTTCTTTGCTGCATACAATATAACACGACATATATCATTTCACCGTTTGGAAACTAGACAGAATTTGTGTGAATGATATAGAATTTGAAAATCATATCTCACTTTCAGATGAGTTGATGAAGAACACAAGCATGCCCATGCCTCCCAAAGACAGTCCTCAAATGACTGTGTATTACGCCTGCACCACTCAAGAAGAGATCTTCTGATTACCAAATACACACAAACACACACACATATAATGCTCCTTCCATCCCAAAAAGAAAAAGTTCAACTTTTGACTTGGCACGTAGTTCAATACAAGTCTTTGACTAATTGACAAAGTACCCATTGATAAGAAATTTTTGACAACAGTTGTGGATCTCACAAATATATTGTAATCATTGCTAATAGGCAAACAGGTAAATTTCTCTTATGAACCCAATTGATTATGCAGTGAAAACGGAAACCAAAATATAAGGATATTTGTAAATGCTTCAAATCAACAATGAAAACTAGGAACAAACTGGCATTCGAGAGGCTAGGACTCTCCATTATAGAATTTACTACTTTTCTGCATGCCTCTCACCCTCTACATACTCCCTATTTATATTAGATCTTTATTCTTGGCAATACCCAAGCTACCCTTTCTTAACTATTCTAGAATATTATATATGGTTGGGCTTGGGCTTAATTGGGTGCATGACAATTTCAAAAAGAATATTTCCAGAAAAAAGAAATATTGCATTTTTGGGACAACCCAAAATAGAAAGTGTTCCATCTTTTTTGGCCAGAGGGAGTATGTAAGAACAGGATAATGGTAGAAGGTGAAATAAGTCTTGAACCAGTAAGGAAGCAAAATAACCATACAAGTAACAATAAAAAATATTTTATAATGCTAGCCTCTACAGCTTGAAACGGCCTCAATTGACAAACTCCACACTATGTGGTCCTCATTTCTACCTTACCCCGGGTGTGGATGATAGAAAATTATCTACCAAAGTAATAGAAATTATCAAAAGCTAAATTTACTGCACATGATATCAAGATCAAAGAAGGGAGAAACAATGAGAAGGGGATAAAATAATCCAAAACTAGTTTGTTTACATAAAAAATATGTAGACTAAAATGTTTTTACTTAAAAGAGCATCTGCAGTTGTACGATCATAGAGGAAACTATAGCCCTATAATGTGTATAATATGGGATACAAGTTCAATAGAAACGTCAATTTACCAAATTAATATAAGAAAAAAGTTGATAACAACATAAAACAGTGTTTTTCTAGATTTGATGCAAATGATTTGGAAAGAGTATACAAGAGTTGTTGGAACAAATCCTTGAATTTCAATTTTGTAGAATATATCAACAGTCCTGGCAAAAGATAAACAAGGAAATAAGTCGATCCATTTTAGAGTGTACCTGTACTTATAGAAGAGAAGTCCACCAATAAAGACAAATGAGAAGCAAGCTACAATGAGCACAATCAAGAACCTGCAAAACATCCATAAACAATAATCCGTAGCATCAAGTAAATTCAAAGAAAGGTGCATGCGTCATCAGAGTATTCAGGTTCATGTTGTCCTAGTAGTTGAGTTGGTGTTTTAAGCAAAATGAGATATCTCATTTATAATGTAGTGTTCGTTATACATATACTAAAGGTCTTGGAGTAAGTATAATGAATGCTCTTCTAGAAGTACAAGTTTTCAAACTTTAAACCGTGACTCACATAGCCATTAGGCTAATATTGTTTACATGGAGTTGCCAATATAATCAAAGAGATAGCTTAGTTTAATATGTAATAGATTGTCATTGTTTCAAAACTATTTGATGTAATTTAAGCACTACGAGCCATGTATATGGTGACTTCCGCTGTGTTTATGTACAATTACTCAACATTTTAATTATATAACTCTTTTGTTAAGACAACATGCCCAAGTTGTAAGTTTGAGGTGTGATAAGCCGGGACAGAACATATAAAGGTCTTGTTCATGGATTTAGGCCTTGTTTGTTTTTTCATTTTAAGCTCTTAATCACCACTATGTCTGATTCGTTTAGACGTTCATAACCATTCCAGAACTGAAATCAGACTTCAGACTTCAGCACCTCCTAAAAAACAAACGTCAGCTTAGTCTCAGTGCAATATCCTACACAATTTTTAGTTTGGAAGATCCAAGGTCGCCGTCTTCCTTAAATTCTTACTGATGAGGTACCAAAATTACAATATCTCAACATGCCTATGGCAGATTATTTCTAAATGAGTAAATATCTGAATACACAGACGTGACATACAAACCAATGTGAGTTCCTGATAAAGAGACCATAGAACAACTACTTTAGCCTTTAAGGTGGCTTTTCTGTATATTTGGATTTCTCAAGCATAATAGAATTTGCACGAGGTTCTATGTGAATGCCAACAGACAACAGTGTTCTCAAGCCAACAAAAAATTTAGCTGCACATGAAACTCCAAGAGCAGTATTCGGTTAAATTTCAATCAAAATGTGTTGTAAACGAGCCGCCACAAAGATTTCTATTATAAAAAGGAAGGGGGATATCCTTTACACTGAACATATAGGAGAAGCTCAGTAACATGTGAGTTAAGGTGTTTAAATAACTTTATTCCGATCAGCTGTATGGATGATCTTGTACGGACATAATAAAGTGGTTATTTCATCAAATATGGAAATAGAGATAACCAACAAATGGCGTGAAATAGAGAATGAAAAAAACAAACTGTGATTTCAATCGTTTGGTAGCTTTATAGAAGAGATGTCTTCTATATGATGATGGGATTTATGACAGTGAATACCCCTTTTGTCTAAGTAAAAAATAAATCACCATGAAACATAGTTATCAGAAATCGGACGGCAAAATTTGACGTAGAAACCCCTAACAGGGTCAAAACAGGGACAAACCCCAAAAACTGTTCCACTAGAAATGAGTATAAAACTATTTTCCAAGAGATGATACTATGCGTGTGAACAAAATGAAGACTGGATAGCATCTTAACAAAATCTTGAAGCTAATGATGAACATCAATGTATGTGGCCTTGAGAATGATACATAGCATCTTAACTAGGTATGATTGCACCTTGATTCTAGCAAAATAAATGGAATCCTCTTCCTTTGAGCTTTGTTCATTGAGAAAAGGTTGTGGCGTTAAAATTGATATCTGTTAATATTGGCTTTAGGGGTAGAGACATTGAGTTTCTCAAAAAGAGACATTGAGTTTCTCAAAAACTCCACAGGTATGAGTTCCCAGTGCAAACTACGTGCTTCTCCAATAATATGAATTTTGCTTAATTAAAAACTCCTCCCCAAGTAAGTAGAGGAAAGTAATGAAAAATTAACAAATATATAAAAACGAATATAACGCCTGCATGTTTAGACGATAAAAGAAATAGGAAAGTAGGCTAGTCATAAATGAGAGAAAAAATGTAAGTGTATGCATAGGGGTAGAGATATTCATTTGGAATCATCAATTAAGTGTTAAAGACAGGAGTGAGATGTACGGTTAGTACAAAGTGTCTTAACAGTTTTAGTGATGTTCCTCATTGAGCAATCTCATTTTCTCTATACCATACCGGGGTTTGGAAAATATACGGGTTTTTTTTCATCTAGCAAGTCCTAAATAAGAACATATTGTATTCTCCCAAAGTGTCCCAAACATCAGGTCAAAACATGAAAAATTGTTATATACTATTTATGTTGAAATGAATATTAGGAGTTTATTCTACAACTTTTCACTCTTACCATTTTTTGGGGTTTTCATGTTAAATCTTTGTATTTAATTTTTGCTAACTAGTCACAATTTTTATCCCTGCTTTTTTAATTGAAATAGGCATATCATCTTGTATCCCGACAAGTAGGCAGATGAACAGAAATCGTAGAGCAAAGAATGTTGATCATAAGATATATTGTGATAGCCAAGGAATCTTAATTGTCAAGTGAAACAAACTATAGAGAATATAACATCATTTTATTATATGATATCAAATATATCAGACAAAGACAGCTTTATCATGGCATAAATTACAAATATACAAGTAGGACAATTATTTAGGAAGCATTCAACTTACGTAGACACATTTCTCTCAAGTTGTATGTCGAATAAGTAGGCAAGGCGCGAAAAGTTCCATTTGATGTCATGCCATGAGGGCAAAGATACATCCAATTGCAGAGGTGTGGGTTTATTAAGAGAATCAGACATGCATGCAAAAGGCAAACTTGTAGCAGCAAATGATTGAATTACAGAGGAAAGTAATTGTTGTAGAGCAACAGTCACTACTTTCCCATGATCTTGGTGTATCAATCTGATAAGTAAGCAAGATACCAATGCAGCCATCATGATCTTTGTTTGATGTGCCTGCAGAATTAATTCATCCATTCAAATAGATCTTTACTGCATATTCTAATCAAATATCTGTCTAGTAGATACAACCTAGACTATGACAACTATGGGTATCTATTTCGTACCAAATCAACTATATCAGGAGATATTATCAACCAGATGGCACCGACAATGGCTGCTTCGGGTATAAATTGGATAAGAAAGATATATCTCCATGAAGAGTTGTAGAGCAAATAACAGTATTATAGTTTACATTATTCATGTATCCAGTATCCATAGAGCATGCTCCTTGTTGGATTTGGGAATTCTTTGAAAATAACAATACATAGATTAAGAGGAAAGTCGATTATGGGATTTGCATTCTCAAATAGTGCCCACCTGAGGATAATCAAGTTTCAATTTCAAGAGCTGTGACTCGAAATTTTTGATGATGTGCAAGTTCATCACAGATCCCATCTTATGTGATGCTTTTATTGAATTGACCTCTGGCTTCTCTGTCAAATGAAAGAAATGGAAGAAAATAATGTATTACTATCATCACCAGTAACTTAATTATTAATTTTTAACGCATGGATGATTCATGCTATTAATAGCTAACACTAATCTCTACAGATGTGACATTTAGATTCAACTAAATAGTGTATTACACTGAATTTCTTATGAGGTATCACAATCATGTATATTCATTTGGAGTAAACCCAAGACCTAGATCAAAGTAGTTGACAATGACTATAAAGAAAGAAGATGGAAAAAGAAGACACTATCATACTCATGCTATCATGTTGCCCTTGAGATCAAGTTCCCATACCAAGGCTATAATTCTATAACTAAAAAAAAGCTTGTTCAAAGGATCATACTAAAGTAACTATGAAAATTTTATAAGTTGCTTAAAGACTCACCTTGATAATTCTTGAAGATGTCATTTGAATGTGAAGCAGAAGAATTGATCCAGCAACATGGGATAGTGCTTGGTTCTCTGAAAACATCATATGATAAAACTTCACTCACAATGCAAGAAATACAACATTATTGTTGTAAGTTGTAATGCTAAAGTTGAGAAAATTGCACCAACATAAAAGGAATTTCCAATATTCATGAAATCCAGGGGTCTTTACGGAAATAGTGCTCTACTCTTTGGACTACATGTCAGGTTAGCATACATCTCACCCATCCCCCACACCCACCTCCAAGTGGGATATACTCGGTTTGTTTGGTTTGGTTTGGTTTGCTAATTTCAAATGTTAAGTTAATGCATCCAAAGTCAAAACCAGTATATATGATATCAAAATAGCATTTTATGCATGATTACAGCTTGAAACCTTGTATTTACTTTACATGCTTAAATCGGATTTTATGAGCTTCAAGCTCATGTTTAACCAGATCCCAATTACGAATGTTATATACAAGAGTACACTCATTTACAAAATTTTGGAAATTCAAAGAGAAACTGAAAACAACTATATTTTAGAATTCCATATTTTTGTTAAATAGAAGACACTATTAGTTGACAACTTGAATATAGAAATAGCAGACTTATTTACTTTTGAATAAAAAACTATACAGTATATGTTTCTATTTTTTGTAGTAAATAACTTTTGATTCAACCTTCTAAAAAATGATATAAACTTTAGCTATCATATCCGTAATTGATTTGTTTTTGAATGTTGAATTTAGTGATACTCACCACACAGGAAGACTACTTGAGCAAGGAATGCAATATGGAATCGCTTTGAGATGGCATAAGTTTGGCAAGGGAGCCATAAGAGGTGGCCACCTAGCATCTGATAATTGACTATTGACCAGAAGAGAAGTTAGATTCACCCAGGTCAGTGGGCAGCCTGCTTATTGCTGTAGTGTAATCAGGGAAGCGGGCAAGCAGTGAACACGACCTCAGGTCAAGTAGGAGGTCGTGTAGGCCTGCCTGCTGATGAGATAAACTTTTGATTTAGGTCTCATTTGATGGTGTGGAGGTCAGATACATTTGAGAGCAAACATCAAGGTGATCTTCCCCTCTCTAAATACCAAGTAGATAGGCAATTTAGCTTACACTTGTCTGTTGTAGTCTTTTGGGTAAGCTTTAGGTTGTAACCAATTTACTTATCTGAGCAATAATACATCATCTAGGGTACGTTGGCAGAACGTACATGGTTGTAAGGCCATAGAGCCTTGTTATATGCTTTGGATTGTTACATGGTTGCTTTGTTGCTTGTTATTATTGACTCGACATATTGTATATCATTCATTTATCTGTTTTGTTTCCGTATCTGGTTGTTGGGTGGTTTGCACACATTTGACCTAGTTTGGGACCTTGTGTTTCGGCTTCCAGCTGAAAATCCCAACGGTAAAAGCAGCAGAAATTGATTATTATTCATTCATTTATTCGGATTCATTGTTTAAGCAGTACTTGAATTTAAACAGACTTGATATTCACTGCCAAGTGTCAATTACAATGTATTGAAAAATAAAAACTGTTTTCAAAATCTGTTACCGATTTCTTCCTGAAACAATATCAACAATAATGAAGTCTGCCATAGCCACTTCTACGATAATTTCTATGCTATTTTTTGTTACTCAGGTAACATAAAATAGATCAAGTCGTATATATAGACAAATTTAACTGATTATCTAGCCAACTTTTGAGATGTAAACTTATAAATGATGAAGGCATGTGTCCGTTTTATTATATAGCCTAGCACAATGTCCAAAAAAGATCCGTATTCGTAGCTTAGTAATAAAAAATTAGAACAAGTTAATACCCTAATGGAAGTGATTAGATTCAATATGGGAGCATGGGCACACCATTTACTATCTACATGCCACATCACACAAAAAATCGAGTACATTTACAGTCTCTTCTGCATAAGTGGAATATGCAGAAAAAGGAAAGCAGATTCAAAAAGCAATTTATGTTTCTACTAAGTGACAGTATGACAATGATGATGTCCTAGACCTCTTCCAAAATATTCAACTATACACATTAAGGTAACATGATAAAATAGGTGAATCTGTAAATCTGCAGTTGGGTCCCAACATTCAACACTAAAACATCAAAGAAATCTGAGCTGGAAATCTGCACTAACTTTCCATGGAGCTCGGTATTTCCAACTCATGAAAACTGACCCTCTTATTTCTTCTTGTTCGTTCCCTAAAACTTAGGCAATTCCATAAGGCTTTTTTTTGGAAGGATGTCCTGGGCTATGCCCAGACTAACCCCGGCAAATTGCGACTGTAAAACTGATAAACTCAGTGGCTACAATCGATGTGGATACCTAGAATTGAACCCAGGGCAGATGGGATATTCCACCACATCCCCCTGCGCCTCAACCACTACGCCATAACCCTTGTGGTTTGGCTTGCTGTCTTGATGGTTGATATTTGGATTAAAAAGCTTATGACCGTGCCACTAGGTGAACCATGGGACTATATAATCAATATCTAGACAAAGCTACTACTGTAGATCTATATTTGAAGTATGTGCTACAACTGACGCCAGATAACATGTTCTATTGGTAATGAAGATCCGAAGACGATCACATCTTTTTTTCAACAGCATCTCAGATGTATGAACAAAATGGTAAATAGAACACCTTGAAATCTCAAATGAACTATATCATGCAATTACAACAGTCCCCTGAACTACACTAGTCTAATTAATTTAAGATCATCCATTTATGCATCATCGTTGCACCAGTAACTCAACCTCTCATTTTATGTATCCTTAAAAGAAATCCCACTTCTTCCTTGATGGGTATTATTTCTATAAATTAAAATTCATTTTGTCATGAAACATCTAAAAGGTTGTGGCTTGATAGAAATTGTAATCGAAATCGATTTTAATTTAAACTATCATGACTAAATTAGATGAAATGAAAAGTATTACTAATCTGATCACCTACGTTGATGATGAGAAGATACTTACCATTTACCAAATAAAGTGAAGAATTGTATCAGTTTGATAATAATTGAAAATAAAATAAAAAAGGTAAAAACTACTTTATGGAAAGGGATGTAGTTCTTGCTTAAAAGGGCCCAAAAACCCAAGATTCAAGAGCTTACTATTGCACACCACTTGCTTGTTAAAATGCACTCTCTAATTCAGAATTATCTCCTATACACGACCTGTTCATTAAGTTTTACACGGACGAATTACGATATGAAGACACCCTCATTGAAGTAAGTATAGATTTTATTGATAGGGATGCTCTGATTACATTTGATATAAGCATAGATTTTATTCACAGACATTGCTACATGAAGTCGAAACGCGCACACATGGTAGTATGATAAGTGAGGGGGTAATTAAAAACAATCAAGATTATGAATTCAAATTAATAATGTCTCACCTCATGGAACGAGAAATCCTTGGAAATTTTGGAGTTCTTGGAGATATCCATGGCTGAAAGCTGTGCAAGATGAGCATCTCCTCTCTCTCTCTCTCTCTCTCTCGCTCAATGCCTCTAATCTGTTGCACAGCCGTACTCTCGTTCTAAAAACAGAGAGAGAAACAGCAAATACACATGGGTTGGAAGAAATTCATCTCGTGGCTGGGACTGGATTGGAAGTATATATATTATTTCGTTCTAGAACCCAGAAAGCGATGTGATTTTTGGAATCAAGAAGGTGGGGGTTTTGGCATTGGATTTAAAGGGTGTTTGTGAAGGTGGACTGGTGGAGAATGGAGATACAATCAAGGGAGAGCTGACCTCCATTCCATGGTCTGCTTCCAATTTTTTCTTGAATTGGAAGTAATTATTATAGTTTGAATCGTTTCACTCAAAATATACCATTTTCTTATTCAGAGTGGAATAAACACATATTGGGTATAAATATAATACTATAAGGTATTCATGCAATCCAGTAATATATATCTTGATTATCTTACGTTTTATTGTTTGTTTTATCGATTTTATAATAAGGTTTTAAAAAATCAATAATGTTTTATTTTTTAATAAAACATAAATTTAATAATTAAGTATTATATTAATTATATTTTAGATTTTTTATATTTAAATTTTAATATGTTTATCTGTATTTGACTATGTTTAACTACAGATAGTTATATGAATTCAAATATTAAGCTTTAATAAGTTATATTTATACATAATTTACTTTTAATCTTGAATTTTAAGTAATATGCATCAATAAACAGAGTTAGATTCTGATGAGAAAGATAATTAACGGAGAAAAGTAAGAAGAGACATTCATCGTTGGATGCATATTAGGATGAGATTTATCAGGATTAGATGCACTGAGGTGGATCAGATTAAATTCCGTATCAAACGTGATTTATGGGTGGGTTTGAGATTAAAGATGATCAAGGGTTCATATCACTTCTTACGTTTTTCACCTTAACTTTTTTTCTCACACGACCTTTCGTCTCAATAAACAATACTTTATGCATGAAAAAATTAAGAATTCTTGTCAAATGATTTATAATATAGTATAGATGACAAAAAAACTTAAATATTGGTGGATTATAATATTTTATAATATAATATTTTAACTAATACAAATAAGATAGTAAAAAAAGTTAAATAAATTTGATATGTTAAATAAAATAATTTCAATTTAATTATTATGTATATATAATAAATATTGGATTTTCTATCATAAATTTTAATGTATATTTATGATTTCAATATCATTACATGTAATATGAATAAGATAAAATTAATCAACCTAACATATCCTAATCAATTAATAGTTTTTCTAAAAAATTAATTATAATTAAATTAAATACTTTATTAAAATCATTTAACATAGTTTTGTTATCTATAAAACAAAATAAGTATATCATTAATTTTTGTGTAAATTACAAAAACATTTTTAAAATTGTTATGATTATTTTTTGATAACTAAATATCTATATTTATATCTATACTATATTAAAAAACCAGCATTTTCAATTTTCTTGAAAATTTCAAGAGGTACATATTTTAAAGCAATTTGTACAAACTATTATGCATATAATTGAATTACCCTTTCAGTTTCTTCTCCACGTTCCACACAGACCTCTCCACTATCCCCACAAATTCCTCCCTATTGAAATCACATACCCGCAACAGTTGACAGAATATCGGTTTCCTCTTCGTTGATGAAATCCATTTTCATTTCTGTTCGCCCTGCTCTCTAGATCAATTTCCATTCATCTTTTCCATTGATGTCCGTATTCCTAAATTCTGTAGATCAGTTCCCCACTCGTGCACCGACTATCTCCAACAACAACTCACACTCTCTCATAAACGCCCCTTATGGATCTGTTGAAGGAAAATCCGAACGCGAATCGCCAAACCCTACATTCTACGGGCTATTTCAACCCACAATGGACAGATGAAGAAGATAGGTTAAATCTTAGTGGTTTTTTGAATGAATTTTGCTCCTTTTTCGATCTATTGTGTTCATGAGTTCAATTTGTTCTTTAAGTTCATGCATAAGCACATTGCCAATAATTAATTTTCTTCTTTAATTTCGTGTTAAAAGGATGATAATCTGACTGGTGACGATCAACACCTGCTATTTCGTGTTAAAATTGACCCACTTGATCTCAAGAAATATTATCATGATTTTGGTTCGCTCAAATCAAAAGAGGGAGTCGCTGTCAGGTTAGTAAATAGACTTTCTTGTGGAATGCCCCCACCCCCTACCATGTATTTGTATATTTTTTTCCATTGAATTTTGTTTTCTTCTTTGCAATGGGCACAGTTTGATTTTGCTTGTTAAAAATAGAATGTTTCAAACACAAAATTGATATGGACTTACTTGTCGATTAAACGGGAAGATGACACAAAATTAAATGGATATCAGTTTTCAAGTATAAAATTAACTCATTTGACATTCAAAACAAAGTTTTGCTCTTTCTATTTGATAATTGATGTTTGTGGTTTATTGGTTTTACACTTACTCGGTTCCAGAAAATGTTCCATTTTAATTTCCGACTTTATGACTTTATGCTTATCCACCTCTATGCTATTTCCGATCAATTGTTAGCTTTTTTTATTGTTGCAGGGGTATCTTTTTTTCAGCTGCTCTTCTCCGTTGAAGTTTAAATCCATGTGATGCCTAGGATGCCTTCTAATGCAGTCCAACCATTGTTCGGATCGATTTTCGTCTCTTGGTATGTGATTTTGTTTCTAACTCACATTTGAATTTCTTGCGAATGATTTACATGGACTGACATATCTAGATGCAACTTGATAATATTACTTCCTCTGTTAAGGTACAATGTTTGAGCAGGTTAGACTGGATCAAGTTATACAACAACGAAAGTTAGGAATTATAGATGCCATGGATGGTCATGATTCATCAGCACTCAAGGTGCAGATCAAGAGTTTGTAGAGCACTGAAATGTTGAGGTTAATCTTTATATATGCTTCATTATAAAGCATCAGTTTCAAGTTGATTTCTTCTTCTGGTTCTTGGCATCTCACTCTGCATTTTTTTTTTGCAAACGTCTAACCATAACCAAGTTCTTTGAGTGATCAAAACAGGTTTTTCAAATGACTTATCATGTAACAGGATACTTTTTCGAGGACGTGTGACAGGTCTTTCAAATGACCTATTCATTAGTATTTGATATCAGTGAGTGTTTTTTTTTCAATTCTTAAAATTCTTTCTTAACGTACGTTGTATCATTTCCATGTTTGTGATGCAAATTTGGAGGTAAGTGGGATTATTCTTGAAATATACAAATGTGCTTGATTGAAAAATATCCTCACTATTTATATTTACTAATCGAAGTACTATATTTCCATTGAAAAATATCCTCTGTAGTGCCTGCTTCCATGGATGTGATTGATGTATTATTGAATATGAAGAGGCTTGTAATATTTGGTCTTGACTATTTCAAATCTACAGGTTCCAACCATGTGAGTTATGAAGCACTGTGAATTCTTATATGCTTGGAGGTCAAATTTTATGTCGCAAATTGCCATAGAGAAGTTTAGAGTCAGGGAGGATTGGTAGGTGTGATCCTTTCTTCCCCTCTAACTTTTGTTGATAATAAAGGCGCCAAGAATGCAGTAGATTAGAGCATTTACAATGGTAAAATATGAGGTTCTTGGATTGTTTTTTGAGGTTCATGCTTGTTGGGAACTGGGAATGACCTCTTCGGTGATGATGTGGAAGAAGAGGTTCATATATTTGAAGAAGAAATATGCAGTGCTATGATGGATTTAATATTATTATTTAGTCTTTAATTAGTTTCTTACTGTGTGTAAAAAACAAGAACACACCGTAATTAGCTCTATTTATATTCATATCACAATTTCCACCTGGCCAACCCAACTTGTGCATGGGTACATTGTGTGACATCTCATAATGGAGCTTATTCAAATTCTTATGGATTGGAATAATATGTGTAGCTTCAATTTGCTTTACTTTCGATTAATCATGATCATATATAGATTAGTGTTAGTTGGTTGTGAAGTTCTTTTCTCTTTGTGTAACTTGAAGAGTTTAAGTCATTTTATTCATGACTAATAGTTATCGATTACAATATTAAGGCTACACATTTGAATCTCGAGGATGCTAAAAAATCTCTCTTTTCTTGGATCAGATGATCACTTTCAACTGGAATTGCCAACTACGATTTTGACAAAGTCCATGGACTTCTTTGAAAGATAATCATGTTTAAAAGGGGAACGCTATATTTATTTACTTATTATGTTTTCAAGGTAACGGTTCACAATCCATTGTTTATGCTTTCAGATTTACTAAAAGTTGTGATTTTTGATGTCATTTGGTTTAAAAAATTTAATCTCCATCTTTTGCACTATTCTGTCTTTCAACTTTTTTTAGTGTTAAATAAAGATGGATTAAAAACATGACAATCTACATTTGGACAACGCATGATTCAAATATATGTGCATTGAGCTACTCAAGAAGCATGTTCTCATAAAGTTAATATTTAGAGAAACATAAAATGCTAACTTAACATGAAACTTGGTTGCTATTTTGATTTTTCGACTTTAAACTCAAGATATTTTGCGCCGCAACCCGCGTGGATAGCTTACTAGTATTGAATAATAAAAGAGTATAGTTCACTTTTGGTCCCCTAACGTTTGTCAATTTCAATGGATATCGTCCCTAAACTTTGAAAACTTGGATATGGTCTCTCACGTTTGTCATTTCATGACGGTTTTGGTCCCTCCTCCTAACGACCAACTTTTCTCATTAAATCCAATTAAATGAGTGGTATTTTGGTATTTTAAACATTTTTTATTTTCTATTAAAATTAATACATATTATAAATTCATTTTTGGTCCCCCACCCCACCCCCCGGTTTGAAAATCATGCACTGGCCCTTTCCCTGGTTGTTCCCCCTTTGGCGATCTTCAACACCATTCACCCTCCTTATATCATATCTTAATTCATCTTCTCCGGTTATGACCCCCTCGCATCCGGTGGTAACGAAGACTCCAGATCCGAAAATTCATCTTTTCTAGATCTAAAAATTTCTTGTTATGTATGTTAATGTGTGTGATGTGGGGAAAAGGGGGTCACTAAGGTTTAATCGAATAGGGATGGAGGATCACCGTGAGGGGAAGAAAATGGTAGTCGAAGATTGGTTTAAAAACTCAGATCTCCTCTTCTCCGTCTCACCCTCGATTCACAGAGACATACAAAAATCTCATTTTAATTTTGTATGTATCTGTAATGGAGATTCTTGAAAGTTATCTTAAACGAAAATTTCTCTATCAATAACATCAACCTACGCTTCTAATCTCTCAAATATCTGGAATCCAAATAGTTTTTTGTTTGAATAAGAAAAAGAATTGTATGTTTTTCATAATTCACTTTCTTTAGATTTTGAGTTTTGATTTAGGCATTGTTTGGCAAACATAAATTAGCTTATAAGCTAGCTTATTTTTTGAGTACATGTTTGGATCGACATAAGCGAACTTATAAGCTAGTTTATTGAAAAACTAGTTGTGAGTAACTTATGAGGAGCTTTTTGTCACTTTTTTCGATTATACCCATAATTAATATTAATTGTTACTAGTTAATATTATTTATAATTTATTTATTAATTTAATTATTAATTAATTTTAATTTTAAATTATTAATTATTCACTAGTATTAATTATTGATTATTTAGCATTATTATTAATTTTATCAATTATTTTATATTATTGTTATTCAATATATTCAGTTGTCAAAAAATAAATATAACAATTTTAAAATGCTTTTGTAAATTAAGTAAAGATTAAGGTTATATATTTCTTTTGTTTCATAAATAATAAAAAATTGATATATATTTTGATAAAATATTTAATTTAATTATTTTTGAAGAACTGTTAATTAACAACATATGTAAGAATGAAAACAAAATGATAAACTTTGTTTTCATTTAACATAGATATTTTCTAGAAAATGTATTTGATTATAAAACCAAAAAATTAGTTATATATATATAAAAATCAAATCGAAATCTATTAATTAACTTATACTATTATTAAATTTTCTTTACCATATGGTGTATATTAATTAACATATTGTATATTAGTGAATTGTTTTAAACATACTATGAAATGTTAGAATTTATTAACTTTTAAACATGTCATTTTTTGTCATTTTACATTTTTCAACTAGCTTATCAACTAGTTTTTGTCATACGTATTTAGTTCATCAACTAGCTTATAAGTCATCAGCTTGTTTATCAGCTGTTTGTCAAACATAACCTTAGAGTTTTGGAATGAAATTGTTCTAAATCCATTCTTTTTTATAAATAAAATAGCAGTGGGTATCGTTCATATGTAGATAGGGAGATGGAGATTGTGAAAGTTGCACTTCCACTTATACGGTTAATGGTGAATGTTCTTTTTTTGCACTACAATGTACCTTCATCGTAGCATCATCTTGAGGGAGAGAGGGGAGATCGGCTGAAGGCGCGTGTCCACTGTTGTTTTGGATCCCTGAAACAGAAGGTCCCACAACTAGGCACGCGATCTAGACCGCGGGAAAAGCCGTGCATGTACCTGAAATTTGATATGGGCGACCAACGCTACGACTTAGGCCGCATGTAGGAATACCTCGTTCGACCGTCTTCTTGCTTTGCAAAGCGGTGATAATTCTCTTTCAAGGCGACCACAAATTCCCTTTCTTATCCCTTCTAGTTTAAGCTTTTCCGGGAAGGGCTCTAGTCTATTTAGAACTCTTTTCCTAGAGTTTCTTCTCATTTATTGCTCCATAGAGTTCTCTCTCTCTCTCTATACATTTAGGATCGATTTTGGAAGACTTTTAAGCTGCATTTAAGAGCATGCAACTCAAGGAGTCAAGGATCTAGTTGTATTTCAAAGTCTAAACCTCTTTTTCATCAAAATATTGGTTTGTAGGTTTTCTTAAAAACCTAGTAATGTGACATCATTGTAACTCTTTTAAAACGTTATACATGACAAAATATTTATTTTGGTCTCCTAAAATGTCACTTTTGATATGATTTACATATTGGTGCATTTGACTAATTTTTGGGTATTTTGGGAGATATGAGGTTTTTACCATATGTGTTAGAAAAATGATGAATCTTCAATGTTGGTATTCTAAAAGTGTATTTACACATAGATGTTATTTTGAGACTTGAATCATTATGTTTTATGTGTTTTTTAATGTTCATATTTAAGGGTTGTTTACCAAATTTTCTGTTAATCCCTGTATGGGTTAAGTTGCCTGTCTCAGTAAATTTGTCTGTTTAGATAAAAATGTGTTGTTTACTTTCTATCCTGAATGAACAGTCTGAATGACAAATGATCGATTTACCCTTACCATGAATTAAACATCGTTTAATAAAAAATTTCCCTATAATTTTAGGCGAATAACATTTGTGAAACAAAAAAACTACTTAAACATCAAAACATAATATATAAAACTACACTTTACTATATTATATATAAATAAATTATTGTATATTAATATTTTTGTATATATAACATTTACCCGAATACTATATGTATAAATTTTTTACCACACAATCTAATATGTATAGTAAACAATTAAACTTTATTCTATTATATGTACAATATAATATAAAAAGCAATGGTTAAAACTACAACCCCCTCTCTTTGCTCGTCTTATCCCAAGAACCCCACCAGATACCTCATTTCTCTAGGTTTTTCTGTTTATTTTCTTCATCCCCCTTTTTCTACCTTTCTTCTTCAATTTCTTCTCTTTCTTTTCCTTCACCCTTCTTTCTCCCCTTTTTTCTTCCTTTCTTCAATGGGATTTTTTTTACGTTTATGTTAGGTCTAAATATATTGTATCTAAGATTACAATGTTGAAGACGAGGAGGTCAAAGCATATGTCAACAAAGTCAACATGAGCTTAGTTGTAGTTTACTCATTGTAATAGTCAAGGGTATAAATACCTTGTGGTTGTTTACTTTGTAACTAGATCTATCACTTTCATAATAGATTGTAGAGAGAGAATTGAGAGAGTTTGTAATGTGCTTCATAACAAATCTAATATGAGGATGACGAATTCACTCTCAATTCTCATTGTTTCTTGATATAATTAATTGTTGAATCATAATCTGGGCTAACAATTGATATCGGAGCGGGAATCAGTTGATTTGAAGAAGATTTGAGAAGAAATTTGAAAATTTTGGAGTTTTTCAAGAAAATTTCTTTTTGATCGATTTTGGAATTGTTTGTGGATCAATTGGATTGAGATTAGGTTCTATGGATTCAGTTTTGTTAGTGGATTAATCGATTGTATTCAATTTGGCATTAGAAACAGGTTTGATTAGGTTTTATGATGATTTTGTGATTCTCGAAAGTTTTCAAGAAACTTACTATTTGATCATCAAATTGGAAATCTAGGGGGTTTTTGGGGGTAGTTGCGTGAATTAAATCTGTCCAGGAAGTGTTTTCGAGCAACCCTATAAAGTTTCATATCAATCGGAGGGGTTTTGAGTTAGTTTGGATCGATTTCAACAAAGTTCTGTTCGTCAAAGTGCTAAGATTCTTAACCCTCACACGATGAAGTTCTTAACCCTCGCACCATTTTAAGTGAGCTTCGCACACCCTCCGATTTCATAGTGTTCTTAGCCCTCGCTTAACGCTTATGTGAGCCTCACACAAGCTCAGCCGAAGCTTACGCATGATTCTTTGTACGAGCCTTCACACGAACTAACTAATCGAACCCTCGCTCAAGACATTCATATATTACCTTCGCACATTTAAAAAATAGTCTGGGAACGTCCTTTTTTGCCCTTTCAAACTTTGAATTTTTGGATTAAGTTTCAGATTCTGATTTCAAAAATATCTTCCAAATTTTGAATTTTTTTGCCCGGGGTTGACTTTTTGTTTGACTTTTTCCTCAGCGTTTACTTTTTCAAATTTGACTTTTTGGTTTATTTTCAAATCTTCTGAGAATGGGAGGTCCTTCAGTGACCTTTGGTGGAAATGGGAAAGGATACACCAAGGGTTATGGTATTCTAACCAACGGAGCAACTTCCTTCAAACGTGTTGCTTATGTTGAAGGACTGAAGCACAACCTACTAAGTATCAGTCAACTCTGTGATAAAGAGTTCAAAGTCTTGTTCACAAAGAAGAAATGTGTAGTCACTGACAAAAATGACAAACTTGCTTTGACTGGCAAATGCATGGAGAATTTCTATGTAATTAACATGGATAATGTTCAATCTGAGAACATTTGCTTTCTCTCAAAGGCATCCTCAGATGTCAACTGGATTTGGCATAAAAGGCTTTCACATCTGAACTTCAAAATGATAAATGATTTATCAAGAAAAGAGCTTGTCACTGGGCCTTCCCCAACACTCCTTTGCAAAGGAATCTCTTTGCACAACATGTGAAAAGGGAAAGCTGACAAAAGCAAGTTTCAGATCTAAGCTGAAAAATGGAACCCCATTCTTGTTGTGGAGTTCTCCATCCACCTAGGCACCATTGCCATATCTACAAGCGTGGTAAGTGTCGCGCTAAGATTCTCTGAGTGCAAAGGTCAACCCTGGGCGTCTGAGCCCACGGATGAAGAAGTTGTGGAATTCTTGGACCTGATCAGGTATGACTGACCAAAGGATAAGAACACTAGAGACCCGATCAAGGCCTTGACAAAGATCAAGAAGAATAGGATGTCAGTGGTGTGGCAATTCCTATTCTCACACGTCATTCGGTGCTTAGACACTAAGACGGGTGGCCAAGAACAGGCCAGCCGTATGTTCCTGTGTTCGCGGTCCGGTTTGGGTGGTTTAACCCCTCAAACCATAAACCAAACCACTATGGCGGTTTAGAAAATTTCCAACCTGAGCGGTTTGGAAACAAGTGACCAAACCGGTCAATCAGACCACAAAAGGCGGTTTGGTCTGACCGGTTTAGCCGTTTGAGCCTCTGATGAGCTTTAAACTAAAAAAATGACATATATATCTAAAATGAAATTTTTACTAATATAGCACTATCAGAAAATTGTATACGAAATTATAAAAATAACGTCTATCTCTAAAATTACAAAAATACATTGAGCAAATGAAAAATAGTTAAACAAATCCATCAACAATAGTTGGAATTTTGGACGTACATTGAGCAAGGCAAACTATGGTTTGGAATTTGATTTTTGAAGGATTTAAGAACTTTGTCAATTTAGAAATAGAAACTAAAAAAACATAACGTCTTTGTCAAATTTTTTATAATGGACCATAAGAGTAAAATATATAACATGAAAAATAAATACAATTATACATTTTTTTGGCGGTCGGTTTGGTCCAGACCGGTCAAAAATATGTTTAAACCGCAGACCAAACCAGACCGAGCGCTTTGGCTATTTTTCAGACTAGACCGGGCCGCCAGACCGCTCAAACTGCCAAAAACGGTCCGGTTTAACTTGATTTGATCTGTTTGAGCGGTCCAACGGTCTTTTTGAACGCCCATAGTTCCAGAACATGGAATATGCCTTGTTCCATGAAAGAAACATTAATTTCGCTAAGATCGTCTTCAATGATCTGAAGAAACGTGTGGACAAGAGCCAAAGGGAAAGGCTCATTCCCTACCCACGTTTCATGAGTATGATTTTCGAGTTAGCCTACAAGGACTACCCCAAGACGACATATCTTAAGTTCTCTCAGATAGGCTCTCGAATCCTGGAGCACAAGATGAAAGATTGAGATGTTCCCATCTTTCCAGAGATGCTGATTGTGGCCCAACGATCCTCCTCTTCCTAAACTGCTGCTACCTCCACCGCTGCTGCTACGGTGGACATTCAGGTAACCAAGTCATTGGAAATCCCAACAAGGACTATCCCTGTTACCAGTCCCCAACCCCCTCACAAGAGGAAGCACTCTTTCGCTGATGGACACCGAAAGAAGTCAACAGCTACGAAGCCACTCTCCAAGAAGCCAAAGGGATCCATCTCTTCCTAGACGAAGATATCTTATTATGGTGTAATACCAACACCAACTCCTTCTACCACCGCAACTACGACAATGGTGTTTGAGACTATTGCCGCTTCTTCAGCACTACCCCCTCCAGTGACTAAGGTTACTGCTAGTATAGTTACCAGCAATGCTGAAGCTGGATCAAGCAATATGTTGGTCCCAAAGGAGTGTACAAGAATGTATAAGTATATAAACAGTTTGTAGAAGGGGTGGGGGGGGGGGAATGAATACAAACACAACTTTTAGGGTTTTTAAATGAGTTTATTGAGATAAACAAATTTACATGTCGTAAGCGGAATAAAAACAAGTATTAAACCTATTCTATTACAACTTTAGAATCACTAAGTATTTTTGATGCACAACGTAAGAAAGAAATAAGATCAGAGGTTGAAGGAGAGATAATCATGCATAAAGATGAAGATGGAGGTCTTCATCTATTTATACCTATTGCATTAAATGCAAGTGACATGGTACATGCCACGTGCCAAGTTTCAATAGGAAACTTGTCCTTTGTTCATAAAGCAACCATGCTTTTAGCCGAACATGAACAATAGCCTAATCAGAGTTGGTAAGCACGCAGGAGACAATCCGTACGTACCTTCTGACAAGGTATAGGGGTTTGACATTTGTGCATCGAGGATAAGATCAACTTTGATCTTGCTGAGTAGGCTTCACTTTGATCGCTGATACTAAGTCTTCAAGGATGAATACATCAGGTATCACTTAGGCATATGCAAGATCTCACACTTCTACTAGATGAACGTTGCTATCACTGAACCGCTTCAGATCACGAGCTATTCATCTCTTTCTTTAGATAGGTCTTCGACTATCTCTGAATGGTCTTTGGTGTGAAAGTTGTTCTTCAGATCTTCTAAGTTCAGATAGTGTTCCTAACTTTCAGCGATCACTGAGTTCAATCAGTATATGCTATCGCTGAATCTGAACAGTAACTTAAACTTGGATTTTCACTAGGTAAATAGAGGAATCATATTCAAATCACTAAAAGGAGTTTGGATCAACAATCTCCTCCTATTTGATTATGATTAAGCAACATAGGAAAACTTGCTTGTGAGGATTTGTAAAGCCAAGGGAATTTAAGGTAAAAATCCTAAGTACTGATCTGTAGGATCTTTTTCTGTTTGTTCACTATCTGAGTTGAGTTTCATTTATAAGGATATGAAATCATAATTTTTACAAGTGTATAAGCTAGAAAGCATTTTAACTGATAAATATAAGAAAAAACTATCAGTGAGTAATAAGATTCTTAGGGTGCGTTTGGTCGTGGGATTGTAATGAATTTTGAGGGATTTGGATTTAAAATCCAATCCATTCCTGTGTTTGGTTGGCATAATGGTAAGGATTTAAAATCCCTGGATTAATTTAAAATCCTATGAACAATGGATTTTAGAATCCTTCCTAAAACATTGGTATTTCAAATCCAATCCTGAGGATTCCCCTTTGCCCTAATTTGAAATCCATGTGCGTCCTTGTTTCTCTAACCCAAGCATACAAAAAGTGTCCATTTCCATTCCAAATCTTACAAACCAAACACAATGAAGGATTTCAAATCCAATCCAATCCAATCCCTCCAAATCCAATTCCTTTCGTGAAATCCAATTCCCTTGAAAACAATCCCGCGAACCAAACGCACCCTTAGGTTATCAGAAGTCATATGTTCATTGTGCCTTTTACTATTTTCAGGGATCTTTTCAGTACATTGATGGAGTAAAGTACTTCCTTTATTTTCATTAATTCATAATTTGAAGAATTACATCAGGAAAACAACAATAAGAATTACTGGAAAATATTCATGTCCCTGTCCTCTCGCTTGAGGAGGATAAAATGTCGTGGATTGACCAGAATAATGTGCATATGGAGTTCTCTATTCGTAATGCTTGGGCCTCTATGGCTCCAGATTATGAAATTCTCTTATGGCCAAAGGTGGTGTGGAATAAAGTCTATATCCCTAAACATGCTTTATGTACTTGGTTAGCTTGTAGGATGCGGCTTCCAACTCAAGATCGGATTCTAAACTGGAAACAGGATCCCCCGGACATGAAATGCCTCTTGTGTCATCAATGCTTGGAAACTCATAATCACTTATTCTTCCAATGTGACTTTTCGAAAGGGGTTTGGAACTTGATGAAAAGGGAAGTTTCTTTGCAGCATATTCCAGAGAGATGGGTTGATATTATGGACCGTATCAACGATGGTCAATATAATGCTTGGTCAACCGTGCAAAAAGTAGCTTTCTCTACAACTGTCTATTATATTTGGTAGGAACGGAATAGGAGGCTTTTTGAAAACTCCAATAGGAGTATTGAGAAGCTGTTCAATGAAGCCAGAGGAGTGATAATCCAGAGAATGGCTTAAAAGGAAGGGCAGGTACAGAGTTACTGCAAACGGGGATACAATTTAAAGAGCTTGCTGAAGCTTTTCTTTGGAGGTGCATCTGGTTCTATGCTTGTTGCTTGGTCTTTTCTATTTGTATTTGTTTGTTCTGGTTGCTTGTGGCTTGGTTTGTTCTTTCCAAGTCGGGCTTTCTATGATGTAACCAGTTCTGTTTGTACCTTTTTCTTGTCTTTAATGGATGTGCCTGGGTTTCCCGCTAAAAAAAAAAACAACAATAAGTAAAGTACTATACACTAAAGTAATACAAAGGAAAAATTAGGAACTAGGGCACTGAGAAGCACTTGTTGCTTCTTTTCTTCTTTGTAGTTCTTTCTCAATTATTTGTCTCTGAAAGTTGAATCGATCGTTTTCTTCAGAGCAGTTGTAGTAAATAATTTTGAGAAGTTTTATTGGAGCGAGAGAAATCTCCTTATTTCTGAGAAACTTGGTTGACCCATCATTATCTAAAAAGACCATCCCTGGCTTAGGTTTGCCAACTATTTCATTTTCTTCGTATTTTCTCTGAGAAGGTAGGGAGGTATTGAGAATTGAGAGATATAGGAGAACCAAGTACACGAAAAGACTTTCTAAATCAAATTTTTTCTCATATTCATTTTTGAACGATGGACCTTGTTTAGTGTCGGATTTGGATCTCTTCTTTTTGGATTTTTGAGAGATATGATGCACCGCTACATGCTGAGAGATCCTTTGTAGAAGCCGATTCAGATGTTCTTCTACTACAGCATTAAACTGGGACTTTGATTGCTGAATACCATCTCTGATTTCCATCCATTCAGAGAAACCATAGAACTTTAGAAACTGAGGTGCTTCTTCTTGACTGTTGTGTTCTTTGAACAGGTTTACCTTTATCTTTGGACCAGATTTTGAATTTCATCCGGAGATAGTGACGTTGGTAATCGTTTCAGGGAGGATACGAGAATTGAATTTCTTTTTGCACCACTCGAGTTCTTCATTCTTCTTTTCTTTGGCTTTGTGAAGGTCTTTGTTCGCTGCTTGTAGAATCCTTTCTTGGGCTCTGAGAGGATATCTCATTTTTGAGTTTGATTCGGCTAGTTCCTCTTGTGCTAATGCCTCAGCGACTTTGAGGTTTTCTTGAGCTTCTCATAATTGATCATCTCTGAGTCACTGATCTTTAGGTCTTTCTTGTCTTGCCAGTGCTTCAACGACCTTGAGGCTTTCTCGTGCCTCTCTTATTTGCTCATCTCTCAGTCGCTGAGCTTGTAGAGCTTCCTCTCTTTCTTCAGTGGGGAGGAAGAAGAATTCGTCTTCAGGGGATGTATGTACATGTAGGGACTCTTCAGGACCAGAGGTACAAAAAAGAATTTTTACTCTGGTCCTCTCTAACTCCTTTATTACCTGAGCCATTCTAGCTTCTTCTTCTGGTTAAGGAATGGGCTCTTTATGCACATGCCTCTGAACTTGGCCTTCTTCGTCTTCAGAGTCTGATTCGGTTATGTACATGAACAGATCTACGATCGAATGTTCACTAAAAAATGGAGTCACCTTAGGGGGACAAGGTGAGCTGAGAGTGGGAGAAGACGGTTCAGAGTTAGTTATTTCTTCAATACTTCTTATAAATGAAGTATTGGTAGGGACACCGAGGAGTAGTAATATGAGAGGTTGGGGTTTAGAGAGAGGGTGGTAAAGTTCAATAGGAAGACTTACCTTAATATCATTAAGCTCCCCCTCTTTATTCTGAAGGATAACATCCTCTTATTCCAAGGGTTGTTTGTTCTTTTTGTTGGGATTAGGTTGCTCCTTACTGGGAGGGGGCTTGTCCCCCAAAGTTGTTTTGAATACGACCCTGGTTTGTATCCCTGACCATATAGACTGGAAGAAGGTTGAAGGATCATCATCATCATCATCTTCATCTTCATCTCTCAGAGAGTATGAAGAACCTTCTTCTCCATTCTTCTTCTTCTTCTTCTTCTTCTTCTTCTTCTTCTTCTTCTTCTTCTTCTTCTTCTTCTTCTTCTTCTTCTTCTTCTTCTTCTTCTTCTTCTTCTTCTTCTTGAATGAGGGAGGTATGTTGTCCTTTGCCTGATCGACAACTTTTTTTTTATTTAACAGATCACCAGCCCCAGCGATGATCTATTCTTCTATCTCTTTGGCTATCTTCTCCCCTCTTTACTGTTGTCAGGGAGGATATGCACCAATAGAGTGTTAACCTTGCTTGTCAGGGTGCCAAGGGTATCTGATTGGGCCTTCTGAATCAATGCAATTTGATTCCCGTTCTCTTTATCATTCTCGGAGAGAGAGACATCAACATGTCTTTGAAGAAGTTTCATAATCTCTGACAATGTCTCCCCTTGTTTATCTAGCTTGGTGCCAAGCTGAGTGATTGAATAGGTGTTCAGGGAGACTGCATTCATCACGGAAGTAACCTCTTCCTGAAGAGCAGAGATAGAAGATTTGATGGTTGAGACGGTAGTCTTAACATTTGGCATCCCTGAAACCTGGTTGAAGATGTACTCGGTCGAAATTTGTTGATTGTCGACCTTCATCTTGATATCAACCGCCTCACCGACAAGATGATCAAGCGCCAATATCTGAAATGAGGCAATGGGGGCTTCAAAAGAGATCTTGGGAATCTCTAGCTCCAGCTTAGGAATGGATCTTCTATAAGCCTTTTCCTTCTTCAACTGCCTCAGTTTCTCCATCTTCAGAGATGATGGAGATCTGGTGAGAGGTGCTTCAGAGACACCTGTGGCAGCAACACTCATAGCAGGTGCATCAGTGACACATGTAGACATTAAAGATAAATGAGCCAAAAGAGCTCGGGGTTAGAAAAAAGAAGTGGGGTGGAAGTAAGTGTATGCAAGGGTTCCTTGAGAGTATCTGAAGGATTATTCTCAAGGTTGGAACTTGCTACGGATGTGTCCTGAGGATCACATACCTTTCTCTGAGAATGCTTATAAGAAACATTCGCATGTCCTTTGCACGTAGCTTTCCAATTCTCAGCTTGTCGAAACAATGGTGATAGTTGAACAACACGCTTCATAACATCTTCATATATGGGGACTACCCATATCTAAATCATTGGTTGATGTGTGGACCAAAGAAGAGTAGGTAGAAGTATAAGAGAAGGAAGTGATTGTATTACCTGTTCCAGCTTCAGCGGAGCTAGAAACTATATTCTTAGGGACCTCATTCTCTGAAAAGGTTAGAGCTGAAGAAGCGACAACGATCTCTGAAGCCATTGTCGTGGTTGTGGTTGACGGAGGCGTTTGTAGTACACTGAAAGAAGGAAGAGTTGTCTGTAGAGAGACAGTCTTCTTTCGCTTCTTGCTTGGAGGTTTATTTGCTGTGGACTTTTTGCGTCCATCAGCGGATGGGTTGTTCCTTTTCTTAGGAGGGGAGGAAGATGTGTCAAGGTCGATCACTGATGGATTTGTTAGTGACCCGAACACATTCTCTACCACAACGGTAGGTTCAGGTACATCAGCGTTCTGGGGTGGAGGACCCCTGATGATAGCCATCATCTTTGGGAAGTAGGGAGCATCACAAGGTTTCTCATCGTGCTCCAGTGATTTCTTGCCTACCTAAGAGAATTTATGATTTCCCTTCTTTGGGTAGTCCTTGAAGACATACTTCAGAATCGTCGAGATAAACCTCGGATAGGGGATAGTCTTCTCTCTCTTCTTTGCACCGACTCTCTTGTGAAGATCTTCAAAAATGATCTTCGCGTAGTTGATGCGGCGACCATGGCAGAGAGCATACGCTATGTCGAGGAACTTTCGACTTGCCTATTCCTGAGCCCCAGTCTTAGTGCCGAGGCACGGAATGATGTGAGTGAAGATGTAGTGCCACTTAGCAGGCATGCGACTCTTTTTGATTTTAGTGAGCTCTTTGTTGAGTTCCTTAGAGTTCTTCTCTTGAGGAGCCCAGTCATAGCCAATTTGTTCGAGAAATTCCCTGACTTCCTCTTTGGTGGGTTCAGGGTCCCATTGTTGATTCTTCTCCTTTGTAGGGAGGCGAAGAGCAGTCCTGATAGCTCCAGTGGTGATGGTCAGCGACCCCATGCTTATAGAAAGGCCAATAGTAGGGAGGGGAGTACCTTTCTTAGTCGTCTTGGTAGTGCAGTGAGCAGTGTACCAGAATTGTTGGATATGAGCAGTGATTCCAACAGGTACATGGCAGAAAGCGTATCGGAGAGGACACTTCTTTAAGAAGATAGCTCCGTCTCTGAGGTAAGCACGATCCAAGGGGATTTCCAGAAGTGCTACATGGTTGTTGGATTTCACCAGAGCTTGTTCCACGTCGAAGGTAGTATACTTTGCTGGTTGGAACGCATTGACCAGTTGAGTGGTCTCTTCAGATGCAGAGATGACGTTCTCGCTGGTGTTGGCCCTTTCTGTTTCAGGAATTGGAAAACCAAAGAGAAAGAACATGGTTTAATACAAAGTGTATAAACCAAGAGTTTTTGGTAAAAAGAATAACAAAAGTATAAGGAAAAACAAATGTTTTGATGAACAAGTTCAAAATACTTGTTATTTGGCAGATTTTTATCAAAAACGTTTAAACAAAAGTTTTAGTTAAAAAGCACCAAAATGTTTATTTTGGTATAAGAAGTATACCATAAACAGATTTTAGAAAAGATTTGAAGGAAATTTTGGATCAAAATGACCAAAAAGTTCTTATGTTTTAAGAAAGAACCTTAGAACAGGTTTTTTTTTATGGTTTGAGGTTTTGACAGTTTGTAAAACACAAAATTATAAAACAAATCACTTTAACAAAATGTTAAACATGATGGGTAGAATTTCTTAAAAACTTTCAAGTTGTTATTAAAAAGAAAAACACGATTGAAACCAACCTTTTGAATGAAAGAGAGAAAAACACAGTAGAGCGTGTTCTTGGTGTTCTGCTGGTTGCGAAGAGAATTAAAATTCTTTAACTTTCTTTGGAAGTTTTAAAAGCGTAAAGGATGAAATGAATTCGAAATTATCTTTTATAGGTAGATGAGTGATAAAGAGGAGAGAGAAAGGATACAAAACGACGGTTTTAGCTTTTAGGAAAAAGGTAATTATGACCTTTGCACGCCCCTAGGGTTTGATAGGATAGGGAAAGTTGAGGCGGACGTGTGTCAGAAAAAGGATGACACATCATTTTTCAAAAAATAATAAGATTATCATTTAAATTAATAAATGTTAATCAATACCCTTAAAATCCTCTTATCAATGAGAATAAATGCATTCTCGGTGATGTGTTTTCTCTTTTTAAGAACCATTCTCTGAAATAGGAAGATATTCAGATAGCGTCAAGAAGGTGATACATACCTGAGTTCAGGGAATGACTAATGAATTTGAAATGTCACTTTGTTATCACTGAAAATGTTAATTACCGAGATTAGAGTTCAACATACCAAGTTCGCTGATTAAAAGATTAAATCTTGTTTCATCAAGAGGTTAGTGAAAAGGTCAGCGAGTTGATATTCAGTAGGTACAAAGTGAAGTTCAATTTCACCATTCATAACATGATCTCTGATAAAGTGACATCTGATCTCAATATGCTTGGTTTTAGAGTGAAGTACAGGGTTATTTCATATTGCTATAACACTCGTGCTATCATAATAAATAGGAATCTTAGATAGCTGAATGTCATAGTCACGGAGTTGATTCCTCATCTAAAGGACTTGGGCACAACAACTCCCAGCAACTACATATTCAGCTTCAACAGTTGATGTGGACACTGAGTTTTTTGCTTTTTACTTGTCCAACTCACTAACTTTCAACCTACAAGTTGATAACCTCTAGTGGTGCTTTTCCTATCTATCATTCATCCTGTAAAATCACTATCTGAGTCAGCGATGGCCGGAGTTCTTCTGAAGTTGTTCTTTCTGGAAATTCGTCTAAAATTATTTGTTAGAAGGGCCAGAGAATTCTCAAACTCAAAAATATCATCACCAGTGATATCTTCAGAGTTAGATTGATCTAACTCGGTGATTGAGGTAATAGAAGAAGAAACTGTTCTTCAGGGATCAATTTTTGAGGTCACTAAAGCCAAGGAAGAACTTTTGGTTGATTTTGTGTTTTTTAAAAGATTTATTTTTAAGGTTTGAGAGTGCTTATGATTGAGCAATATTCGATAAAGAGCACCTAATGAAAGAGTTTTAGTGTTCTTTGAAAGTTTTAGACATGTAGTAAATGTGTCCCACTGTTAAGGAAGAGATTCCATGAACTTTGTCAGTACTTCTAAGTTCGAATATTCTCGGCCAACTGCTTTTAGATCGATGATCAGACAGTTGAATCTTTGGTGAATTTGAGAAAGTGTTTCATTTTTAATGAACATGGAACTTTCATACTGTCTCACAAGTGGATTCTTCGACTTATCTGAACTTCACTAGTTCCTTCATATTGATCACAGAGAATGTCCCACATGGATTTAGAAGTTCTCATTTTCATGACTAAGTGATACACATCATCTGGTAAAGACATTGCAATAGTAGACCTAGCTTTTGAATCAACAACTTGTTCTTTCTTGTTTTCCTCACTCCATTGATGTGGAGATTTGAGAATACGTCTTTCGGGTATAGCAAGAGTAGTAGTAGTTGCAGGACTGTAGTGTAGGAACGAATGGTCCATTTTCTACATAGTAGGGGATCTTAGGATCTGACCCTTCTAGAAATAGAGTCATTCTTTCCTTCTAGACAACAAAGTTATCTTTGCTAAATCTAGGTGGTTTAGCAAGAGATCCATTATAAATGTAGTTTGTATTAGTATTAGCCATTTTAAAACAACAAGATATTAGTTTTAAAGATGAAAAGCAATAAACACTGCTCTGATACCACTTGTTGGTCCCAAAGGAGTCTACAAAAATGTATAAGTATAGAAACAGTTTGTAGAGGGCGGGGGGATGAATGCAAACACAACTTTTAGGGTTTTTAAATGAGTTTATTGAGATAAACAAATTTACAAGTTGTAATTGGAATAAGAACAAGTATTAAACCTATTCTATTACAAGTTTAGAATCTCTAAGTATTTTTGATGCACAAGGTAAGAAAGAAATAAGATCAGAGGTTGAAGGAGAGATAAGCATGCATAAAGATGAAGATGGAAGTCTTCATCTATTTATTCCCGTTGCATTAAATGAAAGTCAGAGGGTACATGCCACGTGTCAAGTTTCAATAGGAAACTTGTTCTTTGTTCATAAAGCAACCATTCTTTTAGCCGAATATGAACAGTAGCCTAATCAGAGTTGATAAGCACGTAGGAGACAATCCGTATGTACCTTCTGACAAGGTATGGGGGTTTGACATTTGTGCATTGAGGTTATGATAAACTTTGATCTTGCTGAGTAGGTTTCTATTTGATCGCTGATACTGAGTCTTCAAGGATGAATACATCGGGTATCACAGAGGCATACGCAAGATCTCACACTTCTACTAGATGAACATTCCTATCATTAAATCGCTTCAGATCACGAGCTATTCTTCTCTTTCTTTAGATAGGTCTTCGACTATATCTGAATGGTCTTCAAAGTTCATATAGTGTTCCTAACTTTCAGCGATCACTGAATTCAATCAATGTATGTAATCACTGAATCTAAACAATAACTTAAACACTGCCCCTTTCAAATCTATGTATATAGAGGAATCATATTCAAATCACTGAAAAGAGTTTGGATCAACACAATACAATCACTGCCCCTTTCTCAACATCATTCTCTTCTACTTTTTCTTCTTTGGTCCATACATTGGCCTATGATTCAGGTATGGTTGTCCCCACACCTGATGAGGCCGAGAAGCGTGTTATTCTACTATCAACATTATTTCGACAATCTGATAACTAGAAGGGAACGCACACAGGACCCGAGGATGCTCCTTAGAAGATACCTCAAAGACAAGTTTGTGATCCTTAGGACACAACCGGTGCACATCTCAACCCTGAGAGCAATCCTTCACATGCTCTCAAGGAACCTTGTGATAAACACCTTCCTACCTAACTTCTTTCTTCTAACCCTAAGCTTTTTATGACTCATTTTTCTCTGACTAATACTGGTTCGAAGAAGGATGAACCTTCCAAGGTAGAACCAAACAAGATTGTGGCCAAAATGCCACCACCACTGAAGACTCAGGCTACCAAGGCCCTCTTGGCCTCCTCTTCAATGATTATCCAGTTGCCAGCACTGGACCAATTGGTGGAAGATTTCACCACCCTCAACACCAAAGTAGACAACCTCAGGATTTCCCTGGAGCATGTCTTCAAGAAGTTGGTAGAGGTTCCAACTCTGAAGACGGAGATCTCAGCTCTCCGAAATGATGTGGCCTAGAATACTTTTGCCATTTCCACTCTGGGCACAAAGATAGACAAACAAGGGGAGATGCTCGCTGAAATACTCAAAATTTTGAAGACCCCTGTCCCTGCTCCCTCCTTCATTGAGGCAGATTGAGAGGCCATGAATCAACTGAGCCATGTTCAGAAAGAGAAGGTCAATGTGATCCTTCTTCAACTCTCCCCTGATGATGACAAATAGGGGGAGAAAGAGATTGAAGAAAACATTGTCGTTCATGTAAATGAGTTAAAGCGATGCAACTCTGAAACGCTTGCTAATGAACCCGAGGAGGAAATACCCTCAGAAGAGGCAAATGATGATTCTTCTCCCATCGCTGAAGATATGAAAGAAGAAGAAGAATAGGACGAAGATGAAGAACCTGAGCTCTCTGATAAAGAGCCAGGAAATAACTACTCCAAAGGGGATGACGACGATGATGATGATGCAAATAACTTCTTCTGCCGCGTCATGCCTTCTGTGGCTGGATTGGTTTTCAGGGAACCTATTTCTTAAGGGGAGAGGGCCCCTTAAATCAGAACCCTCCCTAATCAACCAAGGATAAGGGGATGGCAGTAGAACATCTATCCATTATCCTGAATAAAGAGGGGGAGCCCGGATTACCCGAGTTTTTCTTTCCTCTAACCATCTTCTTCCCCTCCATCTCTGAACCCCAACCACTTGCATCTTTACCTCTTCCCATTCTTCCCACAAACATTTCTACAATAAGGTTAATTGAAGAGGTTATCCCTGACCCTGAACCTCTTCTTTTGACAACCCATCCTTCCCCCAAAGATCATTCCATCCTAGTGTAATGAACCTTCTGAAGCTGACGTGTTCCTGTATATATGTGACTCAGATGGTGAAAAAGAAAGTCTTGTACAAAGGCCAGTAAATAAAAGAATAATCCCTAAAGTTGGAGCGCAAGCCAGAAGGGACGAGTTAATAAATCAGCTAGACCGAACCAGAGTAAAAATTCCTCTTCGTACCTCTGGTACCGATGAAGCTGAACTTGAAGTTGAAGTAGATGAATTCTTTTTCCTTTCTCCTCAGTGAAAGAAGAAGCGCTAGAGGCTCAATGAATAAGAGATGCTCATGAAAAAGAAGCCCAAGAAAGCCTCCTAGTTGCTGAAGCCTTGGCCAGAGAATAAATCTCTGAGGCCAATATCAGAATCAAGAATTCACTCAGAGCCCAGAAAAGACTTCTACACGCTGCAAATCTAGATCATCAGAAGACCTTGGCTCTACAAGATAAAGAACTGGAATGGTGTAGGAAACAGGTAAATACACGCGTCAATGCCAAGAAGATCACAAAATGTCACTATTTATGGATGCTCCTCAAAGACGGGTCCAAAATAATCTCAACATCTTCAGAGGTAGTGAATTAAAAACTTAACAACCCCAATTCCTAAAGTTCTTTGGATTCTCTGAATGGCTTGAGATCAGGGATTGCATACAGAAGCCAAAATCACAGTTCAAAGGCATCGTTGAAGATCATCTGAACCAACTCCTTAACAGAGTCTCAAAGATTGTTGCAATTCCTCCTCTCCCTTCTAAACCAGTTAAAAGGATAAAAGGAATCTCTAATGCTGAAGAGGGTCCTTCGTTCAGAAATGAACATGAGACCAAGTTCGATGCTGCAAAATCTATTCGCTTATCTGGAGCTCCCTGACATCCCTATGCTTAACTCCGATCTTCCTGATAACAGAACTTATGGCTTTGGTGAAATCATTGCTATTCCTGAACCAGGGATGAATTTCATTGACAACACAGGAGAGCTAAAATTCTTCAGAACTGCAGACATCATGATTGCACCAGCAAAGATTCTCAGCATTCCCCATTACTACTGCAATGATGATAAAGACAGCCTGAAGATAATGAGAATGAAGATAGAAAAGGAGATACAAAGAAGAAAAGACCTCATAACTTCCCGGTTGATCCAAACTCCTTTCAGTGATTTGAATATGATTCCTAAAATACTTAGTGAAAAATCCATTTATAGAATGCTATTCAGATTCAGCGATAGCATACACTGACTGCGCTCAGTGATCGCTGAAGATCACGAACATCATCCTATCCCTGAAGATCTGAAGAACAACACTCACACCATAAAGTCATTCAACGACTCTTGAAGGCATAACTGAAGAAAGAGATGGATAGCTCGTGATCTGAAGCGGTTCAGTGATAGCAATATTCATCTATATAAAGTGTGAGATCTTGAAAAGCTTCAGTGATACCCGAAGACTTCATCCTTAAAGATTCTGGTTCAGTGATCAAGTGGGGCCTACTCAACAAGATCAATGTTGATCTTATACTCGATGCACAAAAGTCAAACCTGAATACCTTGTCAGAAAAGGACGTACGGATTGTCTCTTAAGTCCCCATCAGATCTGATTTGGTTACCGTTCATATTCGGTCAAAAGCATGGTTGCTTTATGAACAAAGGACAAGTCTTAACAGAAACTTGAAACGTGGCATATATTTTTTGCTTTGCATTTAATGCAACGGGTATAAACAGATGAAGAACCCTTTTTCATCTTCATGCATACTAATTCTCTTCTCAAACCTCTGCTTCTATTCCTTATCTTTCCTTGTGCATCAAACTGTGTGATTTCTTAAGTTGTAATAGAATAGGTTTTAATACTTGTTCTTATTTCACTTACAACTATAAATTTGTTTATTCAATGTAAATTCATTTAAAAACCTAAAAAACTTGTGTTTGTATTCAACCCCCTTTCTACAAACTGTTTCTATATCCTTGAACTCTTGTAGACTCCTTTGAGACCAACAAGTGGTATGTGAGCAGTGTTTATTGCTTTCAAAGATATAAAACAACTTATTTCTTGTTATTTTAAAATGGTCAACACAAACACAAACTACATTGACAATGGATCTTTAGCCAAACCTCCTAGATTTATCCATGATAATTTCCTAGTCTGGAAGGAAAGAATGACTCTATTCCTAGAAGGGTCAGATCTAAGATCCTCTACTATGTAGAGAATGGACCATTCATTCCAACACTCTTAGTCCCTTCAGTTCCTGCAACTGCTACCTCTCCTGCTATTTCTGAGAGACGAATTCCCAAAACTCCAAATCAATAGAGTGAGGAAGACAAGAAAGAGCTAGCTGTTGACTCAAAAGCTAGATCTATTATTGCCATGTCTCTTCCAGATGATGTTTATCATTCTGTGATGAAAATGAGGACCTCTAAGTCCATGTGGTACACTCTATGTGTCCAATATGAAGGAATCGATGAGGTTCAGATTACTCGCCGTATCAACCCGGTAAGACAATATAAAAGCTTCATGTTTCTAAAAAATGAAACACTTTCACAAATCCATCAGAGATTTAATTGTCTTTTAATAAAAATGAATTACAATTGATCGTTGAGTACTCTAACTCTGAAATTCTGGCTAAGTTCGTGAAAGCTCTTCATAAACAATGGGACACGTTTACCACATGTCTTAAGTTGTCAAAGAACACATAAACTCTTTCTTTAAGTGCCCTGTACGGAATACTGCTTAATCATGAGCATCCCAAGCCTTAAAAAGAAACCTAATAAAGGATACTAAATCTGCCAAAAGTACTTCTTTGGCTCTAGTGACCTCAGAGATGGAAACTCCTAAACTTGTATCTTCTTCTATTACCTCTATCACTAAGTTAGATCAAACTAACTCAGAGGATATCACTGATGCGGATATCTCTGAATTTGATAATTCTCTGGCTCTCCTTACTAACAATTTCAGGAGATTTTCCCGAAAGAGCAATTTCAGAAAAACCCCCGCCATCACTGACTCTGATAAGTCAAAGACTCTCCCAGCTGACAAAGCTTCACTGATCTGCTATAACTGTCAGCGCAAAGGCCACTTTGCAAGCGAATGCAGATCCAAGAAGGTTGCAGCTCCAACTACTTCTCAGACTCCTGATAAAACAAAGAACGAAAAATATCAGAATCTGAAGAAAAACCAGCGAAAAGGCAAGGGCTTTGTCGCTGAAGAAGTCGACTGGGATCAAGAAGACGACTAGGCTCAAACCACTAATGAATCTGGATCAGATGAAGAAGACATAGCCTTTATATGTCTTATGGCTAGAATAGATGAAGCTGAAGAGGCCTCTGACATCTTTTCTTTTGAATTTCCATCAACTCAGGTACCTATTCTAACTAAATCCTATATACATGAAAATGATAGTATGTCAGCTCTCGATTCTATGACTGTTGATTTTTACAATGCTCTAAATGTTAAAGTAAAAGATGAACAAATAAATATAGATCTAACTGAACAACTTAAAAACTGCCAGCTGAAAATCAAAGAACTTACTAAAATCGAAGAAGATTTTAAAGACCAAATCTTTATAAATCAGACCATAATCATTGAAAGACAACAAGCTATCTCTGAGCGCGAAAAAGCCATCGCTGATATTAAGGCTGAAAAAGCCACCAAAGGATGGTGTAAGGCCTCTGACAAAGTCAGCGAGATTATAAATGCTCAGATTCCTAAAAAGGTCAAGAGCGGTCTTGGATATTCCTCTAACCAAGACGAAATAGACACTAACCGTTCCGTGCTAAAATTTGGAATGTTTGTTTCTTCTATCCCTGATCTATCTTCTCAGAGTATCTCTATATCTGAGAAAAGATCTTCCAAATCCTTTACCAAGGATTCACGGAAGGTGATCAAGGACAAGTTCCTTGACCATGTTCCCACGATCAAGAACTTCCAAAAACTGAAAAAGAATCCTTCACTTCTTTCAGTGAGTCATCCTAAAACTGGAAAGAAGATCCATGGATCTGTTCAGAGATCTACTCCCAGAACTAGTGGTTCCTCCAAGAACAATGGAGAAAGGAATTCTTGGTCCTAGTCCTGAAAATGTTTTGACCTCTCTGCATGCTTCGAGCTCAAAACCTGTTTTCAAGTACCGTAAATGCTATCATTGTGGTGAGACTAACCACATTACTAGTAAATGTCAGAATTAAGATTGGCTCATGGTAAGAAAGTAGCTCAAGCTGAGAAATCAGCAAAAGTGAAATCCACTAAGGTTGGTAAAACATCCAAGGTGAAGATAATCACTAAAGAAAATTCTTCAGCAAGTAACATATCCTCCATACCTGTTGTTTCCACTGACAATGCATGACCCATATATAGTTATATGGGTATCTATGAAAAATTAATCCCCTTGTTTTATGCAGAGTGCTAAAGGTATCTGGTATCTAGATAGCAGATGCTCAAGGCAAAGAATGTCAGAAAATCACTGCTCTCTGAATACAAGAAATAGGTCCCTCTGTGACCTTTGGTGGAAATGGCAAAGGATACACCAAGGGTTATGGCGTTCTATCCAATGGAGCAACCTCTTTCAGCCGTGTTGCTTACGTTGAAGGACTAAAGCATAATCTTTTAAGCATTAGTCAATTATGTGACAAAGACTTCAAAGTCTTGTTCACAAAGACAAGATGTGATGTCACTGATAAAAACGACAAACTTGCTTTTAAAGGCAAAAAATCAGAGAATGTATATATCGTAAATATGGATAGTATTCACTCTGAAAATGTCTGCTTTCTATCAAGGGCCTTCTCTGATGTAAATTGGCTTTGGCATAAGAGACTCTCTCATCTAAACTTTAAGATGATAAATGATCTATCTCAGAAAGAACTTGTCAAAGGTCTCCCTAAACACTCTTTTACAAAGGAATCTCTTTGTTCAGCATGTGAGAAAGGAAAGTTGACAAAAGAAACATTTAGATCAACACAAGTCTCTTCAGTGACCTCACCTCTTCACTTACTTCATATGGATCTCTTTGGATCCGTCAATGTCCAATCCATATCTGGAAAGAAATACACTCTGGTGATCGTTGATGAATATTCCAGATAGACATGGGTATTCGTTCTTTATTCTAAGAGTGACACACCTGATGAAATTATTTCCTTTATCAAAATAATGGAAGTCCTAAACAATCTTACCGTTTGCTGCATAAGAAATGATCATGGTACTGAGTTCAAAAACAGTACTCTGGTTACTTTCTTTGAAGAAAAAGGAATCTCTCATAGTTTCTCATCAGAAAGGACACCTCAGCAAAATGGCGTTGCTGAAAGAAGAAACCAAATGATCATTGAAGTCGCTCGCTCAATGCTCAGTGAATCTCGTCTACCAACTCAATTCTGGGCTGAAGCAGTTAACGCTACATGTTTCACTCAAAATCATTCTCTGATAGTCAAAAGATTCAAGAAGACCTCCTATGAACTTTTCCATAGAAGAAAACCCTCTCTGAGCTATCTACATATCTTCGGATGTAGATGCTACATCCTGTTGACAAAGATCATTTAGGTAAGTTCGATCCAAAGGCGGATGATGGTATCTTTCTTGGATACTCCTCAGTTTCCAAGGAATTCAGAGTCTTCAACAAACGAAGACAACACGTAGAAGAAACATTGCATGTGAACTTTGATTAATCTCGCTCAACCAATTCCGTTCCTGTCTCTGAAGACGACGAAGAGTTGAATAATTGGATGAAATCTCATTACGGGGAACCTGAATCTTATTTTAGTGCACCACCTCTCACTGAAAATAATGATGATGAAGGTTCTAACTTCATTCCTACAACAACTAACAATCCATCCTCTTCAGGGATAGACGTTACTCCTTTAAATCAGATTCCTCCCTCCGATTCCTCCAACGGTGATTCATCAGTGAGTAATCAAGTTCCTCTCTCAACTCAAAAGAATGCAAATCCCTATGGATCTCCACCAGAGATGATTAGAAATGCTGAAGAATCTATTGCTGAAGCATCTTCCATTTTCCCTGAACAAGTCGCTGAATCAAATGTTGATCAAACTCCTCAACTACTGGCTCAGCAATGGACTCAAAATCATCCAATCAATTAAATCATTGGTGATCCAAACGCATGTATTAATACCCATAAGGCTACAGGTAATATCTGTCTCTATGTAAACTTTATTTCTCTCTCCGAACCTAAGAAGATCGATGAAGCTATCACGGACCCAAGTTGGATCTCTGCTATGCAAGAAGAGCTCTCTGAGTTTCGAAGAAACAAAGTTTGGAATCTTGTACCTCGTCCATCTGGTAAAACTGTTATAGCTTATGCTGCCCATAAAGACTTTAGAGTTTTTCAAATGGATGTTAAAAGTGATTTTCTAAATGGTAAACTTAAAGAGGAAGTTTATGTCGAGCAACCTCCTGGTTTCTCTGATCCTAAAAATCCTGGTTTTGTTTTCAAACTTCAAAAGTCTCTTTACGGGTTAAAACACGCTCCTAGAGCTTGGTATGATACTCTTTCTAAATATCTTCTTAAAGAGAAATTTGTTCGTGGAAAAATTGACCAAATTCTTTATCTTAGGAAATACAAAGGTCATACTATACTTGCTCAAATATATATATTGATGATATTATATTTGGTTCCACAAGACTCAAACTATGTACTCGTTTTGCTAAACGTATGAAGAAAGAATATAAGATGTGTATGATGGATGAACTAAAATATTTTCTTGGTTTGCAGATTAAGCAATCTGAAAAAGGCATGTTTATATGTCAAAGTAAATATGTTAAAGACATGCTGAATTTTTTTGAAATGACTCAAAGTTCAACAATGAAAACTTCTATGGCACCTCCTCTGACCTTGAACAAGGACCCTAATGGGAAACCTGTTAATGTCACTGTCTACAGAGGAATGATTGGCTGTCTGCTGTATCTGAAAACTAGGGCACCTGATATCATGTATTCTACTTGTCTTTGTGGAAGATATCAAGCTGAACCCAAGGAATCCCATCTGATCGCTGTAAAGCAAATCTTCAGATATCTGAAAGGAACTCCTAATCTTGGTCTTTGGTACCCCAAAGGCTCAGGGTTCGATCTAACCGGCTTCTATGATACTGATTTTGCAGGATGCAAGATTAATAGGAAGAGTACCACTGGTGGCTGTCAGCTACTTGGTGGTAAGTTGGTAAGTTGGACAAGTAAAAAGCAAAACTCAGTGTCCACATCAACCGTTGAAGCTGATACGTAGCCGCTGGAAGTTTTTGTGCCCAAATCCTTTCGATGAAGAACCAACTCAGAGATTACGATATTAAGCTGTCCAAAATCCCTATCTACTGTGATAGCACTAGTGCTATCGTTATTGAATAACCCTGTACTTCACTCAAAAACCAAGCATATCGAGATCATATATCACTTTATCAGAGATCATGTTATGAATGGTGAAATTGAACTTCATTTTGTACCCACCGAATATCAGCTCAATGTCCTTTTTACTAAGCCTCTTGATGAGACTAGATTCAATCTATTAATCAGCGAACTTGGTATGTTAAACGTTGAATAATGAACTTCTCAGTAATTAACATTATTCAGTAAGTAGCAGATTGACATTCGAATTCATTAGTCATGCTCTGAACTTTGACTCAGAGATACATATATCTTACCAAGGTATATACTTTTCCTTACACTCTCTGAACATCTTTTAATTTGGAGAATGGTTCTCTAGAGAAACCCATCACTGAAACATTTAAATTCAAATGATGAGGATTTTAAACGGATAATGATTAAACATTTATTATTAAAATGATAATCTTATCATTTTTTCCAAAAGAAAAGAACACGTCAGACCTTTTTGTGACACACGACGGAACTCAAGGTTTCCTATCCCATCAAACCCTAGGAACGTGCAATAGGTCATCATTACCTTTCAAAAAGCTAAAACCTTCGTTTAGTTTTCTTTCTCTCTCATCCAACTATATAAGGAAAACTTAATTCATTTTCATTCTTTACTCACTCAAATCTTCTAAAGCAAGAAAGCATTTGAATTCTCTCTGCAATTCGACAAGAACACCAAGAACACGCACTTGTGCATTTTTCTTTCTCCTCACTCTTTCAATGTTTGACGTAATTTTTATTACTTACTGTGTATGAACAGCACTTATAACTTCTGCTCATCTTCTATAACACTTCGTTATAAAGATTTACTTTTTAAACTGGATTAAAACCCCAAATCTTCATACAAAACCTATTCTAAGCTTCTTTCTTGGAATAGAAGACATTTTGGTCTATTTGATCCAAAATCGTTCCTAAATATTTTTTCTAAAATCTGTTTATGGTACGTTTTTGTACCAAGTATCTTTTTACTAAAACTTTGTTCAAACATTTTTCTTTAAATCTGCCAAATAAAAAGTATTTTGACTTTGTTCATCAAAACACTTGTTTTTCCCATCTTCTTGGTATTCTTTGTACCAAAATCTCTGGTTTATACTCTTTTGTATTAAACCATGATTTTTCTATTGGTGTCCTATCTTTGAAACAGCAATGGCAACCACCAGCGAGAACATCAACATCACCTCTGAAGCTGAAGTTCTACCAGTGACCAACTTTGTTTCTGCACCTGAAGCAACCTTCACTCATGAACAGGCTCAATTCAAGTCAAGCAACTATCTGGCTCTCCTAGACATCCCTGCAGATAGATTTCATTTCAATGATGGTGCTCGCTTTCTCGAGAAGTGCCCTCTGAAATATGCACTTACTCACGTACTTGTTGGAATTACCTCTCATCTCCAACAATTTTGGTACACTGCCCATTGCACCACGATCACCACTGACAAAGGCATCCAACTCCCTGCCATTGAATTCACCATCAGCTTGGGGACTGTCGCAATTACTTCTGGAGTTGTCAGAACTTCTCTTCACCTCTCTTCAAGAGGAAAGAATCAGCAATGGGTCTCTGCACCCTTCAGGAAAGAGATAATAGCCCCTTGACCTCATTTGTTACAACTGGCCTATTACTGAAGACACCTCTGAAGTCAGCAAGGTGATAACCAAGATGGAGAAGAGCAGATTGCCAGCGAGGTAGCAATACATCTTTACTCACATGATTCAGTGCTTAGGCACTAAGACTGGCTCCCAAGATCAAGCCAGCAAGCAAATCTTGGAGATGGCCTTCTCACTCTGCAACGGCCGCAAGTTAAACTACGTTGAATATATTTTCAACAAACGGTACAGTAGGGTGCAAGCACAGAAGAGGTAAAAGACTACCCTGTAAGGATCCGGAGAATCCTATGAATTTGGATCCTATGTTTTGAAATGTTTTGTAAAGTCATTATTCAGACTTCAGAACTCAGACTTCATAGTTTAGAAGTTTAAATACAAAGTTCAGACTGAAGACAGAGTTCAGAAGTTTTGAAGACGGTTCAAAAGTTCTGAAGAACAAAGTTCTGAAGTTCTGAAGAGCAGAGTTCAGAAGTTCTGAAGTACTTCTGAATAGAGTTTTTGATGATGTGTCTCAATGTAATTGGGCTATGATGTAAATACATGTAACTGTAGCTTTACCTTTCTAGTATAAATAGAGAGTCTGTTAGACAGTTTAGAAGTTGAACTTCATATATGAGAGTCGATTAAAGGTGTACTCTGTGTTTTCTTGTAAGGTTCTCTATAAATCTAATAAAATGAGGATTCCTTGAGCAATTCATATCAGATCTGTGGTAATAAGGGAATAACATATCCCTTACCCAAGATTCATGGCTACAATCTTGGAATTCATTTATGAGGGATACCCCACCGAGGGAAAAAAAAAATCTCTAAGATTGGGAAGAAATCCTTGGAAATCGATGAAAGGTCGGGAGATGCCCCCTACCTCCAATACATGTTGAAACTCATCAGGATAGTTGACCCTATAAGCACTTCAACCTCTATCTCTACCACTCCAGTGGTAAACGTGTCTAGATCACTGACCAACCCATTAGTGATCAACCTGGACCGCTCTTCTCCCCTCAAAAGGAAACAGCCGACCGATGGTCACAAGAAGATCATCGCCCACAAGCCACTAACCAAGAAGCTAAAGAAGGGCATCTCTCGACAGACGACCCTCTCTGAATTCGGGGTGGTACCAACGCCTCCTCTCTCCTCAATCATGACAAGGGCTTCTATGTCCATTGCCGCTTCATCAACACTACCTCCTTTCTCAGGGACTTCGGTCGTTGACATTTTAGGCACCAGCTATGCTGAAGCTGATACTGGTATTACTATCAAAACCTTCTCTTCTCCTTCTACCTACTCTTCTTTGGTCCACACATCAACCCATGATTCAGAGATGGTTATCTCTATCTCTAAAGAGGTTGAACAGCGTGCTATCCAATTATCAGTTTTGTTTCGACAATCTGAAAAGTGGAAAGCTCCATACACAGGACCTGAGAATGTTTCTCTTGAACATTCTCAGAGACAGGCTTGTGATCCTCAAGACACAACCGTAGCAAATACCAACCCTGAGAGTAATCCTTCAGATACTCTCAAGGAACCCTTGCAAAAAATCTACTAACTCCCAACTTCATTCTTCTAACCCTGAGCTCTTTTTGGCTCACTTATCTGTGTTTTCTACAGGTCTCTCTGATGCACCAACTACCAGCTTTTCCACCATCACTAAAATAATAGTGGGCGTCTTTGCTTCATCCACTCCAAAGTCTCCTACCCTCACAGTGGAGCAAATCAAGCAGATTAAGATAGAGAAAGGTCAGGGATCCTCTCTTCGCAGCTTCCTAAACCACTAGTGATCTCTCTGCCTCTAATACAAACTCCAACTTTAGACCACCTCGTTCAAGAGGCTGCCTACATCAATCACAAGGCCGATATTCTTCAGCTCTTTGCTGAGCATATATATACCAGGGTGTCCGGGACCCCTGCTCTGAAGAATGTTGTGATTGGCATCAAGTCTGAAGTTAGCTTTCTGAAGACCACTGTGACAAATGCTATCGCTCAAAACACTTATGCAGTGACTTAGATGGGCAACCAAATCGATAGTCTGGAGAAGGCTGTTGGAGAACAAGGAAAGAACATTGCAGAGATACTACGTCTTATGCAAGCCTCCTCTACTTCCAGCTCCAATCTCTTTGCTGATGTCAGTCAGCTTGCAAAGACTCAGCAAGAGCAAGCTCTCTCTCTCTCTCTCTCTCTCTCTCTCTCTCCGAACTGAGTAGCAATGTGCAAACTATGTTGGTGCATGTTCTACCTCCAGGTAACACAGAGGGGGAGAAATTTGCAAAAGAGCTTGAGGAAGATTTTATTGATCAAGCAAATGAAGTATTCTCGATTGATGCCCCCATCTCTCAACAGACAATTAACGACGCCAAAACTCTATTCTCTGAAGTCTTTACCAAGGAAGTTGAGCCTGATGATGGAGATGAAGAAGAAGAAGGAGAAGAAGAAAATGAAGAAGTGGAAACTCAGGATGATGGCATCCCTTTTCATCTCAGAGATGAGAAAGACGATGATGATGATGCCACAATCTCCTTCTTCAGAAAACACTACCCACAAACAGGGGTAGTTTTCAGAGAACCTTTGGGGGACAGGCCAGATCCTAAAATGGACCAGTTTGATCCCTCAGGGAAGAACAAACAAGTGATGGATTCTGATGATCCCACTTCGTTAAATTCAGAGGGGGAGCTCTTCGCTGAGGTATGCCTTCCATTAACCTTATATATCCCTCTCTCTAAACCCAAAACTCTATATCATGCCTCTCGCTATCCCAACCAATACTTCATACATTAGAAGTATTGATGAAGTTACTGATGAACCTTCCTCTTCCTCTCCAATTCTTAGTGACCCCTGTACCCTAAAGGAATCTCCATTCCTGAAGGAACCTTCCGCTGAAGATCAGTTCCCATACATATCTGAATCTGAAGCTGAAGAAGACCTTATCCAAAGGCGTGTAAATAGACAACCAATCCCTAAACCTGGAGAAGAAGAAAGAAGGGCGGACTTCATAAGAGAACTAGAAATGGCCAAAGTAAAAATTCCTCTTCGTACCTCTGAGCCAGAAACCCCTGTATCAATAAGTGTCTATGACGAATTTTCTTTTCTATCCCCTGAAGAACGAGCAGAAGCCTTAGAAGCTCAACGACTAAGAGATCAAGAGATAAAGCAAGCTCAAGAAAGCTTCAGGGTCGCTCAACACTTGGCTCGAGAAGATAGAATAAAAGTTAAAACTTTAGAGACACGAAGAAGAACAAAGTGAGATGGTCGTTGAAGAGCTAGCGGAGAAAGAACTGGCAAGAGACAAATTGAAAGTGGATCCAATCTTAGCCCAAGAGAAAATTCTACAAGCCCTGAATAGAGAAAACAAGGAACCCAAGAATGATGAATTGGAATGGTGTACTAAGAAGGTAAACTATCATTTTTCCCCTGGAACAATTACTCATGCAACTATCAAATGACCCAATTCAAGAAAAGATCTGAAGATAAGAGTAACCATGTTCAGAGGAAGTAGACGTGAAGAAGAAGAACCCCAATTTCTGAAGTTCTATAGATTCTCTGAATGGTTAGAAATCAGAGATGTCATTCAGAAATCTAAATCTCACTTCAAGGGTGTAGTGGAAAGACATCTTGATCAGCTATTGCGAAGGATATCTCAATATATCACCTTTCCTCCTCTCCCCGAAAAATCCAAAAAGAAAAGATTTAAGTCCAAGGCTGAAGAAGGTCCATCATTTCAGGAATGAACATGAGACGAAATTTGACTTAGACAATATTTTTGCCCACCTCATTATCCCTGATACTTCAATGCTCAATACATCCTTGCCTGAACCAAGAAGATTTGAAGAACATGAAATCATCGGTCATCCTGAGGCAGGTATGGCATTTCTAGGAAACGATGGGCTGATAAAATTTCTCAGAAACAAGGAGATTCGAAAAGCTCCTTCCAAACTTCTCAAGATTATGTACTACAACTGCTGGTCAACCAATGACCCTGTTCTCCTTCAAAAGAAAATCTATGAGAAAGAATTACGAAGAAGAAAAGAGAAGCATTCTAATTAATCTTTTATGTTTTCTTTTTCCATTGTAATTTTCTTTAATGTACTGTACTTTACTTTAATAATTGTAATTTCATTTGCACTTTGTAATTCTTCAAATTATTGAGATTAATGAAATTCAATGAAGTACTCTACTCCATCTGTGTACTGAAAAGATCCCTGAAAATAGTAAAAAGGGATAATGAACATAAGAGTTCTATTTTCTTTAAAAATCTTAATACTCAATGACATTACACTTAGTAATCCTTATAAATGAAACTTAGCTTTTATACTTTATAGCTTTTATACTTGTAAGAATTGCTATTTTATATCCTTATAAGTGAAACTCAATTCAAATTGTTTATTAGCTGAAAAGGATATCACAGATTAGTACTTAGAATTTTTTTCTTTAAAAACTCTAAGTCCTTACTAATCATTTCAAGAAATTATTCTATGTTGCTTAATCATAATCAAATAGAGGGAGATTGTTGATCCAAACTCCTTTCAGTGATTTGAATATGATTCCTAAAATACTTAGTGAAAAATCTATTTATAGAATGCTGTTCAGATTCAGCGATAGCATACATTAACTGCGCTCAGTGATCGTTGAAGATCAGGAACATCATCCTATCCCTGAAGATCTGAAGAACAACACTCACACCATAAAGTCATTCAGCGACCGTCGAAGGCATAACTGAAGAAAGAGATTGATAGCTCGTGATCTGAAGCGGTTCAGTGATAGCAATGTTCATCTATCTAAAGTGTGAGATCTTGCAAAGCCTCAGTGATACCCGAAGACTTCATCCTTGAAGATTCTGGTTCACTGATCAAGTGGGGCCTACTCAGCAAGATCAATGTTGATCCTATTCTCGATGCACAAAAGTCAAACCTCAATACCTTGTCAAGAAAGGACGTATGGATTGTCTCTTATGTCCCCATCAGATCTGATTTCATTGCCAAAAGCATGGTTGGTTTATGAACAAAGGACAAGTCTCAAACAGAAACTTGACATGTGGCATATAACTTTTGTTTTGCATTTAATGTAACAGGTATAAATAGATGAAGAACCCTTCTTCATCTTCATGCATACTAATTCTCTTCTCAAACCTCTGCTTCTATTCCGTATCTTTCCTTGTGCATCAAACTGTGTGATTTCTTAAGTTGCAATAGAATATGTTTTAATACTTGTTCGTATTCCGCTTACAACTATAAATTTGTTTATTCAATACTCATTTAAAAACCTAAAAAGCTTGTGTTTGTATTCAACCCCCCCCCCCTCTACAAACTGTTTCTATATCCTTGAACTCTTGTAGACTCAACATTCTCATGCTCACTGATAGTCTAGATTACTTATCCTTGTATTTCTTTCTTTAGTATATTGTACTTTCCTTTTAAATTGTAATTTCATTCAATGATGTAATCTTCAGATTATCTATTAATGAAATTTCATTAAAAGTAATTTAATCCATCTACTACTAAAAAGATCCCTAAAACAGTAATGAAGGACAAGGCACTTATGAGTCCTTATCTTTCATAATCTTACATTCACTGATAATACTCTTTCTTTCAATTATCAGTGAATATGCTTTCAAGTTAAAACACTTGTAAAATATTTGTGATTTCATACTTCTATAAATGAAACTCAATTCAGATAATGCTTTAGCTGAAAAAGATCTTACAGATCAGTATTTAAGATTTGTATATTTTATAAGTCTTATTTCCTCACTAATCATTTTAGCAATTTCCTCATGTTGGTTTGTCATCCTCAAATAGGGGGAGATTGTTCAGGATTTGATGATCCCAATGTACTTAGTGATGATGATCCTTTGTACTTAGGGAAAAATCTTAGGTTTGATGATGATCTTTTGTACTTAGTGAAAAATCTTAGGTTTGATGATGATCCTTTGTACTTAGTGAAAATCTTAGGTTTAGAATATGTTTAGTTTCAGCGAACGTAAACACTGATTGCACTCAGTGATCGCTGAAGACTATCAGGAATGATCTCTGAACCTGAAAGCCACGAAGGCAAAGTTCACACAAAAGAAGCCTTCGGCGAATGTCAAAGACACAGTTGAAGAAAGAGACAATTAGCTCGTGATCTGAAGCGATTCAGTGATAGCAAGGATTGTCTACATGAAGTGTGAAATCTTGAGTATGATTCAATGATACCTAAAGGATTCCTCCTTGAGTCCTCAGTGTCAGCGATTAAAAGACGCGTACTCAATAAGATTAGAATTTTTCTTATCCTCGATGCATAATGGACAACCTCCTCATAACCTATGTCAGAAACTACGTACAAAGTTACTTTATTGCCTCCCACGTGTCTACCAACTTTGAAAGGTCAACTGTTCATATTCGGCTAAAAGCATGGTTGCATTATGAACAAAAGACAAATTTGCAATGGAAGCTTGACACGTGGCATGTACGTTCTAATTTGCATTTAATGTAGTGGGTGTAAATAGACGAAGAACCTCTTCTTCATCTTAATGCATACATATCTCTTCTTGAACCTCTGTTTCTTTCTCTCCTTAATCTTGTGCATCCTTACTTAGTGTTTCTTGATTGTTTTAGAATAGTTATTTTATACGTGTTGTTATTTCCGCAAACAATCTGTAAATTTGTTTATTTATAATAAACTCATTTAAAAAATTTGTGTTTGCATTCACCCCCCTCCCCCTCCTTTACAAACTGTGTGATACTTATACACTCTTGTGGACTCCCTTGGGCCAATAATAATAATTGTGACTTGTTCTTCACAATTAATCTCAATAATCATCGAATATTCATTTCATTATACATTGTTCTTACTGAGTCATTCTATTTAGAATTCGTATTTGTTCATTGACATTCCTAAACAAAAATTTTCATATTTTTAGCTTTTGAATACCCCAGTTCAGAACCTGCACTTTATTTGTTTTGACTTCTAAAGAATTCAGTTTAGAACTCGGAGTTAAATGTTTCTGCTCCTGACAACATCAACATTCCAGCATAAGATATTTTTGCATGTGTGATAGGAATTTTAGAGTTTCTATGGTCAATCCAGAACTAGAAGGACCTACCCAAGAAACATATCCAAGGCTAGTCATCGAAAAGGGGTCTAGATGCTAGTTGAGTTTCTTGATCATTAGGATGATCTTGAAAAGGGGTGTGCTGAGATAAAATGGAAATGAGAGGGAATTTCAAAGGGTAGAGTTTCAAGTTGAATAGATTATTTTTGGATTTACAATCATTATTAAACGAGACTGAAATGAGGGAGTTGTTCAGTTATTTTTTATTGTCAAGGATGGGTCTTGAGTTTGTTGAATGTGGTTCATCAAAAGTAACATGAGTAGTTTCTTCGATTATTTATCATCTTTTGTTAAACACTCTGAAAGCTTTGGATATTGAAGAGTATCCTAGAAATAAGTCATCAGCTTTAGGATTGAATTTTGTAAGACTATCTTTGTTGTTTAGAATGTAGCATTTACAACCAGAGATATGAAGAAAATTGAGAGTTCGTTTTCTTCCATGGAAAAGTTCGTAAGTTGTCTTCTTGAATCGCTTGACAATCAGTGATTGATTTTGAGTGAAGCATATAGTGTTGACAGATTCGGCCCAAAATTGAGTTGAAAGATGAGACTCGCTAAGCACTGGTCAAACAACTTCGATTATCATTTGATATCTCCGTTCAATGACTCCATTTTACTGATGAGTTCTTATAACTGAGATATTGTGAGTATTCCCTTACTTTCAAAGAAGTCTTCCATAGTACTGTTTTTGAATTCAGTACCATGATCACTTCTTATTGAGCAAATTGTTAGATGGTTCCTCACTTCCATTTTCTTTATGAAGGAGATGATTTCCGAAGTATCACTCTTGGATTTGAGAAAGAATACCTAAGTATTCCTAGAATACTCATCAACAATGACAAGTGTATACTTCTTTCCAGCAATGGATTGAATGTTGACAGGGCCAAACAAATCCATATGAAGTAGTTGATCATAGTCACTAAAGAAACCTACTTTGATTTGAAGTTGGCCTTGGTTTGCTTCCCTTTTTCACATGCTGAGCAAAGAGATTCCTTTACAAAAGAGTATTTAAGATGGCCAGTGACAAGTTCTTTTCATGAAAAATTGTTAAGTGTCTTGATGTTGAAATGAGAAAGCCTTTTTTTTCCATAACCAATCGACATATGAGGAGGCTTTAGAGAGAAAGAGAATATTCTTGGCGAGAGGAGAGTCCATGTGATCACATAGACATTTTCCATGTGTGTACCAGTTAGAGCAAGTTTGTCGTTCTTGTTAGTGACCTTACACGACTTTTTTTGAGAATTTTACTGTGAAGTCTTTATCACACAGTTGACTAATGCTGAGAAGATTGGCAGCTGAGTTAGTGTGAATGGTGATTTGGACTTCCTTCATTGAAACTAAGGCCTCCCTTTACCTTAACTAGTTTCTCAGCTTTGGTGGACTTAACCTTAGTTGTTTTATCAACTTTGGTTATCTTGTTTACTCTAGTTGATTTGTCAGCTATGGTAGTAGTAGGACACATGCTAGAAATGTGAGTAGTTTCACCACAATGATAACGCTTTCTATAGTTGAAAGAAGCTTTAGGACCAACATGATGAGTGTTAGAAAGCTTGAATTCCTTTCTCCGAAGTCCTGGGAGGAATGGTGGGTTTCTCAGTTTCTTAGGAGTAAGATCAATTTTCAACCTTGAAGTTAATCTTTGAATAGATCTAGGGATCTTTTTACTATAAGTTGATGGTTTATAGGTTGAAGGCTTAGTAGGAGTCTTCTTTATGTTGAGGTTTTTAGTTTCATCATAGAATGATGTACCTCATTAGGAAGTGACATGGCTATTATCGATCTAGACTTAGTGTCAAGAACAACTTTTTTCCATTGATGAGGGAGCTTTGGAATCTGCCTTTCAGGGATGGCAACAGTGGTAGTAGTAGCCCGAATTGCTGAAGATATTTCAAGTGGAACATAAGGTCCATGTTCAACATAGTATAGGATCTCAGGACCCACATCTTCAAATCTGGGAGGCTTGGCAAGAGAGTCATTGTCTTGAAAATCCGTGTTTTGTAAAGCCATTTCAAAAATAGTAAGAAAAATATTTTTGAAGAAATAAGAGAGAACACTAGTTTGTTAAGTACGTTTGGAAACAATAAACTAACTCCATACATGTACCTTTCAGTGTCAGGTATGTGGTTGTCCTTTTGTGCATATAGGATAAGACAAAAAAAAAACAATCTTGTTGAGTAAGATTCATTAGATTGCTGATACTAAGGCATCATTGAGGATCATTCAGGTGTCGCTGAATCTTGATCAGATTTCCCACTTTGATGTACACAGTCTTGTTATCACTGAAGCCGCTTCAGATCACACACTGCCTAATCTCTTTCTTTAGCTACTTCTTCGACATAGCTAAATGTTCCTTTGGTGTGATTTTTGTCTTTAAGGAATATTCGGGTTCAGATATTGTTACATTGCATGTTCAGTGATCACTAAGACTGAACATAAACAAACCTAGGTAAATTTTCACTACGTACAAAGAGTCATTATCAAATCACTGAGAGAGCTTGGATCAATACATACCCGAGGAATCTCAACACCCATTCTTATCCTCTCAAAAGGATTTGATCATAAATAAGAGCCCCCTCTCCTCATGAGTCGACACAACCCACACATGTAAAATCATTTGTTGCACATAGAGACAAAACTGAATTCCTTCGGTCCATTGGGATTTCTCATTTTGATACCACAGACTCCCCATCAGAAAGGCAATGGCAATCCTTCGAAGCACAATTCCTTTCTGTACCTGATTTACAGAAGTATGGACAGACCATCTGCTTTGATCTCACTAATTCTTATGAGGAGAGATTCAATAGTCAGATCAGAACACCTAGGGTGCCACCTACTTCTAAGGTTTCACGAAGACAGGGTGAAAGTCGTTCCAACCCAACATCAAAACAAGGTTGAACTCGAGCCTTAGTTATATCCATGTGTTGGATCTTATATGTTCCCACTTTTGACCTTGACATAAAAGCAAAGTTCAAGGCTTTTGCTGACAAGATTCAGAGATCTTTGGACGATCTAAAACTCACAGTTTCTCGAACTGAGCCTTCTTCCTCGGTTAAAGGCGACAAACGGGTTCATATGTGAACCCATGTGATTCACATATGAAAGGTATGTTCATATGTGAATCCGTTAATTAGTTCATATGTAAACCACACGAGTTCATATATGAATCAGTTATTTAGTTCATAGGTGAATCACAAGGGTTCATATATGAATCAATTAACTAGTTCATATGTGAATCGATTAAAATAGTTCACATGTTAATTACACGAGTTCACATATGAACATATATTTCATATATGACTCACATAGGTTCATATATGAACCCGTTTGCCGTATATTTATAAAAGTTACGAAACTACCCGGACTATTTTTTCCATAGCCTAGAAATTTTCAACTAGTCAAAGCCGTAATTATTGACTAGTGAATTTTGATCTTGAGCTTATGAAGGGTTAAGATCACTTTTTTACGTCTCAAATACATTTTAATAACTTTTGGCTATATAACTATTTATATGTATCAACTGGTATGTTTTTACCGTAATAAAATCAAATTATATCAAAATAGAACAAATTGTGTTTATGTTTCTTTTTTCAAAAACCAACCTTCAAAATTTATCATTTAAGGTAACAAAATGAAACAATTGTGTTTTCGTTTATGCTTTGTAAACATTAATTTGAATAAAGTAGGGAATAGAAGAGTTTTTTTCATTCAAATATGGGGAGCACCCAAAAATATTACCAAGTGAGACTAGGGATGTCAAAAATAACCGAAACCGAATAACCCACTCAAACCTAATATGATTTGGGTTAACAACGATTTCGGGTTATTAAGTTTTCGGGTTAAACGGTTTGATTAACCAAATAAAAATCCTTATTCAGTTCATTTTTCGGTTAATTTTTTCCTAATTCGGTTTAATTGAATTACATATTCTACTTTTTTAGGGGAAAACGAGGCAATATTATAAAAGAGCAGTAAAAGTTTAGGCTAAAATTAACAACCATACAACCAAGGCGAAACAAAAAAGCTTGGCAACAGTAAAACCCAAATACATATTATAATATTATTATTTTACATATCCTATTGTTATAGAATGTTTTTTGTTTGATGGTAGATGGTGTTTTTTTTATTATTATATATGTTTCTCACATGATATAATATGTCGCATGAAAAAAAATGTCTTTTGGAAAATAATTGTTTTTAGTAAATTATGTTTTTTACATAATACATGTCAATTGTTTTTTTATTAACTTGAATACCCAACTCGTTATGCGAGCCGACTAATCCTAGGATGACTACCCGCTTCACGGGTAACCTGGAGTCACCGTATTTAAACATCCGTGGCCACAAGGGGATTTATTTTATCCATCACTGGATTTGAACATGGGACCTCCTGGTATTGTTGACCTTTGGAGTTCAAGCTCAAACTATTGAGGCACCATCCTTGTGGGTTTTTTTAAAAGTGAAAATATAATAAAATTAATTGTTATGTATGATACAATTATATAATAGAAATAATGGGCATTGAATTTCGGAAAACTATTTGAGCAAATGTCCAACGAAAAATATGAATTCTTATTGGGTTTAACTTGTTACCGAACCGAATAACTCGAAAACAATTAACGGAATATTTTTTTGGTGTGGTTATCAGTCAGTTTTAAAAAAGTTAAAAACCGATTAATCCGAACCGAATAAATCGAAAACCGATTTAACCGTCCGAATAACACCCTTTAGCGAGACTACCAATTTGAGAATAAATATTTAGATAAAGAAATAATATTTTAACAAATGACGAAATATTTTAATATTATAACCAATGTCTGATTATTTAAAATGAAGAATCTTTTAAACATAAATATAATGTTTTTTTTGAAAATTTTGACGAATGTTTGATTTTCTGAAAGTATTTATTTAGATATTTTAAGAGAGTGGTGGGGGAAAAAATGAAATCATGATGGATAAGAAACTAAGGGCTATGCCCAAACCCTAGGTTATCATGCCTTGTGGTCCTTTTTATCATATCACCAACTCCATTCGTATGATGTTTTGAAGAAATATGATAAGTTAAAATATTTTGTTTTTGTGCTTTTGTACATGTTTTTTGTTCGACAACGTAAAAAGGTAAATGTCTTTTTTTTGGTTTGTACTCCAACAATAAAAGTCAATGTCCAGGTCCATAAGTTATTGTTGATAAATGTTTATTTTTGTTGGGCTATAAGAAGTTTGTTATTTTATGTCAAGGTTAGTCAAGTTATATTGTATTTATTAAAAACATGATAAAATGCCATCAAATCAACTGATATCATGTAGGTTCAAAGTTCGTTTAACGGGTAAAATGGATACGAATGAGAAAGAAATTGAGCATTTGTTATACCAATTGAAAAAAAAATATATTATTGTTACGGTAAATAAGAATTAAGACAACCTTCATTAAATCCATATGCATTTTTCTCTAAGCATAAAAAAAAGATGAGCGAGTCTTTTGAAAAACCAATGAGCATATGTTGATTTTGCATATATCATATTAAAGTTGGGCACATACCAGTTTATACTGGTCCGAAAAAAGTTTGGTGTAGTCAATCTAATCAATGTGATTTGGAAAAAAGGTTGGACTTGTCTCAACTTGGTAAAGAATGTTAGAAAAACGAGTAAATAAAAGGAATAAAAGTGTCCTTATGATGTTATTATCTACAACAAGGTCAAATTCTCCTTAGCTTAAATAATTTCTTAAATAATTATACAAGTTATTTAGAGTTTATAAGCTAAGAAGAATTTATCACTCTTACTATATGGGACAAGTGATATGCCTAAAAGTTCAAATAAATAACTCCCAATACAAGTAAGACTCCACTATTCAATCGGGACAAAACCTCACTATGAATCTCATTATGAAAGCTATATATACGACAAGGTATGGTTGAACCTGGACTAGTAGTTTGGTCTGGTTTGGGATCATCACGCCCAAAAAAACCCGATTTTGGTGTAATCCAATTCAAAAGAGTCTGGTCTAATTCATTTATTTAAAACAAAAAAAAGTTAATGAATTTATAAAAAAAAAATCAATTTTTATCCGGTCCGATTCATTACAGATTTGATCTAGTAAAAAGAAGGCTAGTTTCTATCAGGTAAAACACAGGTAATATCGGGTCCAACCTAAAAATCTTGGGTTTGATAAAGGATCAATTATTCTAGACTAGAGGCATCTCCGATTTTTACCTGGTCCATTTTATAATATCTGGACCAAATATCCATCTCTATATCACACATATAGGCACACGAACCTAGACTCGAACATAAACACAAACACACACACACAACGGAAGGTTCAAATAGAACGTCAAATATTATGAGAACATGATAAAAGATTTGGTACGTCTAGGGACAGAGCCTGGAATTTTACTAAGGGGTGTCCTCTAAATTCTAAAACCTTTACAAATTCAATAATGGCTCCGATGCGTTTTCGTGTTTTGAAACATATCAATGTTTTCTCATTAACAATGTCGTTTAACCCATCTTTTTCAATATAAGCAACCATGTTGCATTCAACCATTGATCCATAGCTTTAAAATATCCCAATCAACGATTGTTTTTTCCTTTACCAAAAATTTATCCGTAGCTTTAAAATATCCCAAAAAGGTCACTAAAATATCAACTATCACAAGAATTTCAACAAAAAAAATATTTAACAGTGTACTAAACAAATTTGTTGGGTTGGGACTTTGTTTACAAATTACAACAATGCATGATTTACAATGAGATATTGGAAACCCGACAATTCAGCCATTCAAGAATCAAACAGTAATTCGGTAAACCCTAGAAAATTGATTATCAAATTCAAAATTGAAGGAAAAGGGCTAAATCCAAATGAAATACTTAAGTTGCGTACTTTCGTAGGTAGCATTAATCCAGAAAGAATTGTGTTGTGTGCTGGACTTGGAGGCCTGGACTATGTGGTATGCAAGAGACAGAATGAGAGAATGAGAAAGAGAAAGAGAGTAATTTTTTTAAAATTATAATGGTTGATTTGAGAATCCATAATGGTTGTGGGTGGGTTTATGGTGGCTTTTAGAATCTTAATAGACTTAAAAATATTTTAGGCTTATTTAATTTATTACTTTTTTGAAAGTGAGGAGGGGCTAGTGAGGATTGTGGGCCTATGTTGGCTCCGTCCATGGGTACGTCCATCTCATACAATCCCATAACTATGATAATGATTAAGGGGTCCTTTATCCAACATCTATCAGGTAACTAGGATAAGGATTGGGAATCTTACTCGGTAAGAAACATAGTAAAGATCGAGTATTTTATCTGGTAAGTGAATAACAAGACTAACTTTATAAACATTTACAAGATAAAATTTATTTATCAACAATTCATTTTGATAGCCGAAGTAAAAAATTGATTATTGCTTGAAGATACTTACACGGTGAGTTGTCAAATTTTAACTTCATAAATCAAAGTACATACGACAAGTTAGAATTGTAATTTTCTTTTTAACTAATGTAGATTTAACCCACTTTTTTTTATTAAAAACTTTTGTTATTTTAAATACTTTTAATAATTAAACAAAGTATATAAAAATATATATTTCAAGTCCATATCCATATTTAGAACATATTTCATGAATGTATAAATTACAACCATATATTTATTAATGTAACTTTTTTTTTTCTAATTACGAACTAAATACATTTAAATGAAAGATCCGGTTTATTTTTCATGTTTTGTATTTTGCTTATATTTTTATTTGAAATTTCTTTGTATTATATATATATATTGGGTTGGATTCACGTGAGACTAGCATGTTTTCGTGAGACCCGCGAGACTACATTTTTACACTTGAAAGTTCACAGCAAATCACTGTGAAGGTTACCTTCACAGTGTTTTGTTGTGAAGTTTCAAGTGTAAAAACAGGTTAGTCTCACGTGATCCCAAGTCCATATATATATATATATATATATAGAGAGAGAGAGAGAGAGAGAGAGAGAAAGAGAGAGAGAGAGAGAGAGGAGGGTTCAACGGAGAACCATACCTATTTGCGAGAACGCGAGAACCGGTTGGTCAAGTAGGAAATCATATATGATTTTTCACTGGGGAGGGGGGATCCCACTTAAGTGGCATGGAAAAAGTCAAACTGAAATGGAAAAAGTTCTACTTGACCGACCAGTTCTTGCGTTGTCGCAGAACCCTCTGATTTCTCGTTTGAACCTATTTCTCTCTCTATATATAGGGCAGGTTCAGAGGAAAACCTCAAAAAATAGAAACCTGAAGAACACCTTGGTAGTCCTCCATCTGGACGGTATGCACAAAATAACTTGTGACATGTACACGTGCATAAAAAAAATACCTTTAATCACTTGTATGCATATGTGCATACCGTCCAAATGAAGGGTTTCCAGGATATTTTTAGTTTTTTTTTAGATTATCCCCTAAACCTCTCTCTATTATGATATTAATTTGTTCTCATTTTGAAAAAGGTTGAAGGGTAGATGCATGATGCATCCCAACATAATGGTTTGATGTTTTCGTAACAATCGTAAAAATCATATTTCATATTTTAGGTATGAAAGGAAGAGAGATGAATTGTTTGGGTTTTGGACACCATAAAGATTCCAAAAAGCAAGTAACGTAATAAGATTTATTCAACAACAATCAAGTAGTTGATGTCAAACAACAACTAATGCGAAAAATAAAGTAGGATTGAAAGCATAACGATCAATCAACCAAAGAACTTCGAAAACACACAAAGATTTATGAGGTTCCATCACCGGTATAGTGATGTACGTCCATAGGTAAGAGGAGAACTTTATTGATGAAAAATACCCAATCATCAAAGAGAACCTACAAACCGAAAACTAAATGTTCTATAATCTCTCTCAATAGTTTCTCAACTCAAAATAGGACTTCTAAGCTCTCAATTTCGTTCTCTACCATGATGCAACTCAAAGGGTTCATTTATACTAGCTCATAGGTGGAATCTCAATTTGATCCCAATGTTTAAATCTAGAAAAATCATAATTACCTTTATGCACAACCAGGGCGAATTATAAGGTGTAGCCATGCCAGAAGGCTCAAAAGTTTATGTTCATGAAATAACACTATGCACACCCCTACTAGATCATAGGATGTAGCCATGCCATAATACCCAGAACTTCTTGTTTTGTAAAATATCATTATGCATGCCCATGCTTGATTGTAAGGTGTGGCCGTGTCAGGATACTCAAAACTATTTATTTTGAAAATTCACATTACACACGCCTGTACGTGAATATAATGTGTGGTCGTGCAAGAAACTCCAGAATTTTCTGTTTTACGTATCATTGTTTCGTTTCACAATTTTCAACGCTCCACCTTGATACAAAACAAATATACGCTTATCAAGAAGAGGTTTGAATGATTCTCGAGACAAGTTTGGATTTACTAAATGAGCTTCAGATTGGCCATAACCCCTTGTCAATTAAGCATCCACTTTATATGCCAAGACATTACATCGTTGTTCCTCATGGTTTCGATGTCCTCCTCTTCCGTAGTGCCGGAAGGCACCTAGAATCTCGTCAGACAGATTAGGTTTGAGAAATGTTCATACTTTTTTTTATCGACAATGATTTGGTGGACATGTCAACAACATTGTCATTTGTGTGGATCTTCTTCAAAGCTACCTCATTTTCTTCATGTAGAGCCACCAAGAATGACTCACTCACTTGGATATGCTTGATTTTCGAACTAAAGACAATTTTCCGGCCAAGTGAATTGCACTTTGACTATCACATTGAACCTTCACACTTTCTTGCTTCATTCCCAAATTTTCTAATAGATGCTTCAAGTATAAGGCTTCTTTAGTTGCCTCTACTATAACATCCGAAAAATTAGGTATTTGGAATTATATAGTTTCGTATTTATATTTAATTTTACCTTAAAAATATTAATAAATAAGTACTAGGAGGTTTATGAAGGTTTGGTTTAAAAGTTTAAGAGAAAATGAGTTAATTTGGTGAAAAACGACATTCCATGGGCGTGAAAATTCTACCCCAAGCGTGAAAGAGTGGCAGAAAGTTGAATGTAGGTGTTTGGCATTTTACCCCGACTGTGAAAAATTGTACCCTGGTCGTGAAAAGTGGATAGAACCAAGCAGCCAAGGGTTGGACACGACTTCTAGCTGCGTGAACAAAAAAAACAATGATTTTTGGTCCTTAACCGTTGATTGCTATACACCTCCATCTACCCACTTCATTTTCTTTATCTATTAACTTTTCTTGGCAATTACTCCTCTCCACGTGATCTCCTTGGATGAAAACACAATGAACCAATTTCAGTCGACCTTAAATGCTCACCTAACTCCTTTGATTTCCATGGGGAACTTTTGGTCTTCGCTCATGAGGGTGTCCATTTGAAGAATAAATCACATTTATGACCCATGATTTCCCAAAAAAAAGGCTTAGGTTTTTCTTTATTTAAGTTCCCACCATTATCATCTTCTCCATTAAAGCTTCACATATTTTTTTAGAGATCACATTAAATTCGATTTCTAGGGTTCTTGGGGTATACATTTCACTTCTCCAAGTGTTAAAAGACTTCTATTCATCAAGATCTCCAGAATAGAGTCAAGATCCAGGTTTTCATCTCCTAATTTGGGTTTTTACCTATTTTCTAGGTTTTCTTGAAAACCTAGCATGTGAGTATAAATATTTTGTATAAACCAGATACATGTCAATATCTTGTGTTATTTTCATTTATAGATCTATTTCAAATATTTTATCTCCTTATATGAAGATCTAAATTTATATATATATATATATATATATATCCATGTTTTAGGACTTTTATGCATAATAGGAGACTTCCTTATATTTATTGCCTTTCTTATGTTCAAACTTGTGTTTAATAGAGATTTCATAACGATTGGTTTAAAGGACTTGGAAAAATGCTATATAAAATGATGCGAGGCATTTTAACCAAATTTTATGAAATTCTAATATGTCAGGGATTATTAGTAGATATGATTAATAATGTGGTTGGACCACTAATTAGACCTTGGAGTGTGAAGCATTACTCGTTATCTTGATCATATGTATATCCCTATTTGTTATAACATGCTTGGAAACATCTTCAAGTAGACACTATGATGGTTGAGTCACGTGATGTCTTCGTAACACAACAGGATCTCCGCCACTAGAAGCAATGCCTTGGAGTTAGTCTTAAAGTGTACCGGGCCTTGAGGTGTATTCTAGAAATGTAGACACTAAGGTCAACTGTTCTTTTATGGTGAAACTTGTAAGGTGCTACGGGTCCCCCCCTCCCCTCTAGGTCTAATTTATTGTACAAACTATTGCATTTAATGAACTGTATTCTTATGTCTTATTCATGCTCACTAAACTCTCTGGCCTAACACTTGTGTGGTGTCGACTTGTATCTCAGGTTCTAGCGGCGTGGTCGCCAAGAAAGGTTGAACGGTATTTTAGAGTGAGCTTGGGGACGTTTTTGAAGCACCAACCTTTTTAAGTATTATTTTGTTGGTTTTAGGTGACGCCCAATTGTAATCTTATTTCTTTGCGAAGTTATATTAGAAGGTTGTTATCCTCATAACCTATTGTAACAAATTGTAATTTAAAAGGTGTAGTTAAGTCCCTTTTTGGGAAGGCTGGTATTTTGATATTTGAATACCATATTTCCGGTTTATTTGGAAATTTTTGTTTGTCCTTTTTTGGGGTGTTACAAGTTGGTATCAGAGCTTTAGTTTAAGTGAACTAGGTATGAACCTAGATGCCTAGACTTAAGCTGTAGAACTTTAGTTATTAAATATATAATGTTGGGTTATTAATAATAGGTTGTGAGAGCAATAGGACTTACAGAATTGCATTAATTGAGACTTGTAATGATGGTAACGAGAATTCTTGTGTGCAATATATTCAGAATTTTATATGGCCAGGCTATTGTGAATATACTGATACGTAAGCATGTTTGAAATTATTTTTGTTATGATGATCGATTAATGTAGTGGTACGTTACCTAACCATTAATATTATATAGAATTAACTGGTATGATATTTGTCATGTGTGTGACAGTTCACCATGGTAAATACCCGGAGTCGTCAAGTAACTTGTTGATCCAAAACTCCTTTCAGTGATTTGAGTATGATTCCTCTTTGTACTTAGTGAAAATTCCGTATATAAGTTGTAGTTCAGGTTCAACGATAGCACATGCTGATTACACTCAGCAATCGCTGAAGATCAGGAACTCTAATCTTATCTCTAAAGATCTGAAGAACAACAGTCACACCACAAGTCCATTCAGCGACAGTCGAAGACCAAGCTGAAGATAGAGATGAACAACTAGTGATCTGAAGTAGTTCAGTGATAGCAAAGCTCATCTAATCAGAAGTGTGGAATATTGTAAAGCCTCAACTTTACCTCAGTGACTTCATCCTTGAAGTCTCTCCGGTTCAACGATCAAATGAAGCTTTCAACAAGATTAGTGTTGATCTTATCCTCGATGCACAAAAGTCAAAACCTCAACACCTTGTCAGAAAAGAACGTACGGATTGTCTCTTATGTCCCCATCAAATATTATTTGGTACTTTTCATAGGTGGCTAAAAGCATGGCCATCCTATTAACCAAAAGACAAACATCCTCCACATGTTTGACACATGGCATGTACCTTTTGCTTTGCATTAAATGCAAACCATGGATGGAGCCAACATAGGCCCACAATCCTCATTAGCCCCTCCTCACTTTCAAAAAAGTAATAAATTAAATAAGCCTAAAATATTTTTAAGTCTTTTAAGATTCTAAAAGCCACCATAAGCCCACCCACAACCATTATGGATTCTCAAATCAACCATTATAATTTTAAAAAAATTACTCTCTTTCTCTTTATCATTCTCTCATTCTCTCATTCTGGCTCTTGCATACCACATAGTCTAGGCCTCCAAGTCCAACACACAACACAAATCTTTCTGGATTGACGCTACCTACGAAAGTACGCAACTTAAGTATTTCATTTGGATTTAGCCTTTTTCCTTCAATTTTGAATTTGATAACTCAATTTTCTAGGGTTTACCGAATTACTGTTTGATTCTTGAATGGCTGAATTGTTGGGTTTCCAATATCTCATTGTAAATCATGCATTGTTGTAATTTGTAAACAAGGTCCCAACCCAACAAATTTGTTTAGTACACTGTTAAATATTTCTTTGTTGAAATTGTTGTGATAGTTGATATTTTAGTGACCTTTTTGGGATACTTTAAAGCTATGGATAAATTTTTGGTAAAGGAAAAAACAATCGTTGATTGGGAGATCAATGGTTGAATGCAACATGGTTGCTTATATTGAAAAAGATGGGTTAAACGACATTGATAATGAGAAAACATTGATATGTTTCAAAACACGAAAATGCATCGAAGCCATAATTGAATTTGTAAAGGTTTTAGAATTTAGAGGACACCCCTTATTAAAATTCTTGGCTCCGTCCTTGATGCAAACGGGTATGAATAGATGAGAAACCCCTTTCCATCTTCATCCATGCTACTTACTCTCTCTCTCTCTCTCTCTCTCTCTCTCAAAACCTCTATTGTTATTTCTTTCTTTCCTTGTGCATCAACTTAGTGATTTCTTTAGTTACAATATAATAGGTTTTTTACATGTTCTTATTCCGCTTGTACTTGTAAATTTGTTTATTTACATAAACTAATTTAAAAACCAAAATCTACTTGTGTTTGTATTCAACCCCCCCCCTCTACAAACTGTTCTATATCTTTGAACTCTTGTAGACCTCTTTGGGACCAACAAGTGGTATCAGAGTATGTTGTCTGCTTACTAATCTTTAAAACAACTTTCTATCAAGTTTTTTTAAAATGGCTAACACAAACACCAACTAAATAGATAATGGATTAGCTAAACCTCCAAGATTTAGCCGTGATAATTTCCCTCTATGGAAAGAAAGAATGACTCTATTCCTAGAAGGGTCAGATCCTAAGATCCCCTATTATCTAGAGAATGGACCATTTGTTCCTACAGTCCTGGCTCCTGCAGTTCCTGCCCCTGCTACCTCTCCAGCTATCCCTGAGAGACGAATTGTCAAAACTCCAATTCAATGGAGTTTTGAAGACAAAAGAGAAATAGCTATTGATTCCAAAGCTAGATCTATAATTGCCACGACTCTCCCTGATGAAGTTTATGTAACATCGGGTTACACTAAGTTCGTTTACTATAAACCCAAAACATATTTCAAAGTATAATCTTCAAAACAAATATGGGATATATGTTCTAAATTTTCACCAAAAAGTTAAGTTCGGTTCAACCGAGTAAATAGAAAATGTTAACCCAAAAGTTTAACAAAACTTATGACCAACGATTACAATACTAGTAGTCGGGATAAATTATATAACTAACCGACTACAATACTAGTAGTCGGGATAAATTATATAACTAACCGAATACAATACTACATAAATACAACCCATGACGAAATATTTACATAACAAGTACCAAAATGTCGTCCGGGATCTTGAAACCTTCTACTGAATCTACACCGCTTTATCTTTACCTTCCCATTACCATTTTTTCCTGAAAAAAAGTTTGTTTTAATGGAATAAGCGACAAGGCTTAGTGAGGTTATATCGAAGCGTATAAATATGATGTAAAAAACATATATTAACCGAAACAAAACAGAAAGAGTAGTTTAACTACAAACCGAACGATCAAAATATCATTCCAGCATCAATTAAAGCATAACAAACATATCAAAATAGAAATATCATTATCACGAATAGGGTATACATGTGCATCACACCCTCTCTGCGTCTACAGGGCCCGTGCAAAGTACTCACACCTGGCTCCTGACCAATCGGGATACGCGAGTACGAAAAACCAATATGCCACACCCAACCACCCTCTCCTTGGGATATGTGGTCATACTCCATGCTACAACATATCACCCGAAGTGATACCCGTAGATCATGGTTTACCAAAAGGCCAAAGAAAACAGTCTCAGATCCGGACTCAAGTGATAACACGAAATGAACAACGAATACCAATAGTAGGCCAGAGGATTCAACATACTCAGTAAAATATGAAAATTAAACTAACTTACAGTAAGAAAGCATATACATATATTATACATTAGTGTATGTTCGATATAAACTCACAGTGCTTCAATGTAAACAACCGAATGCGGTAATATCCAATTCCAATCAACAATAGAATTAGACCTTCACAAGCTTCAAATATACTTAATATAACCCCTGGATTAAACATTTCAAATATCATTATCAAACTATAAACCAATCTCAAGTTATACACTTATAAACTTTTACTATCCTACTTTCAATTTCTCTTGCACATCCCTCTATTCAGTCCCTGTTTTACCTCATTTAAACCCAAAATTAGCCAATGAATTCTGAAGATGAAATAAAGTATACTAGCATATCTTTCTAATGCAACTGACCTCACACTTTTATGATTTTTCTGAGATTTACTATGCATTTTACAACACAACAGCTCAAAGGTGTCAAATAGAGCTTAACAGCACAATACAAATTGTTGTTTTTACCTATCTTAACTTCAAATTCACATTTTCATGTCTGAATATAAGTTGTAGTTCATTCTGTTAACTTTCCAAGGACACTAATCTCATATTCATACGATTTTTCTTCAATTTTCTATGAATTTTCAAAAACAAAGCTGCAACCATACACTTCATGACCAATTCACTCATATTATCCATTATAGAGACCAATTCTCTTGTATTTCAATATCATTTTTCTTGTTTTCATCTCTTATATTACATACTCATCATATAATATCATTTTCCAGTTTGGGTCGGGTTTGACCCGGTTTTGACCCATTTTGACCATTAAACACTAAAAATATCATAACTTTTAATTCGGAACTCCGTTTTCGATGAGGTTTTCGCCTACGCGTTCGTAATAAGATTACCTATAACTTCTAATAAAAAAATATTCTAGTAAAGATCTCCCAATAAAAGCAGTTTTACACATTTGTAGGTGTTATGCTTTCCTTTGTAATTTGTCGTTTTTGATTTTGAGCTCGGAATCCCGTAAAAATTTTCGACACCTCCAACAACTCCTAATAGGTCCAAAAGTTAGTTCCAAAGCATAAAATACTATCAAACACCTACCATTTGAGTTTTGCGCGCGTAGTTTACCGAAATAGCAACTTATTTTGTAAAACTTGCATAAAATGCAATCTACACGACTTTTTCGATATCCATCAATTCTAACACTTCATATTAACTTATTCAAAGGTGTTCCAACCTTTACATCACCATTTGAATCATCCGTTCAAGTTTTGGGTAGATTTTTTCCATTTAGGCACTCTAGTAACCTACCCAATTTCCATTTAGGCCATGTACTTTGTAATTTGAACCTTCACATCACCTAATCATCTTATTTCAGAGGTGTTAGTAATAGTCACTTGTCCTAAAAATCATCCTACCTATGGGGCCTCTTATATTCCATATTACTCACACTTAGCAAAGTCTAACATGTCATATACTCAAAAATACTATATTATCCAAGTAATATACATAATTCTCTTTTAAACATTATATTTAAGAAAGTTTGGAAAGTTGGATCTTACAGTTTATCACTCGTAGCATTAATTTGGTAAGACAATATGAAAGCTTTATGTTTCTGAAAAATGAAACACTTTCTCAAATTCACCAAAGGTTTAACTGTCGATTGATTGACATGAAAACTGTCAACAGAGAATACTCTAATGCTGAGATACTGACAAAATTCATGGAGGCACTACCTGAACAATGGGAAGTGTATACTACATGTCTTAAGCTGTCAAAGAATATTGAAACTCTGTCTTTAAGTGCTTTATATGGGATGCTACTAAATCATGAGCAATCTAAGGCATTAAAAAGAAACCTCATAAAGGACATCAAAAGTACCAAAAGTACTTCTTTGGCACTTGTGACCTCAGAGGCAGAACCTTCTAAACATGTCTCTTCTTCCATCACCTTTATCACTGAGTTAGATCAAGCTGACTCAGAAGAATTCGCTGACGCTGACATCTCTGAATTTGATGACTCTCTGGCTCTTCTTACTAACAATTTCAGGAGATTTGCTAGAAAGAGTAAGTTTAGAAAAACACCGGCTATCACTGATTCTGATAAGTCGAAGACTCTTCCTGCTGATAAAGCTTCAACAATCTGCTATAATTGTCAGCGTAAGGGTCACTTTGCAAGTGAGTGTAGATCCAAGAAAGACGCTGCACCAACAACTTCTCAAATCTCTGATAAATCTAAAAAGGAAAAATATTCTAAGTTAAAAGAGAAATATCAGAATCTAAGAAATAACCAGCGAAAAGGAAAAGGCCTTGTCACTGAAGAGGCAGATTGGGATCAGGAAGACGATTGGGCAAATACCACTGATGAATTTGAATCAGATGAATAAGACATAGCCCTAATATGTTTTACGGCCAGAATTGAAGAAGCTGAAGAGGCATCTGACACATCTTCTTCAGAATCTCCATCAACATAGGTACGCATTTCTTCTAACTCTTCTATACCTGAAAATGATAGCTTATCGGTTCTCGACTCTATGACTGTTGAATTTTACAATGCTTTAAATGGCAAGGTCAAAACTGAACAAATTAACGTTGATCTATCTGAACAACTAAAGAATTGCCATCTGAAAATCAAAGAACTTACTAAGGTCGAAGAAGATCTTAAAGACCAAATCTTTGTAAATCAGACCATAAGTGTTGAAAGACAACAAGCTATCACTGAGCGCGAAAAGGCCATCGCCGATCCTAAGGCTGAGAAAGCCACCATTGAAGGATGGTGTAAATCTTCTGATAAGATAAGTGAGATCATAAAAGCTCAGAATCCTACTAAGGTTAAAAGTGGACTTGGATATTCCTTTGACCAAGAAGAAATTGATACAGACCGTTCCATGCTGAAATTTGGAATGTTCGTTTCTTCTATCCCTGACCCCTCATCTCAGAGTGCTTCTATCTTAGAGACAAGACGTTCTGAACCTATTCCTAATGATTCAGGGAAAGTGACCAAAGACAAGTTCATTAGTCATGTTCCCAAGGACAAGAAACTCCCTTCACTGAAGAAAAATCCTTCTTTTCTTTCAGTAAGTCAAACTTCTAAATCTAAGAAGAAGGTCCCTGACTTCTCTCAGAGACCAACTCCAAGGATTAAGATTGATTTGACTCCATCTAAGCTTTTTTGAAACCAGTGATTCCTCCTAGTTCTATGGAAAAAGGAATTCTTGGATCCTGTCCTGAAAACATGACCTCCACTCAGCATACTTTTAGTTCAAAACCTATTTTCAAATATAGGAAGTGTTATCACTGTTGTGAGACTACCCACATTGCTAGCAAATGTCTAAATGCCACTAAAGCTGAAAAATTATCCCATGGAAAGAAAATAGCCCAAGCTGTGAAAACAGCAAAGGGTAAAACTGTCAAAGTTGATAAAACAACTAAGTCAGGGCAGACCATGAAGGATAAAGTTTCAGCTAGTACCTCCTCTAGTTCTCCTATTACTTCTACTAACAATGCAGGACCCATAGTAGCATGATTACCTATGAAAAATTGATCCCCTTGTTTTTGCAGAGTGCTAAAGTTATTTGGTATCTAGATAGCGGATGCTCAAGGCACATGACAGGCAGAAAATCTCTTCTCACTGAATATAAGGAGGAAAATGGTCCTTCAGTGACCTTTGGTCGAAATGGCAAGGGATACACCAGAGGCTACGACATTCTATCCAACGGAGCAACCTCCTTCTCTCGAGTTCCATATGTTGAAGGACTAAAGCATAATTTATTGAGTATTAGTCAACTCTGTGATAAAGACTTTAAAGTTTTGTTTACAAAGACTAGATGTGCGATCACTGACAAAAATGATATGCTTGCTTTAAAAGGAAAAAGATCAGAGAACGTATACGTCATCAATATGGACAACACTTACTCTGACAATGTGTGCTTTCTATCAAGAGCCTCCTCAGATGTCAACTGGCTTTGGCATAAGATACTCTTTATCTTTATTTCAAATGAAAAATGATTTATCAAGAAAGGAACTTGTCAGAGGCCTACCTAAACATGGCTTTGCAAAGGAATCTCTTTGCTCAGCATGTGAAAAAGGCAAGCTGACAAGGGCCACATTCAGATCTAAGCAAGTATCCTAAATAACCACTCCTCTTCACTTACTCCATATGGATCTCTTTAGACCTGTCAATGTACAATTCATATCAGGGAAGAAATATACTGTTGTTATAGCAGATGAATATTCCAGATATACTTGGGTATTTTTCTACGATCTAAGAGTGATACCCTTGATGAAATAATTTCGTTCATCAAGAAGATTGAGTTGCTGAACAATGTTCCATAAGAAGTGATCATGGTACTGAATTCAAAAACAGTACCCTGGTAAATTTCTTTGAAGAAAAAGGCATTACACATAATTTCTCTTCAATGAGGACTCCTCAACAAAATGGTGTTGCTGAAAGAAGAAATCGAACTATTATCGAAGCTGCTCGCTCAATTCTCAGTGAATCTCGTCTTCCAACTCAATTGTGGGCTGAAGCAGTCAATACTGCCTGTTACACTCAGAATCGATCCCTGATTGTAAATAGATTCAAGAAAACTGCTTATGAATTATTTCATGAGTAGACACCCTCAATAGAACATTTGCGTATCTTTAGATGTAACTATTACATACTGAATGACATAGATCATTTAGGAAAGTTCGATCCCAAAGCTGATGACGGTATATTTCTTGGGTACTCCTCTGTAACCAAGGCATTCAGGGTCTTCAATTAAAGAAGAAAACATGTAGAAGAAACCTTTAATGTCAGCTTTGATGAATCTCGTCCTTCAAATTCCACTTCTATCCTTGAAGAAGATGAAGAACTGAACAACTGGATGAAATCTCATTTGGGGAACATGATCTTATTTCAGTACACATCCTGTCTCTGAAATAAATGATGATGATGGTCCTGTTCTTATTCCCACATCACTGAATAGTAACAATTCATCATCAGGGATGAATGTTACTCCAATAAATCAGATTCCTCCATCCAATCCCTCTATCGATAATTATTCAGTGAATAATCAAGCATCTTCCTCTTCTCCAGGAAATGAAATTCCCTCAGGACCTCCTCCTGAGACGATTAGAGAAAATGAAGAACGTCACGCTGATCTATCTTCTTCAACTCTTGAACAGGCCGCCGAATCATCACTTGATCCAAATCCTCAGCTACCAGCTCAGAGACCGACTCAAAATCATCCCATCGATCAAATAATTGGTGATTCCTGTATAGGTGTTTAGACAAGAAGAAGTATGGCTAACATATGTCTATATGTAAAATTTATTTCTGTCATAGAACTTAAGAATATCGATGAAGCTATACTTGATCAAGATTGGATTATCGCCATGCAAGAAGAATTCTCTGAGTTTAAAAGAAACAAAGTTTGGAAGCTTGTTCCCAAACCCTCTGACAAAACTGTTATAGGCACTAAATGGGTGTTTCATAACAAGTTAGACGAAAACGACACTGTAACCCACAACAAGGCTCGACTTGTTTCTTAGGGATACAGACAAGAAAAAGGGATAGACTACGTTGAAACTTTTGCTCCAGTAGCAAGGTTATAAGCAATCAGATTGTTTCTAGCCTTCGCTGCCCACAAAAATTTCAAAGTCTATCAAACGGACGTCAAGAGTGCCTTCCTGAAAGCAAGCTGAAGGAAGAAGTATATGTCGAACAACCTCCTGGCTTCGCTGATGCAAGACATCCAAGATACATATATAAGCTAGAGAAGGAACTCTACGGGTTGAAACAAGCTTCCCGTGCATGGTACGACACTCTCTCTAAATACCTTCTTGCTGAAAAGTTCGTTCGTGGTAAGATTAATCAAACCCTCTTTCTTAGAAAACATAAGGGACATATCATTCTTGCTCAAATATATGTAGATGACATTATATTTGGTTCCACAAATCCTAAACTTTGCACTCGTTTTTCCCAACGCATGAAAAAGGAATACAAAATGAGTATGATGGGTGAACTAACATATTTTCTTGGTCTTCAAGTAAAACAATCTGAAAAAGGCATCTTTATTTGTCAAAGTAAATATGTTAAAGACATGCTGAAGAAATTTGATTTAACTTAGAGTTCTTCAATGAAAACCCCTATGGCACCTCCTCTGACTATAAATAAGGACTCTGATGGTAAACCTGTAAATGTCACTACTTATAGAGGAATGATAGGGTTCTTACTTTATCTTACTGCCAGTAAGCCTGATATCATGTATGCCACCTGTTTATGTGCTAGATATCAATCTGAACCCAAAGAATCCCATCTCCTCGCTGTAAAGCGAATCTTCAGGTATCTGAAAGGGACTCCTAATCTTGTTCGTAATGATAGGAGGAATTTAAGGATAATGATTAACATTATTTTAATGATAAACGTTTTATTTTTCGAAAAGGACACGTCAGAACTTTTTCTGACACACGACGGCCTCAAAGTCTCCTATCCAATCAAACCCTTGAACGTGTCATAGGTCATTATTACCTTTTTATCAAAAAGCTAAAACCGTCGATTCATCTTTTTCTACTCCGTATCGTCTCCTCCTATATAAAGTGAAATATATTTCACATTACTCTTTACGCGCTCAAAACTTTCAAAAGCAAGAACTCTCTCGAATCTTCAAAGTTTTCTCAAGAACACCAAGAACACGCACTTGTGCGCTTTTTCTCCAGTCCTAACTCTCAAAGTTTAATCTAACCCTTTCTTCTCTAAAAACAAGAAGAATGTTGTTTTCTTCATTCTTAAATCCTTTATAACATCTTGTTATAAAGATTTCTTCTTTAAATCTGGACTAAAATAAAAAATTCTTAAACCTGTTCTAAGTTTTTTTAGAACAAAAGAACTACTGGAAAATTTAATTAATATTTCATTTCAAAAACCCTCTAATACTTGTTTTTGGTATACTTTCTTTACCAAAATTACTAACATGGTTTATCTTTCTAAAATTCTTTTTAAAACTCAGCCAAACAACAAGTATTTTGATTTTATTCATCAAAACACTTGTTTTCTTATTATCTTCTATTTGGTAACCTTTGTACCAAAAATACTCTGGTTTATATATATTTTATATTAAGCCATGATTTTTCTATTTGGTGTTCCCATTTTTGAAACAGAAATGGCAACTCCAAGCAACATGTCTCAATCTGAAACTGAGGTCATCCCTGTCACTACCTTCGTTGTTGCACCAGAGGCCAACTTTCCTCCTAAACAAGCTATGGTGATGCCGAGCAACTATGTTGCTATCACTAACATCCCTGATAAACGTGCTTATCTAAGGGATGGTGCCCACTTCATAAAGTAGTGCCCGCTGAAGTACGCCTTCATCCATGTCCCTGTTGGTATAACTGCTCATCTTCAACAATACTGGCACACAGTTCACTACACTAACCTGACAAACAAGAAAGGAAGAAAGCTCCCTACAATCTAGTTCACTACTGCCCTAGGAACCATTGCTATCACCTCTAGAGTGATAAGAAATGCTCTTCGTCTTCCAACTAAGGAGGACAATGAAAATTGGGCTGCTGCTCCTACCACTGAGGAAATTCAGGCTAGCAAGCCCTCCAGTTGACAAAGAGACGAAGCAGATCGTCAAGTCCATCACTAAGGTGGAAAAGAAGCGCATGCCAGTGAGATGGCAATATATTTGGACACACGTAATTCAGTGCTTGAGCTCCAAATTTGGCTCACAGGATCAGACTAGCAAGCCCTCCCGAGAGATGGCGGTTGCTCTCTGCACCGGTAGGAAGCTGAACTTCGCTGAACGTATATTCCACAAACTATACAACCGGGTGAAATACCAGAAGAGGGACAAAGCTATTGCTTTCCCCAGATTCGCTGCAATTCTCTTTGCAACCATCTATGAGGGATACCCTACTAAGGGAAACCAAAATTTCTCTGAGATTGGGAAGAAGGCTCTCGAGGTGGATGAAAAAGATGGAGATGCTCCCTACACTCCATACATGCTGCAGGTAATCCAAGGTGCTGCAGCTGCTGCTAAATCAACCATCTGTACCTCTAAGGTAGCCCCCATGCCTACGTCACTGCCAATCCCCTTAGTGACCAGCCAAGGCATCTCTCCTCTAGCTAAAAAGCAAAAACAACCAACCGATGGACACAAAAAGTTCGTCGCCCAAAAGCAAGTGTCCAAGAATATCAAGAAGAGGGTCTCTCAATCAAGCACTCTCTCTGATTTCGGGATATATCCTACCTTCTCTACAATCCTCCCCACAGCCACGACAACAACTTCTGCTTCTGTTGCCGCTTCATCAGCTCTACCTCCTTTTTTTCAGTGACCTCGGTCGCTGAAACTGTTATAGTCAGCCACGCTGAGGCTGTATCAGGTATCACATGCACTGCCCTTTTATCTTCTTCTATCTCATCTTCTTTGGTCCTCACATCAATCCATGATTCAAGTATTCCCATCCCTGATGAAATTGAGCAACGTGCTATTCATACATCAGTTTTGTTTCGACAATCTGATCTCTGGAAAGCAACGTGCACAGGACCTGAAAATGCTTCTCTTAAGCATTCTCAGAAACAGGTTAGTGATCCTCAGGACACTGCCGTTGCATGTACCATCCCTGAGAGTAATCCTTTAGTTACTCTCAACGCACCCTTGTGTAAACACTTTACCTATCTACTTCCTTCTGCTAATCCTGAGCTTTTTTTGGCTCATCTTTCTTTGTTATCTATAGGTATCGCTGCACCTCACTTTACTTCAGCAACTGCTGTCACCACCACCACTCCGATCAGCACGCCTACTTCTTCAAAGGCGCCTTTAGCTGCTGATCTACGAGACGTGAAGAAGGAAAAGGGCCTTTTCATATTTCCCTCTATCCCTATGGACACACCGCAGATTTCTATGGCTCCTCCCTCATTCCCAGCAATTGATTTTCTGGTGAAAGAGTGTGCGACCATAAGGCAACGGGTAGACACACTGTGGTACGCCTCAGAGGGGATCTACAAGCAAGTGGTTGGGGTCTTTGCCATGAAGGTGGCTATTAGCAATTTCTCCACTGATCTTCATACAGTGAGAGATGATCAATGCTCCATTGAGCGTGAGGTTAAAGCTCTCTCTAAACAAGCTGAGAGTCAAGCTAAGGCCATTGCTGAAATACAGTAAAATCAAGCAGAGATTTTGTGCCTTCTTAAAGGCATGTCAGAGAAAGCTCCTTCATTCTCGGAAACAGATAGGTCTTAGTTGGGTTTGATCGCTCAAAATCAAACTTCTCAGGCAACAGTCCTCTCTTCCCTCGACTCCAATTTGCATACTCTCTTGGGGCACACTCTACCTGTAAATAACAAAGAGGGGGAGAAGTTCGCACAAGAGCTCGCTGAACAGCTCATGAACCAACCACCTCCACAACCTCAGCAACCTCATCAACAACCACCTATTCCCGAAGCAGGTGATGAAGATGATGAAGAAGAGGAAGAAGATGATGACAAGAATGAACGTGAAGACATCCCTTATTATTCCCTTAAGAATAATAATGATGATGATGATGACGATGATGCCTTCTGGACTAACAATAGACCAGAAACAACACCATCAGGGGGAGTTGTTTTCAGAAGCTGTTTGGGGGACAGGGAAAATCCTAAAAAGGATCAACCTGGACCCTCAGATAAGAATAAAGAAGTTGTAGAACTTGATTCTACTCCTGTAATTGTAGAGGGGGAGCTCATTATTGAGGTATGCCTTCCTCTCGTCACTTATATCCCTCCTTCTGAAGATCAATCTCCTCCCCAAACTTCTGTTGCTGATGAACCTCTCTCGTCTTTTCCTCTCAGTGATCCCTGTTCCCTGAAAGGATCTTCATTCCTAAATGAACCTTCTTCTGAAGATCAGTTCCTGTACATATCCGTTACTAAGTCTGAAGAAGAAGAAGGCCTTGTTCAAAGGCGTGTACATAAACAAATAATAAGGGAGCCTAAACTTCAACAGAGCCATGGAAGCAACCAGGTTTCAAATTCCTCCTCATACATCTGAGCTAGAAGCCCCTGTACCAATCAGGGTGTTTGATGAATTCTCTTTTCTCTCAAAAGAAGAAAGAGCAGAGGCACTCGAAGCTCAGAGACGAAGGGATGAAGAGATGAAGCAAACTAAAAAAGACTTAAGGATTGCCTGTCAGATGGTCAGAGAGGAAAATATAAGAGAAGAAGCGGCCAAGAGGCAAAATGAAGAAAGTTTAAAGGTCACTGAAGCTCTAGCACAAAAGGAACTCACAAGGGACAACCTGAAAGTGAATCCGATCATAGCGCAAGAGAAAGTTCTACATGCTCAGAATAAAGAAACTCAGGAACAATGGAATAACGAACTTAGATGGTCTATTGAAAGGTTCAAACACCGTATGTCTGATTCAACAATCACTCGTGCTACTATCGAAGGATACACTTCCAAAAAGAAAGGTCTGAAGGTATTTGTACGAATGTACAGGTGTTGTTAGGATATCGCTACCCTTAAAATTCAATACATAAAATATACCTCGGCGCAAGTATACACCTTGGAATACTGTCGTATCGTAACAAGTAATAATGGTACAAAGTACCGGATTTATCGTTCCCACAGAGACGGTAGTTAAAGCTTGAAGATATGAAAAAACCCGGTTTTAACGGTTTGATTTCAGAGGGTGAATAAAAGAGGGTTTTTGATTAACTAGTTTTTTTGTTTGGTTTGTTGGTGAATTTTTAAGAAATACTTTTATAAAAAAAACGAGTCTGGGGTGTAAGGATAAATTGAGATGGAGTGATTTATAATTAGATAAAAAGATATTTTATAACAATAATCGTTGTCTTGGAAAATTAATATTTTTTATAACCTCATTGAGGTTAAGCCGTTTAAATACCGATAGTTAGTTGTCAATTAACTTTAGGGGTATTACCACGAGATATTAACGATCCAATAATGACGAGTTTATCAACTATTATTATAAAGTCGATACACCTTTTTAATCGTGTTATTCCATCCCTTTAATCTCAATTTATTGCCTTACACCCCAAACTTAGGGTTTTAGCCTTCCATTAAAAATGGGTTTTTATAAAGTATTTTTGACGATAAAACGTAAAACTAACGAGATTAATTAAACTACGCCAATAACTAAGTTAAACGTAAATAAAAACGCTAAATATAAATGACAAGAAATTATAAAAACAAGGACAAGTTTACCATTGGTAATCTTGAGAATAATATAAATACTTGAACGGATATGTAAATTTAGGACAAGTTCACCAAGTGCGATCTTGAGGTGCATAAACGTAAAAAGGGGGCAAGTTTACCATTGGTAATCTTGAGATACGAAAATAAAGTTACGAGTAATATAAAATACATATCGATCCCTGATGAGAGCGTTGACGAACTATAAAAACTAACAAAGAGTGCTTAATGTGTTAACTAAATGGTTAAAACTAGATTAATCTAATCTTAATAATTAAAAGAGAATGGAAAGAGAGAAAGAAAGAAAGAAACGATGGAGAGAAGAGAAGAAAGAAAGAAAAGAAAGAAGAATAAAGTAGTAAGTGTGTATGTATGAGGTGCATGAAGAGTGCTAGTATAAATAATGCATCCCTAAAGCATAGTTGACACAAAAGTCAACATATGCATGAATCTTGAAGATAAGATAAGCAACTTCCTGCACAATTTATGTAGACTCCATCCATCCACTTGCAAGATCAATATTAGTTTTATCGACAATGTTTTTCCCCTCCAAAAAGCTTTCTTACAAAATGTCATCCCAAAAGAGGAGGAGAAATTTTCTATATCTTGCATCCTTCATCCCTTGCTATTTATAGCCAAAAGAAAACTAAAAAGACACTAAGTTGGGCTTGGCTTAATGATTAAGCCAATTCGGTTTGGGCCTTAACCCATGGACCGAATTTACACAAAATAAGCCCAATTAACTTACATAATATTCCTAATTAAGATTAAGCTACTATAATAAAGTTTAACCATAACAAAACATTGTTTACAACACAAAATTTACCCACGCACGTCATGGGTCTTGGGCTTTTTCCGGTTCTAACGTGGTCAACTTTATGCTTTCGTGCATCCGATTAACTTATCTGAAATTATCACGAGAGGAATAATGGTAAAAATTGAAGCAATTTGTGGCCAAAAATTTACACATTTCCTTTTACTAAACGAACGACATATTTTATACTAAAAACATTATGAAAGGTCCTAATATATTTATAAAACTAAGAAAAACAAGATAAAAGATTCTAAAATGAGACGTAAAACCGGTTAATAAATTAACCTTATCAACAGGCATTCAAGGAGTGAACGGAAGAAGCCAAGTTTCTGAAGTTTTATGGATACTCTGAATGGCTGGAAATCAGAGGTGTCATTCAGCAATCAAAATCCAAATTCAGAGATGTTGTAGAAAGAATTCTTGATCAACTATTGCAAAGGATGTCGCAACACGTCCAAGTTCCTCCTCTCCCTGATCAGACCAAAAGAAAAAAGTCAAGATCAGATGCTGAAGGAGGCCCATCATCAAGAAGTGACCATGAAACCAAATTCAGCTACGAAAGCGTTCTTTGTCATCTTGAAATTCCTGACATCTCTATGCTCAACACTTCTCTTCCTGAAGCTAGAAGATTCGCTGAGCATGAAATCATCACAATCCTTGAAGCTGGAATGGTCTTTCTTGATAACCAAGGGTTATTAACGTTTCTCAGAAACAAAGAGATCAGGAAAGCTCCATCAAAACTCATCAAGATCATGTACTACAGTTGCCGGTCTACTAATGACCCTGTTCTACTACAGAAGATGATCTAGGAGAATGAGCTACGAAGAAGAAAAGAGAAACTCTCTGATTAGTCATTAGTTTCTTTTCCTTTGTAACATTTTTCAGTGTATTGTACTTTACCAAACTATTGTAATTTCATTCTGTATGTGATTCTTCATATTAATCATTAACAAAATTCAATGAAGTACTCTACTCCATCTGTGTACTGAAAAGATCCCTGAAAATAGTAAATGGGACAATGAACATAAGAGTTATATCTTAGTTAAAACAACCTCACTCACTGATATTACACTCTATAATTAAATCAGTGAATGAACTTTATAGCTTTTGAACTTGTAAAATTGTGATTTCATATTCTTATAAATGAAACTCAATTCAGAAAGTAGATTAGCTGAAAAAGATCTCATAGATTAGTACTTAGAAGTTTTTTACATTAAATATCTCTTAATCATAATCAAATAGGGGGAGATTGTTGATCCAAAACTCCTTTCAGTGATTTGAATATGATTCCTCTCTGTACTTAGTGAAAATTCCATATATAAGTTGTAGTTCAGGTTCAGGATAGCACACGCTGATTACACTCAGCGATCGCTGAACATCAGGAACTCTAATCTTATCTCTGAAGATATGAAGAACAACAGTCACACCACAAGTCCATTCAGCGACAGTCGAAGACCAAGCTGAAAAGATAGAGATGAACGACTAGTGATTTGAAGCGGTTCAGTGATAGCAAAGCTCATCTAATCAGAAGAGTGAAATCTAGTAAAGCCTCAGCTTTAACTTAGTGACTTCATCCTTGAAGTCTCCGGTTCAGCGATAAAATGAAGCTTTCAACAAGATTAGTGTTGATCTTATCCTCAATTCACAAATGATAAAACCTCAACAACTTGTAAGAAAAGGACATACGAATTGTCTCTTATGTCCCCCATCAAATCTGATTTGGTACTATTCATAGGTGGCTAAAAGCATGGCCATCCTATTAACCAAAAGACAAAAATCCTCCACATGTTTGACACATGACATGTACCTTTTGCTTTGCATTAAATGCAAATGGGTGTAAATAGATGGGAAACTCCTTTCCATCTTCATGCATGCTACTCTTTCTCTCAAAACCTCTATTGCTATTTCTTTCATTTCTTATGCATCAACTTAGTGATTTCTTTAGTTAGAGTAGAATAGGTTTTGTACTTGTTCTTATTCTGCTTGTAAATGTAAATTTGTTTATTTATATAAACTAATTTAAAAACCAAAATCTAATTGTGTTTGTATTCAACCCCCCCTTCTACAAATTGTTCTATATCTTTGAACTCTTGTAGACCCCTTTGGGACCAACATAACTCAAGATGATGAATATGATGCAAGTGTGACGACACGAGAGTCGCCAAGGAAAGTTGCTAACACCCAAGATCCCCCAAATCTACCAATGTTGAGGGGTGTTATTGATATTGTGCCACAGACGAATCTGACTACCAAAACCTAGTAGTTTAAAAACTAGACCCTCATCTATAATGATTGCAAGTATCATGCAAGCAATGAATTCGGTCATGGACAAACGAGATTAGAGGTTTATGAAGATCTTGGAGACAGGGATGCTAGCAATCGGAGGCACGAGATAGTTACTGAAAATGAGATGGATGGTTCGGGAGATGTTGCCTAAGTCATTGGCACTGAAGAACAAAGGGTCGTGGGTGTGAGGCAAACATAACAAGTTTGTTTATATAAGAACTTTCTATGGAGCAAGCCACCCGAGTTTTCGGGGGCCACTGACCCGATTGCCTATATGAACTAGATACAGGAAATGGAACAAGCCTTCAAAACTAGTGAATGTGGAGAACAAAACAAAGGTGAAGTATGCATCACAGATGTTAAGGGGTCAGGACCTTAGATGGTGGAACGTTACAAAGGCCGCCTTTGGAGCTACTGTCATCCCACTTCTCACGTGGGAGGTATTCAAAGAAAAGGTCATGGATAATGTTAGAACTTAAAAGTGTAAATCAAAACTTGATCTAAAGAAACAAGTTAAACTCTCCAGAAGCCTACAACTTCAGAAGCTCAACACTTCAGATGTGTTAGTCTATATGCAACGTCAGTCCAGAAGATTGGGTATCTTCTGGATTTCACTTTATGGACAACACGTGCTTAAATGACATGGCATGTCATGCTTCTTGTGCGTAACTGATTCTGTTACTTGTATAGCTGACGTGTCAACATGTGATAGGCTAGCTTGTTTACTTTTCCTATGTAATAATATAAATAGAGATAGCCTTCACTATTGTAGGTGTCCATCAATTGGGAGAGATTAATAGAGAGTAATTTGTGCACTGTAATCATCGATGTATTGAGAAAAATACAAATTACCGTTATTCTTCATATTGTTCTTCCTTTATCGTTTAAAATTCTACATTACTGTTGATTAAATTGCTTCCGCTTTCTACTCTTATTATTCGTACATTAATCAATTGTATTTGAGTATTTGAGGGACCTGGGTTCCAACAATTGGTATTAGAGCCATCTAATCAATCTATTGATTATTTGATCTTGTTCAGTTTGGAGAAATCCCTACTCAACTAGAATTTCTCGAGTTTTTAAGCTATTGTTCTTAATTCTACCCTGTTTATAAGTTTTCATTGTTTTATATAGTATTTCTCAAATTCAGTGGTAATTTTAGCTTAAATATGAGTTTTATTGTTCATCGACAAACGTCCTCAAGTTCAGTTACTAGAAATCGTTCTTATATCTTTAATCTTTTCTCGAAAAATTTGTACTCTGTTTTTCTCAAAAATGGCAAATCCAAATCTGAATGCCATATACAGCTTCGGTTCACTTACAAAACCTCCCACTCTACAAAGGAATGAATATCCCCAATGGAAAATCCACATGATCAATTTCTTTGAAGGCTTAGATCTTGATCTATATTCTTTAGTACTAAATGGACCTTACATTCCCTTCACCACCATTCCCCGTGTACCTGCAACAGCCACTAATGAATAAATTCCAACAAGTAAGGTCCCTAAAGACAGAAAGGACTGGAATGAAGATGACAAAAAGAAGAACGAGATTGATCAAAAGGCAAAAAGACTTCTCATTATGGAACATCCAAATGAAATCTTTCAATCTATGGATCAGTGTGCCTCTGCTAAAGATCTTTGGGATCAGTTAGCCAATCAACTAGAAGGAGGATCCAAGATGAAGAAGAATAGAAGGGCTCAAGCACTGAATGAGTATAACAATTTTCAGGCCCTTCCAGAAGAAACCCTTGAGTAGATATTTCACAGGTTCAATACATTGATTAATCAATGTAAAATATGTGACATCATTAGGTCACAAGAAGATAACAATGTTTTGTTTCTCAAATGTCTGAATCCCGAATGGTCAAATTTGTCCTTGTCATTACAAGCTAACTGATAGCAAAAGATCGTATCGGTTCACACTATGGGTATGAAGTCGTCAAAGTGGCGGTGCAAGTGCACGCCGACACTATGGTCGCTGTTCAAGTAATAAAGTGGTACAAGTACCAAGTTCGTTTCCACAAGGAATGGGCTTATTGAGATTTAGAGACTAATATGAACTTCTTGAATTCGTTTCTAGAATTAAGCTGTGGTGATTTGAACAATTGAAATAAAATTTATAATTAAAAGATGGGTAATGGGTGTAAACTTTCCTTAAGGCAATTGTGGAGATACTTGGCTAAATACTTTGTAAATCACAAGAATGGTTTATAATTATTCCAATCTCTCGAAAGTGAATAAATATCAACCGTGCTTTACAAAGTGTTTATGAAGTTTCCATAACTACTAATTAATAAGCTTGACGATTTATCTAAGTTTGATATGTAAAATCAAGTTCGATTAGTATAAAGTATTTTATCCAAATCTCTTTGTGATAAAATACTCGAGGTTTGAACCTTAGTAAATCATACAAAACCCGTATCTCTACGTGGTTATCAAAGACTTTCTCAAATGTTTGTGCATCACTTAAGCCGTAATTCGAACCCGCCCCTTTCGAGGTCTAAGGTCTAATATTAACACTTCAAAATGATCGGCTTATCCGCATTCAGTTATGTCCCGACTGAAGAGATCAAGCTTAAGAATTAGTAATTATGGCAACACCCAAGTGTTGCCAACTAGCCTTAAGTTTGATTCACACCCATACCCAAAGAGGTGGTTAGTTCATAATAAAAGACATAATAAATAAGTACTTAAAAAGGAATTGCATTTAATTAAAAGTAACAGCGTGTTCACAGTGAACAGTCTTGTGAGCAGAAAATAAAATTACATAAACTTAAATTGCAGAATTTAAATGTATAAAAGTAAAACTACAGAAATTAGTCTTCCATGCAAAGATGACCTTTGATGGAGAAGAGCGAGTAGAAGTTGATATGAATTGGTGTATTTCCTTTGCATCCCAAAGCCTCATTTTATAATCTTATTCAAGTATGGCAAGAAAATAAAGAAGTAATATAGGACAAATAGTTTTCACTATTTGTCCCATACCTCCAGAATTTCGAGCATGCTGAATCTGCCAAACCATGCCTTCAAGGGTAAGCAAATAGTGTTTACAAGTACTTGTGACCAGTTTATAAATGCCCAATGTGAGCATATTTGTGCCCACTCTGCCCAGTAACGACCTCAAACTGCATAAAATTTACTTTTTGACTGTGTATCATCTTTTTGGAGCGAAGTAGACAAAATGAATGGGATAGAAGCAAAATGGGTAAGAAAAAGACATAAACATAAAAGAAAAGAGTAACTAATAACACTAAAAAATGAGAGGTATCAAACACCCAAACTTGAGGTGTTACTTGTCCTCAAGTAAAAAGAAAGAAGTGAAAAGAATGTTTTACGAAGAGCGAAACAAAAAAGGAAAACTTACGAAAAATGATGTTGATACTTTCTTTGAGTATGAATGAAGTACTAATTTCTCTTGACTTTGTTGATGCTTTCACTAATCCGTAAGGATTTTTGGGTTGTTTATATATGGATTTGTGTACTTAACCCTCCCCCAAACTTGCTCTATACCTCAAAAGGGTGCAAGATATTTATAAGTCACTTTCGTGTATTTTCTTGTGACAAAAACCACATGAAGGTTTCTTAGGTCACAAATTTTATTTATATAAATATAAACAAATATATAATTTATCTGAATTTATTATCTATACTACCTTAATATTGGTTTACACCAAATGTCTTAATTACAACCTATTATGCATAGAGTACAATCAATTTATGCATGAATCTAAAAAAACTCTTAATTACAAGATTGTGTGCATGATGTAAAAGTGGTTCATGCACTGAGTTATCAACCACCAAAAATAGACGCTCTGGACTCCCCTTTCATCCAAAACAGTTTCAACAGCGTTCTAATTGCAGCAATGCTTTCTTTTTTCTCTTTAATGTTCCTGTCACAGGATTCTTGTCTTTCTGCCCTATCGATTTCAAATTTGAAAGTTCAAATTTGAAATTTGAAATACCGCCATCACTAACCATCCAAGACTAGATTTGATTCCTAATAGAAGATTCATCCCCAATTATTTGCAGACTCGGATTCAAATGGTTTCTGAAGTTTCTCGCGCTCTCGGTTTCATACTGCATCTCTCTTCAAATCATGTTCAACATATTCAAATCATATTCCTCACTTTCTCTCCATCTCTCGATTTCATAAAGAAAGTAAGGAAGCTCCAGATGGAAAAAACCCCAAAGGTATTACCGATCACCATTTTCTGCTTCTTATTAACGCAAATCAGATACAATTTATGATTAAATTATGATATGAGAAAGGCAAGTTTTCCAGTTCATCTATTCAGTTGGTTAGTGGCGTTTTGTTAGTGCACTTCTTATTCCACCATTCCACCGATTCAAGCTTCTCCACTAGAATTGATTCAATAAAGGTTTGTTTTCTATTCAATTGGTGTCCCCCCTTTTTTTAGTTTGCTTTCATTTGACTGGTCCATCCAAACAAACGCCTTCTTTCCTGTCACTTTGTTAGTGCATCTCTTTCCATTTCAACTGTAGGGTAGGGTTCTCAAATATCCTGTTTTATGCCATTTAATTTAGATGCCTGGAATTTTTCTTGAACTTAATGTTTATCTATTCTTTCTCATTTTTGTTGCTTTCCTTTTTAGAATTGTCTATCTTTACTATGCCAATGGTTTTTATCGACTGGGTCTTTCTGTTTTTACTGACGTTTAATATTTCTCGATGTGTTTTTAGCCAAATTCCACCGTTTCAAGGAACTTTTGAAGTTTATGCTTGATTTCGAGGGAGTTTTAAGTTTTTTTTTATCGATTTCGAGGGACTTTTTTGGTTTTTCCGGTTGATTATGAGGTACGGTTACATCTTCTTGAACTCCTAAATATCATACGGTGGGATCTTGTAAAATGATACGGTTGCACATTTCATAAACGTAATTTTTAATCTTTTGGTGGAGAAATAATACGGTGGCACGTGCCACCGTATTCCCTTCTTCATTAGATCGGTCCATGGATAATGTATATGCAGATTACCGGTCCATAGAAACCAGATGGACCCTGCTATTTCTAAGGGCTATATGAACTCCAAATACTAGCCTTTTACCTAAATGTACAAAATAAGTAGCCTCGGTTTCCTCACACTGTTTATTTCTCTTGCTACAAATATTAAATAAGAAAGTGAAATTGGTGAGTCAAACTGGGTGTTTAAAATCTACAAAGAAATATGCTTAGCATCTTTTATTTTGATCCAATGTTATGCTGATTTCTCATCATCTTTGCAGGCCATTGAAAATTCCCAAAAGCTTACATGCTTTTAATCTCCACCCCTATTATACAATTGGATTTTCACCGCTGCTTGATGGCACACTCCAGGTTGGATCCTTTTCCTCTTAACAATTTTTTTTCTTTAAATGTTTTATTGATTATGCAGTTAAGTTCCTCCAAGGTACATTCTTGACTTTTGTAGTTGCTCAACTTATTGTTGGTTTATTGTTTTTGTTTTTTTTTCATCACTCAATAGGGTTTGTAGTTACTGAACTTATTGTTTGAAGAATGTTATCACAACTCTTAAGATGAGATGGGGATTTCAGAGACAGAATCAAGAGATCCATCGAGAGAAGACATAATCAATGAGTGTGTGGTGTCCGGATGGTGCTAAGGGGCCGTTTACCAAACACTTATCTGGTAAGCACTAACCGGTAAAATTTAACACTATCGTTTACGTACCGGGTAAGTTTTCTGTATCCAAGACTGGAGAGCATATGAAAACGAGCAGCTGTAAGTTAAGACTATTGTCAACCACCCTTAAGCCAACCATCTTCTTGTTTAAGGTATTGAGGATGAAGGCATAATGAGGTAGAGTTTCACTTCTGTTTTAAGAAATTTTTGCAATTCACAAGTTTGACTATTTCAGGTTTGAAATCAATGTCCATTTATTTTATTTTTAAGGAAAAAAACTTTATGACAAATGATTTTAGTATAAAATGTGTTTTCCATCAAATCTTGCGCCATATTGAATGGCATTGGTTCTAATTTGTAGCAACCCTATAGTTTGTACCTGTCTCTCTGTAATTAATTTGTGGGAACCAGTAAAGTAAATTAATTTAAGCATGAAGTTTGTTCTTGTCTTTGTTTGATTGTGCATAATCATCATATTTCAATCATTATTTTGTACATGTATTGCAACATAGATGTATAGAGGCAACATGGTAATACATTGTAGTTTAAATTTGCAAATTAACGGTGAGTATGCAAGGGCATGTGATAGTTTTGTCGGTTGGGTGTATCTTTATCGAGTTAAGGGGATAAGGTTTTATAGATGAGTGTGTTGAGTCATTTGTAGTGTTGTTACCAAATGGTTTTCATTTATGCAGTCTGGCTCATTTGTGCGCCCTTGACATTGTTTTAATCAAGATATGATAAACTTGGACTCAGTTGTTGCTGCTAATTTGATTTGTTTTTGACCTTTTGGTTTGAAGATGAATGTAATGTTAAATTTGAAAGATCTAAACTACTGTGATAAGGTGAACTACTTTTAATCCTTTTTTATTATGATCAAGTTTTTCATGGGTTGTACCTTCTTTCGATCTTTTATTGTTTAGATTGATCTATTGTGCATGATGCTTCAAGACATGTACATTCTATTTTATGATTTACAAATGGATGTTGTACCCAACAGGAGCAGGGGATGCTTGAAGGTAGCTAAAGGCTTGGGTGATCAAGAGTGCAAATGTGCGATATGACCCTATGGATATCAACAAGCTGAGTATTATATTATGACCAAGGATATGCTAATAAGTTTTGTATGAAAAGAATTACAGTTATAGAATGGAAGTAATATTTTTTGGTAAAGGAGATGCACAATTAAATTAATTAATTAATTATTATCATTGCAACAACTTGCAACTTAACGTATTGTCCAGTGACGGAACACAAGCCTTTTGACTGTAGGGGTCGGACCTAATCTCTTACATAAACTAAGCAGTTAATGCAATCATTTTCCAAATCACCATTGAGAAAATTATTTGAAACAACGTTTATCATGTTGGTAAACCGTAAAAAAAATAGGTTCATATAATAATAAATAAGTACACATAATTACTAATAAAAAGGTACATTGATAAATTCCTTTTTATAATGACAACTGAACAAATAAATGATTTCGTTTCATCCATAACGTATAGTTACACGATTTTATCTAACCTACCCTTATTATCCCATGCACTACAATAAAATTAGATTAACAGGATGTCAACAATTTCTATGTCTCCAAATAGACCACTTTATTGTAAGAATTTGATATTTAAAAGTGAAATGTAACTTGATAAGAACATTTGCGTCCTGCTCCATCCCTTTGCCAACTGAGCTACAAGTCCAAGGACGTTTCATTTTTCATCTACGATAAAATTTCTCCCCCGTGCATTGCACGGGTACATTACTAGTTTATATATATATATATATATATATATATATGTTATAATTATTTTTAATAGATCTCTAACTAGATATTTCCCCTCCCCCCCAAAACTTTAAGAACGACAATGTCCCTATTGCATACAAAATTTATGTGGCTTCATTGTGGAAACAAGGGTAAAGTATTTGGCTTAGAACTCAAATAAGGGCCTACATCCTCTTAGTTGTGGCACTTTCAAAGTCAAGAACTAGTAGTACCTGCAAAATAGCTCAAAAAAATCGACAATGAAGATCAAACATCCACATCATTAAACTTGATCAATCCAGGAGAGAGACAAAAGAGGATTATTTAAGTTACAAAATACCCAAAAGATAGAAATAAAAGAACCACAAAAGAAGATGATACACCATCAAGCAGTCAATCAACTTTTGAGGTCTGCCCACCGAGGGCAGCAGTGGTCACAGTGGGAATGGAAGTTGTTGCTGCAGTTGGTATCATAGGTGAAGACACCATAGGAGTTGAGATGATAGGTGGCCGAACAAATGGTCTTGGCATGACAGGAAGTGGTTCATGTACACGATCAACTTCTAGGATCCTCTTCTCAAGAACAGAAAGGCGGTCATCCATGCCTTCCAATTTCTTCAAAATGCTGGCCAAAGTTTGGTTTGTTTCTTCTCTCTGCTGGGCCAAAACAGTAAGCCAGCACTCTAATCCATAACCGTGGGCCAAGGGTGGAATAACAACGGGGCCTGGCACGGTGGTGGTGGTTGCTACAGTGGTGGTTGGGGCAGCTGTGGAAGAACCCTCAGCGTGGGTTGACACGGCCTCAGCGGCAGAAACAGTGGTTGCGATGGGGGTCTTCGATAGTGGCATGAGTCTGGCGGCCCTCAACCTTCTATCAATGGTATCTTGCCCGATAGGGTTGGTTCCTTTTGCAATAACATCAGTGACATATTCCGGTACATTCGTGTCCCTCATCAGCTTCGTAATTAAACAGGGAAAGATTAATCGCCCACGAAGGCGAGTTACAACCACCTCCAATGTTTCAAAGGCAACCTGCCCTAAATCCACTGGGCACTTCTGCAATAAACAGTAAAGCAAAATAGCCCAATCTCGTGGTAGTGTGCTGTCGTGCACAGTAGGGCTGACATTATGCCTTAGATATTGAAACCACAGGGCTGCCTCCTGGTGGATATGGCTTGCCAAAATGATCGGGCGGCGATTGCTCAGTGTCCACCCATAACCCTGCTGGGTAAGGATAGCTGCGATCTCAAATTCTGGAACTTGGAGATAACCTGCACAGAGTTGATTATAGGAACACACAAAAGGTGTTCCAAGTCCCAAAACCTTGTTTATGGGTCCAGACCAATCCACCAATGTTCCCCTTATTCAGATAGGCGTGGTTCGTACGAGGCCAGCCGTAGCATAAAATTCCCGTACCCATTGTTCATTATATAATGCAGGAATATCTACCATATCCTGCCAACCCAAAGCCACAAGGTGTTTTTTGGTGGCTACTCGTTGAGCAAGCAAGTCGGGGTCGAATGCCCGTTCTACCAAGAACTTATTTGTGAGCAAGCGTTCATACCTTTGTGCAATCGATGGATCAGAAGGTGACGTTCCTTTGGCCTTCGCAATCTGGCTGCGCGTTAATCGTCTTTTCGGCTTTTGGACCGGTATCTCCTCCTTGTAGTCACTATCACTGTCGCTGTCCTCAACTATTGGCCTCTTCCCCTCAGCTTTTGTCTGCTCTCTAGGAGGGGATGAGATCCCATCATCAGAGGAATCTTCCTCCTCCGAAGATTCATCAGAACCTGAATCTTGGTTGCTACTAGATTTCCCCACAGTGAAGAATGAAGTGGGCACAGTTGTGGGCACATGTGTATCAACTGTAGTGGGCTCTTTAGTGGGGCGGGTAGTGGTTACCACATTTGTAGGAGTAGTAATGGGAACAGGGATGGGGATAGTTATAGAGGGAAACATTGCGGGCAAAGACAGAGGTACCAGGTGCTCACTGTGAGGGCTGGAAAACTCAAAAGATGAAAAAGGGGGAATTGAAACCATGAGTTCTTCACCAGACGACCTTACCAAGTTGGGGTGGACAGATTGAGTACACTGGAAGGTGAACATTCCCTCTTCCCCCAAACTTTCCTCATTTTCAAAATCAAAGAAAGTACTGTCCCCCAAAAAGCTTTCATCCTCTTCACCTCTCTTGTTTAGGTCAAACAGTGGTACTGAACTGGAGGGGAAGGCAGTGGATTTAGATGGTTGGGCAGACACTTTAGATGACTGAGAAGCGGAGGAAGCATGAACCCGCGGTGGAATTTCAGTCGTGGTGCTAGGGCCAACGCTAACAGCAATGTACAAAGGTTTAAAGGGGGTGGGTGGTTGATTTGGGATAATGACAAAGGGTGGGAGTTCAAGGGTTTTGAGGGAAAGAGCTCCGGTGGTTGGTCCGACGGTCGTCCCGGCGGCGCCTTTCACCGTCGATTTTACAGAAGGGGTTGACGACGAGGAAACTAGAGTTAGGACCTCATGTGTTTCGACAAAGGAATGCACATACCTGGATGCAAGTGAATGCTCTTGAGGTGCATCGGAGTGATCAATGGTAGTGGCTATTGACTCCCTTGACCCGGCGGCGACCGTCGACGACCCGTCGCTGAGCACGACTTCTGTCATGGTTCCCGATCGTTTACTAGTTGCTTCAGGTGGTGCAGACGCAGAAGGTGTTGCACCCTCATCGAGGTTTCTTCGATGGCGGACAGATCGGCGAGTGGGAAAAGACGCCGGCGTAAGCCTCTTTGATCGAGCCATTGATTCCGGCGAGAAGACAAAGGGGTTGTGGTTTGTTTTGAGAGGGAAAATGATAAGTACTCCTTGCTTTTGAGATAGGATGAGTTTTTATTGGAAAATGCAAGGGTGTACTGATATGACAACCACCCTATCTCTTCCCTTTTTGTTTTTTTTAAGTACTCCCTTTTTTTTTACTTTGCCCAAAAACACCCTCTGAACTTACCTCAATTTTGGACTAAAAGTAGCAAAAATCTTTGAATGCCATGCTTGTTGTACGAAAGTATGATTGCCTTAAAAAGGCCCTTTTGGATTTACACAAGAATTTCCCACATAAATTCGAATCAGTAAAAAAAAACATTCAACCCACCCATGTTTGTATAAGAAGTGCATCCATGTTTGCTCAAAAGAAAAAGGCCCCACCAAATTGCTAAAAGAAAGAAATAAAAAAAAATATTTACAAATTTACAAATATGGGCCTACTCCTTTTAGATATTAGAAGGGGTTGGGTTGGGCATTTCATCTACGATAAAATGCTTAACCCTATGCCTGTTGACTCTAAAAATGCTATCATCCTGCGGGTTTAATAAATCCACCATTCCAATTTTTCCAACATTAACAATTTTAAACGGTCCTGACCAACGGGATTTCAACTTTCCTGGAAATAACTTCAGTCTTGAATTAAAGAGGAGCACTTGTTGATCTTTTTCAAAACTTTTGTTTCTTATCCTACGATCATGCCAAAGCTTTGTTTTTTCTTTATAAATTTTTACATTTTTGTAGGCGAGAAAACGAAGTTCTTCTAACTCGTTTAATTGAAGTTTTCTTTTCCGTCCTATTTCATCCTCTTTAAAATTCAATTCTTTAATGGCCCAAAAAGCTTTGTATTCGAGTTCCAAAGGTAAATGACATGATTTTTCATAAATCAGTTTATAAGGTGACATTCCTAATGGAGTTTTGAAGGCTGTGCGGTATGCCCAAAGTGTGTCATCCAACTTGAGTGACCAATCCTTTCTATCGGGTTTCACAACTTTTTCTAAAATAGATTTTATTTCTCGATTAGAAAGTTCGGCAAGACCATTTGTTTGTGGATGGTATGCCATGGATACTCTATGATGGATATTATATTTTTCAAGAACAGTACTTAACATTTTGTTCACGAAATGTGTCCCTTCATCACTTATCAATGCTCGGGGAGTGCCAAATCGCACAAAATATTTTTATGCAGGAAGTCAATTACTGTCTTAGCATCATTCTTTCGACAAGCCTTAGCCTCAACCCATTTGGAAACATAATCAACTGCCACCAAAATAAATTGATTATTGAAAGACATCGGGAATGGTCCCATGAAATCAATACCCCAAACGTCAAAAAGTTCAACTTCTATGATGTTGTTTAATGGCATTTCATTACGTTGAGACAAATTCCCGGTCCTCTGACATTGATCACAACTTTTAACAAACTCGAATGCATCTTTAAAAAGCGTGGGCCAAAAGAATCCACTTTGTAAAATTTTAGCGGCCGTACGTTGGCCACCAAAATGGCCCCCATACGGTGAAGCATGACAGTCGCTCAAAATCCTTGTTATTTCAAAATTTGGAACACATTTTCTCAAAATCTGATCCGCACTCATTTTGTACAAAACTGGATTGTCCCAAAAATACTGTTTTGAATCATGTAAAAACTTTTTGAACCTTTGTCCGTTTAAATGGTAAGGTTTTACCGCACTTGCGAGAAAATTTGCAATATCGGCGTACCATGGAGGTTTTTGTTCAGAATGGTGTTGGATTGCCAAAATATGTTCATCCGGAAAACTTTCTTTAGTCTCAAGATTTTCATTATTAGAAACAATCTTTTCAAGTCGTGAAAGATGATCGGCAACTTGATTATCGACTCCTTTCCGGTCAACTATCTCTACATCAAATTCTTGTAATAAAAGAACCCAACGAATGAGTCGTGGCTTTGCGTCGGTTTTGGCAAAGAGATATTGATGGCGAAATGATCTGTATGGACAATCACTTTGGTGCCAATTAAATACGACCTAAAACGATCAAATGCAAATACTACGGCAAGCAATTTTTTTTCCGTTGTGGTGTAATTTATTTGAGCATCAATCAAAGTTTTTCTTGCGTAATAAATGGGGTGAAAAATCTTTTTTCTTCTTTGTCCTAATACAACACCTACAGCCCAATCGCTAGCATCACACATTACCTCAAAAGGTATGGTCCAATCTGGGGCTATTACAGTAGGTGCCGTAACAAGGGCAGATTTAATTGTTTCAAAAGCCTTTGTACACTCTGAAGTAAAATCAAAAGTTTGATCGACATGCAACAAATTACAAAGGGGTTTTGTTATTTTTGAAAAATCTTTTATAAAACGCCTATAAAACCCTGCATGTCCCAAGAAACTTCTTATGCCTTTAACCGAACTTGGTTCAGGTAATTGCGTAATGACTTCGAGTTTAGCTTTGTGTACTTCCAATCCTCTTTTAGAAACCATGTGACCTAAAACGATTCCTTCTTGTACCATGAAATGGCATTTTTCCCAATTGAGAATTAAATCGTGTTTTTCACATATTTCTAAACTCTTTTTCAAATTTGTAAGACAGTTATCAAAAGAGGTACCGTACCTATGACCGAAAAATCGTCAATAAATACTTCCATTGTGTCTTCAATCATATCCGAAAAGATAGACATCATGCATCTTTGGGAGGTTGCGGGTGCGTTAGATAAACCAAATGGCATACGCCGAAAAGCAAAGGTTCCAAAAGGACAAGTGAAAGTTGTTTTCTCTTGATCTTCAGGTGCAATATGAATTTGGTTATAACCCGAATATCCATCCAAAAAGCAATAAAATTCCTTTCCGGCCAATCTGTCTAGCATTTTATCTAAAAAAGGCAAGGGAAAATGATCCTTTTTTGTAGCTAGATTTAACTGCCTATAATCCATACAGATTCTCCATCCGGTCACGGTTCTTGTGGGAATAAGTTCATTTTTTTCATTGGAGATAACCGTGGTTCCTCCTTTTTTTGGTACACATTGCACCGGGCTAATCCAACCACTACTAGAAATGGGGTAAATAATACTCGCATCAAGCCATTTTAAAATTTCTTTTTTAACGACTTCTTTCATGATTGGGTTAAGTCTTCTTTGAGGTTGCACCTTACCAACACTTTATCCTCCAAAATTATCTTATGTTGGCAGAGCGACGAACTTATTCCCTTTATGTCGGCTATGGTCCAACCTATGATGCGTTTGTGTTTCCTCAATAATTCTATCAATCTTACTTCTTGTTCAATACTCAAGTTGGAAGAAATTATTACAGGTAATTTGTCTCCTTAACCGAGATAGGCATACTTGAGGTGGCTTGGGAGTGTTTTTAATTCTAGGTTGGGTGCTTTGATAATTGATGGTACTTGTGTTTCTGTCTCTTGGAAAACTATTTGCTCAAAAGCATCAACAACCTCAATTAAACTATCCTCTAACATTTTTTCCTCCATTCCCTCTGGTTCATCAATAAAACTTACATTAATATCATAGCCTAAAGCTTCTATTGATGAGCACTCTTCCATCCCACATGTATATTTGAGAGTTTTAAAAACATTGAAAGTCACTTGTCTTTTACCCTCATGGTCAATTCTCCTTTTTGGACATCTATCAGGGTTCTGTCTGTTGCAAGGAAAGGTCTTCCTAAAATGATGGGCACATTCCTATCGGCTTCATAGTCCAAAACTAGAAAATCGGCCGGAAAGATAAATTTATCAACTTTTACCAGGATGTCTTCAATCTTTCCTTTTGGGTAAACGATCGTTGTATCGGCTAACTGCAATGTGACGGTGGTTGCTTGTACCTTTCCTGTTTCCAATTTTTGAAAAACAGACAGAGGCATGAGGTTTACTAGCACCAAGATCACAAAGAGCGTGACCCACTTCTTTTCCTCCTATTGAACACGAGATGGTAAAACTTCCCGGGTCTTTGAGTTTGGGAGGAATTTTTCATGTTAAAAGTGCACTACATTCCTTGGTTAAAGCCACAGTTTCAAACTCATTCAACCTCCTTTTTTTATTTAGAATATCCTTCAAAAAATTAACATAACTTGGCATTTGCTCAAGAGCTTCTACCAGTGGTATGTTAATGTAGAGTTGTTTGAAGATGCCTAAAAACTTTTTAAATTGAACATCCACAGTTTTGTTTTTCAATCTTTCCGGAAAAGGTAATTCTCTCAAATCTGGAGGTGAATTTTTCATGCTCACAGTGGACTCAATATGCTCACTGTGGGCAGTTTGAGCTGGGGGTTTGACAGTGCTGGAACTGAGCAAACTTACTGCTTTCTGGACTGTTTTTGAAATCTGTTTGGCTTCTGGAAATAACACTGGAAATTCTGATTTATCAAAAGAATGTGTTGTTTCTTCATGATGTTTTAACACTAAAGGCGGTTTTTGTACTTTTCCGGACTCGACGGGTGTTTCTATTTCTCTCAAAAATACCGCTTTGACATGCTCTTTTGGACAAGCCTTTGGAGTTTCGGTATCACTAGGCAAAGTGCCATGTGGCCGATTTTTTAAATCAGTGGCGAATTGTCCAAGCTGGGTTTCAAAACCTCTCAGAGTTGCATTTGTTTGGTTTATAAAACTTTTGAGCAATGATTCGATTGAATTATTATTATCTGAATTATTTGTTTGTGTTGAGTCATAAGGCTGTGAGGATTGGCCTCCTTGGTAATTCTAAGACGGACCTCGTTGAAATCCTGGGGGATTTGATGGTCGGTTTTGTGCTTGGGTGGCTCCTGGTGGTTGCAGTCCGGGATTTCCTGTCCAAGAGAAATTAGGATGATTTCTCCAATTTTGATTGTATGTGGGAGAAAATGCACTAGTTCTAGTATTGTTTCCCACATAGTTCACTGCAGCCGGATTTCCGGGACAACATTCAAAAGAATGACCTTCACAACAAAAGACACAAGATTCAGTTATTGGAGGATTTGACATTATTGAGTGAACTTGATTCTTTTCTCCTATCAGGCCCAAATTGTTTTTAACTAAAGTGGTTAAAGCTACAATCTAAGCGTTTAAGGATGAAATGGCATCAATTTCCTTCAATCCTGAAGTAGTTTTAGGAACAATTGCTCGCGGGTTTGTCCATTCAGTATTATTATTCGCAACTTTTTCCAAAATTTCATACCCTTCATTATAAGTTTTAGATGTGAAAGCGCCTCCGACCGTTGTGTCAAGAATAATTTTAGCGGCATTTGAAATTCCATTGTAAAATGTTTCCAATTGGACGCAATGAGGGATTCCATGGTGAGGACACCTCCGTAGAAGGTCCTTGAATCGCTCCCATGCATCCGAAACCGCTTCATCTTCTTCTTGACGAAATGCCATAATCTCATTTCTAATCTTTACATTCCTTGTCGGAGGAAAGTATTTTTTTAGAAATTTTTCCGCCAAATCATTCCAAGTGAGGATTGAATTTGGAGGTTGCGAATTTAGCCATGCTCTAGCTCTATCCGTTACGGTAGGAAGAGTGTTAAACGCAAGGCCTCTTGTGATACTCCGGGAATTTTAAATGATCCGTCATTTCTATAAAAGATTTTAAATGAGAGTGCGGATCTTCAGATGGCAATCCTCCAAATTGTCCCATGGCGGAAATCATTTGGAACATTACCGGTTTTGGTTCAAAAGTTGTGGCTGTCACATTTGGCCTACCTATTCCTGCGGCCAATTGACCGAATTCAGGCGTAGCATAGTCCCGTATTCCTCTATTTTTGTCGTCGGCAATCTTTACCGTGGGCTCCCGAATGGGTATTTCTGCTGCCATGGTTCGATTGCGATTTCGTCGATTATTTCTACCTCTTCTCCTTTGCCTAATGGTTCTTTCAATTTCAGGATCAAGAGGTAAAAGTTCACCGTGTTGTAGCCGTGGCATACAACATGAAACGAATGATCAAGGCTCGAATGAAAGTTAATCTAAAAATCACGCCACTCCCGGGCAGCGGCGCCAAAAACTTGATAGCAAAAGATCGTATAGGTTCACACTATGGATATGAAGTCCTCAAAGTGGCGGTGCAAGTGCACACCGACACTATGATCGCTGTTCAAGTAATAAAGCGGTACAAGTACCAAGTTCGTTTCCACAGGGAATGGGCTTATTGAGATTTAGAGACTGATATGAACTTCTTGAATTCGTTTCGAGAATTAAGCTATGGTGATTTGAACAGTTGAAATAAAATTTATAATTAAAAGATGGGTAATGGGTGTAAAATTTCCTTAAGGCAATTGTGGAGATACTTGGCTAAATACTTTGTAAATCACAAGAATGGTTTATAATTATTCCAATCTCTCGAAAGTGAATAAATATCAACCGTGCTTTACAAAGTGTTTATGAAGTTTCCATAACTACTAATTAATAAGCTTGACGATTTATCTAAGATTGATATGTAAAATCAAGTTCGATTAGTATAAAGTATTTTATCCAAATCTCTTTGTGATAAAATACTCGAGTAAAGTTTGAACCTTAGTAAATCATACAAAACCCGTATCTCTACGTGGTTATCAAAGACTTTCTCAAATCTTTGTGCATCACTTAAGCCGTAATTCGAACCTGCCCCTTTCGAGGTCTAAGGTCTAATATTAACACTTCAAATTGATCGGCTTATCCGCATTGCGTTATGTCGCGACTGAAGTGATCAAGCTTAAGAATTAGTAATTATGGCAACACCCAAGTGTTGCCAACTAGCCTTAAGTTTGATTCACACCCATACCCAAAGAGGTGGTTAGTTCATAATAAAAGACATAATAAATAAGTACTTAAAAAGGAATTGCATTTAATTAAAAGTAACAGCGTGTTCACAGTGAACAGTCTTGTGAGCAGAAAATAAAATTACATAAACTTAAATTGCAGAATTTAAATGCATAAAAGTAAAACTGCAGAAATTAGTCTTCCATGAAAACATGGCCTTTGATGGAGAAGAGAGAGTAGAAGTTGATGTGAATTGGTGTATTTCCTTTACATCCCAAAGCCTCCTTTTATAGTTTTCTTCAAGTATGGCAAGAAAATAAAGAAGTAATATAGGACAAATAGTTTTCACTATTTGTCCCATACCTCCAGACTTTCGAGCATACCATGCCTTCAAGGGTAAGCAAATAGTGTTTACAAGTACTTGTGACCAGTTTATAAATGCCCAATGTGAGCATATTTGTGCCCACTCTGCCCAGTAACGACCTCAAACTGCATAAAGTTAACTTTTTGACTGTGTATCATCTTTTTGGAGTGAAGTAGACAAAATGAATGGGATAGAAGCAAAATGGGTAAGAAAAAGACCTAAACATAAAAGAAAAGAGTAACTAATAACACTAAAAAATGAGAGTTATCACTAACCAAGATCTGGAGCAGTGGTCTTTACATGATGTGTTTGGAACTCTTCAGACTCATGAGAAGGAAGTTGTGTTGAAGAAGGTGAGTGTTGGAGGTCCCTTGGCCCTTAATTCAGAATCCAGAGGGTCAGGGAGGAGAAATAAAAATGTTGAGAATAAAGGGAAGAGAAAGGCACTAATCTCATAAGCTAATACAGAAGCTGGTTTCTCTGAATCAGAAGATGATGAAATTAATTTCTTTGTTGAGTCCTTAGCTCTTACTACGAGACAATTCACTAGGAAGTTTGGTAATCGTTCATTCCCAAGCAATAGAAGATATGACAACAGAAATGAACGTTCTACTCCAGCCTATGTACCAAGACAATAAATTGCCAAGGCAGAGAAGACAGAAGCAGAAAAGAAGAAAAAGAAAGACGTGTGCGATAGGTGTGGCAAGCTGGGTCACTGCTCAAAAGACTGCAAGGGTGCTCTCGTCAAAGATAAATCGTATTACAAAAACAAATACAAATATAATGTTGAAGATAGAGTACACTATGCTGATAAGAAAACTGGCTATCAGACCAGTAGTCAAGTGATGCTGAAGCCATGCTTTGTAGAATGGCTATGACTAGTGATGCAGATGATCAACCTTCTGAATCCACTGAATCTTTTAAACTCGAGAAAACTGTTTTAAACTTAACTTTTGATTTTGAAACTCTGAAACAGAAACTTCTGAATGAGAAGAAAATAAGAAAAGATCTTGAAAAATCATTTTCTCTAAATGAAAAAGAAAGAAATATTTTCAAACGAGAAATGGAAATTCTTACAAAAGAAAAACAAGAACTTTGTGAAGAAAATCATAAGATTTTTGATCTCAAAACATCCTCTGAAAGTTCTTTAAAAGATAAAATTGATGAGCTAAATAAACTTGTTTTGGTTAATGTTAAAGAGATTGAAGCTAAAGAAAGTGACAAATCAAGTTCTGTAGCACTTAAAAACTATTTTCAAAAGCAAAGGGAATTTCTGCACATTGATTTTTAGAAGAAGGAGCTCTTGATCAAAAATTATCAAGATGCTCAGAAGGTGCATGAACAGATAAATACACAAGTTGGGAAAACAGGACTTGGTTTTGAAGACCTGGACCCCTATACTTGTAAGAAGAGATCTACTTTAGATTATGTATTTTGTATGCGCAAAGAACAAAAACCTATTTTTCGTATTCTATATGAACAATCAGTGTTTAAAAGATCAACTTATGAGAATGACCATCAATTTCGAAAACTCAAATATACAAATATCAAGTATTCTTCTGGATTTGACATTTTAAAAAAAAATAGTTTTGAAAGAAAATATTTTAAAGATAGAAAACACATTTCTCTGATACCACTTGTTGGTTCCTAAGGAGTCTACAAGAGTTCTTGGATATAGAAACAGTTTGTAGAAGGGGGGGGGGGTTGAATACAAACACACAAATTTTTAGTTTTTAAATGAGTTTATATTGCATAAACAAATTTATAGTTACAAGCGGAATTAGAACAAGTTTTAACCTACTGTATTGTAACTAAGAAATCACTAAGATTGATGCACAAGAAAGAAGTAAGATGGAATATAGAAGGTTGAAGAAAGAAAGTAGCATGCACACCTATGAAGAAGATATCTTCATCTTATTTATACCCGTTTGTATATTTAATGCAAGACAAAAGGTATATGCTACGTGGCAAGCATCCATAGGAGACTTGTCCTTTGCTTAGAATACAACCATGTTTTTGGTCACATTTGAACAGTACCATATCAGATATGATGGGGACATAAGAGACAATTCGTACGTCCTTTTCTGACACAATATAGGGTTTGTCTTTTGTGCATCGAGGATAAGGTCAACGTTAATCTTGTATGAGAAGCTTCTTTTGATCGCTGAGACTGAATCTTCAAGGATGAACTTCCAGTATCGCTGAGGCTTCACAAGACTTCACACTTGGATAGATAATCTTTGCTATCGTTGAGCCGCTTCAGGTCACGTAGCTGATTATCTCTTTCTTCAGCTTGGTCTTTTACTTTTGCTGAATGGTCATTCGGTGTGATCACTGATCTTCAGATCTTCAGAGATAAGCTTAAGGTTCCTTGATCTTCAGCGATCGCTGATGGCAGTCAGCGTATGCTTATCGCTGAATTTGAACTTAAACTTAAACAAAGGAATTTCACTAAGTGTAAAGAGGAATCATATTCAAATCACTGAGAGGAGTTATGATCAACAATCTCCCCCTATTTGATTATGATTAAGTAATATGAGATGGTTACTTGATGGGATTAGTAAGGACTTAAAAAATAATTAAGTAAAAATTTCTAAGTACTAATCTGTGAGATCTTTTTCAGCTAATCTATTATAGCCATTGTGTTTCATTTATAAGGATATGAAAACACAATTTTTACAAGTAGATGCCTTAAGTACATTCACTGATTTAAATTTCAGAGAGAAATATCAGTGAGTAAGGAGGTATGTAAGGAAGTTAGAACTCTTATGTTCGTTGTCCCATTTACTGTTTTCAGGGATCTTTTAAGTACACAGTTGGAGTAGAGTACTTCATTTGAAATTTCATTAATAATCTGAAGACATTACATGAACAATGAAATTACAAATTAGTAAGTAAAGGGAAGTACAATACACTGAAAAGTAATACAAGAAAAGACAACTATATATTAATCAGAGATTTTCATGTCTTCTTCATATTTCATTTTCATAGAGCCTCTTCTGTCGATTCATCAGCGGATCATCTGACCAGCGGTAGTGATGCATGATTTTGATGAAGGCCGATGGAGCTTTGCTGACCTCATTGTTTCTGAAGAGCCCTAGGAAACCATCATTATCCAAGAAAACCATGGCAGGTTCAGGAAAGGTGATGATTTCATTTTCTTCATATTTTCTGTCTTGTGGAAGAGAGACTCTCAACATTGAGATGTTAGGAATTTCCAGATGACCGAGAATACTTTCATAGTTGAATTTGGTTTCATGATCACTTTTGGAAGATGAACCTCCTTCAGCATTAGATCTTCTCTTTCTTCTAGGCTCAGGGAGAGGCGGAACTTGTACATGTTATGACATCCTCTAAAGAAGCTGATCCAACGCCCTTTCCACCACATCTTTAAACTTTGATTTGGAACCCTGAATGGCATCTCTGATTTCTAACCATTCAGAGTATCCATAGAACTTTAAGAACTTGGTTTCTTCTTTTTCAGCATTCGCATGTCTGTACATTCGAACAAATACCTTCAGTCAATACCTTTTGAAAGGACGTCCTTCGATCGTTTCTCGAATGATTTTTGAATCAGACCTTCGATAATTGAATCTTTCAGTACACCAGTGCAGTTCTTTTTCTCTGTGGCTTGGTTCTTCATTGGTTAGAGCATTCAGGATCTTCTCTTGAGCGAGGATGGGATTCACTTTGATATTTTCTTCATTAAGTTCCTTTTGTGCCAGAGCTTCAGCGACTCTTTGGCTTTTGTCGATCAGCGCCTTATTCGCCTTGTCTTTAGCAGAATCCTCCTTGAGTATTCTTCTTGCAAGCTCTAAATCATTCTTTGTTTGCTTCATCTTTTCATCCCTTATTCTTTGAGCTTCAAGTGCTTGTGCTCTCTCCTCCTTCGATAGGAAATAGAAGTCATCCACCATGCTGATGGGAGTTGGACATTCTATTTCAGCAGAGGGCAACTTTATTCTTTTGGCTTCGAGTTCATTTAAGAAGTTTATTCGCCTTTCTTCCTCTTCAGGCTCGCTTATTAGGGGTCTCTGAGCGCGGCGTCTAGGAATGAGGCCTTCTTCATCTTCAGAGTCAGAGTCAGATATGTACACAAACTGCTCTTCAGATGAAGGTTCCTTCCAAAAAGTGGAGTCCTTTGGGGGACTGGGCTCACTAAGAGGAGAGGTAGTAGGAGATTTGTCAGAGCCAAATATTGGTGGTGAAAAAGAGGGATATGTGGGTGGTTCAGAGATTTGAGCAGAGAGGAGAATGAGAGGAAGAGATACCTCGACAGTGGTCTCCCCCTCAGATATAGGGATAGTGGCATCAAGTTCTGCCACGTCATTTCCTTTGCCTGAGGGACCGGACTGTTCCTGAGAGGGAGGTTGTCCGTCCCCCAAAGGCTCCTGATGAGAGACTTCTGGCCTTGACATTTTGAAGTGCTCCAAAGCACTTCCAATATCATCGTCATGGTCATCATCATTAGCTCCCCCATAGTGAGGGATGTCATCATCTTCATCATCTTCATCATCTTCATCATCATCTTCTTCTTCTTCTTCTTCTTCTTCTTCCACTAAACCTTCAGTGAGGGAAGGTTCTGCATGCTTGATGTAGGGAGAAATTTAATCAGCAGGGAAGGTGTCATTATGTTCCGCAATGATGTCGTCAGCGAACTCTTTGGCACATCTCTCCCCCTCGATGTTGTCAGCAGGGAGACAATGAACCATCAGCATGTATACATTCGCTTGAATGTCCTTCAGCTTGGTTTCATGGCGTTCTTGGTGCTGAAGGACCGAATCCAGGGATGTCCGATTCAGAGAGCTTTGTCAGCAACTGCATCATGTCGGATTGAGTCTTCTGAATAGACTCAAGCACCAGATTCTGATCATCCACCTTCTTCTCCAAACGGGGAATGGACTGACCATGTGTCCAATTGTCTTCCTTCAGGGACTCGATGTCAGTGAGGATATTGCTGACAGAGGTCTTGATCCCTGGAGTCCCAACCACGGTTCGGAAGATGAATTCAGTGGACTTCTGTAGATGCTCTACCTTAGCCCTGGTGAGAGCACATTCCTTGACTAGAAACTCAATGGCAGGGAATGTAGGACTAGGAAGAACAATGGGGGGAAGCTCAGGATGGCAGGGAGGGAGTTTTGGAGCACCCTTCTCTGTCTTGACTTCCATGAGCTTGGCAGAGGATCGTGGTTGCTGAGGAGATTTCCCTTTGTCCTTGCTGAGAGGAGTAGCAGCAGCCTTGGTGGTAGTTGTGGTTGTCGCTGTAGTGAAGAGAGGAGGGGCACCTGGTGACAATAGAGACAGAGCAGCCAAAAAGAGCTCTGGGTTAGATGATGGATGAGCAGACATATTATAACCCTTGAGAGCATCATGAGGATTACTCTCAGGGACCACTTGTGCAGAGGTAGTGTCATAAGGATCACTAGCCAGTGTCTTAGAATGCCTGTGAGAGACATGCTGAGGTCCTGTGATACTGGCCTTCCAAAACCCAGAGTGTCGAAAAAACACTAAGGCTTGGACTGCGTGCATTTCAGCATCATCAGAGATAGGGACAAGTATCTCTGAATCATTTGTTGATGCGAGGACCAAAGAAGAGGGGATAGAAGAAGAGTAGAAGGTTGTGAAAGTATTACCTGATACAGCTTTAGCGGAGCTGACTAATACAGTTTCAGTGACCGTAGTTGCTGAATGTGGTGGTAGCGCTGAAGAAGCAACAACGGAAGAGAAAACCGTTGAAGTAGTTGGGGCAGCTGATGGTGTTGGTTGTACACCAGAATGTGAGAGAGTAGTCTTTTGAGAGACCATCACCCTTGGCTTCTTAGGTTTGGTTGCGATGGTGTTTTTATGACCATCAGTTGGTTGTTTTCTTTTGGGGGCAGAAGTGTCAGGGATACTCACTGATGGGTTTCTCAGTGAGCTAGACACTGAAGCAGGGGCTACAATGATCGTCAGCATGTATGGTGTAAAGGGAGCATCACCTGGACGTTCCTCAATGTCCAAGGATTTCTTTCCCACCGTTGAGAAAGAGTGGTTGGCTGTCTTAGGATACTCATCCCCAAAGGCATGTTCCAAGATGGTTGCAAAGAATCTTGGGTAGGGGATGACGGAGTGCATGTTTGCAGCTTTCATCCTGTTATACATATCACTAAAGATATAGTCAGCAAAGTTCAGCTTGTAGCCCGTGTAGAGAGCGAATCCCATGTCTTGAAAGTGCTTGCTGGCCTGATCATGCGAGCCAGTCTTGGATCCCACAGACTGAATGACCTGAGTGAAGATATATTGCCAGCGAGCAGGTAAGCGCTTCTTTCCAGCTTGGAACCGACGGTCTTCAGAGAGCTGTTTTCCCATGCGTAGCCAATGGAGTCTAAGAAGGAGTCGATGTGCTGCTTTGAAGGTTCAGCGGCCCACTTTTCATTCTTGCCACGAGCAGGGAGGCGAAGAGCCTGCCTCAAGAATCCAGAGGTGAAGGCGAAGTGGCCGAGAGTGGGAATGGTAAAGCCAATTGCAGGGAGTTCTTTGCCCTTATCAGTGGTGCCGGTGGTAGAGTGAGCTGTGTACCATAGGGCTTGTAGGTGAGAGGAGATGCCAATAGGGTTGTGAACAAAGGCATACATCAGCGGGCAAGCCTTGATGAATGTGGCACCTTTAGCGAATTGTGGACGTTCAGCAGAGAAGTCCACCATGGCAAGATAGTTGCAGGGCTTGAATGTTGCTTGTTCTAGAGGAAAATGGCAAACCGTAGCAGCCACCAGAGTATCAGCGACGTGGGTAGATTCAGCAACTTTGCTTGATGAGGCCATTTCTGTTGTATAGATGGGAACACCAAATAGAAAAATCATGGTTTAATACAAAATGTATAAACCAGAGTTTGGTATAAAGAATACCAAATTTAAGGAGAAAAGAAACAAGTGTTTCGATGAACAATATCAAAATAGTTGTGGTAGAAAAACAAATAAAATATCAAATGTCTTGAAAAGTTTGGTATATAAAAATTTTAGGTATAGAATATAAAAGATGGATTAAACAAAAAAAATGTCTTCTGTTCATAAGGAAAAACTTAGAACAGGGTTTTGATGGGTTTTGAAGTTTAATCCAGATTTTTATTTTATTTACCCTAGATTTTTTTTTCTGAATATAAGAAAAGTAAGGAGAAGTGAAACAAGATGTTTCCAGATTAATGTGTAAGTTTAGATCAGGCCTTAGTGAAGTTCGAGAAGAAAAACGCACAAGTGCGTGTTCTTGGTGTTCTTGAGAAAGCTTTGAGAATCAAGAGAGAATCCTTGCCTTTTGGAAGTTATGAGGGCGTAAAGAAGGAAATGAGGCAATGATTTGCTTAAATAGCATGAGGAGAGAGAAAAGGACACCTTTTTGGAGTTATGCTCATAGAGTATATACATAGTTGGAGTATAGTATATTATTTTGAGGATATTAGTAACACCCATTGTAATCTATATTCCGAATAGTGTATATTAATAGGTTGTTATTTTAATGTCCATGCTTTGATGTAAACTCCCATACTCATATCCCACTTGTTGGGTGATTTTAATTAATTCCGCATTTACTTTCGGTTTAAATTTGTTCTAATTTTTAGGGCGTTACACATAGGGATTTGGGCATTGATGATCTCATTTACCTTGTCAGAGGCTTTGCACCATCCTTCGATGGTAGCCTTCTCAGACTTAAGATCAACAATGGCCTTCTCTCTTTCAGCGATAGCTTGCTGTTTCTCAATGCTAATCGTTTGATTTACAAAAACTTAGTCCTTTAAGGTTTCCTCAATCTTTGAGAGTTCTTTGATTTTTAGATGATAGTTTTTTAATTGTTCAGATAAATCAGTATTAATTTTTTCAGCTTTGATTTTTCCATTTAAAGCATTGTAAAAATCAACAGTCATAGCATCGAGCGCAGATAAGTTATCACTTTCAGATATTAAGGAGATAGAGGGGATGGTTACCTGAGTAGAAGGGGACTCAGAGGAAGAAGTTTCAGATACTTTTTTAGCGTCTTCTATTCTTGCCATCAGACATAAGAAGGCAAGATCTTCTTCATCTGTGCCTGACTCATCAGAGGTCTTGGCCCAGTCACCTTCATCATCCCAATCAACTTCTTCAGCGACAAGACCTTTGCCTTTTGGCTGGTTTTTTTTCAGATCTTTGTATTTGTTTTTTAATTTCAAATACTTCTCTTTCTTATCAGAGGTCTGCAAGGTAGTGGGAGCTGCAACTTTCTTGGATCTACACTCACTAGCGAAGTGACCCTTTCGCTGACAGTTGTAGCATATGGCTGAGGCTTTCTCAGTGGGCATAGTCTTCAGTTTATCAGAGTCAGCGAGGGTAGGTCTTTTTCGAAAGTTGCTTTTTCTTGCGAATCTTCTAAAGCTATTAGTTAAATGAGCCAGAGAGTTATCGAACTTAGAGATGTCAGCATCAGCGAGTTTATCTTCTGAATCAGTTTGACCTAATTCAGTGATAGAAGTAATAGTGGAAGAGGAAGTATTTTTTAATGGATTTACCTCTGAAGACACTAGTGCCAAAGAAGTACTTTTGGCACCCTTGAGTTCATTGATGAGGTTTTTCCTCAAAACTTGGGATTGCTCTTCATTTAATAGCATTCAATACAAAGCACTTAAAGAAAGAGTTTCAAGATTCTTTGACAATTTTAGACATGTAGTGTACACTGCCCATTGTTCGGGTAGTGCCTCCATGAACTTTGTCAGAATTTCAACATTTGAATAGTGTCTGTTGACATTTTTTAAATCAATCAACAAGCAGTTATAACGTTGGTGAAGTTGAGAAAGAGTTTCACCTTTATGATGCATTAAGCTTTCATACTGTCTTACTAGATTAATACTTCTAGTGATTTGTACTTCAAATGTTCCTTCATATTGAATACATAAAGTATCCCACATGGCTTTAGAAGTCCTCATTTTCATTACTGAGTGATATACTTGATCAGGGAGGGACATTGCTATTATGGATCTGGCTTTTGAGTCAATAGCAACTTCTTTCTTATCTTCTTCAGCCCATCGATTAGGAGTTTTAATGATACTCCTTTCAGGGATTGCTGGAGTAGTAGTGGTGGCACAAACACCAGCTATTATAGTTGTAGGAACAAATGGTCCGTTTTCTATATAGTAAGGGATCTTTGGGTCAGATCCTTCTAGAAACAGAGACATTCTTTCCTTCCACAATGGGAAATTATCACGCCTAAATCTTGGAGGTTTGGCTAAAGATCCACTGTCATTATAGTTTATATTAGGATTTGACATTTTTTTTAAAAATAGTTTTGAATGAAAATATTTTAAAGATAGAAAACACATCGCTCTGATACCACTTGTTGGTCCCTAAGGAGTCTACAAGAGTTCTTGGATATAGAAACAGTTTGTAGAAGGGGGGGTTGAATACAAACACACAAATTTTTAGTTTTTAAATGAGTTTATATTGCATAAACAAATTTACAGTTACAAGCGGAATTAGAACAAGTATCTTCTCTATAAAGGACCATAAATACCTTGTTTACGTATTATTGGGATGTGCATTAACATAAATACGGCAGTAAGAAGCGGCAATACAAAAGTGTGTAAACTATAAAAATGAGTCAAAGTGGATTGTCCCACACTAGCACTTCCTTAACCTATTCTATTGTAACTAAGAAATCACTAAGATTGATGCACAAGAGAGAAGCAAGATGGAATACAGAAGGTTGAAGAAAGAAAGTAGCATGCACACTGATGAAGGAGATATCTTCATCTTATTTATACTCGTTTGCTTTTAATGCAAGACAAAAGGTATATGCTACGTGACAAGCATCCATAGGAGACTTGTCCTTTGCTCAGAATACAACCATGTTTTTGGCCGCATTTGAATAGTACCATATCAGATATGATGGGGACATAAGAGACAATTCGTACGTCCTTTTCTGACACAGTATAGGGTTTGTCTTTTGTGCATTGAGGATAAGGTCAACGTTAATCTTGTATGAGAAGCTTCATTTGATCGCTGAGACTGAATCTTCAAGGATGAACTTTCAGTATCGCTGAGGCTTCACAAGACTTCACACTTGGATAGATAATCTTTGCTATCGCTGAGCCGCTTCAGGTCACGTAGCTGATTATCTCTTTCTTTAGCTTGGTCTTCGACTTTTGCTGAATGGTCATTCGGTGTGATCGCTGATCTTCAGATCTTCAGAGATAAGCTTAAGGTTCCTTGATCTTCAGCGATCGCTGATGGCAGTCAGCGTATGCTTATCGCTGAATTTGAACTTAAACTTAAACAAAGGAATTTCACTAAGTGTAAAGAGGAATCATATTCAAATCACTGAGAGGAGTTATGATCAACAACTTCGTTTTGAAGACCTGGACCCCTATACTTGTAAGAAAAGATCTACTTTAGATTATGTATTTTGTATGCGCAAAGAAAAAACCTAATTTTCCTATTCTATATGAACAATCAGTGTTTAAAAGATCAACATATGAGAATGACCATCAATTTCGAAAACTCAATTATACAAATATCAAGTATTCTTCTGGAAGAATGAGCCAAGTAAATCTTAATCAAATTCAGAAGAAGAACGATATTTTTCATTTTGGTTCATTTACTCATATAACTTTAAATCCAGAAGCTGATGAGTTCATACCTATACATACAGAAGAAGAACTAAGACTCAAATTTCAAAAAGATCTTCTTCAAACTCTAGATGAGTGTGCTAAAAAATAACACGAAGAACAATCCTTAATCTTTGAAAACCACCCAGAGATCATTCCCTGTTCGTTCACTGATTTGAATCTCTATCAAGATTAAGACAATGAAAAATTTGATGTATATCAAGATTAAGACAACGAAAATCAAAGCTATGATGATTTCTTTGACATGTCAGATAAATTACTCATTAAATTTGAAAATCGTATACCTTGTACTTATGTTCCAGTAAAATCTTGTATAAAGGATAGCTGTGATTCCTTTCTGTATACAAATGAACCACAAGAAGTAAGGAAAGTTGGACCAGAAGTTGAAAAACTTCTAAATGGAATACCAATTCTCTCTGTTTCTCTAAAAGAACATACAAAAGAGGTTCCCATTCATCCAGATTTTCTTGACATTGCATTCAAGCTAAGACTTGTCTTGGTCTTTAAAGAGAAGCAAAAAATCAAAAAGAAAGATACACCTAAGAAAAAATCTCAAATCCCAAAACGTCAGAAGGATATAAAGTTTACCAGAGATCAGAAAGCTAAATGGAAGTTTAATGATATTGGTTCTTCTGTTTCAGTAAACCAGTTTTGACACATAAGTCTAGGCTAGATAAGAAGTTCTTTCGAACAACTGATGCTAGAATAGACAATAATAAGAAATATTGTAATTATCATTCTAGTAATGAAAATTCAATGAATTCTTTTATGCGTTAAAACTCTGAATGCTTCTCTCTTTTCCTTAAATTAAAACAATTCTTTTCAAATCCACTTTGTTTTACTTCTGATTTCAAATGTCCAAAATTCAAAAACTAGAAGAAAAAGTCGTTTCAAACTAAATCAGGCAACCCAGAAGTCTTTGGAAAATCTGCAAAGTCTTCCGAATTAAAAGAAAAATCAATCAAGAATCACAAATCTAACAACAAAGGACCCATTATGCAATGGGTAGCTAAATCTCTATGATTCTGATTGCAGAAACGACATGTGCATATCTGGTATCTTGACTCTGGATGCTCGAGGCACATGACTGGAACAAGAAACTTACTCTCCCTGTTTAAAGATAAATCTCCTGGAGTAGTAACATTTGGAGATAATGGTAAGGATCAAATAAAAGGCTACGTTACCATACAAGAACGTAATGTTACCTTATCAAAAGTAGCTCATGTTTCTGGATTGAAACATAATCTTCTAAGTTGAAGTCAACTCTGTGATGCTAAAATGTTGGTTGTAGTTGATGAAAAGCATTGTTACTTAATGTCTAAGGCAAGACAAGAGCTATGGAGAGCCGATAGAAAAGGTAACCTGTACATGATGAACTTCACTTCTAAAGATGGTATAGAAACCCTCTATCTCATCTCCAAGAAGAGTGAAGTAGCATGGCTATGGCATCACAAGCTCTTTCATTTAAACTTTCAAACTCTTGAATTACTTGTCAAACACAACCTGGTTGAGGGCCTCCCAGAGGTTCACTTCCAGAAGGATCATCTCTGTCCTTCTTGTGAAATGGGAAAAATAAAGAGGGCTTCCCACAAACCTAAGAGTGATCATTCTTTCTTAAAACCTCTGCAAATGCTACACGTTGACCTCTGTGGTCCCATTGCAGTGTAATATCTTTCTGGAAAGAAATATATTCTTGTGCTAATTGATGAATTTTTCAGGCACACATGGCTTGCTTTTGTTAGACAAAAGTCAGAAGTCCAGTTGTTTTAATTAACATGATAAAGAGGATACAGGTGCTTTTGCAACGACAAATCCAACAATTGAGAAGTGACAATGGTATTGAGTTTAAGAGTGCCAAACTTAATGAGTATCTAACCAATGAAGGAATCTCTCAAAACTTCTCAGCTGCACGTACTTCTCAACAAAATGGTGTGGTGGAGCGAAGAAATCGCACTTTAGTCGAAGCAGCAAGAACCATGCTTGCAGCTTCTGGACTACCCACACACTTCTAGGCTGAGGCTGTCTCTACTGCCTGTTTTACACAGAACAGATCTATCATTGTCTAAGCACAAGGGTGGTGCCTCAATGGTTTGAGCTTGGACTCCAAAGGTCAACAGTACCTGGAGGTCCCAGGTTCAAATCCAGGGAGGGATAAAAAAATCCCCTTGTGGCTACGAAGGTTCAAATGCGGTGACTCCGGACTACCTGTGAAGCAGGTAGTCGCCCTGGGATTAGTCAGCTCGCATAGCGGTTGGATATCCAGGTTAATCAAAAAAAATCTATCATTGTCAAGAGACATCTCAAAACTTCCTATGAACTTATCAATAATAGGAAACCAACAGTAAAATTTCTACATATTTTTGGCTGCAGGTGCTTTATCTTGAATGACCGTGAAAAGCTTGAAAAATTCGACAATTAATCTAATGAAGCTAGATTCTTAGGATACTATTTAACCAGAAAAGCTTTCAGAGTATTCAATCTCAGAACCAAGATAGTAATGGAGAGCATCAATGTAGACTTTGATGATCAAGCACATATGACTTCTGATTATTCTGACTCAGAACTCAAGCTTAATAATGTAACTTCTGACTATCTCTCCAGCCCCAGAGAATCTGAAATAGATGTCATCTTTAATTATTTTCTTGGAGAAGAAATTGTATCTGAAAATATAGTCAGAAATCCTCAAGTCAATATATCAGAAGTACTTCAAGCTTCTGGAATCACCTCTCAGGTCCCTCAGTGTCCACGAGTTCAAATGCAAGTCCCGAGTAATCTCCATCTTGTCGTAATACAGTTTTCTCTATGCCTTCATTTGAGGGGGAGAAATTAGGCTCATCTCCTGAGGTGGAACTTGAAATTCCAGAAGACACACAGGAACCAGAAGTTGAAATTGAACCCCCACAAGTCTCCCAGACTCGTATTAAGAGATGGATAAAAGCCCACACAGCTGATCAAATAATTGGTGACCCTTCTTAAGGTGTCAAAACAAGATCTGCTACATCAAATGAAGCTTTCTTTGTAAACTTTCTAAGCATGATAGAACCAAAGAGAGTACATGAAGCTCTACAAGACCCCAGCTGGATTAATGCTATGCAAGAAAAGCTTCTGCAATTTGACAGAAACAAAGTATGGAAGCTTGTACCATTACCCAAAGACAAAACAACAATTGGTACAAATTGGATCTTTAGAAATAAGACAGATGAAGATGGAATTGTAATCAGAAACAAAGCAAGGCTAGTAGCTAAGGGTTACTGTCAAGAAAAAGGTATCAATTATGATGAAACCTTTACCCCAGTAGCAAGGTTGGAAGCAATTAGACTGTTCTTAGCCTTCTCTACATATAAACATTTCAAAGTATATCAAATGGATGTCAAATGTGTCTTTCTTAATGGTAAACTTAAAGAAGAAGTATACGTCCAACAACCCCCTAGCTTTGAAAATGCAGCTCATCCAAAACATGTTTATCTTCTGGATAAGGCTTTGTATGGTTTAAAGCAAGCTCCTAGAGCCTGGTATGAACGCTTATCAAAGTTTCTGATTGACAATGAGTATGAGAAGGGTAAAATCCATACAACTCTGTTCATCAAAAGGTGCAAAGGTGAGTTAACACTAGTTCAAATTTATGTGGATGACATTATTTTGGTTCTACAAATCAAGCAGAAGTTGAGCTGTTTTCAAAACTAATGGAAAGTGAATTTGAAATGAGCATGATGGGAGAATATGGAAAGTGAATTTCCTAGGGCTCCAAGTCAAACAAAGTACCTCTAGCATTTTCATAAACCAAGCCAAGTACGTTTCTGACATCTTAAAGAAATATAAACTTCACAATTCCACTACTATGAAAACACCGATCTTACCAAACATAAAGCTTGACTCCGATCCCTCTGGAAGCAGGTCGACGTTAAGAACTACAGAGGAAAGATTGGATCTCTTCTGTACTTAACAACAAGTAGACCAGATATAATTTTTGCCACATGCATGTGTCCTAGATATCAAACCAATTCAAAAGAATCACATTTGGCTGTTGTGAACAGAATCTTTAGATATCTAAAAGGAACACCTTCATTGGGGCTCTGGTATCCAAAGCATTATGGCTTTGATTTAATTGCATATACTGAATCTTATCATGCGGGATGTAAGTTAGATAGGAAAACCACCTCTGGAAACTGCCAACATCTGGGGAACAGGCTAATGAGTTAGACATCTAAGAAGCAAAACTGTGTTTCAACTTCTACAGCAGAAGCAGAATATGTTGCTGCTGCTAGTTGCTGTTTACAAGTCATATGGATGGAGACTCAACTCATAGATTATGGCCATGTATATGACAAAATACCATCCTCTGTGATTCAGAAAGTGCAATTGCCATCACAGAAAATCCAGTGCAGCACTCAAAAACCAAGCACATTGATGTCAGGTATCATTTTATAAAGGATCATGTGGAAAAAGGCACAATTGAAATGTACTTTGTTTCCACTTGCAGATATTTTTACAAAAGCCTTAGACGCAAATCGATTCAATTTTCTTGTCAGCAAGTTGGGCATGCTTAATATGTGATGCAAATCCAGAAGCTATTCCTCAAATAGCTCTTCTGCACTTTTATTTAAAGCATGTCTTTTACTCTCATTATTCATCGCCTTTTAAATTCATTTTATCATCACAAGCATACCAGAAGCCTCTGGTTACACTAATTTTATCTCTACATCTTAAACCGTTTAATTTTCACGATTTTATAATCCAAGCACAGTTTAAGGGGGAGCAGAGATACAAAGTGTGCACATATCAAGGGGGAGCAAACAACAATGCATATCTCAAGGGGGAGAAATTCTAAATTTCTGAACATCTTTCAAATCCCAGAAGACAACATTCACAGAACCTCTGGTTTAACACTTGTCGTCAAATTGACTAGAAGTCTCTGACATGGATATCTTTCCTTCTGGCATTTCATTTTTCCAAAAGCACCTAATACATCCAAGACTTCTGCACCAAGATCTGAGAATCTCTATCACGGAAGCCTCTGGATTGTATTAGAAGCCTGCTGAATGCATTTCTCTGAATTTTTTTGATATCATTCTCTTCTGGACTAACTCTTTTTGTCAAGGTTATCCAAAAGCTTCTGATTTAATAAAATTTCCTCTAAAACATCATTCAAACAGGTATAAACTTTCTTTTGGTCCCAAAATACTTTTTTCTGACCAATTGAATGATTTTAAATATTTTTCAAAGATTAAATACCTGAACTATAGATAAAGGAAAACGGTTTTGAAGGACAAAAGTAGTCATTCAGAACTTCTATACTAACTCTTGCCTCCAAGGTTATACAGAAGCCTCTGCTATGTCTACCAAATCCTCTAGAAGGACATTTATAATAAGAACTTAAGAAAAAATGGAATAGCCAGATGCGAACTGGTGTTACCAGCACAGGATGCAAATAGGTCTCTTGCCGTCAAGGTTATTAAATGGATGGTTATTCTTGTCTTCTTTATTTTTTAAATGTTCCTTATTAAAACTTTCTACTGGTTCTCAAAATGTTTAAAAAAAACCAGTTAGATTGATTTTCAAATAAACTTTCTGAAATAACCATTCGAATTCAAAGGGTTAAAGGAAAACGTTTGGGTTTTTATGTACTCGACACACGCCTATTCCAAACGGAACCTTTTTCTGACAAGGACACACGTCAAAGCCCTAAACGAACTAAATGTGAACCATCATGACACGTGTTAAATCCCTATGGCCCGCATGCGTTTTCATCGATTAGCCAACATCAGCAAAACCGTTTCCTATCCTTTTTACCACTCGAGTACTCTGTTTACTCTCAATATTTAAACTCGAATTACCGTCATTTCGTACCTTTTACCGTCTCTCTGCTCTCGAATCTTCTTGTTCATCAAGAATCCCTATTGATAAGACCTGCAAGTTCACCAAAACCCACTCCCAATGACTGCTTTGAATGAAATCTCTGTTAATGTACAAAATCAAGAAGACCAAATGATCGATTCCACTGCTAAGAGTGCACTATTCGTGATTCTACCTAGAAAACCCAACAATTTCCATGTACTACTTGATCCATCTTCCTTCCCTAAAGACTGTCGAATAATGATATAAGTTATTCAAAACCATCCACCCAACAGAGCCCTAACCATTGCCAACCCAAACGTTCCTAACATATTCATACAAGAACTCTGGCAAACCCTCTACTTAAAAGACGAAATCACTCTCATTGGAAGTTTTGGTATGTTGAATGATGAAGAACGTGGAGTAGAAGTGCCAATAACAAGAGAGAGATTTCCAAACTCATCCAACTTCCTGATTCACACATCTGGGTAAACAATATATCTCCCCCAAATCCAAACCTAGAACAGAACCCAACTTCTGATGTATTAGTAGAATTTCGGGATTTCTTAGGGCATAATAAACAGCTAAACCGACTCTCAAATTTCAAGAGGCAATTCTTACCTCCAAATTGGAATGTTCTTGTGTCAATTCTAAACAAAAGTCTCACATGCAATATCGGCTCTATGGATCAAGCCAGCACGAACATCATCATGATGGTGTATGGAATATTTTTCAATCCCCCTCTAGATTACACTGATCTAATTTTTCAAGAAATCTGCAGTGCTGTACACAACAAGGATCTCTTTTTTGAAAAGAAACAAACCTCTACCAACATTAATGTTTCCTCGATTTTTGGCGCTGTTTATACAAGAAGCTATCACAAGATTTAAAATCTCCTATGTGCAACCCTTTGGCAAAATTCACGTTATGAAGACTCATCGCCTAACCATCCACAAGGACGGCTACAGAATATAGCGTGAACTCTCCAGGTATATGCTTAACCTTATTCCCTCAACCTCTTCTTTACTCCAATCTTATAGGGACTCTATGATGATCTCAGAACGGCGGTCACCTACCCCTGAGTTTTTAGAATCCAAATTAGTAAGTGAGGGTGAAAGTGAGGATGAGCCTGAAAAGAATCAGAGTGATAACCATAGTGATTATAACCATGCCGAGAGGTTATCAAAAGAGAGTACAGAAGATGTCCATAGAGATACAACTGAGCGAATCCAACGGAGTCCACCAAGAGCTATCACATCTACTAGGGTTGATGCCAATACATATTCACCTATTGAACAAGGACTTGAGCTCAATCCAAACCCAAACCAACAACCTAACCATTCAGAGGACATCTCAAATTCCTCTGAATCAAGCATATCTAGGGAAACCTCCTCATCATCTTCCTCTCAAAAGGATGATGATGCAAATATAAGAGTTCAGTTGCCCCATAACTCGCCACTACCCTCTCACAACATCGATTTCTCTAGGACCGATGATATAGACTGGATAGCAGTTGGCACGTCCATCCTAACTACCAATCCAAAAACCAATGAATTCCCATCAGAGGGGTTATGGCTACAGGGCACACAATGTACTTGCATTTTAAATATGTTTAAGGGTACACAATCATTATTGACTCTCCACCCTCTGATGTTGGAGAAAAAGTCAATATGATCAGAACATCCGAAGAGGTGCCTCTTAAAATCCCTCGAAGACAGGATGGAAGTCTCTCCGCACTCAACGTCCAAACAGGTGTGAATGAGACCTCTTCTGGGCGCGAGGGTCACGAGGGTCCATGTGTTGGAGAAGAATCGGTTACGCCCCCACCTGAGTTTGTCACAAATGTTGTGTTCCAAGCGTTTGTTGATCAAATGAAGGGATCTATGGCGTATCTAAAACAAGCCGTTGACAACTGTAACTCAAATTTTAATGCAGAGCAAACCTATGTAAATTTATCTCTGAATGAAATTAGAGTTACTCAGAAGGAACATACTCAAACTCTGGATCAAATGAAAAACTTCTTGATTAATGCCCGTGACACTCAAAGAAACTTATCCATTAAGCAGTTTCAGAAGTTGGAAACCAGCTTGAAGTCCAATGCATAAGCCATTTCTAAGATCCCTTCCGAATTTCCAACTCCACAAGGTACTATTTCTACAGAAGAATTTAGGTTGTTTACTGCAGATATGAAGAAGTTACTTGATGCGGTCATTCCCTCAGAGTTTTCCTCATCTTCTGGATTCCTCACTAAATCAGACTTGGCAAATTTCCAGACTGCTATGCTTGACAAATTTAATAATGTCAATGCAAAGTTTGTCTCAAAGATAAATACTGCCCCATCAGCTGAACTAACCCAGAAGGTATCTGCCTTAGATACCTCTGTGAACAAACTCACAACAACCATAAACTCAATCTCTGCCTATCATGAGTCAAGGAAGAAAGCTAAAAAGGAAAGAGCTTGCAACAAAGCTGAACTCAAGAGAAAAAGGTCTGAGGACCAGGATCCTGATGCTTCTGATCCTCAGAAGGGGGAGAAAAGGCAAAATGTGGGTCCATCTTCCGGTCCCTCTTCTGAGCCAGCCAATGATCAACCATCTTCTAAACCCGTTCAAAGTCCAAACCAACCAACAGAGAAACAAAAAGAGCAAGTGCAACCACAAGAACCTAATCCTTCTGCTCCAGCTCCCTTGGCAATGCGCCCCTTGCCACAAGATCCAGATGCTGCTAACTTCAATATGGCTCTTGAAAGAACCAGAATACAAGTTCCCAGAAGATCGAGGAACACTAATCCAAGACCCAGAGCCTCTAAGCAACCATCGACTTCAACTTTTGAGCCAAATGCACAATTCAATCCTTCACAGGTAAATATTCCTAATATCCCAACCTCTGAAATCCTAACTTCTGAAATTTGAACCTCATCGACCATTCAAGAAAACACTCCTATTCCTGAAAATATCCCTTCAGAAGGTCTTAATACAGAAGCTCCGAATACTGCAAATCAAGAATCCAATCAACCACCTTCAGAGAAGAATGTAACAGAAGCTGTAGCTGAAAATGAAAATCTCACTGAAACAAAAAGAAGATTAAAAAGAATTGATGCTAAAAGAAGTATGGGATTAGAACAACTAGAAAGAATTGCTCTCTCAAACTTTTGCAGTCATAGAAATTGTTTTTTAGTTGTTTATATGCTAAAAGAGAAGAAAGAGATGCATTAGTCTTGCCAAACTTCGTAGAAAATACTAGAGTAGATGATGAAACCAAAGCCAGGTTCTTAAGACATAGGCAGGAAAGGAAAGATGTCTTCTCTTCTTCACCCATCAGGAAAATCATTGGTGTTAAATATGTGAAGTTTGAAAATTCAGACATTATCTACAACATCTATCAGGGGGAAAGAGCTAATCGACAAACCTGCTACTTTTGTGACAATGACCTGCTTTCACTAAATCCTTCTGACCTAATACCTCTGGGAAGATTCATGAAGCAGAAGAAAGAATCAAGTTCAGATGACAATGATAAAGTGGCATACTTTAGAATTCTGACATGTATGAGGCTTTTGTTGAATACAGAAAGAAGGTTGACTTCCAGATTGGTTTTGAAAGAAATGTGGAAAAATTAAGTATCACAGCACCAAATGAAGGCAAGGAATGCATTGAACATCATAATTATGGGGATATTTTACTTGTACTAGAAGAAGGAGTGGTATTCAGAAGACAAGGGAGAAGAAGATTGTTCAGTGTAAAGGAGGCGTTTAAGTATTCAACTAGAATATGGATGTCATAAGAGGTTTGGTGGCTGCAATGAAAGAGGATACGGGTGTTGAAGTGAAGATCAGAATAGCTGCAGAGAAAATAGAGAAACATATTGAAGGGGTTATCAAATTGGGGGAGATCACCAACCAGTTCTTTTAAGTGCGCAGCGGACACCCTCAGGCTCCTTTTTAGATCATATCCGTCCGTATCTTTTGTAATTTCAAATTTCTTGTAATGAAAGGTATTTTAATCTTGTTTCTTTTTAGTTCGTATGTTATGGTTCTGACTTCACACTTAGGGGGAGATTGTTAGAACTTAATAGTCTAAATCAGAACTTGATCAGAAGAAACAAGTTAAACTCTCCAGAAGCCTACAAATTCAAAAGCTCAACACTTCAGTTGTGTTAGTCCAAAGGCAACGTCAGTCCAGAAGATTAGGTATCTTCTAGATTTCACTATATGGACAACACGTGCTTAAATGACGTGGCAAGTCATGCTTCTTGTGCGTAACTGATTCTGTTACTTCTATAGCTGACGTGTCAACGTGTGATAGGCTAGATTGTTGACTTTTCCTATGTAATAGTATAAATAGAGATAGCCTTCACTATTGTAGGTGATGATCAATTGGGTGAGATTAATAGAGAGTAATTTATGAACTGTAATCATTGATGTATTGAGTGAAATACAATTTACTGTTGTTCTTCATACTGTTCTTTCTTTATCGTTTACAATTCTACATTACTATTGATTAAATTTCTTCCGCTTTCTACTCTTATTATTCGTACATCAATAAATTGTATTTGAGTATTTTAGGGATCTAGGTTCCAACAGATAAGTATTGTAATGAGAGGGCGTTGGACCGTATCGAGGACGAGTTTAGGGTTCTGAAGAAGGGCGTTGGACCGTATCGAGGACTATTCATGGAGAAACTCGACTTTGTAGGGCATCTAGCCTCATATGAGAAATCCAAAGTCAAAGCCTATCTGAAAGGGTTACCAACCGAGATGAAAACATCAACACAGAACTCCAAAGTGTCGACTCTCCAAGAAGCCATGGAAGAGGCACAACTGATAGAGGATGATCTTGCTTATGGAAAAGAAGAAAGGGTAGCAGCGGGAGAAAAGAGAAAATGGGAAGGGTCAACCGGACCTGCCAAACATTTCAAGTCTTTTTCTAGTGGGAGAAGTTCGGATACTCGCCGAGAAGCAAGAAGCAAGATGGTGTAAAAAGTGAAAAAGCAAGCACTTTGGTCCATTCAATCCTAGGATCAACTCGAGCCCGATGGAATATCTCAAATGTGGGAAGAAGGACCACATAAGTCGGGACTGCCCCATCCGGGGGGCGGTGTGTTTTGAGTGTCGTGAACCAGGTCATGTCAAGAGAGATTGCCAAAAGATAGTTGGAAACAACCGTGGAGTTTCAGAAGGAAGCTCAATCAGGAAGGATAACCCATCGAAAACGCCGACCCGAGCTTTTCAAATGACTGCTGAAGAGGCAAAGGAGATCGCCGACGTGGTGCCGGGTGTGTTCCTAGTCATCTCCTTGTCTACACGTGTTTTATTTGATTCGGGTGCAAACTGTTCACTTGTGTCCACTTCTTTCTGCAAATAATTTGTTACTCTCGTAGTCCCACTCCTAGATGCTTTAGTAATAGAAGTTGCGAACGGTGAAGACGTTTTGATTCGTGAATGTTTTGAGGAGTGCACGTTAGAGATTGATGAGAAACAATTTCTAGTAATTTTGTTACCTATGTCCATAGGAAGTTTTGACGTCGTTACAGGGATGGATTGACTGTGCGCGAACCACGCTGAGATATTTTTCTTAAGAAAGATGCTTCGGTTACCAACATCAAATGGGGAATCAGTGAGAGTTTATGGGGAGAGAGAAGAAGTGGGACCTATTAATACCAAAAATTAACTTAACGAAAGACAACTTAAGGAGTTTGTGGAACTGATCGGTCAAAGGCTGGATTCTCACAACAAACACAACTAAAGCGATAAAAATAAAGACAAGAGATTTACTGACGTGGAAAAACCCTTAAACAAGGGAAAAACCACTGATGATAAGATGTATCGTCGTGATGTTTCCGATATAGATCCTCCAAATCATGATCGGCAAATGTGATCGGCATATTCTCCAAATCAACATCTGATTTTTGTTTGTGTGTTCGGGGGATCGCGAGATTGTCCGATCGTTGGTGTAGCGTGTCTTTTTTCCGTTGAATAAGTGAGTCCATAGATGTCCGATCCACCTGTCACACAATTCGCAGTCTTAGTAGTGTTCGGAGATGGAGGTTTTGGGATATTACCTGAGTTGTTGTTAGACAACAAATCCCTAAGATGTCCTTTCGATAGGACCCATGCAACTTCCTTTCTCAAGGAGACACAGTCGTCCGTCATATGACCATGATCGTCATGAAAATCGCACCATTTCGTTGTATCTTTTTTCTCGTATGGTCGATCGGTTTTCTTTGGCCATATCATGGTCGTTGGGACTTATTTCGAAGCCATAATTAAATCACCAGCCGTCCCTTTAAATCCATAAGACGAAATCTTAGGACGTTGAGTGTATCGAGAGGATGGCATCTCCTTCTTTATATCGAACCGAACGCTTGATATTTGTTTCGGTGTATTAAAATCCGAAGAATCCTATGAACTTGAATCCTATATTTGAAATGTTTTATAAAGTCATTATTCAGATATTCAGACTTCAGAGTTCAGAAGACTAAAGAATTGTAGTTCAGAAGTATGTAGAATCACAGTTCAGAAGTTTTGAAGAATCACAGTTCTGAAGTTCTGAAGAACAAAGTTCTGAAGTTCTGAAGAGTAGAGTTTAGAAGTTCTGAAGAGCAGAGTTTAGAAGTTCTGAAGAACTTCTGAATAGAGTTTTTGATGACGTGTCTCAATGTCATAGGACTGTGATGTAAATGCCTGTAACTATAGATTTACCTTTCTAGTATAGATAGAGTGTCTGTTAGACAGCTTGTAGTAGAACTTCATATATGAGACTCGATTAAGAAAGTGTACAGGTTTTCTTCAGTTCATAATAAAATGAGGATTCCTTAAGAAATTTTATACAGATCTGTTGTAATAAGGGACTTACAATTGGTATCTGAGCTTAATCGAAGCAATCTATCTTCGGTACGATCAATCTATTGCAACAGATTTGAAGAAATTGATGAAATCAGTGAAGTTTTTCTCTCGATGATGAAACAGTGAGTTATCGGTCAAATTTTTGATATTCTTTGATGTTATCTTCTAGTGATCTTTAAGTTGTCTTGACGCATATGCAATCACTCCTCTTTGCATCAACACACAACCTAAACCCATTTTTGATGCATCACTATATACCACAAAGTCGTTGGATCCTTCCGGTAAAGAAATTTCTTTTGGAGAATCTAGAAGGCCTTCTCTTGTTTTTCGGTCCACACAAACTTCACGTTTTTCTTTTTTAAAGACGTCAAAGAAGAAGAAACCTTGGAGAAATCGTGAATGAATCTTCTATAGTAGCCCGCCAATCCCAAGAAACTTCGAATTTCTGACGGACTCTTTGGCGGTTCCCAATTCATCATTGCTTCAATTTTAGACGAATCCACTTTTACTCCTTCTTGAGTGACTACATAGTCTAAGAATTGGACTTCCTTCAACCAAAAGTCATACTTGGAGAATTTTGCATACAACTTCTCGTTCCTTAAAACTTCTAAGACTTCCCGAAGGTGTTGCTCATGGTCTAACTTGTTCTTAGAGTAAATGAGTATATCATCAATGAACATGATTACCGACTTGTCAAGGAAGGGTCGACATACTCGGTTCATTAAATCAATGAACACCACCAGTGCATTAGTCAAACAGAATGGCATTACAAGAAATTCATAATGACCATCTTCTTCACATCTTCTTCCCTCCCCTTCACTTGATGATAACCCGATCGAAGATCGAGTTTCGAGAAACATCCCGCTCCTTGAAGTTGATCAAAGAGATCATCAATTCTTGGGAGCGGATATTTGTTCTTCACGGTTGCGTTATTTAATTCTCGGTAGTCGATACACATCCTCATAGTGCCGTCCTTCGTCTTCACAAATAAGACCGGAGCTCCCCAAGGTGAAGAACTCGGTCTCACGAATCTCTTCTCCAAAATACCTTGTAACTGTGACATCATCTCTTGCATTTCGGATGGTACCAAACGGTAAGGCGCTCTAGCAATAGGAGCGGCCCCCGGTACAAGATCAATTCGAAATTCCACTTGTCGATCGGGTGGCAAACCGGGCAACTCTTCGGGAAACATCGGAAAATTCACTAACGACCCGAACATCTTCTAACTTCTTCTTCCCTATACTTGTATCCATAACATAAGTCAAAAATGAGGGGCACCCTTTGGCTAGACATTGCGTGCCTTTGCCAAAGTCAATAATGCAACCTCCCCACTTCTCCTCTCCCCGTAGACTACCACCATGCCGCCATCCGCTAACGGAATTCGGATCAATTTCTTGGAGCAAATAATTTCGGCTTGATTTTCGGCAAACCAATCCATCCCAATCACCACATCAAAACTTCCTATTTCCATAGGTATGAGATTTATCAAAAATGGTTTTTCTTCAATTTCCAAGGTGCAATTTCTAAGGACATCCCGAACTAAAACTTTTCTACCATCGGCTATTTCAACTACATAAGCATCTTCTAAAGTGTTAATAGGAGCAAGAAGTTTTGGGTAGAAAGTAGTGGACACATAGGAGAAAGTAGCACCAGAATCAAAAAGAATATGAGCGGGTACAGCGTTAATAAGAAACGCACCTGACACCACATACGTCGTCGCTTTCGCCTCTTCCACCGTCATATTGAAAGCTCTTCCCATTGCGTTTGGAGCATTCTCCTTCTTCCCTTGACTCCCTCCCGTCTTAAATTTCGGGCACTCATTTCGAAAATGACCTGGATCCTTGCACTCGAAGCAAACGAGTCCCTTGACAGGGCAATCATTTCGGTCGTGGCCCGCCTTGCTACACTTGTGACAATACTCGGAAGGAGGTCAGCATGGGCCGTGATGCTTGCTCTTGCACCTCGAACACCACCTAGGCTCTTGCCTAGAGTGGAACCCCACGGTTGTTGTTGTTGAAATTCGGCTTCTTGGAAGGCATAGAGTTACCTTCCCATTTTATCTTCTCTCCTGCCATCTTTTTCTCTTCCATGCCTAAATTGTGGGCATCCTCCTTAAATTGAGCTTCTTCAATTGCCTCCCGGAGAGTAGCGGGCTTTGCAACTCGTACCATCTCCATCATCTCATATGGTAATCCCTTAATGAACGCCTTTATCTTCTCCTTCTCGGTTGGGCTATATGCGCCACTAAACCCAACTTTTCCACAAACAGTCGGGTGTATTCTCTCACTGTCTTGTCCCCCTTCTTGAGGGTCTGGAACTCATCAACAATCCGACCAATCGTCCTCTCTCTTCAATACTCTTCCATTGCGTTTGGGGCATTCTCCTTCTTCCCTTGACTCCCTCCCGTCTTAAATTTCGGGCACTCATTTCGAAAATGACCTGGCTCCTTGCACTCGAAGCAAACGGGTCCCTTGACAGGGCAGTCATTTCGGTCATGCCCTACCTTGCTACACTTGTGACAATACTCAGAAGGAGGTCAGCATGGGCCGTGATGCTTGCTCTTGCACCTTGAACACCACCTAGGCTCTTGCCTAGAGTGGAACCCCATGGTTGTTGTTGTTGAAATTCGGCTTCTTGGAAGGCATAGAGTTACCTTCCCATTTTATCTTCTCCCCTCCCATCTCTCTGTCTTCCATGCCCAAATTATGGGCATCCTACTTAAATTGAGCTTCTTCAATTGCCTCCCGGAGAGTAGCGGGCTTTGCAACTCGTACCATCTCCATCATCTCATATGGTAATCCCTTAATGAACGCCTTTATCTTCTCCTTCTCGGTTGGGCTATATGCGCCACTAAACCCATCTTTTCCACAAACAGTCGGGTGTATTCTCTCACTGTCTTGTCCCCCTTCTTGAGGGTCTGGAACTCATCAACAATCCGACCAATCGTCCTCTCTCTTCAATACTCTTCCATTGCGTTTGGGGCATTCTCCTTCTTCCCTTGACTCCCTCCCGTCTTAAATTTCGGGCACTCATTTCGAAAATGACCTGGCTCCTTGCACTCGAAGCAAACGGGTCCCTTGACAGGGCAGTCATTTCGGTCATGCCCCGCCTTGCTACACTTGTGACAATACTCAGAAGGAGGTCAGCATGGGCCGTGATGCTTGCTCTTGCACCTCGAACACCACCTAGGCTCTTGCCTAGAGTGGAACCCCATGGTTGTTGTTGTTGAAATTCGGCTTCTTGGAAGGCATAGAGTTACCTTCCCATTTTATCTTCTCCCCTCCCATCTCTCTGTCTTCCATGCCCAAATTATGGGCATCCTCCTTAAATTGAGCTTCTTCAATTGCCTCCCAGAGAGTAGCGGGCTTTGCAACTCGTACCATCTCCATCATCTCGGATGGTAATCCCTTAATGAAGGCCTTTATCTTCTCCTTCTCAGTTGGGGCTATATGCGCCACTAAACCTAACTTTTCCACAAACAGTCGGGTGTATTCAACCGTCTTGTCCCCCTTCTTGAGGGTCTGGAACTCATCAACAATCTGACCAATCGTCCTCTCGCTACAATACTCTTCCATTATCTTTGCTTTGAACATCTCCCACTTGTGCATGGACACAATAGCGGCTCCAAGGGAGATCATAGTGACGTTCCACCACTCTAGCGCATTACCCCTAAGCATTTGCGAGGAAAACTTGACTTTCTGCCTCTCTTCGTAGTCGCTCGAGCCGAAAGCTTGCTCGATCTCTCGTAGCCACTTCAAGCACATCACTAGGTCATCCGAGCCTGAGAATTCGGGGGGCTTGGTACACATGAAGTCCTTGTATGAGCAACTTCTTCCCGCTCTTCTGACCACAGTCACGGGTGTCTCTTCAGTAACAAGTACGACTCCATTTCCTTTAGAACCTCCGACTTGGTTCTCGGCGGTCATTTCATGCCTCCGATAACTAGCATCCCTTTCCTCAAACATCTTGAGGACAACCTCATGTTGTTGAGTCATAAGAGAATTTACCGCCTGCAACAACCGGACTTGCAGTTCATCTTGAGAACCCACCTCTACCATTAGAGGGTCTCCCGCATTAAGGTTAAGTGGCGGAATGGTAGTTAATCTGGGTGGACGTCTACTGTTAAGAGGGGAATAACCGGAGGTGGTTGAGTAACCTCCACTGTCGTTATTGGATCTGGATTTGTAATATTGTTATTCGTGCCTTTAGCTTCGTTCCGCGATATGGTACGCGTGTTCACCAACTTAGTCTGTGAAGATGGCAGAGTAGGAGTAAGACAAAGCTAACATAGATACGTATAACACAAATAAGCATACTCAGAATAAAATGTACACGAAATAGCATTAGCTACGTGATATCTTGGATATATCATACACATAAGAATTCCTATTACCAAGGTCACATTTCATGGTTAGCGCATCTCCGTCGACTCTAAAGCTCTTCTATCTCAAGAGTGTCTACCCATATCTCACAAATCAATACTTAAAGTCTCAGCTTAAGTCTATGCATCTTAAATCATACCTAGTTCGCTTAAACTAGAGCTCTGATACCAACTTGTAACACCCTAATATTTAGAGCAAATTTGAACCGAATAATAAATGCGGAAATATATAAAATCACCCAATGAATGGGGAATCAGTATGGCAGTTTACAATGTGATACAAATACTAAAACAACAACCTATTAATCTATATAAATAAGAACATAGATTTTGCTCGGGTGTTGCTAATATCTCCAAAATAAATGATTCTAATATCTCCAATAATTACACTATAAAGTGTATTTCCCAAAAAGAGTGCCTTCACCGGCACGCCACTCCGCTCCTCTCTAAGAAGCCCCTTTGCCCGATCATCTGCTAAAACAACATTTAAGATCAAGTGTTAGGCTTACGCCTAGTAAGAACAAAAAGTTAAATGGATAAAGCAGTAAAATGTTTTAAAAAAAGGTGCGGCACACTTTATCCAATTTAACTTTACTTGAAAGCTTGCTCTTGATGAGCAAGGGTATTTTTTAAAACTATTGGGGGAGACCCAAAATTACCATTAGTTGTGGTGGGACACAAAGGTAAACCACAAACCAATGTTACGGGGCGGCACAAAGAATAGCATGCAAATTCCACAATGCGTATTGAAGACATCTACCAAATTCCAGTACGATAGCCAGTTGTGTACATGCCCCCACCTCAAGAATCGCACACAAATTTCACAATGCAAATTCCGAGTAAGTGAAAGGATAGTCGGGAAATAGAACGCAAATTCCACAATGCAATTCCCATTTTAAAAGATAACTTATACTATCCTTCACGATAAATAAATTTAGAATTTTATACCTATGGATCCATAACTGGCTAGTCTTTAAATCAAATATAATTGATGGTTTTCCAAACACTAAAAACCTTTAAATAACCATTTCTCTTGAAATGTGCATTTTATTGAAAAACAGGTCAACCATTTTGGTACCAAAAACCAAAGATAACTTCATCTCAAAACATTTTCAAGTATTTTAAACCATTAGTGATGCTCATTTCATCACCTATAACAAAATACCCAAATTTCTCATTTTGACCTAAAAACTCCAAACTTAACCCAAATGCATAAATTCTTGAAATCATAGACTTAGAATCAGTAAAATACAACATTTATAACAAGTATTTGAGTGTATAAGGTTTGAATTTGAACTCACTATACTAGGGTTTAAGGAAACCCTAGCAATCTCCAAGTTAGGCTCTTGAACTTAGAGGTGAAGATCAAAGAACACTAGAGGCTAGAACCCCAGATCTTGATTCTCAAAGCTTGAACTTCAAAGATGAACTTGGATGGTGGTTGGTGAGCAATAAATGCTCCTGAAATCCCCCCTTTAGGTTTTGGTCTTGAGAGTAACTGTTGAGAGAAAGAGTTGGTATAGGTAATAAATGAAATCTGATAACAAAATCCCGTTTTTATAGTCCAGCCACGAATTTCTACCAAAAACTGCTACCTGACCATGGTTAGGTCGCAATTTTGGTCGCAATTTTGCATCCTCAACCTACGGTTCACGAATTGCTACCGAAAACTACAACCTGACCATGTTCGGGTCGCAATTTCAGGTCGCAATTTGCAAGAATTACTTACGATACACGAATTGCTACCTGGGCTGCTACCAGACCATGGTCAGGTCGCAATTTCAGGTCGTAATTTTGCGTCAGATTTTCCCAAAAGACCTTAACACCCTACTTATGGAAATACTCAACTTGCATTTATTAAAGAGGTCGAGAGACGTGAAATTCAGGATGTTACAACACTGGACCGTGGGCTCAGAATAGCAACCAGTATCAAAACCCCAATAATCTGAACTCTTGCATACCCTACATTGTGGGAGTTCCCACGATGCCTCTCTTGACCAAGATGACCTTCCCTCAAACTTACACAGAGAGACCTCAACCATCCGTCTACGTACAAAATTCGTCCACCAACAATACAACGGATCCAGGAGTCGACCGACAAAGAGCATTTAGCATACCTGTCGTGGAACCAGTCGCACGAGGTGTAAAGCTCCTGGAGGAACAAAACCAAAGGGTATTAGCTTTATTGTCCAAGCTACCCTGAGTTACAGTAGCTGTAGATGTCGAGCCACCCACTGGATTTCAAACATCACCTTTCTCCGATGCAATTGCTTTGATGGACGTTCCCAAGAAATACAATATACCTGCATTCACCCTGAAATACTCAAGATTAACGGATCCAAACGAACACATCGCTCAATACAAGCAATTAATGTGGACCGTATCGATACCCTTGCCATATCAGGAAGTTTGCATGTGTAAAAGCTTTGGAGCAACACAGATCTCGCTAACCAATTTTTCCAACAATTCGCAAGCAGTCGCAAAATGGAAAAACAAATGGGAGATCTATATTATATTATTCAAAAGTCAGGTGAATCCATTCGTAATTATTTTAACCGTTTTAATTCTTAAATGATAGGTATACGTAATTGTGACATAAGGACGGCGACCGAAACTTACAAAAGGGGTCTGGATGGCACGTCTGACCTATATTTGGACCTAACAAAATATCCTGCAGAAATGTTTGAAGACGTATGAGAATGAACGCTAGCTTACATGAGGGTGGAAGATGATGCCTCTTTTCAATGAAAACATACCGACGCCAAGCGTCCACTTGGCGTTAAAAACACAACTTCAAGACCCGGTCAATGCCAGATCGGATCCACCGTGTAAATCCATTATTACAACAGATCTTTATAAAATTGCTTAAGGAATCCTCATTTTATTATGAACTGAAGAAAACCTGTACACTTTCTTAATCGACTCTCATATATGAAGTTCTACTACAAACTGTCTAACAGACACTCTATTTATACTAGAAAGATAAAGTTACAGTCACATTCATTTACATCACAGCCCTATGATATTGACACACGTCATCAAAAACTCTATTCAGAAGTTCTTAAGAACTTCTGAACTGTCTTCAGAACTTCTGAACTTTGTTCTTCAGAACTTCTGAATTGTGATTTTTCAGAACTTCTGAACTGCAATTTTTCAGACTTCTGAACTTTGAAGTCTGAATATCTGAATAATGACTTTACAAAAAAATTCAAAATATATGATCCATGTTCATAGGATTCTTCAGATCCTAACAATCTCCCCCTAATGTTTTGTAAAGGAATCATAGTCTTTAAACTTTAGATTTTCTCCCCTTTGATTTCTTCGGAAAACAATAGTGTCATTGGTCTTCAAGAACTCCCCCTTGAATAAAGCTTTTATCTTTACTTTCAACTTTAACACCAGATTCAATGTGTAGTAGCCCCAACTGAGTGCACTAAAATCAGCTTGAAACTGTAGAAATTCAGCACGTCTGATAAGCTCACAAGAAAGACAATGTATGAATTACATGACAATCCACAATACATCTTCAGTTTATAACAAAGAGTCTGTCTTTGAACCATGAGTTGAATAATCACTAAGCTCAAGAACTTCTTCTGATAAGCTCATGAAATAGGGAATTAATACAAAGCTTGGTTGACCAAAACACCTTCAGACAATTAAGTTTCGGGAGAAAAATGGCATTAAGATCTTAGCTTCTAGATCAGCAATGCCAAACTAGAAAGATAAGCCGATTCCCAGAATACTTCTAGAAGAATGAATAACCAAATCCAGATTCAATCTTCACAATCAGATGACTGATTAACAACACTCAAATCTCTAACACGGAATAAAGTCACTAGAACACTGATTGTAGACACTCAAACTTCTGCTTGATCAGAACAGGAAGATGATTGAAGACACTCAACAGTCTAGTATCTTGAGAAAAAGTGCAGAACAATGATTGCAAGCACTCTATAGTCTAAGTGAACAATTCAGAACACAGATTGCAAGCACTCAGCGGTCTTGCCTCAAGAATAAATCTTCAGAGAAATGATTGCTAAAACTCAAACTTCTAATCTTCAAACCAAATACTGAATAAATAATCCAAATTCTGAAAACTTTTCAAGTCTGGCTCTTCGGATAGTATAAAAGATACTTTGACCAATATAGTCAAATTTGGAACAATTGCTGACGAGCTTGAAGAAATTAGCTTGATGAAATTATAAGGCCATGATAAACTAAGTAGCTTGAGGATTCCCTGAGCATAGACAACTAAGCACTCCCTTGTCTGATGATAAAACATAATTAATCAGTGTTGTCTCATGCATTATGCGGAAGCACCAATCTTCAATACGAAGAAATAAGACAACAAGAATGTACCACAGACATGTAATGAAAATCAATGACATATTTGCGTTACGTGAAATCTCTTTGATGTCCAGTGTCCCCCTCCTGAGACTTAGCACAGGGAGTCAAGGGGAAGCGCCTTGCGGATATAACAAATCTGATAAATTTCTGATAGATTTGCAGTTCGATCTCAAAATTTCAGAAAATCAGATCTACTCAAAGAAATTCCAAATTGGTGATTTTATCTTGTTCATAAACATATATCGAGTATTCCTCTTGAACAAATTGGATTGAATCGCACCAATTACCCAACAACTCATAGAATTTGTCAAGAATAGTTCGTTCGAGCGCCAAAACCTAGAAACTTTAATCTTGACAAATTAACTCAAATTGATCCAAATTTTGAGTAGATATTGATTCCATAAATGTAGTATGAGATCGTGGAATCAAATTATCCTACCCATGAGTCGGAGTTAGAGGCGGTGGTTTTTGCTTTGAAATTATGGCGGCATTATCTCTATGGTACAAAATGCACTCTCAATACTGACCACAAAAGTCTAAAGTACATTTTTGATCAAAAAGAGCTAAACATGAGACAGCGGCGTTGGCTTGACTTACTCAAAGACTACGACCGTGAGTTGATTTACCACCCGGGTAAGGCAAATGTGGTAGTGGATGCCTTGAGTCGAAAGGAGTATGGTAGTGGAAGTGCCATACTTAAAAAGGATTGACATAGTGTCTAGCTTGATGGATCGGATTAAAGTATCCCAAGCGGAGGCACTTTTGGAAGAGAACCTCAAGAGTGAGGTGATGGTCAAACAACACTTGCGTTTGACGAAAGACGGTCGTGGTTTGAAGTTGTTTCAAGGCCGTATTTGGGTGCCCAAGTTAGGGGGCAACCGTGAGTTGTTATTGGAAGATGCACACAAGTCCAAGTATTCTATTCATCCGGGTAGCACCAAAATGTATAGAGATTTGAAGTTGACATATTGGTGGCCTGTTATGAAGTTGGATGTGGCCAAATATGTAGAAAGGTACACGTGTTTGCAAGTGAAAGCGGAACACCAAAAGCCATACGGGAGTCTCCAACCCTTGGAGATACCTGAGTGGAAATGGGAGCACCTTACCATGGACTTCGTGACTAAGTTGCCAAAAACTTTGGGAGGTCATGATACTATATAGGTGGTGGTAGATCGTTTGCCAAAGAGTGCTCATTTCTTGCTTATGCATGAAGTCGGTCCCGTTGATAAGCTTGCAAAATTGTATGTGAATGAGATCGTGTCAAGACATGGTGTGCCTTTAACTATCGTGTCAGATCTAGATAGTCGGTTCACTTCAAAATTTTGGGAAGGATTTCAAAAGGGATTAGGCACTAAGATTCATTTAAGTACCGCATACCACCCCCAAACCGATGGTCAAAGTGAGAGGACCATTAAAACTCTCGAAGACATGCTTAGATCGTGTGTCATCGATTTGGTGGGAGTTGGGATCGCACCTACCACTTGTGGAGTTTGCCTACAACAATAGTTATCATTCTAGCATTGGGATGGCACCGTTCGTAGCCTTGTATGGGCGAAAGTGTAGAACACCGGTGTGTTGGTTGGAAGAGGGCAAAAAGCAATTTGCCGGCCCCAAAATTGTTCAAGAGACACCCGACAAGGTGAAAGACATCTGACAGTGGCTTAAAGCGGCTCAAGATCGTCAAAAGAGCTGCGCCGATAAGAAAAGAAGAACCATGGAGTTCCAAGTGGGTGATCGCGTGATGATAAAAGCGTCTCCTTGGAAGGGCATTATTCATTTTGGGAAGCGTGGAAAGCTTACTCCTCTTTTCCTAGGACCGTTTAAATTTTTGGAAAGAGTGGGACGTCAAGCGTATAAATTGGAGTTGCCACCCGAAATGGTCGGCATACATCCTACTTTCCACATATGTTACTTGAGGAAGTGTTTAGCGGAAGAAGAGAGTGTAATACCTCTCTTGGAGATTAGAGTCGACAATAATCATTGTGTGGAGGAACCGGAAGCGATCTTAGAAGTAAAGTCTAAAATGCTTCGACATAAGGAGATCGTCATGGTGAAGGTCCAATGGAGACATCATCGTGGGTCAAACGTGACATGGGAAGCGGAAGAGGACATGAAGAGAAGATATCCTCACTTGTTCGCTTAGTTTGTAAAAATTTCAAGGACGAAATTAGTTTCAAGGGTGGGAGGATTGTAACACCCTGAATTTCACGTCTCTCGACCTCTTTAATAAATGCAAGTTGAATAATTCAATAAGTAGGGTGTTAAGGTCTTTTGGGAAAATCTGACGCAAAATTGCGACCTGACCATGGTCAGGTAGCAGCCCAGGTAGCAATCCGTGTACCGTAAGTGATCTTGCTAATTGCGACCTGACCATGTTCAGGTAGCATTTTTTGGTAGAAATTTGTGTACCGTAGGTTGAGGATGCAAAATTGCGACCTGACTATCGTAAGGTAGTAGTTTTCAGTAGAAATTCATGGCTGGACTCTAAAAACGGGATATTTATATCAGATTTCATTTATTACCTATACCAACTCTCAAGACCAAACCCTAAAGGGGCGATTTCAGGAGCATTCATTGCTAACCAACCACCATCCAAGTTCATCTTTGAAGTTCAAGCTTTGAGAATCAAGATCTAGGGTTCTAGCCTCTAGTGTTCTTCATCTTCACTTCTAAGTTCAGGAGCCTAACTTGGAGATTCCTAGGGTTTCCTCAAACCCTAGTATGGTGAGTTCAAATCCAAACCTTATACACTCAAAATACTTGTTATAAATGTTGTATTTTACTGATTCTAAGTCTATGATTTCAAGTATTTATGTATTTGGGTTAAGTTTGGAGTTTTTAGGTCAAAATGAGAAATTTGGGTATTTTATTATAGGTGATGAAATGAGCATCACTAATGGTTTAAAATACTTGAAAATGTTTTGAGATGAAGTTATCCTTGGTTTTTGGTACCAAAATGGTTGACCTAATTTTCGGTAAAATGCACATTTCAAGAGAAATGGTTATTTAAAGGTTTTCAGTGTTTGGAAAACCATCAATACATCTTGTTTGATGTATTTGATTTATAGACTAGCCATTTATGGATCCATAGGCATAAGAGTCTAAATTTATTTATAGTGAAGGATAGTCTAAGTTATCTTTTAAATTGGGAATTGTATTGTGGAATTTGCGTGCTATTTCCCGACTATCCTTTCACTCACTCGGAATTTGCATTGTGAAATTTGCGTGCGATTCTTGAGGTGAGGGCATGTGCACAACTGGCTATCTTCCTGGAAGTTGGTAGTTGTCTTGAATATGCATTGTGGAATTTGCGTGCTATTCTTTGTGATGCTCCGTAACATTGGTTTGTGGTCTACGTTCGTGTCCCACCACAACTAATGGTAATTATGGGTCTCCCCTAATAGTTTAAAAAAAAGAACCTTGCTCATCAAGATCAAGCTTTCAAGTAAAGTTAAATTTGAATAAAGTGTGTCGCATCTTTATTTAAAATATTTTACTGCTTTATCCATTTAACTGTTTGTTCTCACTAGGCGTAAGCCTAACACTAGATCTTAAATGTTGTTTTAGTAGATGATCGGGCAAAGGGGGCTTCTTAAAGAGGATCGGAGTGGCGTGCCAGTGAAGGCACTCTTTTTGGGAAATGCACTTTAGAGTGTAATTATTGGAGATATTAGAATCATTTATTTTGGAGATATTAGCAACACCCGGGCATAATTGTTGATCCAAAACTCCTTTCAGTAATTTGAATATGATTCCTCTATGTACATAGTGAAAATTCCATGTATAAGTTATACTTCAGGTTCAGCGATATCACACGCTGATTGCACTCAGTGATCGCTAAACATCAGGAACTCAAATTTTATATCTGATGATCTGAAGAACAACAGTCACACCACAAGTCCCTTCAGCGACAGTCAAAGTCCAAGCTGAAGATAGAGATGAACAGATAGTGATCTGAAGTGGTTAAGTGATAGCAAAGCTCATCTAATCAAAAGTGTGAAATCTTGTAAAGCCTCAGCTTTTCCTTAGTGACTTCATCCTTGAAGTCTCCGATTAAGCGATCAATGAAGCCTTCAACAAGATTATTGTTGATCTTATCCTCGATGCATAAAAGTCAAAACCTCAACACCTTGTCAGAAAAGGACGTATGAATTGTCTCTTATGTCCCCATCAAATCTGACTTGGTACTGGTCATAGGTGGCTAAAAGCATGGCCATCCTATTAACCAAAGGACAAACATCCTCCACATGTTTGACACATGGCATGTACCTTTTGCTTTGCATTAAATGCAAATGGGTATAAATAGATGGGAAACCCTTTCCATCTCTATGTATGCTACTTTTCTCTCAAAACCTCTATTGCTATTTCTTTCTTTCCTTGTGCATCAACTTAGTGCTTTCTTTAGTTACAATAGAACTGATTTTATACTTGTTCTTATTCCGCTTGTAACTGTAAATTTGTTTATTTATATAAACTAATTTAAAAACGAAAATATACTTGTGTTTGTATTCAAAACCCCCTCCCTTCTACAAATGTTCTATATCTTTGAACTCTTGTAGACCCCTTTGGGACCAACAATAATCTATGTTCTTATTTATATATATTAATAGGTTGTTTTTTAGTATCCGTATCATATTGTAAACTCCCATACTCATTCCCCGTTTATTGGGTGATTTTATATATTTCCGCATTTATTATTCGGTTCAAATTTGCTCTAAATTTTAGGGTGTTACAAGTGTGATTGTACTTAACTTTGAGCTAGTATACTGAGACTGAGGATTATTGAATTGAAATTGTTGGTTATTGGACTGAGACTAAGGGTTATTGAATGGAAGGCGGAAATCGCCATACTGAGCCCCTGGCGGTATTGGATCGGACGAAGGTCGTTTTAGTGGATTGGAATTTCCATAGGGAATTCTTTGTGCTTCCAACTGTTGGATTCGTAGTTGTGTGGCATGTAACTCGGCCCTTAACGCTGCTTCTACAGGGTCATTAGCTCTGTGATATGCCATTCAAAAAACAAAAGAAAACTCATTAGTAACGTTGCGTTTGTCAGAGAATTCCTTTGATCGGGCCCCACGGTCTTATCGTTCAATTAACAATCGGAAACTGTTCCACGAAGAGGGCACTCATCGATGATGGCAGCTCAGCCAACATTATCTTCCCCAATAATCTGAAAGCAATGGGGATAAGCGAGACCTAGATCGTTCGATGTTCGGTGATCTTAGTAGGCTTCAATGGAGATGCTACTCATACACTTGGAGAGATCTTTCTCCCTATTTACGCAAAGGGAATCAACAAATTAACTCGGTTCAACGTTATCGAGTGTTATTCTGCATATAACGTGATCCTAGGAAGACCATGGATCCATGACATGAAGGTTGTTCCTTCGACGTATCATCAGGTGATTAAATTCCCAACTCCGTGTGGAATCCAAGAAATAAAAAGCGAACAAAAAACAGCTCGAGAATGTTATAAGACAGCAACGAAACCTCGGAAGGAGCACATCTAGCAATTATAGAGCCAGGAAGACTCGGTCGACGACCTACAACTGCAAGAAGTTGTGCTTGACCCGAGTCATCCTGATCGAAAAGTTTATGTAGGGGCATCGCTCGATTCGGCTGTCAAACAAAAATTGGTCGAGTTCCTTCGGCAAAATGCCGATTGTTTCGCCTGGTCGCACGAAGATATGGTTGGAATCGACCCATAAATCATATCGCATCAACTAAATATCGATCCAACATTTAAGCCCGTAAAAAAAACGTCGCAAGTTCGCACCAGAAAGGAATAAAGTAATCAACGACGAAGTCGATAACTTGCTAAAAACTGGAAAAACTCGGGAGGTAAAATACCCTAACTGGTTGGCAAATGTCGTGGTCATCAAAAAGAAAAACGGGAAATGGCGAGTCTGTATAGACTTCACCGATCTCAACAAAGCTTGCCTGAAGGATCCATTTCCACTTCCCCATATCGACGCCATGGTCGACGCAACGACAGGACATGAACTGTTGACTTTCATGGACGCATACTCCGGATATATAGAAGATTCTCATGCATCTAAGCGACCAAGAGAAAACGACTTTCATGACCGACAAAGGTATTTATTGTTACAATATGATGCCTTTTGGTCTTAAAAATCTAGGTTCGACGTACCAACGGCTCGTCAACCGGATGTTCAAGCAACATCTGGGAGACACAATGGAGGTATACATCGACGACATGTTAGTGAAATCTAAACGTGCGATTGATCATGTGCGAAACATACAACTGTTAGACCTCAATTTTAGAAAAGTTTGAACCAGAATTGCACAAGTGCAGGAGATCAGAAGTTCATATTCTGATCTCACTCTCCACAGAGACGTCCAGAGAATGGAAGAACAGTTGGACTACAACAGAAGTATCACACGCGCTCTTGATGACGTCGACTGCACATGTTCCATTTTTCGAATTGTATAACTGAATTTGTTATAATCTTTGATTACGTGTGAGTCTGTAACAGGCTAGAATGTTGACTTCTATTCATTGTACTTGTATAAATAGATCCTTTTATGATTGTAATAGTTGTCGATCTAAGATACACTGTGAAGAACAGATTTAGCATTTCATTCATCGTATTGTGATCATCTTCCAGTTTATTAATACGAATTATTGCTTGTTCTTCAATATCTCTCTTACTGTTCTTACTATTAACTGCTTTAACACATAGATCTAAACTGCTTCCGCTTACATCTTCACATTCGATCTATTGATTAATTGTTAGAAAAGGGATCTGGGTTCCAACAACAACAGTCCTTCGATGTACTCAAATACCAAATGAATCTTAATCCAACTAAATGTTCCTTCGGAGTACGTGCGGGAAGGTTCCTGGGACACATGGTGACCCAACGAGGGATCGAAGCTAGTCCTGATCAAATCAAGGCAATCAACGAAATAAAATCGCCTCGTAATTTCAAAAATGTCCAAAGGCTTACCGGACGAGTAGCCACACTCAACAGGCTCATTTCTAAATCCTCCGATAAATGCCATTTATTTTACAATGTTCTTAGGAAAAACAAAGGCTTTGATTGTTCGGACGACCATGAAAAGGCTTTCCAAGCATTAAAAGAGTACATGGTGTCACCGCCTCTACTATCCAAACCCAAAGACGGAGAGGAACTTCAATTATATCTTACGGTTAGCTCAAACTCAATAAGCGCCGTTCTCGTAAGAGAAGAGGATAGACAACAGCTCCCGATTTATTACGTAAGTAAATCTTTGCTCGACGTAGAAAAAGGTATTCGTCTATGGAAAAATTACTTTTATCGCTAGTTACAGCAGCTAAAAAGCTCTTTATTTCGAGTCGTATTTATCAATGCTATTACTAACTTCCCATTAAAATATGTATTATGAAAGCATGAGTTAACCGTTCGATTGGCAAAATGGAGTATTTACCTCAACAGCTATGATATAAACTTTAAACCTCGAACTGCGATCAAATTGCAAGTTCTGGCTGATTTTATTGTAGAAAATGGCGATCGAAGAAGCATTTACTTTGGCGACTCAAGACGAGCGACCATGGGAACAACATGTGGACGGGTCCTCTAATATACGAGGGTCAGGACTAGCGTTGTCTTGAAATCGTCACAGGGGGACACAACGGTGTAATCCATATCTTGTGACTTCAAAGCCACCAACAACGAGATGGAATACGAAGCTTTAATTGTAGGCATGGATCTAGCGTACGATCTGGGGGTAGAAAATCTACATGTCAGAAGCGATTCTCTAATCGTCGTTAATCAGATGAACGGGGAATTCGCGAAAAATGATTAAGATTCATTTGGTATTTGAGTAAATAAGTTCAAATCCTTTGTAACACCCCGCCTTACCACGACACAATATTGTCAGCTTTGGCCTAAGCCGTACGGATTTTTTAAAGGCGACCTGACGAGGACTTCGTAGGGGGTCACCCATCCTGGTACTACTCCCACCCAAGCACGCTTAACCACAGAGTTCCAAGAACCTGACTTGCGTGTGGCCCTAAAACGCGTTGTGTTTAGGAATGCCAAGGTTTACTTATGAACCCAGCATCACTCCTGTCCACGGCCGATATCGGATCTTCCTAAGGTGTTACAAACACCCTTCCTTAGGGACTCATCGTCCTCGATGAGGTTTGCCCACATCCCGAACGGCACAAAAGCGGCTCTGATACCATTTGTTTTGAGCATTTGGGGGGTCAAAACTCAATGTTTTTGAGTGAGACCACTTGGATTAGAACCCCAACTCATAAAATATGAACACTATGTAAAATAAAAACGAATTTGAACTCGAAATTTACTCTAAATGGTCGTCCAAACACAGACCATTTTCTGGACAGCAAGATAAATGAACATATTTTAGGGTTTTTAAGTATGTAATCACACAAGAATAGTGGTTCATTTGCAAGAAGGCTATCCCCACCATTTATCTTTGTGTTTATCATAAAGAAATACTCTTTTATAAACCCTTGATTCGTGCATGCACATCCTTCAAACTCAGATTCATAATATGATATAAATACACAAAGAAAATGTCACAAAATGCACACAATATGATGCAAAAACATATATGAAAGTCCATACCTTGATTTGATAATGTTTAAAGCTTCAATCTTCTTATTAAAATTTGAATTTTAATGATGAATTGAGGATGAACAAGGCTGAAAATGGTGATGACGATGATGAACTGTGAAGAACCGTTTGGGTTCTAGAGAGAGAAGTGAAAGATTTTTGAAGTTTGAAATGAAGAAATGAATGCAAAATAGAAAAAAAAGGTATTTATATGGGAATTAAAGGGGGGGGGGGGCGGCCAAGCCTATGGTCCACACCTTTAGCCCATGTTGTTTTGTTTAAAATAAATAAACACAAGCCCAAAAGATAAAATTCCATTTTTTTCTCAATTTTTGGCCTTTTTCTCAAAATATAGGTCCAAAATGGTTAAATTCAATTAAAAATAAAAAGTTTTATTTTTGAAACTTTAAAAGTTCATATTTTATAATAATTGGGTATAAATTAGAGCATTTGACATTATTTTGGACGTTTCAGACAGTCACGGGTCGGAACCGGGCTTTATAAGCATCTACCGGAAATTCTAAAAAATTTCGGTTAATCTAATTTATCTAACTCTTAATTCTTATAACTAATCTATAATAATATTAATAAACTTATCAGAAACTAACATGGGAGCTTGAATTTGACAAATGTCACAGTCTTCCCCCGTTAGAGAAATTTCGTCCCGAAATTTAAGAGGTGGCTTTCTCCGGGGTGTTCGTGAATAAGTTGGGATACTTTTGCTTCATCAAATCTTCATGTTCCCAGGTATATTCTGGACAGAAACTTGTAGTACTCAAAATGATCAAAATGTAGAGACTTCCAAAATGACATAGCTTCCCATATTTTTATATGTGATATAGTACTGGGTTATGGTCATTGTGACCAAATTTAATGCATTTTGGACATGTAAAAATGATTCAAATAATTTATGCAATGCAAAGGTTGAAATAAACACAACTTGTATGGCAGATTACACCATGTTAGTAAATCACTCATTTGAGGAGTTCTACTTAGTGTTTTCTAGAATTTCCAGTTGGATTGGAATCATAACTCATAAAGGAAACTTTTGAGATAAGAATCACTGATTTTGAAGAAGTTATGAAGAATATATGACACCTCTAAGTGGTATGTACTATTCTGTCATTTCTTGACAGATTACACACCTAATTTGAATAAATTGGTTAATGCCTCATATCTTCATATTTTTGAGTGAAACCGGATTCATATGAACCGTAACTCAATAAAGAAAGATTTAGAAGAAGAATCATGCATTAAAGACAAATAACAAAGGAGATATTAACACACAAAGTAGAGTTTAGCTGCTGGTGGTTTCACAGATTGCACACCTAAAGTGTTTTAGGTGTTTGGAGATCAAATCTCCATATTTTCATGTGATTCCACTTGCATGCAGAAGATAACTCATGTAGTTAACTCTCAAAGGATAAATCATCCTTTTTCATTGAGTTTTGAAAGAGATATGGCCATTAGAACATGCATGTACTAATCTGTCAGTTTTGGACAGATTGCATACTCATTTTGTTTTGAATCAATGAAACCTCAAATCACCATATTTTTGTATGAAATCAAAGGCATTTGAAAGATAACTCATTAAAATAACTTTCTGAAGAAAAATCAAGTGATTTGAAGTATTATTTTGCAAGATATGGTTATTCGAAGTAGGGTTCACCTACTGTTGAATTCCCAGATGCATATTCCATTGTGGTATTTCAGGCTATTGAAATAGACCAGATGGTTTCTGATGTTCGGCCTTTACTTGAGCACATGTTAAGCACTTACTTACGTACAAAGCAATATCTTTCTTCATCCCTGGCCACCAATAATATTCTTTCAAATCCTTATACATTTTATTTGTTCCTAGGTGAATCGAATATCTGGATCGATGGGCTTCGTCCAAAATGGTGGATCGTAGATTACCAACCTTCGGTACCCATACTTTATTCTTAAAGTAATGCACCCCATCTACTTGCATTTCAAATTCTTTCTCTAAGTGTTGCAAGGCTTCATTCTTCATGTTTTCTTCTTTCAAAGCTTCTCCTTGTGCTTCCAGAATTTGAGTCTTTAAACTCGTCAGAACCATCATTCCCATAGCACATGCTCTTGTTGGTTTTATTCTTTCCTTTCGACTTAATGCGTCGGCTACTACGTTAGCCTTGCCTGGATGGTACTTTATTTCACAATCATAGTCACTAAGTAGCTCAACCCATCTTTTTTTTTTGAGCGGGAAACCCAGGCACTTCCATTAAAAACAAGAAAAGGTTACAAAAGCATATTCTTGGCCTCATGTTGAGCATTTTTTGTTCAAGGATGTGCTGGAGGCTTTTGTGATCAGTGAAAATGGTGCACTTAGTGTCGTATAGATAGTGTCTCCAGATTTTGAGTGCGAACCCACCGCCCCTAACTCCAAATCAAGAGTGGTGTAATTCTTCTTGTAAATCTTTAGTTGTCTAGATGCGTATGCAATAACTTTGTCTTTTTGCATCAGTACGCATCCCATTCCTTGATGTGACGCATCACAGTAGACTACAAAGTTATCCACTCCCTCTGATAATGCCAAAATCGGTGCGTTGCATAACTTGTGTTTGAGTGTCTGAAATGCTTCCTCTTGTTTCTCTCCCCAAATAAACTTCTTATCCTTTTGGGTTAGCATTGTTAGTGGTTGTGCGATTCTGAAGAAATTCTCGATGAATCGTCTGTAATAGCCTGCTAATCCAAGAAATTGACGGATCTCGGTTGGTGTCTTCAGGGCTTCCCATTTCATAATGGCCTCGATTTTTACTGGGTCAACATGAATTCCCTTTTCATTTACTACATGGCCAAAAAAATGTACTTCTCGAATACAAAATTCGCATTTGGAGAACTTGGCGTACAAATTTTCGTTCTTGAGCAATTCTAGTATCAACCTTAAATGTTGTTCATGCTCCTTCTTGTCCCGAGAATAAATAAGTATATCATCTACAAACACGATCACGAATTTGTCTAGGTATGGTCGACATACTCTATTCATCAAATCCATGAAGACTGCCGGTGCGTTTGTTAGCCCGAAGGGCATAACTAGGAACTCGTAATGACCGTGACGAGTCCTAAACGTTGTTTTGGGAATATCCTCTTCTCGGACTCTCATTTGGTGAAATCTAGACCTAAGATCGATCTTCGAGAAGTATGTAGCACCTTGAAGTTGGTCGAATAAGTCCTCGATTCGAGGAAGAGGGTACCGGTTCTTGATTGTCAACTTGTTGAGTTCCCTGTAATCAATGCACATTCGAAAAGATTCATCCTTCTTTTTGAAAAATAAAACTGGAGCTCCCCAAGGTGAAGAATTGGGTCAGATAAATCCTTTGTCGAGTAATTCCTGAAGTTGTTCCGAAAGCTCTTGCATCTCTGATGGTGCTAATCGATATGGTGCTTTCGCCACTGGCGCGGCTCCAGGAATTAATTCTATGTGAAACTCCACTTGTCTTGGTGGGGGTACTCCAGGCAATTCGTCCGGGAATACTTCAGGAAAATTCCGAACTATAGGAATATCTTGAATGCGTTTTTCTTCAGCCTTCTTATCCTTGATGTGAGCTAGAAAAGCAATACAATTCTTTCTCAAATACTTTCGCATCTTCATACACGTCACTACTTTAATACCCCTCCTGGGCTTCTCTCCGTGTACTTCGAGTTTTTCTCCTTCGGGTAGTGGTATTCGGATGATTTTCTTAGCAGCAAATTTCAGCTTGGTTTTTAGACAACCAATCCATACCCACGATTATGTCAAAACTTCCTAACTTAATCGAGATTAGATCTATACTGAAGTCTCTATTAGCCAAGTTTAAGGTGCAGTTCATTATTACGTCATTGACCCTACTTTCCTGTCCGTTGGCATATTCAATGACATATACTTCTTTCAACTTTTGAGGTCTTAGATTTATCTTTAGTCTAAAATCTAACGACACATAACTCCTATCTGCTCAAAAATCAAATAATACAGATGCGTGATGGTTGTTCAGAAGAAACATACCTATGACTACATCTGGATTTTTCCTTGCCTCTTCAGCTCCAATCTCGAACACTCAACCTCTTGCCTGACCTCCTTGATTTCCTTGATTGGCTGGTCATACTTGATTAGTGTTCGGTCTTTGATTGCATTTTGGACAGGCGTTCCGGAAGTGATATGGACTTCCACACTCAAAACATGTCCGTCTTCCTATACTCTTACAATCCTTGGTGAAATGACCTCCTCTATTGCATTTCTGACAAATAATGCATCTTCCAACATGCTGTTTGTTGCTTTTATCGCACATAGGGTATGCTCTTTTCTCTTTCTCTGTTGGTTGAGTCTGAATCTCATAGTTCCCTGTCATCTTCAGATTTTTACCCGTTCTTCCTCCAGATTGCCTTCTTGTGAGTTGCTCCATCTTTCTCTTACCTTGAACTTTGTTTTTAGCAAACATTCCCGAACGATTAGCACTATTGGTGAGTCTGGTTGCCGAACTCACTGCTTTATGAAGGATTTTTAGGTTTGCCGAAGGAACGTCCGTGCGTATTTTAGGAGATAAACCCCAGACATACATGTCGACTCGAGTTTCCTCAGGCGTCACCAAATGTGGTACCATCTTTGCCAGTTCATGGAAACAAGCAGAGTAAGAATCTATGTCATTTCCTTTCATTTCATGATTCCATAGCTCCGCTTCCAACTTCTGGATTTCGCTCCTCGGTAGTATTCCTCTTTGAGCATCTTTTTGAATTCCTCCCAAGTAAGACTGTTGGCTGCTTCTCGGCCTTGGGTTTTCACTTGGGTGTTCCACTAGGTCAATGCTCGTCCTTGTAGCAGCCAGGCGGCAAACTGCACTTTATTTCCTTTAGTGCACTTGCTGATGTGGAGAACGGACTCCATATTCTCAATCAATGTCAGTAATCCAACAGCTCCTTTAGTTCCATGGAATTCCTTCTGGTTGTTGGTCCTAAAAGCTTTGTATGTGCATTCCCTATCTCCACTTTTTCCAGATCCTCAGTTGTTTCCCGTATTAGCATTTAGACCCGCTGCCACTTGACTAACGATGTTCGGAAGTGCCGCGATGAGTTTCTCAGAAACAAGCACGCGATCTCGGGGTTTTCTCGCCTCGAAGGCATTGTCTTTAGGCATAAGTTCATATTGAGGTTGGGTCATCTTACTATTACTATTTTTGCGCTAAGTCTACTTAACTGAGTTATGCATATAAAACACTCGCTTCATAAAATCCTAGGTTTAAAATCACATCACTTCAATATCCAGCAAAAATAATTCCCAACAGACAGCAAGTATCTTAGAGTTCTAAATAGTGGGCTACATGCCACCAAAATAAGTTTCCAAGTTTAACCAACAAAGTAGTCAAAAAGTTCTCTCCTAGGGTGACTATTCACATAGACTGAGGAGTCAGTAGAGTACTTAGCAGGGGTGGATGAGTGAGACATATTGAACTACGATAGTTACACATTTAATAAATGTCAAAAACAGATTGTAATACTTATGTGAACTCATATAAAATCATATTTTCCAATTTGAATTAAGAAGTTTTCCGATCTAAGCTGACTTTTAGTATAACTAGTCCAAGTCCCTTCTTGTTCATACCATATTTAGACATAGGTGATTAGGCTTTGCCTAATTATGATATGTTAGAACGATGCCTATTCTAGTTATACTAGTAGTAGGTTTTTAAATTTTTAAATTCATCTAAAAAAATGAAATTTTGGTTATAGTGCATGGTTTTTGTAGAAAACCGGTGTTCTCTATAACCTAAGGCTCTGATACCATTTGTAACACCCCGCCTTACCACGACACAATATTGTCCGCTTTGGCCTAAGCCACACGGATTTGTTTCTGGCGACCTGGCGAGGACTTCCCAGGGGGTCACCCATCCTGGTACTACTCCCACCCAAGCACGCTTAATCACAGAGTTCCAAGAACCTGCCTTGCGTGTGGCCCCAAAACGCGTTGTTTTTAGCAAGGCCAAGGTTAACTTATGAACCCAACATCACTCCTGTCCACGACCGATATGGGATCTGCCTAAGGTGTTACAAACACCCCCCCCTTAGGGACTTATCGTCCTCGATGATATTTGTGGATAGCGCTATTTGGTTGACATACCCACCTAACTGGCAAGTAGGGGTGCACTTTATCAATTAAGAATGCTCTACACATGTGGACTTTAGGTCCACCACTGAGGTAGTTCGTGGGGTGTAGAATGTCGAGTAGGCTTAGTAGTGGTTCAATATTTATATATCATGTGTAATGGTAAATTTGTATTTTTGCTCATGAAATATTAAAACATTAAAGTTGATGCGAACTTCTGCTTCGCTATTTCTATACCTTGCATATAAAATGTTTTGTGCATATGAAAAACCTGTGAGTATTCACGGCCCCTCTTTTTAAATGTTTATACGTTTTGGGGTGTAAAGCATGTTGTTTTAAACGAAATTGAATTGATTTATATTGATTAATGAAAAGCATATAAATCATTATGATGAGCAAATTTATATTACACAAAATGATATGTTGAGTTATGTAAAAGTCCCCGTGGTACACTACTATTTAACTCTAAATGAGCCGATGATATTTGTGAATAGCGCTATTTGGTTGACATACCCACCTAACTGGCAAGTAGGGTGCACTTTATCAATTAAGAATGCTCTACACATGTGGACTTTAGGTCCACCGCTGAGGTAGTTCGTGGGGCGTAGAATGTCGAGTAGGCTTAGTAGTGGCTCAATATTTATATATCATGTGTAATGGTAAATTTGTATTTTTGCTCATAAAATTTTAAAACATTAAAGTTGATGCGAACTTCTGCTTCGCTATTTCTATACCTTGCATATAAAATGTTTTGTGCATATGAAAAACCTGTGAACTCACCAACTCTTTGTAGTTGACACTTTGTTTTAACATGCTTTACAGGAAGATAAGAAGGTAACTGATCAATCTTAGTTTATTTTTGTGGAACACCAATCAAGACATTTTATGTATTCAAATTGATGTAATTTTTTGTAAAAGTGCAAGTAGTCGGGATGTAAATTTTTAAACTTTAAACTTCTACGTTTTAATTATATTTGTGTGGTTGGTGTTTATATTCCTATTGTTGTGAAATCTAGAACTGTCGTACCTCGTGTTTCCGCTTTAGCGGGGTGTGACATCCTTTGACATTCAACAATTCCCCAGAGATCAAAAAGCTCAAGTAGACGCGTTTGCCAACTTGGGATCTGCTTTAGCAAAATCATCCTTCGATGTCGTACCAATGATTCATCTAATAAATCCATCGACGGAAAATGATAAACACGATCAAACGTTAGTCCTGGATGAATCGAACGACTGGACGAAGGAAATCCGAGAATATCTAACGAACGATCGACTCCCGGAAGATAAAATGAAAGCCCGACAAATTTGATTCAAAGCCTCCAAATACGTTATGATCGTCGGAAAGCTTTATCGACGTTCGTCTACGGGTTGAACCTACGATGCCTCGTTCCAAGCGAAACCCAAAAAGTCCTCCAAGAAATGCATGATGGAGAATGTTGAAACCATTCAGGAGGACGAAGTCTAGCAAACAGAGTTTCACGACAAGGCTATTATTGGCCTACCCTACGACAAGATGCCATAGCGCACGTGCAAAAATGTGATGCATGCCAGCAAGACTCATGTATGATTCATCAACCCTCTGAATTTTTACATTCGTCGCTAGTCCCGTGGCCTTTCATGCGATGGGGCATGGATATGGTCGGAAAATTACCGCCAGCACCAGGAGGAAAAGGTATATCTGCTAGTTCTTACAGATTATTTTTCAAAATGGATAGAAGCCGCGCCTTTTCTCAGATACGAGATAAGGAGGTAATATCTTTTATCTGGACTAACATTATCTGCAGATTTGGCATTCCTTCTGAGATCGTATGTGACAACGGATCTCAATTCATAAGCGACAGGACAAGACGATTCTGTGACGAAGGAAAAATTAAACTTACGACATCTATACCTTGTTATCCCCAATCCAATGGACTTGCGGAATCGAGCAACAAAACGATTATTATTCTGATCAAGAAAAGACTCAAGGCTGCAAAAGGACGTTGGGCAGAAGAAATACCTTCTATCTTATGGGCTAATCGCACGACTCCTCGTACTTCGACTGGACAAACGCCATTTTCATTGGTGTACGGGTGCGAAGCCGTCTTGACAATCGAAACAAACTACCAGTCACTCGACACACCTATATTGATCATAATTTGGTGGATCTTAGTTACAATATAATTTCCCTCGAAGAATTAAGAGATTCTTCTTATATTAGAATGGAATCGCAACAACAGACTGTCGCACGATATTTTAATAAGAACGTCAGAACAAAAATCTTCCAAATAGGAGATTTCGTCTTACGACGTGTCTTCCAAAACATCTAGGATTGAACGCTGGTAAGTTTTCGATCAAATGGGAAGGGCCCTATCGTATATCCGTGGTCATTGAAAAAGAGGCCTATCGCTTACAAACATTAGATGACCGAGATATCCCACGTAGCTGGAATGCGGTACATTTGAAAACATATTTCTTTTAAATTATTTTTCGCAAGTATATCTAGTTTTCTCCCCTGTAACATTACTAACTTGATCGTCGGAGGGTCGTTGGTTCACACCTAAGCGTTCTTTTTATCGCAGGAACGCACAATCTGCAAGAACGCACGATTTGCCTTATGCAGATTAAAGACGTAATCGTCTGAGACTTCGAATTCGATTTCTCGAACATCGATCAAAATATGTCATTTATTCATGAAACGAAAGATTCAAAATTTACATGATATGGATTAATGGCTCAATCGCCAGAAAGTTCCTTTATTTTCTAAGTCTTGATCGACAATGACTTGTGATTAAATTCATATAAGTCATACGTCTGTGTGAGCATTATATCTTAAGTTATTTATTTTTAAAGACAATTAACTGTTTGGGTAAAAATCTCCGAAACCTTCGACCGTTCACCAAAACATATGACGGAAGATGTTTTATGGCTTGTAAGTATTAATTGTGACTCTGTAGTCATCGGTCGAACAAAACTCACGACAGTGTATAGTGACGTACGACGACCGAACAATGATCGCCTATTTGGTCTGCGACCTCGACATCAGGTATATTATTTTAAACTAATGAGCTAACCATTGGTCGACTGTTACGTGTTATACAGGACCATTGGGCAGTTACAATTCATACCATTAAAGACATTCATGAAGGCCATCAATGTCAGACGATAGTTACAAACGACTCCAGCTATAAAATCAATGCTCGAATCAACAAAGAGACCCCCGATTAACAATCACAGTGCTCTAGCATCAAGAAACATACAAAAGCTCTCTAGGTTTCATACCATATTACTACTCTATTTTTTCTTACATTTTTCTCTATAATCGTATGACCATCGTTCTAAAGGACGGCGTCCCTGTTTGACGTCGTTTTTCCATAGTGCAACGACGATACGTCCTATCGTCCGCTGTTTTTTCTCTCGTTAAAAGGTTTTTCTGCGTCACCAAATTTCTTGTCTTTAGTTTTTATTTCCTAAACTGTATTTGTCGTGAGAATATTGTCTGCGATCGATCAGCTCCATAAACTCCTTAAGTTGACTTTTGAAACTGTTAATTTTTGGCATTAACAGTTTGGCGCCCACCGTAGGGCCCGGTCGAAAGAATTCTCCGACAAACGCAGTAGCTACTAACGATTTTCCTTTTTGTTTGTCCTGATGACATATCATGGAGCTAACCCCGAAGAAGCAACACTTTAGGGCAGAGCTACATGCCGCGCAACAGCGAATTCAGCAGTTCGAGTCACAGAGGTTTCTTTACGGGAACTCCAATCCGGTACCTCGACCACCTCCCGGTCCGATACTGCCAGTACGCTAAGTCACCATTCCAGTACGCTAACTCACCATTCCGGTCCGATACTACCGGGAATGCAACTCAACAACCTTCAGTCCAGTACGCTAACTCACCATTCCAGTATCAGCAACCTGGATCGTGGGCACAACATAATGGCCAATATCAAAATCCAAACAATAAAAACCCCAGTTATACGATGCTGAATCCATCCTCCACTAACACATCGGACCCCGGTGTCGAGCGCTAGAGCACGTTTAGCATATACATGTCGTGGAACCTGTCGTGGAACCTGTCGCACGATGCATAAAGTTTCTGGAGGAACAAAGCGAGAAAGTATTGGCCTTATTGACCAAGCTACCTGGAGCAGCCGTACCTGTCGATGTTGAACCTCCTACCAGATTTCAGACATCACCATTCTCCATTCTCCGATGTAATCGCTATGATCGACGTTCCCAAGAAGTATAACATTCCTGCGTTCACCCTGAAATATTTGAGACTGACGAATCCTAACGAACATGTTGCCCAGTATAAGCAAATGATGTGGACCGTGTCGATACCTGTACCGTATGAAGAAGTCTCCATGTTTTAAAGCTTTGGATCGATACTCACCGGAGCTGGCCTGCAATGGCTAATAAACCTGAAACCGAAGTCAATAAACTCTTTTGCAGATCTTGCCAATCAGTTCTTCCAGCAATTCGTCTGCAGTCGCAAAATGGAAAAACAGATGGTTGATTTATATTATATTATATTATTCAAATGTCTGGTGAATCTATTCGCAATTATTTTAACCGTTTTAATTTTGAAATGATAAGTATACGAAATTGTGACATTCGGACAGCGATCGAAGCATACAAAAGAAGGTTGGATAGTACGTCAGATTTGTATTTTGATCTCACCAAATACCCTGCAGAAACATTTGAACACGTACGAGCACGAACATTAGCCTACATAGGGGTCGAAGACGACGCCTCATTTCGACGAAAGCATTCTAACAGAAACGTCCTTTAGGCGTTAAGAAGTCGGACTTCAAAATCGGTCGACGCCCAAGTCAGACCCACCAAAGCAGATATCGAACGTTCGGTTCGACAAAAAGAAGGAGACGCTATCCTCCCGCTACACCCAACATCCTAAGATTTCATCTTATGAGTTCAAAGTGACGATCGGTGATGTAATCAAAGCTTTGAAAAAAGTCCCAACAACCGTACGATGGCCAAAGAAAAATGATAGACCCGATGAGAAAATAGATACAAAAAAATGGTGCGATTTCCATGATAATCATGGTCACATGATAGACGACTGTGTCGCACTAAGAAAAGAAGTCACGTGGGTCATATCGAAGGGACATCTTCAAGATCTTTAGTCTAAGGACAACTCATGTATTATCCCTAAACCCTCGTCGCCGAACACTACTTAAACTGTGAATTGCATTACAGGTGGATCGGACGTCTGTGGACTTAGATATTTTGCGGCAAAGAGACACGCCGCACAACGGATGGAAAATCCTGCAGCTCCTCGGGCACACAGACCAAAATCAAGTGGCGACATGGAAAACATGCCGATCACGTTCGACGATCACGATCTGGAGAATCTGTATCCTAAACATCACGATGGTCTTATAGTCCAGCTGACGATCAAGAACTGTTCTACAAAGATTGTACTTATCGACGGAGGCAGTTCAACGAACATAATTTTTCTCGGCACTTTGAGAGCAATGGGAATAAATGAGACTGAGCTCATAGGACGCTCGACGATCTTAGTGGGCTTCAATAGAGATGCGACTCATACCGTCCGAAAATCGTCCTTCCTATTTACGCAAAGGGAATCAATAAATCGACTAAGTTCAGCGTCGTCGATTGTTCTTCTACATACAACGTTATCCTCGGAAGACCATGGATCCATGAAATGAAAGCTGTCCCCTCGATGTATCATCAGGTACTTAAATTTTAGACGCCGTGGGGGGTTCAAGAAATAAAAATCAAACAAAAAGTAGCACGCGAATACTACAAGACAGGAATGATGCCCCGAAAAGAGCACGTCTAGCAATTACGGAGCCAGTAAAATTCGGTTGACGACCTACAATTGCAAGAGGTCGCGCTCGATCCGAATTATCCTGATCGCAAGGTTTATGCAGGGATATCGCTCAATGCGGTCATCAAGCAAGAACTAGTCTAATTCTTCCGACAGAACGCTGATTACTTCGCCCGGTCGCATGAAGACATGGTTGAAATCGATCCAGAGATCATGTCACATCAGCTGTCTATCGATCCGTCGTGTAAACCAGTGAAACAGAAACGTCACAAGTATCATGGTTGTCCAAGAAAAGATGGAATGGGTGGTCTCGGAACAAGCAGATAACCTTGAAAGAGACTCTCACTCTTTTGGTGTATACTCTGACGGTTTTGGAGTAGACTCTCACTTTGATAAAGTAGATTCCCGCTCTTTGGAAGAAACTCTCGTTCTTTAGAGTTTCTGGCTGACTTTGTTGCGGATTTCAGTCCCAAGCTGGAAAAATAGGCAATCAAAGAAACACTTGTTGTGGCGATCCAAGATGAGCGACCATGGGTATTACATGTCGACGGATCCTCTAACATACGAGGATCAGGAATAGGCGTCGTCTTGCAATTGCCACAGGGGGGCACAACGGTCTACTCCATATCCTGTGATTTCAAAGCTACCAACAACGAGACGAAGTACGAAGCATTGATAGTAGACATGGATATAGCATACGATCTGGGGACAGAAAATTTGCAAGTCAGAAGCGATTCATTGCTTGTCGTCAATCAAATGAACAGGGAATTCGCAACAATAGATTTAAAAATGGTGATATATTGGCAGATTGTCAGAGGTCGGATGAAAAAACTCAAAAACTTATGACATCCATACCTCGATATCCTCGGTTATAATATGAATGCACTCGAACAATTAAGATATTCAACTTATATTCGAATGGCATCACAACGGCAGTCTGTCAAACGACACTTCAACAACAATGTCTAGACGAAAGTCTTTCAAATAGGAGATCATGTCTTGCGACGTGTCTTCCGAAACACCCAGGAGCGTAACGCAGGTAAGTTATCAGTCAAGTGGGAAGGACCTTATCGAACAACTAGAGTCGTCGGAAAAGGCGCCTATCAATTACAAATCTTAGACGATCGAGATGTCCCACGTAGCTGGAATGCGGTACATTTGAAAAAGTATTTCTTTTACTTATTTTATTTATGCTTTTTCCTGAGATATTACTAACTTGAGCGTCGGAAGGTCGTTCGTCTAACAAACGACCACCCCTAACGTTATCCTTGACGCAGGAACGCATGATCACAAGAACGCACAATTTACCTTATTAAAACACTTGAATCGTATGGGACTTCAAATTCGGTTTCCTAACTCTCGATCAAAGGAGATAGTTTATTGATAAAATGAGTGATCTTAAGTTTATGGATTTAGGGCTTCATCACCGGAAAAGTTCATTTTCTAAATCTTAGTTGATAATGACTTATGGTTAAGTTCATACCAGTCATACGTCTGCGTTGTTATTAAAGTTATTTGTTTAAACAGATGCTATACGATCTGACAAAACATTCGATAAGAGGCGATTGAAAAACAAACGATGCATTTAAGTAAGGGCGTTAAAAAAAGGCACAACTGTGATAAGTCGCCCTAAAGAAAAGACCTAAAAACTAGAAAGAAAAGAAGAGAAGTAAGGCACGAGGGGGCAGGAACGCTTTCCTTCTCATCGTCGGAATCCAAATCCGCGTCACTGCCACCGACAACGGAAAGGAATTGATCAACGATCAATTGGGCGTCCTTCAAACGATCCTGCCCTCTGACTTGGCGACGAGCGATTGCTGCCTTGACCTTAACACAACCGAATGAGTTGAGCGCCTCCAGTTGTTCATTAAGATCGGCGATCTTCCCATGGGCCTCGCCCAGCTGGGTCCGCAGATCCTCGACTTCCTTGTTAGAAGCCTCCCTGGCCCTCACCACTTCGGCTTCCAAAGCCGCCACTCGATCTAAGGCTTCCTTTAGGCGACCCCTGAGTTCGATACTCAAGTTCTTTTCATGATCGTGATCATCACGAGCATCATCCAAAAGAACGCTAAGTTCGTTCGCGCTAGTCGTCGCCGCTGCCTCTTTGGCCTGAGCAGCATCCTTGCGCTCCAGCGCCTTTTTCTCGGCTGCCAAACCCATTTTTACGACCCGTGTTGGAACCCAAATCCCTTTCTATTATGTAATCAACAGATCAAAAATGAAAGTAAGAGCGGAAGCAGTAAGATCTGAGGTTAACAGTATGATTAGCAAGAACAAAAATAGGAAGAACAATCGTAATTGATATTCAATGAATCACAACAGTATGCGCAAAACAATAGTTCTCTATTTCGTATTTTCAATCGATAACCATTACAACCAGTGAAAGAACTAATTATATGAATATAATCAATGAAAGTCAACTATCTAGCCTATTACAATGTGCCACGTAAGCAATGAAGTAACAAACTAAGTAACACACGGATGGTGTGCTTGCCACGTCAACTGAGGTATGTTAGTTGCCTAATTATGTTTCATACTTCACCAAAAGTGAGGTCTAACAATCCCCCCCTAAGTATGAAAACCAGAATGTTGCACATGTAGCTTCACTTGTTCAGCTAAAGGCATGATAGTTGATTGATTGTATCAGAAGGGAGCTGTATGAGAAATGACTTTGTAAATAGCATCGGTAACTTCTCTGAGCTTCATGAGTTTGTCAAGTCTTTTAACAATTTTGTCTCTGATTTCTTCATCTTGATCGTCATTTGTTGCAGAAGCAAAACATTTTGCGATGTAGACAACCTCTGTAGAGTACCTGTGAGCATCTTTGATTCTGAGTGAAACAGGCAGGGAGATTGTTAGACCTCACTTTTGGTGAAGTATGAAACATAATTAGGCAACTAACATACCTCAGTTGACGTGGCAAGCACAACATCAGTGTGTTACTTAGTTTGTTACTTCATTGCTTACGTGGCACATTGTAATAGGCTAGATAGTTGACCTTCATTGATTGTATTCATATAAATAGTTCTTTCACTGGTTGTAATGGTTATCGATTGAAAATACGAAATAGAGAACTATTATTTCGCGCATACTGTTGTGATTCATTGAATATCAATTACGATTGTTCTTCCTATATTTGTTCTTGCTAATCATACTGTTAATCTCAGATCTTACTGCTTCCGCTCTTACTTTCATTTTTGATCTGCTGATTACATAATAGAAAGGAATCTGGGTTCCAACAATTGGTATCAGAGCCTGATAATCAACCTATTGATTATTATATCTCTTCCATTTGGAGAAATCTTTTTTCTATTGGAAAATATTTTTCAATTTTAAACATCTTTTCTTCACTCGGCCCTGTTTTGCGAGATTTTGTAAAATTCATTACAATTTTTTCTAAATCTGTGGTAATTCCTGCTTAAAATCGAGTTTAGTAAGTACTTTGTCTCATTTCAATCTTTTTGAAATTAATTTGATTCAAATTTCGACAAATCTTCAATCATTTTCAAAATCTCTATTTCTGACAATATGGCGAATTCAAATCTGAATGATGTATACACATCTGGTTCTCTGACTAAACCTCCCACTCTAATACGTGATGAATATCCTCAATGGAAAATTCGAATGATCAACTTTTTTGAAGGATTAGATGTTGATCTATATCCTATTGTTCAAAATGGTCCATTCGTTCCAATGACAACTATGCCAAGGGTACCTGCTACAGCAATGTCTGATGAAGTTCTTGCTAGGAGTATTCCAAAGTCAAGGGATAATTGGACAGATCCAGAGAAAGATAAGGTTGAATTGTCCAAAAAAGCTAAAAGTCTGTTAATCATGGCTATTCCAAATGATATATTTCAATCTCTGGATTCCTATGATTGTGCCAAGGAACTATGGGATCAATTAGAAAACATACTGGAAGGTGGGGCGAAGATGAAGAAAAATAGAAGAGCCCAAGCTCTAAATGAATGAATACAACAGTTTCCAAGCCATCCCTGAAGAATCTCTGGAACAGACTTTTCATAGATTTAATACTTTGATAAATCTATGTAAAAGGTGTGACATCATTAGATCCAGAGAAGACAATAATGTCTTATTTCTCAAAAGACTAAATCTTGAATGGCCAAATCTCTCTATGTCTATACAAGCAAATCAGGATCTGGAACAATGGTCTCTTCATGATATCTTTGGAACTCTTCAAGCCCACGAAAAAATCTTAGAAGATGATTCTGACTCTGATGAAGATATCAAAGCTTTTGCTGATTCATTGGCACTCATTACCAAACAGTTTACTAAAAGGTTTGGTAATAGAAATATTCAGGGAAGCAAAAAGTTTGATCGCACTGTTCCCAATTATGCTCCTCGACAAGAGATCCAGAAATCTGAAAAAACGGAGACAGAGAAGAAGGATGAAGAATTGAAAAGAAAGAAGGATGTGTGCTACAGATGTGGCAAGCCAGGACACTACTCAAAGAACTGCAGAGGACCTCTGAACAAAGATAATCTGTACTACAAAAATAAATTCAAGTACAATGTTGATGAACGAGCTCACTTTGCAGAAAAAGAAAATTGGCTGGGAGATGAGTCAAGCGGTGATGAAGCTATGTTCTGCGGAATGGCTAGCACAAATGAATCAGAAGATCAACCTTCTGAAACACCTGTAAGTACCCACTCTGACACATCTGAGCTTGAAAACACCATTTTTGAAATATCAAAGAATTTTGAAGAACTCAAGCAGAAGCTCACAATTGAAAAAAAATTAAGGAAACAGACTGAAAAAACTCTCTCTGAAACACAAAGAGAGAGAGAATTATAAAAGAGAAATGAATCTTCTAACTGAAGAAAAACTGGAACTTAATGTTGAAAATGAGAGGATTTCCAAAAATCTAAAAGACACAGAAGTTAAGTTTAAAGAAGAGATGTTGAGATTAAACAAACATCTAGAAAATAAAGAAAAGGAGATTAGTGCCAAAGAAAGTGACAGATTAAATTTTGTTGCACTAAAAAACTATTCCCAGAAGGAAAGAGAGTTTTTACATATTGAACTACAAAAGACAAAGCTACAGATTAAAACATATAAGATGCTCAAAAAGTTCATGACAAAATCAATACACAAGTAGGAAGATCTGGACTTGGATTCGAGGATTTGGATCCCTACACATGTGAAAAACGATCAACTCTGAATTCTGTCTTCTGTCCAGGAATGACACAAAAGCCTATGTTTCCAAGTTTATATGAATTATCAATTTTCAAAAGATCAAAACTTTAAAATAGTTGTCGACAACGAAAACTCAAATTCAAAAACATCGAATACTTTTCTAGAAAAACAAACATTGATCTAAACAAAATTCAAAAAAAGGACGCTATTTTTAAATTTGGCTCAAATGTTCATATAACTTTGAATCCAAAGGCGGATGTCTTTATCCCTTTACTGGCAGAAGAGGAGCTGCGTCTAAGCTTTGAAAAAGATGTTTTATCCACTTTGAATGAATGCTTCGAGTTGGAAAATATTCAAAATTTCTCCTCAGAAAACAAACCAGAGATAGTTCCATGTTCTTTTGTATTCTTAAATCCTTCTGATTCTCAAGACAGTTTCGAAACTATTACATATCCTTGGGAAAACGATGATCAAAATGATGATTTCTTTAATTCAGAAAAATATTTTTCAAATCTAGAAAATCATTTTCCTTCAGAATACAAAAAGACACCAGAAGTATCTAAGGATAAGGAAGCTCCTTTCTTATTTACTAATGAATCTCTGGAAATCAGAGCCTCTAGTCTGAACATTGAAAAACATCCAAGTGGAATACCAGATTTCTCTGTTCCTCCAACAGGAGAGCGAAAACCTGTATTCATTCATCCTGATTTTATAGGAATGTGTCTTAAAGCCAAAACTTGTCTTGAACTTGAGAAGGAAGAAAATCTGAAAAAGAAGTGTTCTGTTCAGTCAAAGTTATCTCAACCATGTTATCTAAAGTTTACTTCTGCTCAGAAAGAAAAATGGAAATCTAATCTTTCTACTTCTGTTTCAGTAAATCAAAAAACTCTAGAGAAGGTCTATCAGAGGAAGCCTCAACAGAAGAAAACTTATGATTCTAAGCATAAGTCTAGCCTAGCTAAGAAGTTCAATAGAACTACTGATACTATTATAGACAAGAATAAGAAGAATTGTAATTATCATTATCCTAATGAAAATTCAATGAAATCTTTTATGTCTCAGAATTCTGAATGTTTTTCTCTGTTTTTAAAACTAAAGGAATTTTTTTCGAGGTCCTCGGGTCGTTCTAATACTGAATTCTCATTTAAAGCTAAACCAAAGAAAATCCATAATATTGCAAACAATAAGATTGGATCTTTAAATTCTGCAATATCAAGTCAAGGACAAATTAAAAAGAGTGAAAAGATTAAAACTAACATTAAAGGATCCATAATGAGATGGGTACCTAAAAAACTCTGACTGTGATTGCAGAAGCAGCGTGTGCATATCTGGTATCTTGACTCTGGATGCTCGAGGCAAATGACTGGATCGAAAAACTTACTCTTCCAATTCAAAGACAAATGTGGTGGTGCTGTAACGTTTGGAGATAATGGTAAGGGTCAAATAAAAGGCTACGGTACTCTACAAGAAGGTAACATTACCTTATCAAAAGTAGCTCATGTTTCTGGACTGAAACATAATTTACTAAGTGTAAGTTAGCTTTGTGATTCTAAATTACTTGTTGTATTTGATGAAAAACATTGTTACTTATTTTATAAGGCAGGAGAAGAACTCTGGAGAGCAGACAGAAAAGTTAATTTGTATATGATGAATTTCACATTAAAGGACGGTAAAGAAACTCTCTGTCTTATTTCCAAAAATAGTGAAATTGCATGGGTATGGCATCACAAAATGTCTCACTTAAATTTTGATAATCTTGAGATGCTTGTTAAACACAAATTGGTGACTGGTCTTCCAGAAGTCCAATTTCAAAAAGATCACCTCTAGCTTGCATGTGAAATGGGTAAAATAAAACGAGCATCTCATAAAACAAAAAGTGATCATTCTTGTACAAGACCACTGCAATTATTACATGTTGATCTCTGTGGCCCTATTGCGACACAAAGCCTTTCTGGCAAAAAGTATATACTGGTACTCATTGATAAATTTTCCAGGTATACATGGCTTGCATTTGTAAGACAAAAAACTGAGGTACCCATTGTATTGCAAAATATGATGACCAGAATTCAAGTTCTCTTAAATGAAAAGATTCAGCAGCTAAGGAGTGACAACGGTACTGAATTCAAGAATGCCAAACTTGAAGCATACCTTGTTGATAATGGAATTACACAACACTTCTCTGTTGTACGAACACCTCAGCAAAATGGAGTTGTAGAGCGGCGAAACAGAACCTTGGTTGAAGCTGCCAGAACAATGCTCACTGCCTCTGGACTACCCATCCACTTCTGGGCTGAAGCTATTGCCACTGCCTGTTTCACTCAGAATCGATCAATAATTGTCAAGAGGCATCTCAAAACCTCTTATGAGCTTATTAACAAAAGAAAACCCTGTGATAAATTCTTTCATATCTTTGGATGCAGGTGTTTTATATTAAATGACAGAGAAAAACTTGGCAAGTTTAGCAAGAAATCAGACGAAGCTAAATTCTTAGGATATTCGTTAAATTCAAGAGCTTTTCGAGTTTTTAATTTACGTACTAAGACTATTATGGAGAGCATTAACATCGATTTTGATGATCAAACTCATTTAACTTCTGAGTATTCAACTTCTGAACTTAAACTTAACACCGTAGCCGCTGAATATCTTTCAGGAACCAGAGAATCTGAAATCGATGCTATTTTTCAAGATTTTATGGGCGAAGAGATATTCCCAGAACCAAATTCCATCTCTCAATCTCCGAGTATTTTAGAAGTTATTCAAACTTCTGGCATTTCACTTTCTGGTCCTGAATCGCCTGCTGAGAGCACTACAGAACCTTCTGTCCTTCCTGATTTCACAAGTAATCTCCAGAAGCTACTTATATGCCTTCTGTTTCTAACCCTCTTCCAGCAGATATTTCATCCTCTGAAACAGGAGTACATGCTCAACCAGTAACTCAATCTCGGATGACTAAATGGACCAAGTCCCACGCTCCAGATCTCATCATTGGGAATCCCTCTGAAGGTGTTAAAACAAGATCTGCTACTGCAAATGAAGCATTCTTTGTAAATTTTCTTAGCATGATCGAACCAAAACATGTTCATGATGCTTTACAAGAATCTAGTTGGGTATCCGCTATGCAAGAAGAATTGCTACAATTTTAAAGAAACAAAGTCTGGAATCTTGTTCCTCTGCCAAAGAACAAAGTTGCTATAGGAACTAAATTGGTTTTCAGAAACAAGAAAGATGAAGATGGCATCGTGATCAAAAATAAAGCTCGACTGGTTGCTAAGGGGTATTGTCAAGAAGAAAGGGTTGATTACGATGAAACATTTGCCCCTGTAGCAAGACTTGAGGCAATACGACTATTTCTGGCTTTCTCTGCATACAAAAACTTTAAAGTCTATCAAATGGATGTTAAATGTGCATTTCTAAATGGATATCTAAAAGAAGAAGTGTATGTTGAACAACCTGCTGGATTTAAAGATGCATTTCTAAATGGATATCTAAAAAGAAGAAGTGTATGTTAAATGTGCATTTCTAAATGGATATCTAAAAATCCAGAATATGTCTATCTTCTCGATAAAGCTTTATATGGTCTAAAACAAGCACCCAGAGCATGGTACGAACGTATATCTACGTTTCTGATCAGTAAAGGCTATGAGAAAGGTAAAATCGATACAACTCTATTCATCAAAAGAGGCAAAGGTATGTTAACTGTAGTTCAAATTTGTGTGGATGATATAATCTTTGGATCTACTCATCAATCAGAAGTTGATATGTTTTCTAAACTAATGGAACAAGAATTTGAAATGAGTATGATGGGAGAACTAATGTTCTTTCTAGGACTCCAGGTTAAACAAAGTGCCTCTGGCATTTTCATAAATCAAGCTAAGTATGTCTCTGATATGCTTAAGAAATTTCATCTTCAAAATTCCTCTATCATGAAAACTCCTATCTCCACTAGCTCGAAACTAGGTCCTGATCCTTCTGGGAACTCAGTAGATGTTACGAGTTATAGAGGTATGATCGGATCACTTCTGTACTTGACAGCTAGTCGACCAGATATTATGTTTGCCACTTGCCTCTGTGCTCGCTATCAAGCAAATCCCAAAGAATCTCATTTGGTTACTGTTAAAAGAATTTTTCGATATCTCAAGGGATCTCCATCACTTGGTCTCTAGTATCCGAAAAATTCTGAATTCGATTTAATGGCATATACGGATTCTGATCATGCAGGTTGCAAATTAGATCGCAAAAGTACCTCTGGCATCTGTCAACTTCTGGGTACCAGACTTACAAGTTGGACTTCTAAGAAGCAGGTCTGTGTGTCAACATCCACAGCAGAAGCTGAGTATGTTGTTGCTGCCAGTTGCTGTTCAAAAGTTATCTGGATGAAAACTCAGCTCAGGGACTATGGCCTCATATATGACAAAATTCCAATTCTATGTGACTTAGAAAGTGCCATTGTCATTACTGAAAATCCAGTTCAACACTCCAAAACAAAGCACATTGATGTCAGGTATCATTTCATCAAAGATCATGTAGAGAAAGGCACAATTGAGATGTATTTTGTCCCTACTGATTTTCAGCTTGCTGATATCTTCACGAAAGCTTTGGATGAAACTCGTTTTAATTTCCTCATTAGAAAATTAGGCATGATTAATATGTAATTTTACTCAATTCTTTGTTTCTCTTAGAAGTTTGTCAAAATTGTTTATTTTTCATCTCCATTTTTGTTTGGTCTAACTCAGAATCAGCCAGAAGTCTCTAGTTGTTTCTGCAGATTCCTCAAAGGCCCACAGAAGGCTCTAGACATATCTGTATCAATTTTTTACCTTGTTGGATCCAAGTGTTCACAGAATAGGTCCAACTTTGTATTGTTTGAGGGGGAGCAATGAGCAATCTTCAAGGGGAGCAATTTGTATTGTTTGAGGGGGAGCACGTCTTACAAACTTGAGGGGGAGCAAATCTTACAAGCTCAAGGGGGAGCTTATCAAGCCTAACTTCTGTTAGTTCTCTTCTTAACCTCTCTTTACTTAACAATTTTCTTTGAATTTGCTTCTTCTGACTAACTCTTGCCGTCAAGGTTACAAAGACATTTCAGATTCAACTTAAATTCTTCTGAAAAGATGTTATTGACATGGCCAAAAATCTTTAAGATATTCTTTATCTCTGTATTTATTTTAAAAAAAATTTCTTTAATACGCCTGTTTTAATTAACTTTTGCCTTCAAGATTACTTAAAATTTTCTTATTATTGTTTCATTTTTTATAAAAAATACTTGGTTTCGAATATTAAACTTTCATTTGGTACAAACCGATTTCTATCCAAATGTCTGATTTTTTAAATACAATTTTAATTGGAATTAAATTACTCTAAAATCTTTTTTTAATTAACAGATTATCTGTCTTAAAAATTGATTTTATTTTAATTAATGTGCTTTTTTAATTTTCCTTTTGAGGGAACACTTAATCGTCGATTGGGCGCCAAAACCTTTCACCTGTCAGTTCTACTTTACACGTGTCACTCATCGTGCTCTTTCATGTTGACACGCATGCGCAGTCCTCTAACCCGAACCGTTTTATTTTGGTTATCCCCAAATTAAAACCCTTCCCATTCAAAAATCACTCAAGTGCTCTTTCTCTCTCATATATAACCCTCGATTTCGAACCTTCATACTACTGTTTGTTCTCTTTATTCTCAAGTTTCCTCATATTTCTCAATTGGCGTTTGCAAATCCACAAGCTTTCTTTATCGATGGCGTCTCCACAACTCGAAGATGGGACTTTGGTTGCTTCCACAGCTGACAGTGCTCATGTTCTCTAGCTACCATTGAAGTCAAACAATGTTCAGGTTCTACTTGATCCTAATACTTATCTCTCCGAGTTCCGCATCATGATTGAATTTCTGCAAAACCACTCACTAAACCGAGCCTTAACTCTGACAAACCCAAATGTCCCTGAAGTTTATGTTCAAGAGGTATGGCAAACAATGTTTATCCAGGATAAATTCACCCTAATTGGAGTTTTTAGGCACCCTCATGAATCTGAATCTGCAGTCCAAATACCTATCACCCGCAAGAAAATTGCTAAATATTTCCATCTTCCTCAATCATTCATTGAAACTGAAGGCCAAACCATCCCTAACCCTGCCCTTGAACCCAATCCCACTCCTGTAGCTCTGTTGGACTTTATTCATTTTTTGGGCTACAATGAACATATCCATCGGCTATCCGAGTTCAAAAGAAAGCAGTTACACCCGATGTGGAACGTCCTTGTTTCGATACTAAACAAAAGTCTTACTTGCATGATTGGGTCTCTCGATCAAGCCAGTAAGAACATTCTCACCATTATGTATGGGATGTTCTTCAACAAACCTCTGGATTATGCCAGTCTCCTCTTCCTAGAAATGAAAGCTGCAGTTCAGAACAAGTCCTCTCTGCAAAGCCAAGGGAAACCACTACCTGCACTGATGTTCCCAAGGTTTCTTTCCCTCTTCACCTTCCCAGCGATTGGTGCTCTGAAAGCTCCTCTGGTTCAACCCTTCTGTAAAATCGCCTCGATGAGCTCTCACAAGCCCACCATCGACGTCAACGGTTATCCTGCTGCCAGAGAACTTTCCAACCTCTCCTATTCTCATTTCTTATAGACTCTCTATGGTATTCTCAGAACAGAGAGTACCTACCCCAGAGCAGGTAGAGCCTAGAATAGAAAGTGAGGGGTCAAGTGAGGCTGAGTCTGAAAAGAATTCGAGTGCAAATCAGAGAGCTTCTACCCATCCCGACCTCTTAATACAAGAAGGTACAAAAGAGGTCCATAGAGACACATTTGAGCGATTCTCTCCAAGATCCCCAAGGGTACCCACATCTCCTGAGGTAGTTGTCACCGCATCTACACTCATTGAAAAAGGACAACCCAGTCCAAACCATCCAGAGCCAAACCGATCAGAGGGTATTCTTTGCACCTCTGACTCAAGCACCACAGGGGAATCTACATCATCGTCATCCTCTCAAAAGGGTGATGATGCAAATATAAGAGTTCATTCGCCCCAGAACTCGCCACCACCCTCACAGAACGTTGATGTCTTTGTGACCAACGATGTCATAGGGCAACCAGAGGATACGTCCATGCCCTCTGATAGTTTAAAAGCTGAGGAAATCCCATCAGAGGGGTTACAGCCACAGGATGCACCTCTTACCGGAGTGTTTACACTTCATCAAGGTAAACACATTGTGTTTAGCTCCCCATCCTCTGATGATCGGGATAAAGCTAAACCTTTCAGAACAACCGAAGAGGTGTCTGTAAATAACAGCCCTCAACGACAGGTGGGAAGTCCCTCCACAGTCAACGTCAACACAGGTGTGAAAGAGGGCCTCTCTGAACATGAGAGACAAGGGGTTCCATTCGTTGGAGATGCACTGGTTACCCCTTCTGACTTTGTCACCAATGCAACGTTCAAGGCATTTGGTGATCAAATTCAGAGATCTGTGGAAGATCTAAAATTATCCCTGGTTACCCAACAACAACTTCTCACCGTTATTCAAGTTCAGCAGGCAACAAAAAATCAATCATTAGAGGCAATCAGAGAGCTTCTTTCTGATACTATAGAGGCTCAACAAAACTCTGCTCACTCTTACTTTCAAGCTCTGGACGCCGGCATTAAATCCAATGCAGAGGCCATTTTCAATCTTCCTTCAGAGCTACCTACTCCTGAAGTCACTATCACAACTGAGGAATATGGATCTTTCATTGCTGATATCAACAAAATTATCAAGGTTGTCTTCCCTTCAGAAGATGCATATACTTCTGCTTCCTCTTTGGTCAAAAAGTCGGATATAGCCCAGTTTAAGAAAGCAATGATTGATCGCATTAATTCTCTGACCTCCAAATATGCCTCTAAGACAAATTCTAGCAATGCTAAGATGGATCAGAAGCTTTCCACTTTGGAATCCGCAGTGTCCAAGCTTTCTTCTCTGGTAAGTGCTCTGTCCTCCTCCTTTGAACACAAAAAGAAGGCTAAAGAAGCACGGGTTTGCAAAAAGGCAGAGGTCAAGCGCAAAAGGTCTGAGGATCAGGATCCTGATTCTCAGAAGGGGGAGAACATGGAGAACATCAAGAAAATGAAAGCTGAAATGGGTCAAAAGATGGCCCAAGAAAAAGGTAAAGCATCATCTTCCTCACCCTCTACACCTCCTCCCACAAAGCAAACTCCAATAACTCCCACTCCTCTTGCTACCCACAAGGGTCCTCTGCCCAAGGATCCAGAAATTGCCAAGTTTATTTTGGAGGTAATGGGGAATACAAGAACTCAAATTCATCCATCCAAAGTAAATGCTGCAAGAGCAGAGGCAGCTAACGCAGAAGCCAGAGCACAAGCAAAAAGAGTAGAAGAAGCCAGAGCTAAAACAGCGAGCGCCAAGGCAGCCAGAAAAGAAGAAGAAATTCGATTAAAAACTGAGGCTGAACAAAAGGCTAAATCTGAAGCTAAAAAGCTAAGGAAGAGGCCCTAAAAGCTAAAGCTAAAGCAAAGCATGCCTTGGGTCAGGCCGAAAAGGAAAGAGCAGAAGCTGTGAAGGCAAAAGAAGCTGCTGAAAAAGCACGAGAAAACTTTGAAGAAGCAAAGAGAAAGGAATCAGCAAGATTCAGAGCTGCAAATGAAGAAAAAATGCAGAAGTTGGGGAGACTTGAGCTACCCAACATGGAAATCAAGAATAAGCATCTGTATGCTCCGATAGATCAGAAAATATATCTGATGATGCCAAACTTTTCAAACAAGTATCAGGTTAGTGATGAAGTCAAAGATAAGTTTATAACTCAGAGACTATCAAGAAAAGAGGCATATTCCATAGTCCCAATCAAAACTATCTCCATCAGGCATTCTCAATTCGAACAAACTCCAATTTGGTTTACAATTTATAAAGTGGCCAGAGAAGATAACAAGGCATCATTCTTCTGTGATAATGATCTTCTGTCAATAAATCCTTCTGATTTGCTTACACTGGAGGGATTCATGAAGACTCAGATGAACAGAGGAAGTGAAGATCAAAACAGAACTGCTTACCGTCGTATCATTGAGTGTATGAAGTCGTTCATCAGATATCGAAGGCAAGTAGACTTTCAAGTTGGCTTAAATTACAATGTTGATATCTTGTGTATCGCTGCACCAAATGAAGATCTGGAGGAAATTAATATGCAGAGGATTGGGAAAATAATCACCAAACCAGAAGTTGGAGTTGTATTCAAAAGACCTAACAGAAAAAGCTTCTTCAGAATCAAAGATGCTCACAGGTACTCTACAGAGGTTGTCTACATCGAAAAATGTTTTGCTTCTGCAACAAATGACGATCAAGATGAAGAAATTAGAGAAAATTGTTAAGAGACTTGACAAACTCATGAAGCTCAGAGAAGTTACCGATGCTATTTACAAAGTCATTTCTCATACAGCTCCCTTCTGATACAATCAATCAACTATCATGCCTTTAGCTGAACAAGTGAAGCTACACGTGCAACATTCTGGTTTTCATACTTAGGGGGAGATTGTTAGACCTCTCTTTTGGTGAAGTATGAAACAGAATTATGCAACTAACATACCTCAGTTGACGTGGCAAGCACAACATCCGTGTGTTACTTAGTTTGTTACTTCATTGCTTACGTGGCACATTGTAATAGGCTAGATAGTTGACTTTCATTGATTATATTCATATAAATAGTTCTTTCACTGGTTGTAATGGTTATCGATTGAAAATACGAAATAGAGAACTATTGTTTTGCGCATACTGTTGTGATTCATAGAATATCAATTACGATTGTTCTTCCTATTTTTGTTCTTGCTAATCATACTGTTAATCTCAGATCTTACTGCTTCCGCTCTTACTTTCATTTTTGATATGTTGATTACATAATAGAGAGGGATCTGGGTTCCAACAACCTGGGACGCCTTGTCGACCTTAGCTATCATGCTAAGGGACGCCTGCAAGTCCTGAAATAAAACAAATAAACGTAAGGATTGACTAAAGGCATAAACTCGTAAGATCGCACGATCGCACGTAATCGCACGATGCACGACGCCAGAAATTGAAATATTAAAATACAAGTCACACGATCGCACGTAAAAACACACGATGCACGAACATAAGAATTAGAACATACCTAAAAAAGTGCTCCGTGAGCGTGGTGTGTGCATCGGCCAAATGCACTCCCTCATAACGATGCTTGAAAACATTATAGTTTTCAAGGACGCCAAAGAGCCCTTGGCGATCCATAGGTCCCTCCATCATGAAATTCGAAGGGAACTTAGATCGGAAGACAGGGGCCTCCGCTGTCTTTTTTCCCTTCTCCTGCGATGACGGGGGTACGCCAGGTATGACCGGCGGCACGGTGGTCACCCGAGTCGTCGGGATCGGTTTCGTCGCTTCCGACATCTTCGTCTTTTTACGGTCATCAACCCAAGTGACGGTTCTCTCAGGAGAGTCCCTCCAGACCTCTTAGTCCCCGACTGGGCCTTGGCCCTTTTTCTTCGCAACTCCATGCCATGTCGGGAAAGGAGCGTCTGTCGATCCAACCCAGCAGCAGGTGGATCAACCTTCTTCGATGACAGGAAAGACCCCGTCCTATTAATGAACGTCGCCCCGCCAGAAGGGGACGACGACGCTACACCGTTCGATGGTGTAGTAACCAAAGGAATATCCCCTGATTGGGATGCTCCAGCGATAGATTGGCCAACTGTCTCACCTAAACAACAAGAACATTTGGTTAGCCAAAAGAACGAATGATCGAACGAAAAATGTACCACAGGTACTTACCGGTCATCTCTCCTCTTTTTTCTTCTTCTCCCTGAGAAGCCTCTAAAGTACCTAGATAGGTAATATCTTCGTCCTATGTGCGATCAGGGATCAACAAAAATCGTTCTATTATGGCGTCCGAATCAGGGAGAGGACGAACGACGTCAAAATCGATGACGGCAGAAGAAAAAACGTACGGTCAAACAGCAGAATTATTTAAAAATAGAAAAAAATGCTTAAAACGAAATTTACCATGAGTGGGCCAACCCAAGGTAAGCCATTGGCCGCTCTCGTCGGAAGACGACGCATGTTCGAAAACGTACCGTTCTTTCCACCCACGGTCATTCACCGCGGTCCCTTGGACCAAGATCCGCTCCTTGCGAAAGTGGCTGAAGGGACTATATCGGTGGCTTACCTCCGCCTTTATCATATACGCCACGATAAGTTCGTGGATGGTAAAGGGTGACGCCCAATCAAACATCAACCGCTCGATGGTCGCCACAATCCGCTAAAATTGGGGCATCATCTGCCCCAGCGACACGTCGAATCTCTCCAAGAACTCTCGGGCCTAACGAGAGTATGGCCACTGGAATCCTATCTTAAATGGATACTCGTATAAAACGAAATATCCCACTGGGCATTCAGTCGGCCGAAGCTCGCCCGTCTCTCTACAATCGTCAATCGAGCTTAAGGCCTCAGAAAAAGTCTTATGACGCATAAAAGGAAGAAATCGTACCATAAATGATGCTCTAAAATCCCGAAGGCGGAAAATGTGGAGTTACAGGTTTTGGAAAGGATTTCTTGCTTAAAAACTCAGTAGATCAGGGAAAACAAAAAGGAAAGGGGCGATTCCCTTTCATACCCAAGGATCTACGCCAAATTGACGCCTCATCTCCTTATGGCGACACTGTCCCACGCCTTTTGGCTTGCCACCCTCGGATGGACGATACCTGTCCATAGAGAGGGTATCACTGTATTGAGCGTCGATCGTCTTGGAGAGAACTTGTGAGATTAATATGTATTTCCTGTATATTGTAATCCTTGGCACCTTGAGTGAATACATATTATCATCTGATTCATATCGTTATTCTCTTCCATTACTGTTTACATTCTAGTTTGATTGTTGATTGTATTTACTTCCGCTTACAGTTTATTTTACATTCATTATCAACATCATTTGAGTATAAATGGGGATCTGCGTTCCAACAATTGGTATAAGAGCTTGATAATCAATCTATTGATTCTAATCCAGTACGGAGAAATCCCCACTCAACTAGAATTTTTGTCGTTTTGAAACTACTATTCTTCATTATACCCTGTTCTACGAGTTTTATTTATTTTAATACATTTTTTCTCAAATTCAGTGGTATTTCTAGTTTAATTCTGAGTTTTGTTATTCATCGAAGGCAATCAATGATAGACTACCGTTACAAACAGCTCCATCTATAAAATCAAGAAAGAACCCGAATTAATATTTCCAACGCTAACGAATCAAGAAACATACAAAAGTTCTCTAGATTTCAAACGACATTACTACTTTTACTTTATATTTTCTCTGTAATCGTACGACTGCCATTCTAAATGTTAGAACTTATATTCTTGATTTGAATGTATGAATCAGAACTACTCTCTAAACGAACAAGTGTTCTTCTCCAGAAGCAAACTTCTTCAAAAGACAGCCAATACAGAAGTGTAGTTCAGAAGCTATAGAGATGGTCCATAAGTATGAGTATCTTCTGGATATTACATAAGGGACTACACACGTGCTTAAATGACGTGGTATGTCATGCTTTCCTTGCATAACTGATTCTGTTATAGAGTTTGCTTATGTGTCAATACGTGATAGGCTAGCTGATTGACTTTCATATTTGTAATCGTATAAATAGAGAGGGTATGACTGTATTGAGCGTTGATCGTCTTGGGGAGAACTTGTGAGATTAATATGTATTTCCTGTATTGTAATCCTTGGCACCTTGAGTGAAATACAGATTATCATCTGATTCATATCGTTATTCTCTTCCATTACTGTTTACATTCTAGTTTGATTGTTGATTGTATTTACTTCCACTTATAGTTTATTTTACATTCACTATCAACATCATTTGAGTATAAATGGGGATCTGCGTTCCAACAATTGGTATAAGAGCTTGATAATCAATCTATTGATTCTAATCCAGTACGGAGAAATCCCCACTCAACTAGAATTTTTGTCGTTTTGAAACTACTATTCTTCATTATACCCTGTTCTACGAGTTTTATTTATTTTAATACATTTTTTCTCAAATTCAGTGGTATTTCTAGTTTAATTCTGAGTTTTGTTATTCATCGAAGGCAATCAATGATAGACGACCGTTACAAACAGCTCCATCTATAAAATCAAGAAAGAACCCGAATTAATATTTCCAACGCTAACGAATCAAGAAACATATAAAAGTTCTCTAGATTTCAAACGACATTACTACTTTTACTTTATATTTTCTCTGTAATCGTACGACTGCCATTCTAAATGTTAGAACTTATATTCTTGATTTGAATGTATGAATCAGAACTACTCTCTAAACGAACAAGTGTTCTTCTCCAGAAGCAAACTTCTTCAGAAGACAGCCAATACAGAAGTGTAGTTCAGAAGCTATAGAGATGGTCCATAAGTATGAGTATCTTCTGGATATTACATAAGGGACTATACACGTGCTTAAATGACGTGGTATGTCATGCTTTCCTTGCATAACTGATTCTGTTATAGAGTTTTCTTATGTGTCAATGCGTGATAGGCTAGCTGATTGACTTTCATATTTGTAATCGTATAAATAGAGAGGGTATGACTGTATTGAGCGTTGATCGTCTTGGGGAGAACTTGTGAGATTAATATGTATTTCCTGTATTGTAATCCTTGGCACCTTGAGTGAAATACATATTATCATTTGATTCATATCGTTATTCTCTTCCATTACTGTTTACATTCTAGTTTGATTGTTGATTGTATTTACTTCCACTTATAGTTTATTTTACATTCACTATCAACATCATTTGAGTATAAATGGGGATCTGCGTTCCAACAATTGGTATCAGAGCTTGATAATCAATTTATTGATTATTTGATCTAATCCAATACGGAGAAATCCCCACTCAACTAGAATTTTCTCGTTTTGAAACTATTGTTCTTCATTCTACCCTGTTCTACGAGTTTTATTTGTTTTAATACAATTTTTCTCAAATTCAGTGGTATTTCTAGTTTAAATCTGAGTTTTGTTATTCATCGAAGGCAATCAATGATAGACGACCGTTACAAACAGCTCCATCTATAAAATCAAGAAAGAACCTGGATTGATATTTCCTAAGCTAACGAATCAAGAAACATACAAAAATTCTCTAGATTTCAAACGACATTACTACTTTTACTTTCTATTTTCTCTGTAATCATACGACTGCCATTCTAAATGTTAGAACTTATATTCTTGATTTGAAAGCATGAATCAGAACTCCTCTCTAAAAGAACAAGTGTTCCTCTCTAGAAGCAAGCTTCTTCAAAAGACATCCAATACAGAAGTGTAGTTCAGAAGCTATAGAGATGCTACAGAAGTATGAGTATCTTCTAGATATTACTTAAGGGACTACGCACGTGCTTAAATGACGTGGTATATCACGCTTTCCATGCATAACTGATTCTGTTATAGAGCTTGCTTATGTGTCAATATGTGATAGGCTAGCTGATTGACTTTCATATTTGTAATCGTATAAATAAAGAGAGTATCACTGTATTGAGCGTCGATCGTCTTGGAGAGAACTTGAGAGATGAATCTATATTTCCTGTATTGTAATCCTTGGCACCTTGAGTGAAATACATATTAATCTGATTCATATCGTTATTCTCTTCCATTACTGTTTATATTCTAGTTGGATTGTTGATTGTATTTACTTCCGCTAAAAGTTTATTTTACATTCATTATCAACATCATTTGAGTATAAATGGGTATTTGCGTTCCAACAACTGGTATCAGAGCTTGATAATCAATCTATTGATTATTCGATCTAATCTAGTACGGAGAAATCCCCACTCAACTAGAATTTTCTCGTTTTAAAACTACTGTTCTTCATTCTACCCTATTCTACGAGTTTTATTCGTTTTAATACAATTTTTCTCAAATTCAGTGGTATTTCTAGTTTAAATCTGGGTTTTGGTACTCATCGATCAACTGTTTCAAGTTCAGCGAGTTAAATCACATCCTATTTCAAATTTCTTCTCGAAAATCTCGTACTCTGTTTTCATTCAAAAAGGCAAATCTAAATTTAAACGCCATGTATAGTTCAGGATCATTGACTAATCCTCCCACTCTACTCAGGGATGTATATCCCCAGTGGAAAATTCGTATGATCAATTTCTATGAAGTCCTAGATCTCGGTCTATACTCTTCTTTGCTAAATGGTCCCTATGTTCAGTTACTACTATTCCTCGGGTCCCTGCTACTTCCACTACTGATGAAATTCCAGCAAGGCAAGTTCCAAAGGATAGAAAGTATTAGATCCCAAACAATCAAGAATGTGGAAAGATTAAAGAACAAGAACAAGAATTAGATCACTGAAGTTGTATGTAGTATTGATCACTGAACTGTATTACAATATGTGTATCTTTAGAAGCTCTATCTATCAACGTTAGTTATAACAAACTATCAAACTATCTATTTATATACAAATGGAAAAGCTAAAGTTACAGTACTAAAATAACAGACATGTTCAGAACTACTTCTGAACATCTTCAGAACTTCTTCAGAACTTCTTCAGAACCCTCTTCAAAACTTCTTCAGAATCTTCATAACTTCTGAAGTAGCCACTTTAGTAGTTATGCCTTAGGCTTTTCTTCATTTGTCTTCAGACTTCTGAATCTTTCTTTTCAGAACCTAATCTTCTTTTGAAGCTACTTCTGATATCTATCAATCTCCCCCTTAGCATCAAAAGTTTAAGTCATACTTCCAGATGTTCAGAATTTCTCTAACATATTTAAGTATAAGCTTCCTGTACTCCAAAATAGATTCAATGATCCTTATCATTTCCTTTGCCAGCTTTCTGTACTTCTCCCATTCTTCATCACTAAGCTTCTTTTGTCTTTTGTTTTTCGTCTTCTCCAGTTTATCTCTTATAATCATAAGAGTTCCGTTACAGCACTTGTGTAATTCTTCAAATCTTAAAAATAGTAATCTATCAAAGCATTTACACACGAAACCTGGAGGCTGAATGACTAGAGTACTTCTTTTGAGATTTTCAATATTTGGTAAGCTTAGATTTGGAGCAATCATATGAACTTTCTCTTTGCTCATTACATAAGCCACTTGGAAATATGTCTTAGTTGCCCAAATAAATTCTTTGTACAGACCATCTCTAAGAACTGGGAAAGCTTTTCTGAACTTGGCAATAGAATCATGAAAAGGATACAAACTTCTATATACTCTTATCAAATCTCTGAGATAAACATTTTGAAAATCAGCTTCTGTAAAAGTTGAGATCTCACCATCTTTTCTCTCAACAGTGAAGCAAGAAAGCTTGTAATTGTTTTTCTGCTTCAGATCAGCTGTGATTACTTTTATTATTGGGCTCTTTTTTCTTACTTCACTTACAGGAAGTCTGATTTTTCTAATGATATTTGATTACCATTGTTTCCATCCAAAAGACTTCTGAATCCAACAACCAATATAATTGAACTTTTGTTCATATTCCATGAACATTTCTGGATGAAAGTACTCAAGAAACATTGTTAAAGCATGTTCTTCGATTCTTTGCTCTTGTAATTGTTCAGATTCAGACTTCTGAGGAATAGGAACAACTTCATCTAGAGTATTTTCAGAAACCTTTTCTTTTCCTTTTTCTACTTCTTTAACTTCTGAACTTTTTAACTTCTGAGAGAGCTTCTGAATTTCTTCAATATCTTGTTTCTTTGTGTAAATCTGAAAGTCATAGACATTGCTCTGAAGATAATCAGCTCCTTCGATTTGATTTATTCTTGTATGCCCAGCCAAAGACTCTTTCTTACATAATCTCTGAAAAATATCCTTTCCTTGATCAAGTAAATTATTTCTTCTACAACATCAGATGAAGGAAGATATTGTTCAGCATATTCTATTAACCATTTCATGGTAGAGGTTAAGTACTTTGGTATATCTGAAACAATGAATGTCTTTGAAAGATATGCTCCTATTCTGTAAGTGAATCCCAAATCTGGATTTGTGAATATCTTTGTTATTTTCTGTCTTTCTATACTTTCAGGCTCCAAGAGATTGACATTTTTTAATTTGAATTCTAATGCCAGTTGAAAATCATGTTTAATTAGATTTCTGACATAGATCCCTAGAATTCTTCTTATCTCAGAAACAGCTTCAGAATCTTCTCTCTTGACACAATAATTCAGAACAGTAAGTTTGTCCTGCAACCTCAACTTGTAGAAATCAAATAAAGATAATTCTGTTAAGAACCATCTCTCCTTTCAGCTCCAAACTTTATTATATACAAATCACCTTCAAAAGCTTTGGATATACATCTGATCTTCTTGATTAAAGTTGAGTCCTTCAAAACTTGTACTCCATGTCTTTGTACATAAGATCTAACTTTTGAGATATAATCCTTAGACCATTCATCATTTACATAGTCTTCTAAGGTTGCACACCTGAGATTTCTTCTATACATGCTAAAATAAGTATCTTCAGGAAAAATAAGCTGACTTTCTCCAGAGATTTCAAAAATCATATCACTTTCATAGACTTGATCAACTATGGGTTCTTCAAGAATTGGAAAATCAATCAGAGGAATATTTATGCAACTTCTGAATCTGACATGTGGCTTATCTGCTGCAATCATCAAAATTTCATCTGTAAGTCAAAAGCTTCCATATGACTTAAATCAATTTCAATTTCAAACCACTCAGCTGGTTGATTAAGAAATTCTTTGAAAATTGTTAGTCTTTCATCCAAGAATCTACACTCCAGATTCCTTGGATGATTCAAAATGATGTATCTCCAACAATATTGACTAACCAATATATACAAGTTTTCAGAAATTTCATTACTTTCAACTATTCTTAGACTTTGAGATTCCCATATAATCAAATCTCTGTTCTCATTTATTTCAACCATTCCTTCATTTACTTCCATCTCTTCATCAAAAAGAATTACATCAGATAAATCACCTGGCTCTCCAATAATGTCTTCAAAAGCAAGATACTCATTCAACATTTCTTCATTTGAGTCAGGAATGACATCTATGTCTTCCGAACTTAGTTTATTTTCAGAATCCAGAGACACTTTCTCAGTCTCATACCCTTCTTCCATAGTTTCTTCAGAACTGACTTTTTCAGGTTCTAGACCTTCATCTTCTGCATGTAAAATATCTTCTATTGCTTCAGAAGTTCTATTAGTTTCATCATTTTCAGTGTTCTGAACTTCTTCAGAAGTTTTCTCAGAAGATCGTTCAGAAGTCTGAACTTGAGCTTCTTAAGAAGATTTTTCAGAATTTTGACCTTGTGGAATGTCAACATCTTCAAAGACTTTCTGTCTCTTCTCCCCCTCTTGATTTTCAGGATCATCCTGATCATCAAGACTATGCTTTAAAGTCTTTGCTTGTGAACCACATTCCAATGCAGAAATACGATTGTTCAAGGGGACTTGAGAATTCTGAATAGTGGTTAATTGATTCAGAATCTGAGAGATGTCATCCTTTGTTGCAAATTCAGAGGCTGCTGTCTGAGTAGAAGAAGATGGCATAGAGGTCTTCAAGGATTGAACTGTTGAAATAACTTCAGAGAAAGAATCCAGAATAGCCTTTTGAAAATTGTTGAGATCAGAAACAGTTGCAAGTTAGAATTCATGCAATTTATCCACCACTCTTTTTTCCTGTCCATCCAACCTATCCTCCATCACCTTACAGTTTTTGTCCGTCAATTCCTTAATGTCCTTCTGAATCTTTGCAAATTCAGAAGTACAGAAATCTTTGAATTCAGAAAATTCAGAAGATGAGGGAAAATGTCCAAGACCAACAAATGGTCTTGTTTGCAGTCCTTCAGAAGAAGGCTGGCCTGTAGATGCCACAGCATCATGAATCACTTGTGATTCTGTTAATGGAGCTTTGGTGATGTTCACTCCACCAGGTCTTCCAACCAATCCTTGATACCCTGTAATAGGTATATCAATGGTTGTTGTGGCAAGGTGACTAACACTTTGCTTGTGGACATCTGAAAGATGTGTGCTTGTGTGAATAAAATCCACATTAAGTGGTTCAGAAGGCCCAAAGTTGAGTGAACTCTCAGACTCAAAGTGCTCAAAACTGTGAAGGGGGGACACATGTCTTTCTTTTTCAACAATAGGTTCTTCCAAGTGGGAACCTATTGGTAGATTAGCTGCTTGCCCCAAGTGTGTTAATGAAACACCCTTCTGTTGAGAGATGGGTGAGTGGCTGGAGGGGTTAACAAGATTTGCCATGGGCTCACTGGCTTTTTCAATACTACCCACTAAAGGATGTGGAGTAATAGATGATGTGGGTGCCCGGCTTAGAACAGTTAGTTCACAAGTTTCTTTATTTTTTACTTGTGATCTTCCCTCTTCAGTTCTTTTTCTCACTCTTCTACCCACCCTCTCATTTTCATTTTTCCTCTTCACACCATGAGGTTGTTCTCCCCCATGAACAGCCTCCCCACTCTGCCTAGGGATTCTAGACACCTCACAATGCTCACCACTCTTGTTAGAATCAGGGGAAGAAACTACTGGTTTAGGTAGTCTCGTTGATTCACAGTACTCACTCAAAAACCTATTTGATGATTTTACAAGTGCAAGTAAATAAGTTGGTAATGGTAAAGCATTTGGGAATTGCAGTTTAGCATTTGGTGATCTGAGATTATATATTGAGAAAATGGGAACATGTACCTCATGAGTCAGAACAGGAATAGCAGGAACAACTTTCATTGCCCCTTTGATGAAAGTTTGAAAGAATCTTTGAAAGGGTATATAGTTGTAAGTAGACTTCTTCAAAACTGCAGACTTGAGTTCATCAAAGATAAGAGAAGCATAATCATAATGCTTGTTGAATGCTACTCCATGAAAAATTATTCTCCCATTTGTTGATGCTTGATCCAGACTTGAGCTCTTACCAGAAAGGCAAGTCTTCAGAATTGTAAACAAGCAATACCAGATGGGGGTAAACACTTCCTTCTGAATGAGCTTAATGCATTGGGTCGCTTAGAGTATCCTAACTTCATAAAGTCTGAAATCATCTCTGAAGATGATGGAATAGGATCAAATGAAGTTTTCCCAACAACTTCATCCTCCTTAGGTAGAAAATGTATACTTCTAATGTCTTCAACAGAAATGCAGACTCCGTAGCCATGAACATATGAAGACATATCATCTGCTTCTTCATCAACTTCTGCGTGAAACCACCATTGTTGTAGATAAGAAGCAGGGACCAAAATTTTTCTAGATAGCAAGGCTCGTAGAGGATGTTTCTTCAAAATTTCAATTAGGATCATTTGATCTTCATTGAAATCAGTAGACTTTAGATTTAGGGCGCAATTGTTCTTCTTGATTTCAAGTAGCTTCTCTTTAGGGACATATAGGTTGGACAAATCAGGACCATCACTGCTTTGTGCACGAGATTGAGAGTCAGCAACACCAACATTTGACTCAGAAGCCACTTCAATAGGCTCGATTTGAGTTTCCCCAATTTTGTCAGTTCGCGGGTTAGGGTTAGGGTTTGATTTGGGATTTGGATTTGAAGTACCAGCTTCAGAAATCACATAATAGCAGTGTCTTTTAAAATCTGTTCATCATCGAGATTGATCTCCATTGATCCAACCATTATCTTCTTAGGAACTATTTTCAATGAATCATTGTTTGATGATCCATTACTGTCACTGAAACGAGATTTTGCAGATTGAACATTTGAAGTCAACATAAAATGAAGAGAAACTTGAGTTTTAATGAAAATCAATGAACAGGGAAAGATTTCGGAGGGAAAGATTGCTAGAAAGTGAAGACGAAGATGAAATCATGGATTATAAATGACTGAATAATCGTGGATGGATACGTGACCAAAAGTAAGAGTGATTAGCGTAGTAATCATCATTTATTCGGATAAATGAACCGTTTAATCGACGTGCTTAAGGATTAACCAATGAAATTAAAACACGTGGCACACGATTAGTCTTTATAACGGGAAGAAAATTTCTGAGAACAAGTTTAAAAAAATTCAGAAGAAGTTCAGAACTTCTGAGAATAAGTTCAGAAGTTTGAAAGAGATGATTCAGAAATATTTCAGAACTTTCGAAATAAGTTCAGAACTACAAACTTCAAAATCATAAAACTCATTTGAAACTACAAACTTCTGAAAGAAAAAAGTAAAACATTCGAATAATTCAGAAGTAGGCTTGAACAATATGAAAACAGTTTATCTTCATAAGTTTGTCCAGATTCTTTAGATGTATACAATAGAATGTGTTATCCACCATTTCAGATCTTGAATGTTATAGAGAAGTGGGAAAGACTTGAATTTGAGTTTAACTCCCCCTTGAATCAAGAAACATTATGGTTCTCCCCCTTAAACAATGCTAGAGATCAAAATTGTTAAAAATAAAAGGTAGAGAAATGAAAAAAATTGCAAGAATTAGAAAACAATCAATTTGTTTGAAAAATTATGCCTCTGAGTTAGAAAAAAAAATAAAGTTCAGAAAACTTAACTACAGAAACTCTGAAGGTAAGATTTCTCAGAAGTTTGAGGAAATAAACTCAGAACATAAAAGTTTTGAAATTTGAATTGATGCTTAATACTTACACAGACATATTCATCATGCCTAATTTACTTACCAAAAAATTAAAACGTTTTTCATCAAGTGCTTTGGTAAATAAATCAACTAATTGATAATCAGTCTGAACAAAAAACATTTCAATATTACCTTTTTCAACATGATCTTTAATAAAATGATATCTGACATCAATGTGCTTAGTCTTTGAATGTTGTACTGGATTTGCAGTAATTGCTATGGCACTTTTTGAATCACAATAAAGAGGAATATTTTTGAATGTGTAGCCATAGTCTTTCAATTGTGTTTGCATCCAAATAACTTGTGAGCTACAAATTGCAGCAACAACATATTCAGCTTCTGCAGTAGAAGTAGAAACACAATTCTACTTCTTTGAAGACCAACTCACAAGTCTATCACCTAAAAATTGACATGATCCAGATGTATTTTTTCTGTCTAGTTTGCAACCACCATGATCTGCATCTGTGAAAGCTGTTAGCTCAAAACCAGAATCCTTTGGATACCAAAGTCCCAATGAAGGAGAACCTTTGAGATATCTAAGGATTCTTTTAGCAGCAAGAAGATGAGATTCCTTAGGATTAGCTTGATATCTAGCACAAATACATGTACCAAACATTATATCAGGTCTACTAGCTGTTAAGTAAAGCAAAGATCCAATAATGCCTCTGTACTTTTTCTGATCAACAGATTTTCCATTTAAATCAGGTTCTAAATTTGTTGCAGTGACCATTGGAGTTTGAATACTAGAACAGTCAGTCATGTCAAACTTCTTAAGTAAATCAGAGATATACTTAGATTGATTAATGAATATGCGAGTGGGTAGTTGTTTTACTTGGAGACCAAGAAAAAAGGTTAACTCTCTCATCATACTCATTTCAAATTCAGTTTGCATGATTTTCTCAAAATTTCTGCAAAATTTTGGATTTGTAGAAGCAAATATAATATCATCTACATATATTTGTATTAAGATCATATCATCACCTTTCTTTTTCAGAAATAAAGTTGTATCAACAGTACCTCTTTTGAACATGGAATTCAGAAGAATAGTTGTGAGAGTGTCATACCATGCTTTTGGTGCTTGTTTATGTGCATATAAGGCTTTGTCCAAAATGTAAACATGATCTGGAAATTCTTTGCTTCTAGCCTTGCAACAGGAGCAAAAGTTTCATCATAATCAATGCCCTCCTGTTGACAATACCCCTTAGCTACAAGTCTTGCTTTGTTTCTCACAACAATCCCATGTTCATCCTTTTTATTTCTGAAGACCCATTTGGTGCTGTCACACCTCGCTAAAGCGGAAACACGGGGTAAGACAGTTCAAGTTCATAGTAGTAGGAATATAAACACCAACCATACATACATAATTAAAACATCAACGTTTAAAGTTTAAAAGTTTACATTTTGACAACTTTGTCTTAACAAACAAATTACATCAATTTGAATACATAAAATGTCTTGATTGGTGTTCCACAAAAATAAACTAAGCTTGACCGGTTACCTTCTTATTTTCCTGTAAAGCATGTTAAAACAAAGTGTCAACTACAAAGAGTTGGTGAGTTCACATGTTTTTCATATGCACAAAACATTTTATATGCAAGTTATAAAGATAGCAAAGCAGAAGTTCGCATCAACTTTAATGTTTTAAAATTTCATGAGAAAAAATACAAATTTACCATTACACATGATATATAAATATTGAGCCACTACTAAGCCTACTCGACATTCTACGCCCCACGAACTACCTCAGCGGTGGACCTAAAGTCCACATGTGTAGAGCATTCTTAATTGATAAAGTGCACCCCTACTTGCCAGTTAGGTGGGTATGTCAACCAAATAGCGCTATCCACAAATATTATCGACTCATTTAGAGTTAAATAGTAGTGTACCACGGAGACTTTACATAACTCAACATATCATTTTGTGTAATAAAAAGTTGCTCATCACAATGATTTATATACTTTTCGTTGAATCAATATAAATCAATTCAATTTCCATTAAAACAACATGCTTTACACCCCAAACGTATAAACATTTAAAAAGAGGGGCCGTGAATACTCACATTTGCAAGCTCCGCTACTCAAAAGCACGATCCGATCCCCACCCAAAGACCTAACGATTCCCTAACAAAGAGAAATGCTCAAAACCATTACTTATGGGTCTAAAACTACTTATGGAGGTGAATAAGTCATAAGCTAATAAATGTCCACATACATCCAACTTGATTGTCTATAGTCCAATTATACATAATGCACATATGCTCGTTAATATAGTAATTTATACCGTAAGTTGTGTTATAAACATCAAATGATCAATAATTGTTATAATCAAGAAATTCTAGAATTTCACTTCTGGACAGAAACTTGTAGTACTCAAAATGATCAAAATGTAGAGACTTCCAAAATGATAAAATTTTCCATCTTTTTATATGTGATGCATTACTGAGTTAAGGTCATTATGACCAAATTTCATGCATTTTAGACACATATAAAGAGGGTTCAAATAATTTATATCAAACAATGTGTCACAGCAAGCATGACAGATTACACACTGTTAGTAAAACAATCATTTGAGGCGTTTTACTTAGTATTTTTCAGAAATTCTAGTTGGATTATAAGCCTAACACATAAAGGAAACTTTTGAAATAAGAATCACTCATTTTGGATGAGTTATGAAGGAGATATGACACTACAAAGTTGCATGCACAATTCTGTCATTAGTTGACAGATTCCACACTTAACTTTAATAAATTGATTAATACCTCAAAGCTTCATATTTTTTAATGAAACTGGATTCATATGAATCCTAACGCATAAAAGAAAACTACAGAAGAAGAATTATGCATTATGAACAAATATTCAAGGAGATATTAGCATGCAAAATAGGGTTTACCTACTGGTGGTTTCACAGATTGCACACCTAAAATATTTTAAGTGTTTAGAGGGTCAAAACTCCATATTTTTAAGTGATTCCACTTGTAAACTGAATATAACTCATAAAACTAACTTTCAAAAGAAAAATCATCCTTTTTTATTGAGTTTTAAAAGATATATGGCCATTTGAACATGCATGCACAAATCTGTCATTGGTTGACAGTTTGCACACTCATTTTGTTTCAATTAGTTGAAACTTCAAATCACCATATTTTTTTAATGAAATCAGTGGAATTTGAAAGGTAACTCATTAAATTAACTTTCAGAAGAAAAATCAAGTGATTTGAAAAAATATTCAAAGAGTTATGGTCGTTCAAAGTAGGGTTTTCCTACTGTTGAACTTCCAGTTGCACATTCATCTTCCTATGAGCATTTTGGGGGTCAAAACTCAATGTTTTTTAGTGAGACCACTTGGATTAGAACCCCAACTCACTAAATAAACTTGTAGAAAGAAGATTCAAGATATTTGAACATATTTTTTGCAATAAATGGACGATTTATGCAAATGCAATAAATCTGTCAGCACCAAAAATCATCATTTTTACTCAAAAACACATAAAATCATGATTTTTCACCTATTTCTTGTGTTTTATTGTTTGGGTCATTGATTATCACCATTATGTAAACATTTTCATATGTTTTTGGGTGTATAATCTTTCCATAAAACTCAAAATTCACAGAAGTTAGAAGAAAACACTTAAAATGCATGAAAAAGTGGGGTTTTCCCCAAAAATGTTAAGAAAAACGAAGAAGATGAAGTTTGCACTTACTTGGATGATGAAGAGTGTTGAATATCTTCAATAATCTTGCACTATGATTTTTGATGAAGAAAAGGGCTGGAGTTTTTGGAGAGAAAAGAGAAGGAGAAGAGGGAAGTGATTTATGTCTCTTTAGTTCTAGAGAGAGAGAGATATTTGAATTTGAGGATGAAAATGAGGAATTTGGGAAAAAAAAATTATATATGGTAGGAGGGGGGGTGGGCGGCCATGGGGGCCCACTCCCTTCAAATTATATATTTTTAAAAAAAAATTAAGTATAAGGCCCAACAATGCTAAATTGGAAGTCTACTTTCTCAATTTTTGGCCTTTTTCTTAAAATTGTTAGCCCATTTTGGTTAATTTCTAATACAAATAAAATTTTTATAATTAAAATAATAAAACTATATATTTTATATAAATTGGGTATAAATTAGAGCATTTGGCACTGTATTGGACGTTATAGACAGTTACGGGTCGGAACCGGACATTTTAAGCGACTACCGGAAATGCTAGGGATTTTTCGGCTACTCTAATCTATCTATCTCTTATTCTTCTAATTATCTAAAATAACTCTAATAAACTTAACAGAAGCTAACCTGAAAGCTCGAATTTTGACAGTTGTCACAGCCTCCCCCTGTTAGAGAAATTTCGTCCCGAAATTTAAGAATTAGCTTGCCTGGGGTATCAGCAAACAGGTGAGGATATTTATGCCTCATCAAATCTTCTCGCTCCCAAGTATACTCTGGACCATGTTTCGCATTCCAGCGGACCTTTATAATAGGTATTTTACTGACCCTCAGCCGTTTAACTTCTCGGTCCAGTATCTCGATTGGTTTCTCGACGAAGTGTAACCGATCGTTAATCTGAGCGTCGTCCAGGGGTAACATCAACGTTTCATCTTCTAGGCCTTTCTTTAGATTCGACACATAAAATGTGTCGTGGATGGCGCTTAGATTCGGTGGTAACTTCAACTTGTACGCCACTGGTCCGATTCTTTCGAGTATTTCGAATGAACCAATGTATCTTGGACCCAGCTTGCCTCTCTTCCTGAAGCGTACCAGTCCCTTCCATGGGGATACTTTAAATAGCACTTTATCTCCTACTTGAAACTCCAACGGCTTTCTCCGATTATCCGCATAACTCTTCTGACGATCTCTTGCTGTCTTGAGTCTTTTTTTGATGGTTGAGATCTTATCAGTGGTTTCCTGAATAATATCCGGCGTTGTCAACTGTCTATCTCCGATTTCTACCCAGCTAAGCGGTGATCTGCACTTACGTCCGTATAGAGCTTCATATGGTGCACAGTGTATGCTGGTGTGATAGCTATTGTTATAAGAGAATTCAACTAGTGGCAGGTGGGTATCCCAACTCCCACAAAAATCTATTGCACATGCACGCAGCATATACTCTAACGTTTGAATAGTTTTTTCCGATTGACCATCTGTTTGAGGATGATAGGCAGTGCTATAATCCAAACGCGTACCCAAATCCTTTTGAAGAGATTGCCAAAATCGCGATGTAAATCGTGTATCCCTGTCCGAAATAATGGAAATAGGCACACCATGACATGTAACTATTTCATTAATGTAGATTTGTGCATGCCTTTCCATGCTGAAATCTTCGCGAATGGGAATGAAATGAGCCGATTTGGTAAGTCGATCTACTATAACCCATATAGTATCGTGCCCCTTTCCAGTTCTGGGTAGCTTAGTCACGAAATCCATTGTTATTCGCTCCCATTTCCATTGTGGTATTTAGGGTTGTTGAAGTAGACCAGATGGTTTCTGATGTTCGGCCTAGACTTGAGCACATGTTAAGCACTTACTTACGTACAAAGCAATATCTTTCTTCATCCCTGGCCACCAATAATATTCTTTCAAATCCTTATACATTTTATCTGTTCCTGGGTGAATCGAATATCTGGATCGATGGGCTTCGTCTAAAATGGTGGATCGTAGATTACCAACCTTCGGTACCCATACTTTATTCTTAAAGTAATGCACATCATCTGCTTGCATTTCAAATTCTTTTTCTAAGTGTTGCAAGGCTTCATTCTTCATGTTTTCTTCTTTCAAAGCTTCTCCTTGTGCTTCCAGAATTTGAGTCTTTAAACTCGTCAGAACCATCATTCCCATAGCACGTGCTCTTGTTGGTTTTACTCTTTCCTTTCGGCTTAACGCGTCGGCTACCACATTAGCTTTGCCTGGATGGTACTTTATTTCACAGTCGTAGTCACTAAGTAGTTTAACCCATCTTCTTTGCCTCATGTTTAACATTTTCTGGTCAAGAATATGTTGAAGGCTCTTGTGATCTGTGAAAATAGTACACTTAGTACCGTAGAGATAATGTCTCCAGATCTTGAGTGCGAATACCACCACTCCTAGCTCCAAATCATGAGTAGTGTAATTCTTCTCGTGAATATTCAGTTTTCTTGATGCGTATGCAATAACCTTGTCTTTTTGCATTAACACGCAACCCATTCCCTGATGTGAAGCATCACAGTAGACTACAAAGTTATCTACTCCTTTGGGTAGAGCCAGAATCGGTGCGTTGCATAAATTGTGTTTGAGTGTCTGGAAGGCTTCTTCTTGTTTTTCTCCCCAAATAAACTTTTTATCTTTTTGGGTTAGAGTTGTTAATGGTTGCACAATTTTAGAGAAATTCTCGATGAATCGCCTGTAATAACCTGCCCATCCCAGAAATTGGCGGATCTCCGTTGGTGTCTTTGGGGCTTCCCATTTCTTAATGGCTTCAATCTTAGCTGGATCAACTTGGATTCCTTTTTCATTCACCATGTGGCCAACAAAGCGCACTTCACGAATCCAAAATTCGCATTTAGAGAATTTGGCGTACAACTTTTCGTTTATGAGCAATTCTAGTATCAGCTTCAAATGTTGCTCATGCTCCTTTTTGTCTCGAGAATAAATAAGTATATCGTCTATAAACACAATCACGAACTTGTCGAGATACGGTCGACATACTCTATTCATCAAATCCATGAAAACTGCTGGTGCGTTTTTTAGACCAAATGGCATGACTAGGAACTCGTAGTGACCGTATCGAGTCCTAAAAGTCGTCTTGGGGATATCTTCTTCTCACACTTCTCATTTGATGATATCCAGACCTAAGATCGATCTTCGAGAAGTACGTTGCACCTTGAAGTTGGTCGAACAGATCATCAATCCGGGGAAGGGGGTATCGGTTCTTAATAGTCAACTTGTTGAGTTCCCTGTAATCGATACACATTCGAAAAGATCCATCTTTCTTCTCTGATGGTGCTAACCGATATGGTGCTACTCTAATCTATCTATCTCTTATTCTTCTAATTATCTAAAATAACTCTAATAAACTTAACAGAAGCTAACCTGAAAGCTCGAATTTTGACAGTTGTCACAGGTGCCAATGATTGATTTACCTTTTGGTTTAGGAATCAATTTCCAGACTTTATTTCTTTCAAATTGATTTAGCTCATCTTGCATGGCTAAAATCCAGTCTGGATCTTGAAGTGCTTCACATGGCCTTTTGGGTTCCATACTGCTTAAAAAATTCACATACTGACATTCATTTGCTGTGGCTGATCTTGTTTGTACACCTTTTGATGCATCACCAATAATCTGATGAATTGGATGACTTGATGTCCATTTGTTCACATTTGGCAATGGTTGAATAGATGAAACATTGTTGAATGAATCATAATCATCAATGATTGCTTGAGTTTCAGTATCATGATTAATAGCTGAATGTAGATCTGAAGTCTACCCCTCAAATTGAACATTCTGTACTAGTTCAGAAATAATATATACAGGTTCAGAAACAGGAACAACAGGTTCAGAAGTAACTTGCACTGTTTCTGAAATAATTTGTACAGGTTTAGAAATGGGAAATTATGAATTTGAGGTTGAGATTGGTGGTCCAAAAGTATTTGATATTGTAGGTTCTGTAGATTCTTGTTCTGGAATTCTTCTGAGGAGAAAAGGGTTTTGATAATCTGCAGAAACATTTACAGAAATATCAAATAACTCTTGACATAAAGTATCTAAATTTGTTTTAAGAAAAGTTTTAGATTCAGAAGTGAGATTTGTCTTGCTGCATTCTGAATCCAAAATTTCAGAAACTTGGTTAAGCTTGAGTTCTGAACTGTCTTGTTCAGAAGTCATTGTTGGCTCATGAAATCTAATGTTTGAAGTCTCAATGATTCTTTTTGTTCCTTTGATTAGTACTCTGTATGCTTTGGATCTTTGAGAATAGCCAACAAAGATACCAGCTGTACCCTTAGGTGCAAATTTATCTAGATGTTGTGTATCATTCAGAAGAAAACACCTGCAACCAAATTTTTTAAAATAATCAATAGAGGGTTTTCTTTGCTTAATAATTTCATAAGGAATTTTAAGTAGTTTTCTATTCAGAATTGTCTTGTTCTGAGTAAAACATGCAGTTGCAATTGCTTCTGCCCACAGAGATAAAGGAAATTCAGAATATGCTAGCATGGTCCTTGCAGCTTCTACCAAAGTTCTGTTTTTCCTTTCAACAACACCATTCTGTTGGGGAGTTCTGGCAACGGAAAAATTATGTGAAATACCAACAGATTCTAAAAAATTCTAAAGTGTAGAATTTGTAAATTCTGTGCCATTATCACTTCTGATCTTTTGAACTAGTAGTTGAAGAAGAACTTGAATTTTCTTCAGAAAAGGAATAAGTCTTTCAGAAGTATCAGATTTGAGTCTTAAGAATTCAACCCAAGTATATCTTGAATATTCATCTACAATCACAAGAATATACTTCTTTCCACCCATGCTTTGAGTCTTCATTGGTCCACACAAATCCATATGTAGCATTTCAAGTGGAGCTTTACATAAAGATAGCATTTAGATCTTCCCTAGTTCACATGCAGAGCATAAAGAATTCTTTTCAAATCTGATCTTTGGTAGTCCTCTTACAGAGTTGTGTCTTTCCAGTTCAGAAATGGCTTTGAAGTTCAGATGTGACATTCTTCTATGCCAAAGCCAACTATCATTTCTCATTGTTGTGGAAATGTAACACACTCCTTGTAATTGACCATTTCCAGTGAAAGTGGCAGTATAGATATCTCCATCTCTATAAGCAGTTAACTCATTTTTGTTTGATGAACTCATAACATGACAGTAGTCTATATCAAAATTTACGTTCCAATACTTGTCAGAGATTTGACTTATACTGAAGAGATTATGTTTAAGACCTTCCATATAGAAAACCTTCATCACTTTAACATCTCCTTTGGAAAAAGTTCCATATCCTCTCACATAATCTTTTGCATTATTTCCAAAGCTAACTGTTCCTCCATATCTTTCATGATAATCAGTTAAAAGTTCTTTGAAAGGTGTCATGTGTGTTGAACATCTAGAATCTAAGACCCACACATGACATATCTGCAAAAATGATTATTAAGATTTACGTACCCATTTAAGAATGGGTCCTGTAAGATTAGTCAAAAACTTTGAATCTCTGAATTTTGACTTAATCTTCTGAATGTCAGAAGTTACTTCAGAATTTTTTGTATTTGTTTGCCAATGTAGCTGAAAATTTCTGAATTGATTTCTCAAGATGTGTCTTATTTGTTTTGGAGTTCAGATGAAAATTATGATGACCACAGTTAATGCAGTGAATATGATTCTTCAAAATATTTAATAAAGCAATAGATGAACAAGAATCAACATTGTTTGATTTGTCAACAGTAGTTCTTTTATTCACTTTATTAACTCTTGGTACATCATGTTTCTTTGAATTTGAAAAACTATCTAATTTGTCAGTCTTTGATAGTCTTTCTCCTTTCTTTCTCCAAACTAAAGTGGATAGCTCTATAAAAGATAAGAAATAAGGATTAGTATAAGAAATTTTTTTACTTACTTTAGTTGTAACTTCAGATTTAGGATTTGAATTATGAACTTTAGAAGTTGAATTTGAAGATTGTCCTTTTTCAGACTTTTTAATTCTGGTTACAAAATCAGATGATGATATTGAAGATACATGTGTTTTTGTGGATATAGGAGTATCATTTGATGAAGTAGAAGAAGTAGAAAAATTTGCAGTTTTCAGAAATTCAGGTTTCAGAAAAACATTATTAAACTTGTCAGAAGGAACTTTTGGTGCTTCTGATTTTAAAATTTCTCCTTCAGTCATATTTGATTGTAACTTATATACCAAATATCCATCTTTATCAATAACTTGAACCATAGGATCATCATCATCTTCTAAATCTGAAGCATTCATTAAATCTGAGAACTTATTTTGAATAATGCTAGATGCAAAAGATTTTTGATTTAAAATATTTTCAGACTCATCATCAGAATTATCAAAAATAATTTCTTAATTCTCATTATTATCTTGTGAAGATTCAACACTTGAGAATTCATCATATTTTTCTTCATGTTCTGATTTATTATCAGAATTATCTTCTTTTAGAACTTTAGATAAACTTTCAGAAGTAGGTTCAGAAGATAATTCAGAAATTTTCTCAGTTTTAATAGATAATTCAGATTTTTCTTCAGAAATAGTTTCTGATTCAGAAGTAAGTTCAGAAATGTTTAAAATATTTTTATGCATTACTTTTGTTTCAGAAATTGTCTCTGTTTTACCAGAATGAAGAGATTTTTCATCAGAAAATAGAGTCTCTGATTTTACAAAAGGAATTCTTTCAGGCAAAGAGAGATTAACAGGTTTGGATATGACACCTGTATTAGTTTCATTAAAAAATTTCATTTTTGAATAGTCATAAAGATTTGCAGGTGCCTTTTTCAGAATTTGACTTTCGTTATATCCCAATCTTGCCTTGATGTTATAAAATTTTGAATTCTAAGCCTGGTTTGTTAAAATATTCAGAGTATGTTCTATTTGTCCTCTTTTAAAGTTCAGATCTTCCAATTCTTTAATCTTCTTGTAAAGATCAAGTCTTTCTTTATTCAGAAAGTTCATTTTAACATTTAGAATTTCTTTTTCAGATCTTTCATTTATGATATCTTTTTGTAAACTTTCCATCTTTTCTTTTAACAATAATTTTTTCTTCAGAAATTTTTTCAAGAGATTGTTCAGCTTTTTGACAATTTTGTTTATAGATTTGACTTTCAGCTCTGAATTGATTTACCAATATTCTTTCACCTTTACTTCTGTTTCTAAGACTTTCAAATTCAGAATACATATTCTGAACTTGATTTTGCATTTCAGAATTTCCTGAAAGATGTTTAGAATTTGATTCAGAATTTGGTTCAGAAGAGTAATCTATTTCAGTATTTAGTTCAGAAGATGAAGAAATTACCTCAGAATCATGTGCATGTTTATCTTCTGGATCCATTTGGCACATATAGCAGTTTGATGCATAATGAGCTACTTCTTCATCATATTCACCATCACTCCAGTTTAACCAATCCTCTTCATATTTGGTAACCAAAACTGGATTAAGCTCCTTCTTTTTAGCAAGAAGATGTTTTTTCTCATAGTAGCCTGAGTTTTTTACTTTGGGCATTTTGCACTGTCTTGCATAATGACCAGGCTTACCACAATTAAAGCATCTTGCTGGTTCAGATGATTCAGTTTGACCAGCATCTTGACTTTTCTTGAGACCATCATCAGATTTTGGTTTATTCTGATATTTTTGATTATATCTTTGAGTAAATTGCCTTGTCATAAAAGCAATATTATCATAAATTCTCTTAAGTTCTTCATCTGATTCATCCCCATCACACAAGTTTGTTTATGGGATTTCACAGATTTTGCTCTTAGCAGAAATGGTCATAGAATTATTATACTTTTTGCTCAACAAGGCTACTGTTTCATTTGCCTTCTTTTGTTCATTCTGTCTAGTCTTGATTTTGTCTTCTTGTTGAAACAGAATGCCATAGACATCATGAATAGATTTTCTAGAAAGATTTCTGGTAACCATGTTGTCAGAAAAACTTGATCATTCATTCCCAAATTGTTCAAAAATTTATTGTTTATCTCAGAGTTTGATTTCTGAACACCATTTCTTCTCAGATCATTCAGGATATTGTTGAATCTATGATAAGTCTCTGTAATAAATTCATTTTCTTTATACCTGAAGTTTTCATAAGTACCCACACAGATATTCAATCTTTGTGCTTGGGCCTTTGTACTACCTTGCATTTGTGCTTCGACCTCATCCCATATGGATTTTGCAGATGTTAAACTATCTACCCTATTGAAGAGTTAATGCCCTTTTATCAATTTTAGCTTGAGCTTTCTCAGCACTACTGTACATACCTGGGCTTTTCTTGATTCTTGAAGCAGGTATCTCAGGAGTTGACTCAGTTCTTGGTACTGATGGTATTTCCACATAGACCTCCAGAGGGCCATTTATGATCGATTGCATTAATGTTTCATAAATATTATCCAAGAATTGAATCATCCTGATTCGCCAATTATGATATTCACTCAAAAACAGAGTTGGTGGTTTAGTTTCTGATCCGATGGAGACGATTTCTTTCGATGTATTTGATTTGAAATAGATCGAAAATTCACCTGAAATTGAATCTTGAATTTATTAATCAAGAAAATCAAGAACTGTCAGATCTGACAAATTCTTCTCTGAATGTTAAGAACAGATGAATTGGCTCTGATACCAATTGTTAGATCCCAAACAATCAAGAATGTGGAAAGATTAAAGAACAAGAACAAGAATTAGATCACTGAAGTTGTATGTAGTATTTATCACTGAACTGTATTACAACATGTGTATCTTTACAAGCTCTATCTATCAACGTTAGTTATAACAAACTATCAAACTATCTATTTATATACAAATGGAAAAGCTAAAGTTACAGTATAAAAATAACAGACATGTTCAGAACTACTCCTGAACATCTCCAGAACTTCTTCAGAAGTGTCTTCAGAATCCTCTTCAGAACTTCGTCAGAATCTTTATAACTTCTGAAGTAGCCACTTCAGAAGTTATGCCTTAGGATTTTCTTCATTTGTCTTCAGACTTCTGAATCTTTCTTTTCAGAACCTAGTCTTCTTTTGAAGCTACTTCTGATATCTATCAGAAAGTACTGGAATGAAGAAGACAAAAACAAAAACGAAGTTGATCAAAAAGAAAAAAGACTTCTTATCATGGCACTTCCCAATGATATTTTTTAATCTCTTGATCATTGTGATTCTGGATAAGATTTGTGGGATCAGTTGGCTAATCAACTTGAAGGTGGAACCAAGATGAAGAAAAATAGAAGAGCTCAAGAACTAAATGAGTACAACAATTTCCATGCCCTTCCAGAAGAAACTCTTGAGCAGACATATCACATATTCAATACATTTAAAAATCAATGTAAGAGATGTGACATCATCAGATCAAAGGAAGATAACAATGTTCTATTTCTAAAACGTCTGAATCCTAAATGGTCCAATTTATCAATGTCACTACAAGCAAATCAAGATCTGGAGCAGTGGTCTCTACATGATGTGTTTGGAACTCTTCAGACCCATGAAAAGGAGGTGCTAATGAAGAAAATGAACGTTGGTGGTCCCTTGGCTCTTATTTCTGAAACTAGAGGGTCAAGGAGAAGAAACAGAAAAGCTGAGAGGAAAGGGAAGTGCAAGGCTCTAGTGACAGAAGCTGATACAGAAGTTGGACTTTCTGGATCAAAAGATGATGAAATAAATGCTTTTGTTGAGTCTCTAGACTCGAACCTCCATGCTTTTTAGCACGAGATTTTGAGTGCTGAGATTATGCATTGAATTTCTGGTAGTAGATCCATAATCAAAGAAGTGTGTGTGAGTATTGCAGAAGAAATGACCAGCATTTACCGTGGGCACGATAACTGGTACACCAGAGGTGCGACATTTGTTAGGTGTGTCGATATCAATGGTGACTCATTCTTATTACCAAACAATTCATAAGAAAGTTTTGTAATCGTTAATTCCGGAACAGAGGGAAATATGACAACAGAACTGAACGCCCTACACAAACTTATGCACCCAGACAAGAAGGTCCACGGGTGGAGAAAACAGAGGCAGAGAAGAAAGAGAAAAATATGAAAAAGAAGAAGGATGTATGCTACAGATGTGGCAAACCGGGCCATTATTCAAAAGAGTGCAAGGGAGCTCTTGTCAAAGATGAAATGTACTACAAGAACAAATACAAGTACAACGTTGACGAGAGAGTCAAGTATGCAGAACATGAGAATTGGTGTTCTAACCAGTCAAGTGATGCAGAAGCCATGTTTTGTGGAATGACTATGAAAATGATGCAAAAGATCAGATCTCTGAAACACCGGTTTGCACTACTTCTGAACCTTCTGAACTTGAACAAACAATTTTAGACATGACTTTAGATTTTGAAAATCTAAAACAGAAGTTGCAAAATGAAAAGAGAATCATAAAAGATCTTGAAAAATCTTTCACTCTTATTGAAAAGGAAAGAAATGTTTTTAAAAGAGAGATGGAGATTTTCACTCAAGAAAAACAAGAACTATTTGTGGAAAATAAAAATATTTCCAAACTTAAGAAATCCACAGAAAGTTCTTTAAAAAAAATAAATGAACTTAATAAACTTCTCAAGGCTAAGGACAAAGAGCTTGAGACAAAAGAGAGTGACAGATTAAACTTTGTGCCACTCAAAAATGATTTTCAAAAACAAAAGGGAGTTTCTGCACATCGATCTTCAGAAGAAGGAGCTCTTGATTAAAAAATATCAAGATCCTCAGACAGTGCATGAACAGATTAAATCACAAGATGGAAAGACGGGTCTCGGATTTGAAAAGAACAAAAATCTGATTTTCCTGTTCTATATGAACAATCTGTGTTCAAAAGGTCTCAATAAGAGAACGGACATCGAGTTAGAAAACTCAAGTATAAAAACGTAAAATATTCTTCTGAAGGAACGATTTGTAAATCAAATCAAGTTGATTTAAAACAAAAATTCAGAAGAAAAGCTATTTTTTCAACTTTCGTTCATTTACTCATATTACATTAAATCCAGAAGCAGATGAGTTCATACCCATAATGACATAAGAAGAACCGAGACTCAAGTTTGAAACGGATCTTCTTAATGCTCTAGATGGGTCTACTATTCTAAATAGTAAAGAACTTCAAACTTTATCTCTTCAAGAGGAAAAACAACAAAAATCTACATCTTTTGAAAACTATCCAGAGATCACTCCCTGTTCATTTATCGATGTAAATATTTCTCAAGAAAAAGATAATGATGAGCTTGATGTTTGTTCCGTGGAAAACGAAGATCAAAATTATGCTGATTTCTTTGACATGTCAGATAAATTACTCACTAAATTTGTCAGGTCCGATTCAACAAGATCAACGAGGAATCATATGCAAATCATTGAGTCGAATGTTTTATTATTGAAAGCTTTAAGGAATTACAATCGCGAATGTACTTTAGACGACTCTCATTAACGAATCCTCTACCCTAGACTCCTTTATATACTATATGTCTATTACATAGTAAGCCCAAGCCCATAAAATCTTAAACTCAATATGGAATATTACAATGAATCCTCTACCCTAGACTCCTTCTTTATAAAACTTTCCTAACTTAGGATATTTGATCCTAACAAAATTTGAAAATCGTACGCCTTCTACTTATGTTCCGGTCAAATAGTGTATAGAGGATAGCTCTGCTATGTTTTTATATACTAACGAAACACCAGAAGTAAGGGTTGTTGGACCAGAAGTTGAAAAACTTGCGAATGGTATACCTCTGAACTCAGTCCCTCCAAAGGAACAGAGAAGAGAGTTTCCTATTCATCCAGATTTCCTAGATATGTGCATTCAAGCTAAGTCTTGTCTTGATCTAGAAAGGGAGGCAGAACTCAAAGGAAGACAGAAAAATGTGCAAAAGCCTCAGAAGCCACAGCCTCACAAGAACATAAAGTTCACACGTGAACAGAAAGAAAATGAGAATTTAATTCTCGACCTTCTGTTTCAGTGAGATACCCAAAAGATCAAAAGAAGTGGAAAGCCGAAAACAAGCCAACAGAGAAGGATTCACAGTTTCAAGAGAATAATTCTAGCCTAGATAAGAAGTTCATTCGAACAATTGATCTTAGAATAGACAAAAATAAAAATTCCTGTAATTGTCATTCCGAAAATGAGAATTCAATGAAATCTTTTATATCTCAGAACTCTGAATGCTTCTCTCTGTTACTAAAATTAAAACAGTTCTTCTTGAGTCCACGCTGCTTTATTCAAGAAACATAAAATCTTTATAAGTCAGAAGAAACAGAAGTCTCAAACCAAGACAGATAAACCAGAAGCCTCTGGAAAACCTGTTAATGAACAAAAACAAGAGGAAAAATTAACTATGAAATCCAAATCTAACTACAAAGGACCCATTATGAAATGGGTACCTAAATCTCTCTAATTCTGTCTTGCAGAAACAACGTGTGCACATCTGGTATCTTGACTCTAGATGCTCGAGGCACATGACTAGAACCAGAAACTTACTCTTCATGTTCAAAGATAAAATTAGTGGAGCAGTAAGGTTTGAAGATAATGGAAAGGGTCAAACAAAAGATTATGGTACCATGAATTGTTAAGTCCTTCTATAATAGCTATTGGCTCTCTTCTCACCAACCCTAGAGCCTATTTTATCTTAATCAATTTGAAAACCCGAGATTTCAAAGTTGGTAATGTTAGAAGGTCGGTGCTACAAGAAGGGAATGTCACTTTATCAAAAGTGGCTCATGTCTCTGGATTAAAGCATAATCTTCCGAGTGTAAGTCAACTCTATGATGCTAAGATGAAAGTTCTCTTCGATGAAAAGCATTGTTACTTACTATCTTAGGCAGGAAAAGAGTAATGGAGAGCCAACAGAAAAGGTAAGCTGTTGTTGATCTAAAATCCTTACAGTGATTTGAATATGATTATGTTTTATACTTAGTGAAAATTCCATGGATAAGTTATTGTTCATATTCAGCGATAGCATACGCTGATAGTAACTCAGCGATCGTTGAAGATCAGGAACATTGATTTCATCTCTGAAGATCTGAAGAACAACACTCACACCACAAGTCCATTTAGTGACAATCGAGGACCAAGCTGAAGATAGCAATGAATAGCTAGTGATCTGGAGCGGTTTAGTGATAGCAATGCTCATCTATATTAGAAGTGTGAAATCTTTCAAGGACTCATCGATACCTTAGTAACATCATCCTTGAAGTCACTGGTTCAGCGATCAAGTGAAGCTTTCAGGAAGATTACAGTTGATCTTATCCTCGATGCACAAAAGTCAAAACCTCAATACCTTGTCAGAAAAGGACATACGAATTCTCTCTTATCTCCCCATCAAATCTGATTTGGTACTGTTCATAGGTGGCTAAAACTATGGCCATCCTATTAACCAAAGGACAAACATCCTTCACATGTTTGACACGTGGCATATACCTTTCGCTTGGCATTAAATGCCAACGGGTATAAATAGATGGGAAACCCTTCTCCATCAGTAGGGAATGCTACTTTCTTTCTTAAACCTCTACTGCTATTTCTTTCTTTCCTTGTGCATCAACTTAGTGTTTTCTTAAGTTACAATAGAATAGGTTAGAAACTTATACTTATTCCGCTTATAACTGTAATTTTTTAATTTAATATAAACTCATTTAAAAATCAAAAAGACGTGTGTTTGTATTCAATCCCCCCCCCCTTCTACAAACTATTCTATATATTTGAACTCTTGTGGACCCCTTTGGGACCAACAAGTGGTGTCAGAGCAGTGTCTTTTGCTTACTAATCTTTAAAACAACTTTTTATTAAGTTATTTAAAAATGGCTAACACAAACACTAACTACATAGATAATGGATCTTTAGCTAAACCTCCGAGATTTATCGTGATAATTTCCCTCTATGGAAAGAAAGAATGACTCGATTCCTAGAAGGGTGAGATCCTAAGATCGCCTATTATCTAGAGAATGGACCATTTGGTGCTACAATCCTGGCTCCTGCAGTACCTGCCACTGCTACCTCTCCAGCTATTCCTGAGAGACGAATTGTCAAAACTCCAAATCAATGGAGTGATAAAGACAAAAGAGAACTAGTTGTTGATGCAAAATCTAGATCTCTAATTGCCATGTCTCTTCCAGATGAAGTTTATCACTCTGTGATGAAAATAAGAACATCTAAAACCATGTGGGATACTCTTTGTATTTAATATGAAGAAACTGATGAAGTTCTAATAACTCGTTGCAATAATTTGGTAAGACAATATGAAAGCTTTATGTTTTTGAAAAATGAAACACTTTCTCAAATTCACCAAAGATTTAACTGTCTCTTAATTGACATGAAAACTGTTAACAGAGAGTACTCTAATGCTGAAATTCTGACAAAATTCTGGAGGCACTACCTGAACAATGGGTAGTGTATACTACATGTCTTAAATTGTCAAAGAACCTTGAAACTCTCTCCTTAAGTGCTTTATATGGGATGCTGCTCAACGAAGAGCAATCTCAAGCTTTAAAAAGAAACCTCTTAAAGGACATCAAAGATGCCAAAAGTACTTCTTTGGCACTTGTGACTTCAGAGGTAGAACTTTCAAAACATATTTCTTCTGCCATCTCCTCTATCACTGAGTTAGAGCATGCTGACTCAGAAGAACTCATTAATGCTGACATCTCTGATTTTGATGACTCTCTAGCCCTTCTCACTATTAACTTTAGGATATTTGCTAGAAAAAGCAATTTTAGAAAAACACCGGCTATCACTGACTCAGATAAGTCAAAGACTCTTCCTGCTGAAAAGGGTTCAGCAATCTGTTATAATTGTCAGCGTAAGGGTCACTTTGCAAATGAGTGTAGATCCAAGAAAGTCGCTGCACCAACAACCTCTCAGATCTCTTATAAATCTAAAAAAGGAAAAATATTCTATGTTAAAAGAGAAATATTAGAATCTAAGAAATAACCAGCGAAAGGGAAAAGGCCTTGTCGCTGAAGAGGCAAATTGGGATCAGGAAGACGATTGGGCAAATTCCACTGATGAATCTGAATCAGATGAGGAAGACGTAGCTCTCATATGTCTCATGGGCAGAATTGAAGAAGCTGAGGAGGCATCTGACACATCTTCTTCAGGATCACCATCAACATAGGTATTCATTCCCTCTAACTCCTCTATACCTGAAAATGATAGCTTGTCACCTCTCGACTCTATGACTGTTGAATTTTACAATGCTCTAAACGGCAAGATTAAAGCTGAACGAATTAACATTGATCTATCTAAACAACTAAAGAATTGCCATCTGAAAATCAAAGAACTTACTAAGATCGAAGAAGATCTTAAAGACCAAATCTTTGTGAATAAGACCATAAGTATTGAAAGACAAAAAGCTATCAATGAGCGTGAAAAGGCCATCGCTGATCTTAAGGCTGAGAAAGCCACTGTTGAAGGATGGTGTAAATCCTCTGATAAGATAAATGAGATCATAAATGCTCAGATCCCTGCCAAGATCAAGAGTGGTCTTGGATACTCTTATGACCAAGAAGAAACTGACATTGACCGTTCAATGCTGAAATTTGGAATGTTTGTTTCTTCTATCCCTGACCCCTCGTCTCAGAGTGCCTCAACCTCAGAGACAAGACCTTCTGAACCTATTCCCAAAGACTCAGGGAAAGTGACTAAAGACAAGTTCATTAATCAACTTCCCAAGAACAAGAAACTCATTTCGCTGAAGAAAAAATATTCTTTCCGTTCAGCAAGTCAACCATCTAAATCCAAGAAGAAGATCCATGATTTCTCTCAGAGACCAACTCCTCGGGTATCTGGTATCTAGATTGCGGATGCTCAAGGCACATGATAGTTAGAAAATATCTCTTACTGAATATAAAGAGGAAAATGGTCCATCAGTGACTTTTGGTGGAAATGGCAAAGGTTACATCAGAGGTTATGGCATTCTATCCAATGGAGTAACTTCCTTCTCTCGAGTTGCATATGTTGAAGGACTAAAGCACAATTTATTGAGCGTTAGTCAACTTTGTGATAATGAGTTTAAAGTTTTGTTCACAAAAGATCAGAAAAACGTATATGTCATTAATATGGACAGCACGCACTCTAACAATGTGTGCTTTCTATCAAGAGCTTCCTCTGATGTCAACTGGCTCTGGCATAAGAGACTATCTCACCTTAGCTTCAAAATGATAAATGACTTATCAAGAAAGGAACTTGTTAGAGGTCCACCTAAACATGGCTTTGCAAAGGAATCTCTTTGCTCAGCATGTGAAAAAGGTAAGCTGACAAGGGCCACTTTCAGATCTAAGCAAGTATCCTCAATACCCACTCCTCTTCATCTAAAGCGGAAACACGAGGCGTGATAGCGCAAGATTTCATAACAATAGGATAAAAAAACAACACCAACCATCCATTCAAATAAACAACAGTTTAAGTTTAAAATTCTACATTTTGCATCAATTACAAGTTCTAACAAAAACAAAATAAACCAAGTGTTTCAACTAAACAGTTTTCAAATAAACAAGATGGTTGATGTCGACGCGCCCACATAAAAGAAAGATTCGGTTAATCTTTTCTTACCCCTGAAAAGCATAATAAAAACAAGGTCAACTACAAAGAGTTGGTGAGTTCACAGGTTTTCAATATTTCAAAAATAAACGATTGTGTGAGTGAATATGAGCAAAATAAATTTTTGGCACTTATTGATATCTTAAAACGTTAAGGCATTATGTACTCTAATTTTTGTATATAAAGAGCCACCACTAAACCTTTCGACCACAAAATAATATTTTTAATTCTACCTTAGCGGTGGGACTAATACCCCACATATGTAGAACCTTCGTTTTTTTTAAGTATCGTGCACCCCTACCTGTAGTTTCTAGGTGGGATTGCTATCCACACCCCTACTTATCGGTTTTTAGGTGGGATTGTCCGTCCAAATAGCGCTATCCACAAATACCCTCGGCTACTCACTTGAGTTAATAGTAGTGTACAAACTTTTATGTTACATTTTACTCAATATAACTATTAGTGTACATGCCTTAGTGCCCACAACATCAAATTTAACAAGATTTCATAATCATAATTACAATGGCTCATAAAACACATTCAATCATGCTTTTCACCCCAAATCGTAGAAAATACTTTGAAAGAGGGGCTGTGAATACTCACCTTATAGCAACGCTCCGCAACGCAAACAATACAATTCGAATCTCCGCACAATGACCTAACGCTTCCCTATCAAAGAGTAATACTCAAAACCGTCACTTATAGGTCTAATACTACTTAGAGGTGAATAAATCTTAAGCCCATAAGTGTCTATATATGTCCAATTATACAACATGCCCATATGCTCATTAATATCGTAATTTATACCGAAAGTGATCTTATTATCCATCACATGATCAATATTTATAAAAATCAATTAAGTCCAGAATTTCTCTTCTGGACAGAAACTAATTGTCCTAAAAATGATCAGTTTTCAAGGGTTTCCAAAATGATCTAGTTTCCTATATTTTTATATAAGATAAATTACTGAGTTATGGTCTTTGTGACCAAATTTCATGCCTTTTGGACATGTACAAGTGGTTCAAATAATTCATGCAAAATATTATATCACAACCGGTAAAACAGATTACACCATGTTAGTGAATCACTCACTTAAGGAGTTATACTCAGTGTTTCTAGAATTTCCAGTTGGATTGGAATCATAACTCATAAAGGAAACTTTTGAGATAAGATTCACTGATTTTCAAGAAGTTATGAAGGAGGTATGACACTACAAAGTTGCATGCACAATTCTGCCATTAGCTGACAGATTGCACATTTAACTTAAATAAATTGGTTAGTGCCTCAAAACTTCATATTTTTGCATGAAACTGGATCCATATGAATCCTAACTCATAAAATGAAGTTCTAGAAAAAGAATCATGCATTAAAGACAAATAACAAAGGAGATACTAACACACAAAGTAGAGTTTAGCTGCTGGTGGTTTCACAGATTGCACACCTAAAGTATTTTAGGTGTTTGGAGGGTCAAAACTCCATATTTTTAAGTGATTCCACTTGAAAACTGAAGATAACTCATAAATATAACTCTCAAAAGAATAATCATCCTTTTTCATTGAGTTTTGAAAGAGATATGGCCATTTGAACATGCATGCACAAATCTGTCAGCTTTGGACAGATTGCACACTCATTTTGTTTTGAAGAGTTGAAACCTCAAATAACCATATTTTTGAATGAAATCAGATGCATATGAAAGGTAACTCATCAAGCTAACTTCCAGAAGAAAAATCAAGTGATTTGGAGGAATATTCAAAGAGTTATGGTCGTTCAAAGTAGGGTTTACCTACTGTTGAACTTCCAGATGCACATGCATCTTGTTATGAGCATTTGGGGGGTCAAAACTCAATGTTTTTGAGTGAGACCACTTGGATTAGAACCCCAACTCACTAAATAAACTTGTAGAAAGAAGATTCATGATATTTGAACATAAAAATTGTAAGAAATTGACGATTTACACACATGCATGAATCTGCCAGAACCAAAATAACCATTTTTGTTCAAGAACACATAAAATCATGATTTTTCCCCTATTCTCTTGAGTTTTATTTGTGTAGGTCATAGATTATCACCATTTTATAAACATTTTACATGTTTTGGTGTAAAATCTCTCCACAAACTCAGAATTTTTGGATATTAGAAGAAGTAGCTAAAAAAAATGTAAGAAAAGTGGGGTTTTCACCCAAAAATGGTAAGAAAATGAGGGTAAAGTTGTTACCTTGTTTGGATGATGATTAGAGCTTCTAAATCCTTGTATGAACTTGATCTTGATGATGATTTCAAATGAGAAATGGCTGGAGTTTTTGTTTTAGAGAGGGAGAAAATGTCTCTTCACTTCTAGAGAGAGAGAGGTGAGAGCAAATTTTGAATTTTGAACATGCAAAATGAGGAGAAAAATGAAAAAAAAATGTATTTATATGGGGGTTTAGAGAGGAGGCCGGCCATGGGGGCCCACTCCTCTCAAAATCATATATTTGTTTTATAAATAAAATAAAACTCAAGCCCAATTAAGAATACAATGTCATTTTCTCAATTTTTGGCCCTTTTTCCTCAAAATGTAAGCCCAAAAGTGATAAAATTCTATAAAAATAGAAGTTTTATATTTGAAACATTAAAACTATATATTTTATATACATTGGGTATAAATTAGAGCATTTGGCACTGTATTGGAAGTTTCGGACAGTTACGGGTCGGAACCGGACATTTTTAAGCGACTACCGGAAATGCTAGGGGTTTTTCGGCTATTCTAAACCAACTAACTCTTAATCCTAAAATTTAAACTATATAATACTAATAAACTTAATAGAAGCTAACCTGAAAGCTCGAATTTTGACAGTTGTCACATTTTTGTACCTGTCAATGTTTAATCCATATCAGGAAAGAAGTATACTCTTGTAATTGTAGATGAATATTCCAGATATACATGGGTATTCTTCCTACGATCTAAGAGTGATACCCCTGATGAAATAATCTTTTTCATCAAGAAGATTGAGTTGCTGAACAATGTTCCAGTTCGTTCCAAAAGAAGTGATCATGGTACTGAATTCAAGAATAGCACCATGGTTAATTTCTTTGAAGAAAAAGGCATTACTCGTAATTTCTCCTCAGTAAGGAACCCTCAGCAAAATGGTGTTGCTGAGAGAAGAAACCGAACTATTATCAAAGCCGCTCGCTCAATGCTCAGCGAATCGCATCTTCGAACTCAATTCTGGGCTGAAGCAGTTAATACTGCCTGTTACACTCAGAATCGATCTCTTATTGTAAATAGATTCAAGAAAACTGCTTATGAATTAATTCACGAGAAAACCCACTCAATAAAACATTTGCATATCTTCGGATGTAATTGTTACATCCTGAATGACAGAGATCATTTAGGAAAATTCGATCCCAAAGCTGATGATGGTATATTCTTGGGTACTCCTCTGTATCCAAGGCATTCAGAGTCTTCAATAAACGAAGACAACATGTAGAAGAAACATTCAATGTCAACTTTGATGAATCTCGTACTTCAAATTATGCTCCCATCCCTGGAGAAAATGAAGAACTGAATAACTGGATGAAATCTCATTATGGGGAACCTGAATCTTATTTCAGTACACCTCATGTCAATGAAAATACTGATGATGATGGTCATGCTCTTATCTCCACATCGCTAAATAGTAACTGTTCATCATCAGGGATGAATGTTACTCCATTAAATCAGATTCCTCCATCCAGTCCTTCTATCGGTAATTCTTCAGTGAATAACCAATCATCTTCCTCCATGGGAAATGAAATTCCTTCAGGACCACCTCCTGAAATTTGCCCCTGTAGCAAGGTTAGAAGCGATCAGGTTGTTCCTAACCTTCGCTACCCACAAAAATTTCAAATTCTATCAGATGGACGTCAAGAGTGCCTTCCTAATCGACAAGTTGAAGGGAAGTCTATGTTGAACAACCTCCTGGCTTCGTTGATGCAAGACATCCAAAATACGTCTATAAACTGGATAAGGCACTCTACAGGTTGAAACAAGATCCCCGTGCATGGTATGACACTCTCTATAAATATCTTCTCGCTGAAAAGAATGTTCGTGGTAAGATTGATCAAACCCTTTTTTCTTAGAAAACATAAGGGACATATTATTTTTGCTCAGATATATGTAGATGACATTATCTTCGGTTCCACGAATCCCAAACTTTGCACTCGTTTTGCCAGGTGTATGAAAAAGGAATATAAAATGAGTATGATGGGTGAATTAACATATTTTCTTGGTCTTCAAGTAAAACAATCTAAAAAAGGCATCTTCATTTGTCAAAGTAAATATGTTAAAGATATGCTGAAGAAATTTGATTTGACTCAGATTTCTTCAATGAATACTCCTATGGTCCCTCCTCTGACTTAAAATAAGGACCCTGATGGTAAACCTGTTAATGTCACAGCAATCCTTACTTTATCTAACTGCTAGTAGGCCTGATATCATATATGCCACCTGCTTATGTTCTAGATATCAATCCGAACCCAAAGAATCCCATCTTAAAGGGACTCCTAATCTTGGTCTCTGGTATCCCAGAGACTTGGGGTTCGATCTAACGGGTTATTCAGATAGTGATTTTGCAGGATGAAAATTTGATAGGAAAAGCACCACTGGTGGGTGTCAGCTCATTGGTGGAAAGTTGGTCAGTTGGACTAGTAAAAAACAAAAATCAGTGTCTACATCAACTGCTGAAGCTGAATATGTTGCAGCAGGAAGTTGTTGTGCTCAAATTCTTTGGATGAGAAATCGGCTCGCTGATTATGATATTTAGCTATCAAAGATTCCTATATATTGTGACAGAACTAGTGCTATTGCAATTGCAAACAACCCTATACTTCACTCTAAGACCAAACATATCGAACGTTATGAATGGTGAAATTGAACTTCATTTTATTCCCACTGAATTCCAGCTCGCTGATTTTTTACAAAACCTCTTGAAGAATCAAGATTTAAAATATCAATCACTGAATTTGGAATGTTAAACATGGAAGAATAACTTCCTCTATTTTACACTTTCAGTGATTATTAAAATAAATTTCAATCTCTCTAGTCATTCGTTGAACTTTAAAAAGGATATCACTCAGGTATGACCTCGAATCTCTTACACTCTCTGAATGTCTTCCTATTCAGGAAATGAATCTTAAAAAGAAAACCCATCACTGAGAACACGTTTGTTCTTAATGATAGAAGGAATTTAAAGATAATGATTAACATTATTTTAATGATAATCGTTTTATTTTTCAAAAAGGACATGTCAGAACTTTCTCTAACACACGACGGCCTCAATATCTCCGATACAATCAAACGCTAGAAAGGTGCCGTAGGTCATTATTACCTTTTTCTCAAAAAGCTAAAACTGTCGTTTTGTCTTTCTCTCTTCCGTCTTATCCTTTCCTATATAAAGTGAAATTTATTTCATTTTACTTTTTACGCGCTCAAAATTTTCATAGCAAGAAAAGCTCTCGAGTCTTCAAAGTTTCTCAAGAACACCAAGAACACGCACTTGTGCGTTTTTGTCGAATCCCTCACTCTCAAGGTTTGATCTAACCCTTTTTCTTTTTCTAAAAACAACTAGCATGTTGTTTACTACATCCAGAAATCTTCTATAACGTCTTGTTATAAAGATTTCGCCCTTAATTCTGGATTAAAACCCAAAGATTATACATTTTCTAAGCATTTTTCTTCTTAGAACATAAGACCTTTTTGGCTAGTTTAATTCAAATTTTCTTCTAAAACTTCTAATACTTGTTTTTGGTATATTTTCTTTACCAAAATCACAAAAATTTGGTCTGCTAGTTTAATTTTTTTTTAAAAACTTTTTTAGCAAAATTCAGCCAAATAACAAGTAGTTTGATTTTGTTCATCAAAACACTTGTTTACTTAACATTCTTTATTTGGTATCCTTTGTACCAAAATCACTCTGGTTTATACATTTTTGTATTAAGACATGATTTTTCTGTTTGGTGTGCCCATTTTTGAAACATAATTGGCTACTCCAAGCAATGTCTTTCTCTCTCTGAAACAGAAGTAATCCTGGTCACAACTTTCATCGCTGCACCCGAAGCCAGCTTTCCTCCTGAACAAGCTCTGGTCAAACCAAGCAACTATGTTTCTTTGACTAACATCCCCGCTGAACGCGCCTACTAAAGGGATGGTGCTCTCTTTATCAAGCAATGCCCACTGAAGTATGTTTTCATCCACGTCCCTGCTGGGATCACTGCGTACCTTCAGCAATTCTGGCATACCGTCCACTGCACTACCCTCACCACTGATAGGGTAGGAAGCTTAATGCAATTCAGTTCACCACTGCTCTTAGAACCGTGGCTATCACTTTTGGCATGTTAAGGAATGTTCTCCGACTTCCAACTAAGAAGAAAAATGAGCTATGGGCTGCTCCTCCAACCATTGAGGAAATTCAAGCATTTATGGACGCCACTGGCTACATATGGCCAGTTGATAAAGAGACGAAGCAAATCACCAAGTCCGTCACAAAGTTGGAGAAGAAGCGAATGCCAGCGGGATGGCAACACATATGGACACACGTTATTTAGTGCTTAAGATACAAGTTCGGCTTGCAGGATCAGGCAAGCACGCCTTCCCAAGAGATGGCGGTCGCTTTCTGCACTAGCCGAAAGCTTAACTTCGCTGAATATATATTCGCTTTTCCTAGATTTGTTGCTATTCTTTTAGAAAACATCTATGATGGACATCCCTCTAAGAGAAATCAATCTTTCTCTCATATTGGGAAGAAGGCCCTCGAAATAGATGTGAAAGAGGGAGATGCTCCTTACACTCCCTACATGATGCAGATCATTCAGAATGCTGCTGCTGAATCTTCAATCCCTACCTCTCAGGTAGATGTTGTGCCCACATCACTGAAAATCCCATCAATGACTAACCAAGGCACCTCTTCCCCAGGTAAACGAAAGCAACCATCTGATAGACATAAAAAGTCCATCGCCCATAAAACGACCCCCAAGAAATTCAAGAATAGTGCCACTCAGACCAACACTCTATCTGATTTTGGCATTTTCCCTACCTCTTCTACAACTTCAGCCATCCCTACAGCCACAACAACAGCTTATGGTTCTGTTGTCGCTTCATCAGCTCTACCTGCTTTTTCAGACACCTCGGTCCCTGAAATTATAATAGTCAGCCATGCTGAGGATGTATTAGGTATCACTTGCACTGCCCTCTTATCCTCTTCTATCTCTTCTTCTTTGGTCCTCACAGCAATCAATGATTCAGGTATGGTTGTGCCAATTCCTGATGAGATTGAGCAACGTGTTATTCAGACATCAGTTTTGTTTCGACAATCGGATCTCTGGAAACAGTAATAGGGACAATGAACATAAGAGTTTTATTTTCTTTAAAACAACCTATACTCACTGACATTACACTCTGTAATTAAATCAGTGAATTTACTTTATAGCCTTGTTTACTTGTAAAATTGTGATTTCATATCCTTATTAATGAAACTCAATTCAGACAGTAGACTAGCTGAAAAAGATCTCACAGATTAGTACTTAGATTTCTTTATCTTAAAATTTTCTAAGTCCTTATTAATCCTTTCAAGCAATTTTTCTATGTTGCTTAATCATAATCAAATAGGGGGAGATTGTTGATCCAAAATCCTTACAGTGATTTGAGTATGATTCAGTTTTACACTTACTGAAAATTCCATGGATAAGTCATTGTTCACATTAAGCGATAGCATACGCTGATAGTAACTCAGCTATCGCTGAAGATCAGGAACATTGACTACATCTTTAAAGATCTAAAAAACAATAGTCACACCACAAGTCCATTCAATGACAGTCGAAGACCGAGATGAAGGTAAAGATGAACAACTAGTGATCTGGAGCGGTTCGGTGATAGCAAAGCTCATCTATATTAGAAGTGTGACATCTTGCAAGGACTCAGCGACACCTTAGGAACTTCATCCTTGAAGTCACTGGTTTAGCGATCAAGTGAAGCCTTCAGCAAGATTATTGTTGATCTTATCCTCGATGCACAAAAGTCAAAACCTCAATACTTTGTCAGAAAAGGACATACGGATTGTCTCTTATGTCCCCATCAAATCTGATTTGGTACTGTTCATAGGTGGCTAAAACTATGGCCATCCTATTAACCAAAGGACAAACATCCTTCACAGTTTTGACAAATGGCATATACCTTTTTCTTTGCATTAAATGCAAAACGGGTATAAATAGATGGGAAAACCTTCTCCATCAATAAGGAATGCTACTTTCTTTTTCAAAACCTCTACTGCTATTTCTTTCTTTCCTTGTGCATCAACTTAGTGTTTTATTAAGTTACAATAGAATAGGTTAGAAACTTGTTCTTATTCCGCTTGTAACAGTAAATTTGTTTATTTAATATAAACTCATTTAAAAATCAAAAAGACGTTTGTTTGTATTCAACCCCCCTTTCTACAAATTGTTCTATATATTTTAACTCTTGTAGACCCCTTTGGGACCAACACCTGTATATGATGAATTTCACTTCTAAAGATGGCACATAAACTCTCTGTCTCATCTCTAAGAAGAGTGAAGTAGCTTGGCTCTGGCATCATAAACTTTCACATCTTAACCTTCAAAATCTTGAATTGCTTGTGAAATACAATCTGGTTAAGGGCCTTCCAAAGGTTCACTTCCAGAAGGATCATCTTTGTCCAGCGTGTGAAATGGGTAAATTCAAAAGAGCTTCCCATAAGACAAAAAATGATCATTCTTGTCCAAGACCTCTGCATATACTACATGTTAACCTCTGTGGTCCCATTGCTGTGCAAAGTCTGTCTGGTAAAAAGTATATACTTATGCTTATTGATGAATTTTCTCGTTACACTTGGCTTGCCTTTGTAAGATAGGAATTAGAAGTCCCAGTTGTGTTGATCAACATGATGAAGAGGATACAAGTACTTCTGCAATGAAAAATCCGGAAGCTGAGAAGTGACAACGGTACTGAATTCAAGAATGCCAAACTTGATGAGTATTTGAACAATGAAGGAATATCACAAAACTTCTCAGCTGCACGAACTCCACAGCAAAATGGTGTGGTGGAAAAAAGAAATCGCACTTTGGTTGAAGCCGCAAGAACGATGCTTGCAACTTCTGGACTACCCACACACTTCTGGGCTGAGGCTGTCTCAACTGCTTGTTTTACACAGAACAGATCCATAATTGTGAAGGGGCATCTCAAAACTTCTTATGAGCTTATCAATTGTAGAAAACCTAATGTTAGATTCTTACACATCTTTGGCTGTAGGTGATTTATTCTAAATGATCGAGAGAAACTTGTAAAGTTCGACTAGAAGTCAGATGAAGCCAAATTCTTGGGATATTCTTTGACCTCAAAGGCTTTCAGAGTTACAATCTCAGAACCAAGACGGTTATGGAAAGCGTCAATGTAGACTTTGATGATCAGGCACAATTGACTTCTAATTATTCACATTCAGAACTCAAGCTTAACAACGTAACTTCTGACAGTCTCTCCAGTACCAGAGAATCTGAGATCAATGCTATATTCGAAGACTTCCTTGGAAAAGAAATTCCTTCTGCAGAAATAGCCAGAAGTATCCCAACAAGACCAATAGAGGAACCACGCCCGTCTGAATCAATCATCTCTGGTCCCTCTGGTTCAGATTCAACTTCTGATGCGGAGAAACCGAGTAGCATGTCCAATCCTATAACCTCTACTTCAAATGAAAACCCAGAGGACACTCTGTCTCGTCTTGATGCAGAGAGCTTTGTTCTTGATCCACTTTCCTTCGTGCCTTCATTTGAGGGGGAGAAACTTGGCTTCTCTCCAATTCAGAACCCTGCACCAGAAGCTATTCCAATACATGAAACAGAAATTGTATCCCTTCCAGTCTCCCAAACTCGAAAGAAAAGATGGACAAAAGCCCATTCTTCTAACCAAATCATAGGTGATCCTTCTGATGGTGTAAAAACCAGATCTGTCACAGCAAATGAAGCCTTCTTTTTCAATTTTCTGAGCATGATCGAACCAAAGAAAGTTCATGAAGCCTGCAAGATCCTAGTTAGATTGATTCAATGCAGAGAGAACATCTTCAATTTGCAGAAATGCAAACAATCTTTAAGTATCAGACTTCAAGGAGAAATGCAAAGCAGGCTAGAGCTTGTAAGAAACCTGAGCTCAAGAGAAAGAGATCTGAGGACCAGGGTCTAGATGCTTCTGATCCTCAGAAGGGGCACAAAAGACAGAAAGTGGGATCTCTTATGAACAAGCTCAACCTTCATCTCAACAAGAGCAACAACCTTCAAAGCAACAACCTTCTGTTCAAGAAAATACTTCTGCTCCAACCTCTACTCAAGCTCCGATTGTTGTAACTCCAGTTGCAATGCGACCTTTACTTTCAGATCCATAAGTGGTAAACTTCATTCTTGTTTTCGAACGAAATAGAAGACAACCAATTCCTATTCCAAAAAGACCAATAAACACAAACACACGACCAAGAGCTCATGGTTAGGCATCCGCATTCACATCTACTGCTATTGTTCAAACAACTACCACTAATGCTTCAGATGTCCCAACTTCCACAATTCCAGAAACCACTCCAATTCCTAAAACAAATGTACAAGAAGTTCCTCTTTCTTATGTACCAAAAGTTCCTGTTTCTAACGCTCTTACCTCTGTATCTCAAGAACTTGGTCAGGCAATTCCAAAGGTAAACATCACAGAAGGCCGGAATACAGAAAACTTACAAGTCCAAACTCACCCGAACCCTGAAACAATATTAAGATACTCGGCTGCTCAAAGGAACACGGATCCATAACAAATAGAAAGAATTTCCCGTACCCAGACTTCTGCATCCAGAGAAATACATTTCAGCCATCTATATGCTGAAAGAGAATAAAGGGTTACTATGGTAATACCTAATTTTGTTGATAATTCTGATGCAGATGCTCAAGCAAAGCCCAGATTCGCAAGGTTTAGGCAAGAAAGAAGGGCAATCTTTGCCTCTTCACCAATCAGAAGAAAAACTAGAATCAAAACAAAATACTTTGAGAATACTGGCATCATGTATACAGTATATCAAGTGGAGAGAGCAAATGGCCAAATATGTCATATCTATGATAATAACTTATTATCCTTGAATCCTTCAGATCTGATACCTCTTGGGAGGTATATGAAGCAAAGAAAAGAATTAAGTGCAGATGATAAGATTGCCTATTTTAGGATTCTGAGCTGCATGGAGGCATTTGTCAACTACATAGCCAAAGTTGATTTTCAAATCGGGTTTGAAAGAAGTGTGGATAAATTAAGTATCACGGCTCCAAATGAAGACTTAAAAGATGTGGAATCAAAGAAAGTTGGTGATATTATACTTGGACCAGAACAAGGAATTATTTTCAGAAGGCCTCTGAGAAAGCAATTTTTCAGATTAAAGGAAGCGTTCAAGTATTCAGAGGAGATGCTAGACGTCATCAGAGGGTTGATAGCTGCAAAGAAGGAAGATGTTAAGGTAGAAATCAAAAAGGCAGCGTTTGATATGGAAAAACATATAGAAGGAGTAATCAAGTTAAGAGAAATTACTGATAAGTTCTACAAACTTATCAGCGGGCATCTACATGCTCCATTTTAGTCATTACATGTACTCTATCCTCTGTAATTTTTTTTAATGTAATGAAATCCCAAACCTTGTTCTCTCTTTACTATTAGCTAATTGTTCGGTATTCATACTTAGGGGGACATTGTTAGAACTTATATTCTTGATGTAAAAGTATGAATGAGAACTCTTCTCTAAAAGAACAATTGTTCCTGTCCAGAAGCAAGCTTCTTTAGAAGACAGCCAATACAGAAGTGTAGTTCAGAAGCTACAGAGGTGATCCAAAAGTATGAGTATCTTCTGCATATTACTTAAGGGACTACACACATGCTTAAATGATGTGGCAGGTCACGCTTTCCTTGCATAACTGATTCTGTTAGAGAGCTTGCTTATGTGTCAATACGTGATAGGCTAGTTGATTGACTTTCATATTTGTAATTGTATCACTGTATTTAGCGTTGATCATCTTGGAGAGAAATTGAGAGATTAATCTGTATTTCCTGTATTGTAATCCTTGGCACCTTGAGTGAAATACATATCATCATTTGATTCATATCGTTATTATCTTCCATTCCTGTTTACATTCTAGTTTGATTGTTGATTGTATTTGCTTCTGCTTACAGTTTATTTTACATTCATTATCAACATCATTTGAGTATAAATGAGGATCTGAGTTCCAACACTAAAGGACAACGTCCCTGTTTGACGTCATGTATTCCTTAAGGCAACGACGGTACATTTTATCGTTCGCGGTATTTTCCCTTGTTTAAGGGTTTTTCCGCGTCACCAAATCTCGTCTTTATTTTTAACGCTTTACTTATGTTAGTTGTGAGAATCCAGCCTTTGACCGATCAGTTCCACAAACTCCTTAAGTTGACTTTTGTTAAGTTAATTTTTGGCATTAACAGGACCGCTCTAATTATGTCTTCTATAAAGGCGAGTAAATGCATGTCCAAAGGGTGTCTCTCATACTTAGCGTATGTTCTAGATGCAAAGTTGAAAAAGAAGAAGTTAAAGGATGTGGAAATGGTTCGAGAATACCCGGATGTCTTCCCGGATGATCTGCCCGGGCTACCACCGTAACTTCAAGTGGAGTTTCGCATTGATCTCATTCCGGGGGCAGCAACGATTGCCCGTGCTCCCTACCGTATAGCGCCAACAAAAATGCAAGAAATGATGACTCAATTACAAGAACTACTTGAGATGGGATTCATAAGACCGATCTCTTCACCTTGGGGAGCTCTACTGCTTTTTATAAATAAAAAAGATGGATATATGCAGATGTGCATAGATTACAGAGAATTGAACAAAGTGACGGTAAAGAACAAATACCCGCTTCCTAGAATAGAAGACAACTTCGACCAATTGCAAGGAGCTAGATGTTTCTCAAAGATCGGCCTTCTGTCCGGATATCACCAAGTAAGAGTACGAGGTAAAGATGTTTTGATGATGGCTCTTCGAACAAGATATAGACATTATGTTCTAGTGATGCCGTTTGGTTTGACAAACGCTCCGACTATATTAATGGATCTGATGAACCAAGTCTGTCGGCCCTTTCTTAGACAAGTCGGTGATCATCTTTATTGATGATATTCTTGTTTATTCAAAAAATGAAGTCGAGCACGAATACCATCCCCGAAAGGTTCTGGAAGTTCTACGAAAGGAGAAGTTATTCCCCAAAATTTCCAAATGTGAGTTTTGGCTTCAAGAGGTACCATTTTTATCTCTACCTGAAGGATCAGAAGATTTTCTGGTTTTTAGTGACGCCTCTAAAATGGTTCTGGGGTGCGTGTTGATGCAAAGACAAAAAGTGATAGCTTATGTGTCCCGTCAGCTCAAGGAACACGAGAAGAATCACCCAACGCACGACTTGGAGTTAGTGGCAGTAGTCTTTGAAGTCAAGTTATGGTGGCACTTCCTTTATAGGACAAAATGTACCCTTTTCACTGACCACAAGAGTTTAAAGTACATATTCGATCAAAAGGGGCTTAATATGCGCCAAAAAGGTGGTTAGAACTCTTGAAAAACTACGACTGTGAATTGCCTTACCACCCTGGTAAGGTGAATCTTGTAGCGGATGCTCTAAGTCGGAAGAGTCATAACGGGGGCGTTCAAATGACCCCCACACGGATCGATGTAGTATCAAGCTTAATGGAAAAAAATCAAAGTGTACCAAGTTGAGGCGCTCCTAGAAGAAAATCTCAAAATGTAGGTCATGATGAAACAACGTGAATTGTTGACGGAGGATAGCCTTGGACTGAAGCTTTTTCAAGGTAGATTATGGGTACCAAAGTTGGGAGGAAACCGGGAATTACTCTTAGAGAACACTCATAAATCCAAGTATTATATACTCCCAGGTAGTACGAAAATGTATAGAGATTTAAAGTTAAATTATTGGTAGCCGGTTATGAAGCTCGATGTGACAAATTATGTAGAGAAGTCCATCACTTGCCTCCAAGTCAAGGCGGAGCATCAAAAGCGATACGGAAGTCTTCAATCTTTGAAGATTCCGGAATGGAAGTGGGAGCATATTACCATGGATTTCGAAACAAAATTGCCAAGAACATTGAGGAATCATGACATGATTTGTGTAATAGTGGACCGATTGACCAAAAGTGCTCATATTCTAGCTGTGTGGGAAACCTTGTCGATGGATAATTGCAAAGCTATACATCGATGAGGTGATCTCGAGACATGGCGTACCCTTGTATGTTGTTTCAGATTGGGACAGTCGATCTACTTCTAAGTTTTGGGATGGTCTACAAAAAGAATTGGGCAAAAAGATAAAGTTAAGTACGACATATCATCCCCAAACGAAGAGATAAAGCGAAAGAACAATTCAAACTTTTGAAGGCATGTTGAGATCTTGCATTACCGACTTTGGTGGCAATTGGGATTCTCATCTACTGTTAGTAGAGTTCGCCTACAATAATAGCTACCACTCCCGTATGTTGGCTAGAAGCAGGAGAGAAACAATTCGTCGGGCTAGAGATCTTTCAGGAGACGGCAGATAAAGTGAAAGGAATTAGAGAGCATTAAAAAACGACTCAAGATCGACAAAAGAGTTATGCCGACAAGAAACGAAGACCAATTGAGTTCCAAGAGGGATAACATGTCATGTTAAAGGTGTCTCCATGGAAGGGCATCATCCAGTTTGGAAAACGTGGGAAGGTTAATCCTCGTTTCCTTGGACCATTCACGATTTTAAGCCGAGTTGGTTTGCAAGCTTACAAACTCGATCTACCGCCAGAAATGGAAGGCATCGACAATACTTTCCACATGATTTATTTAGTGTTATTCCATTATCGGAGATTTGAGTCGATAGGAACAAGGGATGCGTGGAAGTACCCGACGCCATCTTGGAAAGAATATATAAAAAGCTTCGTCATATGGAAATAAGCTTGGTCAAGGTACAATGGAAGCATCATCGAGGTGCAAACGTGACTTGGGAAGCCGAAGAGGACATGAAAAGGCGATACCCTCATCTATTCGGTTAAGACGATATTTCGAGGACGAAATCCTTTTCAAGGTGGGGAGGATTATAACATCCGGAAAATTAATATATTCGGAATTATAAAGCTTCGTATTTATATTTAATTTTACCTTAAAAATCCTAATAAATAAGTCCTAGGAGGTTTAAGAAGGTTTGGTTTAAAAGTTTAAGAGTAAAGGAGTTAATTTGGTGAAAAACGACATCCCCCGGGCGTGAAAATTCTGACCCAAGCGTGAAAGAGTGGTAGAAAGTTGAATGTAGGTGTTAGGCATTTTGCCCCGACCGTGAAAAATCGTACCCTGGTCGTGAAAAGTGGACATAACCAAGCATCCAAGGGTTGGACACGGCTTCCAACTGTGTAAATAAATAAATAACTATTATTTTTGGTCCTTGTGCGTTCACTGATATACACCTTCATCTACCCACTTCATTTTCTTTACCTATTAACTTTTTCTTGGCAATTACTCTCCACATGATTTATGAGCTAACTGTCCACAGTGGCATCCTTTTTTTGCATAAAATGAACTTCTTGGTAATTTATCATCACTTAAGAAGTAGACAAAATGGAGGGGATAGAAGAAAAATGGGTATAAAATGATATAAAATCCAATGAAGAGAATAATTAATAACTCTCACAAATGAGTGTTATCTGTTATGTTTTTACATTCATTAGAAGGAGAAGAAGTTCATTGGATGATATCCTTACCCTTTTCTTGAGCATTGTGCTTGAAGGGGTATAATACATCAACCTTGAGGTCCTTTCCTTGTTGTATCTTCAACAAAGTTTTATGGAGTATCTTCCTTGTTCTCTTTAGGGAGGTTTCATTGAATGCCACGTGTTTGGAATGTATTAACCTTCATTGTCTCCAGGTTCCATATTATACCCCTGAACTCCATTCATATATCCAAGCAAACGTTCTTGTATGGGACGAGGGTCAAGCTTGTCTTTTCTTGCATTGTGAACATACATCGGGCAACTGACAATACAAATATAACTAAGACAAATTGATTTATTACCTATCCATACCTCTTCAAGAATCTAACCATTAATTGCCGATCATGGAAGACAGTTAATGATGTGTACCACATACATAAATCTTTGGCCCAAAAAACTTTTGGGAAAGCGGCGTTTAACCTCATGCATCTTGCTTTCTCTAGCAATGTTTGATGCATGTGTTTACCTAATCCATTAGATTGTGGATTATGTAGAGTAGTGAAGTGTTGATGGATCCCCTTTCCTTTTTCAAAAGGGGAGAAACTCACCACTTTTTAATTCTCCACCGTTGTCCAATCTTAACACTTTAAACTTCTTTCTAGTTTGAGTTTACACCAAGGGTAACTACTGTTTGAGCTTCTTAAACACTTCCTAAGATCCAAACTTTATGAGAATAATCATCAATAAAGGAGACGAAGTACTGACCTCTACTATGGGATCTAGTGCTAGTCGGTCCCCGAACACCCGTGTGTACACAATCAAGAATTTCCATTGTATTGTGTTTGCCAACACCACAAGAGACCTTTGTTTGCTTTACAAGGATGCATTCCTTGCAGAAGTCTAGGCTCTTCAATTCCTTCTCCTTGATAAGGCTCCTCTTATGTAGGATCTCCAATTTTTGCTCCGAAGTGTGGCAAAATCTTAGATGCCATAGTTTGGAAACATCTACCTTCTTTGAATTGTTTTCACCTACACGTGCACTTGCACATAATGTTTGTCTATCCAGAAAATAAAGATTATTTGGAGCTTTTATACCTTTGATTAGTATGAGAGTCCCACGAGAGATCCTCAAGGAATTGCCTTGCATACTAATATTGCACCCAAGCATTTCCAATTGACCAAGGGAGATAAGAGATTTTGACAGGGGGGTAGATACCTAACATCTAAAATAGTAACGATCATGCCATCAAATATATTCATTTTTATGGTACCAATACCCAAGATTTTTCACACCACGGTGTTTGCCATGAGGATGGTGTGTCCTTTTTCTTCAAGTGACGAGAAGATCTCCTTGTGTGGAGTCATGTGGAAAGAAGCCCCTTAATCCAAGACCCATTGGACTTTGATAGTCTCACTCCCAGTTGATGATGTCATCCTTCCTTTTTAGTCTTGGCTTTGAGACTTGGACATTCTTTAATCCAATGTCTAGATTTATGACAATAGTGCAATTGCCACTCGTCTTGGACTTTCCTCTAAATTCTGGCTTGTGTGATCTTGAATGACCTCTTGACTTATCTATATTTCGACATTCATTGTGTCTTCTCCCCATCAATAACCAACCAATAGTTGTTGCTTCCATCATCTTTGTCAACATTCAAGCCTCACGTTTGATCCTCACTTAATAGGCCCGTTTTCACATTTGCCATAATTATAGTATCTCTACTATAAATTAAGGAATTAGCAAAGCTAGTATTTCTGTTAGGGAAAGTGCATAAAAGGATCATTGCCATTTATTACTCATCTATCTTCAACTCTACGAATTAGATCTTCATAATTATACCATCAAGAGTGTTGAGATGTGACTTGATTGGTGTACCTTTCTTTATCTTGTAGGTGAAGAAGGTTTAGAGTAGAATTAGATGACTAGTGAGAGACTTTGTAAGGTAGAGCTCTTTTAGCTTGTTCCAAATACCTCGTGCGGTTGTCTCCAATCTTATCTTCGAAATCACCTTCTCACCCATTGAAAGTTGAAATGTTGTGAGATCCCATTCTTCCATCTCTTCTAATTCTTTCGTTCATATATCATGGGTGAGTTTTTCTAGTTCATAGAATACAAGATGCACTTGGTTTCTTCAAAGTAATGCATTCATCTTCTACTGCAACTTTCTAGAGTCTCCATCTCCATTCTGTTGGTGATTTTAGTGTCGGCGGTCCCTTTATGTGGTTGGAAAGAACATGCTGTGTATATGGGTTTATACTATGATCTAATTCAAGTTAGGTGGTGTGGAGTGCATGCTTGTTATAAGGCGAGTATGAACCCAATAACAACGAAATGGCGGGGGTCAAGGGGGTGCACCCTTCCGGGGTCAACTAAATACAACAAGGTTCGACTGGAACCAAGTCAAGCTCGACTGGTTCCATTCAACCTCTGTGAATTTGTTGTTGACATTCTTTGGAAGACTCGACTAGGCTAGTCGAGTCTACGTTGTTACCGTTTGGTTTCCTCTAGTAGACTCGACTGGGCTAGTCGAGTGTATGTTGGATTCGATGTTGACATCCTCTGAAAGACTCGACTGGGCCAGTCGGGCCAATCGAGTATATGCTGGATTCGATGTTAACATCCTTTGGAAGACTTGACTGGTCCAGTTGAGCTTTTAAAAACGGTTACAATGCATTTAATGAGTGGCTACTGAAAAGTGTAACTAACCAACCATGATTACCATTTACGTTACGTTGTTATGAGTATAAATAAGAATTTATACTCATGAGGTTGGGACAAGGTTTTAGACATGGTTTATGAACAAACATATACACTCTCCAGAAAGTTTCCTTTCGGTTTTGTGCCTAAAAATGTAAGTGCTTTGAGTCTTATCCTAGATTGAATTTCATGAACCTAGGCATAGGGTCGAAATATCAATTCGGAAAGTGCCTCACACGATTCTCAATATAATCCAGTGACCGATTTACACTTTTTTTTGCCTACCATTCCAACAATCGAATTGATATTTTCGTGATGTCGATCATGGCTGAATCTGTGAAAGAGATGACCTTAAGGTTTGGAAAGCCGGAAAATTTTGAAGGTGCTGACTTCAAACGTTGGCAGAAAAATATGCACTTTCTGTTGATGACTCTGAAAATGGTGTACGTGTTGAGTACACCAATTCCATAAATTACGGAGGAAGAGACGTTGGAGCAAACCTGAAGAAGGAGTAAGTGGGAGAACGATGACTATATTAGAAGAGGCCATATTCTAAATAGTATGTGTGATTCCCTATTTGACATCTACCAAAATGATGAAAATGCGAAAGATTTAGGGGATTCCCTTGAGTCAAAATATATCGCTGAAGATGTTTCTAGTAAGAAGTTCTTGGTAAGCGATTTTAATAACTATGAAATGGTTGACTCAAGGTCCTTAATGGAACAGTATCATGATATACTTCGCATTTTGGGTCAATTCACTCTACACAAAATGAATATGGACGAATCCATTGTTGTGTCGAGTGTGATTCATAAACTTCCACCATCATAGAAGGATATCAAGCACAATTTAGAACATCAAAAGAAGGAACTGTCATTGGTTCAACTTGGGAGTCACTTGCGCATCGAAGAATCTCTTCAGGTTAAAGAGAATGACAAAACCAAGGCCAAAGTTGAATCTGGGCAACCCTCTATCAATATGATTGAGGAGAATAAAACCAACTCCAATAATCAAGGAAAAGGCAAGAAATGAAAGTTTGATGGACCCAATAAATCTTTCAAGGAGAAGAAGGATTTGTTGTGTTGGAAATGCAATAAAGTAGGCCATTGCAAACGTGATTGCCGGGTCAAATTGAATAACAACAGTGCTCGAACAAGTGAAAGTGGAGTCGGGTCTAAGGACCAAGCTCAAGTGAAAGGAGGTCTGTCTTTGACTAACTTGAATAAATCTGAAAGTATTTGTTATGTTTCACTTATTCCGGAGTCTTTCTATGTACAGGATGATGATTGTATATGGTGGGTGGACTCGGGGGCAACGTGCCATGTTTTTAAAGATCAACGCTGCTTCGAGAAATTGACACTGGTTGAAGATGGATCTATACTAAATAAGGGGAACGAGTACACCGCACCGATTTGTGGGATTAGAGTAGTTAATCTAGAGTTTACTTCTGGAAATCACTTTAGGATATTTGATGTTTTGTTTGTTCCAAAAATTCGAAAGAATTTAGTTGGCGGTGGTAGTTTAAATTGTCTAGGGTATAGACAAGTTTATGATTCGGATAAATATATTTTATCTCGATATGGTAAATTTGTCGGTTTTAGATACTATTACAATAAAATGTATCGTTTGAATGTTATATCCAAATTTTTCAATTCTGAAAATTCTGCATTTATATTGTCATCTTCTTCGTCTAAAATTCACGACTCAATGGTTTGGCATGCTAGATTGGGTCACGTGAATTTTAGAAGAATGCGTGAAATGTCAAAGGATAGACTTATTCCAGCCTTTTATATTCATATAGAAACATGTAAAACATGTATGCTTACGAAAGTCACAGAACAACCCTTTCCAAATGTCGAAAGAAAGTCGGCTGTTTTGGAACTTATACATAGTGATTGTGTGACTTTCATTCTACTCCTTCGTTGGGTAATAAGAAATATGTTGTCACATTTATTGATGACAACACTCGGTTTTGTTATGTATGTTTCTTACATGCCAAAGATGACGCTTTAGAAAAGTTTAAAATATACAAAACTGAGGTTGAACTACAATTGGGTGTTTTAGTTAAGCATCTCCAAACGGATCGGGGAGGGGAATATATTGACCCTCAATACTTCCAATCAGTTGGTATAGTCCATGAGACTACGGCTACGTACACATCTCAACAAAAACGGGATTTCCGAACGGAAAAATCGAGTTTTGAAAGAAATGGTAAACTCAATGCTCTCATACTCGGGATTGAGTGATGGATTTTGGGGAGAGCCTATGTTGACGGCCTGTTATGTTTTGTATAGAGTTCCAAACAAATGGAACAAAATAACCCCATATGAACTTTGGTTCAAAAAACTCCAAATTTGAGTTATTTTCGAATTGGGGTTGTCGGGTGGTTGTGAAACAACCCGAACCCAAAAGAAAGACTTTGGTGAACGTGGAATTTATTGTATATTCATTGGATATGCAGCAAATTCCAAGGCATATAGGTTCTATGTAATAGAATCTAATGATTCAGTATCGAAAAATATTGGTATCGAGTCGCGGGATGTGATTTTCATCAATCCAAAGGCCTAAGGATCTGATTCCTAGCACTAATGAAGTGAAAAATCCAGAAAGTATGGATGGCGTTTTAACTCCATAAACGCAACATGTCCGGAGAAAAGCAAAAGAGGCCGAATCGCTAAACATTTTGGTCAAGACTTTCAACTGTATTTGGTTGAAGGATCGAGAGACGAACTTGGGCTTCAATACTCTTATTGTTACAGTATTGAAGATGATCCAAATACCTTCCAAGAAGCGATGGGGTCTCGAGATGTTTCTTTTTGGAAAGAAGCAATTGATGACGAAATGTCTTCGATTCTTGAGAATAACACTTGGGTGTTATCAAATTTTCCTCTAGGTTCTAAACCACTTGGATGCAAATTCATCTTCAAAAAGAAGATGAAATTTGATGGGACAATTGATAAATTCAAAGCCCGGCTAGTCATTCAAGGGTTTCGGCAAAAACCCGGTATTGACTATTTTGATACGTATGCTCCGGTAGCTCGTATTTCGACAATTAGGTTGTTGGTTGCTTTGGCTGCAATTCACAACCTGGGTATCCATCAAATGGATGTTAAAACATCCTTCTTGATTGGTGATCTTCATGAAGAAGTTTACATGAAACCACCGAAAGGTTTTGTCATGCTCGGAAACGAGCATAAGGTGTGTAAACTTGTGAAATCTTTGCATGGGCTGAAAAAATCGCCTAAACAATGGCATCAAAAGTTTTATGGGGTTATTTTATCATGTGTCTTTTTCTCTAAACCAATGTGATAAATGCGTTTATAGTTGATTTGACGCTAAAGGTGTGGGTGTGATCATCTGCTTGTATGTGGATGACATGCTGATTTTTGGGACTGATCAAAATCAAGTAGATGAAACTAAAAAGTTGTTGTCATCTAATTTTTCCATGAAACATATGGGGGAGGCTGATGTAATTCTTGCTATAAGAATTAAGCCGGTTAACAAAGGGATTGTAATGTCACAGTCACATTATATTGAGAAAATTCTCAAAAAGTTCAATTATAGTGATTTTTCTCCCGTGAGCACTCCTATGGATCCTAGTGTGAAATTAATGATAAATACGGGCACTTCTATTTCACAACTAGAATAAACTAAGGCCATTGGTAGTTTGATGTATGCCATGACAGGTGCCAGGCTTGATATAGCTTGTGTCGTGGGACGGTTGAGTCGGCATACTAGTAATATGAATACTCAACATTGGCAAGCGATTGAAAGAGTGTTTAAATATCTCAAAGAAACCGTGGATTATGGTTTGCGTTATTTGGGATAGCCTTTGGTGTTAGATTCTTTCTTGGAGGTGGTGCCATATCTTGGGCCTCCAAGAAGCAAAGTTGTATTACAAACTCAACGATGGAATTTAAGTTTGTGGCTTTAGCTACAGCCGGTAAAGAGGCAGAATGGTTAAAGAATCTTGTTTATGAGATTCCATTGTGGCCTAAGCCGATTGCACCTATTTCTATCCACTGTGATAGTGCAGCCACTTTGGCTAAGGCTTGGATCCAAGTGGACAATGGCAAGTCTAGACACTTAGGCATTAGACATAGTATGGTTAGAGAGTTAATCATGAATGGTGTAATCTTTGTTGAGTTTGTTAGATCACAACAAAATTTGGCGGATCATCTGGCAAAGGGTTTGGCAAGAGACTTAGTGCACAAGTCTGCTATTGGGGTGGGATTAAAGTCCTTATAAATCTATAATTGTGAGACACCCAATTCCCCTCTAATATGACATTAAGGGCTTAATTCAATGTGGAAGGCTCACACTTATAAGATTGGAACACATGATATATCATCGTGTTCGGTACTACAGTAAGTAAGTTGAAGTTTATCTTCTTAATAATTCCTTTGATAAAGTGTATTTGTAGGTACATGAAGTAAAGGAATTACCTATGTGATCGTGAAGTGTAGCCGCACTTCAGAAGGTTGGGGACTTGGCCTTTATACGATCATGAGAGGATTAGGACACATGGGTTTGATAATTGTGTCGTGTTTATTTTCTAGACGAGTAGATGAAACTTGTATGTATTTTATCTTTAGGTATTCAAATAAGTTGATGGGTTCAATTCCTGGGACACCTTGATTCTCGAATATTTAGAATGTGTAAAATACTAAAATAGAAATTCAATCATTTCGATATTTTCATCTATGTGCAAGTTTCGTATTGTTCATTCTTAAGATGTTATTTCATGGGTCACACTAAAATGGGGGAGGATTGTTGGTGATTTTAGTGTCCCCTGTCCATCTATGTTGTTGGAAATAACATGATGTCTATATGCGTTTTATACTGTGATCTAATTCAAGTTAGGTGGTGCGGAATGCACGCTTGTTATAAGGCGAGTATGAACCCGGTAACGACGAAATGGCGGGGGTCATGAGGGCCGCGCCTCCTTTGTGGGGTCAACTGGATACAAAAAGGTTCAACTAGAACCCAGTCAAGCTCGAATGGTTCCATTCAGCCTCTATGAATTTGTTGTTGACATCCTTTGGAAGACTCGACTGGGCCAGTCGGGCCAGTCGAGTCTATGTTGGATTCGATGTTGACATCCTCTGGAAGACTTGACTGAGCCAGTTGGGCCAATCGAGTATATGCAGGATTCGATGTTGGCATCCTCTGGAAGACTTAATTGGGCTAATATTCCTAAACACGCCTTTTGTCTTTAGCTAACTTGTGAAAAATATCTTCCTACTCAGGATTGAATTCAGAGCGTGGAAGCATGATCACCCTGATTTACGATGCTCGTTGTGCCAAATCTATATAGACTCCCATAATAATCTATTCTTTGAGTGTGGCTTTTCTATGGAGGTCTGGAATGTTGTAAAGCGGGTTGTTGGGATGACTGTCACTTGGGTTTTGTGGGATGACATCTTAGGAGCCATATCAGGAACTCATAGTAGGGCTTGGAATCTGATACAAAGGCTCTCTCTAGCGGCCTCTGTTTATTACATATGGCAAGAAAGGAATATGCGGATTTTCTCTAATAAAAAACGGGGGGCGTCTCTTATTGTGAGTGAGATCCGAAGAGTGGTTCTAATGAGAATAGCACTTTGGTGGTCGCGTTGGAGATGGTGGATGGCACTTTTGTTTATTATCTTCACCTACTTGATCTCTCTTCGCTTTATTTTGGTTGCTTGTTTCTTGGTATGGTGTTGATACCAAGTTTTCCTTTTGTTTTGTTGTTTGTTTAAGGTGTTTTACCTAGACACTTTGTATCTGTATATTTCTGCTTAATATATTTCCAGGAGAAAAGGTCCCAAAAAGCAAATAAAGTAAAGAACTTTATTCAATAACAATCAAGTATGTGATGCCAACCAACAACTAATGCAAAAAATAAAGTAAGATCAAAAGTACAAACGATCAATCAACCAAAGAACTTTGAAAACACACAAAACACAAAGATTTATGTGGTTCCACTACCAGTATGGTAATGTATGTTCATATGGAAGAGGAGAAACCTTTATTGATAAAGAACACCCAAACACTGATGGAAATCTCTCTCAATAGTTTCTCAACTCAAACTAGGGCTTCTAAGCTCTTAATTTCGTTCCCTACCATGAGGCGATTCAAGGGGTTTATTTATACTAGTCCATAGGTGGAATCCCGATTTGATCCCAACGTTGAAATCTAGAAAAATTATAATTACCTTTGCGCACAGCCAAACCGGATTTTAAGGTGTGATCGTGCCAAAAAGCCAAAAAGTTTCTGTTCAGGAAATTCTTGAATTTTTAAGAGGTCTAAATGTCTAAACGGGTGGTACAATATATTGATGCACATACTTGACTTGCCTTTTCGATTTTCTTCCCCGCGTTCCACTTGCTCTCTCACGTTTCCCAGAAATTCTTGTCCCCTCAATCCACTCCCCTCTCTCGTAAAACTCATGAGGAAGAAGAATCAAAACAATAAGACAGAGTTGATTTCTTCATTTACAAGTTGTATCTTCGGCGCAAACCTGGCTCATACTCTCTATAATTCCCGCTCCCAGATTTTGAATTCTCCATTTATGTTGAGTTCTCCAAAATCCTTGATTTTTGGATGCAGATTCCTTGATCACAAATATGTTTTGTTCTTGAAGGGGGTATTTTTTATATTCTTAAGCATCTATGTTCGTATTTACAAATCTAATTTAGATCTTTTTACTAATTTGGTTGTCATCAATTCTTTCTCACATGAACACTTAAAACCAACGACAAAAAGATGAAAATTTGTTGCTTGTTTTCCTAAGTAGTGTATCTGAGTTATTTACCCATGTCCCTCATGTTGAAACTCGTTGCAACCCACTTTTGTGATATACATCAATCACTTTTCAAGATCTTGAAATTAGGTTTTTAAATGGTTGTTTAGACATATTTATGACTAAATGTTTCCTTCTACCTAATTAGGATTGAATTTCATGATGCAAAATTTGAATTTCGTCAACAAAGTTTTTCATGAAAATTAAAATATGCACTTGGTTATATTTTTCTTACCTAAAATACCCGATGGTATTGAGCTAGTCGATAATGTAATAACTTTGTGGTTCTTGTAGACCATGCCAACGGCGTTTTGTGATTGTGTGAAAGATCATACACCAGTCGTTTTAAACATCGATTGAAATCTTGATTTTGATAACAATATTGAGTTTTAATTTACAAGGTCTTTTTAAACTATTGAGCTGGACAAGTATGAGTTTGATAATTAATTGTAGATCCTCAAGTATGTGGAAGCCTCTGATCTCTTTTGTTATTGCAGATTAAGACGAACCATAAAGCTTGGGGTTATGTGTACTCATTAGTGGTCATTCCTTCACAAATTCACGTTTACCATTTACTCTTCGAAACATTCTTTTCAAGATAACAAAATATCTGGAACAATATCTAACAAGTAAGGAACATTAGTTTTTCTTTTTATCGGAATCGACAATAGTTTTCCTCATTTTTATGATTTAGCAACATGTAGCTATTTTCTTCCAAGTTTATATATGAAACGTTTCATGCACTATAGAAATATAAATAGGCTAACATGTATCTTGTTCCGAAGCTAAATACAACGTTCCTACTAAATTATCTTCATCTAAGGGGTGGTTTGAAAAACATAATGTGACCAAGCTAGGAAAAGGCATCCTCTGCATCTGTGTGCTTACATTAAATGTTGCATCTAATGAAGCATTTTCTGAATACTAAAATAAAGCTTTCATAACATCGTATTTAACTTGAATAAAATTTCATATGCATTTCCATTGTCCCTTTCCTTGCAGTTGCATATTTTTGTTCATTAACCTGCTATACCTTGCCTTTGGTGAAAGTATGATAGAATTGAAGGAGGTGGATATATAATAATCGATCAAGACTTCCATCTCCATATACCATTCACTCTTCAACACCCCTCTCTTTCCTCACTATTGAAACTCCCCTTAAAACCTTCTTACCTCTCTAAAAAAATCAACAGATTCGTAACACCCCGGTAAGTTTTTTCATTTATTCTAAATAAACGTTCACTTGTATTCGCTATGATTTTTTTAGGCTAACATTCTTTTTCTATATAGTTTACATCATGATCACTATATTTATATGTGTGTGTCATCTTGTAGATCTCTAATATTAGATCCAACAAATGGGACTCATTCATGTGGATTGAAAGCTCTAAAAAGTTGAATCTCTAAGTCCCAACATCTATTAGAGCATGTGGATTGTATTTGGGATTGAGAATATCCAGCTTCTTAATGATTGTCCGATGGATTGGGATAACAGTAAATACCTTTATTGGGTCGTTGGACCCAACGATTTTGATGGAAGACTTGGATGGAGATACTTACTTGTCGTTTTAAGCCACATCTTGCCTCAAGCCACACACGGTAGGTCTTGTCGTTTTGCATCATTCAAGATTGAAGGAGTCTTCCATCTCCTTATTCTTGCTCATAGTCTTACATAGTTTGAGAGCCAATGCCTAAGTTTCTACAGTGTTTTTTTTTGCAGAACATCAACTAGCTCATTTTGACAAACAAGGTACACACTTTTACATTTTCGTTATGGTGGTAGGTGACAAGGGTTGATCGTGTTTTATGTTCAAGTGATCAAGGCATATTGTTACTGCTAAAAAGTTGTTTTAAATGGTTTCAATTATTACTAAACATATTTATGCTTTAATGAGAGAAAAAAAATACTATTATCCTCTCCATACATATTTTATTTTAGAGACGCATACCTGACACTTTCCAAATTTAAAGTTGTGTATAGATTTTGGAGTTCTTTCATAAAAACTAGTATGTATTACAATACTCTTTTTTTCAGTTAAATGTGTAGTCATCATGATTTTCTACACAAAAGGTTCCCTTAGCTGAAAATTGGAAATTTCTAAGTTTATAAAAGGTTTGACCATTTATAAAAAGATCTAAAATCCTAAAATAAGTTTTGGTTTTGGAACAATGAAGATGGGCACAACAAGTAGATCCTAACATCAGAACTTTTCGAAATGAAAAATGTAACATTTTTTGTGGGACGAATGCCTTTTTGACACCAACACGTTTTTTTTTGTTTACCCTAGTTTCCTCTCTTGTTTCTTGGTTTTACAGGCCAGGGGCCTTCTGGTGTTGGAAATATCTATACCCTCAAAATGCTATAAGAACAAGTAAATCATGCAAGTATACATGGCTCACAAGTATCGTCCAAATCAAGTAATAATAGTAAGTATATCAGATTATCGTTTCACATGGATTTAGATTGCTAAAAGAGTAATGAAAGTGATCTTAAAGTAAGATTTCAGAAAAGGTTTTTGAGAAGCAATGAAGCTTTAGAGGGAATTATATCTTTGTGATTTTTGGTAACAAGTACTGAAATGTAGAACAAAAAGTAAAGAGAGTATGGGTGCAAGATCTGGTTGGATTTCAGCTACAAAGTAGAGTGAACAATGTTGTAGCAACGAAATAGGTTGTTGCAGCAATAGCTTTCTATACCACTACCAGACATAGGAACCTTCCAAGGAAGATCTTTTTAGGAGGCCTCAATGACCATAGATCGAACCTATCCAATTTTTACTTTAGGGCACCCTTGGGGACTCAGTTTAGACCGTAAATTAGCGGTGCACTTAGTGATCTAATCAACCCTAATTGGTACATAACTTAGCCCCTCTCTCTATATAGTTTCACAATCCCTAAGATTGTAGAGACTCTTTTAGCCTCTATAACAAATATAGTATAAATATTTACGTTGGCTTAACTTTAAGTCCAACTCACCAAGGTAGAACAACATGCGTAGCTTTTTCAAGAAATACTCGGTGAAACATTTATATCATAAGTGAATAGTGGAATAAATTGCTATTGCGAGAGCAAATATTCACTAACACTTAGCTTAATATCCCAACCGTCCCTTACACCAACACTAAGGTGTTTAGCCTAACATACTTGAATTAAAATGCAGAAACATAAATGACGTAATTGTAAATTGCATGAAAGTAAATGTCCAAGAAAAATTAACTAAAAATACTTCTTAAATTGATAACTGAAATCAAAAGCACCATAAGCTTGTGAGAAGCTCTTGGGGAACAATACTTAGTGTTTTTCTACTAGATAACTTGCTAAATGACTGATAGTTGATGATCAAAAACAAAAGGATTACCCTTCTTATTTATAGTCCAAGGAGGGCATTAAAAGTAAAATAAGATTCCTTTGTCCATAGGGTAATGACCATCATGTATAATACAAAAGACGCTAAAGTAGTACTAAAGGAAGTATCTTGGCATCTTCTTTCAAAGTCTTTAGCAGAAAAGTGAAGATGCTCTTTAAAAGTCAACCTTGTATGATATCTGTCAGGAGCTAAAAATGATTGAGCCAGCTCGAGCCAATATCACGTCCTCCTCCAATGCCGCAGCAATAGGCCTCCCTGCTCTAGCAAAGCTTATATCAACAAATATTTACTAAATATGCATAAAAACACCATTTCTAACATCCTAGCTCCAATAAGTCTAAGGTAATAAAATAAGACTAAAAAGACTCAAATTAGGATTAAGAAAGATGTAAAATAAGGTAATAAAACATCCTAAATGGGTGCTAAAGTGTATATACTTCTACACACTTATCACACCCCCACACTAGAACTATTTATTGTCCCCAAGCAACCAAAATGACAACTAAAAATGACTCAATATCCTAAAAAAATCAAGGGTAAAAATAAAAATAAAAACTAAAACTGAAAACTGATGAGATGGGGACTTAAACAACACTACATCCAACATAATTCTGTGTTTATCCCATTTATCACTTCCTTTGGCCGATAGGTGCGACCTATTACTTAGACATTGATCACAGAGATTGGAAAACTGGAAAATTTAGGACTTTTTGGGTGATTTCTTCTTTGTAATCCCCTGTTTCTTCTTTCCTTCAGTCCTTCAAGCATTTCCTTTGTAATTTTTATGCTATTCATAATTTGATTTTTTTTGCTTTAACTTTATGCAATTTGTGGTCTTCTTTAAGCTTTTAAATTTCTAGTCCTATGGACATTTTGTATCCATAATGCTTCTTCTTGTACTCTATGCAATATATGAATTTCTTTAAGCTTTTACACTTCTAGTCCTATGGACTTTTTGTTTGCATAAGAGTACCACCAAATCCCCACCCCTATACTTGAATTTGACAATGTCCTCATTGAGTACTTTGACTGTTTAGGCTTTTAAGGGTGCAAAAGATTAGTGTATATGACTGTTTATGAAAAAGTGGCCTAAATTATATTTCCAAGTGTTCCAACTTTGTGAACTCTATTAAGTTCCTAGGTTGGCATGTATAATCTGACCTTAGGTTTGCAAATGGGCTTTGAACATAAAATTATTGAGGATGTGGCATGTTACTGTCAATATCTCATTACCTAAAAAATTAAAACAATTCCCAGACTCAATACTAAGCTAAAAATTATAAAAATAAATAAATGTAAAATACTATGGAGCTTTTAAGGGTGAAAGAAATGGACTTGCCCTACTCAGGTTGAGTAGGTGGTGTCTATGCTTGCTGCGGAAACTCAGCTGCTTCCTTAAGTAGCTCTGTAGAGTGGTTCACAATGTTGCTATTGTCATCCGGATGTGCCAATGCCCATTCCATCTCCATTACTAATATGAGGGGCTAATTCTCTGCTCTCTATGGTCTGTAAACTGCATTCTTCCATGTCTTCCCAGACTATACCAAGGATGCTAAAATCTTCTTGGCATCCTCATTTGATGCCTAATTCAACAATCTTGTGTATAAACTGGGAACATGGGGTAGAATTCCAAAAACACTATATATTACTGATGGTGCGAAACACACATCAGTCCCCCTCACCCTTACAGTGGTGCCTTCAGTAACAACTACCTCTGCATAAATTTCTCTTACCAAAGACAAATTAAAGCGGGATGGGATTGCACAAAATATTTCCCATAACTTGATGATGGTGGTTTGAACATAAGGGAATTCCTTCAAACTTTCAGGGCTGAAGCCCTTTTCTGGCAATGCTTTCTTGGAGGCAATCTAAGCAAAATGATCAAATGCCTCCCTACAGCTGAAAGTAGCAAAAGCAGTCCTATGGCCTTTTGCCTTAGGTTTTGAAGGTATGGGTGCTTGTACCTTTCTCCTCTTGCTAGATTTCTTGATAGGGACCTTCCTCTTAAGCAACAAAGGCTCTTCCATGTCCTCATCTGATGTTGTAGCATCACTGTCTGCAGGTTCTTCATTCTCATCATCAGAATCATCAATCTCATATGATTCTTCCTCACTCTCTGTTCTTTCTTCCACCACCACTTCTACTGGTTTCTTTTCTTGAGCTCTCTTGCTCCTCCTTTCTCTTATCCCTTCTTGTCTTTGTCTCTCTTCTTCCCCTTTCTTTCTTTCTCCTATCTTTCTCTTCTCTTCTTCTTTCTTCTTTTCCTCTGTCTGCTTTCTTTCTTCTAACGTTCTATTCTTTCTTCCATGATCCTCTTTTCTGCAAGTTTTTGTTCGAAAATCCTTTTCTCCTCTGCTTTCCTCCTTTCTTCTTCCCTTTTCTTCTCTTTTGCCATCTTTCTCTCAATCTCAGCCTTGAGAACCAACTCCCTCTCTTCCTCTTTTCTCTTTTTCTCTATTCTTTCCTTTAATTCCTCTTCCTCCTTCAATTTTCATCCTCCTTCTCTACACTATCCTTCTCTGGAGTTTCTTCTGAATCAGGGTAGTCGAGCAGGACTTTCCAAAACCTTTCTCCTTTCCTTGTGGAGTTTTGACCCTCCAAACACTTAAAATACTTTAGGTGTGCAATTTGTGAAACCACCAGCAGCTAAACTCTAGTTTGTGTGTTAGTATCTCCTTTGTTATTTGTCTTTAATGCATGATTTTTCTTCTAAAACTTTCTTTTATGAGTTAGGATTCATATGAATCAAGTTTCATTAAAAAATATGAAGTTTTGGGATATTACCTAATTTATTAAAGTTAAGTGTGCAATCTGTCAGCTAATGACAGAATTGTGCATGCAAGTTTGTAGTGCCATATCTCCTTCATAACTTCTTCAAAATCAGTGATTATTGTCTCAAAAGTTTCCTTTATGAGTTATGATTCCAATCCAACTGGAAATTCTAGACAACACTGAGTAGAACTCCTCAAATGAGTGAGTTACTAACATGGTGTAATCTGCCATACCAGTTGTGACCCTTTGCATTGCATAAATTATTTGAATCATTTTTACATGTCCAAAATGCCTTAAATTTGGTCACAATGACCATAACCCATTACCATATCACATATAAAAATATGGGAAACTATGTCATTTTGGAAGTCTCTACATTTTGAACATTTTGAATACTAAAAGTTTCTGTCCAGAAGTGAAATTCTGGAATTTCTTGATTTTAACAATTATTGATCATTTGATGGTTTATAACACAATTTACGGTATAAATTACTATATTAACGAGCATAGGTGCATTATGTATAATTGGACTATAAAAAATCAAGTTGGATGCATGTGGACATTTATAAACTTAAGACTTATTCACTTCCATAGGTAGTTTTAGATCCATAAGTGATGGTTTTTGGGCATTTCTCGTTGTTAGGGAATCGGTAGGCCTTTGGGTGAGGATCATATCGTGCTTCGGAGTAGCGGAGCTTTGCACAAAGGTGAGTATTCACAGCCCCTCTTTTAAATGTTTATTGCGTTTTGGGTGTAAAGCATGTCGATTTAAAAGAAAGTGAGTTGATTTATATAATTGAATGAAAATTATATAAATTGTTATGATGAGCAAATTGATAAATTACAAATGATATGTTGAATTATGTGAAGTCCCCATGTTACACTACTATTTAACTCTGTTTATTTGAGCCGATGATATTTGTGGATAGCGCTATTTGGTTGACATACCCACCTAACTGACAAGTAGGGGTGCACTTTATCAATTAAGAATGCTCTACACATGTGGACTTTAGGTCCACTGCTGAGGTAGTTCGTGGGGCGTAGAATGTTGTTTAGGCTTAGTAGTGGCTCAATAGTTAAATATCATGTGTAAAAGTAATTTGCATATTTGCTAATAAGAAAAATTGAAATGTTTAATATTGATGCGCACATCCGTTTCGCTATGTTTATAACTTGCATATAAAATATTTTTTTGTGCATTCGAAAACCCGTGAACTCACCAACTCTTTGTAGTTGACCCTTCCGTTTTATCATGCTTTACAGGAAAATAGAGGTAACCGATCAAGGGTAACTTATTTTGTGGAACACCAATCAAGATTTTATATGTATCTTTTTATTTCGATGTAATTTGTTTGTTAAGACAAAGTTGTCGAATTATAAACTTTTAAACTGTAAACGTTGATGTTTTATTTATGAATGTATGGTTGGTGTTTATATTCCTACTGCTGTGAACTTGAACTGTCTTACCCCGTGTTTCCGCTTTAGCGGGGTGTGACATAAAGTCCCTGTCTTCCAAAATGATTTTGTGTTGACAAATAGATGGACTTATACCTTTCAAATAAGAGATTGTCCAACCTATGGCATTTGTATGGGATTTAAGCATGTTCACTAACTGCACTTCCTATTTGACTTCTAAAGATGAGCAAATGATGACAGGTAACTTGTCATTATCTCCTGAGAAAGTATACTTTAGATGGGTCGGTAATGATTTCAATTCTAACTCTGGTGGGGATTCAATGGATGGTAATGGGTTTTGTTTGGGCTCATTATCCAACAGTTCATATGCTGCAGCTTGCTGTAGCATCTGCTCACTATCCTCACATACACTATCCTCCTCACCATTATCATCAAATGTCTCACTCTCTTCACCTAGGATTTCTTCCAAAGTTTCTTCATGACACCGACTCTATAGCACTCACCATAGAACATTCCTCTTTCTCCTCAGGGTATTTCATTGAGTCAAGAATATTGAAAGTAACATTCTAGTCATGCACTCTCATGGTTAACTCACCTTTTTGGACATCAATGAGGGTTTTGAAGTGGCTAAAAATGGTCTACCTAACAGAATAAGTGTTTCTTTATCAGCCTCAAAGTCAAGGATTATAAAATCAGCAGAGAATATGAACTTGTCCACTTGTACCTACACATCTTCTATCTTGCCCTTAGGAAATGCTATGGATTTGTCAGCCAATTGTATAGTAACAGTTGTTGGTCTAGCCTCTCCTATCCCTAAAGTGTTGAAAACAGACAAGGGCATAAAATTGATACTAGCACCTAAATCACACGGGGACTTTCCAATATGCTTTCCACCTCTTGGATAGGGAATTGTAAAACTCCCAGGGTCTTTCAATTTAGGGGGAATTTTGTTTAACAAAAGGGCACTGCATCTCTCAGTCAAGGCAACAGTCTCATATTCAGTCAACTTCTTTTTCTTACTCAATATATCTTTCAGAAATTTGGCATAACTGGGAATAGTCTCAATGGCCTCCAACAATACGCAACTGTTTGAATACATCCAGGAACTTTTTGAACTGAACTTCCTCCTTCTGGTTCCTCAACCTCTATGGGTAGGGGACATAAGGTGGAACTGGTGTGATTACTTGGCTTTTAGGATTTTGAACAGTAGTACTAACATGGGTAGTATCTACTGGTTTTGGTTGTGGTGTTTGGACAGGTCTTGTAACAGATGGTCCTGTGACAACATTCTCTGGATTTGACTTTGTGGGGTTTTTTTCTTTCTCTCTAGGGGAAAATAGTGGATAGTCTTCTCTATTTGGTATAGACACACATTCAGGGTTTTGTACAGGTTTTGTAGTGACTAGTGGAGTTGCTGTAACTTTTGGTCCAGTCTTAACACTGGTTTCTGGTGGACTGTCTACTAGGTATTTTCCACTTCTTAAGGTCACATCTTTCACATGCTCTTTGGTCAATGTCTTGGAAATTTCAGTGTCACTAGGCAATGTGACAACAGGCCTATTCCTCAACTCTAGTGCTATTTGACCAATCTGAGTTTCCAAAGTTCTTATTTTTGCATTTTGGTGATTCATTGCTGAGTTAGTCTGGTTTATGAAACCTTTTAACATAGCTTCCAAAGAATTTGGTGAATCACTATGCTGATTAGATTTGTTTTGAAAATTACATTGATACTGAGCATGTTGATTATGGGGAGTAGTCTGCTGAAAGTTCTGAGAAGTGCTTGGTTGGAAATTCTTCCTCTATTCTTTCTTAGCTGGTGGATTTAAAAAGGGGTTGTTCCATGAAAAGTTTGGATGGGTTTTCCAACTGCAGTTGTAAGTGTTTGAAAACTGGGCAAGTCTGTTGTGAATATTGTTCACAGACTCAGAGTTATGGCTGCATTGATCATAAGTATGACCTTCACCACATCACACACATTGGACAGGCAAGTACTAAAAAATAGTAGCATTAGGAGTAGCCAAGTTTTTCAACAAGCTAGTCAAAGTTGCTAACTGTGCAGTTAAAGTAGCATAAGTGTCTATTTCATGAATGCCTGCTGTCTTTCTAGGTACTATTTCTTTTGGATCTTCCCAATGTCCATTGTTGTTAGAAATTTTATCCATAATGGCAACACCATCATTATAGGTACTAGAAGTAAAGGCTCCTCTTGCAATAGCATCTAACATTGATCTGGATGTGTTGTCGAAACCATTGTAGAATGTTTCAAGCTGAATGCAATAGGGTATGCCATGATGTGGGCATTTCCTTAGTAATTCCTTAAACCTCTCCCAAGCATCAGGAACTGCCTCATCATCATTTTCTTGAACATGCAAATTTCATTTCTAAATTTGGCATTCATAGTTGGGGGAAAATACTTTTTTAAAAGCTTGTCACTCATTTCATTCCAAGTGGTGATAGAATCTAGTTCCAAAACGTTGTACCAGGTTTTGGCTCTATCTCTTAGTGAAAAAGAAAATAACTTCAGCCTTAAGGCTTCATCAGAAATTCCATTGATATGAAAAGAGTCAGTGACTTCCATGAAAGATCTCAGATGTAAATGAGGATCCTCAGATGGTAGTCTAGCAAACTGACCATTTATTTGTAACATACTAAACATGATAGGCTTAATCTCAAAATGGTCACCATCAATAGTAGGCCTATGTATCCCTGAATGCAATTGATTTACCATAGAAATAGCATAGTCCATGATGCCTCCAGTCTTTGAATTAGCAAGTCTAATAACCTCCTCCTCAGGGTTGGGTCTTGGATTAGGTCCAAATGGAGCAGCCATATCAGGAGTTTCAAGAACAAGTCCAAATGATTCTATGTTCAAAAGATGGTGTGTGTCTAACAAAGGGAAGCTTGAATCTTGGTTTATGGCACTAAAACTTTTGGTTTGGATGAACTTCGATTTATGATAGGCTATGATCTTGTTTTAGTTTATTGACCTCTATCACTCAAATTTTTGTTTTCACTTTTATTCATTTAATTTTTCTTTCATATATTGAGTCTTTTATTTGTCATTTTCGTTACTTGGGGACAAACAACAATTCAAGTGTAGGGGTGTGATAAGTAAATACTTTATCATATTTTGACCACTTATTATTTCATATTCTCTTTATTTTTACTTTCCCTATTAGCATAACTTGAGTCTTTTATTCTAATTTTATGTTCATTTGTGTCTGAGTTAAGTTGAAGAAATTGAACTTGTTTTGAGCTTTTAAGAGGAAAATTCGTAACACTTTGGGTTGCTGCAGTAGGGTGTCGCAGCATGCAGGCAACAACTACAAGGCAAAAGACATCACTTCATAAGCTTTTTGAAGGGAATTGATTCCCACCCTTTTAGTCCACTCCAGGCCTGCATAATAGAGCATCTCTAGAAGAATATCTATGGAGTGGTTCACATGTTAATGTTGGAGAAGCATCTTTTGACTTTTGCAACCTTGTTAGGGAATCATATTTTTTTTGTACCTTTCATTAGATGCTTTCTTTTATAGTACAAATAGGAGTTTATTTTCAGTAGTTAAAGGCACCAATTCATGTTTGCTAGACAAGGCAAACAACTAAGTAGTTCTCCTAGCTACTTAGTGTTTATTGTCAACCTTTTTAGTCTTTAATCTAAAAGCTTTCGTTTTACGATTCTTGCACATTTACGTTTCCTTGTCATTCACGATTTCTGTTATTTACATTTCATGCACTTTCCGATTATATCTTGTATTCACTTTCAAGCGATGATGGGCTAACACCCTAGCTTGGGTGTGAGCAAAGGTTTGGGAGATAAAGACCTATGTCATAGTGGATAATTGTGTCCACTATTAGCCTTCTACCTTACTATGCACCCCTTGTTTCTAAGTTTCCTCTAAGTAATTCTTGAGGAGGTGACGTACCTTGTTTCACTTGGATGAGTTGGACTTGAATGCAAGCCAACATAAACTTTTAGAACTCTGAAGTGTTATAGAGGGTTATAAAGAACCATGTTAGCTTTCCCAAATTACAACTATATGGAACGCACTTGTAAGATAAGTGTGAACATCAGTTAGGTTACTCATTTGGGTATTGCTGGTTAATAATCTAATCTAAACCTCGGAAGGGGCAATGCAATCCAGTAGTAAGGGAGAGAACCAAAGTCGCAGCACCCCGTAGGATCATGTTGTAGCAAGGTTCCTAACATGTTGTTGCTAAACTCCATCCTGAACTTGCACCCTTGCTCTCTTTAATTACTGTTTTTAAGCACTTTTACTTTCAAGTCACTATTAACCAACATCTAAAGCATTCCTTCGAATTCATCATCTGAAATCTTACTTTAAGTATGACTTGTTAGAAATCCTTACTTTCCCGTCCCTGTGGATCGATATTCGGTACTTGTACCACTTTATTACTTGTTTCAAACGATAGTGGTTTAGCATGTATACTTGCGTGATATTCCATTTGTGATTTTCGGGTTACATAATCCACGAACCAAGTTTTTGGCGCCGTTGCCGAGGATGGCTAAAGCTAACGATTTTTTTAGTCTTTTTTAAAGTATGAGTTTTCTACCATTTGTTACATTAATGGATAACATCATTAGTATTGCTAATTCTCGAGATAGAGGAATTTTGGACTATGTCATTCCTGATTTTAGTCATTTAAATTCAGGGATACAAAGGCCATATATTGAGGCAACTCACTTTGAGTTAAAGCTTGTCATGTTTTAAATGTTGCAGATTAATGGTCAGTTCTATGGTTTGCCATCTGAAGACCCTAATTTGCACTTAAAATCTTTCATGGAAATAACCGATTCTTTTATCATCCCCGAGTTTCTAATGATGCCTTACGGCTGAAGTTGTTCACATTTTCTTTAACGGATCGAGCAAAGTCTTGGTTTAACTCTTTACAATCAGGTTCCATCATATCCTGGGAGGATCTTGTAGAGATGCTTTTGAAAACGTTTTTTCCTCCTATCAGTAACGCTAAGTCCAGAAATGAGATATTTTTTTTAAACAAATGGATGATGAAGCATTGCCTGATGCATGGGAAAGGTATAAAGAGTTGTTGAGAAAATGCCCTTACCATGGCATTCCTTATTGTATTCAGCAAGAGTCATTTTACAACGGTTTAACCACTGTTGCTAAGCAAATGCTCGATGTTGCTGCAAGAGGAGCTTTCACAGCTTGTACCTATGATGATGGTTTGACATACTTGAAAGAATCTCAAATAATAATCTTTATTGGGGTGATCCACATACATTAATACAACAACAGACAGTTGGGACACATGAAACAAATGCATATAGTGCACTCGCAGCACAACTCACATCTATGGCTAACAAGCTTAACAACAAGATTAATGGCCCGGATGTGCAGTCTGTTGCTGTGGCATCATATCCTGTTGTTAATGATATATCATGTGTGTTATGTGGAGGAGGCCATCTATTTGAGCTATGTCCGTAAAACCCAGATTTTGTCAGTTATTTTGGTAAACATGATGGGGGAAGTGATTATTCTCAAACTTATAATGAACGGTTGATGAAACACCCGGTTTCTAAGTTTTATCGAAGTAATTCTTGAGGAGGTGACGTACCTTGTTTCACTTAGATGAGTTGGACTTGAATGCAAACCAACGTAAACTTTTAGAATTCTGAAGTGGTATAGAGGGTTATAAAGAACCATGTTAGCTTTCCCAAATTACAACTATATGGAACGCACTTGTAAGATAAGTATGAACATTAGTTGGGTTACTCAATTGGGTACTGCTGGTTATTCAGTTGGGTTATTAATCTAATCTAAACCTCAAAAGGGGTTGTGCAATCCAGTAGTAAAGTAGAGAACCAATGTCACAGCACCCCGTAGGATCATGCTATAGCAAGTTTCCCAACACATTGTTGCTAAACTCCAGCCTAAACTTGCACCCTTGCTTTCTTTAATTACTATTTTCAAGCACTTTTACTTTCAATTCACTATTAACCAACATCCAAAGCATTCCTTCGAATTCATCATCTGAAATCTTACTTTAAATATGACTTATTAGAATCCCTTACTTTCCTGTCCCAGTGCATCGATATTCGGTACTTGTACCACTTTATTACTTGTTTCAAACGATAGTGGTTTAGCATGTATACTTGCGTGATATTCCACTTGTGATTTTCGGGTTACATAATCCACGAACCAGAAAGCAATGAAGCTTCAGAGCGAATTATATCTTTGTGATTTTTGGTAACAAATAGTGGAATATAGAACAGAAAGTAAAGATAGTATGAGTGCAAAATCTGGTTGGATTTCAGCTACAAAGTATAGTGAACAATGCTGTAGCAACCAAATAGGTTGCTGCGGCAATAGCTTTCTATACCACTACGAGACAGAGGAACCTTCCAAGGAAGATCAGTTTAGACTGTAAATTAGAGGTGCACTTGGTGATGCAATAAGCTTAATTGGTACATAACTTAGCCCCTCTCTCTGTATAGTTTCACAACCCCTAAGATTGTAGCAACTCTTTTTAGCCTCTATAACAAATATAATATAAATATATATGTTGGCGTAGTTTTAAGTCCAATTCACCAAGGTAGAACAACATGCGTCACTTTGTCAAGAAATACCCGGTGAAACATTTATATCATAAGTGAATAGTAGAATAAATTGCTATTGCGAGAGGAAATATTATTTAACACTTGGCTTAATATCCCAACCGACCCTTACATGCACACAAAGGTGTTTAGCCTAACATACTTGAATTAAAATGCAGAAATATAAATGGCATAATCGTAAATTGCGTGAAAGTAAATGACAAGAAAAATTAACTATACTTCTTAAATTGATAACCGAAATCAAAAGCACCAAAAGCTTGTGAGAAGCTCTTGGGGAACAATACTTAGTGTTTTTCTACTAGATAACTTTCTAAATGACTGATAGTTGATGATAAAAAAACAAAAGGATTACCCTCCTTATTTATAGTCCAAGGAGGGCATTAAAGTTTACAACAAGATTCCTTTCTCCGTAGGGTAATGACCATCATGTAATACAAAAGATGCTAAAGTAGTACTAAAGGAAGCATCTTGGCATCTTCTTTCAAAGTCTTCAGCAGAAAAGTGAATATGCACTTCAAAAGTCTACCTTGTATGATAAATGTCAGGAGTTGAAAATGATTGAGCCGGCTCGAGCCAATATCACGTCTTCCTCCAATGTTGCAGCAATACGCCTCCCTGCTGTGGCAAAGCTTATATCAGCAAATATTTTCTAAATATGCATAAAAACACCATTTCTAACATCCTAGCTCCAATAAGTCAAAAGTAATAAAATAAGACTAAAAAGACTCAAATTAAGATTGAGAAAGGTGTAAAATAAGGTAATAAAAGATCCTAAATGGGTGCTAAAGTGAAATTAAAAAGTTCAACCAAAGTACTTTTCAAATGGATTTGATATGAATATGTTTGTAGATGCAAAACCAAATGAATTTTGATTCATTATGCTTGTTCTACAGTTTAATAATTAGTGAAAGTTTGTGCAATCTCTCCCTCAACACACGTCTTTGCTGGATGATATTCAAACAACAAATCCCACGAGATTCAATTCTTTGATCATGTTCTAAGCTCTCCCAAAATATGCCATTTAACTCCCTTTTTTGTGTTTTTGTTTATATGTAGATTTGTGGCTCTATGCCCATTGAAGCTCCATGTCATAGGAGTGAAAAAACTGATAGCCTCATATGCAAATATTAGATCTTCATGTTCATGTAAGTTTCCGCTGCTTGGGTTTGTTTCTTGAATATATCATATGGTTTATGATTTTCATACTTGTTATGATCTATCTAGATTGTAAGTTGAAAGTGGCCAATTGACTGTTTTTGTCCAAAGATTGTAAATCTTGCATCCCCTATCTCATTGGAAGTAACAGCTTGATCCATAGATATGTCATCTAGCTCTGATTATTGAATATCACCCAACTAGACTAAGGGGTCGTTTACCAAACACTTATCTGGGTAAGCATTTACCAAGTCACATTTTCTTACCGGATGAATATGCAAGGACCAAGAATCTTACCCGGTAAGATCGAAGGAAAGGACCGAGAGTCTTACTCGATAAATGAGGCTGACGACTTGTTAGAGATATTCCCATAGACACAACAAAATAGTAATATATGTAAATGTATGGGCCTATTGGGTCGCACACAAAGTTCTATGAATGTAAAAGACAAGAAATAATATTAAAGGGTTTGATAAGTAATTAATTAAAGTGTTAGTTAATTACTGGAGAGACTAATTGGTTATTAGTCGAAACTTCCTTGGGAATAATTGATATTGGGCCTTAAGTTCAAACTAATTCGGGTTTAGTTGAGATTGGACCTTATTTAAAGGATTCTAATCAGTAACCTATACCTAATCTAGTTTTGGCCTCACTTCTCCTCCTCTCTTCCAGAAATCAGCACCCCTCCCCTCCCTTAGGGTTCTTGGCTGAAAAATTACATAACACACACATAATAGATATAAATGTTGGGTTTTGTTCAAAAAATTTGGTTTCTAAAACACATAGATAGCAACGGAAGCAATAAAGATTTGAACAACATAAAACAAGTTTATACCCACCAAGGATCATTTTACATGTATGGAAAGATTATGCAACCATAGGAAGAAAAGAATAACAACCTTTGTAGCTTTTGGTTCCTCTTGGGAGGCTAGATCGTTGAAGAAGATGGCAAGAGTGCAAGAGTAGGACTCCTCCAAAGATGTTCACCAACAATTACCAACTTGAAAGGATGCAAGTCCTAAACTCTTAAGCTTTAAGACAAAACCAAGTTTTGACTTAAAGAGAGTATGCAACTATCAATTCTTCTCATGCTTAATCATAGTGTTTTTTTAACAAGTTTGAGAGTATTTAAAGAACCATACCTCAACTAATCCTTAATCATAGTGTCAAGACATCCTACCCATGCTTAATCATAGTGTCAAGACATACTTCTAAAGCATGTCTTTCCTATTTAAATAATAGAAGCATGTCTAACTAAAAGACAAAAGTCTTACTAGTTCAAAATGATGTACATGACTTAATAAATCATACCTTATGATATAGTTGATACTTGACATTGAAAATTGTCATTTTCATAAAACAAATAATTTTCAATTTAATTATAAGAGTTATAAATATTTATCAATAATCAAATTCTTATAAATAATCTATTTATATCAAGTTGTTATTGGTGTGACCCTTTAGGATCATATATTATTAGCAATATCATCCTAATAATGATTCTTGAGCATATAGATCTTTCAATCTCCCACTTGCTCAAGACTCAATATATATTGACATAGACAGTGGTGAATGTCTAGCAACATTTCACTGCCCCCAATAACATACAACGAAGTGCCATTCAACAACATCTAATTCCCAATAAGCTCAAAGCTCCAATTGATGTACAAGGTAAGTTATCGATTATCCCTTTGTCTCAGACATCATGTTGAATATGAGATATGATCGCAATCAATCTCATTTAGTGTTCAACTTTTGATAAGGCGCCTTTGATGTCTAACTCTCAACACATAAGAGGAACAAATCCCATCTTGACTACATACGCCTCTTGCATAGTTTATACTATACCTAATAATGGCCTTTATAACTGTCTGGTTAAAGAATAGCATTTAACCATATCAAAGTATAGCATTCGCCACACTCAAGTCCCAAATATGTATCTTAGGTCTAAGGATATAAAGATAATACCTTTATCAAGTATCACTTATGATAGCGATCCATGAAGTGATCTTGAAATGGGTCAAGTCCAATACTTGTTCTTTAAAGTACCTACGAACTTGGTTGCAACGCTTTGTTAACCAATCCAATTCATATTAGTCTTACTTCATTGTTGCTCCCACAACAATGTTTGACTATGGACATTTAGAATAACTACATTATTCGAGGATTAAACATGTTAATATAGAACATAACAAATATTTAATGAAAAGATCATATTCCATATATCACAATCATTAAAAATAGTTGTTACTTACAATGTTCCATTACTCAATACTAAAAGAAGATCAAATCCAATCACTAGAATAGCAAAGTCCTATGGCTCTAGCATGACCCTCATGTTTAGCTTGTGGGAGGGGCTTCGTGAATGGGTCCGCCAAGTTTTGATCAGTGTGTACTTTGCGAATACAAATGTCACCACTTCCAACTTCATCCCAAATGTAGTTGAATCTCCGGTGAATGTGCCTAGTTCTTTGATGTGATCTGGGTTCGTTGGCTAATGCAATGGCACCCTCATTGTCACAAAAGATTTCTAGAGGATCCTGAATGGAAGGAACAACCCCTAGATCTTTAATGAACTTTTTCATCCAAGCAGCCTCCTTTGCAGCTTCTGAAGCGGCAATATATTCTGATTCTGTAGTGGACTTTGCTACAACACTCTGCTTGGAACTCTTCCAAGAAACTGCACCTCCATTGATAATGAAGACGTATCCCGATTGTGACTTACAATCATCTCGATCTGTTTGGAAAGAAGCATCTGTGTAACACTTTACACTAAGATCTTCTTCCATACCTCCATAGACGAGGAACATATCTTTAGTTCTTCGTAAGTACTTCAAAATGTTCTTCACAACCATCCAATGACTATCTCCTGGATTTTGTTGGTATCGGCTCGTCATACTCAAAGCACACGATACATCAGGTCTAGTGCATAGCATGGCATACATGATGGATTCGATAGCCGAAGCATATGGAATGACACTCATCTTCTCTAGCTCAACTTTTGTGCTAGGACTTTGAGATGAACTCAAAATTGTGCCATGTGCTATTGGTACGAATCCTCGCTTAGAGTGTTCCATCTTGAACCGTTTCAAGACTTTGTCAATGTATGCACTTTGACTTAAACCTATTAATCGCCTTGATCTATCTCTATAGATCTTTATTCCAAGAATGTATGCAGCCTCTCCTAGATCTTTCATTGAGAAACACTTTCCGAGCCAAGACTTAACACCTTGCAAGGTCAGAATGTCATTTCCCATGATTAGTATGTCATCTACATATAAGACTAGGAACGTTACTGTGCTCCCACTAGTTTTCTTGTAAACACAAGTGTCATCTTCGTTCTTGATGAAACCATACTTTGTGATTTCATCATCGAAACGAATATTCCATGTTCATGATGCTTGCTTCAATCCATAAATGGATCTTTTAAGCTTACACACTTTATTAGGATGCTTTTGATTGACAAAACCATCAAGCTTAACCATATAGACATCTTCTTGTAATTGTCCATTAAGAAAAGCGGTTTTGACATCCATTTGCCATATCTCATAGTCATAGTATGCAGCTATGGCAAATAGTATCCTAATAGATTTAATCATAGCGACTGGAGAAAAAGTTTCGTCATAGTCAATACCATGAGTTTGAGTGAAACCTTTTGCAACAAGTCTTGCTTTAAAAGTGTGTAAATTACCATCCATGTCAGTTTTCTTCTTGAAAACCCACTTACTCCCTACAGTCTTACTATGGGGAGGAAGATCAACCAAGTCCCATACTTGGTTCTCATGCATGGATTGCATCTCTGCGTTCATGGCTTCAAGCCATTTGTCAGATTCAGAATCTGATATAGCAGTCTAGTAGTTGATGGGTTCATCAGAATCTATCAAGAAGCATTCGTCAATGAGAAATCCATATTTCTTAGGTTCTTGACGAACTCTATCAGATCTACGAACGCTCTGTGTTTCATTAGAATCATGAACAACTAATTTTTCAGGTTCAACAATTTCTTGTTGAGAACTAGTGCCAACTTGTGATGCATCTGGCGGTGGTTCATGATCTTCTTCAAGTTCCACGCGCCTCCCACTTGATTCATCCATTAGAAACTTGCTTTCTAAGAAATCAGCTTTTCGAGAAATAAAGATATTATTCTCGCTGCGAATGTAGAAGTAATAACCTAAACAATCTTTAGGGTACCTATAAAAATGCATTTAGTAAATCTTGGTTCAAGTTTACTTGAAGTTTCTTGTCTTGCATAAGCTTCACATCCCCAAACCCTCAAGTAAGATAAGGATGGAGCTCTTCCATTCCAGATCTCATATGGTGTTTTATCTACTTTCTTAGTTGGAGCCATATTCAAGATACGAGCAGCAGTGAGTAGGGCATAGCTTCAAAACGATAAAGGAAGAGTACTTCTACTCATCATAGATCGAACCATATCTAATAAAGTTCGGTTCCTCCGCTCAGATACACCATTATCTTGTGGTGTTCTTGGTGGAGTGAGTTGTGAGACAATCCCACGACTCCTAAGATGATCTTGAAACTCTTGCTTAGGTACTCGCCTCCTCTATCTGAACGAAGGATTTTAATGGTCTTGTTGAGTTGATTTTCAGCTTCACTTTGAAACAATTTGAACTTTTCAAATGCTTCATGCTTATGTTTCATTAAGAAAACGTAACCATAACGACTAAATTCGTCAGTAAAGGTGATGTAGTATCTCTCACCATATATAGACATAGTTTTGAAAGGACCACATACATCAGTATGTATGATTCCTAACAAATCACTTGCCCTTTCACTAGAACCAGAGAAAGGGGATTTTGTCATCTTTCCACATAAGCAAGATTCGCATATATCAAATGATTCATCATCACTTGCCTTCAAAAGTCCATTCTTTTGAAGTTGGGATATGCGCTTCTTGTTTATATGGCCAAGTCGACAATGCCATAGATAGGTTTGGTTTAAATCATATTTGACCCTTTTGGTGTTTGCATGATAAATGGAATTATTGTTTGAAGAACAATCAAGATTTAATTCATAAATTCCATTAATAGGCCTAGCCTCAAAATAGAACATTCCATTCATAAAGGAGTGAATATTATCATCAACAAATTGATAAGTGAAACCAGATTGTTTTAAACGCGCAACTGAAATAATATTCCTAGTCAGACTAGGAATCAAACATACATTGTCTAATTTTAAATACAGGCCATTAGGTAAACACAAATCAAAATTTCCAAGTGCTTAGACTGCAACTTTTGCTCCATTGCCCATGTGTAATACCATGTCGCCTGCCTTTAGCTGCTTACTCCTTCTGAACCCCTGTAAAAAATTACAAATATGAGTTCCACACCCAATATCAAATACCCAAGTGTTAGATGAAAAAGTAAAGATTCCCATTTCAATCATGAAAATATATATACCTGAAGTGCCTTCTCCGGCCTTCTTAGCTTTCAATCCCGCAAGATAAGTAGGACAGTTCCTTTTCCAGTGACCAATGACTCCACACTCAAAGCATGCATCTTCTTTTGCCACTTTCTCCTTCTTCTTAGGTTGTTGGGCTTGGGGAAACATTTTCCTTTTGCCTTTGCCAACATATGGCTTGCCTTTGGAGTTCTTGCCTTTAGGCTTCTTGATTTGCCCCTCCCTTATCATGAGCACTTGAGATGATTTCCTGGGAATGTTCTTCTCAGCAGTTTTAAGCATCAAGTGCAACTCTGAGATAGGTTTATCCCAACCATTCATGTTGTAGTTCATGATGAAGGTATCATATGATTTTGGCAAAGAGTTTAGGATCACATCTGTTGCCAAATCAAGTGGATATGGAGAGCCAAGTCTCTCCAAATGATCCAGATAGCTCTTCATCTTGAGAACATGTGTGCTCACATTCCCAGTTTCTTCCATCTTGCAACCGTGCAAGCCTCGAACAGTTTCAAAGCGCTTAGTTCTTGCTTGCTTATCGAACATTTCTTTCAAGTGTGTGATCATATCATAAGCAGTGTGATGTTCCAGATCCTTCAATCGCGGGATTCTTAATTTGCTCAAAATAGGGGCTTTCCGCCCCTGAATTGTGGGTGCTTTGAAAAATCGTGCTTAATAGGACTAGGTTTTCGGGTTGGAGGTCTGTCATCATCATAGCAAGCATGAGGCATGACACATCGATTGAATCATCACAATGCTTCAACCATAAGTCATGTGCAACCTTAGGAGTGGTGTGGGGTTCCTCGGGAATAGGGCCCTTAAGAATGTAGTCCTTCTTTTCTTGTTTAAGGACTATTCTTAGATTGCGATGCCAATCCAAAAAGTTGGAATGATCAAGTTTTGCCTTTTCTAGGACAGATCGTAGGGATATTATGTGAGAGTGATGTGGGACAGATGCAGGTGGGGCCATCTACAAAATTTTAACAAAGTTTTATTTAGTATTTAATTCTTTAAAATTAATACCCTTATGTTTCTAAAACATTAATTATTAAAGTACAGGATCCAAGTTGCAAAACAAATAAATAGTTAGGTATCCTTTTTCCCATTTATTTATTTCAACAAGGTAAATGACAATTTACTAATTACATCAAAATGTAATTCCTAGTTATATGGGATCCTAAACAACTTTTGTTAATCGACATGTTTGATCCCATTTATGCCTCGGCCTCTTATGCTTAGGTAACGTTTATCGCAAAAGATTCCCGATCAAGTCATCCAATTAAAGAAACTTGTGTAATCGGCCCATAACTAGTTATAGGAATCACGAATACACTTCGGCCATCAAGAGATAATACAAGCGGTTAGGTATCCTTCTTCCCACAAGCTTATACAAATGATGTGAGAATGTTCCTAGAATTGGATGGCATAGACTTGCGTTTTTAAAAGGGATTTAAATGTTTTATAATTCTAGTTTAACACATGTGATATCATCGTTATTGCATGCATCCAATAAGCCATGGTATCATTTTCACAAAATCACGTTTTAGGTTCTTTATAAATCTAGTTTTATATATTTCGACGCAATCAAAATTTAAAATTAATATCTTATATTAAGTTCGACGTTTGAGCGTTATAGAACCATTTATAACCTTTTAATAAAACTTCCTTTTATTATAAAGACTTAGAGTTTGGATAAGTTTCAAATCACCATTTCAAACTTATTAATATTATTATTTCAAAATTTGTCGTAATAGGGATTTCAAAACAAAACTATTTTATTTTGAAGTCTCAATTTATACATCTTAAGTTTAAAAGTCATATTTTGAAATATGTGATGATATTTATGTTCAAAATATTATTTAGCATGTAAAATCCTATTTTATCAACCAAGCATAATATTAACATGAAATAAACATCACGAGCATGCATATGTGCATAAACCAAGCCATAAACTAGTGACATTTTGTGAGCCATCACAAAATGCCAAGTTCATTCCTAAAGGGACAAATGGAACCAAATCTTCTAAATGATGTTCTTCAAGCTCCCACTTGCTTAGACAACTCCTTGTAACAAGTTGTTGAAAAATCCATGGAAGTGGTAAAACTTCACAAAACCATGGGGTTAGTTTGGATCTTCAAAATGGCCACCATCTTCAATCTTGTTACAGTTTATATAAAGATAAACTAGTCTAAAACTAATCTATTACTTACAAAATTAAACAAGAAGAAAAACTAACTATTAAATTATTACATACCATATGAATAAAAAAATATTACAACCATTTTGAATAATCAACACAAACAACATCACAAATGGTCCATGGCTTCTTTATGCACTCAAAAATACATGTAAACATAAAACAACTCTTTGTTTTTCTAAGACAACTTTTATGACCAAAAATGCATGTAAACTTTTGGTCACAAAAAAATAATAATAATAACAATTATCAAGTTGTCATAGAAAACATGTATGAACATATTCTTATAAAAGAAAGTTATCCATGTTTTCCAAAAACTAAGATTATCCAAATAATCTAAAATCTAACCATGCAAGCAAAATGGCTCTGATACCAATTGTTGGGTTTTGTTCAAAAAAATTGGTTTCTAAAACACATAGATAGCAACGGAAGCAATAAAGATTTGAACAACATAAAACAAGTTTATACCCACCAAGGATCATTTTACATGTATGGAAAGATTATGCAACCATAGGAAGAAAAGAATAACAACCTTTGTAGCTTTTGGTTCCTCTTGGGAGGATAGATCGGTGAAGAAGATGGCAAGAGTGCAAGAGTAGAACTCCTCGAAAGATGTTCACCAACAATTACCAACTTGAAAGGATGCTAGTCCTAAACTCCTAAGCTTTAAGAAAAAACAAAGTTTTGACTTAAAAAGAGTATGCAAGTATCAATTCTTCTCTAGATCTTTTTTTTTAACAAGTTTGAGAGTATTTAAAGAACCATACCTCAACTAATCCTTAATCATAGTGTCAAGACATCCTACACATGCTTAATCATAGTGTCAAGACATCCTTCTAAAGCATGTCTTTCCTATTTAAATAATAGAAGCATGTCTAACTAAGGGGGTGTTTACTTGGGACTTAATGGGCTTAATGGGTGAATGGGCTTATTCGCGCAGAAGATTAGGGTTGTTTACTTTGGGCTTAATCGGACAGAAAGTGGCTTTTTCGCTCAGATGGGAGAAGCCTGTTGTCCACGTTCAGCTGCAAAATAGGACAATTCTACCCTCTTTTTTAATATTACACGTTTATAAACAAACAAGAACCCTAGCCGCTGTATTTTATTCCTCCAAACAAGTTTGCACGTGAAGATCAATTCTTGCTCATCTCCAAAGGTAACGATCCAATACGATTTCTATAAACGATTATTGCTCATCTCCACGATTTCTTCACGATATTTTGCTGTTTCTTCCGAATTCTGCACGATTTTTGTTGTATCTTGCTCACGGTTTGTATGTTCACAATTCATGTTGTTTCCTAAAGATTTCTGCATGATTTATTTGCATTATTTGTTGTATCTTGTTGTTGAACGTTGTTTGTTCACTTGAAAAGCATTTGTTTTGTTGTTTGTTCACTTGAAAACCATTATTTTTTGGCTGTTTTTTCACATTGCTGCACATTCTTTGTTGTTTCTTCACTTGAAAAACTTTTTTGTTTGTTGCTTCTTCACTTGAAAAACATATTTTTTTTGATGTTTTTTCACTTGAAACACACGATTTTGCTGCTACACATTTTTTTGTTGTTTCTTAACTTGAAAAACATTATTTTTTTGTTGTTTCTTCACTTGAAAAACATTATTTTTTTGCAGTTTTTTCGCTTGAATAGCACGATTTTGCTACTGCACATTGTTTGATGTTTCTTCACTTGAAAACTATCCTAAAGCAGATGGCTCCATTTCCATTTACAACACAAAGAAATGTGGTAATTGCATGCTTTGCGATACATAATTTTATTAGAAAATATAATATTCAAGATCAATTGTTTATGGAGTGCAACGAGGATACTACATTTAACAACGAAGAAGAAGTCGAAGGAAGTGGAGAAGAAGAATTGGATATTTCCCAATGGGGTGCTAATAGCACTCAATATATGACTACTTTGCGTGATGGAATTGCAAATAGTTTGGTTTGAACTTGGATTTTTAAGTATTCGTTTTTGAACTTGGATACTTTGTGTTTGAACTTGGATTTTTAAGTATTTTATGAATTTATGTATTGAATTTTGGATGATATCAATGAATTTTTAAGTATTTTATCATTTGGCTTAAAAAATAAACAACAGGTTATTAAACAGCGTATAATTCATACTAAAGGGTAATTTGGTCATTTCTGTCATTCAGGATGTTGATTCAAATACAAAAGTAAACAACAGCATCAATTTATCCAGACAGAAAAATTTATCCAGACAGACAACTTTCTCTATACAGGACTTAATGAAAATTTTGGTAAACAGCCCCTAAAAGACAAAAGTCTTACTAGTTCAAAATGATGTACATGACTTAATAAATCATACCTTATGATATAGTTGATACTTGACATTGAAAATTGTCATTTTCATAAAACAAATAATTTTCAATTTAATTATAAGAGTTATAAATATTTATCAATAATCAAATTCTTATAAATAATCTATTTATATCAAGTTGTTATTGGTGTGACCCTTTAGGATCATATATTATTAGCAATATCATCCTAATAATGATTCTTGAGCATACAGATCTTTCAATAAAGTGTGGTGCTTTTGATGATTACATGCGTAGAAAAGGTAGTTTCTTGCTGCTTACAATTGATTAGAGCTTTGGGGGTGCACGTGACAGAGAGTCTCCTAATGTAGGATTCTTCACCATCATCCAAAGGTTTTTCTATCTCTCTCTATGTATGTTTTTGTTACTTGTATCGGATTGTAATTGGATATCTAAAACTGTTAGATCTAATTAGCCCCATTAGATAGAAAGTTTTATAAAGAATTCTATTTTGGCTTTTTGGAGTTTTATGGGCTTGGGCTTATCACATATAATGGACACCGATATAAATGGTGTCTTGATCATTTTTTCATTTGAAACTTGGGAGAGAATACACCTTACACACACATGGACTGATGAAAGTCGTTCAATTCCAATGTGTGGTATTCGTCACAATTCCCCTCCATATTAATCAATACATGAATATGAGTTGATGATTATTGTTGTTTAATTCTCTATCTCTTCTCTACAATTTATGGAGTTTTCTCAATTGTTGTCTATTTGAGATCTAACATTTGGTATCAGAGCTAGATAGTCAATCTATTGATTATTCGATCTAGTCCAATTTGGAGAATCCCTACTCAACTAGAATTTCTCGAGTTTTTAAGCTACTAATATTCATTCTACCCTGTTTACGAGTTTTTATTGTGCTAATACAATTTTTCTCAAATTCAGTGGTATTTGCAGCTTAAATCTGAGTTTTATTGTTCATCGACAAACGTCTTCAAGTTCAGTTATTAGAATTTGTTCTTAAACCTTTAATTTCTTCTAAAAACTCTTATACTTTGTTTTTTTCCCAAAATGGCAAATCCAAATCTAAATGCCATGTACAGGTCCTGCGCTCTCACAAAACCCCCCACTCTATTAAGGGATGAGTATCCCCAATGGAAACTACGCATGATCAACTTCTTTGAAGGTCTAGATTTTGATTTATACGCTTCTGTACTGAATGGTCCTTTTATTCCAGTTACCACCATTCCTAGAGTACCTGCAACTGCCACTACTGAAGAAATTCCAGCAAAGTAGGTTCCTAAAGAATAAAAGGACTGGAATGAAGATGACAAAAATAAAAACGAGATTGATAAAAAAGCGAAAAGACTTCTCATTATGGCACTTCCAAATGAAATCTTTCAATCTCTGGATCAGTGTGCCTCTGCTAAAGGAGGATCCAAGATGAAGAAGAATAGACGAGCTCAATCCCTGAATGAGTATAACAATTTTCAGGCCATTCCAGAAGAAACTCTTGAGCAGACATTTCACGGGTTCATTAATCAATGTAAAATATGTGACATCATTAGGTCACAAGAAGATGCCAATGTTTGTTCCTCAAACGTCTGAATCCTGAATGGTCAAATTTGTCCATGTCATTATAAGCTAACCAAGATCTGGAGCAGTGGTCTTTACATGATGTGTTTGAAACTCTTCAGACTCATGAGAAGGAAGTGGTGTTGAAGAAGGTGAGTATTGGTGGTCCCTTGGCCCTTATTTCCGAATCAAGAGGGTCAAGGAGGAGAACTAGAGAAGCTAAGAAGAAAGGGAAGACCAGAGCTTTGATTTCAGAAGCAGACACAGACGCTGGTCTCTCTGGATCAGAAGATGAAGACATAAGTACTTTTGGTGAATCTCTTGCTCTAGTAACCAAACAGTTCACTACAAAGTTTGGCAATCATTCATTTCATAGTAAAGGACGATATGATAATAGAAGTCAACGCGCTGCTCAAGCTTACATACCAAGACAAGAAGCTCCAAAAGTTGAGAAGTCAGAGGCAGAGAAGAAACAATAAGAGAAGCAGAAGAAGAAGGACGTATGCTATAGATGTGACAAGCCGGGCCGCTGCTCAAAAGATTACAAGGGAGCTCTCGTCAAAGAAAACATGTACTACGAAAACAAATACAAGTATAATGTTGACGAGAGAGCACACTATGTTGAACAAGAAAACTGGCTCTCAGACCAGTCAAGAGATGCAGAAGCCATGTTTAGTGGAATGGCTATTATGAGTGATGCAGAGGATCAACCTTCTGAAACCCCGGTTTGCACTACTTCTGAATCTTCTGAACTTGAGCAAACAATTTTAAACTTAACTTTTGATTTTGAAAATCTGAAACAGTAGCTTCTGAAAATAAGAAAAGATATTGAAAACTCCTTTTCTCTTATCGGAAAAGAAAGAAATAATTTTAAAAGAAAAATGGAAATTCTAACAGATGAAAAACAAGAACTTTTTGAAGAAAATTAGAAGATTTCAAAACTCAAAACTTCTATAGAAAATTCCTTAAAAGAAGAAATTAAAAAACTCAAGGATCTTCTGAAGGCTAAATCTAAAGAGATTGAAACCAAAGAAAGTGACAGATTCAACTCTGTAGCACTCAAAAACTATTTTAAAAAAGAAAGGTAATTTCTGCACATTGATCTTCAAAAGAAGGAGCTGTTGATTAAAAAGTATCACGACGCCCAAAAGGTGCATGAAGAAATCAATACACAAGTTGGGAAGTGTCACACCCCGCTAAAGCGGAAACACGAGGTGTAATAGTTCAAGATTTCATAGCGATAGGGCAAAAACAACATCAATCATCCATTCAAATACAAACAATTTAAAATCGAAATTACATCATACAAGTCCAAAGTTTTAACAAAATAAAAGAAACAAAGTGTACAAACATAACGATTTCAAATTTAAAACGTGATTGATGTCGTCGCGCCCATAAAACAAGCATTTCAGTTAACCTTTATTACCCCTGAAAAGCATGATAAAAACAAGGTCAACTACAAAGAGTAGGTGAGTTCACAGGTTTTCAAAATTATAAACATCTTTTGCATAAATGAATATTGAGCAAAATAACTTTTATGGCACTTAGTAAATCTTTACATCTTAAAACGTTCAAGGCATTTTGTACCCTAATTTAAAGTAAGTAATGAGCCACCACTAAACCATTCGACCACAAAACTCTTTTTAATTCTACCTTAGCGGTGGGACTAAAACCCCACATATGTAGAATCTTTATTTTAAGTATAGTGCACCCCTACCTGTAGTTTCCAGGTGGGATTGCTATCCGCACCCCTACTTGTCGGTTTTAGATGGGATTGTCCATCCAATAGCGCTATCCACAAATACCTCGGCTCCTCACTTGAGTTAATAGTAGTGTACAAACTTTTATAGAACATTTTACTCAATACAAACTATTAGTGTACATGCCTTAGTGCCCAAAACAACAATTTCATAATGTTTCACATTTGGTAATGCAAATAGCTCAATTATTACATTTAATCATGCTTTTCACCCTAAAACGTATAAAATACTTTAAAAGTGGCGCTGTGAATACTCATCTTATAGCAAAAACTTCCAAATAGATACCTAAGATGTCCGCTTGACGGCCTGACGCTTACCTAACAAAGCAACGTACCCAGATGATCACTTATATGCCTAACGATTACTATGAGAGTGCTTATAAGTCCTTATATGTCCAACTTGGTGTACTATTATCCCGTTACACATAATGCACATATGCTCTTTAATGATATAAATTATACCGAAAATGTAATGTTATAGTCCTTCAAGTGATCAAAATTCATGAAATCAAACAATTTCAATGTTTCACTTTCTGACAGGAACTTTAAGTCCTAAAAATGATTAGATTAATGTAACATCCAAAATGACAAAGTTTGCCATCTTTTTACATGTGATACATTACTGAGTTAAGGTCATTGTGACCAAATTTCATGCATTTTGGACATATAAAAAGGGTTCAAATAATTCATACAAAACAGTGTGTCACAGCAAGTATGGCAGATTACATCCTGTTAGTAAAACAATCATTTGAGGAGTTATACTAAGTATATTTCAGAAATTTCAGTTGGATTATAAGAATAAGACATAAAGGAAACGTTTAAGAGAAGAATCACTCATTTTGAATGAGTTATGAGGAAGATATGGCACCACAAAGTTTCATGCACACATCTGTCATTAGTTGACAGATTGCACACTTAACTTTAATAAGTTGGATAATGCCTCAAAACTTCATATTTTTTAATGAAACTAGATTCATATGAACCCTAACTCATAAAATAAAATTCCAGAAGAATAAGTATGCATTTGGACAATTAATCAAAGAGGTATTATCACACAAAGTAGGGTTTATTTTCTGGTGGGTTCACAGTTTGCATACCTAAAATGTTTTAGGTGTTTGGAGCGACAAAACTCCATATTTTCATGTGATTCCACTTGAAAACAGAAGATAACTCATAAAATTGACTCTCAAAAGAAAAATCATTCTTTTTCATTGAGTTTTGAAGGAGATATGGTAATTTGAACATGCATGCACAAATCTGTCAGCTTTGGATAGATTGCACACTCGTTTTGTTTTGAATAGTTGAAACCCCAAATCACAATATCTTTGAGCATATCCAACTTGTTTTGAGCATTTGAGGGATCAAAACTCAATTTTTTTTAGTGAGACCACTTGAATTATAACCCAAATCATAAAATAAACTTTTAGAAGAAGAATCATACCATTTGGACATGTTATTTGCAAGAAATGGACGACACAAACACAAGTATATATTTTGTCAGCACCAAAAATCACCATTTTGATGAACGAAACCCACATGCAATAGGTTTTTACCTACTTTTTTGAGTTCAAATGTTTGGGTCATAGATTACCACCACTATATGAACACTTTTACATGTTTTTGGTGTATAATCTCTCCATAAACTCAGAAAATTTCAGAGGTTAGAAGAAGAAGACTTAAAATGTAAGAACAAGTGGGGTTTTCACCCAAAAATGGTAAGAACATGAAGAAGATGGTGTTATTACTTACTTGGATGATTAAGGAGACTCAAAATCTTCAAAATTCTTGTTAAAATGTTGGATTTGTTGGTGAATGTTGGCTGGAACTTAAAGGAGAAATGAGGGTTTTCGAAGAAAACCCTTGAGTTTTAGAGAGAGAGAAGAGAGAAATTCAAATTTTCAATCATGCAAATGAGGAGGAAATGAAAAAATATATATATATATTTATATAGGGGATTTGGGGGGGGGGGGGGAGCAGCCATGTACATGGGCCCCACTCCAACCCAATATTTAAAAACAAAAATTAAACTCAAGCCCAAAAAAGAAATTCAAATGTCATTTTTCTCAATTTTGGTCTTTTTCCTCAAAATGTAAGTCCAAAAGTGATTAATTTCTATAAAAGTAGAAGTTTTATAGTTTAAATATTAAAACTATATATTGTATATAAATTGGGTATAAATTAGAACATTTGGCACTATATAGGACGTTTTAGATAGTTACGGGTCGGAACCGGACTTTCTAAGCAATTACCGGTAACTCTAGAAATTTTTCGGCCAATCTAATCTAACTAACTACCAATCTTATAACTTATCTAAAATAAAGCTAATATAAACTTAATAAGAGCTAACCTGGAAGCTCAAATTTGACAGTTGTCACAGGAAGACAGGTCTTGGTTTCGATGATCTGGATCCTTATACTTGTAAAAAGAGATCTACTTTAGATTCTGTATTTTGTATGGGCAAAGAACAAAAACCGATTTTCCTATCTTATACAAACAATTTGTGTTTAACAGGTCAAAATATGAGAATGGATATCAAGTGCGAAAACTCAAATACAAAAACATAAACTATTCTTCTGAAGGAAAGAATCAAGTTGATCTTACTCTAGTTCAGAAGAAAAATGTTGTTTTTAACTTTGGTTCATTCACTCATATATCTCTAAACCTAGAAGCAGATGTGTTCATACCTATACATGCAGAAGAAGAACTTAGACTCAAGTTTCAAAAAGATATTCTTCAAACTCTTGATGAGTATGCTACCAAAAGTAGTACAGAACCTAAACAATTTCTCTTCAAAAAGAACAAGAAGAAAAAGCTTCAACTTTTGAAAACCATCCAGAAATTATTCGCTATTCTTTTACTGATCTAAATCTTGGTCAAGATAAAGACAATGATGAATTTGATGTCTATCCATGGGAAAACGATTATCAAAGTTATGATGATTTCTTTGACATGTTAGATAAATTACTCATTAAGTTTGAAAATCGTATGCCTCCTACTTATGTTCCGGTAAAACCTTGTATAAAGGATAGCTCTACTCCCTTTATGTATACAAATGAACCATTAGAAGTAAGGGCAGCTGGACCTGAGGTTGAAAGACTTCCAAATGGAATTCCAATTCTCTCTATTTCTCCAAAAGAACAGAGAAAGAGGTTCCCATTCATCCAGATTTTCTTGGTATGTATATTCAAGCTTAGACTTGTCTTGATCTTGAAAAAGAAGCAGCAATAAAAAAGAAAGCTACTAATGAGCAAAAATCTCAGATTCCACAACCTAAGAAGAATATAAAATTCACAAGAGAACAAAAAGCTAAATGGAAAACTAATGATCATGTTTCCTCTGTTTTAGTAAATCGGCCAAAATTTCAAAGCATGTGGACTCCCAAGAAGCAACCTACAGAGAAGAATTCACCAGTTCCTAAGTATAAGTCTAGGCTACATAAGAAGTTCATTTGAACAACTGATGCTAGAATAGACACCAATAAAAACTCTCGTAATTATCATTTCAAAAATGAAAATTCAAAGAATTCTTTTTTGTCTCAGAACTCTGAATGTTTCTCTCTTTTTCTTAAATCAAAGAATTCCACATTGTTTTACTTCTGATTTCAATAAACGTTCAAAATTCAAAAACCAGAACAAAAAGTCGATTCAAACTAAATCAGGCAACCCAGAAGTCTTTGGAAAACCTACAAAGTCTTCTAAGTTAAAAGAAAAATCAATCCAGAATCAAAAATCTAACTACAAAAGACCCATTATGAAATGGGTACCAAAATCTCTTTGATTCTGTATTGTAGAAACAGCGTGTGCATATCTCGTATCTTGACTCTGGATGCTCGAAGCACATGACTGGTACGAAAAACTTACTCTCCATGTTCAAAGAAAAAATCGATGGAGCAGAAACGTTTGGAGACAATGGAAAGGGTCAAATAAAAGGTTATCGTACTCTTCAAAAAGGAAACATCACCTTATCAAAAGTTGCTCATGTTTCTGGATTAAAACATAATCTTCTAAGTGTAAGTCAACTATGTGATGCTAAAATGTTGGTTGTTTTTGATGAAAAGCATTGTTACTTAATGTCTAAGGCAGGACAAAGCTATGGAGAGCCGACAGAAAAGGTAACATGTACATGATGAACTTCACTTCCAAAGATGGCACATAGACCCTCTGTCTCATCTCCAAGAAGTGAAGTAGTCTGGCTTTGGCATCACAAGTTACTCATTTAAACTTTCAGAATCTTGAAATTCTTGTGAAACATAATCTAGTTAAGGGCCTTCCAAAAGTTCAATTCCAGAAGGATCACCTCTGCCCTACTTGTGAGATGGGTGAAATAAAAAGAGGTTCCCATAAGACTAAGAGTGATCATTCATGTTTAAAACCACTGCAATCACTACATGTTGATCTCTATGGTCCATTGTAGTATAAAGTTTATCTGAAAAGAAGTATATTCTTGTGCTAATTGATGAATTTTCTAGGTACACATGGCTTGCTTTTGTTAAACAAAAGTCAGAAGTCCCATGCTGCTTCTGCAACGTCAAATCCAACAATTGTGAAGTGACAATAGTACTGAGTTCAAGAATCCCAGACTTGATGAATATCTAACTAATGAAGGAATATTTCAAAACCTCTCAGCTGCACATACTCAACAAAATGGTGTGATGGAACGAAGAAATCGCACATTTGTTAAAGCAGCAAGAACCATGCTTGCAGCTTCTGGACTACCCAAACACTTCTGGGCTGAGGTTGTCTCTATTGCCTATTTTACACAAAACAGATCTATAATTGTCAAGAGACATCTCAAAACTTCTTATAAGCTTATAAACAATCGAAAACCAACAGTTAAATTTTTACATATTTTTGCTCCGGGTGCTTCATTCTGAATGATCGTGACAAACTTGGAAAATTCGACGAGAAATCTGATAAAGCTAAATTCTTAGGATATACTTTGACCTCCAAAGCTTACAGAGTATTTAATTTACGAACCAAGACAGTCATGGAAAGCATAAATGTATATTTTGATGATCAAGCACAAATGACTTCTGATTATTTTGATTCGGAATTCAAGCTTAACAATGTAACTTTTGACTATCTCTCCAGCCCCAGAGAATCCGAGATAGATGCTATATTTAATGATTTCTTTGGAGAAGAAATTACCTCTGAAAATATAGTCAGAAGTCCCTAAGTCAATATATCATAGGTACTTCAATCTTCTGGAATCACCATCTCAGGCCCCTCTGTATCCGCAAGTACAAATGAAAGTCTAGATGTTAGAATATTTTAGGAAGTATGAATCAGAAAATGCCTAAGTGTCAAACTTCAGAAGGCAACCCAGAAGTTCACCTCATGACATCTCATCCAGAAGCGCCTAGAGACTCCAAAGTCCTCTGGATTTCAACCGCCATCCCATGTGCGCTTCAGATGACGTGGCATCTCACACTTTCCGGGCGTAACTAATTCTATTAGTCGTGCAAGTGACGTGTCACTTAGTGATAGGCTGTCTTGTTGACTTTATCATTTGTAATGGTATAAATAGAGTCAGTCTTCACTGTAATAGATGTCGATCATCTTTGAGAGAAATTGCGCTATTTCATTCCAACGTATTGTAATCAATTTCCAGGTTATTAATACGAATTCTTATTTGATCTTCATACTGTTCTTACTGTTTAACCATTGTTTCAATATTAATCATAGATCTGTATTGCTTCCGCTCATACTCTGTTATTACGATCTATTGACTTATTGTTGAAAAAGGGATCTGGGTTCCAACAATTGGTATCAGAGCTGGATAATCAATCTATTGATTATTCGATCTCGTCCAGTTTGGAGCAATCCCTATTCTACGAACAATAAATTTTAGTTTTAAACTATCGTTCATCATTCTACCCTGTTTTACGAGATTTTGTCACTTCATACAAATTTCTCTAAATAAGTGGTAGTTCCGGTTTATTTCTAAAATCAGTAAGGATATTGTTTCGATTCGATCTATTTGAAGTTCAATTGTTCTAAATTTCAAAAGTATTCCTTGCAATATTTGAATCTTTGTTTTTCTACAAATATGGCAAATCAAAACCTAAATGCTATATACACGTCTGGATCCTTAACAAAACCACCAACTCTGATTTGAGACGAATACCCCCAATGGAAGATTCGTACGATAAATTTCTACGAAGGATTAGATGCAAATCTATATCCTACCATTTTAAATGGACCTTTCGTACCAATGACTATCATTCCTAGAGTACCTCCTACTGCCAACACTAATGAAATTCCTGCTCGTCATGTTCCCAAGCAAAGGGAAAATTGGACTGATAAAGGAAAGGCCAAAGTAGAAATTGCCAAAAAGGCAAAAAGTCTACTTATCATGGCAATTCCCAATGAGAGTTTTCAATCTCTTGATTCTTGTGAGACAGCTAAGGATCTATGGGATCAACTTGCTTATCAGTTGGAAGGAGGTGCTAAGATGAAAAAGAACAAAAGAGCTCAAGCTCTAAATGAATACAACAGTTTTCAAGCACTCCCAAAAGAAACTCTGGAACAGACTTACAATAGATTTAACACTCTAATATATCTGTATAAGAAATGTGATATCATTAGATCAAAGGAAGACAATAATGTTCTGTTTCTAAAACGCTTGAATCCAGAATGGTCAAATTTGTCTAATTACCAAACAGTTCACAAAGAAGTTTGGTGATCGTTCATTTCAAAGCAGAAGGTTTGATAACAGAAGTTTGGTACTCCGTCTTATGTTCAAAGGCAAGAAGTACAGAAGATGGAAAAGTCAAAAGCTGAGAAGAAAGAGGAGGAGTTAAAGAAAAAGAAAGATGTCTATTATAGATGTGGAAAACCAGGCCATTATTCAAAAGACTGCAGAGGTGCTCTTAAGAAAAATCATATTACAAAAACAAATATAAGTATAATGTAGATGAAAGAGCACACTATGCTGAAAGAGAGAACTGGCTTGATGATCAATCAAGTGAAGATGAAGCCATGTTCTGTGGAATGGCGATGGCTAATGACTCAGAAGATCAACCTTCTGAAACTCCGGTATGCACTAACTCTAATTCTTCTGAACTCGAGCAAACTATCTAAAATCTAACTCTTGACTTTGAAAACCTAAAACAGAAGCTTTTATTGAAAAGAAATTAAGGAAAAATATTAAACTATCTATTTCTACAATCCAAAAGGAAAGAGATATCTTCAAAAGAGAAATGGAGATTTTAACAGATGAGAAACTTGAAATATCTGTCGAGAATGAGAAGATCTCAAAATGTTTAAAATCAACAGAAGACAAACTAAAATAAGAGAATCAAAACTTTTGTAAACTTCTGGAATCCAAGGATAAGGAGATAAGTGCTAAAGAAAGTGACATATTAAATTCCTTAGCTCTTAAAAATTATTTTCAGAATGAAAGAGAATTTCTGCACATTGAGCTTCAAAACAAAGAGTTACAGATCAAAAAATATTTGGATGCTCAGAAGGTGCATGAAAAGATAAATACACAAGTAGGGAAAACAGGCCTTGGGTTCAAGGATCTGGATCCTAATACGTGTAAAAAGGGATCTACTCGTGATTTTGTATTCTGTATGGGCAAAGAACAAAAACCTAGTTTTCCCATTTTATATGAACAATCTGTTTTTAAAAAATCAAAATATGAGAATAGACACCAAGTTAGAAAACTAAACTACAAAAACATTAAACATTCTTCAGAAAGAGCAAGTCAAATTGATCTCAAGCTTATTCAGAAGAAGAAAAGTGTTTTTAATTTTGGTTCATTCACTCATAAAACTTTAAATCTAGAGGCGGATGAGTTCATACCCATACAAAGAGAAGAAGAGCTTAGACTCAAGTTCCAAAAAGACATTCTCACAACTCTGGATGAATATTTTAAATCAAATACTACAAATCTGGAACAACAAACCTCTGAAAACCATCCAGAAATTTTTCCTTGTACTTTTGTGGATTTAAATATTTGTGGAGTTGAAGACAACAATGAGTTTGTTACTTATCCCTGGAAAATGATAACCAAAATGATGATGATTTTTTTGAAAAGCCAGAAAAATATATCTCAAGTCTTGAAAATCTTTTATCTCCTAATTATATAAAAGTTCCAGAAGTTATAAAGAACATAAATGCTCCAATTTTATACACTAATGCACCTTTGGAAATTAGAGCTGCTGGATCAAGTATCACAAAACTTTCAAGTGGAATACCTATAATCTCTGTTCCTCCTAAAGAACAAACAAAAGAAGTTCCCATACATCCATATATTCTTGGGATGTGTTTACAAGCTAAGACTTGTCTTGAACTCGAAAAAGAAGCAAATCTTAAAAGGAAAGAAAACATTCAGCACAATCCTCTGAATTCTCCGTCACAGAAGTTTACTTGTTTTGAAAAGGAAAATGGAAAGCTAACTCTTATGATTCTGTCTCAGTAAAACCCAAAGTTCCAGAGAAGTCTCATCAGAAGCAGCCTCCGCAGAAGAATTCACATATTCAATAGCATAAGTCTAGACTAGATAAGAAGTTCAATAGAACAACTGATGCTAGAATACATAGAAATAAGAACAATTGTAATTATCATTCAAGTAATGAAAATTCAAGGAATTATTTTATGTTACAGAACTCTGGCACTCCAACGCTAAAAATAAAAACATAAGTAATAATTCAAACAAAACAGGTAAATCGTCTATCTCTGGAAAACCTGTACATAATTCTGCTCATAAAGAAAAGATAAATCAGAAACCAAATCCTAACATTAAAGGACCCATTATGAGATGGGTACCTAAATCTCTCTATTCTTGTTTGCAAAAACAGCGTGTGCATATCTAGTATCTTGACTCTGGATGCTCGAGGCACATGACTGGAACGAAAAACTTACTCTCCAAATTCAAAGATAAAATTGGGGGAGCAGTAACGTTTGGTGATGATGGTAAGGGTCAAATAAAAGGCTACGATACTCTTCAAGAAGGTAATATTACCTTATCCAAAGTAGCTCATGTTTCAGGATTGAAACATAACCTGTTAAGTGTAAGTCAACTATGTGATTCTAAGATGCTAGTTGTATTTGATGAAAAACATTGTTACTTATTCTCTAAGGCATGTGAATATTATGGAGAGCTGACAGAAAAGGTAATCTATATATGATGAACTTTACATCCAAGGATGGTAAGGAAAGTCTCTGCCTTATCTCTAAAAAGAGTGAAGTTGCATGGCTTTGGCATCATAAACTTTCACACTTAAACTTTGAAATTCTTGAACTTCTTGTAAAACACAACCTTGTAAAGGGTCTCCCAGAGGTACAATTTTAGAAGGATCACCTTTGCCCTGCTTGTGAGATGGGCAAAATAAAAAGGGCATCTCAGAAAACCAAAAGTGATCATTCGTGCACTCGACCTTTGCAAATGCTACATGTTGACTTCTATGGTCCCATTGCAATTCAGAGTCTGTCTGGCAAAAAGTATGTTTTTGTTAGGTCTATTATTTTATTGTGACAAAATAAGAAAAGAATACGCGTTAATTGTAAAAGGAAGTTTATATCCTTAAACTCTTTCCTTCCTTAATTAGATTAGACCTTTCAATATAAATAGGAGTCTAGGGTTATCATATGAAAGTAAGTCGATTACAAGAGAGCTAAATACTGTCAAATCATATTGTAATCATACAAAGTGAGATATATGACTACGGAAATTCTCTAATCACTTTGTGTTCTTATTGCTTTATACTTAATTATCATTGTGCTTGAATAATCTGGGATCTACAAGTGGTATCAGTGCCGACGATCTGAGGTTTTCTGATTTTCTGAAGTTATTCACGAAACAGAAGGTAAATTTTCGATTTCTGAGTTTTTGAGTTTTTATCGATTCAAACTATTTTAGCTTTACCCGTTAAAAACTCATAATTTTTCTTAAGATATGTTTTCATCGATTCATACTTCTGTTGAATGAATTTTTCTCGATTCCAACTTCTGTTGCTTGAATTCTTACTTCTGTCGCGTAATGTTTTGTGGATCCATATTGAGTTATTCTTGATTTTAGTCAAAATTATTTAATCTGTTTTTATTAAAGTTATTCTAGTTTATTTTAATTACTTTTGATATTATTTACTTAAGAAAACTCAGGAACTAGTGACTCTTGAAGCTTTTCTTACTAAAGAGTTCTCTAGTAAAATCATAAACTCTAGTAATTTTAATTTTTTTCTTGACTGAACAAATAAGAAACTCGAGAACTTAGACATTCTTGTCCATAAAAAGACTTGTTCTTTTTAGTCAAGAACCCTATTGTTCTTGGTTTCTGGTTTATCGGTTAAAGAGAATTCTGATTAAGTATCTTTGAATTTTTATCGAGACCTTCCTATTAGACAAAATTTATTTATCGAGTCATCTGGAATCGATATAAATTTTTTATCGATTCAGTTTTTATCAAGTCAAAAGTTTTTTGTCGAATCTTAATCTATCGAGAAAATCTTAGTTATCGAGTCCTTTGTGATCGATAACTTCTTTTTATCTATTCAATTCTTTTTAGAATTTTTATCGAGTCACCTATACCCGACAATAATTTCTTATCGAGTCTCAAACACCCGACAAAACCTCTTGTCAACAAAGCCAAACCCGATAAAATATTTTGTCGACCCTTACTCAATCGAGAAAACTTTCTGTTTCACAAAAACACCTCAGAAAATTACCAAAAACTCACTGATCGAGATCATCAAGCTAAGTACAATGACCACTCGCGAAGCAATGGCAATTGGTTCAGACACGAAACCTCCTATTCTGTTCCGCGGAGAATACTCTCAGTGGAAAGACCATTTTCTTGATTTTATTGAACGCCGTGATTACGCCGATGAAATCATGCATTCAATCAATGACGGCCCTCCTCCGGTTTTTTATCAAAATCTTCCAGCCAACCCAAATGCAGAACCTCCCCTCCTTGCTCGACAAGGAGTCAAGCCTAAATCTACCTATGATGACAACGAAAAGAGGATCATGAGAGGAGATCAACTTGCAAGATCATATCTCCTCATGAGCATCCCGAACGATAGCTATATGAGTATCGACAGCCATAAAAGAAATGTCAAAGCTATGTGGGAAGAAATAGAGAAATTCATGCTTGGTACAAAAATCGGGACCCAGTTCCAAATCACGAATTGCATCTCACAATATGAGTACTTCAAAGCCAAAGAAGGTGAAAAAGTCACTGTCACCTACTCCCGGTTCGTACACTTAGTAAATGAACTAAGTAAGAATGAGATTCGCAAAACAAAGATCGAGAACAACGTAAAATTTGTGAGTAACTTGCTGCCTGAATGGCGTCGATTTGCCAATCAAATTAAACATAGCAAATATCTTGCTCATCTCGATCTACATGAAGTCTATGAAACCCTCCTTCAAGATGAAGAAGAAGTGCTCGAAGCTACGGAGGCTAGCTCTATCACTTCCCATAGCTCTAGTTGCAAAAGCTAGCTCTATCACTTCCCTCAAGAGGTTATTTCCGAACTGGAAGAGGAATAGTTTGATTATGATCCGGACATTGCTCAATTCCAACAACAGTTGGTGCTCCTCCCAAGAGATTTTCAACAAAAGTTTGCCCGTCGCTCTAACCCAAATCAACAACGGTATGCTTCGGTTAACAAGAATTATGAGCGAAAGACTCTTTTCGAAGCAAAATCAAGAGAGCAACGTCCGCCACCCAAACCGGAAGATAAATTCAAGAGTGAAAAGAGTTTATGTTACAAATGCGGTAAGTCCAGTTATTATGCCCGTGAATGCAAAAAGCCAATCGTTAAAGATTCAAACTACTTTACCTACAAGTTGATGTTGGCTAAACAAAAGGAGGCCGGTAAAGTTTTGATGGCGGAAGATGAACAATGGGTCAACCAAGGCAATGATGATGATGAAGAGGAAAACGATGTCCAAGCACACTTCAGTTTGATGGCTTATTCTGATGATTCCCTTCAAACGCTTTCGACTACACACCCGAGGTAGGCCATTCTGACTATGACGCTTTCGTTTCCCAAATGCATGATTTAATGCTTAAATTAAAAGAATTACAATCTAAGTTGAAAACCGAGAAACTCTTGGTTTCCAACTTAGAAGCACGCTTAGAAAATAATCATAATCAATTGCTAATTTACAAAACCGAACTTGCAACATCTCAAAGTATTGCACACAATCATCAAATGGAGAAAACTGCTTTTCAAGAAGACCGAAGATTTCACACTTCAACTTAACCAAATCTCGGATCTCACACTTCAACTTAACCAATCTAAAAGGGAGACCGAAGATTTTTCATCAAAATATGAATTTTTGAGTTTTCAAAGACAAGACCTTTTGGAAAAACTCAAAGATTTGGAACTAAAACTGTATAAAATTGGTCGAACGGAGCACACAATTCATTTAAACATTCCAAAAGAGTTAAGTTCCAAAACTGGATTAGAATTTGATAATCCGAAACATTTAGAGAAGGCCATCTACAATACTCCGACTATCTATAAATTCGAATATCTGAACCTTGGTTGGATTACAAAATTCCATTTATGAAGTCGGAGTCCAACGTCGAAGAAAGGGAAGATTGGAAAAGACAAAACAAGAATTTTCATCAAATTCCTTTTTGCTATCCTCAAATAGTAGAAGAGGAATCTTCAAAAGAAATTCTTCCAAATGACTATTTTCCCTCTTATTCTGACGAAGAACTTCAAAATAAAATTCCTGAATGTAAACCCTACATTCCCACTCTATTTTTAGAAAAGAAAATTGTTCAACTTGAAAAAGTGTTGGAACTCGAACGTTCTTCGTCGGACAAGGAAAAAGAGGCATTAATCGCTAAAATTCAAACTTTAGAAAACAAAGCTTTACAAACTCAAAACCCCGAAGTTGATACAGCTTCAAATATCTCTTCTTGTAAAGCCTTTGTCAGCTCATATTTGGATGACTGTGATTTTTCATACTTCCCGATTGATCCTAACTACTGTCCTCCAAAACAAAAATGTTCTCTCTCACAAGAACAGATAGATAAGGAATTAGATGATCTTGAGGAATTCGATTCACTTGATGACAATCCCAAACATTCTCAACATAACTCAAAGGACTATCCAACTAAATCAGTTACCATTTCTTTTCCTCCTAAAAACCAGACTTCCCTTACTCCCGACCATATTGATGATGAATTAGATGACCTTGAGCCAATGTATTTTTCGGATGCAAATTCTAATCTTTCTTTACTTGACGACAACGAATGTTTAAACGATTTAAATGCTGACTTTGACTTCAATCCTACACTTCCAACTCATACGAAGTTTTTGGACAAAGGCAAAAAGACAATTGAATCAGTTTTGCTTCCGGAAAATCCGAATGAGTGTTCCACAAGTCAAACGCGTTACACCCCTGTTAACCAAACAAATCGAAATCAATTTTTTCCAAAAAGTACTAACAAGCATCCTATTGATGTTTTCAGATGTTCATACATTAAAGACCAAACAAGTTTGTGTTGAAAAAGGCAAACGCATTTCAAAGTCGTCCTCTCGCAATAAAGACAAATTTTCGTTTACAAATTCTACATATGTCAAAAGAACAAATCGTCAATTTTTATTTACTTATACTATTCATTTCGTTTCGACATTTAATTAAATTTTCACGTAATCAAATTTGTTGCTCAAATTGCGGTGTGAATGACTTTGTGCGCTTAAATTCGTTTGATTATGGTTGTGATTATTTTCCGAACATGCATAATTCTTATAATTTACATCATAATTATTTTCCAAATCCGCCTGTTTATAAATGGGTTCCTAAAAAGACCATGACTAACGACCTTAAGTCCCACTTCAAGTGGGTACCCAAAGGTAGAAAGTCAACTAACCCCGAAGGACCCATTTACAAATGGGTACCTAAATCTGCCTCATTTTTTTGCAGAGTCATGTGTGGTACTTAGACTCTGGTTGCTCCAAACACATCACTGGACAAAAGGAGCTGCTTGCCAATTACAAGGAGAAAAAGGGCGGATTCGTTAAATTTGGCAACAATCACTTAGCACCCATTCAAGGACATGGTGACATCATTCATAACAACCTCACCATTTCAAATGTTTCCTATGTCCAAGGCCTGAGCCATAATCTGCTAAGTATTGGCAAATTTTGTGACAAACAACTTGAAATCAATTTTCGACCCGAAAGATGTTGTTTACGAACCTTTGACGGAAAGGAAATATTGGCCGGCACACGCAAATCCAATCTCTACACCATCTGTAACAATATGGTGTGGTCGAACGCCGAAATCGTACACTCGTTGAAGCAGCTCGCACTATGCTCACATTTTCCAAACTGCCACTCTACCTCTGGGCCGAAGCAGTCAATACCGCCTGCTACACTCAAAATTGTTCCATCATCAATAAGCGCTTCAACAAGACACCATATCAGTTAGTCTACAATCGCGTTCCTTCTATCGATCATCTCCGAACCTTTGGCTGCTTTATTCTCAATGAAAAAGAAGATCGTGGGAAACTCAAGCCAAAGGCCGATGAAGCTTATTTTCTTGGCTACTCTCCAAATGCCTCAGCATATCGGGTCTACATGAAACATGCTCGTTGTATCACATAAAGCGTCAATATTCAGTTTGATCCTAAATGCGAGATAGCTCCTGAACAAGCCAGTTTTGGACCCGCACTCACCGGTATTTTAGCTTCCGAACACATCCGTTCGGAACCTGCCCCAAACCCCGCTCAACCTTCTACATCCAAAACTACTTCTACCAATCTGGATGATGTATTCGAGTACTTTTACTCGGATTATTTTGGTTCTCACACTGATATCCCTAAACAGATCACCCCGCCTATCGTGGAGGTTGCCAAGACTACCAACCTTTCTGGACCGCCAGTTACAACGGACACCGTCTCAACTGCTGCAACTCCAAGCTCATCTCCATCCACTCCTCCCGGTCAAACTGCTGCTCCTCCCACTCAACCTGATGCTCAACCGAGTTCCAATCCGCTCCCTACTGAACCGACATCCTCTCCCCCATCATCAACCTCATCCCCCAAGGATGTCTCTAGTTCCACAAGATCCTCTGTCGTGGCTCCAGCCTTGGAATCACTTCAAGATCTTCCTCTTGGTACTTATGCAGATGATACCCCGGACCCTAATGCATTTCAACCGCTTCCACATACCACCAAATGGGTCTGCTCTCATCCAGCCAATCATATTATTGGAGATCCAACCAAACCAGTCACGACGCGTTCCGCCTCGGCCAACGATTGTCTGTTCTCTGCCTTTCTAAGCAAGATCGAACCCCCATCCATTCAAGAAGCAATGAATGATCCTGATTGGATTGTGGCCATGCAAGACGAACTCAATCAATTTGAAAGCTTGAAATTTTGGCGCCTCGTTCCTCGTCCACAAAACAAAACCATCATCGGTACCAAATGGATTTTCAAAAACAAACAAGATGAAGATGGGGTTGTCATACGCAACAAAGCTCGCCTTGTAGCAAAAGGATACCACCAACAAGAAGGGATTGATTATAACGAGACATTTGCGCCCGTGGCCCGTATTGAAGCAATTCGAATGTTATTAGCATACACGGCACACAAGAATTTTGTGGTTTTTCAAATGGACGTCAAAACGGCCTTCTAGAATGGTGTTCTGGGTGAAGAAGTCTATGTATCCCAACCTGACAGGTTTGTCGATCCTTCAAATCCAAATCATGTGTACATCCTCGACAAGGCTCTCTACGGCTTAAAACAAGCCCCGCGCGCATGGTATGACAGCCTGTCTGCCTATTTGGTGAAAAATGGATACTCCAAAGGTAAAATCGATCCAACTCTTTTCATCAAAAAGGAAAACAGTGACATTAAGCTTATTCAGGTCTAGGTGGAAGACATTATATTCGGTTCGACTAACCCACAACAATGCAAGGAATTCTCCGAATTCATGATTGCAAAATTTAATATGAGCATGATGGGAATGATGAAATTTTTCCTCGGCCTTCAAATAAAACAATTTTCAACGGGAATATTCATCAACCAATCGAAATACATCTCGGATATGTTACGTAAATATAACATGACGTCATGTACACCGATTGGTACACCCATGTCTCCGGGTTCAAAACTACACGCTAATCCCTTGGGAAAAGCAGTGGATTCTAAAAATTACCGGGGAATGGTTGGTTCCTTAATGTATCTAACGGCTAGTCGACCGGACATAATGTTTGCCATATGTTTATGCGCTAGATATCAAGCATCTCCAAAAGAATCTCACCTTAGTGCTATCAAACGTAATTTACGGTATTTAAAAGGTACTACTGATCTTGGTCTATGGTATCCCAAGGATACGGGTTTCGAGCTAACTGCCTTTTCAGATTCTGATCATGCCGGATGCATGCTTGATCGTAAAAGCACGTCGGGGCACATTCCCTTTGTCTTAACTGTGAATCTGCATCACTCTTGGTTTCTCGTTTGTTGGCTTTTGAATTATGTTTACAGTTCTGTATTTTCATTTTTTCTTTCTTTATTCCTTTTCGGCTATTTTTTGTCTATCCATTTCAGATTTCGAGGGGGAGCGGCAAGGTACGTTTTTTTTTACTATCTCACGATTGTAGGGGGAGCAAAGTTTTCTTATTTCATGTTTCTTTAGGGGGAGCACTAATTTAATTCTAAATCAAATCAGACTTAGTTTTAAAATCAAAGTCAAAAGTTCTCGGCCCCTATTGGGCCGACAAAAATGTTTTTATCGACCGAGTTTGGCCCGACAAAAACCCCGCTCGACATCATGCTGATGTCATCAACTTTCTCGGCCCAATGAGATCTTGCTACGTGTCTTCATCCGATGACCCACTATTTAAATATCGGGCCCCACTCTCATACTCTTACTTTTCAAACAAGTTTGATTTTCCCTCTTTCTCTCTAAACACCCTTCGAGTTCTTGAGTTCCAGAAAGTGTTCTCACAAATCTTCGAGTTTCACAAATCTGAAAGCATCACCAGGTTCGCCATCTCTATACTTACAACTTTAATTCATGGTTTTTAAAATTTTAATCATTGCATGTTTGTGTTTTTGTCATCTGAACTGTTCGGTTTCCCAAAAACCCGGAGTTTCTGATTTTGTGTTGATATTATCAGTTTTGGGGTTCTTTTTGCTCTTATTTGGCTTCGCTGATGTTTTAAATATGTTCACTATCACTAATCGCACCTAGACATAGGATTTTCTTTGTATTTTAGGTTAATTTTTGCATCTGATCACTTAGGTTTTCCACTATTTTTCTTTGAGTTTTTATCGACTCCTTAAAGACAAGACTTAGTTTTTTCTCGCGTTCTCAAGGTAGATAAGAACATCTTCAAAAAAAAACTCTAAGTGTTTTTATCGACCCTTAAAGACCCGATATAAATTCTTATCGAGTCTTAGAGGATCGATAACCTGATCTTCAAAAATTCTGAGTGTTTTTTATCGACCTTTAAGGACCCGACATAAATTTTTATCGAGTCTTATAGGATCGATAAGCAGTTCTATAAATGCCCAAGTATTTTTCTCGACCCTTTAGAACTCGACATAATTTTTTGTCGACAATCTAAGGATCGATAAAATTACTACTTCTTCTCTAAGTACAACTTTCTCGAGTATTTGAGACTCGATAAATTGTGATTCTCGATTCCCCATTGCCCGACATCTTTATTGTCGCCTCTCACAGGTTTGGTCATACAAAATTTCACCAAGTCTTTATGTCGACCCAGCTTGACTCGACATTCTTTTTTCATCGATGCTATAGCACTTGATAAAACTGTTTATCGACACCAATGGGCTCGATATTCAGGTTTATCGACTCCTTAGGACTCGACATTCAGACTTGGATATTTTATTTATAACCTGACTTCATCAATAGAACTGACTTTTCCTATGGTTTGCTAACTGTTTTCTTTCAGTTCAAATGGCGGCCATCAATGATCCAAATCTTTCCGACGATGAACACCCAATGTCTTCTAAGCGATCAACTGAACCGAGTATCAATGCGGTCAACCGAGACGACCTCTTGATACCCCGAGCCAAACTTCGAACGCTCAAACCAAACAATCACCGTCTCGATTTTGGCATCATGATTGAACACCAAGTCATCCTCAATATCCTTCAACTCCAACCCCTTCGCTATGCCTTTGCATTGGATCATCGGGTACCCCTGTTCTATCTTCAACAGTTCTGGAATACCTTAACATACCATCCAGATGACGGTGACCACGACTTCAGGGCCAAAATCGACGACTTTGTCACCCGTCTAACACCTTCTCGGATTCGTCGAATCCTCCGCCTGCCTGTCACCACCGACGAACGCCCATATGATGCCTTCGCAACCGAAGAAGAACTATGTTCAGATATCCGAGCCCTTGGATATAACTCACCCAAACCCCTCACCAGCCCCGACCAGTTCAAGAGAATGTACCTGCCTTAAATCTGGTTTTCACTGTTCACCATCTTCAATCGATGTCTAACTAGCAAACACACCGGCATGGACAAGGCCAGTACTGCAGCCTTACGCATATTTCACTGTATCGTATACAACCGTCACTGTGAATACGCAATGCTCAGCTGGACGGATTTCATGGAGCTCGTTTAAGACAAATCAAATTCACGCAATCGTGCTTTTGTACCATTTCAACGGTTCCTTCAACTATTTATCCATGCCATGCTCTCATCCAAACCTGATATACCTAGACGAACCGATTCACCGTTGGGACCTACCAACTCGCTGAAGTTCCTCAAGATCAATGACCGCCAGTTTGACTTCATCATGCCAATCCCTGAAGCCCTACTCGCCTATGCTGATCAGAATGCACCGTGTGTGACAGCTTATAGGGAGAGACACGGCTTAATGGCTCAACCACCTCCGGTTGTGCCTGCCCAAGAGCCAATCCACGAGGAACATATTGTGCAAGGAGAGGGTCCTAGGGTAGATGAGCAGGTTCAGGATCATGGGGATCCTGAACAGGGTGATGAACGAATTGTAAGGGGACATTACGAGGGCGGTGCACCGATCAGCCAATTCCAACTACCGCTACCCCAACAATCCCACAACCACCACCCACTATCCCAAGAGCTGCTTCTACTTCCCGACCTACTCCACGATTCAAGATGCTCGTCAGCCGTAACCGTGTTCGCCCACAACCTTCATCGTCTGATGAGGATGAATCCGAAATTCAACCACTTTCCCATCGTCCAAGAACTGCAGCCATCGAAGAACGAGCTCTTAGCCGAATTGGTCCACAACCACCTCTATCCGATTCTACATCGGACACTGAAGAACAAAATGTTGCACCAATTGATGAACCAAATGATGAACCACATGATGAACCACATGATGACCCGACAGAGCCATTCGATTTTGAAACTAACCTATTCTTTGGTTTCATGTCTGACATCATCACCGAGCCTTATACTGGAAAGATAAGGAGAGAGGAGGGAGATTTAGTTGAAAAAGAAAGCGTGAGCGTGAGCGATGGGACGAGAAAAACTATAGTGAGCGCGAGACTAGACTCCCCCATCCAGGTAACCGCATCTACTAGCCCTACTCATTCGTTGGGTATGTCTAGTGGACAAGACACTGTGGACCTAGCAGCGCACACGCACGCCCCTCCTAGCCACTCTGAAGGCTCCCAACAGCCGACAGTTTCACATATACTTGTGAGTTTAGCTCCTTATCTAGCTCCCCTCCATTCGGAAGGCACAACTATTGAAACAAGAGGCAGTAGCTCACCTGCTTCGACTTCGATTGTATGCACTTCGAATCTAGAGCCAAATAGGGAACACGTGTCTACACACACTGAGAGCCTTCGTGGCCCAGTCGGAACTCCCATAGTGATGTCCATTCCGGACATTTCACGAGGATTGGCAGGAAATCCTACCAGTGCTACATCCATGCCAACACTGAACGTAGGTCATACAGTTTATTCAACTATCATGTCAACGGGTAATCTAAGTGATCCCGGTGTTTCCCAAACAGGTACCTCGACTCCTGCTTTCACTATTCCCCCCGCGGCTCAAGCACTTATCGACGCTCAATTTCAACGAGCCAAAGCTTCTTTGGTAGAACATGCTGCTCTTATGTCTTCTGAGAGAGAGAGAGGCATTTGTTCGAGATATACGTGAAGCTGCCCGCTCCAGTAAGTCAGATCCGAATCAGGCTATTTCTTCCAGACCCAGCAGCAGTCGCACTCCACCACCGCAACCACAACAACCGGATCCGACCCCCGATCCCGAAATCAGCCTCCCTCACCACATTGATATGTGTATTACAATGATGAGCTCATGTCGATGTTATATGCTAACCTGCTTGCCGAAGCCACTGCTCAGGGTCAACCGAAAGATTCTTTAATGGATCTACTGAGGCGAAATATGGAAATCCCCACCGTCACTAAATATGAATTTGAACTGTTCAAAGCTGACATGGAACAACAGTTACGTGATCTGCACACGTCTCAGCAACAACATCATAATGAGATTTTGGGTGCCATCACCACTCTACACACCAAAATTCAAGAATCTTTTCGACCGGCAGTTTCTGTTTCTGCCCCTCGACCTCGACCTGATCAGGACGATCCAAGCTCTGCTCCAAATTTCCCTGACGGGGAGACACGCCGAGTCTCAAGAAGACATTCTAGACCATCTGCTAAAACTTCAACTACACCACCTGCACCATCATCCCATCAAAGAAAACGTACACCAACGACTCAAGAAGTTAATATACCAACGGTTGAAAAGCCTGCGGTAGGTATTGAATTTGAGAGCACATCTGAAGCTGCCGAACCGGAATCAAATGAAGAGATAGCTAATGTTGAACCAGAATCCAATGAAGCAATAGTTGATGTTCAAAATCTAAGGAACTCAGTGAAGCACTGGTTTAAAGACCAATATGAACCAGTTCTCCAAGAGCAGGATTATGTGAATCTGAAGCACATAATGAAGAATTACACTTCCGGAGATCAAAATGAACCAAGACTGTTGCCTCATCAAATTCGGTGGCAAAGGATGCTAACTGAGCGCAAGTCTAAATGGTTAAATCAACAAATCCGGGTGTCGTATCTTGAAGAAACTATGAAACGGATATTCAGAAAGAATAAGAAACCTGAAGACTTGGCGCACATCCACTTAGTAATGGAGATGGATCCAACTCAAGTCAAAGAGTATGTTCACATCCTGAAAATGAGAGCTCAAAAGCCATCCAATGTAATCTCTCGACACCGGGTTATCGGGATTACGCAGATTGGTTCTGATAGAGTCTTTCAAGTAGAGTATCCAACCTTCAAAGTTCGAAGAGAAGATGGTAAAGTATACATTTTTTCTAAAGCTGATTTTTCTAACCTTGATATCTTGGACTTTGAAACGTTGTATCATGACCTAAGAGACAAGAAGCAAAGAAACGAGGATGAACAAAAAGCATTAAGAGCGGTGGTGCGACACATACAAAAAGAACTCAGATTCAGCTATCTTCATGATTTGCAACGTGGAATTGAAAGTGAACAAAAGAAGATTCACATTGCCAAATTTCATTAGCATTACCTGCTATTCTCTTAATCTCTGTTTTCTGAAAAATGGCAAATCAAAACATGAACGCCATATACACCTCCGGATCCTTGACCAAACCTCCAACTCTAATCCGTGATGAATATCCTCAATGGAAGATCCAAATGATCAATTTCTATGAAGGATTAGATGTTGAACTCTATCCAACTGTTTTGAATGGTCCATTTATGCCAATGACCATTATTCCAAGGATTCCTGCTACTGCTACTACTGATGAAATTCCTGCTCGACCAGTTCCAAAGCATAGAAGAAATTGGTCTGATGAAGAAAAGGCAAAAGTGGAAATAGCCAAAAAGGCGAAGAGTCGCTATTCCAAATGAGATTTGCCAATCTCTGGATACATGCGAAACTGCAAAAGAGTTGTGGGATCAACTTGAAAATCTTCTCGAATGAGCAGCAAAGATGAAGAAAAACAGAAGAGCTCAAGCTCTGAATGGATATAATAGTTTTCAAGCTATTCCAGAAGAAACTCTAGAGCAGACCTTTCACAGATTTAACAATTTGATAAATCTATGCAAGAGATGTGATATAGTAAGATCCAAGGAAGACAACAATATTATATTACTTACACGATTAAATCCAGAATGGTCTAATCTCTCTATGTCTCTTCAAGCTAACCAAGACTTAGAAATGTGGTCTCTGCACGATGTTTTTGGCACTTTTCAGGCTCATGAAAAGGAAGTTGTTCAGAAGAAAACTTCAATTGGTGGATCTCTGGCCCTAATCTCTAAATCCAGAGGGTCAAGCAGAAGGAGTAAAGAGAGTGAGAGAAAAGGAAAAAGCAAGGCATTCATCTTAGAAGCACGTATAGAAGATGCTTCTGATTCTGATGATGATATCAAATCTTTTGCAGAATCGTTAGCACTAATTACCAAACAATTCAACAAAAAGTTTTGTAATAGAACTTTTCAAGGGAACAGAAGATTTGATCCCCCCACTCAAACTTATGCTCCGAGGCAAGATATCCAGAGAGCTGAAAAATCAGAGGCACAGAAGAAAGAAGAAGAGTTGAGTTTGATGTTTATCCCTGGAAAAACGAAGATCAAAATTATGATGATTTCTTTCACATGTCAGATAAATTACTCACTTAGTTTGAAAATCGTATGCCTTCTACTTATGTTCCAGTTAAAACTTGTGCAAAGAATAGCTCTGCTATTTTTTATATACAAACGAGACTCCAGAAGTAAGGGCTGAAGGACCAGAAGTTGAAAAACTTCCGAATGGTATACCTTTGAACTCAGTTCCTCCAAAGGAAGAGAGAAAGGAGTTTCACATTCATCCAAATTTCCTAGATATGTGCATTCAAGCTAAGTCTTGTCTTGATCTAGAAAAGGAGGCAGAAATCAAGTAAAAACAGAAAACTGTGCAAAAGCCTCAGAAGCCATAGCCTACGAAGAACATAAAGTTCACCCGTGAACAGAAAGAAAAATGGAAATTTAATACTCGACCTTCTGTTTTAGTGAGATATTCAAAAGATCAAAAGAAGTGGATAGCAAAGAAGAAGCTAACAGAGAAGAATTCACACGTTCCAGAGAATAAGTTTAGCCTAGATAAGAATTTCATTCGAACAACCGATGCTAGAATAGAAAAAAAAATATTCTTGTAATTATCATTCCAGAAATGAAAATTCAATGAAATCTTTTGTTAGACTTCATTCTGTGTGAAGTATGAACTAGAATATCACAAGTATCGAAGATCAGAAGTTAAGTCAGAAGCGCATCTTTTGACTTGTCATCTCAGAGATGTCCAGAGACTTGAAGAACCTCTGGACTCTAACTATTATCTCATACGCGCTTGTGATGACGTAGCGATCACACTTTCCGTGCGTCTCTATACGTAACTGATTCTGTTAACTAGTATATAGCTGATGTGTCAATTCCTGATAGGCTAGATCGTTGAATTTTACTTTGTAATAGTATAAATAGATTCATTCTTCACTGTCATAGAAGACGATCTTGGAGAGAAATTGTGTTGTTCATTCATACGTATTGTAATAAAGTTCAAGGTTATTAATACGATTTCTCAATTGTTCTTCAAGTCTGTTCTTACTGCTTATCATTAACTGTTTAGTATTAATCTTAAATCAACATTGCTTCCACTAATACTTTGTTATACGATCTGTTGATTTGATTATTAGAAAGGGACCTGGGTTCCAACAATTGGTATCAGAGCCTGATAATCAATCTATTGATTATTAGATCGCTTCTAGTTTGGAGAAATCCCTATTCTACCAGCAGTTAATTTCATTTTTAAACTACCATTCTCAATTCTACCATCTTTTTCGAGATTTTGTTAATTTCATACAATTCTCTCTAAATCAGTGGTAATTTTGGTTTAAATTTGAAATTCATTACGAATATCGTCTCGTTTCAACTTATTTGAAATTTGTTTGATCCAAATTTCAATAGCATTACCAGCTATTCTCTTAATCTCTGTTTTCTGAAAAATGGCAAATCAAAAAATGAACACCATATACACCTCCGGATCCTTGACCAAACCTCCAACTCTAATCCGTGATAATATCCTCAATGGAAGATCCGGATGATCAATTTCTATGAAGGATTAGATGTTGAACTCTATCTTACTGTTTTGAATGGTCCATTTATACCAATGACCACTATTCCAAGGATTCCTGCTACTGCTACTACTGATGAAATTTCTGCTCGACCAGTTCCAAAGCATAGAGGAAATTGGTCTGATGAAGAAAAGGCAAAAGTGGAAATAGCCAAAAAGGCGAAGAGTCGCTATTCCAAATGAGATTTGCCAATCTCTGGATACATGCGAAACTGCAAAAGAGTTGTGGGATCAACTTGAAAATCTTCTCGAATGAGCAGCAAAGATGAAGAAAAACAGAAGAGCTCAAGCTCTGAATGGATATAATAGTTTTCAAGCTATTCCAGAAGAGACTCTAGAGCAGACCTTTCACAGATTTAACAATTTGATAAATCTATGCAAGAGATGTGATATAGTAAGATCCAAGGAAGACAACAATATTATATTACTTACACGATTAAATCCAGAATGGTCTAATCTCTCTATGTCTCTTCAAGCTAACCAAGACTTAGAAATGTGGTCTCTGCACGATGTTTTTGGCACTTTTCAGGCTCATGAAAAGGAAGTTGTTCAGAAGAAAACTTCAATTGGTGGATCTCTGGCCCTAATCTCTAAATCCAGAGGGTCAAGCAGAAGGAGTAAAGAGGGTGAGAGAAAAGGAAAAAGCAAGGCATTCATCTCAGAAGCACGTATAGAAGATGCTTCTGATTCTGATGATGATATCAAATCTTTTGCAGAATCGTTAGCACTAATTACCAAACAATTCATCAAAAAGTTTGGTAATAGATCTTTTCAAGGGAACAGAAGATTTGATCCCCCCACTCAAACTTATGCTCCAAGGCAAGATATCAAGAGAGCTAAAAAATCAGAGGCAGAGAAGAAAGAAGAAGAGCTGAAAAAGAAAAAGGATGTGTGTTATAGGTGCGGAAAGCCAGGTCACTATTCCAAAGACTGCAAAGGTGCTCTTGTAAAAGACAAGCCGTACTACAAGAACAAATACAAGTACAACGTTGTCGAAAGAGCTTATTATGCTGAAAAAGAAAACCGGTTGGATGACGAGTCAAGCGTAGATGAAGCCATGTTTTGTGGAATGACTAAGGCAGATGAGTCAGAAGATCAGCCTTCTGAAACTCCGGTTTGTACTCTATGTGAATCCTCTGACCTTGAAAACACCATCATAATTTTAACCAATGATTTTGAAAACTTTAGTAGAAGCTTATCATAGAAAAGAAATTGAGGAAAAATCTTGAAAAAACTCTTTCTAAAATTCAAAGAGAAAGAAATATTTATAAAAGAGAAATGGATATTTTAACTGAGGAAAAGATGGAAATCTCTGTTGAAAATGAAAAGATTTCCAAACTTTTGAAAAATACAGAAGTCAAACTCAAAGAAGAGAAACAGAACTTCACTAAACTTCTGGAAGGCAAAGATAAAGAGATCAAAGCTAAAGAAAGTGACAGATTGAATTCTGTAGCACTTAAAAATTATTTTCAAAAGGAAAGAGAATTTTTGCACATAGAGCTTCAAAACAAAGAGCTATAGATTAAAAAATATCTGGACGCTCAGAAAGTGCATGATAAAATCAATACACAAGTAGGGAAAACCGGACTTGGTTTCGAGGATTTGGATCCCTACACGTGTAAAAAGCGGTCTACTCTTGAATCTGTATTCTGTTTAGGAAAAGAACAAAAGCCTGTTTTTCCTATCTTATATGAGCAATCGGTTTTCAAAAAGTCAAGATATGAAAATGGTCATCGTGTGAGAAAAACTCAAGTACAAAAATATCAAGTACTCTTCTGAAAAAATAACTCATGTTGATCTAAATTTAGTCCAAAAGAAGAGTGATATTTTCAAGTTTGGCTCGATTACTCATATAACTCTGAATCCAGAAGCTGATGAATTTATACTTATACAAGCAGAAGAGGAGCTAAGACTTACTTTTCAAAACGAAATTCTCTCAACTCCGGATGAGTGTTTTAAACTTGAACATATGGTTGATCAAAATTTTATTGAAAATCATCCAGAGATCTTTCTTTGTTCTTTTGTTGACAAATCTTTCCGAAACCCAAGACAATCTGGAGTTTATTACTTATCCTTGGAAACCGATGATCAAGATGATGATAATTTCTTTGATAATTCAGAGAAATATATTTCAACATTTGAAAATATCGTGCCACAAGAATACTCAAAGGCTCCAGAGGTAATTAAAAATGAGAATGCTCTTTTCTTATACACTAATGAACCTCGGGAAATCAGAGCCTCTGGCCCTAATGTTGAAAAACATTCGAGTGGAATACCAATACTCTTAGTTCCTCCAAAAGGACAGAGAAAGGAGGTTTTTATTCACCCAGACTTTCTTGGGATGTGTCTTAAAGCTAAAACTTGTCTTGAACTAGAAATGGAGGAGAGTCTCAAAAAGAAAGCCAATACTCAGCAACAATCTCAGAAATTAAAACCTCAGAAGTTTACTTATGAAAAAAAAGGAAAATGGAAATCTAATTCTTCTAGTCTTGTTTCAGTAAAATCCAAGGTTCCTGAGAAGTCTTATCAGAGGATGCCTCCATAGAAAAACATATTTACTTCTAAGCATAAGTCTAGCCTAGATAAGAAGTTCGATAGAACTACTGATGCTAGAATAGACAGAAATAAGAAAAATTGTAATTATCATTCTAGTAATGAAAATTTCAAGCAATCTTTTATGTTTCCGAATTCTGAATGTTTCTCTTTGTTCTTAAAACTTAAGCAATTTTTCTCAAGGCCCTCTGATTATTTCTCTAAACATCAAAAGAATTCCAACTTCAGGAAGAAAACCAAAAGGAACAATGAAAATAAAAAGGGAAAACCGATAATCTCTGCAAATTCTAATCAAGCTTATATTAAAAGGGATCAACCATTAAAACCTAACATTAAAGGACCCATTATGAAATGGGTACCTAAATCTCTCTGCTGTACGAAGTGATAATGGTATTGAATTCAAGAATGCCAAGCTTGAAGAATACTTAGTCGCAAATGGAATTACCCAAAACTTCTCTGCTGTACGCACTCCTCAACAAAACGGTGTAGTAGAAAGACGCAACAGAACATTAGTGGAACCAGCCAGAACAATGCTTGCAGCTTCTGGTGCATTGGGCAGAAGCGGTAGCCACAACATGTTTCACTCAGAGTCGATCTATCATAATCAAGAGGTACCTCAAAACCTCTTATAAGCTAATAAATAAGAGAAAACCCTCTGTCAATTTTTTTCATATTTTTGGCTGCAGGTGTTTTATTCTGAATGATAGAGAAAAACATGGCAAGTTTTATTCTGAATGATGAAGCCAAATTCTTGGGATAATCGTTAAATTCAAGAGATTTTAGAGTTTTTAATTTATGAACTAAGACTGTCATGGAAAGCATAAACTTCGATTTTGATGATCAAACTCAATTGACTTCTAAATATTCCAATTCAGAACTCAAACTTAATATTGTTACCTCTGATTATCTTTCAGGTTCCAGAGAATCCAATATTGATGCTTTATTTGATGATTTTCTGGGTGAAGAAATATCTTCAGAGCAAATACCCAATAACCAACCCTTGAATATTCCTGACGTACTTCGCGCTTCTGGAATCACTTTCTCTGGTCCTGTATCATCAAACGAGAATCCAATGGTAAATTCTGCACCTCCAGTATCATCAAATGAATGTCCAGAGATACCCTCTGTGCCTTCATTCGAGGGGGAGATTTAAGGTGCTTTTCCAGATCCAGAACCTATTCCAATACTAGATCAATCTTCGGATATAGAAGTTCAAGCTCAACAGATACCTCAAACAAGGATGAAAAGATGGACAAAGTCTCACACTCCAAATCTAATTATTGGAAGTCCATCTGAAGGAGTTAAAACTAGATCTGCAACTTTTATGAGCATGATCAAACCAAAGAAGGTTCATAAAGCTTTACAAGAACCAAGCTGGGTGGAAGCTATGCAAGAAGAACTGCTTCAATTTGACAGAAACAAAGTATGGAACTTAGTACCTCTGCCCAAAGACAAAATTGCTATAGGTACTAAGTGGGTATTCAAGAACAAGAAGGACGAAGATGGTATTGTGATCAGAAACAAGGCAAGATTGGTGGCTAAGGGTTATTGTCAAGAAGAAGGGATAGGCTACAATGAGACATTTGCCCCTGTAGACTTGAAGCTATAAGACTTTTCCTAGGTTTCTCAGCATACAAAACTTTAAAGTATATCAGATGGATGTTAAGTGTGCATTTCTGAATGGAAATCTCAAAGAAGAAGTGTATGTTGAACAACCTCCTGGATTTGAAGATGCTAGACACCCAGAATATGTCTATCTTTTGGATAAAGCTCTATACGGGTTAAGGCAAGCACCAAGAGCCTGGTACGAACGATTATCCACATATCTGATCAGTCATTCTTATGAGAAAGGTAAGATTGATACCACGTTATTCATCAAAAGAGGCAAAGATATGTTAACCATAGTTCAAATTTATGTTGACGACATATATTTGGCTCTACTCATCAGTCAGAAGTTGATCTGTTTTCAAAACTGATGGAAAAAGGATTTGAAATGAGCACGTTGGGAGAATTAACATTCTTTCTAGGACTCCAAGTCAAGCAAACTACTTCTGGCATTTTCATAAATCAAGCCAAGTATGTTTCTGACATGTTAAAGAAATTCAAACTTCAAAATTCCACCCCTATGAAAACTCCTATCTCTCCTAGCACGAAACATCATCCTGACCCCTCAGGATATCAGTTGATGTTACAAGCTATAGAGGTATGATCGAATCACTCTTATACTTAACTGCAAGTAACTTGTCTCTATGCGAGATTTCAAGCAAATCCAAAAGAATCTCATTTGGTTGCTGTAAAAAGAATTTTTAGATACCTAAAAGGAACTCCATCACTGGGTCTCTGGTATCATAAGAATTCTGGATTTGATTTAATTGCGTACACTGACTCTGATCATGCAGGATGTAAGTTAGACAGAAAAAGTACCTCAGGTAGCTGTCAACTTCTGGGCAACAGACTAATAAGTTGGACATCCAAGAAACAAAAATGTGTTTCAACATCTACAGCAAAGCAGAATATGTTGTTGCTGCTAGTTGTTGTTCACAAGTAATCTGGATGAAAACTCAACTCAGAGACTATGGTCTGTGTACGACAAGATACCTATCTTATGTGACTCAGAAAGTGCTATTGCCATTACTGAAAATTCAGTTCAGCATTCAAAGACCAAGCACATTGATTTAATGTATCATTTCATTAAGGATCATGTGGAGAAGAGAACAATTGAAATGTACTTTGTCTCCACTGATTATCAACTTGCTGATATTTTTACAAAAGCTCTGGATGAAAAGTGTTTCAATTTTCTGATCAGCAAGTTGGGTATGCTGAAAAGATGTTCTCATGACAAAACTCTTGGTCTCAAAATGTTGTATATGACCAAAAAGCTATTCTCTGATTATGTTTTTCTCTTGAATTTTTTTAAAATAAGTTACTTCTAAATTTAACTTTTGCCTCCAAGGTTAATTAGAATTTTCTTATTTTAAAAAAAAAATCTTAAGAAATGCTATTTATAGAATTTAAAACTTTCATTTGGTACAAAACTGATTTATTTTTTTCAAATGGCTGATTTTAATTTGTTTTTTTTAAAAAGTAAAATTATTAATTTCAAAAATTGTTCCTTTAATCCACAATATTTTTGTTGCTTAGTTGATAATTTTCTTAATAATTTTTTTTGGAATATTCAAAATATTTAAATCAACCGATTATCATTGTAAGTCGTCCAAAAACCTTTCAATACCTTATCACACTCATACACGCGCCTGTCATCAATTAATACACGCAAAATATTCCTCCACGTGTCATTAATCGTTCGACTGCATGAGTGCACGCCTGCTTGCTTACGTCGGTACCTATACACCGTTTGCTTTTCCCCAAATCAAAAACCCCTCGATTCCCAAAATCACTTGAGTTCTATTTCTCTTTCATTATATAAACTCGAAAATAGAAACTCATCACTCTACTGCTCATCGTCTTCCTCCTCCGGCTACCATTTCGATTTACTACCCTGCACTCTCAAGCTCTCAAAACCCCCAAATCACTTATGGTAAACCCAACTGTAAACGTTAATGTGCAAGAAGAAGAAGGACGCCTAATCGATTCAACGTCAGAAAGTGCTCCAATAGTAAAGCTACCACTCAAAGCCAACAATGTGCAAGTTCTCCTCGATCCAAATACGTATCAAGAAGATTATAAGGTAATGATCGAGTTCTTGCAATATCATTCCCTGAACCGAACCCTAACCCTAACCAACCCCAATGTGCCCGAAATCTATGTTCAAGAGGTCTGGCAATCAATGTATGTCGCGGACGAAGAAACTCTTTTAGGAAATTTCAGCCATCCCACTGAACCTGAGAACGTCGTTGAAATTCCCATTACTAAAAAGAAAATTGCCAAGTACTTCCATTTGCCCCTGCCTGTTATTGAAGTCGAAGGCCAGAGAGTACCGAATCAAGATCTTGAACATAATCCTACACCTGAAGCTTTGCTGGCATTCATAAAGTTCTTGGGATACAATGAAACTCTTACCAAGCTGTCTGAATTCAAAAGGAAGCAGCTACCTTCAATGTGGAATTTGCACATCTCCATTCTCAACAAAAGTCTCACTTGCAAAATCGGCTTTCTAGACCAAGCCAGCAAGAACATTCTTACCATAATGTATGGAATGTACTTCAACAGGCCTTTGGATTATGCAAGTTTGATTTTTCAAGAAACGAAGGTTGTTGTTCACACCAAAGTTTCACATTAGAACCAGGGCAAACCTCTTCCATCACTGATGTTTCCAAGATTCCTCTCTCTCTTCACTTACCCGGCCATAAGTGCTCTGAAAGCAACCTTCCTTCAGTCATTCTGCAAGATAGCTACAATGGGATCTCACAAGCCCACCATTGACAAAAGAGGCTATTCTTCTTCGAGAGAACTATCCAGGTATATGCTTAACCTTATTCCTCAAACCTCTCCTAATCTTATCTCTTATAGACGCTCTTTGGTATACTCAGAACCGAGAATACCTACCCTAAAGCATTTAGAGCCTAATGTAGAAAGTGAGGGGTCAAGTGAGGATGAGCTGAAAAGAATGAGAGTGAACCACCGAGTGATTCTGCCCATCCTGATAGATTAATGCAAGAAGCTACAGAAGATGTCCATAGAGACACATATGTGTGAATCTCACCGAGTCCAACAAGGGTAACCACAACTGCTGAGGTAGATGCCAACACATCTACTCTCATTGAAACAGGACAACCCAGTCCAAACCACCCTGAAATCAACCGATTAGAGGATATCCTTCAATCCTCTGAATCAAGCACAGCTGGGGAAACCACATCATCTTCATCACCCTCTCAAAAGGGCGATGATGAAAATATAACAGTTCTATTGCCCCAGAACTCGCCACAACCTACACGTTTCGTTGATGTGTTTGAGACCAACGAAGCCTTAGGAAACCGTGGATCCCAGATTTGATCAGGGAACAATGAATGTATGCAAGAACACGAAGAACACTTTGAATATTGATGAAGATCCAAAGTCGGATATCTTACTTGATCAATATATCGATTTCAATGTAAAGCTCACAATAATATGACTTAGTCTAAACCTCTCTATAATGATTTGAATTAATGTTCTTAACTTCTAATGATAGCCCTAACCCTCTATTTATATGTAGAACATTTATCGTAATAAGGAAACTAGAAGATAAAGTATTATACACTTGTCTTATTTACAATTAAATCGTTTCCTTATAATTAAACATACCATCTCTCCTAATTAAAGACTTTGTTGACTTTTGCATTTTGGCCCTTCATGTCTTCAATGGTTGTCATCTCGGATACGACATTTTCGGACCTAACAATCTCCCCCTTTGTATTCGAGATTACACTTCAGCAAATCAGCACGTTTTTGAAGACGGTGAAACTTTTGTCAACAAATCTTTCTTCTTGATTATTTTGCTCCCCCTACGAAAATGATCTATTGTAAGCTCCCTCTTAACATTAGCATGAAAATAAAATCGAAGGAGCCGCGATGTTATAGGGTATAAAACTTGTCGGGTCAAAAAATATGTCGGGCCAAGCGATGTCGACATAAAAAGATCTCGGGCCAAGTAGATTCGACAAGAATTGATGTCGGGCCAAGATGAGTCGATCAAATCAGGTGTCGTGCCAAATGCACGCGATGAAAACACTTGGTCTACTTGTCAATCCTTTGTTGCTCGACAAGAAATTCTGTCGGGTCTTAAGCAGTCGATAAGTTTTCAAAATTGTCTTCATTTGTCGATAAGTTTTAAACTTTTTCTTCATTTGGCTTTAAAACACATTTTCTTCCCTTCACAATAAGCATTCTTCTTTGATATACCTTTTCTCCCCCTCAGAATGATAAGCAGAATCCGAATCATTATGAACATTATCAAACACAATATACGCGAATGTGATCAAATGTAAATGTGGAATATCGGGTAATGGGCTAACAGACAAAAGCACATGTAGCAACTGTTATCACTTAATCAAAAATAAATTTAATTAAGTGGCCAATATTCAGTGTTGGCAGCGGGTTGGCACTGATAGGACTTCCAGTTATCATAGAAGTAAGTTATAAAACTAACTTCTCAAACTGTTCCGGCATACACACAAAGATATGCTTTTGGAATCACAAAGACTCGTGCAATGTGTAGAAAAATATTTGTATCTATTTCAGCTCAAAATGTACACAGAATATGAAGTTCGAAGACCGGAGGTGTGTCTTCTTGTTTCAATATCTAAATCTTCCGAGTGAAGAATAGATAGATGATATGCTAAATCCCCATGATATATGAACAAGAATCTTTTGTGAGATACTTGAGTAGTTGGGTGGGGTGACACAAGTTATCGACACTGGGTCCATGTCTATTTCTATATTCATCTTCAAAGAACCGAGAATGAATAGATTTTGTGGCTACCTAGATAACTATTTAGGTTTGGTAAGGACCAATTTTCTTTTAAGTCCTGTCACATCCTCACTTCTTCTTTTATCTCATAAGCACTCAATTTTATACCCTTTCAAAATATCTATCCTATGGGTGTGTTTCATGGCGGCTTTGGATTGACCATTGAAACTTCTAATTCCTAACACACAAAGAGTTAAAAATATTAAAGTCCGAGTTCTGAACTGATGTATTCAGAAGTCAAAATACAATGTAAAACGGGTTAAGAGCAAGTCCATAGCTGAGATTCTATGAAGCTAACCAATAAAATTAAAAAGATGGTACTCCCCCTTAAAAACAGCATAACCTTTTGAATAATTGTCATGTGTCACACCCCGCTAAAGCGGAAACACGAGGAGTGATAGTTGAAGATTTCATAGCAATAGAGCGATAACAACACCAATTGTCCAATCAAATACATAACAAAATAAGACTGAACATTATATCATACAGGTTCAAGTTTTAACAAAATAAAAGAAATAAGATATTCTACAAAACGATTTCAAATTTAAACGTGGTTGATGTTGATGCGCCCCAAACACAAGCATTTTTAGTTACCCTTTCTTACCCCTGAAAAGCATGAATAAAACAAGGTCAACTACAAAGAGTTGGTGAGTTCACAGGTTTCAATATTATAAACATCTTTTGCATAAATGAATATTGAGCAAAATAACTTTTATGGCACTAGGTAAATCTTTACATCTTAAAACGTTCAAGGCATTTTTGTACCCTAATAAATTGTAGTAATGAGCCACCACTAAACCTTCGACCACCAAAAAAAAATTTAGTTCTACCTCAACGGTGGACCTAAAGTCCACATGTGTAGAACCTTCCTTTTTTTTAGTTCTACCTCAGCGGTGGACCTAAAGTCCACATGTGTAGAACCTTCCTTTTAAGTATAGTGCACCCTAACTTGTAGTTCTTGGGTGGGATTGCTATCCGCACCCCTACATGTCGATTTTTAGGTGGGATTTTTCGATAGCGCTATCCACATATACCCTCGGCTCCTCACTTGAGTTAATAGTAGTATACAAACTTTTATGGAACATTTTACTCAATACAATCTATTAGTGTATATGCCTTAATGCCCAAAAACAACAATTTTCATAATATTCACATTCGTTAATGCAAATAGCTCAAATATTTCATTTAATCATGCTTTTCACCCCAAAACATATAAAATACTTTAAAATGGGGCTGTGAATACTCACCTTTTGCAAAAGCTCCGTTTAAAGCACGATTCGTCCGCTAGCCGACCTAACGCTTCCCTATCAAAGTAGAATACCCAAAACGGTCACTTATGCGTCTAACGATTAATATGAGAGTGCTTATAAGTCCTTATATGTCCAACTTGGTCTACTATTGTCCCGTTATACATAATGCACGTATGCTCTTGAAAGAAATAATTTATACCGAAAATGTAACATTATAGTCTTTCAAGTAATTTGGAAGAATATTCAAAGAGTTATGGTCTTTCAAAGTAGGGTTTACCTACTGTTGAAATTCCAGATGCACATGCATCTTGTTATGAGCATTTGGGGGGTCAAAACTCAATGTTTTTGAGTGAGACCACTTGGATTAGAACCCCAACTCACTAAATAAACTTGTAGAAAGAAGATTCATGATATTTGAACATATTATTTGCATGAAATGGACGATTTATGCACATGCATAGAATCTGTCAGCACCAAAAATCACCATTGTTGTTCAAAATCACATAAAATCATGATTTTCACCTATTTTCTTGAGTTTTATTGTTTGGGTCATTGATTACCACCATTATATAAACATTTTTATATGTTTTTGGTGTGTAATCTTTCCATAAAACTCAGAAAATTCAGAGGTTTAGAAGAAGAATGCTTAAGATGCAAGAAAAATGAGTTTTTCTTCACTCAAAATTGACAAGAAAAAGGTAAGATGATGTTTGTACCTAATTGAGTGATGTGTAGAACTTCTATTTCTTGAAAGATCTTGAATTTTGCTGGTGGTTTTGCCTTGAAATTGGCTGGAAAATGGAGATTGAATGAGAGTTTCTTGAATATGACTCTTAGTTTAAGAGAGAGAGAGGGCTTGATTCAAATTTTGAATTGCAAAATGAGAGGAAAATGAAAACAAAATACTATTTATATATAAAATAAAAGGGAGGCCAGCCATGAGGGGCCCAAGCCCAAAATTTTATTTATTTATTTATTTTTAATAAAATGGTAAGGCTCAAAATTGTTAAAATGCTATTTTTCTCAATATTTGACATTTTTCTCCAATTTTGTAAGCCCATTTTGTTTAAATTCTAACAAAAATAAAAGTTATTTTTATTTAACATACTAAAACTATATATATTTTATATAAATTGGGTATAAATTAGAGCATTTGGCACTATATAGGACATTTCGGCCAGTTACGGGTCGGAACCGGACTTTCTAAGGAGCTAGCGGAAACTCTTGAAACTTTTCGGCCATTCTAAGCCAACTGACTTCTATTCTTATAATTAATCTATATTAACACTAATAAACTTAATTAGACCTAACCGGAGGTTCAAATTTGACGGCTATTGTCAATGGACTTCTTTGCAAACAAATGCGGATATTTGCCTTTCATGAAATTCTTCTCTTTCCCAAGTATACTCTGGGCCATGCTTCGCATTCCAGTGAACTTTGATAATAGGGATTTTACTGCGCCTCAACCGTTTAACTTCTCGGTCTAGTATTTCGATTGGTTCTTCGACGAAGTGTAACCGATCGTTAATCTGAACGTCGTCCTGGTGTAAAACCAATGTTTCATCCATTAAGCATTTCTTCATATTCGACACATGGAACGTGTCGTGGATGGCGCTTAAATTCTATGGTAACTTCAATTTGTACGCCACCGGTCCAATTCTTTCGAGTATTTCAAATGGAACAATGTATTTGGGACCCAGCTTGCCTCTCTTCCGGAAACGTACTAGTCCCTTCCATGGTGATACCTTCAAAAGCACTTTATCACCTACTTGGAAATCCAACGGCTTTCTTCGATTATCCGCATAACTCTTCTGACGGTCTCTTGCTGTCTTAAGTCTTTCTTTGATGGTTGTGATTTTGTCAGTGGTTTCTTGAATGATATCGGGCGTAGTGAACTGTCTATCTCTGATTTCTAACCAGCTAAGCGGCGATCTAAATTTACGTCCATATAAAGCTTCATACGGCGCACACTGTATGCTGGTGTGATAGTTGTTCTTATAAGAGAATTCAACAAGTGGTAGATGGGTATCCCAACTCCAATAAAAATCTATCGCGCATGCACGCAACATACCCTCTAGTGTCTGAATAGTTCTTTATGACTGTCCATCTGTTTGAGGCTGATATTCAGTGCTATAATCCAAACGTATACCCAATGCCTTTTGAAGAGACTGCCAAAACGTGACGTAAAACGTGTGTCTCTATCCGAAATAATGGAAATAGGCACACCGTGACGTGTAACTATTTCATTGATGTAAAATCTTCACGAATGGGAATGAAATGAGCTGATTTTTGTAAGTCGATCAAATATAATCCATATTGAATTGTGTCATTTCCTAGTTTTTGGTAGTTTGGTTACGAAATTCATGGTTATTTGCTCCCGTTTCCATTGGGGAATTTCGGGTTGTTGAGCCTTGACTTGAACACAGGTTAAACACTTACGTACATATAAAGCAATGTCTTTCTTCATTCCTATCCACCAATAATACTCCCTAAAATCCTTATAAATTTTATCTGCTCCTGGTGCATCGAATATCTGGATCGATGGGCTTCGTTCAAAATGGTTGATCGTAGATTACCAACCTTCGATACCCATACTTTATTCTTAAAGTAATGCACCCCATCTGCTTTCATTTCAATTTCTTTTTCTAAATGCTTCAAGGTTTCATTCTTCAAGTTCTCTTCTTTCAAAGCTTCTCCTTGTGCTTCCAGAATTTGAGTCTTTAGACTCGTCTGAATCATCATTCCCATAACACATGCTCTCTTCGGTTTTACACTTTCCTTTCGGCTTAATGCGTCGGCTACTACGTTAGCCTTGCCTGGTTGGTACTTTATTTCACAATCGAAATCACTAAGTAGCTCAACCCATCTTCTTTGCCTCATATAAAGCATTTTCTGGTCAAGAATTTATTGAAGGCTCTTGTGATCCGTGAAGATAGTACACTTAGTACTGTAGAGATAATGTCTCCAGATCTTGAGTGCGAACACCACTGCTCCTAGTTCCAAATCATGATTAGTGTAATTTTTCTCGTGAATCTTTAGTTGTCTTGATGCGTATGCAATAACTTTGTCTTTTTGCATTAGCACACATCCCATTCCTTGATGTGAAGCACAACAGTAGACTACGAAGTTATCCACTCCTTCGGGTAGAGCCAGAAGGCTTCCTCTTGTTTCTCTCCCCAAATAAACTTTTTATCTTTTTGGGTTAGAGTTGTTAGTGGTTGCGTGATCTTAGAGAAATTCTCGATGAATCGCCGATAATAACCTGCGAATCCTAGAAATCGGCGGATCTCGGTTGGTGTCTTTGGGGCTTCCATTTCTTAATGGCTTCAATCTTAGCTGGATCAACATGGATTCCCTTTTCATTCACCACGTGGCCAAGAAAGTGCACTTCACGAATCCAAAACTCGCATCTAGTATCAGCTTTAAATGTTGCTCATGCTCCTTCTTGTCTTGAGAAAAAAATGAGTATATCATCTATAAACACGATCACGAACTTGTCTAGGGACGGTCGACATACTCTTATTCATTAAATCCATGAATAATGTCGGTGCGTTTGTTAGCCGAAAGGCATAACTAGGAACTCCTAATGACCATAATGAGTTCTAAACGTTGTCTTAGGAATGTCTTCTTCACGAACTCTCATTTGATGATATCCCGATCGAAGATCGATCTTTGAGAAATACGTAGAACCTTGAAGTTGATTAATAAGTCATCAATTCGAGGGAGAGGGTACCTGTTCTTGATTGCCAACTTGTTGAGTTCCCTATAATCAATACACATACAGAAGGATCCATTCTTCTTTTTAACAAATAAAACTGGGGTTCCCCAAGGTGAAGAACTAGGTCTGATGAATCCCTTATCGAGTAGCTCTTGAAGTTGTTATGACAGTTCTTGCATTTCTGACGGTGCTAACCGGTATGGTGATTTTGCTACAGGCGCGGCTCCTGGAACTAACTATATGCCAAACTCAACTAGTCTTGGTGGGGGTAATCAGGCAATTCGTCTGGGAATACTTCGGAAAAATCCCGAACTATAGGAATATCTTGAATGCGTTTTTCTTCAGCCTCCTTATCTATCACGTGAGCTAGAAAGGCAATACAGTCCTTTCTCATATACTTTCGCATCTTCATACACGTCACTATTTTAATACCCCTTCTGGGTTTCTCTCCGTGTACTTCGAGTATTCCCCCTTTGGGTAAAAGAATTCGAATCATCTTTTCGGAGCAACAAATTTTGGCTCGGTTCTTGGATAACCAATCCATGCCCACAACTATGTCAAAACTTCCTAGTTTGATCGAGATTAAATCTATACGGAACTCCCTACTAGACAAGTTTAAAGTGCAGTTCGTCATTACATCGTTGGCCCTACATTCTTGACCGTTGGCATATTCAATGACGTATACTTCTTTCAACTTTTGAGGTCTTAGATTTATCTTTGCCCTAAATTCTAGCGATACATAACTCCTATCTGCTCCAGAATCAAACAGTACTGATGCATAATGATCGCTTAGAAGAAACATACCCGTGACTACATCCGGATTTTGCCTTGCTTCTTCAGCTCCAATCTCGAACACTCAACCTCTTGCCTGACCTCGTTGATTTCCTTGATTGGCTGGTCGTACTTGATTAGTGTTCAGTGTTTGATTCCATCTTGGACATGCGTTCCGGAAGTGATTTGGACTTCCACACTCAAAACATGTCCGTCTTTCTACACTCTTAAAATCCTTGGCGAAATGACCTCCTTTATTGCATTTTTGACATGCATCTTCCAACATGTTGTTTGTTGCATTTATCGCACTTACGGTATGCTCTTTTCTCTTTCTCTGCTGGTTGAGTCTGAATCCCATAGTTCCCTGTCATCTTCAGATTTTTACCCATTCTTCCTCCAGATTGCCTTCTTGTGGGTTCCTCCATCTTTCTCTTACCTTGAGCTTTGTCTTTAGCAAACATTCCTTAACGATTAGCATTATTGGTGAGTCTTGCTTGCCGAACTCACTGCTTCTTGTAGGGTTTTCGAGTTTGCCGAAGTAACATCTCTGCATATTTTAGGAGATAAGCCCCAGGCATATCTATCAACTCGGTTTTCTTCAGGTATTACCAGATGTGGTACCATTTTTGCCAGCTCATGAAAACGGGCAGTGTAAGAGTCTATATCATTCCCTTTCATCTAATGACTCCATAGCTTTGCTTTCAGCTTCTGAATCTCGCTCTTGGACAGTATTCTTCTTTCAGCATCTTTTTTTTTGAATTCCTCCCAAGTAAGACTGTTTGCTGCTTCCCTTCCTCGCGTCTACACTTGAGTGTTCCACCAGGTCAATGCTCTTCCTTATAGCAGGCAGGCGACAAACTGCACCTTATTTCCTTCAGTGCACTTGCTAATGTGGAGAACGGACTCCATATTCTCAATCCATGTCAGTAATCCAACAGCTCCTTCAGTTCCATGGAATTCCTTCGGGTAGGTCCTAAAAGCTTTGTATATGCATTCCTTGTCTCCACTTGCCCCAGATCCTCGGTTGTTTCCCGGATTAGCATTCAAACTCGCTGCCACTTGAGTAACGATGTTCGGAAGTGGCGCGATGAGTTGCTCAGACACAAGTCGCGCGATCTCGGGGTCTTCTTTCCTTGAAGGCATTGCCTTTAGGCATAGGTTCATAGTGAGGTTGGGTCATATTACTATTTTGCGCTAAGTCTACTTAACTAAGTTATGCATATAAAACACTCGATTCATCAAGTCGTAGGTTTAGAATCACATAACTTCAATATCCAGCAAAAATAATTTCCAAAAGACAGCAAGTATCTTAGAGTTCTAAATAGTGGGCTACATGCCACCAAAATAAGTTCCAAGTTTAACCAACAAAGTAGTCAAAACGTTGTCTCCTAGGTTGACTAGTCACATAGCCTGAGGAGTCAGTAGAGTACTTAGTAGGAGTGGATGAGTGAGACATAGTGAACTGCGATAGTAACAAACTTAATTACTAAATGTACTTTAGTAAATAACAATTTATAAAATGCTTATGCAAACGCACACTTATGACCATGCTTTTCATTTGGGCAAGAAGTTCCCAATATAATTGTTCCATCTCTCCCTTATACATATTAAATAAGACATAGGTGATCAGGTTTTGCCTGATTATAATATGCTAAGTCGACACTTATTCCAATTATACCAATAGTAAGCTTTTATAATTACAGTTAGTTTAGAAAAATAGTTTTCGAAAACTTTTGGTTATAGTATTTGGTTTTATAGAAAAACCGGTGTTCTCTATAACCTATGGCTCTGATATCAAGTCTATCACAACTCACTAAAGCGGAAACACAAGGAGTGATAGTTCAAGATTTCATAGCAATAGAGCGATAACAACACCAATTGTCCAATCAAATACATAACAAAATAAGACTGAACAATATATCATACAGGTTCAAGTTTTAACAAAATAAAAGAAATAAGATATTCTACAAAACGATTTCAAATTTAAACGTGGTTGATGTTGATGCGCCCCAAATATAAGCATTTTTAGTTCCCCTTTCTTGCCCCTGAAAAGCATGAATAAAACAAGGTCAACTACAAAGAGTTGGTGAGTTCACAGGTTTCAATATTATAAACATCTTTTGCATAAATGAATATTGAGCAAAATAACTTTTATGGCACTAGGTAAATCTTTACATCTTAAAACGTTCAAGGCATTTTTGTACCCTAATTAATAGTAGTAATGAGCCACCACTAAACCTTCGACCACCAAAAAAAAAATTTAGTTCTACCTCAGCGGTGGATCTAAAGTCCACATGTGTAGAACCTTCCTTTTTTTTAGTTCTACCTCAGCGGTGGACCTAAAGTCCACATGTGTAGAACCTTCCTTTTAAGTATAGTGCAACCCAACCTGTAGTTCTTGGGTGGGATTGCTATCCGCACCCCTACTTGTCGGTTTTTAGGTGGGATTGTCCGTCCAATAGCGCTATCCACATATACCCTCGGCTCCTCACTTGAGTTAATAGTAGTATACAAACTTTTATGGAACATTTTACTCAATACAATCTATTAGTGTATATGCCTTAATGCCCAAAAACAACAATTTTAATAATATTCACATTCGTTAATGCAAATAGCTCAAATATTTCATTTAATCATGCTTTTCACCCCAAAACATATAAAATACTTTAAAAATGGGGCTGTGAATACTCACCTTTTGCAAAAGCTCCGTTTAAAGCACGATTCGTCCGCTAGCCGACCTAACGCTTCCCTATCAAAGTAGAATACCCAAAACGGTTACTTATGCGTCTAACGATTACTATGAGAGTGCTTATAAGTCCTTATATGTCCAACTTGGTCTACTATTGTCCCGTTATACATAATGCACGTATGCTCTTTAGAGAAATAATTTATACCGAAAATGTAACATTATAGTCTTTCAAGTAGATTGGAAGAATATTCAAAGAGTTATGGTCGTTCAAAGTAGGGTTTACCTACTGTTCAAATTCCAGATGCACATGCATCTTGTTATGAGCATTTGGGGGGTCAAAACTCAATGTTTTTGAGTGAGACCACTTGGATTAGAACCCCAACTCACTAAATAAACTTGTAGAAAGAAGATTCATGATATTTGAACATATTATTTGCAAGAAATGGATGATTTATGCACATGCATAGAATCTGTCAGCACCAAAAATCACCATTGTTGTTCAAAATCACATAAAATCATGATTTTCACCTATTTTCTTGAGTTTTATTGTTTGGGTCATTGATTACCACCATTATGTAAACATTTTTATATGTTTTTGGTGTGTAATCTTTCCATAAAATTCAGATATTTCAGAGGTTTAGAAGAAGAATGCTTACGATGCAAGAAAAATGAGTTTTTCTTCACTCAAAATTGACAAGAAAAAGGTAAGATGATGTTTGTACCTACTTGAGTGATGTGTAGAACTTCTATTTCTTGAAAGATCTTGAATTTTGCTGGTGGTTTTGCCTTGAAATTGACTGGAAAATGGAGATTGAATGAGTGTTTCTTGAATATGACTCTTAGTTTAAGAGAGAGAGAGAGAGCTTGATTCAAATTTTGAATTGCAAAATGAGAGGAAAATGAAAACAAAATACTATTTATATATAAAATGAAAGGGGGGCCAGCCATGAGGGGGCCCAAGCCCAAAATTTTATTTATTTATTTATTTTTAATAAAATGGTAAGGTTCAAAATTGTTAAAATGCTATTTTTCTCAATTTTCCCCAATTTTCCCCAATTTTGTAAGCCCATTTTGGTTAAATTCTAACAAAAATAAAAGTTTTTTTATTTAACATACTAAAACTATATATATTTTATATAAATTGGGTATAAATTATAGCATTTGGCACTATATAGGACATTTAGGCCAGTTACGGGTCGGAACCGAACCTTCTAAGCAGCTAGCGGAAACTCTTGAAACTTTTCGGCCATTCTAAGCCAACTGACTTCTATTCTTATAATTAATCTATATTAACACTAATAAACTTAATTAGACCTAAGCGGAGGTTCAAATTTGACAGTTGTCACAGTCTCCCTAGTTAAAGAAATTTCGTCCCGAAATTTAATGACTGCTACTGTCAATGGACTTCTTTGCAAACAAATGCGGATATTTGCCTTTCATGAAATTCTTCTCTTTCCCAAGTATACTCTGGGTCATGCTTCGCATTCCAGTGAACTTTGATAATAGGGATTTTACTGCGCCTCAACCGTTTAACTTCTCGGTCTAGTATTTCGATTGGTTCTTCGACGAAGTGTAAACGATCGTTAATCTAAATGTCGTCCTGGGGTAAAACCAATGTTTCATCCATTAAGCATTTCTTCAGATTCGACACATGGAACGTGTCGTGGATGGCGCTTAAATTCTGTGGTAATTTCAATTTGTACGCCACCGGTCCAATTCTTTCGAGTAATTCGAATGGAACAATGTATCTGGGACCCAGCTTGCCTCTCTTCCGGAAACGTACTAGTCCCTTCCATGGTGATACCTTCAAAAGCACTTTATCACCTACTTGGAACTCCAACGGCTTTCTTCGATTATCCGCATAACTCTTCTGACGGTGTCTTGCTGTCTTAAGTCTTTCTTTGATGGTTGTGATTTTGTCAGTGGTTTCTTGAATGATATCGGGCGTAGTGAACTGTCTATCTCTGATTTCTAACCAGCTAAGCGGCGATCTAAATTTACGTCCATATAAAGCTTCATACGGCGCACACTGTATGCTGGTGTGATAGTTGTTCTTATAAGAGAATTCAACAAGTGGTAGATGGGTATCCCAACTCCAATAAAAATCTATCGCGCATGCACGCAACATATCCTCTAGTGTCAGAATAGTTCTTTATGACTGTCCATCTGTTTGAGGCTGATATTCAGTGCTATAATCCAAACATGTACCCAATGCCTTTTGAAGAGACTGCCAAAACCGTGACGTAAAACGTGTGTCTCTATCCGAAATAATGGAAATAGGCACACCGTGACGTGTAACTATTTCATTGATGTGAAATCTTCACGAATGGGAATGAAATGAGCTGATTTTTGTAAGTCGATCAACTATAACCCATATAGAATTGTGTCATTTCCTAGTTTTTGGTAGTTTGGTTACGAAATTCATGGTTATTTGCTCTCGTTTCCATTGAGGAATTTCGGGTTGTTGAGCCTTGACTTGAGCACAGGTTAAACACTTACGTACATATAAAGCAATGTCTTTCTTCATTCCTAGCCACCAACAATAGTCCTTAAAATCCTTATACATTTTATCTGCTCCTGGTGCATCGAATATCTGGATCGATGGGCTTCGTTCAAAATGGTTGATCGTAGATTACCAACCTTCGGTACCCATACTTTATTCTTAAAGTAATGCACCACAGCTGCTTTCATTTCAATTTCTTTTTCTAAGTGCTTCAAGGTTTCATTCTTCAAGTTCTCTTCTTTCAAAGCTTCTCCTTGTGCTTCCAGAATTTGAGTCTTTAGACTCGTCTGAATCATCATTCCCATAACACATGCTCTCTTCGGTTTTACTCTTTCCTTTCGGCTTAATGCGTCGGCTACTACGTTAGCCTTGCCTGGTTGGTACTTTATTTCACAATCGAAATCACTATGTAGCTCAACCCATCTTCTTTGCCTCATATAAAGCATTTTCTGGTCAAGAATATATTGAAGGCTCTTGTGATCCGTGAAGATAGTACACTTAGTACCGTAGAGATAATGTCTCCAGATCTTGAGTGCGAACACCACCGCTCCTAGTTCCAAATCATGATTAGTGTAATTCTTCTCGTGAATCTTTAGTTGTCTTGATGCGTATGCAATAACTTTGTCTTTTTGCATTAGCATGCATCCCATTCCTTGATGTGAAGCACAACAGTAGACTACGAAGTTATCCACTCCTTCGGGTAGAGCCAGAATGCTTCCTCTTGTTTCTCTCCCCAAATAAACTTTTTATCTTTTTGGGTTAGAGTTGTTAGTGGTTGCGTGATCTTAGAGAAAAATCTCGATGAATCGCGGATAATAACCTGTGAATCCTAGAAATCGACGGATCTCGGTTGGTGTCTTTGGGGCTTCCCATTTCTTAATGGCTTCAATCTTAGCTAGATCAACATGGATTCCCTTTTCATTCACCACGTGGCCAAGAAAGTGCACTTCACGAATCCAAAATTCGCATTTAGAGAATTTGGCGTACAGCTTTTCGTTTCTGAGCAATTCTAGTATCAGCTTTAAATGTTGCTCATGCTCGTTCTTGTCTTGAGAATAAATGAGTATATCATCTATAAACACGATCACGAACTTGTCTAGGTACGGTCGACATACTCTTATTCATTAAATCCATGAAGACTATCGGTGCGTTTGTTAGCCGAAAGGCATAACTAGGAACTCCTAATGACCATAATAAGTTCTAAACGTTGTCTTAGGAATGTCTTCTTCACGAACTCTCATTTGATGATATCCCGATCGAAGATCGATCTTTGAGAAATACGTAGAACCTTGAGGTTGATCAATAAGTCATCAATTCGAGGGAGAGGGTATCTGTTCTTGACTGCCAACTTGTTGAGTTCCCTATAATCAATACACATACAAAAGGATCCATTCTTCTTTTTAACAAATAAAACTGGAGTTCAGCAAGGTGAAGAACAGTTCTTGCATTTCCGACGGTGCTAACCGGTAAGGTGATTTTGCTACAGGCGCGGCTCCTGGAACTAACTATATGCCAAACTCAACTTGTCTTGGTGGGGGTATTCAGGCAATTCGTCTGGGAATACTTCGGGAAAATCCCGAACTATAGGAATATCTTGAATGCGTTTTTCTTCAGCCTCCTTATCTATCATGTGAGCTAGAAAGGCAATACAGTCCTTTCTCATATACTTTCGCATCTTCATACACGTCACTATTTTAATACCCCTTCCGCGTTTCTCTCCGTGTACTTCGAGTATTCCCCCTTTGGGTAAAAGAATTCGAATCATCTTTTCGAAGCAACAAATTTTGGCTCGGTTCTTGGATAACCAATCCATGCCCACAACTATGTTAAAACTTCCTAGTTTGATCGGGATTAAATCTATACGAAACTCCCTACTAGACAAGTTTAAAGTGCAGTTCGTTATTACATTGTTGGCCCTACATTCTTGACCGTTGGCATATTCAATGACGTATACTTCTTTCAACTTTTGAGGTCTTAGATTTATCTTTGCCCTAAATTCTAGCGATACATAACTCCTATCTGCTCCAGAATCAAACAGTACTGATGCATAATGATCGTTTAGAAGAAACATACCCGTGACTACATCCGGATTTTGCCTTGCTTCTTCAGCTCCAATCTCGAACACTCAACCTCTTGCCTGACCTCGTTGATTTCCTTGATTGGCTGGTCGTACTTGGTTAGTGTTCAGTGTTTGATTCCATCTTGGACAGGCGTTCCGGAAGTGATTTGGACTTCCACACTCAAAACATGTCCGTCTTTCTACACTCTTAAAATCCTTGGCGAAATGACCTCCTGTATTGCATTTTTGACATGCATCTTCCAACATGTTGTTTGTTGCATTTATCGCACTTACGGTATGCTCTTTTCTCTTTCTCTGCTGGTTGAGTCTGAATCCCATAGTTCCCTGTCATCTTCAGATTTTTACCCATTCTTCCTCCAGATCGCCTTCTTGTGGGTTCCTCCATCTTTCTCTTACCTTGAGCTTTGTCTTTAGCAAACATTCCCGAACGATTAGCATTATTGGTGAGTCTTGCTTGCCGAACTCACTGCTTCTTGTAGGGTTTTCGGGTTTGCCGAAGTAACATCTCTGCATATTTTAGGAGATAAGCCCCAAGCATATCTATCAACTCGGTTTTCTTCAGGTATTACCAGATGTGGTACCATTTTTGCCAGCTCATGAAAACGGGCAGTGTAAGAGTCTATATCATTCCCTTTCATCTAATGACTCCATAGCTTTGCTTTCAGCTTCTGAATCTCGCCCTTGGACAATATTCTTCTTTCAACATCTTTTTTTTGAATTCCTCCCAGGTAAGACTGTTTGCTGCTTCCTTTCCTCGCGTCTACACTTAAGTGTTCCACCAGGTCAATGCTCGTCCTTATAGCAGACAGGCGGCAAACTGCACTTTATTTCCTTCAATGCACTTGCTGATGTGGAGAACGGACTCCATATTCTCAATCCATGTCAGTAATCCAACAGCTCCTTCAGTTCCATGGAATTCCTTCGGGTAGGTCCTAAAAGCTTTGTATATGCATTCCCTGTCTCCACTTGCCCCATATCCTCGGTTGTTTCCCGGATTAGCATTCAAACTCGCTGCCACTTGATTAACGATGTTCGGAAGTGGCGCGATGAGTTGCTCAGACACAAGTCGCGCGATATCGGGGTCTTCTTTCCTTGAAGGCATTGTCTTTAGGCATAGGTTCATAGTGAGGTTGGATCATATTACTATTTTGCGCTAAGTCTACTTAACTAAGTTATGCATATAAAACACTCGATTCATCAAATCGTAGGTTTAGAATCACATAACTTCAATATCCAGCAAAAATAATTTCCAAAAGACACCAAGTATCTTAGGGTTCTAAATAGTGGGCTACATGCCACCAAAATAAGTTCCAAGTTTAACCAACAAAGTAGTCAAAACGTTGTCTCCTAGGTTGACTAGTCACATAGCTTGAGGAGTCAGTAGAGTACTTAGTAGGAGTGGATGAGTGAGACATAGTGAACTGCGATAGTAACAAACTTAATTACTAAATGTACTTTAGTAAATAACAATTTATAAAATGCTTATGCAAACTCACACTTATGACCGTGCTTTTCATTTGGGCAAGAAGTTCCCAATATAATTGTTCCATGTCTCCTTTATACATATTAAATTAGACATAGGTGATCAGGCTTTGCCTGATTATAATATGCTAAGTCGACACTTATTCCAATTATACCAGTAGTATGCTTTTATAATTACAGTTAGTTTAGAAAAATAGTTTTCGAAAACTTTTGGTTATAGTATTTGGTTTTATAGAAAAACCGGTGTTCTCTATAACCTATGGCTCTGATACCAAGTCTGTCACACCCCACTAAAGCGGAAACACGAGGAGTGATAGTTCAAGATTTCATAGCAATAGAGCGATAACAACACCAAATGTCCAATCAAATACATAACAAAATAAGACTGAAAATTATATCATACAGGTTCAAGTTTTAACGAAATAAAAGAAATAAGATATTCTACAAAACGATTTCAAATTTAAACGTGGTTGATGTTGATGCACCCCAAACACAAGCATTTTTAGTTACCCTTTCTTACCCCTGAAAAGCATGAATAAAACAAGGTCAACTACAAAGAGTTGGTGAGTTCACAGGTTTCAATATTATAAACATCTTTTGCATAAATAAATGAATATTGAGTAAAATAACTTTTATGGCACTAGGTAAATCTTTACATCTTAAAACGTTCAAGGCATTTTTGTACCCTAATTAATAGTAGTAATGAGCCACCACTAAACCTTCGACCACCAAAAAAAATATTTTTAGTTCTACCTCAGCAGTGGACCTAAAGTCCACATGTGTAAAATCTTCCTTTTTTTTAGTTCTACTTCAGCGGTGGACCTAAAGTTCATATGTGTAGAACCTTCCTTTTAAGTATAGTGCACCCCTACCTGTAGTTCTTGGGTGGGATTGCTATCCGCACCCCTACTTGTCGGTTTTTAGGTGGGATTGTCCGTCAAATAGCGCTATCCACATATACCTTCGGCTCCTCACTTTAGTTAATAGTAGTGTACAAACTTTTATGGAACATTTTACTCAATACAATCTATTAGTGTACATGCCTTAATGCCCAAAAACAACAATTTTCATAATATTCACATTCGTTAATGCAAATAGCTCAAATATTTCATTTAATCCTGCTTTTCACCCCAAAACAAATAAACTACTTTAAAAATGGGGCTGTGAATACTCACCTTTTGCAAAAGCTCCGTTTAAATCACGATTTGTCCGCTAGCCGACCTAACGCTTCCCTGTCAAAGTAGAATACCCAAAACGGTCACTTATGCGTTTAACGATTACTATGAGAGTGCTTATAAGTCCTTATATGTCCAACTTGGTCTACTGTTGTCCCGTTATACATAATGCACATATGCTCTTTAAAGAAATAATTTATACCGAAAATGTAACATTATAGTCTTTCAAGTGATTAAAATTTATGAAATCAACCAGTTTCAGAATTTAACTTTCTGACAGAAACTATAAGTCTTAAAAATGATCAAATTAACGTAACATCCAAAATGATAAAATTTTCCATCTTTTTATATGTGATGCATTACTAAGTTAAGGTCATTGTGACCAAATTTCATGCATTTTAGACATATAAAAAGAGTTCAAATAATTTATATCAAACAGTGTGTCACAACAAACATGGCAGATTACACACTGTTAGTAAAACAATCATTTGAGGAGTTCTACTTATTATTTTTCAGAACTTCCAGTTGGATTATAAACAAAACACATAAAGGAAACTTTTAAGATAAGAATCACTCATTTTAAATGAGTTATGAGGAAGATATGGCATCACAAAGTTGCATGCACACATCTGTCATTACTTGACAGATTGCACACTTAACTTTAATAAATTGGTTAATGCCTCAAAACTTCATATTTTTGAATGAAGCCGGATTCAAATGAACCCTAACTCATAAAAGAAAACTCCAGAACACGAATTATGCATTATGGACAAATATTCAAAGAGATATTAGCATGCAAAGTAGGGTTTACCTACTGGTGGTTTCACAGATTGCACACCTAAAATATTTTAGGTGTTTGGAGGGTCAAAACTCTATATTTTTAAGTGATTCCACTTGCAAGAATCACCCTTTTTCATTGCGTTTTGAAAGAGATATGGTCATTTGAACATGCATGCACAAATCTGTCATTGGTTGACAGTTTGCACACTCATTTTGTTTTAATTAGTTGGAACCTCAAATCACCATATTTTTGAATGAAATCAGTGGCATTTGAAAGATAACTCATTCAATAAAATTCCAGAAGAAGAATCAAGTAATTTGGAAGAATATTCAAAGAGTTATGGTCTTTTAAAGTAGGGTTTACCTACTGTTGAACTTTCAGATGCACATGCATCTTGTTATGAGCATTTGGTGGGGTCAAAACTCAATGTTTTTGAGTGAGACCACTTGGATTAGAACCCCAACTCACTAAATAAACTTGTAGAAAGAAGATTCATGATATTTGAACATATTATTTGCAAGAAATGGACGATTTATGCACATGCATAGAATCTGTCAGCACCAAAAATCACCATTGTTGTTCAAAATCACATAAAATCATGATTTTCACCTATTTTCTTGAGTTTTATTGTTTGGGTCACTGATTACAGCCATTATGTAAACATTTTTATAAGTTTTTGGTGTGTAATCTTTCCATAAAACTCAGAAAATTCAGAGGTTTAGAAGAAGAATGCTTAATATGCAAGAAAAATGAGTTTTTCTTCACTCAAAATTGATAAGAAAAAGGTAAGATGATGTTTGTATCTACTTGAGTGATGTGTAGAACTTCTATTTCTTGAAAGATCTTGAATTTTGATGGTGGTTTTGCCTTGAAATTGGCTGGAAAATGGAGATTGAAGGAGAGTTTCTTGAATATGACTCTTGGTTTTAGAGAGAGAGAGAGCTTGATTCAAATTTTGAATTGCAAAATGAGAAGAAAAACAAAAACAAAATACTATTTATATGTAAAATGAAAGGGGGCCCAGCCATGAGGGGGCGCAAACCCAAAATTTTATTTATTTATTTATTTTTAATAAAATGGTAAGGCTCAAAATTGTTAAAATGCTATTTTTCTCAATTTTTGACATTTTTCCCAAATTTCGTAAGCCCATTTTGATTAAATTCTAACAAAAATAGAAGTTTTTTTTATTTAACATACTAAAACTATATATATTTTATATAAATTGGGTATAAATTAGAGCATTTGGCACTATATAGAACATTTCGACTGGTTACGGGTCGGAACCGGACTTTCTAAGCAGCTACCGGAAACTCTTGAAATTTTTCGGCCATTCTAAGTCAAATGACTTCTATTCTTATAATTAATCTATATTAACACTAATAAACTTAATTAGACCCAACCGGAGGTTCAAATTTGACAGTTGTCACATTATGTAATGTGAATATTCGGAATTTAGAACACACATGACGTACCTACAAAACAGATTAAAAATATTTTGGTACCCAAGCTTTGTTGGGTCCTCGGAGGTTAGCTTGAGATGCAACAAATGGGAAAGTAGGGATACTGTAAGTACCATACCATTTGTGGGTGAACCTTTGATCAACAAAATCGTTTGTTCCACAAGTAGAACAACAAATCTTTGTGGCACTTAGACTAATTAGTTGATTGATAGATCTTACAAGATAAGGAAAATTAGTCTTGGAAACAAATGATTTTGCATCAACTACAGGAGATGTATGTGGCATGTTTCCAACTGTATCATCTATAGTTGATTTCTTCCTCCAAACCATTTTAAACTTCTTAGAATTACCGGAATTAGCAACAAAATAATTGTGAGATAAAGTAGAATTATGAGTCCGGGAAGTTGGAGAAATATATGATTTGGAGCTGTTAGAATAACTGTTTGTTTGACACTTGAAGACGAGTTATTCTTACAGACATTTATTGTAGAAAGAGAATTCAACTGAAAAATTTGAACTTGAAGCAGTTGTAAAACTTTCAAGTTTTCTAATTTTGCACAATAGATGATCTCTTTCTTCCATAATCACATCAAATTTTGTTTGAGATTCGGATCTCATTTTCCGTTCATTCACAAGAGTTGTTTCTAAAACAGGTAATTTGTTTGAAAGTCTACTAATTTTCTCTTCAAAAGTTTTACTTTCGTTTTTAAAAACTTTTTCCAAATTTTTGTTTTTAGCAACGATCAAAACACTTTTCTTGATTAAATTCATCTTATCAGTTTCAAACACTTTTCTTTCATCTTCTAAAAGATTTTGAAGTTCAGAAGTTGCTTTGTTACTTTAGACATTTCGTTTCAGATGATTTTCTTTCTAAAATCACACTTGTTTAGAAAGTTTTTGAATGGTCAATTCACAAGTGTTAATTTTGCTTTCAAAATCTTTTCGTTCAGACTCAAATTTGTGTTTGTCATCAGAAGTTAAAATTCTTTCTTTCTCACATTCCAAAAATTTAGTTAATTTTTTTTAAGAACCACATTATAAGTCTCATGATCTATAAACTTTTCTAACACAGAAATTTTGGTTTTCAAATCAAAATTTAATTTTATCAACTCAAGATTTGTCTTTTTGCAAAAGTCTTCATACCTCATATGATCTGTATTCCTAGAATACTCTTTAAGTTGTTTCTCCAAAAATTTATTTTGATTTTGCAAACTTTTTTTGATTCTTCTGAGTTATTAAGCTTAGATTTGAGAGTGACATGTTCTCTTAAAAGTTCATCCAACACTTGCATGTTGTTTGTGTGTCTGGATTCAAGTTGAGAAATTTTTGCATTTAGCTCAGAAACTTGATTTTGAGAACTCATCTTGAAGAATAAAAAAATAAAGTACTTGTTACCTGATAAAGTGATCTCGAGCGGTGAGTTTTGAAAACATTCTAAGATTTTAAAATAAAATAAAATAAAATCTCGATTTGACAGAAAAAAGTCGATAGATAAAGATGCGATAAGAATTTATGTCGGGTTAAGGTAACTCGACAAGAAAACTTATCGGATGATGGTAGTATCTAAAAGATTTGATATCGGGTCAAACAGAGTCGACAAGATTTTATATCGGGTTTTAAAGTCTCGACAAGAACTTATATTGGGTATTAAGGATTCGACAAGAATTCTTATCGGATCTAAAGGACGCGATAAAAATAAGATTCTTAAATTCCTTTTTATCTTTATTTAGAACTATTTAAGAGCAAAAACCAAGCATTCGTCGACAAAAAAAGAACAATGTCTTTTTAAGGAAGAGAAGATTTAAGTTCCCGAGTCCCCAACAATATCAAAAATAAAATAAATAGATTTACTTAAAGTTTAAGCAGTGTACTTGAGAACTCTTAAACTAGAAAAACTGCAGAAGTCAGTGACCCTGAGTTTTCCAATAAAAGAGAAGCAAAAGTACTACGGTTTAAATTAAAGTAAAAAAAATTCGAATTTTGTTAAAATTTAAGGCTTGTACTTGAGAATTCTTAAACCAGAAAAGCTGCAGAAGTCAGTGACCCTGAGTTTTCTAATAAAAGTGTAGCAAAAGTACAACGAATTAAACCAAAAAAACTTGAATGAGAAATCGAATCTTATCGATAATAGAAGATTCGATATAAAATACTTATCGATCCTAACAGATGCGATATATAAGTTTTGTCGATAATCAAAGGTGCGATAAGAAATCTTATCGATTCAGGCTTGGAAAGCTTGAATCAATAAGTTTTTAGAACAGTGCTTGAATCGAGATTTTTACCTTGTTTTTCGAACTCGATCAGAATTAATCCAAAACTTCAGATCGTGTGACTCTGATACCAATTGTGGATCCCAGATTTGATAAGGTAACAATGAATGTATGCAAGAACACGAAGAACCCTTTGAATATTGATGAAGATCCAAAGTCGGATATCTTACTTGATCAATATATTGATTACAATGTAAAGCTCACAATAATATGACTTAGTCTAAACCTCTCTAGAATGATTTGAATTAATGTTCTTAACTTCAAATGATAGCCCTAACCCTCTATTTATATGTAGAACATTTATCGTAATAAGGAAACTAGGATATAAGGAATTATACACTTGTCTTATTTACAATTAAATTGTTTCCTTATAATTAAACATACAATCTTTCCTAATTAAAGACTTTGTTGACTTTTACATTTTGGCCCTTTCATGTTTTCAATGGTTGTCTTCTCGGATACAACATTTTCAGACCTAACAGAAACGCAGAGGGTATGTCCATACCCTCTGATAGTGTAGAAGCTGAAGAATTCCCATCAGAGGGGTTACAGCATCAGGATCAGAGATCTGTGGAGGATCTCAAACTTTCCCTTGAGTCCAACCAAACAATGCTCAATGATATTAAGAATGCTCAACTTGCCCAGACTCAGGCTCTGGAAGCAATCCAGAAGTTAATTTCTGATAATGCCGAGTCTCAGAGGAACTCTACCTCTGACTACTTCAATAAACTAGACGCAGGAATCAAGGAAAATGCTGAGGCAATCTTTCACATTCCTAATGACATTTCAACTCCAGAGGTCACAATCTCTGCAAATGAATATGGATCTTTCGTTGCTGACATCAAGAAACTCATTGATGCTGTGATCCCATCAGAAGTCTCTGTCTCCACATCGTCCTTGGTTCGTAAATCCGATATGGCTATCTTCCAGAAAACTATGATGGACAGGTTCAATGCACTAACTGCTAAATATGTTTCAAAGACCAATTCCAGTACCACAAATTTGGATCATAAGGTATCTACCTTAGAAACCTCTGTTTCAAAATTATCATCTCTGGTTAGCTCTCTATCTGCAGAATAAGAAGAAAAGACGAAAGCCAAAGAGGCCAGAGCATGTAAAAAGGCAGAGTTGAAGCGAAAGAAGTATGAGGATCAGGATCCTCATTCTCAGAAGGGGGAGAATACATCCAAAAAGGCAAAAGTTGATGGCGCTGAAATGACTAAGTCTCAGGATAAAGGTAAAGCCCCTGCTGATACACCTTCTGAACCACCACCACCATCCAAAAAAAGCCCTCTTACACCAACTCCACTAGCCGTAAACTCTGGCCCACTTCCCAAAGACCCAGATATGGCTAAGTTCATTCTTGAGCTTTTGGGAAACACAAGAAAGCCATAACCTCATCCTTCACAATTGCAGCCATCAAATTCCCCCCAACCTCAAAAAGATCAACCATTAAAATCTCTCCAAACTCTGAAAGATCAATCAACTCCCTCTTGTGCCAGAACCAGAGAATTCTCAGCCACTCAAAATCCAAATCCAAAACCCTCTGACTCTGTCCTTGAACAACCCAATGTTCAAGAAGCTGAAGATAAAGCTAAAGCTGAAGAAGATAAAGCCAAGGCTGAAGCAGATAAAGCCAAGGCTGAAGCTAATAAAGCTAAGGCTGAAATTGAAAGGCTGAGATCCAAGAAAAGAAAGATATGTTGTGGAGGTTTGATGAACTTCCAACTTTGGAAATTAATAACAGTCACATGTACGCAACCACATATCAGAAAGTATTCTTAATGCTTCCTAACTTCGCCAATAACTATCATGTAAGCGATGAAGTCAAAAACAGATTCATGAGTCATAGGCAAGTAAGGAAAGAGACTTACTCAATAGTACCAATCAAGAATATCTCTGGGATCAAGCATGTCAAATTCAAAAACACAGAGATTATGTACACAATCTATGAAGTGATCAAAGAAGACACCAACACGTACTACTTCTGTGATAATGATCTGTTATCTATCAATCCTTTTGATCTCAAACCTCTGGAAAGATATATGAAAAATAAAATGAATCAAAGGACGGATAATCAGAAAAAAGTTGCCTTCTTTAGAATCATTGACTGCATGAAAGCCTTCATCAGGTTTAGAAGACAGGTAGACTTTCAAACGGGCATATATCACAAGGTAGTAAACTTGAGTATCTCTGCTCCCAACGAAGAAAGAGAGGGCCTCAATCATCTGCCTGCTGGAGAAGTGTTAACAGAACCTAAAAATGGCATTGTGTTTAAAAGACCATCCAGAAGAAGTTTCTTCAGAATCTCAGAGGCACACAAGTACTCTACAAGAATTGTGCAAATTGTCAAGAGTTATGCATCTCTCCAGTCTGATGACAGAAGTAAAAATAGAAGAGACAGGGACATAGCTAAAAGGATGGATCAGAAACTTGACACAATCTTAAAGGTCAGAGAAATTACTGATCTGTTTCATAAGATTGTCATTTCTCATTCTAATGCTCCCTTCTAATCCAATACGAAGCCCTTTATCAAGAATTCAAACACTGTCGACAAAGTGTTTAATGTTGCACCAACTGGAAGTGGGAAGACTATATGTGCAGAATTTTCAATTTTACGGAACCATCAGAAAGGGTCTTATAGCGTCATGCGTGCTGTGTACATCGCTTCTGTTGAAGCACTTGCCAAAGAGCGATACAATGAATGGACAAAGAAATTTGGAGATGATCTTGTTTTAAAAATTTAAAATTGCCTAAAGAAACAGCAATAGATTCAAAATTGCCTAAGGAAACAGCAACATATTTGAAATTGCTTAAGGAAACAGCAACAGATTTGCAATTGCCTAAGGAAACAGCAATGGATTTGAAATTACTTGAAGGAAGTTATTATTTCCAAATTCTGGACTTCATACTTAGGGGGGAATTGTTAAACTTCATTATGTGTGAAGTATGAACCAGAATATCACAAGTATCGAAGATCAGAAGTTAAGTCAGAAGCTCATCTTCTAACTTGTCATCTCAGAGATGTCCAGAGACTTGAAGAACCTCTGGATTCTAACTGTTATCTCATACGCGCTTGTGATGATGTGGCGATCACACTTTCCGTGCGTCTCTATACGTAACTGTTTCTGTTAACTAGTATAGCTGACGTGTCAATTCCTGATAGGCTAGATCGTTCACTTTTACTTTGTAATAGTATAAATAGATTCATTCTTCACTGTAATAGTTGACGATCTTGGAGAGAAATTACGTTGTTCATTCATACGTATTGTAATCAAGTTCAAGGTTATTAATACGATTTCCTAATTGTTCTTCAAGTCTGTTCTTACTGTTATTACTGCTTATTATTACTGTTCAGTATCAATCATAGATCGACATTGCTTCCGCTCATATTTTGTTATACGATCTGTTGATTTGTTATGAGAAAGGGATCTGGGTTCCAACATCTTTTATATCTCAGAACTCTGAATGCTTCTCTCTGTTACTCAAACTAAAACAGTTCTTCTTAATTCCACACTGTTTTTTCTTCTGACTTCAAGAAACATAAATATTTTAAAAGTCAAAATAAACAGAAACCTCAAACCAAGACAGGCAAACTAGAAGCCTCTGGAAAACCTGCAAATTCACAAAAACAAAAAAAAATCAAATGTGAACTACAAGCCTAACCACAAAGGACCCATTATGAAATGGGTACCTAAATCTCTTTAAATATGTATTACACAAAAAGCGTGTGCACATCTGGTATCTTGACTCTGAATTCTCGATACACATGACTGGTACAAGAAACTTATTCTCCATGTTCAAAGACAAAACTGGTGGATCAGTAACGTTTGGTGATAACGGAAAGGGTCAAATAAAGGGTTATGGAATTTTACAAGAAGGAAACATTACTTTATCAAAGGTTGCTCATGTTTCTGGATTGAAGCATAATCTTCCGAGTGTAAGTCAACTATGTGATGCTAAAATGAAGGGTCTTTTTGACAAAAGGCATTGATACTTACTATCTCAGGCAAGAAAGGAGTTACGGAGAGCCAACAGAAAAGGTAACATGTATATGATGAACTTCACTTCTAAAGATGGAACAAAATCTCTCTGTCTCATCTCCAAGAAGAGTGAAGTAGCTTGGCTCTGGCATCATAAGATTTCTCATCTTAACTTTCAAAATCTTGAGTTGCTTGTGAAGCATAACCTGGTTGAGGGCTTCCCGGAGGTTCATTTCCAGAAGGATCATCTTTGCCCAGCTTGTGAAATGGGTAAAATCAAAAGAGCTTCCCATAAGACAAAGATTGATCATTCCTGTCCAAGACCTCTGCACATGTTACATGTCGACCTTCGTGGTCCCATTGTTGTGAAAAGTCTCTCTGTGGTAAAAAGTATATTCTTGTACTAATTGATGAATTTTCTAAATATACTTGGGTTGCCTTTGTTAGACAGAAGTCAGAAGTCCCAGTTGTATTGATTAACATGATGAAGAGTATTCAAGTGCTTCTGCAATGTAAGATTCAGAAGCTGCGAAGTCGACTGTTTCTAGCCTTCTCTGCATGGCAAATTGAAAGAAGAAGTCTATGTCCAGTAACCCCTTGGTTTTGAAAGTTCTAGTTATCCAGACTATGTATACCTCTTAGATAAAGTTCTGTATGGATTAAAACAAGCTCCTCGTGGTTGGTATGAACGTTTATCGAAATTTTTGATCGACAATAAATATGAGAAAGGTAAAATAGATAACCCTTTGTTTATCAAGCGTTGCAAAGGTGAGTTAACCATGGTTCAAATTTATGTGGATGACATTATATTTGGTTCTACTAATCAAGCAAAAGTTGAGTTGTTTTCAAAATTAATGGAAAGTGAATTTGAAATGAGCATCATGGGAGAACTAACTTTCTATCTAGGGCTTCAAGTCAAACAGACAACCTCTGGCATTTTCATAAATCAAGCCAAGTATGTCTTTGACATTTTAAAGAAATATAAGCTTCACAATTCATCAACCATGAAAACACCAATCTCACCTAATACTAAACTTGACTCTGATCCCTCTAGAAAGCAAGTAGATGTCAATAATTACAGAGATATGATTGGATCTCTTCTGTAGCTAACTGCTAGTAGACCAGATATAATGTTCGCTACATGTTTTTGTGCAAGGTATCAAGCCAATCCCAAAGAATCTCATTTGGCTGCTGTGAAAAGAATCTTTAGATACCTAAAAGGAACACCCTCATTGGGTCAATGGTATCCAAAGCATTCTAGATTTGATTTAATTGGTTATACTAACTCAGATCATGCAGGATGTAAATTAGACAGGAAAAGTACCTCTTGAAGCTGTCAACTCCTTGGGAGCAGGCTAATTTGTTGTACATCTAAGAACCAAAATTGTGTGTCAACTTCCACAGCAGAGTATGTTGGTGCTGCAAGTTGTTGTTCACAAGTGATATGGATAAAAACCCAACTCAGAGATTACGACCTTCTGTACGATAAGATACCCATCCTGTGTGATTCAGAAAGTGCAATAGCCATCACAGGAAAATCCAGTGCAACACTAAAAAACCAAGCACATTGATGTCAGGTATCATTTTATAAAGGATCATGTGGAAAAAGGTACAATCGAAATGTACTTTGTTTCTACTGATTTCCAACTTGCTGACATTTATAGAAAAGCATTGGATGAAAACAGAATCAATTTTTTAATTAGTTGGGCATGCTTAATATGTGATAAAAGATCAGAATCTATTGTCAAAGAGCTCTTCTTTATCATCTCATTAAACATGTCTTTGTTTAAAACTCTTTATCACCGCAAAGTTACCAGCAACTTCTACATAAACGAATGATGTTTCTGTACCTCAATATGTATAACTCTTACAATTTTCTGATCAAGCACAGTTTGAGGGGGAGCAAAGTAAAAGATGCATATGTCAAGGGGGAGCAAATACTCATGCATATTTCAGGGGGGGGGGGGGTAACTTTTGTTTGAGTATGAAAAATAATTTTTTTAAGGTAAACATCCAGAACCTCTGAACTAACTCTTGTCACCAAGGTTAACTAGAAGTCTCTGGTATGTCTATCCTTCTTTTTGGTTCACTTGCTCGAACAATTTCAAAAGCTATCCAGAACTTCTGAACTAATCCGTATCTTCACGGTTATAAAGAAGCCTCTGGATTGTCTAAGCAACCTGTTGAATGAATCTTTCTCTGAAAATTATACATGTAAACTTTCCTTTGGTCCCTAAAACGTTTTTCATTCGACCAATTGGTTGATTTTAAAGTTTTCGTGCAATCCACAATCTTCTGGAATAAATCAAAATGGATGTAACGCTTCAAAAAACTTTTCAAAAGTATCATAGTCATTCAGAACTTCTGAACAAACTCTTGTCTCCAAGGTTATACAGAAACCTCTAGCATGTCTATGAAACTTTCTGCAAAGACATACTTCCTAAGAACATAAGTAGTAATAATCTCTGAATAACTCTTGCTGCCAAGGTTATATAGAAGATTCTTTATTACTTATTCATTCTTCTTATATATGCTCTTTACAAAACTTTCTTCTGGTCCTAAAACTATTTTCATTAGACCAGATGGATTGATCTTCAAAATTCTTCTGGGATGCTGGTACAAAGCCTAAAAGGTGAAACTCGACGATGACAGCTGTTATACACGCCTACCTCTCGAAACGGTTTCTTTTTCTGACATATATCCACGTATTCAGATCTCAAAAAATCCAAATATGAACCGTCAGACACGCGTCAAAACCCTATGGACTTCATGCTGAATCGTTTCATAGCCGACGTCACCTGCGTCGTTCCATTACCTTTACCACTCGAGTACATTGTCAAATCTGATTATTTAAACTCGATGTTCACTTCCGTTATCCCTTTTACCATCCCTGTCAAAAGAAAATTTTGCATTCCATGAATATTAATAGCTGCAAAACTGCAACTCTTGAAACCCTAGCTATCAAAATGGCTGCTTCATACGAAAACCTTGCAAATGTGTCGGTACAAGATCAAATAGTGGAGTCTACTGCAGCGGAAAGTGCACTGCTAGTGTTCTTATCGATCAAACCAAACAACTTCCAGGTACTGCTCAATCCTTCAACTTACAGTGAAGACTGTCGCATAATGATCAAGTTCCTCCAAAACCATATTCTGAACGAAGCCCTAACCATTTCCAACCCGAATGTTCCTTAGCAATTCGTTCAAGATATCTGGCAATCACTATCCATCAAGGATGACTTTACTCTTTCTGGTAGCTTTGATCTTCCAACCGACACAGAACATGTTGTGGAAGTGCAGTTAAGAACACAAAAGATTGCAAAAATCTTCCATCTCCTTGACCCAAAAACCCTACACATCGATTCACTTGAGCCAAATCCAACATCCGATGTCCTGATTGATTTCTTGAAATTTCTAGGGTACAACCAAGACGTAATCAGAGTCTCTGAGATTTAGAGACAATTATTACCCCCTATGTGGAATGCTCTTGTTTCCATCTTGAACAAAAGCCTTACTTGCAAAATCGGCTCAATGGACCAAGCAAGTACCAATATTCTTACGATGGTGTACGAAATGTTCTTCAACCGAACTTCGGATTTTGCTGATCTCTTGTTTAGGGAAATCTACAGTGTCGTTCACACCAAGTGTCTTCTTCAACAAAAGGGCAAAACTCTCCCTGCTTTGATGTTCCCACGATTTCTGACCCTATTCATTCAAGGAGCAATCACAAAGTGGAAAATTCCAGGTGCTCAACCCTTCTGTAAAATCCATGTCATGAAAACCCATCGTCCAACAATTCACAATGATGGCTATAGGAAGGCACGAGAACTCTCAAGGTACATGCTAAATATTATTTCTCCCACCTCTCCTATTCTCCAAAACTATAGGTACTCTCTAGTGATCTCAGAACAGAGATCACCCACCCTAGAGTACTTAGAATCTAGAATAGAAAGTGAGGGGTCGAGTGAGCCTGAGCATGAAAACAATCAGAGTGACAACTAGAGCGTCTCTAACCATGCCGAGCGTCTGTTAAGAGATAGTACAGAAGATGTCCAAATGGACACAAAAGTGGGAATCCAGATGAGTCCAACCCGAGCAACCACATCTCCTAGAAATGATGTTCAACCATCAGATCCTATTGAAACAAGACGTATGCTCAGTCTGAACCCAAACCCAAAAACCAACCGATCAGAAGCCATCTTAAATGCTTCTGAATCAAGCACAACCGGGGAAACCACTTCATCTCCTTCCTTTTAATAGGAAGAAGATGACGTAGATTGGATGGAAGTCTATGTGACCAATGACGTAGATTCGATGGAAGTTGTCACGTCCATGGCAACTTCTAATCCAAATCCCAATGAAATCCCGTCTGAGGGGTTATGGCAACAGGGCACACGAAGGACCTCTGTACTTGATATGCATCGAGGTACCCATATTTATATTGACTCTCCAACCTCTTACGTTGGAGAACAAGTCAATGATATCAGAACATCCGAAGAAGAAGCTCCTAGGAGCCTCGATGTCAGGATGGAAGTCCCTCTGCACTCAAAGCAAAAACAGGTGCAAATGAGGGCCTCTCTGGATGAGAGAGCCAAGCGGCCCCATGTGTTGGGGATACAGCGGTTAAACCCCCTCCTACATTTGTCATGAATGATGCGTTCCAAGCATTCGCTAAACAAATGAAGGGATCCATGCATGATCTAAAACTCCCAATCCGGGCTATAGAAGCCAATCTGCAGGCATAGTTTACTAATGTCAATTTCTCCTTGTGCAATATTCAAACCACGCAGTCAGAGCATACAAAGAAACTTGCCTAGTTTCAAAATTTCTTGATATCTGCACATGATGCTCAAAGAGATTTGGCAATTGAACAATTCAAGAAGTTGGAGAGTAACCTTAAAGCTAATACAGAAGCCATCTCCAAGGTTCCTTCTAACTTCTAACCCCAAAAACTACATCAACTATTACATCATAAGAATTTAATGCTTTTGTTGCAGATATGTGTTGGTCCCAAAGGAGTCTACAAGAGTTCATGGATATAGAAACAGTTTGTAGAAGGGGAGGGGGTTGAATACAAACACATATTTTTTTTTAAATTAGTTTATATTGAATAAACAAATTTACAGTTACAAGCGGAATTAGATTAAGTAAATAAACCTATTCTATTGTAACTTAAGAAATCACACAGTTTGATGCCTAAGGAAGTAAGAGAGAAAAGTGGCAGAGGTTTGAGAAAATAGAAAGTACCATGCATGAAGATGAAGAAGAGATCTTCATCTATTTATACCCGCTTGCAATTAATGCAAGACAAAAGGTATATGCCATGTGTCAAGCTTTCATTTGAAGCTTGTCCTTTGTCCAAAATTAACCATTCTTTTGGCCGCATGTGAACAGTACCATATCAAATATGATGGGGACATAAGAGACAACATTAATCTTGCTTTAGACTTCACTTGATAAAGTTTGACTTTTGTGCATCGAGGATAAGATCAACATTAATCTTGCTTTAGACTTCACTTGATTGTTGAACTTGAAACTTCAAGGATGAACTATCAGAGTACCGCTGAGGCCTTGCAAGCCTTCACACTTCTACTTAGACAATCCTTGCTATCACTGAACGGCTTCAGATCACTAGCTGATTATCTCTATCTTCAGCTTGGTCTTCGACTATCGCTGAATGTTCTTGTAGTGTGAATGTTGTTCTTCAGATCTTCAGAGATAAGATTAAGGTTCCTGAGTTTCAGCGATAGCTGAGTGCAATCAGCGGGTGCTATCGATGAATTTGAACTTAACCTTACAAATGGAATTTTCACTAAGTATTTAGAGGAATCATATTCAAATCACTGAGAGGAGTTATGATCAACAATCTCCCCATCTTTGATTATGATTAATCAACATAAGAAATTTGTTTGAAGGGATTAGTAAGGACTTAAAAATATTAAGGTAAAAATTTCTAAGTACTAATCTGTGAGGTCTTTTTCAGCTAGTCTACTCTTATAATTGAGTTTCACTTATAAGGATATGAAATCACAATTTTTACAAGTCTGGAAGCTTTTAGTATATTCACTGTTTAAATTTCAGAAAGAAATATCAGTGAGTAAAGAGGTTTTTAAAGAAATTATAACTCTTATGTTCATTGTCCCATTTACTGTTTTCAGGGATCTTTTTAGTACACAAATGGAGTAAATTACTTCATTGAAATTTCATTATAGATAATTTGAAGAATTACATTTAAAATGAATTTACAATTGTAAGTAAAGTACAAAACACTAAAAAATGTTATAAAGAAATAGAAACTACCATCATTATCTGAGTTTCTGAAGAATCCAAGGAACCCATCATTATCTATGAACACTAGACCAGCTTCAGGAAGTGTGATGATAGCGCCTTGTGCTAGCTGTAAGCCTTGAGGAAGAGAGATGTTAAGATTAGAGATATCAGGGATATCTAGATATCCAAGGATACTGTCGTAGGTGAACTTAGTTTCATGTTCATTTTTGTTGGAGGGGCCTTCTTCAACGCTTGATCTTTTTCTTCTAGAAGGCTCAGGGAGAGGAGGAACTTGAACATGCTGAGACATTTTTTGCAAAAGCTGATCGAACACTCTTTAAACCACATCTTTGAATTGTGATTTGGACCCCTGAATGGCGTCTCTGATTTCCAACCATTCAGAGTATCCATAGAACTTCAAGAACCGGGCTTCTTCTTTTTCGTATGACGAGTGCCTGTACATTCGTACTTGTATCTGCAGACCACTTTTCTTAGAAGTGCGTCCTTCAATAGTAGCACGAATGATTTTTGAGTCAGACACCCGATAATTGAAACGTTCAGTGCGCCAGCGTAGTTCATTTTCTCTGTGGCTTTTATCTTCATTTGTCAGCGCACTTAGGATCCTTTCTTGAGCGTGGATGGGATTCACATTTAGATTTTCATGAGACAGCTCCCTTTGTGCCAGAGCTTCAGCGACTCTTTCACTTTTCTCGTTGGGCTTCCTAGTCACTTCGTCTCTTACGGCATCCTTTCTGAGTATTCTTCTAGCTAGTTCAAGATCATTCTCTGTTTGCTTTATCTTCTCATCCCTGATACGCTGAGCTTCAAGGGCTTAGGCTCTCACTTCTTTAGACAAGAAGTAGAATTCATCCACCATGCTGATCGGTATGGTTTCTTCTGGTTCAGCGGTGTTGGGCATTTTTATTCTTTTTTATTCTAGTTCCCTTAGGAAATTTATTCGCCATTCCTCTTCTTCTGGCTCGATTATTGGTAGCCTATGTACATGCTGCCTTGGGATAAGACCTTCTTCGTCTTCAGAGTCAGTCTCTGATATGTACAAGAACTGAACTTCAAAATAAGGTTCCCTCATAAAAGTGGAGTCTTTTGGGGGACTAGACTCACTGAAAATAGGTGAGGGAGAGAGAGGAGCATCAGTGCCAAAATCAGGAGGAGGAAAAGATGGATAGGTTGGAGGTTCAGATAAAGGAATAAAAGGTATGAGAGGAAGGGTTACCTCAACAGCGGTCTCCCCTTCAGAGTGTGCGGGGATGGATTCAAGATCAACCACTTGTTTCCCTGTCCCTGAGGGATCGGACTGTCCTCGAGAAGGAGGTGGTCCGTCCCCCAAAGGATCCTTGTAAACAATCTCAGGCATGAAGTTGCCTGGTCTACTGTGTACAAAAAATTGGCTTGCAACAGGAGGGATATCGTCATCATCATCATCATTGTCTCATCCATAGTGAGGGACTTCCTCCTCCTCCTCCTCCTCCTCCTCATCATCATCATCATCATCATATTCGTTCTCTTTTTCTCCTTCTTCTTCAGCGATGAAGGTAAGATCGAGCTCCTGCTGAATGTAAGGAGATATCGGAGTACCAGGGACTGCTTCGTTCACCTTTCAATTATCTCATTAGCTAGCTCTTTGGCACATCTCTCCCCCTCGATGTTGTCAGCTGGGAGAACGTGCACCACCATAATACGCACATTGGAGCCGATATCTTTGAGAGAATCGATGTGTGCAGACTGGTTCTGTAGAACCTGACCCAGTGTGGTCCGATCAGCAGCAGTGAAAGAGGGGCCCGCTGTGACAACTGTCAAATTTGAGCTACCAAGTTAGCTCTTATTAAGTTTATATTAGTGTTATTTTAGATAAGTTATAAGATTGGGAGTTAGTTAGATTAGATTGGCCGAAAAATTTCTAGAGTTACCGGTAATTGCTTTGAAAGTCTGGTTCCGACCCGTAACTGTCTAAAACGTCCAATATAATGCCAAATGCTCTAATTTACATAATTTATATAAAATATATAGTTTTAGTATTTTATTTATGAAACTTTTTATTTTGTTAGAAATTAACCATTTTAGGTCCTACATTTTGAGAAAAAAGGCCAAAAATTGATAAAAATGACATTTTATTCTTAATTGGGCTTAAGTTTGTTTTGTTTTAAAGTAAAAATATATACATATTTTGGATTGGAGTGGGGTCCATGTACATGGCCAGCCCCCCACCTAATTCCCCCATATAAATATATATTTTTTTTCCATTTCCTCCTTATTTGCATGTTGAAAATTTTGAATTTCTCATCCTTTTTCTCTCTAAAAATCAACCACATTCATCATCAAAATCATCTTTTGGACAAGATTTTTGAAGAATCTATGAACCACAATCATCACTCAAGTAAGTAACAACACCATCTTCATCTTTTTCTTGCAAATTTTGGGTGAAAAACCCACTTTTCTTGCATTCTTTAGCTACCTTCTTCTAATATCCGAAATTTCTGAGTTTATGGAGAGATTATACACCAAAACATGTAAAAATGTTTATACAATGGTGATAATCTATGATCCAAACAATAAAACTCAAGAAAATAGGTGAAAAACATGATTTTATGTGATTTTGAACAACAATGGTAATTTTTGGTGCTGACAGATTTTATGCATGTGCATAAATCGTCCATTTCTTGCATATAATATGTTCAAATATCATAAATATTCTTCTTAAAGTTTATTTACTGAGTTGGGGTTCTAATCCAAGTGGTTTCACTCAAAAACATTGAGTTTTGACCCCCGAAATGCTCATAACTAGATGAATGTGAATCTGGAAGTTCAACAGTAGGTAAACCCTGCTTTGAACGACCATAAATCTTTGAATACTCATCCAAATTACTTGATTTTTCTTCTGGAATTTATTTTAATGAGTTACCTTTCAAATGCCACTGGTTTCACTCAAGTATGTGGTGATTTGGGGTTTCAACTCTTCAAAACAAAATGAGTGTGCAATCTGTCCAAAGCTGACAGATTTGTGCATGCATGTTCAAATGGCCATATCTCTTTCAAAACTCAATGAAAAAGGATGATTTATCCTTTGAGAGTTAGTTTTATGAGTTATCTTCAGTTTTCAAGTATAATCACTTAAAAATATGGTGTTTTGGCCCTCCAAACATCTAAAATACTTTAGGTGTGCAATCTGTGAAACCACCAGCAACTAAACTCTACTTTGTGTGTTAGTATCTCGTTTGTTATTTGTCTTTAATGCATGATTCTTCTTCAAAAACTTTCTTTTATGAGTTAGGATTCATATGAATCCAGTTTCATTCAAAAATATGAAGTTTTGAGGCATTAACCAATTTATTAAAGTTAAGTGTGCAATCTGTCAGCTAATGATAGAATTGTGCATGCAACTTTGTAGTGCCATATCTCCTTCATAACTTCTTCAAAATCAGTAATTCTTATCTGAAAAGTTTCCTTTGTGAGTTATGATTCCAATCCAACTGGAAATTCTAGAAAACACTGAGTAGAACTCCTCAAATGAGTGATTTAGTAACATGGTGTAATCTGCCATGCTAGTTGTGACCCTTTGCATTGCATAAATTATTTGAATCATTTTACATGTCCAAAATGCATCAAACTTGGTCACAATCACCATAACCCAATACTATATCACATAAAAAAATATGGGAAGCTATGTAATTTTGGAAGTCTCTACATTTTGATCATTTTGAGTACTACAAGTTTCTGTCCAGAAGTGAAATTCTGGAATTTCTTGATTTTAATAATTATTGATCATTTGATGGTTTATAACACAACTTACGGTATAAATTACTATATTAACGAGCATATGTGCATTATGTATAATTGGACTATAGACAATCAAGTTGGATGTATGTGGACATTTATAAGCTTAAGACTTATTCACCTCCATAAGTAGTTTTAGACCCATAAGTGATGGTTTTGAGCATTTCTCTTTGTTAGGGAATCGTTAGACCTTTGGGTGGGGATCAGATCCTGCTTTTGAGTACTGGAGCTTGCAAAGGTGAGTATTCACAGCCCCATTTTTAAAGTATTTTATATGTTTTGGGGTGAAAAGCATGATTAAATGAAATATTTGAGTTATTTGCATTAATGAATGTGAATATTATGAAAATTGTTGTTTTTGGGCATTAAGGCAAGTACACTAATAGATTGTATTGAGTAAAATGTTCCATAAAAGTTTGTACACTACTATCAACTCAAGTGAGGAGCCGAGGGTATATGTGAATAACGCTATTGGACGGACAATCCCACCTAAAAACCGAAAAGTAGGGTGTGGATAGCAATCCCACCGGGAAACTACAGGTAGGGGTGTACTATACTTAAAAGGAAAGGTTCTACACATGTGGACTTTAGGTCCACCGCTGAGGTAGAATTAAAAAAAAGGTTCTACACATGTGGACTTTAGGTCCACCGCTGAGGTATAATTAAAAAGAAGGTTCTACACATGTGGACTTTAGGTCCACCGCTGAGGTAGAACTAAAAAGAAGGTTATACACATGTGGACTTTAGGTCCACCGCTGAGGTAGAACTAAAACTATTTTTGTGGTCGAAGGTTTAGTGATGGCTCATTACTTATAATTAGGGTACAAAAATGCCTTGAACGTTTTATGATGTAAAGATTATTTAAGTGCCATAAAAGTATTTTACTCAATATTAATTTATGCAAAAGTTGTTTAAAATATTTAAAACCTGTGAACTCACCAACTCTTTGTAGTTGACCTTGTTTTATTAATGCTTTTCAGGGGTAAGAAAGGGTAACTAAAAATGCTTGTGTTTGGGGCGCATCAACATCAACCACGTTTAAATTTGAAATCGTTTTGTAGAACATCTTATTTTTTTATTTTTGTCAAAACTTGAACTTGTATGATGTAATGTTCAGTTTTATTTGTTATGTATTTGATTGGACAATTGGTGTTGTTATCGCTCTATTGTTATGAAATCTTGAACTATCACTCCCTGTGTTTCCGCTTTAGCGGGGTGTGATACCCGCATCAGCGATCTTTGATAATATCTGCATCATATCGGATTGAGTCTTCTAAATTGACTCGAGCACTTGGCCTTGGGCCTCAATGGCCTTTTCCAGCTTGGAAATGGCTTTCCCATGAGTGAAGTTGTTCACCTTCACTGACTGGATGTCAGTGTATATATTATTCACAGTAGCCTTCACTCCGGGAGCACCATCGACTGTGTGGAATATGTACTCTACTGATTGTTGAAGATTGTCAACTCTTGCCCTAGTGTGGGCACATTCATTGACTAAAAAGTCAATTGCAGGGAATGTGGGTTGGGAAGAACAATCTTGGGGATATCAACAGGGAATACAGGAAGCATTGAAGCAAACTTCTCCTGTTTCAGTTTACGTAACACTTTAGTGGGATGTGGCTGAGGGGATTGCAACAATGTTCCCTTGCTACTGCTGGAAGGAGTAGCAGCCTTGGTTGTGGTAGTAGTCACTGAGGTGGAGAGAGGAGGTGCGATACCTGTTGACAACATATACCGAGCAGCCAAAAAGAGCTCTGGGTTAGATGATGGGTGACAGAAAGACATGTTATTAGCCTTGAGAGTATCATGAGGATTACTCTTAGGGATATCACAGTCGAGGGTAGTGTCGAAAGGATCACTAGCCTGTTTTTCAGAATGTTTATGAGAAACATTCTGAGGTCCTTTGTTAATGGCCTTCCATGATTCATATTGTCGAAACAATACTGAAGTGTGGACAGCGTGCATTTCAACTTCATCAGAGATAGGGACAACTATCTCTGAATCACTAGGTGATGTGAGGACCAATGGAGAGATGGCGGAAGAAGAAGAGATGGCAGTGATTGTATTATCTGTTCCAGCTTCACCGTAGCTGGCTGTTACATTCTCAGTGACCGGAGTCGCTGAGGATGGTGGTAGAGCTGATGAAGCGGCAACGGATGTAGAGACCGTTGTCGTGGCAGGGGCTGAAGATGGCGTTGGTAATACGCCTTTGTTAGAGAGGGAAGTCTTTTGAGAGACTCCCTTCTTTTGTTTCTTGGCATGGGGCTTTTGAGCGATGGTCTTTTTGTGACCTTCACTCGGCTTCTTTCGCTTTAGAGGGGAGGAGGTGCCTTGGATACTCACTGATGGGTTTTTCACTGAGATGGGCACAGAAACAGCCTCACTAATAAGCTTCATCATGTAGGAGGTGTAAGGAGCATCTCCTGGATGTTCAGCGACATGAAGCGACTTCTTGCCTACCATAGAGAAGTTTTGGTGGGCAACAGTTGGGTACTAATCTTTGAAAGCCAACTCCATAATGGTTGCGAAGAACCTAGGATAGGGAATGAACTTCTCCCTCTTTGCAGCGCCCACCTTGTTGTACATGTCACTGAAGATGTAGTCAGCGTAGTTCAGGGGGTAGTTGGTGCAGAGAGCAAAGCCCATGTGTTGATAGTGCTTGCTTGCTTGGTCTTAGGAGCCCATCTTAGAACCCAGGCATTGAATCACCTGGGTGAAGATGTATTGCCAGCTGGCAGGAAGTCTCTTCATCTCCATCTTCGAGCCGACATTCTTATCAGCTGGATCTTCCTAAGCATAACCAATGGAGTCCAGGTTCTTTGGTGGGCTCAGGGGCCCATTTCTGATTCTTGCCTCTAGCAGGGAGGCGGAGAGCATTTCGTAGGAAGCCAGCAGTGAATGCGAAGAACCCATGAGTAGGAATCTGAAACCCGATTGCAGGGAGTTTGTTTCCCTTGTCTGTGGTGAGTGTGGTGCAGTGTGTAGTGAACCATAAGGCTTGAAGATGAGCAGTGATTCCTATGGGATTGTGGACAAATGCGTACATCAAAGGGCAAGCCTTGATGAACGTAGCACCATCATTGTACTGTGGTTTGTCAGCAGGGATGTTCACCAGGGCCAGATAGTTGCATGATTTGAACGTTGCCTGTTCCAGAGAGAAGGCGCATGCAAGTGCTCGTTGAAGAGTGATCTGGGCAGATTCATCATCTTGAGTTTTCTTGCTTTGAGGTTGCCATTGTTGTTTCAAAAATAGGAACACCAAAAATAAAAATCATGGTTTAATACTTAATGTGTAAACCAGAAAGAGTTCTTGGTATGAAGAATACCAAATATGAAGAATCAACACAAGTATTATGATGAACAAGGTCAAAATACTCGTTAATTGGTAGATAAACACAGATTTAGAGTAGTTTATTTTAAAGGTTTTAAAACAAGTGTGCTTATTATAAATACCAAAACTGGTCTTCTGTTCTAAGAAGGAGCTTAGAACAGGTTTTTGAAGAAAAACAAGATTTTGGGATTTTTAAGGAAAAATATAGATAATCATAAATGATCTTTATAACAAGAAGTTATAGAAGATACCATTGAGAAGAACTTAGAGAAGAAAAGATTAGATCAAACCTTAGGAGTGAAAAAGCGAAGAAAAACGCACCAGTGAGCGCTCTTGGTGTTCTTGAAAATGATTATCATTTAAATAAATATTAATCATTATCTTTAAATTCTTCAGCAAAAGACAATAAAGGATTGTCAGTGATGGGTTTTATCTTTTGAGATCCATTCTCTGAGTATGAGGATAGTCATAGAGTGTAAGGATTTAGAAGTTCATACCTGAGCGATATAGGTCAGGTATCGCTGAATCAGAGTTCAGAGTGTGAATATATGACGCTTTATTTGTGTTATTGAATATTTGTTTGTAACACCCCATGTTCCGCGTGACCAAGAACGGGGTGATGTCACAGTTCAGAGGACATAAAAAAATTACAATAACTCTACTGATTACATTTATAAAGTTTAGAGCTTGATTAACTAACATAAACATGAAATTATAAACCATTGTTTGAAGACAACTATAATTGTGGCTTATATTTACTTATACATAGCAATATAAACATAAGAACCAAAAGTAAACTATCTGAAGATCTTCAAAAGGAGGTCCAAACATAGTTGTCTTCACTTCTCTTAGTCCCGTCCCCTGTCTAGACACCTATGTACCTGCCGCGTCAACAGAACACACGGTTGAGCAACTTTTCCCAGTGAGCGGATTATAAAATTAAAATAAACAATAATTTAACGAGTAGATGCGGGAACGAAATAAGGGAACATTGATATTTATAAATACAACATGTATACGATAATTAGGTAGACGATAAAGATTTATCGAGTTCATAAATATGATTCATACAACTTAAAGTATATAAAATAATGCATTTATAAGATATCAAAAACCGTATAATTAACCGAACATCATAAAGATGTAACAAGAGTCACTAAAACCAAATTGTGTCACGAAGACACTTCATTCTCACGGGTTGATCAAACCATGTGAGTCTCATGAGGTAGCAGTGTGGGCACACTCACTGTCTAACCCCTGTCGTGAATAATTCACGACCTGACTCGTGTAACTAGGATCGATCCATTCGCCCCCGATAGCCATTACTTGGCCAGACCCCTTATGTGTCCATTCTAAGTGAGGACGCCACGATTGTATAGCCACCGTGGAAGCATCTCGGCCTTGGTGCCCCCAATGACCGAGTATTCAATCAAAATCAAGAACGAAAGTCAGAGGTCACAACATATGCAACCTCGTGAAAACAATTCAAAAATCCAATCAACCGTGAAGGTTGTAATTTAATTGTTCATCAATGTGTTTTGATTCAAAATGAAGAAATCTTATACAATTGTTACACAAATATTCCTTAACGGAGTAATTGTATCGTTTGATAACTCCGGACCAACACAATTCCAAGAATTCAATAGGAGTGTTACCATTTGACTTATGTGATAGGTAAAACATGGTGTACCATGTTCAAGGAGTAGACACATATATTCAAATACGTGTCCAAGTACCAAACGAAAATAGAAATCCGTACTGTAAACTCAAAACGATTAATCCACTTGGTTGCTCAAGTTCCGACAAAGAGAAGATCCTATAAGATAACAAAACATTTAGAAGTTGTACCTACTAAACTCATACTAATCTAAGTCTCATACCCTTTAGAAACTTATTTATAACCTAACTTTAAGTACTAACATGTCCTAGTATGCTTACATGACAAAACTAGAGGTTAACCAATTTGTGAAATAAACAAACACTCAAAATGGGATGCACAAATCAGCACTGTTGTGCTGTTGTGTTTGACTTATTTTTCATACTTAAAAGCCAAATTAGGTTCAGAGGTCCAAAACAAAGTTGTAGATCCATGTCTTATGCTTCAAATGGCTTTGGACTTACCCCAATTGGAGTAACTATGAGTTAGATATAAGTTTTCTAAAAACCGTGCGCAGATCCTGTTTTTGCACAGGACCAACTGCAAAAAGTCACTGTTTAGAGCGTCTTAGAACTATAATTTGGTCACGGTTAAAACTACAAAGTTGTAAAGGAATGAAAGATCTTACTAACTGGAAAATTTTAATTTATTTAGACTCATGGCTGATTTAATACGAATTTTTCAAAATGGAGACAGAAAGCTGAAAAAAAATTCACAAAGTTAGGAATTTCTTTAAAGCTTTTCATCAAACACCTTATGGGCAATAATCTTTGGACTTCAAAAACTATGTTAATGGTTCCTCTACTTTGCCCATTTTTGATACCACAAGCTAACCAAATACTAACTTCAATAAACATAACCAATTCAAGATTCTTACAAAATCTACCATTAAAGAATTGAAGATGAAATGAGAAGGACAAGGTTCCAATTAAGATGTAGGTGAGGGTATAACATCAATTATGATATTGTTAATAAGGGTTCAAGTATACACTTAACCACAATTTACACCCTAGCTAGCCATTATTTAACAATTTAAGTCCAAACAAAGTTTGGAATAATACACCATTAGTCCCTTATACATGGGTTTTAACTAATGGAGGTCAGAGTACTACTTTTTAAGGTTAGAGTGAAAACTCTACAAACAAGACGTACAAAGGTTTATTATTAATGTCCAACTTATTGAGTTTAAGTTTATAATGAGCGAAGGTAACAAAAATGAGGATATTATATTCCTCCCCCTCTAAAAAGAAGGTTTCGTCCCCGAAACAAAGCTAGAATTAGAGAATTACATACTTGGAAATAAATGCGGGTATTGCTTCCTTATCGAGTCTTCCGTTTCCCATGTCGCTTCCTGCTCTATATGATTTTGCCACAATACTTTCACAAACGGGACGGTTCTACGTTGCAATTGTCTTTCTTCTCGTTTTATGATTGCTTCCGGCTCTTCAACATAAGAGAGATCTGGCTCAATTCGCTCTAGAGGATAGTCAATCACATGTAATGGATGATAATAAGATCCACGTAGTGACGATACATGGAAAACATCGTGAATGTGAGAAAGTTGCGGAGGTAATGCCAAGCGATACGCCACCTCACCAATTCTCTCTAATATCTCAAAAGGTCCAATATATCGAGGACTCAGTTTACCCTTAAATCCAAACCTTCGGACACCTCGTAAGGGAGAAATCTTCACAAAAACATGCTCTCCGGACTTAAATTCTATTGACCATCGATGCTTATCCGCCTAACTCTTTTGTCGCAATTGAGCTTCTTTCATTTTCTGTCCAGCCACCTCAACTTTTTCAGTAGTTACTAGAACAAGATCAGGTCCTTCGATAGTTTTCTCGCCTACTTCATTCCAACAGATAGGAGTTCGACATTTGTGTCCGTAAAGAGCCTCAAACGGAGCCATACCGATGCTCGATTGATAACTATTGTTGTAGGCGAATTCAATTGAGAATAATGAGTTATGTGTTTCATTGAGAACAACTTCCTTGACTTCAGGATCGTTAGGTACACAAATTCGGTCACGATACCAAATGGTACCCATGTCGTCCACCTGGAAATTTGATTTTGGATCATCTTTTGATCTTTCAAGGATAGCCCAAAGCTCTCCATCATGTTGTTGTGATTCTTTAATTTAAGAGATCAAAGCTGATTCCAGCTTAAGACTACTCACCGATACAACTCCGAAACGACAGATAAATTCAATTTCTGATCTTTCGATCTTATATTTTAATTGAGGTTGAGCAATAAAACTGGAAATTATTCCTGAACTTTTTCGACTCAAGGCATCTGCGACAACATTCGCTTTACCCGGATGATATTGAATCCAAACATCATAATCTTTAAGAAGTTCGAGCGTCGCTGACGCATATTAAGTTCTTTTTGGGTAAAGATGTATTTTAGACTCTTATGATCGGTAAAGATATCACAAGTTTCACCGTATAAGTAGTGACGCCAAATTTTTAAAGCAAAAATAATTGCAGCCAGCTCTAAATCATGAGTCGGATAGTTCATTTCGTAAGGTTTGAGTTGGCTCGAGGCATAAGCAATAACTTTACCGTTCTGCATCAAAACACATCCGAGTCCAGTTTGAGAAGCATCGCTATAAATCTGAAAACCACCCGATCCCGACGACAATACTAAAACTGGAGCTGAAACTAGTCTTTGTTTCAATTCTGCAAAACTCTGATCTTGCTCTGGACCCCAATCAAATTTAATTCCCTTTCGAAGGAGTTTTGTCAATGATAATGCAATTCTAGAGAAATTTTCAACAAATCTCTTGTAGTATCCTGCAAGTCCCAAGAAACTACGAACCTCAGACATATTATTCGGTTCCGGCCATTTAGCGACAGCCTCAACCTTAGCAGGATCCACTTGAATATCGTCTGTCGATATAATGTGGCCCAGAAAGCTAACTTGTTGTAACCAGAATTCACACTTCGAAAATTTAGCATAAAGTTTCTTTTCTCGAAGTGTTTCCAATGCCTTTCGAAGATGAGTTTTGTGATTTTCTTTCGTTTTAGAATAAATCAAAATATCATCTATGAAAACAATCACGAACTCGTCGAGATAATCTTTAAAGACACGGTCCATGAGATCCATAAAGACTGCAGCAGCATTTGTTAGTCTGAATGGCATAACCACAAACTCATAATGACCGTAACGTGTTTGGAAAGCAGTCTTTGGAATATCAAGTTCTCTTACTCGAAGCTGGTGATACCCCGATCTCAGATCAATTTTTGAAAAATGCTTTGCCCCTTGAAGTTGATCAAAATAAATCGTCTATGCGAGGCAATGGATATTTATTTCGCACCGTGACTCAATTTAGTTCACGATAATCGATACATAATCGCATCGAGCCGTCCTTTTTCTTAACGAATAGCACCGGTGCTCCCCAGGGTGAAACACTGGGTCGAATATATCCCTTATCCAACAAATCCTGAACTTGTGCCTTCAGTTCCTTCAATTCAGTCGGAGCCATTCGGTAAGGAGCTTTTGAAATAGGACTAGCTCCCGGAACAAGTTCTATAGTAAATTCAACTTCCCTCTCCAGAGGGATTCCGGGAAGTTCATCAGGAAATACATCGAGGAACTCATTAACTACAGGGATATTTTCAAGTTTAGAAGGTACCTCACCTGGATCTTGCAAAGACGCGAGATAACCTTCACAACTTTGTCGTGTGAACAACTTAGCTTCTAAAGATGATACAGTTGTAGTTCCTGATTCCGGTTCTATTCCTTGATATACGAATTCAGGTTGATCTTTTATTGCCAAAGAAAACCTGCTTTGAATTACAATTGATCGTTGCTTAGTGCTTAGACAACCAAGGATAAGATCAAAGTGCTTCATTTCCATCCAAAGTAACGTGACTTCTCGAATATGGTCGCCGATAGTTAGAGGACAATTTTTAAATTCAGACACAACACATACTGAACCACCTGCCGGAGTCGTAATAAGTATAGGAGAATCTATGGGTGATTTAAATTGTTTAAGATGGACCTCTAGATTCTCAGACATAACAGAATGTGAAGCACCAGTATCAAATAACACATATACAGATTTATTAACAAGAGAAAGGATGCCTGAAACCATACTAGCAGTGGACCTTTCGCCATATAATACAAATATTCGACCTCCGGCTGTTGATGGTTTCTCTTTTTCTTAAGATTTACCAGACTGGTCCGGCTTACAATCATTCGCTAGATGACCTTGCTTACCAGACTTAAAACATGATCCAGTCATTAGAAGACAAGTTCCTGGTTGGTGCCACTTATTACAACGATTACACTTGGTTGCAGAAGATGCTCTTGAAGAACCTTGACTATTACTGGCAGAAAGACCTGGTGTATGAAATTTCCCTGAACTTGACTTTGACTGATTCCTGCCACTATTGAATCGGGGTTTACTAAAACTTTTGTTGTCTAAACGACCTGATTGAAAATCACGTCCCCGTTTCTTGTTGTTATCAACTTTTTTATCCAAATCTTCTTGACAATATCTCTTAATATTCTTACCAGCGTCGACTATTTGAGAGACAGAATAAAGTGGAAGATTCAGAAGCGGATCCTTGAATTTACTATTCAAAGCCCACTTAAATTTATTAGTTTGTTGGGCTGCAGTACCAGATGTAAAACCAGCGAACCTGGGCAGTAGAAGAAATTGTGTCTGAAAGTCTGAAATAGATTCATCATCTCCCTGTTGAATGGCTTAATATGTTGGGTTTTAATTGAACTATAAACAAACAAGGCAGCGGAAACTATGGTAAGTATCGTATAACTAAACCCTACAAGGAAACCTTAGTAGATGATATTAACAACAAGAAAGAAAGAGATTACCAACCTTAAATCCAATCTTGTAATTGGATTGATCCACTTGTAGAACTCGAACACTTCGATCTAATGCTAAGGAAGGTAGTAACCAAAGAAGATTACCTCTAATGGTTTGTACCCAATTTGTCCAAGATTATTAATCTTTGGAATATCCACCCAAGTGTAGTAAGAGTACCCACAAGGAATGGAGCAAAGAGAGAAGAGAAAAACTAAAGGTTTAAGAATGCTTGAGTGGGACATTTGATTTAGGAGCCATGGATCTCTATTTATAGTGGTAAGTAACTTAGGGCCAAAGTTAGGGTTTTAGAGAAAAACCCTTGGTTCATCTTTCAAATAATAACCAATTAGCCCTTGCACTTTTAATTGGCACAAATTTATTCTAAATTAATTCCAATTAATTCTATAGAATTTCCATAATAATTTCTAATTAATTATTATCAAATAATAATTAATAAACTATTTATCTCTCTCTCTCTTAATTATTCTAATAACCCTTGGACAATTGAGGGTAACCCAAAAAGGACCCTACTATTAATAGAAAGGCATGAGTAATTAGTTATGACGTTGGACACCCATTCCAACAGTCTCCCACTTGGACAAGTCATTAACTACTATTAGTCGTAAACTAACCAAACAATCAGCAGAGAGTGCTTCCTTAGCAACTGCCGAACTCTGATTCAGAGACAGCCCTAGATAAGTGATCAACTTATTCCTTCGTTCTTCAAGATATCGTATGAACTGAGTCATGGACATGAATCAATCTCAATTTCAAGGTTGTTTCTCGGTCTCTGATTTATGAGGACTTTATTAGACTACAAAATTGAACACATCAGTCTAGTCCAGGCTGGGTCCAACACTATAATGTCGTCATCAAATCACCGAGGGCCCCACAAATATCGCTTTTCATTAACATGCAAAAGGAACAAATAAATTTTGACTACATAATCTAAATCTAATCTTCAAATTATACATGGCAATATCTTTTATAACTCCTAGTTACGGTAGCGTTTAGATGTACCAATGCACAACCGAATCATAAATTTAAACTCATGCATCTCCATTTTGAAGAATAACAGATGTTATCATCTTAGAATTACTTGTGATTTTAATCCATGAAGTAATCTAAGTGCAGGTTTCTCTAATACCTAAATCTCTATTTAAGTACTCATGAGCATTAGATGTATCTCTATGCTATGTCTTTCTCTAAAGACATCAACTAACACTCCATGACAGTCTTAAATCAATACTTACTTCCAAATGTATGACCGACTGTAGATGTTTGAATATTCAGTCGCATTATCATGTTATGTTTATCTCTATAAACATCGACTTAATACTCGGGAAGTTAAACATGCAAAAAAAACACAATAATAAATAACTCAAAATGGCAGTTCACTAACACATAAATAATATCTGTTATTCATCACCAAATCAGTTACAATTTATTATTGTTACAATGTTTCGAATATCACCTAACTACTAAAACTAATATCTTGTCTCATGTCAATGCTCCTAGCATGCATGTCATGCTTAGTTTTGCTAAGCCCCTTTGTGAAAGGATCAGCCGGGTTTTCTTCCGACGATACTCTACTCACTAAGATGTCTCCGTCCTCCACTCTATGTCGTACATAGTGAAATTTCCTCTTGATGTGTTTGGTCTTCCCATGATCTTTGGATTCCTTCGTAAGGGCAACAACGCTAGTGTTGTCACAAAAGATCTCTATGGGTTCACTAATAGTTGTAACGATTCCCAGATCACCAATAAAGTTTTGCAGCCATGTAGCTTCCTTAGCAGCTTCAGAAGCTGCTATCTACTCGGACTCACAGGTTGATTCCGCCACAGTAGGTTGCTTGGAACTCTTCCATGTCACTGCACCTCCATTCAATAGAAACACCCACCCGGACTGTGAACAACTGTCATCCACATCCGTTTGGAAGTTGGCATCAGTATACCCGCTAATTCTAAGCCCTTCACTCCCACCGATGTCACACCCCGCTAAAGCGGAAACACGAGGCGTGATAGCGCAAGATTTCATAACAATAGGATAAAAACAACACCAACCATCCATTCAAATAAACAACAGTTTAAGTTTAAAATTTTACATTTTGCATCAAGTACAAGTTCTAACAAAAACAAAATAAACCAAGTGTTTCAACTAAACAGTTTTCAAATAAACAAGACGGTTGATGTCGATGCACCCACATAAAAGAAAGATTCGGTTAATCTTTTCTTACCCCTGAAAAGCATGATAAAAACAAGGTCAACTACAAAGAGTTGGTGAGTTCACAGGTTTTCAATATTTCAAAAATTTATCAATTGTATGAGTGAATATGAGCAAAAATAAATTTTTGGCACTTATTGATATCTTAAAACGTTAAGGCATTATGTACTCTAATTTTTGTATATAAAGAGCCACCACTAAACCTTTCGACCACAAAACATTATTTTTAATTCTACCTTAGCGGTGGGACTAATACCCCACATATGTAGAACCTTCGTTTTTAAGTATCGTGCACCCCTACCGTAGTTTCTAGGTGGGATTGCTATCCACACCCCTACTTATCGGTTTTTAGGTGGGATTGTCCGTCCAAATAGCGCTATCCACAAATACCCTCGGCTCCTCACTTGAGTTAATAGTAGTGTACAAACTTTTATGTTACATTTTACTCAATATAACTATTAGTGTACATGCCTTAGTGCCCACAACATCAAATTTAACAAGATTTCATAATCATAATGACAATGGCTCATAAAACACATTCAATCATGCTTTTCACCCCAAAACGTATAAAACACTTTGAAAGAGGGGCTGTGAATACTCACCTTATAGCAACGCTCCGCAACGCAAAACAATACAATCCGAATCTCCGCACAACGACCTAACGCTTCCCTATCAAAGAGTAATACCCAAAACCGTCACTTATAGGTCTAATACTACTTAGAGGTGAATAAATCTTAAGCCCATAAGTGTCTATATATATCCAATTATACAAAATGCCCATATGCTCATTAATATCGTAATTTATACCGAAAATGATCTTATTATCCATCACATGATCAAAATTTATAAAAATCAATTAAGTCCAGAATTTCTCTTCTGGACAGAAACTAATTGTCCTGAAAATGATCAGTTTTCAATGGCTTCTAAAATGATCTAGTTTCCTATATTTTTATATAAGATAAATTACTGAGTTATGGTCTTTGTGACCAAATTTCATGCCTTTTGGACAAGTACAAGTGGTTCAAATAATTCATGCAAAATATTATATCACAACCGGTAAAACAGATTACACCATGTTAGTGAATCACTCACTTAAGGAGTTATACTCAGTGTTTTCTAGAATTTCCAGTTGGATTGGAATCATAACTCATAAAGGAAACTTTTGAGATAAGATTCACTAATTTTCAAGAAGTTATGAAGGAGGTATGACACTACAAAGTTGCATGCACAATTCTGCTATTAGCTGACAGATTGCACACTTAACTTAAATAAATTGGTTAGTGCCTCAAAACTTCATATTTTTGCATGAAACTGGATCCATATGAATCCTAACTCAAAAAATGAAGTTCTAGAAAAAGAATCATGCATTAAAGACAAATAACAAAGGAGATACTAACACACAAAGTAGAGTTTAGCTACTGTTTTAATCATTTGAAACCTCAAATCACCATATTTTTGAATGAAATCAGATGCATATGAAAGGTAACTCATTAAGCTAACTTCCAGAAGATAAATCAAGTGATTTGGAGGAATATTCAAAGAGTTATGGTCGTTCAAAGTAGGGTTTACCTACTGTTGAACTTCCAGATGAACATGCATCTTGTTATGAGCATTTGGGGGGTCAAAACTCAATGTTTTTGAGTGAGACCACTTGGATTAGAACCCCAACTCACTAAATAAACTTGTAGAAAGAAGATTCATGATATTTGAACATAAAAATTGTAAGAAATTGACGATTTATACACATGCATGAATCTGCCAGAACCAAAATAACCATTTTTGTTCAAGAACACATAAAATCATGATTTTCCCCTATTCTCTTGAGTTTTATTTGTGTAGGTCATAGATTATCACCATTTTATAAACATTTTACATGTTTTGGTGTAAAATCTCTCCACAAACTCAGAATTTTTGGATATTAGAAGAAGTAGCTAAAAAAAATGTAAGAAAAGTGGGGTTTTCACCCAAAAATGGTAAGAAAATGAGGGTAAAGTTGTTACCTTGTTTGGATGATGATTAGAGCTTCTAAATCCTTGTATGAACTTGATCTTGATGATGATTTGAAATGAGAAATGGCTGGAGTTTTTGTTTTAGAGAGGGAGAAAATGTCTCTTCACTTCTAGAGAGAGAGAGAGGTGAGAGCAAATTTTGAATTTTGAACATGCAAAATGAGGAGAAAAATGAAAAAAAATGTATTTATATGGGGGTTTAGAGAGGAGGCCGGCCATGGGGGCCCACTCCTCTCAAAATCATATATTTGTTTTATAAATAAAATAAAACTCAAGCCCAATTAAGAATACAATGTCATTTTCTCAATTTTTGGCCCTTTTTCCTCAAAATGTAAGCCCAAAAGTGATAAAATTCTATAAAAATAGAAGTTTTATATTTGAAACATTAAAACTATATATTTTATATACATTGGGTATAAATTTGAGCATTTGGCACTGTATTGGAAGTTTCGGACAGTTACGAGTCGGAACCGGACATTTTTAAGCGACTACCGGAAATGCTAGGGGTTTTTCGACTATTCTAAACCAACTAACTCTTAATCCTAAAATTTAAACTATATAATACTAATAAACTTAATAGAAGCTAACCTGAAAGCTCGAATTTTGACAGTTGTCACAGTCTTCCCCCGTTAAAGAAATTTCGTCCCGAAATTTAAGAAGTGGCTTTCTCCGGGGTGTTCGTGAATAAGCTGGGATATTCTGGACCATGTTTTGCATTCCAACGGACCTTAATAATAGGGATTTTACTGCGGCTTAACTGTTTAACTTCTCGGTCCAAAACCTCGACTGGTTCTTCAACGAAGTTTAACCGATCATTAATCTGAACGTCGTCTGTGGGTAACATCAACGTTTCATCTGCTAGGCATTTCTTTAGATTCCACACATGAAATGTGTCGTGGATTGCGCTTAGATTTTGCGGTAACTTCAACTTGTACGCCACTGGTCCGATTCTTTCGAGTATTTTGAATGGACCAATGTATCTGGGACCCAGCTTGCCTCTCTTCCTGAAGCGTACCAGTCCCTTCCATGGGGACACTTTTAATAGCACTTTATCTCCCACTTGAAACTCCAACGACTTTCTCCGATTATCCGCATAACTTTTCTGACGGTCTCTTGCTGTCTTGAGTCTTTCTTTGATGATTGAGATCTTATCAGTGGTTTCCTGGATAATATCAGGCGTTGTCAGCTGTCTATCTCCGACTTCTACCCAGCTAAGCGGTGATCTGCACTTACGTCCGTATAGAGCTTCGTACGGTGCACATTGTATGCTGGTATGATAGCTGTTGTTATAGGAGAATTCAACAAGTGGCAGATGGGTATCCCAACTTCCACCGAAATCTATTGCGCAAGCCCGTAACATATCCTCTAGCGTTTGAATAGTTCTTTCCGATTGTCCATCCGTTTGAGGATGATAGGCGGTGCTATAATCCAAACGTGTACCCAATGCCTTTTGGAGTGATTGCCAAAAACGCGATGTAAATCGTGTATCTCTGTCCGAAATAATGGAAATAGGCACACCATGACGTGTAACTATTTCATTAATATAGATTTGCGCACGCCTTTCCATACTGAAATCTTCGCGAATGGGGATGAAATGAGCCGATTTGGTAAGTCGGTCTACTATAACCCATATTGTGTCGTGCCCCTTTCCAGTTCTGGGTAATTTAGTTACAAAATCCATTGTTATTTGCTCCCACTTCCACTGTGGTATTTCAGGTTGTTGGAGTAGACCAGATGGTTTCTGATGTTCGGCCTTTATCTTAGCACAAGTCAGGCACTTGCTTACGAATACAGCAATATCTTTCTTCATTCCCGGCCACCAATAATACTCCTTCAAATCCTTATACATTTTATCTCGCTCCCCGGGTGAATCGAATATCTGGATCGATGGGCTTCATCCAAAATGGTTGACCGTAAATCACCAACCTTCGGTACCCATACTTTATTCTTGAAGTAATACACACCATCCTCTTGCATTTCAATTTCTTTCTCTAAATGTTGCAAGGTTTCATTCTTCCTATTTTCTTCTTTTAAAACTTCTCTTTGTGCTTCAATAATTTGAGTTTTTAAACTCGTCTGGACCATTACTCCCATAGCACATACTCTTGTTGGTTTTACTCTTTCCTTTCGGCTTAACGCGTCGGCTACCACATTAGCTTTTCCCGGATGGTACTTTATTTCACAGTCGTAGTCACTAAGTAGTTCCACCCATCTTCTCTGCCTCATATTGAGCATTTTCTGGTCAAGGATGTGTTGGAGGCTTTTATGATCAGTGAAAATGGTGCACTTGGTGCCGTATAGGTAGTGTCTCCGTATTTTGAGTGCGAACACCACCGCCCCTAATTCCAAATCATGAGTGGTGTAATTCTTCTCGTGAATCTTTAGTTGTCTCGAAGCGTATGCAATAACTTTGTCTTTTTGCATTAACACGCGGCCCATTCCCCGATGTGAAGCATCACAAGAGACTACGAAGTTTTCGACTCCTTCGTGTAGAGCCAGAATTGGTGCGTTGCATAACTTGTGTTTGAGCGTCTGGAAGGCTTCTTCTTGTTTCTCTCCCCAAATAAACTTTTTATCTTTTTGTGTTAGAGTTGTTAGTGGTTGCGCGATCTTAGAGAAATTCTCGATAAATCGCCGGTAATAACCTGCCAATCCCAGAAATTGTCGGATCTCGGTCGGTGTCTTTGGGGCTTCCCATTTCTTAATGGCCTCAATCTTAGCTGGATCAACTTGGATCCCCTTTTCATTCACCACATGGCCAAGAAAGTGTACCTCACAAATCCAGAATTCACATTTAGAGAATTTCGCGTACAACCTCTCGTCTCTGAGCAATTCCAATATCAACTTCAAGTGTTGCTCATGCTCCTTTTTGTCTCGAGAATAAATGAGTATATCATCTATAAATACGATCACGAATTTGTCTAGGTATGGTCGACATACTCTATTCATCAAATCCATGAAGACTGCCGGTGCGTTTGTTAGACCAAATGGCATAACTAGGAACTCGTAGTGACCGTATCGAGTCCTAAAGGCCGTCTTGGGGATATCTTCTTCTCGCACTCTCATTTGATGATATCCAGACCTAACATCGATCTTCGAGAAGTACGTTGCACCTTGAAGTTGGTCAAACAAATCATCAATCCGGGGAAGGGGGTATCGGTTCTTAATTGTCAACTGGTTGAGTTCCCTATAATCGATACACATTCGAAAAGATCCGTCTTTCTTTTTAACAAATAAGATTGGAGCTCCCCAAGGTGAAGAGCTGGGTTTGATGAAACCCTTATCGAGTAACTCCTGAAGTTGTTCTGACAGTTCCTGCATCTCAGATGGCGCTAACCGGTATGGTGATTTCGCCACGGGCGCAGCTCCAGGAATTAAATCGATGTGAAATTCAACTTGTCTTGGCGGGGGTATTCCAAGCAAGTCGTCTGGGAATACTTCGGGAAAGTCCCGAACTATAGGAATATCTTGAACGCGTTTTTCTTCAGCTTTCTTATTCTCAACGTGAGCTAGAAAGACAATACCGTCCTTTCTCAAATGCTTTCGCATTTTCATACACGTTACTATTTTAACACTCCTTCTAGTTTTCTCGCCGTGTACTTCGAGTTTTCCCCCTTCGGGTAACGGAACTCGAATGATCTTTTTGGAACAACAAATTTCAGCTCGGTTTTTGGACAACCAATCCATACCCACGATTATGTCGAAACTTCCCAATTTAATCGGTATTAGATCTATACTAAAATCTCTATTGGCCAAACTTAAGGTGCAGTTCATTAATATGTCTTTAGCCCTACATTCTTGTCCGTTGGCATATTCAATGACATATATTTCTTTCAATTTTTGAGGTTTTAAATTTATCTTTGATCTAAATTCTGTCGCCACAAAACTCCTATCTGCTCCAGAATCAAATAGTACAAACGCATAATGATTATTCAGAAGAAACGTACCTGTAACGACATCTGGGTTTTGCCTTGCTTCCTCTGCTCCAATCTCAAACACTCGACCTCTTGCCGGACCTCCTTGATTTCCTCGGTTGGCCGGTCTTGCTTGATGAGCGTTCGGTCTCTGATTCCATCGTGGACATGTATTCCGAAAGTGATCCGGGCTTCCACACTCAAAACATGCCCGCCTTCCTGTGCTCCTGCAATCCTTGGCATAATGACCTCCATTGTTGCATTTTTGACAGATAATACATTGTCCGGTATGCTGTCTATTGCATTTGTCACATTTGGGATAAGGTCCTTTCCCTTTCTCTGCAGGTTGAGTTTGAATTCCGTAGTTACCTGTAGTTCTTTGTTCCTTGCTTGTCCTTTTTCCAAACTGCTTTCTCATTGGTTCATCCAGTTTTCTCTTCCCTTGTGCCTTATCCCTTACAAACAATCCCGAGCGAGTAGCATTGTTTGTGAGTCTGGTTGCCGAACTTACTGCCTCTTGTAGAGTTTTTGGGTTTGCTGAGGTAACATCCCCGCGTATCTCCGGAGATAATCCCCAAATATACCTATCAACGCGGTTCTCTTCAGGCGTTACCAGATGCGGTACCATTTTTGCCAATTCATGAAATCGGGCTGTGTAGGAGTCGATATCATTCCCTCTCATTTCATGATTCCACAATTCCGCTTCCAGCTTCTGAATTTCGCTTCTTAGGCAGTATTCTTCTTTCAACATTTTCTTGAAATCCTCCCACGTAAGACTGTTAGCAGCTTCTCGACCACGGGTTTGTACTTGTATATTCCACCATGTTAACGCTCGTCCTTGTAATAAGCATGTAGCAAACTCTACCTTCTTACCTTCGGTACATTTGCTAATATGGAGCACAGACTCCATGCTCTCTATCCAAGTTAATAATCCCACGGCTCCCTCAGTTCCATGAAATTCTTTAGGGTTACAGCTCCTAAAGGATTTATATGTACATTCTCTGTTTCCAGACCTTTGACTGTTGTTTTGATTATTGTTCGGGCAGTGCCACTTGACTAACAATGTTCGGAAGTGCGGCCATGAGTTGTTCGGACACAAGTCTCGCAACTTCGGAATTCTCTCTTCTTGGAGGCATTGTTCTAAACACGATTTTAAATTGAGTTTTAGTCAATTTTGTGTTACAATGGCCATTATAAATCTACTTACTAAATCATACACATCTTATAACATACATCCAATACTACTCACGAACACATACATTTCAAAACAACATAAGATAAATAGATAACTTACATAATTATCAAAAATAAACCAAAGTAATTCAAACATAAGTTTTAAAGTACAACCCAAATAACATAAAATTGTTTAATCTTAAACATCTAGGCTACAAGCCTCAAAAGCAAATATGGTCCTCCAAAAGATTCTTAATAACAGAAGTTCCCTAATGGATCATTACCCAAATCAATACTCCTATCATCACCATCAGTGCTCCTAATGCCCAAGACAGATACGTGTACAGCCTCCGAGTAGCCCTCCCGGCCTCATGTGCGATCACCCTGATCCCCGTAGTGATCTCATCTTGAGTGTGCAAGACTGTAAGAATGCTTTCTAAGGCCTCGCTTAAACTCTTCTAGTCTATCTCGCCGTCCCCGTATCCGAACCTCCAATCCCGTGACCCGCAGGCTCTCGGTTGCCGTCATCCCTTGAGGCCGCGGCTCGGGAACTCTCACGGCCGGAGACGGAGGCGTCACGCTTCGCGATCGAGATCGCGATCCGGTCGGTTCGCCCGACGGGTCGGACGGAACCGTGAATACCACCCTTCGGCCAGGGAGGACACGCTTTCGGGCTGTCCGAATAGTCCTAGGTCCGCGTGACGGTCCAGCCACATCGACCGGAGGTGGCGCAGGTACAGAAGTCTCCACAGAAGTCTCTCGGGTGGCCGCGTCACTTTCCTCAAACGGATCACTCTCTTCAAGCATGGGCTGGTTCCTCCTAGGGAGGCTAGTAAAGTACCCGGATTCGTCGGGGGAGTGATCAGGAGTGGAAGAAGAGCTAGACATTTTAAACTGCGGCAGTAACAAATTTAATTACTAAATGTACTTTAGTAAAAAAAAATTAAAATACTTATGCAAACTCACACTTATGACCATGCTTTCCATTTGGGCAAGAAGTTCCCAATATAATTGTTCCATGTCTCCCCTATACATATTGAATTAGACATAGGTGATCAGGCTTTGCCTAATATCAATATGCTAAGTCGACACTTATTCCAATTATACTAGTACTAAGCTTTTTTTTTTTTTTTTTTTTATAAAAACAGTTTTCGAAAACTTTTGGTTATAGTATTTGTTTAGAAAAACCGGTGTTCTCTATAACCTATGGCTCTGATACCAAGTCTGTCACACCCCGCTAAAGCGGAAACACGAGGCGTGATAGCGCAAGATTTCATAAAAATAGGATAAAAACAACACCAACCATCCATTCAAATAAACAACAGTTTAAGTTTAAAATTTTACATTTTGCATCAAGTACAAGTTCTAACAAAAACAAAATAAACCAAGTGTTTCAACTAAACAGTTTTCAAATAAACAAGACGGTTGATGTCGATGCACCCACATAAAAGAAAGATTCGGTTAATCTTTTCTTACCCCTGAAAAGTATGATAAAAACAAGGTCAACTACAAAGAGTTGGTGAGTTCACAGGTTTTCAATATTTCAAAAATTTATCAATTGTATGAGTGAATATGAGCAAAAATAAATTTTTGGCACTTATTGATATCTTAAAACGTTAAGGCATTATGTACTCTAATTTTTGTATATAAAGAGCCACCACTAAACCTTTCGACCACAAAACAATATTTTTAATTCTACCTTAGCGGTGGGACTAATACCCCACATATGTAGAACCTTCGTTTTTAAGTATCGTGCACCCCTACCTGTAGTTTCTAGGTGGGATTGCTATCCACACCCCTACTTATCGGTTTTTAGGTGGGATTGTCCGTCCAAATAGCGCTATCCACAAATACCCTCGGCTCCTCACTTGAGTTAATAGTAGTGTACAAACTTTTATGTTACATTTTACTCAATATAACTATTAGTGTACATGCCTTAGTGCCCACAACATCAAATTTAACAAGATTTCATAATCATAATGACAATGGCTCATAAAACACATTCAATCATGCTTTTCACCCCAAAACGTATAAAACACTTTGAAAGAGGGGCTGTGAATACTCACCTTATAGCAACGCTCCGCAACGCAAAACAATACAATCCGAATCTCCGCACAACGACCTAACGCTTCCCTATCAAAGAGTAATACCCAAAACCGTCACTTATAGGTCTAATACTACTTAGAGGTGAATAAATCTTAAGCCCATAAGTGTCTATATATATCCAATTATACAAAATGCCCATATGCTCATTAATATCGTAATTTATACCGAAAATGATCTTATTATCCATCACATGATCAAAATTTATAAAAATCAATTAAGTCCAGAATTTCTCTTCTGGACAGAAACTAATTGTCCTGAAAATGATCAGTTTTCAATGGCTTCTAAAATGATCTAGTTTCCTATATTTTTATATAAGATAAATTACTGAGTTATGGTCTTTGTGACCAAATTTCATGCCTTTTGGACAAGTACAAGTGGTTCAAATAATTCATGCAAAATATTATATCACAACCGGTAAAACAGATTACACCATGTTAGTGAATCACTCACTTAAGGAGTTATACTCAGTGTTTTCTAGAATTTCCAGTTGGATTGGAATCATAACTCATAAAGGAAACTTTTGAGATAAGATTCACTGATTTTCAAGAAGTTATGAAGGAGGTATGACACTACAAAGTTGCATGCACAATTCTGCCATTAGCTGACAGATTGCACACTTAACTTAAATAAATTGGTTAGTGCCTCAAAACTTCATATTTTTGCATGAAACTGGATCCATATGAATCCTAACTCAAAAAATGAAGTTCTAGAAAAAGAATCATGCATTAAAGACAAATAACAAAGGAGATACTAACACACAAAGTATAGTTTAGCTGCTGGTGGTTTCACAGATTGCACACCTAAAGTATTTTAGGTGTTTGGAGGGTCAAAACTCCATATTTTTAAGTGATTCCACTTGCAAACTGAAGATAACTCATAAATATAACTCTCAAAGGAAGAATCAACCTTTTTCATTGAGTTTTGAAAGAGATATGGCCATTTGAACATGCATGCACAATTCTGTCATTGTTTGACAGTTTGCACACTCATTTTGTTTTAGTCATTTGAAACCTCAAATCACCATATTTTTGAATGAAATCAGATGCATATGAAAGGTAACTCATTAAGCTAACTTCCAGAAGATAAATCAAGTGATTTGGAGGAATATTCAAAGAGTTATGGTCGTTCAAAGTAGGGTTTACCTACTGTTGAACTTCCAGATGCACATGCATCTTGTTATGAGCATTTGGGGGGTCAAAACTCAATGTTTTTGAGTGAGACCACTTGGATTAGAACCCCAACTCACTAAATAAACTTGTAGAAAGAAGATTCATGATATTTGAACATAAAAATTGTAAGAAATTGACGATTTATACACATGCATGAATCTGCCAGAACCAAAATAACCATTTTTGTTCATGAACACATAAAATCATGATTTTTCCCCTATTCTCTTGAGTTTTATTTGTGTAGGTCATAGATTATCACCATTTTATAAACATTTTACATGTTTTGGTGTAAAATCTCTCCACAAACTCAGAATTTTTGGATATTAGAAGAAGTAGCTAAGAAAAATGTAAGAAAAGTGGGGTTTTCACCCAAAAATGGTAAGAAAATGAGGGTAAAGTTGTTACCTTGTTTGGATGATGATTAGAGCTTCTAAATCCTTGTATGAACTTGATCTTGATGATGATTTGAAATGAGAAATGGCTGGAGTTTTTGTTTTAGAGAGGGAGAAAATGTCTCTTCACTTCTAGAGAGAGAGAGGTGAGAGCAAATTTTGAATTTTGAACATGCAAATTGAGGAGAAAAATGAAAAAAAATGTATTTATATGGGGGTTTAGAGAGGAGGCCGGCCATGGGGGCCCACTCCTATCAAAATCATATATTTGTTTTATAAATAAAATAAAACTCAAGCCCAATTAAGAATACAATGTCATTTTCTCAATTTTTGGCCCTTTTTCCTCAAAATGTAAGCCCAAAAGTGATAAAATTCTATAAAAATAGAAGTTTTATATTTGAAACATTAAAACTATATATTTTATATACATTGGGTATAAATTAGAGCATTTGGCACTGTGTTGGAAGTTTCGGACAGTTACGGGTCGGAACCGGGCATTTTTAAGCGACTACCGGAAATGCTAGGGGTTTTTCGGCTATTCTAAACCAACTAACTCTTAATCCTAAAATTTAAACTATATAATACTAATAAACTTAATAGAAGCTAACCTGAAAGCTCGAATTTTGACAGTTGTCACAACCGAATACCAAGAACATATCTCTCGTATTCCTCAAATACTTGAGAATATTCTTCACTGCTGTCCAATGACTTTCCCCCGGATTACCCTGATATCGACTCACCGTACTCAAAGCATATGAGATATCAGGACGAGTACATGTCATGGCATACATGATCGATCCTATAGCCGAAGCATACGGAACTCGACTCATTTTGTCCACCTGATCACGAGTGACGGGACATTGAGCTTTACTAAGCTTTATGCCTTGATGAATGGGTAAAGACCCTTTCTTGGAATTTTCCATATTGAACCTTTTCGATACTTTATCCACGTATGTACTTTGGCTTAGTCCTATTAGACATTTTGTTCCATCCCGATAGGTCCTTATACCCAGTATGTACGTCGCTTCTCCTAGATCCTTCATAGCAAAACAATTTCCAAGCCAAAGTTTTACACCATTCAAAGTTGGGATATTGTTTCCTATAAGGAGTATGTCATCCACATACAAGATTAGGAAAGATGCAGTACTCCCACTAGCTTTGACATATACGCAAGACTCATCTTCACTCCTAGAAAACCCAAACGTTTTGACCTTTTCATGGAAGCAAAGATTCCAGCTACGAGAAGCTTGTTTAAGTCCATAAATAGACTTTTCAAGCTTGCACACTCTGGTTGTGTCATGTACACATCCTCTGAAAGTTTCACGTTAAGGAAAGCGGTTTTGACATCCATTTGCCATACTTCATAATCATAGAAGGCGGCTATGGCAAGCATTATCCTAATAGACTTGATCTTGGCTACCGGTGAAAAGGTTTCATCATAGTCAATCCCTTGGGTTTGAGTATAACCCTTTGCCACCAGCCTAGCCTTGAATGTGTGTACATTTCCATCCATGTCGGTCTTCTTCTTGAAGATCCATTTACAACCGACCGTCTTACGACCGGGTGTTTGATCAACCAAATTCCAAACATGGTTATCATACATGGACTGAATCTCGCTGTCCATTGCCTCATTCCATTCAATAGCCTCAGGGCCTTCCATGGCTTCCTTATAGTTAGCTGGTTCATCCAAATTAACAAGTGTTCTATCACTTACTAACGTATCCCCTTCCGCAGTAATATGAAGACCATAGAACTCGGGAGGGTGGCTAACTCTTGCGGATCTACGAAGAGGTAATGACTCGTTGACTGGCTCAACAGGTATTTCTACCCCGAGTTGAGTGCTTGTGTCAACGTTAAGTATTTCATCGTTTGATTCTTGAATTTCTTCAAAATCAATGTTACTCCCACTGACTTCTTTAGCTATAACTTCTCTTTCTCGAAAGGCTCCTCTTCGAGCTACAAACACCACATTTTCAGTGGGTCGGTAAAACAAATAACCATAAGACTGTTGTGGGTAACCGATGAATAGACACTTCTCAGATTTGTCAGCAAGTTTATCTTGGCTCTCGTGTCTCACGAAAACCTCACAACCCTAAACCTTGATATGTGCGAGTGAGGGTTTCTTCCCAGTCCACATTTCATGACGTGTCTTTTCAACCTTCTTTGTTGGTACAAGATTTAGGATATGGGCGGCTGTCTCTAAGGCATACCCCAGAAATAGATTGAAAGAGGAGCTCGAGTCATCATGGAACGAACCATGTCTAACAAGGTTCGATTGCGCCTCTCAGCAACACCATTAAGTTGCGGTGTTCTAGGAGGTGACAATTGTGAAACAATTCCACATTCCTTAAGATACTCATTGAACTCAAGACTAAGATACTCACCACCCCTATTGGAATGTAGTACTTTAATCTTTATACCCAATTGATTCTCTAATTCGTGCTTAAACTCTTTGAACTTTTCAAAGGTATCTGACTTATGTTTAATCAAGTAAACATAACCATATCTACTATAGTCGTCGATAAAAGTCACGTAGTAGCGATTGCCATCTTTTGTGGTGGATCTAAATGGACCACATACATCTGTATATATTAGGTCTAACAATCCTTCACCTCTTTGTAAAGAACCGGTGAATGGTGACTTGGTCATTTTTCCAAGTAAACAGGACTCACATCCTTTTGGAGTTGGGCGATGCGTTTCTTGTTTATATGACCAAGACGACAGTGCCATAAAGATGCATGGTCTAACTCATTAGAAGAATGAATATCTAGCACATTACTCAAGTTATTAATCACACGCAACAGATTCATAAACACCATTACAAGGAGTAGCTTTAAAAACAAACAAGTCATCTTTATAAACTAAAATATCTCCATTCAAATTATCAAAGTAATAACGGAAACCTTGTTTAAATAATGCGTGAAATGAAATAATATTCTGAGACATATCGGGCGAATAATTGCAATCTACTAACTTTAATCTAAACCCACTATCCAAGACAAGCTCAAAAATCCCCTCTTCGTAACAGGTGCATAACGCCTATTGCCCATGATGAGATTTAGCTTTCCTGGCCGCAACTCCTTGCTATCCCTTAGTCCCTGTAACACAGAACAAATGTGAATACCACATCCTGTATCAAGGACCCAGGAACTAGAACATTTTATATCAGTGAGTTTGATTAAGTACATACCAGATGGAGTGGCAGACGACTTGCCCTTGCATTCTTTCAACTCTTGAAGGTATTTTGGGCAGTTTCTCCTCCAATGCCCTGTTTGTCCACAGTGAAAACACGTTGCCTCCTTCGGACCTTGGGAAGGCGGGATATCCCGATTAACCATTCTCTTTGACCCGTTGTTGGACTCTCCAACATGGGCTTTCCCTTTCCTAATGGGTTGAGCAGTGGCTTTTCGTTTCTTCTCCTTTCCATGCCGAATGGCATTGACCTGTGCAACAGTAGTTGAGCTTGATGAGGCATGAGACCTTTTCATGCCTTGCTTAGCTCTTTGCAGTAGGTTATGCAGCTGCATCATGTTGGTCTCACCATCATTCATATGAAACTGCATAATGAACGGGTCATAAGAATCCGGAAGTAAATCAAGGACCATGTCAATGGCCATGTTTTTGTCAAAATTCACATCCAGCTTCTCAAGTCTTTCAATGAGCCTTTGCATCTTTTGCACGTGGGCACATACTGACTCACCGTCCTTGTGTTGACACTTTTTCAGGGCTTTAAGAACCTCCAAGCGCTCTTGCCTTTGTCCCTTAGCGAACATTTCGCGAAGTTTCTCATTTATTTCATATGCCCAGCTCTCATCAAACATCTTTTGAAGTTCAGAGGACATGGTGGACACCATGATGCAAGATGCCTTGGTAGAGTCCGTGCAATGCTTGTTGTAAGCATCAATTTCTTCGGGAGAGGCAGTGTTCATATCGATTTCGACGATTTGGTTATCAAGCACGTATTCCTTGTTTTCATAGCGCAAGGTCAATCTTAGGGCACGCATCCAATCAAGGTAATTGGGGCCCACAAGCTTTTCCTTCGCCAGAATAGGAAGGAGAGTGAACCGGAATTTCCGGTAGGAGGAGGAGGAGGAAGATCATTATTGATTCCAGACATCTATAAGACAAGTGGTTTTAGTTAGTGATATTAAATAATCCTTAATTATTTACCCAATTAATATATTAAGGCTAGGATCCAATTTCTAACATTCATTATATAAAGAGGGACGCCGTAATTATATACGAATTTAATTTAGGTAGGCATACAACTTGCCAATTTCATCTTTATGAAATTCCTAGAACGTTTGAGACTCCTTGTACTTTCAAGGGCATGTTTAGTCTCGGATATGCATCTTACTTATTGTGGTTGGGACGCCGAGGACCACAACTAAGATTGTGAATTAACCATGCAAAACACGTTGGTACATTCATTCTATTTATAGTTCTCAAATTGACGTGCCGGTTATCCACATACGCTCCATCAATAAACCATAAAAATGAATTGCCACATCATTTTGCCTATCATAGTCTCAAATTAATGTGCCAGTTATCCACACACGCTCCATTAATAGACTATATAGAAATGATGTGCATTTTCATGGGTTTGCATACATATTCACATTTTCCTATGTGTGTCTAAAAAGGGAAATTTATTTTAGATATAGGTTCGAGATTAATACTTTTAATCTCAATATCGACAATATTGGATCCGTTCGATAACTCGCATTCCTTCACACAAAAGGTCGGTGAGCTGGAAACGCAAGGCGTTTTAAAAACCCTTCTCATTAGCTACCATTTTATAGGCAGTTTCCTTGTACCTTGTTATAGTGTTAGGATATTGATGGGTCTAGTAGTGATCCAACTACGATATATTTAATATTAGTTATACTATATATATAAACAATGTATAAAAACATGGTAGATTTTCAACATTTTAAAACTTACCAATTATTTGATCATGTTAATTCCAATTTACCATGTAACCGTACAAGATAATATTAATATATAATTAAATATTCTAACCATGTGAGGGTACATGTAAATAATTAACATAATATAATCCTATATGCCGAAATTTAATTGATATATATATAATAATTCTATTTGATTTTCTATTAATCCTAATTATCATGTTTAAATCATATGACAATTTAAATTTACCAATTAAACTTTAAATCATATGAGGACAGATGATAATGATTAACAAAATCAAAAATTATCTATATATAAACCCAAAAAAAATTCGGCCATATATATACAAAATAATCCCTTTCAATTTAAACCTTTTAAATTAAAACCTATTTAAATCTTCCAATTTGCCAAATTATTTTGAATCAATAGCCAAAATTAACCAACCTTCCATTTAATCCTCTATTAAATAAATATTGGATAATTGCTATTTAACAAATCATTATTCAATCAAGATCTAAAACAAGTGTTAATATCAACCAAACTAAAGGCTCTGATACCACTGTTGGGTTTTAATTGAACTATAAACAAACAAGGCAGCGGAAACTATGGTAAGTATCATATAACTAAACCCTACAAGGAAACCTTAGTAGATGATATTAACAACAAGAAAGAAAGAGATTACCAACCTTTAATCCAATCTTGTAATTGGATTGATCCACTTGTAGAACTCGAACACTTCGATCTAATGCTAAGGAAGGTAGTAACCAAAGAAGATTACCTCAAATGGTTTGTACCCAATTTGTCCAAGATTATTAATCTTTGGAATATCCACCCAACTTTAGTAAGAGTACCCACAAGGAATGGAGCAAAGAGAGAAGAGAAAAACTCAAGGTTTAAGAATGCTTAAGTGATATATTTGATTTAGGAGCCATGGATCTCTATTTATAGTGGTAAGTAACTTAGGGTCAAAGTTAGGGTTTTAGAGAAAAACCCTTGGTTCATCTTTCAAAGAATAACCAATTAGCCATTGCACTTTTAGTTGGCACAAATTAATTCTAAATTAATTCCAATTAATTCTATAGAATTTCCATAATAATTTCTAATTAATTATTATCAAATAATAATTAATAAACTATTTATCTCTCTCTCTTAATTATTCTAATAACCCTTGGACAATTGAGGGCAACCCAAAAATGACCCTACTATTAATAGAAAGCCATGAGTAATTAGTTGTGACGTTGGACACCCATTCCAACATAATATTCACGAACATATACGTCTTTGTCAGATGCAGTAAAATATTGCTGATAGAACAACTCTTTGAATCGATCCCAACTAATTGGGTATGCAGATGGATTTGATTGATTTGATTGTAACCAACCAGACCACCAATTATGGGCATCATCTTCTAGCTTATAGGTTGCTAACTCCACCTTTTTCTGAAGGACAACCCATTACTCGAAAGATTTTCTCTAGATAGATGATCCAATTTTTAGCTTCGATGAGACTTGAGGCAGAAGTAAATATAGGTGGCTTTTGTTTGTTGAATTCCCTAAGCCATGTACCTACTAATCTAAGTCTAATACCCTTTAGAAACTTATTTATAACCTAACTTTAAGTACTAACATGTCCTAGTATGCTTACACGACAAAACTAGAGGTTAACCAATTTGTGAAAAAAAACAAACACTCAAAATGGGATGCACAAATCAGCACTGTTGTGCTGCTGTGTTTGACTTATTTTCCATACTTAAAAGCCAAACTAGGTTCTGAGGTCCAAAACAAAGTTGTAGATCCATGTCTTATTCTTCAAATGGCTTTGGATTTACCCCAATTGGAGTAACAATGAGATAGATATAAGTTTTCTAAAAACAGTGCGCAGATCCTGTTTTTGCACAGGACCAGCTGCAAAAAGTCACTGTTTAGAGCGTCTTAGAACTATAATTTGGTCACGGTTAAAACTACAAAGTTGTAAAGGAAAGAAAGATCTTACTAACTAGAAAATTTCAACTTATTTAGACTCATGGCTGATTTAATACGAATTTTTCAAAATGGAGACAGAAAGTTGAAAAAAATTCACAAAGTTAAGAATTTCTTTAAAGCTTTTCATCAAACACCTTATGGGCAATAATCTTTGGACTTCAAAATCCATGTTAATGGTTCCTCTAATTTGCCCATTTTTGATACCACAAGTTAACCAAATACTAACTTCAATAAACATAACTAATTCAAGATTCTTACAAAATCTACCATTAAATATTTCAAGGCTTAAAACAACTTTGACTATACTTGCAAATCTCAACAATTTAGCATCAACTATGATGTTTATATTACCTTACTTGAATTGATTGCAACTTCAAAACCTTAAGTAGATATGACTCCTTCGTCAATTTCTTGAACCTAACCACATATCACCATCAACAATTTCCTACATAACATGAAACACTTATTAATTAATGAAGAAAAGTTGCTTGCCTTAACCTTCTACAACTCTCTTCTCATAATCCTTCATGAATTATTGACTAATTGATCTTGAGAAAGAATTGAAGATGATCACCTCAAGGTTTATTTGAGAGAAAGTTTCCAGAGACGTGTTTTTATGAAATGAGAAGGACAAGGTTCTAATTTAGATGTAGGTGAGGGTACAACATCAATTATGATATTGTTAATAAGGGTTCAAGTATACACTTAACTACAATTTACACCCTAGTTAGCCATTATCTAACAATTTAAGTCCAAACAAAGTTTGGAATAATACACCATTAGTCCCTTATACATGGGTTTTAACTAATGGAGGTCAAAGTACTACTTTTCAAGCTTAGAGTGAAAACTCTACAAACAAGACTACAAAAGTTTATTATTAATGTCCAACTTATTGAGTTTAAGTTTATAAGGAGCGAAGGTAACTAAAATGAGGGTATTATATTGTTTATCGCTGAATAGAATTTACTCAGCATTTAACATACCTAGTTCACTGATGAGTAGATTGAATTTTGTCTCATCAAGAGGCTTGGGGAAAAGATCCGCGAGCTGATAATCAGTTGGTACAAAATGAAGTTCAACTTCACCATTTATCACATGATCTCTGATAAAGTGATATCGAATCTCAATTTGCTTGGTTTTGGAAGGAAGTAGAAGATTATTTGCAATTGCAATAGCATTAGTGCTATCACAGTAGATGGGGATTTTGGAAAGTTTGAGATCGTAGTCTCTTAGTTGATTTCTCATCCAGAGGATTTGAGCACAACAGCTACCAGCGGCTACATACTCAGCTTCAGCGGTAGAAGTGGACACAGAGTTCTCCTTTTTGCTTGTCCAACTTATTAACTTACCACCTAATAGCTGACACCCACCAGTGGTGCTCTTCCTATCAATCTTACAATTTGCAAAATCACTATTAGAGTAACCAATTAAATCAAACGCTGAGTCTTTGGGATACCAAAGACCCAGATTAGGAGTTCCTTTCAAATATCTGAATATTCGCTTTACAGAGATTAGGTGAGATTCCTTTGGTTCAGCTTGATATCGAGCACAGAGACAGGTAGATTATATGATATCGGGTCTACTCGTTGTATGATATAGCAGAGATCCGATCATCCCTCGATAGGCAGTGATATTGACATGTTTCCCATTTGGGTCCTTATTCAAAGTCAGAGGAGGTGCCATAGGGGTCCTCATCGCTGAGCATTGATTCATCTCAAACTTGTTCAGCATGTCCTTAACATATTTACTTTGACAAATAAAAATTCCTTTGTCAGATTGCTTAATCTGCAAACCTAGAAAATATGTTAGTTCACCCATCATACTCATTTTGTATTCTTTCTTCAATTTTTTTGCAAAACGAGTGCATAGTTTGAGTCTTGTGGATCCAAATATAATATCATCAACATATATTTGAGCAAGAACAGTATGACCTTTATATTTCCTTAAAAATAGAGTTTGGTCAATTTTTCCACGAACAAATTTTTCTTTAAGAAGATATTTTGAAAGAGTGTCATACCAAGCTCTGGGAGCTTGTTTTAACACGTAAAGAGATTTTTGGAGTTTGAAAACATAACCAGGATGGTTTGGGTCAGTGAAACCAGGAGATTGTTCAACATAAACTTCCTCAATGAGTTTACCATTTAAAAAAGCACTCTTTACATCCATTTGAAAAACTTTGAAATCTTTATGGGTAGCATAAGCTAGGAAAAGTCCTATGGATTCTAATCTAGCAACAGGAGCGAAGGTATCATCATAGTCAATACCTTCTTCCTGTCTGTATCCCTGAGCTTCAAGTCCAGCCTTATTACGGATAACAATGTCATTTTCGTCTAGTTTATTTCGAAAAACCCATTTGGTTCCTATTACTGTTTTACCAGATGGACGAGGAACAAGATTCCAAACTTTGTTTCTATGAAACTCAGTTAGTTCTTCTTGCATGGTAGAGACCCAGCTAGGATCAGAGATAGATTGATCTATCTTCTTAGGTTCAGAGAGAGAAATAAAATTAACATAGAGGCAGATATTACCTGTACCTCTACGAGTCTTGATACCTGCATTTGAATCACCAATAATTTGATTTATTGGATGATTTACAGTCCTTGCTGAGTTGGTGGTTGAGGAGATTGATCAACAATTGATTCAGCGACTTGTTCTCATTCAGGGATAGCGTTGGTTGTTTCAGCAACAGGTACTTCATTATTTGATCAGCAAAAGATGCAGCTTGGTTATTCACGAAAGAATTTCCGAATGAGGTATCAGAGGAAGGAATTTGATTGAGAGGAGTGATGTTGACCCTTGATGATGATGTATCGTTGCTTGAGGTAGGAAGACTAGGGATTCCATCATCATCAATTACAGCATTAGGTTGATTGCTGAAATAAGTTTTAGGTTCCCCATAATGAGATTTCATTCATTCATTTAATTCCTCATCCTCTTTAGGGATAGGAGTAGGATTGGTTGGACGTGATTCATCAAAGTTGACGTGCATGGATTCTTCAACGTGTTGTCTTCTTTTGTTGAAGATTCTGAAAGACTTGGATACAGAAGAGTATCCAAGAAATATCCCGTCATCAGCTTTTGGATCAAATTTACCCAATTGATCTCTATCATTCAGAATGTAGCATCTACATCCAGAGATGTGTAGATATTTCAGAGTAGGTCTTCTTCCATGAAATAATTCATAGAAGGTCTTCTTGAATCACTTCACTATCAGGGATCGATTTTGAGTAAAGCACGATGTGTTGACTGCTTCTGCCCAGAATTGAGTGGGTAGATGCGATTCGCGGAGCATTGAGCGACTGCTTCAATGATCGTCCGATTTCTTCTTTCGGCAACACCGTTTTGCTGAGGATTTCTCACTGATGAGAAGTTGTGAGAGATTCCTTTTTCTTCAAAGAAGTTAATCAAGGTACTGTTTTTTGAATTCAGTGCCATGATCACTTCTCATGGAACGAACAGTGAGATTGTTCAGGACTTCCATTCTTTTGATAAAAGAAATAATTACAACAGGTGTATCACTTTTGGATCGAAGAAAGAATACCCATGTATATCTGGAATATTCATCAACTATCACAAGAGCATACTTCTTCCCAGATAGAGATTGGACATTAACAAGTCCAAATAGATCCATATGGAGAAGCTGAAGAGGTGAGGTCACTAATGAAACTTGTTTAGATCTGAAAGAGGCTTTAGTTAGTTCTCCCTTTTCATACGCTGAACAAAGAAATTCCTTTGTAAAGGTATGGTTAGGGAGATCCCTGACAAGTTCTTTTTGAGATAATTTATTGATCATCTTAAAGTTTAAATGAGAGAGTCTTTTGTACCATAACCAGTTTATATCAGAGGAGGCTATGGATGATGAAGCACATGTTCTCAGAGTGAAAACTATTCATGTTAGTGACATACACATTTTCTACTCTTTTGCCTGTAGAAACAAGTTTTTCATTAGAGTCAGTGACATCACATCTGCTCTTTAGGAATAGAATGTTGAAATCTTTGTCACACAGCTGACTAACGCTCAATAAGTTGTCCTTTAGTCCTTCAACATAAGCGAGTCGACTGAATGAAGTTTCTCCATTGGATACAATTCCATAACCTTTAGTGTATCCTTTGCCATTTCCACCGAAGGTCACTAAGGGACCAACTTCTTCTTTGTATTCAGAAAGCATAGATTTTCTGCCAGTCATGTGCTTTGAGCATCCGCTATCGAGATACTAGATACTTTTAGCACTCTGGATATAACAAAAAGATTAATTTTTTATAGGTACCCATATTACTATGGGTCCTGCCGTGTTAGTGGATGGTGTGGCGGATGAGCTACTAGCTGAAGAATTTTCTCCAGTGATTATCTTCACCTTGGAAGTTTTACCAACCTTGGTGGATTTCGTTCTCGCTGATTTATCAGCTTGAGCTACTTTCTTTTTATAAGCTAATTTCTCAGCTTTGGTAGCATTAGGACATTTGCTGGCAATGTGGGTATTTTCACCACAGTGATAGCATTTCCTATATTTGTAAACGGGTTTGGAATTGAAAGAGTTCAGAGAGCAAGAAGAAATATTTTCAGGAGCAGAACCAAGAATTCCTTTGTCTAATGTCCTTGGGGGTATAACAATGTTTTCAGGGACAGGTGTGAGGTCGATCTTAATTTTGGGTGTTGATCTCTGAATAGATCCAGGGATTTTCTTCCCAGCTTTAGGATAACTCACTAAAGGAACAGAGGAGTTCTTTTTCGATTTCTGAAAGTTTTTTATTGTAGAAATGTGGTCAAGAAACTTGTTCTTGATCATTTTCTTAGAATCATTAGATTTAGAGACAGGCAGCTCCTCATTCAAATGAGGTTTCTGTGAAGAAGGATCAGGGATTGAGAAAACGAACATTCCGAATTTTAACATGGAACGATCATTCTCTGATTCTTCTTTGTCAGGGTTATATCCTAACCCACTTTTAACCTTCATAGGGATTTGGGCATTGTTGATCTCACTGACTTTATCTGAAGCCTTGCATAATCCTTCGATGGTAGCTTTTTCAGCCTTGAGATCAACGATAGCCTTTTCCCTTTCAGTGATAGCTTGTTGTCTCTCAATGCTTATTGTTTGATTTATAAAGACTTGGTCTTTAAGAGTTTCTTCAATATTTGTAAGTTCTTTGATTTTTAAACAACAATTTTTCAGTTGTTCAGATAGATCAATATTGATTTGTTCAGCTTTGATCTTTCCATTTAAAGCATTGTAAAAATCAACAGTTATAGCATCGAGAACTGACAGGTAATCACTTTCAGGTATAGAGGAGTTTGTAGGAATGTTTACCTGAGTTGAAGGAGACTCTAAGGATGCGCTTCGTAAACTTCTTCAAATTTCTCCTCGATTCTGGCCATTAGGTAGAGGAAGGCAAGATCTTCTTCATCGGAGCCTGATTCATCAGAGGTTTTGGCCCAATCTTCTTCTTGATCCTAATCAACTTCTTCAGCAATTAAACCTTTGCCTTTTTGCTGGTTCTTTTTCAGATCTTTGTATTTATTCTTCAGCTTAGAATATTTTTCCTTTTTATCAGAGTTCTGAGAGGTGGTAGGAGCAGCTACTTTCTTAGATTTGCACTCACTTGCAAAGTGACCGTTTCGCTGTCAATTATAGAATATAACAGATGTTTTTTCAGCAGGCAGAGTCTTTGACTTATCAGAGTCAGTGATAGTAGAAGTTTTTTGAAAGTTGCTCTTTCTAGCAAATCTTCTAAAATTGTTAGTTAAAAGAGCTAGAGTTATCAAACTCAGAGATGTCAGCGTCAGTGAGCTCTTCTGAATCAGTTTGATTTAATTCAGTGATAGAGGTGATAGAGGAAGAAACTTGTTTTAAAGGATCTACCTCTGAAGTCACTAGTGCCAAAGAAGTACTTTTGGCACCCTTGATATCGTTTATGAGGTCTTTTCCTTAAACCTTGAGATTGCTCTTCATTTAGGAGCATTCCATATAAAGCAATGAGAGAGAGAGAGAGAGAGAGTTTCAAGAATCTTTGACAATTTTAGACTTGTAGTGTACATTCCCTATTGTTCAGGTAGTGCCTCCATTAATTTTGTCAGTGTTTCAGCATTAGAATATTCTCTATTGAAGGTTTTTATATCAATCAAGAGACGGTTAAACCTTTGGTGAATTTGAGAAAGAGTTTCACCTTTTAAGTGCGTAAAACTTTCATATCTCTTACCAAATTTATACATCTAGTGATTTGAACCTCATCAGTTCCTTCATATTGAATACATAAGGTATCCCACATGGCTTTAGATGTTCTCATCTTCATTACAGAATGATAGACTTCATCTGGTAAAGATATTGCTATTATGGATCTAGCTTTAGAATCTATAGCTACTTCATTTTTCTCCTATTCGGTCCACCGATCTGGAGTTTTGACAATCCTCCTTTCAGCGATGGCTGGGTGGTAGTGGTGGCAAGAACACCAGGGACCAAGGTTGTAGGAATGAATGGTCCATTCTCTATAAAGTAGGGGATCTTAGGATCTCCCTTCTAGGATTAGAGTCATTTTTTCCTTCTATAATGGAAAGTTATCACGGCTAAACTTAGGAGGTTTAGCTAAAGATCCATTATCAATGTAGTTTGTCTTAGTATTCGTCATTTTAAAATAGCTTTGTAAACAAGTATTTTAAAGATAAGTAAGCAAGAAACACTGCTCTGATACCACTTGTTGGTCCCAAAGGAGTCTACAAGAGTTCAAGGATATAGAAACAGTTTGTAGAAGGGGGGGGGGGTTGAATACAAATACAGATTTTTTGTTTTTAAATTAGTTTATATTGAATAAACAAATTTACAGTTACAAGCGGAATTAGAATAAGTAAATAAACCTATTCTATTGTAACTTAAAAAATCACACAGTTTGATGCACAAGGAAGTAAGAGAGAAAAGAGGCAGAGGTTTGAGAAAATAGAAAGTAGCATGCATGAAGATGAAGAAAAGATCTTCATCTATTTATACCCGTTTGCAATTAATGCAAAACAAAAGGTATATGCCATGTGTCAAGCTTTCATTTGAAGCTTGTCTTTGTCCAAAATTAACCATGCTTTTGGCCGCGTGTGAACAGTACAATATCAGATATGATGGGGACATAAGAGACAATCCGTACGTCCTTCTCTGACATAGTATAAGGTTTGACTTTTGTGCATCGAGGATAAGATCAACATTGATCTTGCTTTAGACTTCACTTGATCGCTAAACTTGAAACTTCAAGGATGAACTATCAGAGTATCGCTGACGCCTTGCAAGACTTCACACTTCTATTTAGACAATCCTTGCTATTACTGAACCGCTTCAGATCACTAGCTCATTATCTCTATCTTCAGCTTGGTCTTCGACTATCGCTGAATGTTCTTGTAGTGTGAATGTTGTTCTTCAGATCTTCAGAGATAAGATTAAGGTTCCTGAGTTTCAGCGATCACTGAGTGCAATCAGCGTGTGCTATCGCTTAATTTGAACTTAACCTTACAAATGGAATTTTCACTAAGTATTTAGAGGAATCATATTCAAATCACTGAGAGGAGTTCTGATCAACAATATGAAGAAGTTGTTTGATACAGTTGTCCCTCCAGAAGGCTCTACTTCCTCTGGTCTGATAACTAAAGCTGACTTGGCAGGGTTCCAGAAAGCTATGCTAGAGAAAATCAATGATGTGAATGCCAAGTTTGTCTTAAAGATTAACTCTGCCCTAACAACTGAGCTTACTCAGAAGGTATCTACCTTGGAAACTTCTGTCAATGCTGTAAAGACAACTGTCCAATCAATCTCTGATTACCAGACTTGACGGAAAAATGCAAAGGAGGCCAGAGCTTGTAAGAAGGCCGAAATTAAGAGAAAAATATCTGAGGACCAGGATCCAGATGCTTCTGATCCTCAGAAGAGGGAGAAAAGACAAAAGGTGGGCTCTTCTTCTGAACAAGCACAAGCTCAACCATCTCAACCTTCATCTCAACACTTATTAATTAATGAAGAAAAGTTGCTTGCCTTAACCTTCTACAACTCTCTTCTCATAATCCTTCATGAATTATTGACTAATTGATCTTGAGAAAGAATTGAAGATGATCACCTCAAGGTTTATTTGAGAGAAAGTTTCCAGAGACGTGTTTTTATGAAATGAGAAGGACAAGGTTCTAATTTAGATGTAGGTGAGGGTACAACATCAATTATGATATTGTTAATAAGGGTTCAAGTATACACTTAACTACAATTTACACCCTAGTTAGCCATTATCTAACAATTTAAGTCCAAACAAAGTTTGGAATAATACACCATTAGTCCCTTATACATGGGTTTTAACTAATGGAGGTCAAAGTACTACTTTTCAAGCTTAGAGTGAAAACTCTACAAACAAGACTACAAAAGTTTATTATTAATGTCCAACTTATTGAGTTTAAGTTTATAAGGAGCGAAGGTAACTAAAATGAGGGTATTATATTGTTTATCGCTGAATAGAATTTACTCAGCATTTAACATACCTAGTTCACTGATGAGTAGATTGAATTTTGTCTCATCAAGAGGCTTGGGGAAAAGATCCGCGAGCTGATAATCAGTTGGTACAAAATGAAGTTCAACTTCACCATTTATCACATGATCTCTGATAAAGTGATATCGAATCTCAATTTGCTTGGTTTTGGAAGGAAGTAGAAGATTATTTGCAATTGCAATAGCATTAGTGCTATCACAGTAGATGGGGATTTTGGAAAGTTTGAGATCGTAGTCTCTTAGTTGATTTCTCATCCAGAGGATTTGAGCACAACAGCTACCAGCGGCTACATACTCAGCTTCAGCGGTAGAAGTGGACACAGAGTTCTCCTTTTTGCTTGTCCAACTTATTAACTTACCACCTAATAGCTGACACCCACCAGTGGTGCTCTTCCTATCAATCTTACAATTTGCAAAATCACTATTAGAGTAACCAATTAAATCAAACGCTGAGTCTTTGGGATACCAAAGACCCAGATTAGGAGTTCCTTTCAAATATCTGAATATTCGCTTTACAGAGATTAGGTGAGATTCCTTTGGTTCAGCTTGATATCGAGCACAGAGACAGGTAGATTATATGATATCGGGTCTACTCGTTGTATGATATAGCAGAGATCCGATCATCCCTCGATAGGCAGTGATATTGACATGTTTCCCATTTGGGTCCTTATTCAAAGTCAGAGGAGGTGCCATAGGGGTCCTCATCGCTGAGCATTGATTCATCTCAAACTTGTTCAGCATGTCCTTAACATATTTACTTTGACAAATAAAAATTCCTTTGTCAGATTGCTTAATCTGCAAACCTAGAAAATATGTTAGTTCACCCATCATACTCATTTTGTATTCTTTCTTCAATTTTTTTGCAAAACGAGTGCATAGTTTGAGTCTTGTGGATCCAAATATAATATCATCAACATATATTTGAGCAAGAACAGTATGACCTTTATATTTCCTTAAAAATAGAGTTTGGTCAATTTTTCCACGAACAAATTTTTCTTTAAGAAGATATTTTGAAAGAGTGTCATACCAAGCTCTGGGAGCTTGTTTTAACACGTAAAGAGATTTTTGGAGTTTGAAAACATAACCAGGATGGTTTGGGTCAGTGAAACCAGGAGATTGTTCAACATAAACTTCCTCAATGAGTTTACCATTTAAAAAAGCACTCTTTACATCCATTTGAAAAACTTTGAAATCTTTATGGGTAGCATAAGCTAGGAAAAGTCCTATGGATTCTAATCTAGCAACAGGAGCGAAGGTATCATCATAGTCAATACCTTCTTCCTGTCTGTATCCCTGAGCTTCAAGTCCAGCCTTATTACGGATAACAATGTCATTTTCGTCTAGTTTATTTCGAAAAACCCATTTGGTTCCTATTACTGTTTTACCAGATGGACGAGGAACAAGATTCCAAACTTTGTTTCTATGAAACTCAGTTAGTTCTTCTTGCATGGTAGAGACCCAGCTAGGATCAGAGATAGATTGATCTATCTTCTTAGGTTCAGAGAGAGAAATAAAATTAACATAGAGGCAGATATTACCTGTACCTCTACGAGTCTTGATACCTGCATTTGAATCACCAATAATTTGATTTATTGGATGATTTACAGTCCTTGCTGAGTTGGTGGTTGAGGAGATTGATCAACAATTGATTCAGCGACTTGTTCTCATTCAGGGATAGCGTTGGTTGTTTCAGCAACAGGTACTTCATTATTTGATCAGCAAAAGATGCAGCTTGGTTATTCACGAAAGAATTTCCGAATGAGGTATCAGAGGAAGGAATTTGATTGAGAGGAGTGATGTTGACCCTTGATGATGATGTATCGTTGCTTGAGGTAGGAAGACTAGGGATTCCATCATCATCAATTACAGCATTAGGTTGATTGCTGAAATAAGTTTTAGGTTCCCCATAATGAGATTTCATTCATTCATTTAATTCCTCATCCTCTTTAGGGATAGGAGTAGGATTGGTTGGACGTGATTCATCAAAGTTGACGTGCATGGATTCTTCAACGTGTTGTCTTCTTTTGTTGAAGATTCTGAAAGACTTGGATACAGAAGAGTATCCAAGAAATATCCCGTCATCAGCTTTTGGATCAAATTTACCCAATTGATCTCTATCATTCAGAATGTAGCATCTACATCCAGAGATGTGTAGATATTTCAGAGTAGGTCTTCTTCCATGAAATAATTCATAGAAGGTCTTCTTGAATCACTTCACTATCAGGGATCGATTTTGAGTAAAGCACGATGTGTTGACTGCTTCTGCCCAGAATTGAGTGGGTAGATGCGATTCGCGGAGCATTGAGCGACTGCTTCAATGATCGTCCGATTTCTTCTTTCGGCAACACCGTTTTGCTGAGGATTTCTCACTGATGAGAAGTTGTGAGAGATTCCTTTTTCTTCAAAGAAGTTAATCAAGGTACTGTTTTTTGAATTCAGTGCCATGATCACTTCTCATGGAACGAACAGTGAGATTGTTCAGGACTTCCATTCTTTTGATAAAAGAAATAATTACAACAGGTGTATCACTTTTGGATCGAAGAAAGAATACCCATGTATATCTGGAATATTCATCAACTATCACAAGAGCATACTTCTTCCCAGATAGAGATTGGACATTAACAAGTCCAAATAGATCCATATGGAGAAGCTGAAGAGGTGAGGTCACTAATGAAACTTGTTTAGATCTGAAAGAGGCTTTAGTTAGTTTTCCCTTTTCATACGCTGAACAAAGAAATTCCTTTGTAAAGGTATGGTTAGGGAGATCCCTGACAAGTTCTTTTTGAGATAATTCATTGATCATCTTAAAGTTTAAATGAGAGAGTCTTTTGTACCATAACCAGTTTATATCAGAGGAGGCTATGGATGATGAAGCACATGTTCTCAGAGTGAAAACTATTCATGTTAGTGACATACACATTTTCTACTCTTTTGCCTGTAGAAACAAGTTTTTCATTAGAGTCAGTGACATCACATCTGCTCTTTAGGAATAGAATGTTGAAATCTTTGTCACACAGCTGACTAACGCTCAATAAGTTGTCCTTTAGTCCTTCAACATAAGCGAGTCGACTGAATGAAGTTTCTCCATTGGATACAATTCCATAACCTTTAGTGTATCCTTTGCCATTTCCACCGAAGGTCACTAAGGGACCAACTTCTTCTTTGTATTCAGAAAGCATAGATTTTCTGCCAGTCATGTGCTTTGAGCATCCGCTATCGAGATACTAGATACTTTTAGCACTCTGGATATAACAAAAAGATTAATTTTTTATAGGTACCCATATTACTATGGGTCCTGCCGTGTTAGTGGATGGTGTGGCGGATGAGCTACTAGCTGAAGAATTTTCTCCAGTGATTATCTTCACCTTGGAAGTTTTACCAACCTTGGTGGATTTCGTTCTCGCTGATTTATCAGCTTGAGCTACTTTCTTTTTATAAGCTAATTTCTCAGCTTTGGTAGCATTAGGACATTTGCTGGCAATGTGGGTATTTTCACCACAGTGATAGCATTTCCTATATTTGTAAACGGGTTTGGAATTGAAAGAGTTCAGAGAGCAAGAAGAAATATTTTCAGGAGCAGAACCAAGAATTTCTTTGTCTAATGTCCTTGGGGGTATAACAATGTTTTCAGGGACAGGTGTGAGGTCGATCTTAATTTTGGGTGTTGATCTCTGAATAGATCCAGGGATTTTCTTCCCAGCTTTAGGATAACTCACTAAAGGAACAGAGGAGTTCTTTTTCGGTTTCTGAAAGTTTTTTATTGTAGAAACGTGGTCAAGAAACTTGTTCTTGATCATTTTCTTAGAATCATTAGATTTAGAGACAGGCAGCTCCTCATTCAAATGAGGTTTCTGTGAAGAAGGATCAGGGATTGAGAAAATGAACATTCCGAATTTTAACATGGAACGATCATTCTCTGATTCTTCTTTGTCAGGGTTATATCCTAACCCACTTTTAACCTTCATAGGGATTTGGGCATTGTTGATCTCACTGACTTTATCTGAAGCCTTGCATAATCCTTCGATGGTAGCTTTTTCAGCCTTGAGATCAACGATAGCCTTTTCCCTTTCAGTGATAGCTTGTTGTCTCTCAATGCTTATTGTTTGATTTATAAAGACTTGGTCTTTAAGAGTTTTTTCAATCTTTGTAAGTTCTTTGATTTTTAAACAACAATTTTTTCAGTTGTTCAGATAGATCAATATTGATTTGTTCAGCTTTGATCTTTCCATTTAAAGCATTGTAAAAATCAACAGTTATAGCATCGAGAACTGACAGGTAATCACTTTCAGGTATAGAGGAGTTTGTAGGAATGTTTACCTGAGTTGAAGGAGACTCTAAGGATGCAGTTTCAGAAACTTCTTCAGCCTCCTCGATTCTGGCCATTAGGTAGAGGAAGGCAAGATCTTCTTCATCGGAGCCTGATTCATCAGAGGTTTTGGCCCAATCTTCTTCTTGATCCTAATCAACTTCTTCAGCAATTAAACCTTTGCCTTTTTGCTGGTTTTTTTTTCAGATCTTTGTATTTATTCTTCAACTTAGAATATTTTTCCTTTTTATCAGAGTTCTGAGAGGTGGTAGGAGCAGCTACTTTCTTAGATTTGCACTCACTTGCAAAGTGACCGTTTCGCTGTCAATTATAGCATATAACAGATGTTTTTTCAGCAGGCAGAGTCTTTGAATTATCAGAGTCAGTGATAGTAGAAGTTTTTTGAAAGTTGCTCTTTCTAGCAAATCTTCTAAAATTGTTAGTTAAAAGAGCTAGAGTTATCAAACTCAGAGATGTCAGCGTCAGTGAGCTCTTCTGAATCAGTTTGATTTAATTCAGTGATAGAGGTGATAGAGGAAGAAACTTGTTTTAAAGGATCTACCTCTGAAGTCACTAGTGCCAAAGAAGTACTTTTGGCACCCTTGATATCGTTTATGAGGTCTTTTCCTTAAACCTTGAGATTGCTCTTCATTTAGGAGCATTCCATATAAAGCAATGAGAGAGAGAGAGAGAGAGAGTTTCAAGAATCTTTGACAATTTTAGACTTGTAGTGTACATTCCCTATTGTTCAGGTAGTGCCTCCATTAATTTTGTCAGTGTTTCAGCATTAGAATATTCTCTATTGAAGGTTTTTATATCAATCAAGAGACGGTTAAACCTTTGGTGAATTTGAGAAAGAGTTTCACCTTTTAAGTGCGTAAAACTTTCATATCTCTTACCAAATTTATACATCTAGTGATTTGAACCTCATCAGTTCCTTCATATTGAATACATAAGGTATCCCACATGGCTTTAGATGTTCTCATCTTCATTACAGAATGATAGACTTCATCTGGTAAAGATATTGCTATTATGGATCTAGCTTTAGAATCTATAGCTACTTCATTTTTCTCCTATTCGGTCCACCGATCTGGAGTTTTGACAATCCTCCTTTCAGCGATGGCTGGGTGGTAGTGGTGGCAAGAACACCAGGGACCAAGGTTGTAGGAATGAATGGTCCATTCTCTATAAAGTAGGGGATCTTAGGATCTCCCTTCTAGGATTAGAGTCATTTTTTCCTTCTATAATGGAAAGTTATCACGGCTAAACTTAGGAGGTTTAGCTAAAGATCCATTATCAATGTAGTTTGTCTTAGTATTCGTCATTTTAAAATAGCTTTGTAAACAAGTATTTTAAAGATAAGTAAGCAAGAAACACTGCTCTGATACCACTTGTTGGTCCCAAAGGAGTCTACAAGAGTTCAAGGATATAGAAACAGTTTGTAGAAGGGGGGGGGGGTTGAATACAAATACAGATTTTTTGTTTTTAAATTAGTTTATATTGAATAAACAAATTTACGATTGGAATTAGAATAAGTAAATAAACCTATTCTATTGTAACTTAAAAAATCACACGGTTGATGCACAAGGAAGTAAGAGAGAAAAGAGGCAGAGGTTTGAGAAAATAGAAAGTAGCATGCATGAAGATGAAGAAAAGATCTTCATCTATTTATACCCGTTTGCAATTAATGCAAAACAAAAGGTATATGCCATGTGTCAAGCTTTCATTTGAAGCTTGTCTTTGTCCAAAATTAACCATGCTTTTGGCCGCGTGTGAACAGTACAATATCAGATATGATGGGGACATAAGAGACAATCCGTACGTCCTTCCTCGACATAGTATAAGGTTTGACTTTTGTGCATCGAGGATAAGATCAACATTGATCTTGCTTTAGACTTCACTTGATCGCTAAACTTGAAACTTCAAGGATGAACTATCAGAGTATCGCTGACGCCTTGCAAGACTTCACACTTCTATTTAGACAATCCTTGCTATTACTGAACCGCTTCAGATCACTAGCTCATTATCTCTATCTTCAGCTTGGTCTTCGACTATCGCTGAATGTTCTTGTAGTGTGAATGTTGTTCTTCAGATCTTCAGAGATAAGATTAAGGTTCCTGAGTTTCAGCGATCACTGAGTGCAATCAGCGTGTGCTATCGCTTAATTTGAACTTAACCTTACAAATGGAATTTTCACTAAGTATTTAGAGGAATCATATTCAAATCACTGAGAGGAGTTCTGATCAACAATATGAAGAAGTTGTTTGATACAGTTGTCCCTCCAGAAGGCTCTACTTCCTCGGGTCTGATAACTAAAGCTGACTTGGCAGGGTTCCAGAAAGCTACGCTAGAGAAAATCAATGATGTGAATGCCAAGTTTGTCTTAAAGATTAACTCTGCCCTAACAACTGAGCTTACTCAGAAGGTATCTACCTTGGAAACTTCTGTCGATGCTGTAAAGACAACTGTCCAATCAATCTCTGATTACCAGACTTGACAGAAAAATGCAAAGGAGGCCAGAGCTTGTAAGAAGGCCGAAATTAAGAGAAAAATATCTGAGGACCAGGATCCAGATGCTTCTGATCCTCAGAAGAGGGAGAAAAGACAAAAGGTGGGCTCTTCTTCTGAACAAGCACAAGCGCAACCATCTCAACCTTCATCTCAACCAGAGTAACAATCTTTAGAGCAACAACCTTCTGTTCAAGAGAATCCTTCTGCTCCAATCACTGCAACTCCACTCGCAATGCATCCTCTACTTTCAGTTCTAGAAATGGCAAATTTTATTCTTGGTCTTGAACGAAACAGAAGACAACCAATTCCTCCTCCTACTCCAAGAAGACCAAGAAACACCTCCACACGACCAAGAGTTCATGCTCTAGAGGTGAATACTTCAGAAGTCTCAACCTCTGCAATTTCTGAAACCACTCTAGTTCCTGAAGCAAACATACCAGAAGCCCCAATTTCTGAAAATCAAGAAGTTCCTATTTCTGCAATTCCTCTTCCTGACAATACAGAAACAGCAACAAGCGTGCCTATTATTGATGCCTCAACAAGTCAACGAGCTCAAACTTCCACTAATCAAAGCATGAAAGCTCCAATGGTTGATCAATCTGATGATCAAACCATTGTTGAACAAACCAACAGAAGAAGGGTTGATCTGCAATGGAGTGATATGGAACCATAACAACGTGAATGGGTGGCCAGTACTCGAATTCTGGAAGTAGAGTGTTGGAACCCAAATCCCTATTTTACTCAAATAATCAATAGATCTAATACAAATATAGGAGCGGAAGTAATATAAATCTATGATTAAAGCTAGAACAGTAATTAAATCAGTAAGAACAGTATATGAAGATCAAATGAGAATTCGTATTAATAATCTGAAGATCCATTACAATACACTGAATGAAACGCACTTTGTCTCTCAACGATGATCGTCTTTTTTACAGTGATAACTAACTCTATATATACGAGTACAAAGAGAAAAGTCAATGAGGTAGCCTATTACTATATGACATGTCACTTGTAGGACTAACAGAATTTGTTACGTACGGAAAAAGTGACTGCCACGTTATCACAGACGCGTGTGAAATAACCATTGTAATCCAGAGGGTCTTCAAGTCTTTGGGCGCCTCCGTGATGAGATAGATCAGAAGATGAACCTCTGATATTGTCTTCTGATGTTTGGGACTTAACTACGTCTGGTTCATACTTTCATAAGTTCTAACAATCTCCCCCTAAGTATGAATTCCAGAACTAAGAATTACATGACAAAAATAGAAGTTCATTTCATTTCATTCAAACAAGTACAATCAAGAGATTTACAAGATAAATATGAAAAAGTAGCGTCAAGATAGAATGTAGTGATCTTGTGAAATTGATCAGTGATATGTTTTAGCTTTACAATCAAGTTCAGTTGTTGATACATCCTTTCAGCGGCAATTCTGATGTAAGCTCCTTTTCCTGTATCATCCATCTGAAGGGATGCAAATCCTTTGACAATATCCACAATTCTAGAAGAGTATTTGTGAACTTCTTTTATTCTGAAGAAGCTTTTTCTTTTTGGTCCCTTGAATACAATCCAACTTCTGGTCCTATCAAAATTTGCCCAGTAGGATTATGCTCCATCCGTTCTCTTTCTTCATTAGGTGCAGAGATACTTAAGATAGTCGTTCCGAGATCAAGGCATGTTTGAATGTCTGCCTGCTTCCTGTATGTCACAAATGCTTCCATACACCTTATGATTCCAAAGAAGGCAACTTTGTCTTGAGCATCTTTCCTTTGATTCATCTTGTTCTTCATGAACCTTCCTAAAGGTATTAAGTTAGAGGGATTGATCGAGAGGAGATCATTATCATAGAAGTAATATTTCTCTTTATCTTCCCTTTCCACCTCATATATAGTATATAGCAGCTTTGCATTTTCAAACTTTACATGTTTGACCCTAGATATGCGTATTATTGGGGAAGTTGTGTATGCTTCTTTTCTCACGTGCCTATGGCTCATAAATCTTGGCTTGACCTCATCGCTCACATTGTAGTCGTTGGCAAAGTTTGGAAGCATCAGAAATACCTTTTGATCAGTTGTTGCATATATGTGCCTGTATTCAATTTCTATTGAGGTGGGTACTTTGTACGCATCAAACCTTTTGATTTCCTCCTTTAAGTGTGCCATCCTTTTGACTGAAATCTCTTTCTTCACTTTTTCTGCTTCAACTCTAAGTTCAGAGATAGGAGGTTGTTCAGGGACAGATGGCTTAGAGATAGGAATTTGTGAGCTTGAGCTCTGACCTTTGGGATTTATAGTTGCGGAGGCAGAAGGTGTGGGATATTCTCAGGTTCTGGAACTTGTAGAGATGGGTTTTGTTTCGGTTTTAGGTTTTGGAGGTTGGCTTGTTTGGCTTGGCTGCTTCTGGGTTTGACCTTCTGGCTTTCTTTTGTTTCCCAAAAGATCAAGAATGAACATAACCATATTTGGATCTTTAGGAAGTGGACCAGAGTTCACTGCTAAAGGAGTTTGTGTAAGAGGTGCTTGTTTGCTTGAAGGTGGTGGTTCAGATGGTGTAGAGGCACAGGCTTGACCTTTGTTTTGCTCTGGAGCACTTTGAAAACCTTCAGTTCTAGCCTTCTTTGCCATACTCTCCCCCTTCTGAGAATCAGGGTTCTGATCCTCAGATCTCTTCCTCTTCAATTCTGCCTTTCTACAGGCTCTGGCTTCTTTGGCCTTCTTTCTTGCCTCAAAATCTGCAAAAATGGAACTTACCAGTGAAGAAAGCTTTGAAACAGAGGTATCTAAGGTAGATACCTTCTGAGCTAAGTCAGTTGAGCTCGAGTTGTTCTTAGAAACGAACTTAGCTTTAATGGCGTTGAATTTGTCTATTATGGCCTTTTGAAAAGCTGCTAAGTCCGATTGTCGTATTAGTGCAGAGGATCTTGAGGTAGAGGCTTCTGAAGGATCTACAGCACTTATCAACTTTTGAATGTCAGCTACCAAAGATCCATACTCCGACACAGAGATAGTAACAGGGAATATCTTCTTGGATATTGAATATGGCTTATGCATTGGACTTGATACCATCATCCAATCGTTTGAAGTGATCAGCTGTAGAATTCTTCTGAGTCTCTGCAGTATCCATTATCAACTTTTTGAGGGCATCCAGAGCTTCAGAATGTGCCTTTTTAGTGTTCTGGACGTTGCTGATTAGAAGATTCTGAGCCTTGATTTCTGAACGGATATTTGACTCGGCTGTTATAACGGTTTGTTTTAGATCCCCCAGAGATCCCTAAATTTGATTAACAAATGTATTGAATGCTACATTTGTGACAAATTCTGGAGTGGTAACCGGTGCATCTCCAACACATGGAGCCCCTTGTCTCTAGCGTTCAGAGAGGCCCTCATTCACGCCTGTTTGGACGTTGAGCGTGGAGGGACTTCCATCCTGTCTTCGAGGGCTATTAAAAATAGGCACCTCTTCGGATGTTCTGACGTTATCGACTTTTTCTCCAACATCAGAGGGGTAGAGTGTCAATTAACTTGTACTTACTTGCAAAAGTAAGTGGTGCATCCTCTGGCCTTAACCCTTCTGATGGGATTTCGTAGGCATCTACTCTAGGAGAGGGCATGGGACGTACCCTCTGTATTTCCTAAGTTTGCGTTGGTCACAGAGACGTCAACGAGTGTAGGAGGTGGCGAGTTCTAGGGCGACGAAACTCTTATATTTGCATCACCATCCTTTTGGGAGGATGATGAAGATGTGGTTTCCCCGGCTGTGCCTGATGTGAAAGAAGAAAGAATTCCTTCCACTCGGTTGGTTTAAGGGTGGTTTGGACTGGGCTGTCCTGTTTCAATGAGTGTAGATGTGTTGGCTTCTACCTCAGTATTTAAGGGTACCCTGGTTGGACTCGGCGAGGAACTCAAATATTTGTCTCTATGGACATCTTCTTCACTTTCTCTTAACAATCTCTCGACATGGTTAGAATCGCTTACATGGTCACTCTGATTGTTTTCATTCTCATGCTCACTTGACCCCTCACTTTCTACCATAGGCTCTAGATGCTCTGGGTAGGTATTCTCTGTTTTGAGAATACCATAGACCTCCTATAAGAGATGAGAATTGGAGAGGTTTGAGATATGAGATTAAGCATGTACCTTGATAACTCCCTCTGAGTGGTGTAGCCGTCAGTGTCGATGGTGGGTTTGTGAGAGCTCATCGTTGATATCTTGATAAAGGGTTGAACTAATGGAGCTTTCAGGGCAGAGATAGTTGGATAAGTGAACAAAGCTAGGAACCTTGGGAACATTAGTGCTGGTAGGGATCTTCCGTTGCTCTGGTGTGATACTTTTGTATGCACAACTTCCTTCATCTCTTGAAATATCAAACTTGCAAAATCAAGAGACCGGTTGAAATACATTCCATACATCGTTGTAAGAATGTTCTTGCTAGCTTGGTCCAGTGAGACGATTTTGCAAGTAAGGCTCTTGTTGAGGATTGAGATTAACACATTCCACATTGGGGGCAACTTCTTCTTCTTGAACTCTGATAGTGTCTGAGATGTTCATTACAGCCTAAATGGTTAATGAACTCCAGTAGAGCTTCTGTGGAGGGGCTTTGTTCAAGATCAGGGTTGGGTATCAATCATTGGTTGGGGTAGGTGGAAGAATCTGGCAATCTTCTTCTTAGTGATTGGGATTTCCACGGCATGTTCAGGGTCGGTCGGATGTCCAAAACCTCCACATAGGGTTTCATCGTTCCTTACGTACAGTGTTTGCCATACTTCTTGAACATAAATCTCAGGAACATTTGGGTTTGTCAGGATTAGGGCTCGGTTCAAAGAGTGGTTTTGCAGAAACTCGATCATTACTCGGTAGTCGTTTAGATAAGTGTTTGGATCGAGTAGAACCTGCACATTATTTAGTTTCAGTGGTAGCTTGAGGATTGGGACATTTTCGGCAGTGGAATCGATCACTCGGTCTTCATCGTCTTGAATGTTCATGTTTGGTGCTTGGTTCGCCATTTTGGGAGTTGGGGATTTTGAGATTGGAAGTTGCAGGTTTGCAATTTGCACAGTAAAATCGAGAGGTTGAAGACGGTGAAAAGTGAATTTGGGGATAGGGAACGGTTTTGGGTGCTGACATAATAAACGAAGCGTGCTTACATGCAAACGGTCAATTAATGACACGTGGAGAAACTTTCTAGAGCGAATAAGTGGATTAATGACGCGTGTAAGACTAGACGGTTCACTCAAGGGTTTCTTGTTGGTTTTCGATGAGAACCGTTTCCATCTTTATTTAATTTAAATATTGCCTCTAAAAATTAATAATAAAAATTATCAATTAATCAACAAAAATGTGGATTAAAAGAATTTTTTTATAGAAATTAATTTATTTAAAAAAATTAAAATCAGTCAATTGGTGAAATAAAACATTTTTGAACCAACAGAAAGTTTTGTGTCTAATGAACAAATTTTTTTTTGAAATTTTATTGAATATGAGAGTTCTAAATAACCTTGACGGCAAGAGTTAGTTTAGAAGTAACTTATTAAAAAGAATTTCAAAAGAAAAACATATTCAGAGAACAGCTAACATGAGTTAGTCTTGAAAATTTGATAGACTCACCCTATTGAATAAATAAGCATTATGTGCTCCCCCTTGAATCTTGCCTTTGTTTCTCCCCCTTGATTTATGCATGCAATGCTCCCCCTTGAATTGTACTTGCATCATAAAATCAGAACAAGTATTCTTTTTGTAATCAGAGACACCCAGAGACTTCTGAGTGTCTCTTATTCATTTTTCTTCAGAGGAATCCAGAGACTTTTGGGTATCTCTGGTTTATTTATCAAAACTTTACTGAGTATTATAAACAAAGAAATACTAAATAAGTAACCAAACATAGAATGTAAAATATTTTTAACATCTAAGTTAATTACATGTTTAGCATACCCAACTTGCTAATGAAAAAAATTAAATCTTTTCTCATCCAGAGCTTTTGTGAATATAATAGCAAGTTGGTAATCAGTGGAGACAAAATACATTTCAATTGTCCCTTTCTCCACATGATCCTTTATGAAATGATACGTGACATCAATGTGCTTGGTCTTTGAATGTTGTACTGGATTCCTGTGATGGAAATAGCACTTTCTGAGTCGTAGAGGATGGGAATTTTGTCATATAACAGACCATAGTCTCTGAGTTGAGTCTTCATCCAAATAACTTGGCAGCAACAAATAGCAGCAACAACATATTATGCTTCCGTTATGGAAGTTAAAACACAATTTTGCTTTTCGGATGTCCAACTTATCAGCCTATTCCCCAGAAGTTGACAACTACCAGAAGTACTTTTCCTGTCTAACTTACATCCTTCATGGTCAGAGTCAGTATATGCAATTAAATCAAATCCAGAGTTTTTAGGATACCAAAGACCTAGTGAGGGTGTTCCTTTAAGGTACCTAAAAATTCTTTTTACAGCAGCCAAATGATATTCTTTTGGATTGCTGAAATCTCGCACAGAGACAGGTGGCAAACATTATATCTGGTCTGCTAGCAGTTAAATACAGAAGAGATCCAATCATACCTCCATAGTTCGTAACATCAATTGATTTCCCAGAAAGATCAGGATCAAGTTTCGTACTAGGAGAGATAGGAGTTTTCATAGTAGTGGAATTTTGAAGTTTGAATTTCTTTAACATGTCAGACACATACTTGACTTGATTTATAAAAATACTAGAGGTGGTTTGTTTAACTTGGAGCCCTAAGAAAAAGGTTAGTTCTCCCATCAAGCTCATTTCAAATTCACTTTCCATTAACTTTGAAAACAAATCAACTTCTTCTTGATTAGTAGAGCCAAATATGATGTCATCCACATAAATTTGAACCACAGTTAACGTACCTTTGCCTCTTTTGATGAACAGGGTAGTATCGATCTTACCTTTTTCGTATGAGTGCTTAATCAAATACTTTGACAATCTTTCATACCAAGCTTTGGGAGCTTGCTTTAAGCCATACAGAGCTTTGTGCAGAAGATAGATTTGATCTGGATGTCTCGAGTCTTCAAAACCATGAGGTTGTTGAAAATACACTTCTTCTTTGAGATCTCCATTAAAAAATGCACACTTAACATCCATTTGGTACACCTTGAAATCTTTGTATGCTGAAAAGGCCAGAAAGAGTCTTATTGCTTCAAGTCTTGCAACAGGAGCAAAAGTTTCATCACAGTCAATTCCTTCTTCTTGACAGTATCCCTTGGCTACCAACCTTGCCTTGTTTCTGATCACAATTCCGTCTTCATCCTTTTTGTTTCTGAATACCCACTTAGTACCAATGGCGACCTTATCTTTAGGCAGAGGTACTAATTTACACACCTTATTTCTGTCAAATTGAAGCAACTCTTCTTGTATTGCCTCTACCCAGCTTGGTTCTAGTAAAGCTTCATGAACTTTCTTTGGCTCAATTATGCTTAGAAAGTTTACAAAGAAGGCTTCATTTCCAGTTGCAGATCTGGTTTAAAATTCCTTCAGATGGATCTCCAATTACCAGATCTGGAGTATGACACTTTGTCCATCTTTTCATTCTTGTTTGAGATATTTGTTGGGCTTGGACTTCTATATCAACAGGTTGGATAACGTCTTCTAGTACTGCAGTTGGTTCTGGATCAGGATGAGCGCCTAATGTCTCCCCCTCAAATGAAGGAACAAAGGTTACCTCTGGACTGTCACTTGGTGATTCTGGACCAGAAAGAGTTATCCCAGAAGCTTAAAGTACTTCTGGAATATTCATTGGTGGATTAGTGGATATTTTCTCTGAAGGTATTTCTTCTCCCAGAAAATCATCAAATAAAGCATCAATCTCGGATTCTCTAGTACCTGAAAGATAATCAGAGGTGACAGTGTTAAGTTTGAGTTTTGAATTAAAATAATGTGACAACTGTCAAAATTCGAGCTTTCAGGTTAGCTTCTATTAAGTTTATTAGTGTTTATATAGTTTAAATCTTAAGATTAAGAAATAGTTGGTTTAGAATGGCCGAAAAACCCCTAGCATTTCCGGTAGTCGCTCAAAAATGTCCGGTTCCGACCCGTAACTGTCCGAAACTTCCAATACAGTGCCAAATGCTCTAATTTATACCCAATGTATATAAAATATATAGTTTTAATATTTCAAATATAAAACTTCTATTTTTATAGAATTTTATCACTTTTGGGCTTACATTTTGAGGAAAAAGGGCCAAAAATTGAGAAAATGACATTGTATTCTTAATTGGGCTTGAGTTTTATTTTATTTATAAAACAAATATATGATTTTGAGAGGAATGGGCCCCCATGGCCGGCCTCCTCTCTAAACCCCCATATAAATACATTTTTTTTCATTTTTCTCCTCATTTTGCATGTTCAAAATTCAAAATTTGCTCCCACCTCTCTCTCTCTAGATGTGAAGAGACATTTTCTCCCTCTCTAAAACAAAAACTCCAGCCATTTCTCATTTCAAATCATCATCAAGCTCAAGTTCATACAAGGATTTAGAAGCTCTAATCATCATCCAAACAAGGTAACAACTTCACCCTCATTTTCTTACCATTTTTGGGTGAAAACCCCACTTTTCTTACATTTTTTTAGCTACTTCTTCTAATATCCAAAATTCTGAGTTTGTGGAGAGATTTTACACCAAAACATGTAAAATGTTTATAAAATGGTGATAATCTATGACCTACACAAATAAAACTCAAGAGAATAGGGGAAAAATCATGATTTTATGTGTTCTTGAACAAAAATGGTCATTTTGGTTCTGGCAGATTCATGCATGTGTATAAATCGTCAATTTCTTACAATTTTTATGTTCAAAATCATGAATCTTCTTTCTCAATGTTTTTGAGTGAGACCACTTGGATTAGAACCCCAACTCACTAAATAAACTTGTAGAAAGAAGATTCATGATATTTGAACATAAAAATTGTAAGAAATTGACGATTTATACACATGCATGAATCTGCCAGAACCAAAATAACCATTTTTGTTCAAGAACACATAAAATCTCTTGAGTTTTATTTGTGTAGGTCATAGATTATCACCATTTTATAAAAAATTTACATGTTTTGGTGTAAAATCTCTCCACAAACTCAGAATTTTTGGATATTAGAAGAAGTAGCTAAAAAAATGTAAGAAAAGTGGGGTTTTCACCCAAAAATGGTAAGAAAATGAGGGTGAAGTTGTTACCTTGTTTGGATGATGATTAGAGCTTCTAAATCCTTGTATGAACTTGAGCTTGATGATGATTTGAAATGAGAAATGGCTGGAGTTTTTGTTTTAGAGAGGGAGAAAATGTCTCTTTACTTCTAGAGAGAGAGAGGTGAGAGCAAATTTTGAATTTTGAACATGCAAAATGAGGAGAAAAATGAAAAAAATTGTATTTATATGGGGGTTTAGAGAGGAGGCCGGCCATGGGGGCCCACTCCTCTCAAAATCATATATTTGTTTTATAAATAAAATAAAACTCAAGCCCAATTAAGAATACAATGTTATTTTCTCAATTTTTGGCCCTTTTTCCTCAAAATGTAAGCCCAAAAGTGATAAAATTCTATAAAAATAGATGTTTTATATTTGAAATATTAAAACTATATATTTTATATACATTGGGTATAAATTAGAGCATTTGGCACTGTATTGGAAGTTTCGGACAGTTACGGGTCGGAACCGGACATTTTTGAGCGACTACCGGAAATGCTAGGGGTTTTTCGGCCATTCTAAACCAACTATTTCTTAATCTTAAGATTTAAACTATATAAACACTAATAAACTTAATAGAAGCTAACCTGAAAGCTCGAATTTTGACTGTTGTCACAGTCTTCCCCCGTTAAAGAAATTTCGTCCCGAAATTTAAGAAGTGGCTTTCTCCGGGGTGTTCGTGAATAAGTTGGGATATTTTTGCTTCATCAAATCTTCACGTTCCCAGGTATATTCTGGACCATGTTTCGCATTCCAACGGACCTTAATAATAGGGATTTTACTGCGCCTTAACCGTTTAACTTCTCGGTCCAAAACCTCAACTGGTTCCTCAACGAAGTTTAACCGATCGTTAATCTGAACGTCGTCTATGGGTAACATCAACGTTTCATCTGCTAGGCATTTCTTTAGATTCGACACATGAAATGTGTCGTGGATTGCGCTTAGATTTTGCGGTAACTTCAACTTGTACGCCACTGGTCCGATTCTTTCGAGTATTTCGAATGGACCAATGTATCTGGGACCCAGCTTGCCTCTCTTCCTGAAGCGTACCAGTCCCTTCCATGGGGACACTTTTAATAGCACTTTATCTCCCACTTGAAACTCCAACGACTTTCTCCGATTATCCGCATAACTTTTTTGACGGTATCTTGCTGTCTTTGGTCTTTCTTTGATGATTGAGATCTTATCAGTGGTTTCCTGGATAATATCAGGCGTTGTCAGCTGTCTATCTCCGACTTCTACCCAGCTAAGCGGTGATCTGCACTTACGTCCGTATAGAGCTTCGTACGGTGCACATTTTATCTTTGGTATGATAGGTTGTTGTTATAGGAGAATTCAACAAGTGGCGGTGGGTATCCCAACTCCCACCGAAATCTATTGCGCAAGCCCGTAACATATCCTCTAGCGTTTGAATAGTTCTTTCCGATCGTCCATCCGTTTGAGGATGATAGGCGGTGCTATAATCCAAACGTGTACCCAATGCCTTTTGGAGTGATTGCCAAAAACGCGATGTAATCTCTGTCCGAAATAATGGAAATAGGCACACCATGACGTGTAACTATTTCATTAATATAGATTTGCGCACGCCTTTCCATACTGAAATCTTCGCGAATGGGGATGAAATGAGCCGATTTGGTAAGTCGGTCTACTATAACCCATATTGTGTCGTGCCCCTTTCCAGTTCTGGGTAATTTAGTTACGAAATCCATCGTTATTTGCTCCCACTTCCACTGTGGTATTTCAGGTTGTTGGAGTAAACCAGATGGTTTCTGATGTTCGGCCTTTATCTTAGCACAAGTCAGGCACTTGCTTACGAATACAGCAATATCTTTCTTCATTCCCGGCCACCAATAATACTCCTTCAAATCCTTATACATTTTATCTGCTCCTGGGTGAATCGAATATCTGGATCGATGGGCTTCATCCAAAATGGTTGACCGTAGATCACCAACCTTCGGTACCCATGCTTTATTCTTGAAGTAATACACACCATCCTCTTGCATTTCAATTTCTTTCTCTAAATGTTGCAAGGTTTCATTCTTCCTATTTTCTTCTTTTAAAACTTCTCTTTGTGCTTCAATAATTTGAGTTTTTAAACTCGTCTGGACCATTACTCCCATAGCACATACTCTTGTTGGTTTTACTCTTTCCTTTCGGCTTAACGCGTCGGCTACCACATTAGCTTTTCCCGGATGGTACTTTATTTCACGGTCGTAGTCACTAAGTAGTTCCACCCATCTTCTCTTGCCTCATATTGAGCATTTTCTCGGTCAAGGATGTGTTGGAGGCTTTTATGATCGTTGAAAATGGTGCACTTGGTGCCGTATAGGTAGTGTCTCCGGATTTTGAGTGCGAACACCACCGCCCCTAATTCCAAATCATGAGTGGTGTAATTCTTCTCGTGAATCTTTAGTTGTCTCGAAGCGTATGCAATAACTTTGTCTTTTTGCATTAACACGCGGCCCATTCCCCGATGTGAAGCATCACAAGAGACTACGAAGTTTTCGACTCCTTCGGGTAGAGCGAAATTGGTGCGTTGCATAACTTGTGTTTGAGCGTCTGGAAGGCTTCTTCTTGTTTCTCTCCCCAAATAAACTTTTTATCTTTTTGTGTTAGAGTCGTTAGTGGTTGCGCGATCTTCGAGAAATTCTCGATAAATCGCCGGTAATAACCTGCCAATCCCAGAAATTGTCGGATCTCGGTCGGTGTCTTTGGGGCTTCCCATTTCTTAATGGCCTCAATCTTAGCGGGATCAACTTGGATCCCCTTTTCATTCACCACATGGCCAAGAAAGTGTACCTCACGAATCCGTAATTCACATTTAGAGAATTTCGCGTACAACCTCTCGTCTCTGAGCAATTCCAATATCAACTTCAAGTGTTGCTCATGCTCCTTTTTGTCTCGAGAATAAATGAGTATATCATCTATAAATACGATCACGAATTTGTCTAGGTATGGTCGACATACTCTATTCATCAAATCCATGAAGACTGCCGGTGCGTTTGTTAGACCAAATGGCATGACTAGGAACTCGTAGTGACCGTATCGAGTCCTAAAGGCCGTCTTGGGGATATCTTCTTCTCGCACTCTCATTTGATGATATCCGGACCTAAGATCGATCTTCGAGAAGTACGTTGCACCTTGAAGTTGGTCAAACAAATCATCAATCCGGGAAGGGGGTATCGGTTCTTAATTGTCAACTTGTTGAGTTCCCTATAATCGATACACATTCGAAAAGATCCATCTTTCTTTTTAACAAATAAGATTGAAGCTCCCCAAGGTGAAGAGCCGGGTCCGATGAATCCCTTATCGAGTAACTCACGAAGTTGTTCGACGGTTCACCGCATCTCGGATGGCGCTAACCGGTATGGTGATTTCGCCACGGGCGCAGCTCCAGGAATTAAATCGATGTGAAATTCAACTTGTCTTGGCGGGGGTATTCCGGGCAAGTCGTTCGGGAATACTTCGGGAAAGTCCCGAACTATAGGAATATCTTGAACGCGTTTTTCTTCAAATTTTCTTATTCTTAACGTGAGCTAGAAAGACAATACCGTCCTTTCTCAAATGCTTTCGCATTTTCATACACGTTACTATTTTAACACTCCTTCTAGTTTTCTCGCCGTGTACTTCGAGTTTTCCCCTTCGGGTAACGGAACTCGAATGATCTTTGGAACAACAAATTTCAGCTCGGTTTTTGGACAACCAATCCATACCCACGATTATGTCGAAACTTCCCAATTTAATCGGTATTAGATCTATACTAAAATCTCTATTGGCCAAACTTAAGGTGCAGTTCATTAATATGTCTTTAGCCCTACATTCTTGTCCGTTGGCATATTCAATGACATATATTTCTTTCAATTTTTGAGGTTTTAAATTTATCTTTGATCTAAATTCTGTCGCCACAAAACTTCTATCTGCTCCAGAATCAAATAGTACAGACCCATAATGATTATTCAGAAGAAACGTACCTGTAACGACATCTGGGTTTTGCCTTGCTTCCTCTGCTCCAATCTCAAACACTCGACCTCTTGCCGGACCTCCTTGATTTCCTCGGTTGGCCGGTCTTGCTTGATGAGCGTTCGGTCTCTGATTCCATCGTGGACATGTATTCCGAAAGTGATCCGGGCTTCCACACTCAAAACATGCCCGCCTTCCTGTGCTCCTGCAATCCTTGGCATAATGACCTCCTTTGTTGCATTTTTGACAGATAATGCATTGTCCGGTATGCTGTCTATTGCATTTGTCACATTTGGGATAAGGTCCTTTCCCTTTCTCTGCAGGTTGAGTTTGAATTCCGTAGTTACCTGTAGTTCTTTGTTCCTTGCTTGTCCTTTTTCCAAGCTGCTTTCTCATTGGTTCATCCAGTTTTCTCTTCCCTTGTGCCTTATCCCTTACAAACAATCCCGAGCGAGTAGCATTGTTTGTGAGTCTGGTTGCCGAACTTACTGCCTCTTGTAGAGTTTTTGGGTTTGCTGAGGTAACATCCCCGCGTATCTCCGGAGATAATCCCCAAATATACCTATCAACGCGGTTCTCTTCAGGCGTTACCAGATGCGGTACCATTTTTGCCAATTCATGAAATCGGGCTGTGTAGGAGTCGATATCATTCCCTCTCATTTCATGATTCCACAATTCCGCTTCCAGCTTCTGAATTTCGCTTCTTGGGCAGTATTCTTCTTTCAACATTTTCTTGAAATCCTCCCACGTAAGACTGTTAGCAGCTTCTCGATCACGGGTTTGTACTTGTATATTCCACCATGTTAACGCTCGTCCTTGTAATAAGCATGTAGCAAACTCTACCTTCTTACCTTCGGTACATTTGCTAATATGGAGCACAGACTCCATGCTCTCTATCCAAGTTAATAATCCCACGGCTCCCTCAGTTCCATGAAATTCTTTAGGGTTACAGCTCCTAAAGGATTTATATGTACATTCTCTGTTTCCAGACCCTTGACTGTTGTTTTGATTATTGTTCAGGCCAGCTGCCACTTGACTAACAATGTTCGGAAGTGCAGCCATGAGTTGTTCGGACACAAGTCTTGCAACTTCGGAATTCTCTCTTCTTGGAGGCATTGTTCTAAACACGATTTTAAATTGAGTTTTAGTCAATTTTGTGTTACAATGGCCATTATAAATCTACTTACTAAATCATACACATCTTATAACATACATCCAATACTACTCACGAACACATACATTTCAAAACAACATGAGATAAATAGATAACTTACATAATTTTCAAAAATAAACCAAAGTAATTCAAACATAAGTTTTAAAGTACAACCCAAATAACATAAAATTGTTTAATCTTAAACATCTAGGCTACAAGCCTCAAAAGCAAATATGGTCCTCCAAAAGATTCTTAATAACAGAAGTTCCCTAATGGATCATTACCCAAATCAATACTCCTATCATCACCATCAGTGCTCCTAATGCCCAAGACAGATACGTGTACAGCCTCCGAGTAGCCCTCCCGCCTCATGTGCGATCACCCCGATCCCCGTAGTGATCTCGTCTTGAGTGTGCAAGACTGTAAGAATGCTTTCTAAGGCCTGCTTAAACTCTTCTAGTCTATCTCGCTGTCCCTGTATCTGAACCTCCAATCCTGTGACCCAGAGGCTCTCGGTTGCCGTCATCCCTTGAGGCTGTGGCTCTGGAACTCTCACGGCCGGAGACGGAGGCGTCACGCTTCGCGATCGAGATTGCGATCCAGCTGGTTCGCCCAACGGGTCGGACGGAACCGTGAATACCACCCTTCGGCCAGGGAGGACACGCTTTCGGGCTGTCCGAATAGTCCTAGGTCCGCGTGACGGTCCAGCCACATCGACCGGAGGTGGCGCGGGTACCGAAGTCTCCACAGAAGTCTCTCGGGTGGCCGCGTCACTTTCCTCAGACGGATCACTCTCTTCAAGCATGGGCTGGTTCCTCCTAGGGAGGCTAGTAAAGTACCCGGATTCATCGGGGGAGTGATCGGGAGTGGAAGAAGAGCTAGACATTTTAAACTGCGGTAGTAACAAATTTAATTTCTAAATGCACTTTAGTAAAAAAAAATTAAAATACTTATGCAAACTCACACTTATGACCATGCTTTCCATTTGGGCAAGAAGTTCCCAATATAATTGTTCCATGTCTACCCTATACATATTGAATTAGACATAGGTGATCAGGCTTTACCTAATATCAATATGCTAAGTCGACACTTATTCCAATTATACTAGTACTAAGCTTTTTTTTTTTTTTTTTTTTTTTTTATAAAAACAGTTTTCGAAAACTTTTGGTTATAGTATTTGTTTAGAAAAACCGGTGTTCTCTATAACCTATGGCTCTGATACCAAGTCTGTCACACCCCGCTAAAGCGGAAACACGAGGCGTGATAGCGCAAGATTTCATAACAATAGGATAAAAACAACACCAACCATCCATTCAAATAAACAACAGTTTAAGTTTAAAATTTTACATTTTGCATCAAGTACAAGTTCTAACAAAAACAAAATAAACCAAGTGTTTCAACTAAACAGTTTTCAAATAAACAAGACGGTTGATGTCGATGCACCCACATAAAAGAAAGATTCGGTTAATCTTTTCTTACCCCTGAAAAGCATGATAAAAACAAGGTCAACTACAAAGAGTTGGTGAGTTCACAGGTTTTCAATATTTCAAAAATTTATCAATTGTATGAGTGAATATGAGCAAAAATAAATTTTTGGCACTTATTGATATCTTAAAACGTTAAGGCATTATGTACTCTAATTTTTGTATATAAAGAGCCACCACTAAACCTTTCGACCACAAAACAATATTTTTAATTCTACCTTAGCGGTGGGACTAATACCCCACATATGTAGAACCTTCGTTTTTAAGTATCGTGCACCCCTACCTGTAGTTTCTAGGTGGGATTGCTATCCACACCCCTACTTATCGGTTTTTAGGTGGGATTGTCCGTCCAAATAGCGCTATCCACAAATACCCTCGACTCCTCACTTGAGTTAAGAGTAGTGTACAAACTTTTATGTTACATTTTACTCAATATAACTATTAGTGTACATTTAGTGCCCACAACATCAAATTTAACAAGATTTCATAATCATAATGACAATGGCTCATAAAACACATTCAATCATGCTTTTCACCCCAAAACGTATAAAACACTTTGAAAGAGGGGCTGTGAATACTCACCTTATAGCAACGCTCCGCAACGCAAAACAATACAATCCGAATCTCCGCACAACGACCTAACGCTTCCCTATCAAAGAGTAATACCCAAAACCGTCACTTATAGGTCTAATACTACTTAGAGGTGAATAAATCTTAAGCCCATAAGTGTCTATATATGTCTAATTATACAAAATGCCCATATGCTCATTAATATCGTAATTTATACCGAAAATGATCTTATTATCCATCACATGATCAAAATTTATAAAAATCAATTAAGTCCAGAATTTCTCTTCTGGACAGAAACTAATTGTCCTAAAAATGATCAGTTTTCAAGGGCTTCCAAAATAATCTAGTTTCCTATATTTTTATATAAGATAAATTACTGAGTTATGGTCTTTGTGACCAAATTTCATGCCTTTTGGACATGTACAAATTGTTCAAATAATTCATGCAAAACATTATGTCACAACCGGTAAAACATATTACACCATGTTAGTAAATCACTCACTTGAGGAGTTATACTCAGTGTTTTCTAGAATTTCCAGTTGGATTAGAATCATACCTCATAAAGGAAACTTTTGAGATAAGAATCACGGATTTTGAAGGAGTTATGAAGGAGGTATGACACTACAAAGTTGCATGCACAATTCTGTCATTAGCCGACAGATTGCACACTTAACTTTAATAAATTGATTAGTGCCTCATAACATCATATTTTTGCATGAAACTGGATCCATATGATTACTAACTCATAAAATGAAGTTCTAGAAGAAGAATCATGCATTAAAGACAAATAACAAAGGAGATACTAACACACAAAGTAGAGTTTAGCTGCTGGTGGTTGCACAGATTGCACACCTAAAGTATTTTAGGTGTTTGGAGGGTCAAAACTCCATATTTTTAAGTGATTCCACTTGCAAACTGAAGATAACTCATAAATATAACTCTCAAAAGAAAAATCATCCTTTTTCATTGAGTTTTGAAAGAGATATGGCCATTTGAACATGCATGCACAAATCTGTCAGCTTTGGACAGATTGCACACTCATTTTGTTTTGAAGAGTTGAAACCTCAAATAACCATATTTTTGAATGAAATCAGATGCATATGAAAGGTAACTCATTAAGCTAACTTCCAGAAGAAAAATCAAGTGATTTGGAAAAATATTCAAAGTAGGGTTTACCTACTGTTGAACTTCCAGATGCACATGCATCTTTCTATGAGCATTTGGGGGGTCAAAACTCAATGAAAAAGGATGATTTTTCTTTTGAGAGTTATATTTATGAGTTATCTTCAGTTTGCAAGTGGAATCACTTAAAAATATGGAGTTTTGACCCTCCAAACACCTAAAATACTTTAGGTGTGCAATCTGTGCAACCACCAGCAGCTAAACTCTACTTTGTGTGTTAGTATCTCCTTTGTTATTTGTCTTTAATGCATGATTCTTCTTCTAGAACTTCATTTTATGAGTTAGTAATCATATGGATCCAGTTTCATGCAAAAATATGATGTTTTGAGGCACTAATCAATTTATTAAAGTTAAGTGTGCAATCTGTCGGCTAATGACAGAATTGTGCATGCAACTTTGTAGTGTCATACCTCCTTCATAACTTCTTCAAAATCCGTGATTCTTATCTCAAAAGTTTCCTTTATGAGGTATGATTCTAATCCAACTGGAAATTCTAGAAAACACTGAGTATAACTCCTCAAGTGAGTGATTTACTAACATGGTGTAATATGTTTAATGTTTTGCATGAATTATTTGAACAACTTGTACATGTCCAAAAGGCATGAAATTTGGTCACAAAGACCATAACTCAGTAATGTATCTTATATAAAAATATAGGAAACTAGATTATTTTGGAAGTCCTTGAAAACTGATCATTTTTAGGACAATTAGTTTCTGTCCAGAAGAGAAATTCTGGACTTAATTGATTTTTATAAATTTTGATCATGTGATGGATAATAAGATCATTTTCGGTATAAATTACGATATTAATGAGCATATGGGCATTTTGTATAATTAGACATATATAGACACTTATGGGCTTAAGATTTATTCACCTCTAAGTAGTATTAGACCTATAAGTGACGGTTTTGGGTATTACTCTTTGATAGGGAAGCGTTAGGTCGTTGTGCGGAGATTCGGATTGTATTGTTTTGCGTTGCGGAGCGTTGCTATAAGGTGAGTATTCACAGCCCCTCTTTCAAAGTGTTTTATACGTTTTGGGGTGAAAAGCATGATTGAATGTGTTTTATGAGCCATTGTCATTATGATTATGAAATCTTGTTAAATTTGATGTTGTGGGCACTAAGGCATGTACACTAATAGTTATATTGAGTAAAATGTAACATAAAAGTTTGTACACTACTATTAACTCAAGTGAGGAGCCGAGGGTATTTGTGGATAACGCTATTTGGACGGACAATCCCACCTAAAAACCGATAAGTAGGGGTGTGGATAGCAATCCCACCTAGAAACTACAGGTAGGGGTGCACGATACTTAAAAACGAAGGTTCTACATATGTGGGGTATTAGTCCCACCGCTAAGGTAGAATTAAAAATATTGTTTTGTGGTCGAAAGGTTTAGTGGTGGCTCTTTATATACAAAAATTAGAGTACATAATGCCTTAACGTTTTAAGATATCAATAAGTGCCAAAAATTTATTTTTGCTCATATTCACTCATACAATTGATTATTTTTGAAATATTGAAAACCTGTGAACTCACCAACTCTTTGTAGTTGACCTTGTTTTTATCATGCTTTTCAGGGGTAAGAAAAGATTAACCGAATCTTTCTTTTATGTGGGCGCATCGACATCAACCGTCTTGTTTATTTGAAAACTGTTTAGTTGAAACACTTGGTTTATTTTGTTTTTGTTAGAACTTGTACTTGATGCAAAATGTAAAATTTTAAACTTAAACTGTTGTTTATTTGAATGGATGGTTGGTGTTGTTTTTATCCTATTGTTATGAAATCTTGCGCTATCACGCCTCGTGTTTCCGCTTTAGCGGGGTGTGATAAATAATCAGAAGTCAGTTGAGTTTGATCATCAAAATCAATGTTTATGCTTTCCATTACAATCTTAGTTCGTAAATTAAAAACCCTAAAAGCTTTTGAATTTAACGAGTATCCCAAGAATTTGGCTTCATCGGATTTCTTGTCAAACTTGCCAAGTTTTTCTCGATCATTCAGAATAAAACACCTGCAGCCAAAAATATGGAAAAATTTAACAGAGGGTATTCTGGTATTCTGGTATTCTGGGTAAAACACGCCGTGGCTACAACTTCTGCCTAGAAATTGGTGGGTAGCCCAAAAGCTGCAAGCATTGTTCTTGTTGCTTCAACCAATGTTTTGTTTCGTCTTTCTACTACACCATTTTGCTGAGGCGTTCGTACAGCAGAGAAGTTTTGAGTAATGCTGTTATAACAAGGTATTCTTCAAGCTAGGCATTCTTGTATCAGTACCATTGTCACTTCTAAGTTGTTGTATTTTCTATTGTAGAAGAACTTCTATTCTTGTCATCATATTCTTTAACACTATTGGAACTTCTCACTTTAGTCGCACAAAAGCAAGGCATCTATACCTGGAAAATTCATCTACTAGTACCAAGATATATTTTTTTCCAGAAAGGCTCTGAGTTGCAATGGGACCACAGAGGTCAACATGTAGCATTTGCAGAGGCCTTGTGCATGAGTGATCACTTTTAGTTTTGTGAGATGCTTTTTTTATTTTACCCATCTCACATGCGGGGCAGAGGTGATCCTTCTGGAAGTATACCTTTGGGAAGCCCTTAACCAGGTTATGTTTTACAAGAAGCTCAAGATTTTCAAAGTTCAAGTGTGAAAGTTTATGGTGCCATAGCCATGCAATTTCACTCTTCTTAGGGATAAGACAGAGAGTTTCCTTACCATCCTTGGATGTAAAGTTCATCATATATAGATTACTTTTTCTGTTAGCTCTCCATAATTCTTCACCTGCCTTAGAGAATAAGTAACAATATTTTTCATCAAATACAACTAGCATTTTAGAATCACGGAGTCGACTTACACTTAACAAGTTATGTTTCAACCCAAAAACATGAGCTACTTTGGATAAGGTAATATTACCTTCTTGAAGAGTACCATAGCCTTTTATTTGACCTTTAACATCATCACCAAACGTTACTGCTCCACCAATTTTATCTTTGAATTTGGAGAGTAAGTTTTTCGTTACAATCATGCGCCTCGAGCATCAAGAGTCAAGATACCAGATATGCACATGCTGCTTCTGCAATCAAAATCAGAGAGATTTAGGTACCCATTTCATAATGGGTCCTTTGTTGTTAGGTTTATGTTTCTGATTTATCTTTTCCTTTTGAGCAGAAAGATGCATAAGTTTTTCAGGTTTTCTAGAGACTATTGGTTTGCCTATTTTGTTTGAATTGTTTCCCTGGTTTTGATTTTTTGAGTGTTTACGATTGTCAAAGAAGTAACCAGAAGGCCTTGAGAAAAATTGTTTAAGTTTTAAGAACAAAGAGAAGTATTCAGAGTTCTGAAACATAAAATAATTCATTGAATTTTCATTACTAGAATGATAATTACAATTGTTCTTATTTCTGTCTATTCTAGCATCAGTTGTTCTATTGAACTTCGTTTTGTGGGGGTTGATCTGATTCTGGATTTGCAGAGTAAGGATTTTCAGAACTTGGAATTTCAGAGGTTTTAGATTTTGGGGCGTTTTCTTCTTGGGGATTGGTTGGTATGATAGGCTCGACAGTAGAAGTTGATGGTTGAGTTGAAGCTTTGGGTCTTATTTGCGTGTTCCTTGGTTTTCTGGGGATTACTATCCTGGTTCTTTCAAGGCTCATGATAAACTTAGTAGCTTCTGGATCTTGGGGTAATGGGCGCCTTGCTAATGGAGTTGGATTTATTGGAGCATTTTGATTCACAGGATGAGGATTTTCTTCTTGAGGTTTTTCTATGGCAACATCTTTTGGATCCTTAGTCGGAGGATTAGATTGATCATTAGTCGGTTGAGATTCAGAAGAAGGACCCACTTCCTATCTTTGCTTTTTCACCCCCTTCTGAGGAGTAGAACCATACGGATCCTGGTCCTCAGATTTTCACTTCTTGAGATCTGCCTTTTTGCACGCTCTCTCTTCCTTTGATTTCTTCCTCGACTCATGTTGGGCAGGTATGGAGTTAACAGCTATGGTGAGTGAAGTTACAAAAGTATCTAGAGCAGATACCTTCTGTGTCAGGTCAGCTGTTGGGGCAATATTGATTTTGGAGACAAACTTTGCATTGATATTATTAAACTTATTAAGCAAAGCTGTCTGGAAGTTTTCAAGATCTGATCTGTGATGAAACCAGAAGAGGAAGACGCTTCTGAAGGGACCACCGCATCATTTAACTTCTTTATATTTTCCACAAACAATCCATATTCATCTGCACAGATGGTGACTTCTAGAGTAGGGATTTCTGAAAGAAGATTGAAGATAGCTTCTGCATTAGGTTTAATCGAAGCATCCAGCTTCTAAAATTGCTCAATAGAGAGATTGCACTGAGTATCTTGAGCAGTGATTAGAGAAGTCTTCATCTGTTCCAGAGTTTGTGTATGCTCCTTCTGAGTAGCTCTAATTTATTCAAGGAAATGTTGACTTTGGTTCGTTCTAAAATGAAATTAGATGTACATGTTTCAATGGTTTGTTTTAGGTCCACCATAGATCCCTTTATTTGATCGACAAATGCTTGGAACGCAGCATTTGTGACAAAGTCATGAGTGGGGGTAACTGATGCATCTCCAACACATGGAGCCTCGTGACCCTCGCGTCCAAAGGGGCCCTCATTCACACCTGTGTGTACGTTGAGTATGGAGGGACTTCCCTCCTATCTTTTAGGGCTCCTAAGAGACACCTCTTCGGATGATCTACCTGTATTGAAATTTATCCCCACCATCAGAGGCTGGGGATTCAATAACAGTGTGCATACCTTTAAACATATTGAATATGGAGTTACGTTTTGTGCCCTGTTGCCATAACCCCTCTGATCGGAATTCATTGGCCTCTGGATTGGAAGTTAGCAAGGACGTGCCAACTGCCATCCAATCTACTTCATTGGTCACAGAGACATCGATGGGGTGTGTAGGAGGTGGCGAGTTCTGGGGCGAAGAAACTCTTGTATTTACATCATCATCCTTTTGAGAGGAAGACGATTAGGAGGTTTCCCCAATTGTCCTTGATGTGGACGGACAAAGAACTCCATCCACACGGTTGGTTTGAGGGTTAGGGTTTGGACTGAGCTGTAGTCCTTTTCAATAGGTGTTGATGTGTTGGCATCAACCCTAGTAGATATGGTTGCTCTAGGTGGACTCAGTGGGTGTCCCTCATTTGTGTCTCTTAGGACATCTTCTTGACTTTCTCTTAATAGACGCTCGACATGGGTAGAACCACTCGGTTTTTCACTCAAATTTTTTTCAGTCATAGGCTCATTCGACCCTTCACCATCTATTTTGGTTCCTAAATGCTCTGGGGTAGGTATCCTCTATTCTGAGAATACCAAATAGCTCCTATAAGATTGTAAGATAGAGGAGGTTGAAGGCATGAGATCGAGCATATACCTGGAAAGTTCTCTCTGAATAGTGTAGTCGTCTTTGTGAATTGTGGGTTTGTGAGACTTCATGGTTGCGATTTTGCATAAGGGTTGAACACAAGGAATTTTCCAGTGTGTTACGGCCATCTGGATGAAAAGTGCTACAAATATGGGGTACATTAGGGCAAGTAGTGGTTTGTTGTTCTTCATCAAAGAGAGTTTGTACTTGACGGCTCCATACATCTCTTGAAAAACATGGTCTACAAAATCCAAGGAAAGGAAAGGAAAAGAGAGATAGGACCATTGGATTGTAATTGTACACTGTACGAGAGATGGGGGATTTCGGCGATTTTTTGCGGTTCGTTCTAGGGTTTCGATTTTGATCGTCGTTGATGATTGGAATCGCGTTTGGATGGTTCGTGGTTTGTGTTTGTGATCATCGCGATCTTCGTTCTCAGGTTTTCTCCCTTCTCTTTCGTTCGTTTTCTCTTTTTTGTGATTATTAGGGTTTCGTGTTTCTTTGGACTTGTAAGTCGGATCGTACCCTACGTGGCTTCAACTTCTTGTTATCAAGAACTTCGTTGTCAACCCTACTGCTTGTAGGGATTCTGGGGTACGATTTGGTAGTGTAGGTTCAGAGCTTCGTTGCCCTGAAATCGTGTTTTAGGGTTGTCCGTTTTTGGGCGGCAGCTAGGGTTTCTGTCCCCCCTTTTGGTGTTTTGTCGGGCTGCTGTCCGTCTCTTTTCTCATGTGGGTTTTATCGGGTGATTAGGGTTGCCACGTGGGATCTTGTCGGGTGTCACCTGTCAGTTTTGTCGGGTGATACCTTCACATTAGGGTTTCGTGTTTCTTTGGACTTGTAAGTCGGATCGTACCCTACGTGGCTTCAACTTCTTGTTATCAAGAACTTCGTTGTCAACCCTACTGCTTGTAGGGATTCTGGGGTACGATTTGGTAGTGTAGGTTCAGAGCTTCGTTGCCCTGTAATCGTGTTTTAGGGTTGTTCGTTTTTGGGCGGCAGCTAGGGTTTCTGTCCTCCCTTTTGGTGTTTTGTCGGGCTGCTGTCCGTCTCTTTTCTCATGTGGGTTTTATCGGGTGATTAGGGTTGCCACGTGGGATCTTGTCGGGTGTCACCTGTCAGTTTTGTCGGGTGATACCTTCACATGATTTCTCGGGTGCCCTGGTTATCGGACCCTCCTCGCGTGGTTTTTCTCGGGTGGCCTGCGGGTTCTCGGGCCAAGTGTTCGGGTCAGTTTATCGGGTCATATATCTAGGCTGTTTTTTTTTGTCGGGTGACCGTTGGCATTTCTTCTCGGGTGGCGTTGTGATTTCTTGTCTGGTGTTTTTATCGGGTGGTTTTTGTCGGGTGGCACACGGTGCTTTTGTCGGGTGGCACTTAGACATGCACGTGCATGGGGAAGGTGTTCCTGCTGACGTCAGTACGGATGACGTCAGCCTTTATGCAGATGCGGAGATTCTGAAAGTTGGGCCTGAGGTGAATCCACAAGCACAGGGGGTTGAACCTGGTAAGAAAAACTGGGCCTCAATTGGAAAGACAATAACTCCGGAGTTGGATTTCTTCCCTTTGGAAAACAAGGAATTAATGGCAATTGATCTGCCATTATCTGTTATTGAACCTATGGTGCAAACATATAAGACCACGTTGTGTGGGTATTTTCTAGGCCCTCGGGTGCACTTTTCGATTGTACAACGTACTGTTTCCGAAGCCTGGGGGAAATTTGGCTTCAAGGATGCTATGATGAACAACAATGAGCTTTACTTTTTCCGGTTTAATTATAAAGGAGGGTGCTGTAGTGTTGTGGAAGAAGGGCCATTGATGGTGAGAGGGGTCCTGATGTTTGTGAAACCGTGGGACCCAACCAAGGGTTTCCACAAACCGAAACATACCACATGACCTCTATGGGTTTAAATCCACAATATTCCTCTTGTGGCATTTAACAAAGAAGGTGTTAGTAGAATTGCTAGTGTGTCGGGGGTTCCAAAGAGGATGGATGCTTGCACTGCAGATATGTGTGAAAAGGCCTGGGGCAGACCTAGCTTTGCTAAGGTGCTTGTGGATGTTTGGGCAGTTGGTAAACTGAAAATGGAGATTGAAGTTAGAATTCCGAGCCTGACGGGGATTAAGGTTGAAGCAGTAAAGGTTCAGGTGGAATACTTATGGGAGCCAACTCAGTGTGAAAAATGAAAAAAATTTGGCCACAAAATCTCTTCTTGTGCCAAGGCTGCGCTTGAAAGAAATTCTAATCAGAAGGAGAAGAGTAAGGTGGATGAAGGGGGTTGGATTAGGGTGGAGAGGAAACAATGGAAGCCAAAGGTGCAGGGAAAAGGGAATCCAAATAACACAAACACCAAGGATTTGGGACAAGGCTCGAATCAATCCCAAACCCAGAGTCAAGAACAGGTGGTTGATAAGGAGAACCCAGTGGAAGAAGTTGTTGAAGTTCGGCCTGCTGAGCCTGTGATGGTACACAATCAGGTACCTGGGACGACTGAAGCTGAAACATTGGAGGATCCTAATGTGATGAAACACCAGCCTGATAAGGGTGAGAGTCAAAGGTCACCTCAAGTGGGAATAATTGACCCAGTGGTACAAGCAATGAAGATTTCACAGGTGGTTCGGACCGCAGAAAAAAGCCAGTTCAAATTTCGACTATGAATTCCACAAACCGTCCTAAACAAATCAAAGGAATTCTAAAGAATCCAAACTCCTCCAACCGATTCTCTGCTCTAACTAGTAAATCTGCTACTGGTGATGAAAAGGTAGTTGGAGAAGAAGGTCCTGTGGGTAACAAGGTACAAGGAGTGCCAGTTTCGGGTCAAAGGAAAGTAGTTACTAAGCCCGCTGGGGGTATGATTTCTGTTTCCCATGATTAAGATGGCTTGTTGGAACGTCCGGGGCCTTAAATCTATGGTCCACACTAATGGGTTAGTCTTTTGCTCTATTCTGGAAACTCATTTAATCCGGAAAAACGTATCAGATGTGTGTTCTAAAGTTTTTGGGCGTTGGGATTGGGTGTCTAACACTAACAATTGTGACAATGTCACAAGAATTGTTTGTGCTTGGGACCCCAATATCTTGAATGTTATGGTGCTTGAATCTCACCTCCAATTTATGCATTGTGAGATACTTATCCGGGGAGAAAGTGCACCAATTTTCATTATTATTTGTTATTGGGCCACTAGTGGGTCTAGTAGAAAAGAGCTATGGTCGGGTATCCGTAAGTTTAAGGTCCTCATGGGAGACAAGCCATGGCTGATAATGGGGGACTTCAACTCTATGTTATTCCCTCACGACGGTTATGGAGGGGCTTCTAAAATGAATGGGGAGATGGATGATTTTAATTCTTGCATTGAGGATGTAGACTTGTATGACTTGCCATATACGGGATGTCAATATACTTGGTATCAAAAGCCAAAGGGCGACGGGGGCATTATGAGAAAACTGGACCATATTCTTTTAAACAATGCCTTTACAAATAAGTTCCAGGACTCTTCAGCTATATTTCTTCCTAGAGGTCTTTCTGATCATTGTCCGGGTGTTGTTAGCTTCAAAGGCGGCACTAGGAGACAGGTAAAGGGTTACAAGTTTGATAATGTTGTTGCTTCTTACCCTTCTTTTATCCAGGTGGTGGCCGACACATGGAATGTTCCTGTTCAAGGGTCCTTTATGTATCAGGTCTTGAAAAAGCAGAAATGGTTAAAGACGCATTTAAGAAAGCTGCGCCCTATGATGGGTGATCTTGGGAAGCATTCGAAGGCCCTGAAAGATGAATTAGACTTAATTCAAGTGGCATGTGAATTGGATCCTTCAAACTCAGACCTTCATGAGGATCTTGCTCATACTCATCTGGCCTATCAGCAAGCCTTCCGTATGGAGGAAGAGCTGTTGAAGCAGAGAGCTAAAGTAAAATGGTTGAATGAGGGCGTGGCAACACTAAGTTCTTCCATCATGCAGTTCGGGAAGGGAAGGCTTCATCTAGAGTGTCTATGGTTATCAATGCTCAAGGGGTTTGTACTTATGATGAGGAGGTGCCAAAGACGTTCATTGACTATTTTGCCTCAATCCTTGGGGAAGTGGATACCAGCCTGCAGCCAATATGGAGGAATACTTATTTGATCGTAAGCTTACCTTATCTGAATCCTTGTTTATGATTCGGCCTATAGAAGATGGAGATATTCTTGCTGCTTTTAAACAGATTGGGAATGATAAAGCTCCTGGGTCAGATGGGTTTTCGTCCAAATTCTATAAAGCGGCCTGGCCTGTGATTGGTAATGAGGTTATGAGGGAAATTCATAACTTTTTCTACTCTGGTCGGCTGGACAGGGAATTAAACCACACTCTCTTATGCCTTATCCCAAAGACTCCAAATGCTAGTAGGGTTTCGGAATTCCGACCGATTGCCCTGTTGTTCGGTTTTGTACAAGTGCATCAATAAGATTATCTCTGATAGAATGAAGCTGAACCTAGATTACTTAATAAATTCTGCACAGTCGGCCTTCATTCCTGGGCGGAGAATTTCGGATAATATACTGATGGCACATGCACTTGTGGCTGGATACCACCTTAGCTCGGGTCCACCAAGATGTGCCTATAAAATTGATATTCGGAAAGCCTATGATATGGTGAACTGGGAGTTTGTAATTTGCATACTTAAAGGCCTTGGGTTCCATCCGGCTCTGATTAAATGGATCCAGGTAATGATTGCCACTCCCTCTTACTCTGTTGCTTTTCAAGGAGAAACACATGGTTTTTTTACAGGTAAGCGAGGAATAAGACAAGGGGACCCTATGTTACCATATCTCTTCACGATCATTATGGAAGGCTTCTCTCTTATCCTTATGCGTTGTATTGAAGAGGCTGCTGATTTTCAGTATCATAAGGGGTGTGCGGACTTCCAAATTACTCATTTATGCTTTGCAGATGACCTTTTTGTCCTTACAAATGGAGATCTTCTGTCAGTCGAAGTCATTAAGAGGGCTCTTCACTTATTCCAGTTGAAGTCTGGCTTGGCACCCAATCTCGAAAAGAGTGATATCTTTTTTGGTAATGTCCTAGAAGATGTTAAGGTGACGATTCGCAATACCTTGCCATTTCGGCAAGGGGTGTTTCCTATCCGGTACCTCGGAGTGCCTCTTTCTCCTGTTCGGCTTCCTACGGTTGATTTTAATGGTCTTGTGGAAAGGGTTAAAGGCCGCTTGAATAACTGGAAGAAGAAATTCCTATCCTATTGTGGAAGAAGGCAACTTATTCTATCTGTTCTTCAGTTGCTTCAGGTTTATTGGATGTCGGTCTTTGTTTTCCCTGGTGGAATCATTTTTGCTTTTGAGTCTCTCTTTAGGGATTTCTTATGGGCCCAAGGGGACAGTTCTCGTGGAAAATGTAAAGTTTCTTGGGAGGAGATCTGCAAACCGGAAAGGAATGGAGGCCTCGGTCTCAACTAATGCTTGGGACGATAAATGGCTTCCTGTTGGCCATCCGTGCCCTGGGTTTTCATACTCAAGACTCTATCAGTGAGTTTATTCAGAAGATTGGCAATGCTTGGCCAAATGAATTCCTTATTAGGATCCCGTAGCTGGCAAATACTCCTGTCCCTGTCTTATCGGATAGGGAGGATAAAATGTTGTGGAGTGACCGGACTAATGTGCATTTGGAGTTCTCTATTCATAATGCTTGGGCCTCTATGGTTCCAGATTATGATATTCTCTTATGGCCAAAGATGGTGTGGAATGAAGCCTATGTCCCCAAACATGCTTTATGTACTTGGTTGGCTTGTAGGATGCGGCTTCCAACTCAAGATCGTATTCAAAACTGGAAACAAAATCCCCCGGACATGAAATGTCTCTTGTGTCACCAATGCCTGGAAACTCATAATCACTTATTCTTCCAGTATAACTTTTCAAAAGGGGTTTGGAACCTGATGAAAAGGGAAGTTTCCTTGCAGCATATTACAAAGACATGGGCTGATATTATGGACTGTATCAACAATGGTCAATATACTGCTTGGTCAACCGTGCAAAAATTTTCTTTCTCTGCAACTGTCTATTATATTTGGCAGGAACGGAATAAGAGGTTGTTTGATAACTGTAGCAGGAGTATTGAGAAGTTGTTCAATGAAGCTAGAGGAGTGATAATCCAGAGAATGGCTTGGAAGAGGAAAAGTAGGTGCAGAATTGCTGATGGAGATACAATTTAAGGTGCTTGCTAAGGGTTCTCTTTGGAGGTGCAACGGGGTCTTTGCTTGTTGCTTAGTCTTTACTATTAGTCTTTGTTTGTTCTGGTTGCTTGTGACTTGGTTTTTTCTTTCCAAGTCGGGCTGTTTTCTTTTTTTTACATTGATGTAACCAATTCTGTTTTGTACCTTTTTTCTTGTTTTTAATCGAAGTGCCTGGGTTTCCCGCTCAAAAAAAATCCAAGGAAAGATTGAAGTACATACCATACGTCATAGTGATAACATTTGTGCTTGCTTGATCTTGGGATCCGATTTTGCTTGTGAGGCTCTTGTTGATGATGGAGAGAAGCCCATTCCACATTGGGGGCAAGTTTCGTCTCTTAACATCAGAGACCCTTTCGATAGGCTTGTTGTATCCTAAGAATTTTATGAATTCTAGTAATACATCAGAAGTGGGGTTTTGTTCAAGATGAGGGTTGGGAACAAGATTCCCTTCTTCTGGAACAAAAGATTGGGGTTAATGAAACATTCTGGAGATCTTCTTTCTAGTAATCAGCACTTCAGCTGCATGTTCATCGTCGTTTGGGATGCCAAAACATCCAACAAGTGTATCATCATCCTTGATGTACATTGTTTGACATACTTCTTGGACAAACACTTCAGGGACATTAGGGTTTGAGAGTGTTAGGGCTAGGTTCAGGGCATGGTGTTGAAGGAATTCGATCATCACTTGGTATTCAACAATGTAGGTTTTGGGATCAAGCAACATTTGAACATTATTTGGCTTTGAAGGTAAGAACACTAGTGGGGTACTTTCAGCAGTAGAATCAATCATAGAGTCTTCTTCAACTTGAGCATTGATGGGTATTTTGTTCACAACAACCATTTGAGTATTAGAGCAGGTTTGCAATCGATGGGAAATTAGGTAATACTTGGGAATTCGAAAGCAAGGAGACGGTAAAAAGTGGAAATGGTGGAGTAAATCTAGTTTTTATAGTGAGATTGAAAATCGAACTCGAGTGTTTTGAATAGGAACAGGCGTTTTCTGACTTGGGAAATGGAAACGGTTTCAAGGTGATGACGTAGGCTAGACATGGTAAAATCATGCGCTCCATGGATGATTGACGCGTGTCCGAAGATTCTAGTTGAAGCCGTTGTGGTAGCGGATATGTGTATTTCAAATTTGCTTACTCAAGGGTTCCTTCGTTGAGATGGAAAGAGATTTGGTTGCAACCAATATATTGCACTTTTTCCCTTTCAAAAATGATTTTAAAGAAAAATTAAATGGTCTTTAAAAATTTGGACCAAATAAGAGTCTTTCTGAGTATTTTAAAGATATATCAAGTCCTTTTGTACAACCTTGACAGCAAGAGTAAATACAAAAATAACGAATAACCTTTTCAATACTCAAAATATCACTTGAAAACTTTTTAAAATCATTCAATTGGTCAGATAAAACATTTGGATACCAGAAGAAAGTTTTATGTCTAATGAAAAACCTTTCAAAGACAATTTTAATGAATCATGAACTACTAGATAACCTTGGCGGCAAGAGTTGCCCCAGAACAAAATGATTTAAAAAAATTTGTCAAGGAAAGATTTGTTCAGAAGACAGCTAAAAGCATTCCACGGACTTTAGAAATACCCAGGTTTCAAATGTATTAGACTTGTTTGGAAAATGTGAATCCAGGAGAAGAATAGCCATACCATAGTCTTAACGATAGGAGTTAATACAGAAGTTCAGAGCATACTATCTTCTTTAGATTGATGAATTCTTCCCCTTGAAGTGTGCATGTGTATGAGCTCCCCCTAAATTTATGCACTTATTGCTCCCCCTTGAATTATGCTTGGATCATGAAATGTAAGAGTAACAAGTATTGCTTGACAAACAGAAGTATTCAGAAGCTTCTGTACCCCTTTGGATTACAATAGTGATCAGAGAAGAGTATAATGAAACTAAATTTAAAAGTACAGACATGCAAAGTAAATAACTATACAAAAACTATAGAGAACTAAAGGTTTTGTATTTATTACATATTTAGCATGCCCAACTTGCTTATTAAAAAATTAAATCTTTTCTCATCCAGAGCTTTTGTAAAAATGTCAGCAAGTTGGTAATCAGTGGAAACAAAATACATCTCAATTGTGCCTTTTTCCACATGATCCTTTATGAAATGATACCTCACATCAAAGTGCTTTGTCTTTAAGTGCTGCACCGGATTTTCTGTGATAGCTATTGCACTTTCTGAATCACAGAGGATGGGAATCTTGTCATATACAAGACCATAGTCTTTCAGTTAGGTTTTCATCCGTATTAATTGTGAACAACAACTAGCAGCAACAACATATTCTGCTTCTGCTGTAGAGGTTGACACACAGTTTTGCTTCTTTGATATCCAACTTATTATTCGATTCCCCAAAAGTTGACAGCTACCAGAGGTACTCTTTCTGTCTAACTTACAACTTGCGTGATCAGCGTCATTATATGCAAGTAAATCGAAGCTAGAGTTCTTAGGATACCAAAGGCCCAAAGAGGGTGTTCCTTTTAGATATCTAAAGATTCTTTTCACAGCAGCCAAATGGGATTCCTTTGGATTGGCTTGGTATCTAGCACAGAGACAGGTGGCAAACATTATATCTGGTCTACTAGCAGTTAAGTATAGAAGATATCCAATCATGCCTCTGTTGTTTTTGACAACAACTTGTTTCCCAGAGGGATCAGTATCAAGCTTTGTGCTAGGAGAGATTGGTGTTTTCATTATAGTGGAATTGTGAAGTTTCAATTTTTTTAAATATCAGAAACATACCTGGCTTGATTTATGAAAATGCCAGAGGTAGTTTGTTTGACTTGAAGCCATAGGAAGAATGCTAATTCTCCCATCATGCTCATTTCAAATTTACTTTCCATTAGTTTTGAAAACAGCTCAACTTCCACATTGATTTGAACAACGGTCAATGCACCTTTGCTTCTTTTGAAGAGTAGTATCAATTTTACCTTTTTCGTACTTGTTGTCAATCAGAAACTTTGATAATCTTTCATACCAGTCTCTTGGAGCTTGCTTTAGGCCATACAGAGCCTTATCCAGAATATAGGCATGATCTGGATATTTTGCGCTTTCAAAACCAGGGGGTTGTTGAACATATACTTCTTCTTTAAGTTTTCCGTTCAGAAAGGCACATTTGACATCCATCTGATATACTTTGAAATCCTTATATGCAGAGAAAGCCAGAAACAGTCTGATTGCTTCTAACATTGCTACTGGGGCAAAAGTTTCATCATAATCAATGCCTTCTTCCTGACAATAACCCTTGGCTACTAGCCTTGCTTTGTTTCTGATCACAATTCCATCTTCATCCTTCTTATTTCTAAAGACCCATTTAGTGTCGATTGTTGTTTTGTCTTTTAGGTAATGGTACAAGCTTCCATACTTTGTTTCAGTCAAATTGAAGAAGCTTTTCTTGCATTGCATCTATCCAGCTAGGTTCTTGCAGAGCTTCATGAACTTTGTTTGGTTCAATCATGCTTAAAAAATTTACAAAGAAAGCCTCATTAGCAGTGGCAGATCTTGTTTTGACTCCAACAGAGGGATCACCAATGATTTGGTCGGAAGTATGAGCTTTTGTCCATCTTTTCATTCTTGTTTGGGGGATTTATGGAGGTTCAACTTCAATTTATGAATTGAGTTGGTTTTCTTATGGAATCGGGACACCTTCTGGAGTAGAACCTAATGTCTCCCCCTCAAATGAAGACACATAGGAATTGGAGATTGGAGTGGGGCACTCTGTATCAGGAGACACGGATTCCTCTGGACTAGCATTTGAATTTGATGACCCAGAAGGTCCTGATATTATGATTCCAGAAGCTTGCAGTACTTCTGATATATTGATTCGAAGATTTCTGACAATATTTTCAGATGCAATTTCTTCTCCAAGAAAATCATTGAATATGGCATCTATTTCATATTCTCTGGGGCTTGAGAGATAGTCAGAAGTTACATTGTTAAGCTTGAGTTCTGAATCAAAATAATCAGAAGTCATGTGTGCTTGATCATCAAAGTCGACGTTAATCCTTTCCATGACTGTCTTGGTTCTGAGATTGTATACTCTGAAAGCTTTTGAGGTCAGAGAATATCCCAAGAATTTAGCTTCATCAGATTTCTTGTCGAATTTTCCAAGCTTGTCACGGTCGTTCATAATAAAACACCTGCAGCCAAAAATATGTAAATGTTCAACTGTAGGTTTTCTATTATTGATAAGCTCGTATGAAGTTTTGAGATGTCTCTTGACAATTATCGATTTGTTTTGTGTAAAACATGCAGTAGAGACAGCTTCGGCCCAGAAATGTGTGGGAAGTCCAGAAGCTGCAAGCATAGTTCTTGCTGCTTCAACTAGAATGCGATTTCTTCTTTCTACCACACCATTTTGTTGAGGAGTGCGTACAGCTGAGAAGTTTTGAGAGATTCCTTCATTTGTGAGATACTCATCAAGTTTGGTATTCTTGAATTCAGTACCGTTGTCACTTCTCAACTGCTGAAAATTCTTATTCAGAAGCAATTGTATCCTCTTCATCATATTTGTTAGTACTACTGGGACTTCTGACTTTTGTCGCACAAAGGCAAGCCAAGTATACCTGCAATATTCATCAATTAGTACAAGTATATACTTTTTGTTTGAAAGACTCTTTACAACAATGGGACCACAGAGGTGAACATGTAGCATTTGAAGAGGTCTGACACAAGAATGATCACTCTTTGTTATGGGATGCTCTTTTGATATTTCCCATTTCACAAGCAGGGCAGAGATGATCCTTCTGGAAGTGAACCTCTGGGAGGCCCTCAACCAGGTTATCTTTAACAAGTAGTTCGAGGTTTTGAAAGTTTAAGTGAGAGAGTTTGTGATGCCAGAGCCAAGCTACTTCACTCTTCTTGGAGATAAGACAGAGGTTTTCCGTACCATCTTTAGAAGTGAAGTTCATCATGTACAAGATACCTTTTCTGTCGGCTCTCCACATCTCTTGTCCTGCCTCAGACATTAAGTAACAATGTTTTTCATCAAAAACAACTAACATTTTAGCATCACAGAGTTGACTCACATTTAGAAGATTATGTTTCAATCCAGAAACATGAGCTACTTTCGATAAGGTAATGTTACCTTCTTGTAGAGTACCGTGACCTTTTATTTGACCCTTACCATTATCTCCAAACGTTACTGCTCCACCAGATTAGTCTTTGAACATGGAGGGTAAGTTCCTTGTCCCAGTCATGTGCCTCGAGCATCCAGGGTCAAGATACCAGATATGCACACCCTGTTTCTGCAATCATAACCAGAGAGATTTAGGTACCCATTTCATAATGAATCCTTTATAGTTAGGTCTCTGATTCGTATTAATATTATTTTCGTATTGATATTATTATTTTTAGCTTAGACGTATTTGACTTCTGATTTTTACGATTTGATCTTTTCTGGGAGTAAGAAGAAAAATAGTTTTGACTGGAGAAGAATTATTTGAGTTTGAGAAATAGAGAGAAACATTCAGAGTTCTGGGACATAAAAAAATTCATTGAATTTTCATTACTTGAATGATAATTACAATAGTTCTTATTTCTGTTTATTCTAGCATCAGTTGTTCGAAATAACTTCTTATCTAGCCAAGACTTATGCTTAGGAACTGAATGATTCTTCTCTGTTGGTTTCGTCTTGAACATCTTCTCTCTGGTCTCTTTGGAAGGATTTACTGAAATAGAAGAATTAGGAACATTAAACTTGCGTTTTGCTTTTTGTTCATAAGTATACTTCTGAGGCTTTAACTTTAGATTTTGATGCGCAAGTTTAGCATCCTGCTTGACTTTAGCCTCTTTCTCAAGTTCCAGACATGTTTTAGCATGTAGACACATTCCAAGGAAATTTGGATGAATGGGGACCTCTTTTCTTAGTTTTTTTGGAGGAACAGAGATTATTGGTATTCCATTTGAAAGTTTTGCAACTTCCAATCCAGCTGCCCTAACTTCTGTAGGTTCATTAGTATACATAAAGGGAGCGTTGCTATACTTTGTACAAGTTTTGATCCGTACAGGAGTAGGAAGCATACGATTTTCAAAACTAGATAATAATTTATCTGAAATCAAAGAAATCATCATCATTCTGATTTCGTTTTCCCAGGGATATACTACTTCTGTCTCAATATCTATTTGTTGAGAAAGACTTTAATCAACAATGGAACATGGAAAAATCTCTGGATTGTTTTGAGAAGCTTCTGTTTGAAGATTTGTATTGTTTTACGAATAACAAATGTCCAGAGTTTTAAGAATATCTTTTTCAAATAACAACTTGTGTATTTATTTTTTCATGCACCTTCTGAGCGTCTTGATAATTTTTAATCAAGAGCTCTTTCCTCTGAAGATCAATGTGCAGAAATTCCATTTCCTTTTGAAAATAGTTTTTAAATGCTACATAATTTAATTTGTCATTTTCTTTAGCCTCAATTTCTCTGTCCTTCGCCATCAGAAGCTTTTTAACCTCATTTATCTATTCTTTTAAAGTACTTTCTGTGGAATCTTTGAGTTTTGAAATCTTTTGATTTTCTTCAGAAAGTTCTTGTCTTTCTTCTGTGAGAATATCCATTTCTCTTTTAAAAATATTTCTCTCTCTCTCTATTAGAGTAAAGGATTTTTCAAGATCTTTTCGTATATTTTTCTCATTTAGAAGCTTTTGTTTCAAATTTTCAAAATCAAAAGTTAAGTTTAAAATAGTTTTCTCAAGTTCAGAAGATTCATAGGTATTGCAAAATACTTTGCTCTCTGATCTTTGTTATACTTATACTTGTTCTTGTAGTAAGCTTTATCTTTGATGAGAGTGTTCTTGCATTCCTTTGAATAATGACCAGATTTGCCACACCTGTAGCATATATCCTTCTTCTTCTTCATCTCTTCCTCCTTCTTCTCTGCTTTTGGTCTTTTCTACTTATTGTCATATCGTTTATTGGTCTAGAAGGAACGATTACCAAACCTCCCAGTAAATTGTTTGGTAATAAGGGCCAAGGACTCAGCGAAAGATTTAATTTCCTCATCTTCTGATCCAGAAAGACCAGGATTTGTATCAGCTTCTGAGATTAGGGCCTTCCTCTTCCCAATCTTCCCAGAATCTCTACTTCTCCTCCATGACCCTCTGGATTCAGAAATTAGGGCCAAGGGACCACCAACACTTGTCTTCTTTAGCACCACTTCCTTCTCATGAGTTTGAAGAGTTCCAAACACATCATGTAAAGGCCACTGTTCTAGATCTTGGTTAGCTTGTAATGACATGGACAAGTTTGACCATTCAGGGTTCAGAAGTTTGTGGAACAACACATTGTTATCTTCTTGTGACCTAACGATGTCACATCTTTTATATTGATTGATCAATGTGTTGAATCTATGAAATGTCTGCTCAAGAGATTCTACTGGAAGGGACTGAAAATTGTTGTATTCATTTAGTGCCTGAGCCCTTCAGTTTTTCTTCATCTTGGATCCTCCCTCAAGTTGATTGGCTAACTAATCCCATATATCTTTAACTGAAACACACTGATCCAGAGATTGAAAGATAACATTAGGAAGTGCCATAGTGAGAAGTGTTTTTCCCTTTTTGTCAACCCCAATCTTCTTTATGTCATCATCAGTCCAATTCCCTCTTTCTTTAGGGACATGCCTTGCTAGAATTTCTTCAGTGGGAGCAGTTGCAGGTACCCTAGTGATAATGGAAACTCGGATAAAAGGACCATTCAGTATAGAGGCACATAGATTGAGATCTAGACCTTCAAGGAAATTGATCATGCGGATTTTCCATTGTGGATATTCTTCCCTAGTTAGAGTGGGAGGTTTTGTGAGAGAGCCGGAGGTATACATGGTGTTTAGTTAGGAGTTGCCATGTTTGAGAGAAGCAAACAGAGTAGAAGGATTTTAAGTGACAATAAAGTTCGAAGAACGATTTATTTTAACATGAATTTATATGTCGATGAATACTGAAACTCAGATTTTGGCTAGAAATATCACTGAATGTGAGAAAAATTGTGTAAAAATAATAAAAAAAAAAAGCTCGTAAAACAGGGTAGAATTGATCACAATAGCTTAAAATCGAGACAATTCTAATTAAGTGGGGATTTCTCCATACCGATTAGATCAAATAATCAATAGATTGATTAGATGGCTCTGATACCAATTGTTGGAACCCAGATCCCCAAATACTCAAAAATAGTTGATTAAGATACGAATAATAAGAGTGTAAAGCGGACGCAATTAATCAACAGTAATATAGAATTGTAAGCAATTAATGAAGAACAATATAAAGAACAGTAGTAATTTTTATTTCACTTGATATGAAGATAATCACAATACATAAATTACTCTCTCTGTTTCTCTCCCATTTCATCGACATTTTACACAGTGAAGACTATCCCTATTTATACTATTACAATAAGAAAAGTCAACAAGCTAACCTATCACTGGTGGACACGTCAGTTGTACTAGTAACAGAATCAGTTACGACAAAAGCATGACGTGCCACGTCATTGAAGCACGTGTTAGTCCATAAAGTAGAATCTAGAAGATGCCCAATCTTCTGTATTGACGATGGTACTTCTGGACTGATGACGGATGAGTTAGCTTCTGCACTACGTGCTTCTGGGTAACAACTTGTTCTTTCTGAACAAGTTCTGATTTACATTTCTAAATTCTAACAGTACCTAGATCCCTTTAATTTTGTATTGTAGAAACAACATGCACATCTGGTATCTTGACTCTGGATGCTTGAGTCACATGACTGGAACAATAAACTTGCTCTCCATGTTCAAATATAAAACTGGTGGAGCAATAGCGTTTGGAGATAATGGAAAGGGTCAAATAAATTATGGTACTTTACAAGAAGAAAACGTCACCTTATCAAGGGTTGCTCACATTTCTGGTCTAAACATAATCTTCTGAGTGTAAGTCAACTCTACGATGCTAAGATGAAAGTTCTTTTAGATGAAAAACATTGTTACTTACACTCTCAAGCAGGTAAAGAGTTATGGAGAGCCAACAGAAAAGGTAAACTGTATATGATGAACTTCACTTCTAAAGATGGAATAGAGAGTTTTTGTCTCATCTCCAAGAAGAGTGCAGTAGCTTGGCTCTGGCATCATAAGCTTTCTCATCTTAACATTCAAAATCTTGAGTTGCTTGTGAAGCATAACCTGGTCGAGGGCCTCCCAGAGGTTCACTTCCAGAATGACCATCTTTGTCCAGCTTGTGAAATAGGCAAAATCAAAAGAGCTTCCCATAAGACAAAGAGTGACCATTCTTGTCCCAGACCTCTCCACATGCTACATGTTGACCTGTCTGGTCCAATTGTAGTAAAAAGTATGTCTGGTAAAAAGTATATACTTGTGCTTATTGATGAATTTTCTCGTTACACTTGGCATGCTTTTGTAACACAGAAGTCGGAAGTCCCAGTTGTATTAATTTACATGATGAAGAGGATTCAAGTACTTCTACAATGTAAGATTCAGAAGTTACGAACTGACAACGGTACTGAATTCAAGAATGCCAAACTTGATGAGTATCTGAATAATGAAGGAATACACAAAACTTCTCAGCTGCACGAACACCTCAACAAAATTGTGTGGTGGAAAGAAGAAATTGTACTTTGGTTGAAGCCGCAAGAACGATGCTTGCAGCTTCTAGACTACCCACACACTTCTGGGCTGAAGCTCTCTCAATTGCTTGTTTTACACAGAACAGAGCCATAATTCTCAAAAGACAACTCAAGACTTCTTATGAGCTTATCAATGGTAGAAAACCTAATGTTAAATACTTATCATATTTGGCTGCTATGAAAAGAATCTTTAGATACCTAAAAGGAACACCCTCATTGGGTCTCTGCTATCCAAAACATTCTTGTTAGAATGTATTTTATGAAGTACGAATAAAAAAAACGTAAGTGTCAAACTTCAGAAGGCAACCCAGAAGTTGACCATATGACATCTCATCCAGAAGCACCCAGAGACTCCAAAGTCCTCTGGATTTCAACTGCCATTTCGTATGCGCTTCAGATGACATGGCATGTCACACTTTTCGTGCGTAACTAATTCTGTTAATCGTACAAGTGACGTGTCACTTAGTGATAGGCTGTCTTGTTGACTTTATCATTTGTAATCATATAAATATAGTCAGTCATCAATGTAATTGAAGTCGATCAGTTTTGAGAGAAATTGTGCTATTTCATTCCAACGTATTGTAATTAACTTCAAGGTTATCAATACGAATTCTCATTTGATCTTCAAACTGTTCTTATTGTTTAAATCACTGTTTCAGTATTAATCATAGATCTATATTGCTTCCGCTCATACTTTGTTATTACGATCTATTGATTAATTGTTGTAAAGGGGATCTCGGTTCCTACAATTGGTATCAGAGCCTGATAATCAATCTATTGATTATTCGATCTTGTCCAGTTTGGAGAAATCCCTATTTTGCAAGCAATAAATTTTAGTTTTAATCTATTGTTCATCATTCTACTCTGTTTTATGGGATTTTGTCAATTTCATACAAATTTCTCTAAATCAGTGGTAATTCCGGTTTATTTCTAAAATCGGTAAGGATATTGTTTCAATTCGATGTATTTGAAGTTTAATTGTTCTAAATTTCAACAGTATTTCCTGCAATATTTGAATCCCTGATTTTCTGCAAATATGGCGAATCAAAACCTAAATTCCATATACACGTCTGCATCCTTAACAAAACCACCAACTCTGATTTGAGACGAATACCCTCAGCGGAAGATTCGTATGATCAATTTCTACGAAGGACTAGATGCAAATCTATATCCTACCATTGTGGATGGTCGTTTCGTACCAATGACTGTTATTCCAAGAGTTCCTCCTACTGCAACAACAGAGGAAATCCCTGCCCGTCAAGTTCCGAAAGAGAAGAGAAATTGGACTGAGGATGACAAGGCAAAGATTGAAATTGCCAAAAAGGCAAAAAGTCTGTTAATCATGGCTATACCCAACGAAAATTTTCAATCTCTTGATTAACTGCCAAGGGTTTATGGGATCAACTAGCTTACCAATTGGAAGGAGGTGCCAAGATGAAGAAAAACAGAAGAGCTCAAGCACTAAACGAATACAACAGTTTCCAAGCTCTCCCAGGAGAAAGTCTGAAACAAACTTATCACAGATTTAACACTCTGATAAATTTGTGCAAGAAGTGTGACATCATCAGGTCAAGGGAGGATAATAATGTTCTGTTCATCAAATGCTTAAATCTAGAATGGTCAAATCTGTCCATGTCTCTCCAAGCAAATCAAGTTCTAGAGATGTGGACACTACATGATGTGTTTGGAAATCTTCAAGCACATGAGAAAGAGGTCATTCAAAAGAAGACCAGCATTGGTAGATCTCTAGCCCTCATCTCTGAATCAAAAGGATCAAGTAGAAGAAGCAGAGAGACATAAAAGAAAGGCAAGAGCAAGGCATTCGTCTCAGAGATCAACACAGAAGATTTGTCTGACTCTGAAGACGATGAAATAAATTCATATGCTGAATCTTTAGCTCTAATTACAAAACAATTCACTAAAAAGTTTGGTAAGGTTCGTTCAATGGCAATAGAAGATTTGCCAACAGAAATGAACGACCTGTTCAGACTTATGTTCCAAGGCAAAAAATACAGAGAGTGCAGAGATCAGATGCTGAGAAGAAAGAAGAAGAGTTGAACAAAAAGAAAGACTTCTGCTACAGATGTGGTAAGCCAGGTCACCAATCTAGTGGAGATGAGGCTTTGTTCTGTGGAATGGCCAACACAGACAACTCAGAAGATCAAGATCAACCTTCTGAAACTCTAGTTAGCTCATTTTTTGAATCTTCTTATCTCGAAAACACAATCATAAATCTAACTGCAGATTTTGAAAATCTAAAACAGAAGCTTGCGTTAGAAAAGAAACTTAGAAAAAAATATCGAAAAAACATTTTCAATTATTCAAAAATAAAGAGATATTTTTCAAAAGAGAGATGAAGATTTTGACTTCTAAAAAACTTGAACTTTCTGTGGAATGTGAAAGAATTTCAAAACTTCTAAAAAAATCAGAAGTCAAACTCAGAGACGAAAACCATAATTTTCGCAAACTTCTGGAAACAAAAGACATGGAGATAAGTGCCAAAGAAAGTGACAAATTAAATTTTGTAGCGCTTAAAAAATATTTTCAAAAAGAAAGGGAATTTTTACATGTGGAACTTCAAAACAAATAGCTACAGATAAAAAAATATCTAGATGCTCAGAAGGTACATGAAAAGATAAATACACAAGTAGGGAAAACAGGTCTTGGTTTTGAGGATCTGGATCCTTACACGTGTAAAAAGAGATCTATTTCTTGAATTTGTGTTCTGTAAAGGTAAAGAACAAACACCAGTATTTCCTATTCTGTATAACCAGTCAATTTTCAAAAAATCAAAATATGAACATGGTCATCATGTGAGGAAACTTAAATACAAAAATATCAAATATTCTTTTGAAAAGATAACCCAAGTTACCTTAAAGAAGGGTGATGTTTTCAATTGTGGTTTCTTTTCTCATATATCTTTAAATCCAGAAGCTGATGAGTTCATACCTGCACAGGCAGAAGAAGAGATTAGACTCAATTGTGAGAATGCTTACTGTCAACTTTGAATGAATGTTTCAAATCAGAACAAACAATCTTATCAAAACAAAGTTCTGTAAATTATCCAGAGATCATTCCCTGTTCTTTTTTAGATTTGAATTCCAAACAAGTCAGAGACAACGATGAGTTTGTTAAATATCCCTGGGAAAACAATAATCAAACTGATGATGAATTTTTTGAAATCATGGATAAATCTTTATTCAAAAATAAAAACAGTTTTCTCCGTACTTATAGAAAGGTTCCAGAGGTTATAAAAAACCCTAATGCTCCATTCTTATTTACAAATGAACCTTTTGAAATTAGAGCAGCTGGACCAGAGGTTTCCAAAATTTCACATGGAATACCAATGTTCTCTGTTTCTCCCAAAAAACAAAGAAAAGAGGTTCCCATTCATCCAGATTTTCTTGGGATGTGTCTAAAAGAGAAATCATATCTAGAACTTGAAAAGTAGAAAGATCTTAAAAAGAAAGTAAATATTAATCTTCAATCTTCAAAATCTCCAAAATCTAAGTCACAGAAGTTCACTTACATTGAAAAAGGAAAATGGAAAGCTAACTCCTCAACTTCTGTTTTAGTGAAATCTAAACTTCCAGAGAAGTCTCCATGGAAGCTGCCATCAAAGAACAATTCAGATGTTCCAAAACATAAGTCTAGACTAGATAAGAAGTTCAATCGAACAACTGATGCTAGAATAGACAGAAATAAGAACAATTGTAATTATCATTCTTGTAATGAAAATTCAATTAATTCTTTTATGTTTCAGAATTCTGAATGTTTCTCTTTATTCCTAAAACTTAAACAATTTTTCTCACGGCCTTCTCGTTATTTCTCTAATGATAAAAAAACACTCAATCGTCAAAAGACAGAACAAAAGAAATACTTCAAATACCACAGGAAAACCAGTAGTCTCTGGAAACCCTGCAATTAATTCTGCTCAAAAGAAAATCATAAATCAAAAACCTACACCTAACATTAAAGGACCCATTATGAAATGGGTACCTAAATCTCTCTGATTTTGATTGCAGAAGCAACGTGTGCACATCTGGTATTTTGACTTTGGATGCTCGAGGCACATGACTGGAACAAAAAACTTACTCTCCAAATTTAAAGACAAATCTGGTGGAGCAGTAACGTTTGGTGATAATGGTAAGGGTCAACTAAAAGGCTGCGGTACTCTACAAGAAGGTAGCATTACCTTATCCAAAGTAGCACATGTTTCTGGATTGAAACATAATCTTCTGAGTGTAAGTCAACTATGTGATTCTAGAATGTTAGCTTTATTTGATGATAAACATTGTTACTTACTCTGTCAAGCACGTGAACTATTGTGGAAAGCTGACAGAAAAGGAAATCTGTACTTAATGTATTTCACTGCCAAGGATGGAACAGAAACTCTCTGTATCATTTTAAAGAAGAGTAAAGTAGCTTGGCTTTGGCACCACAAACTCTCTCACTTGAATTTTACAAATCTTGAATTGCTTGTAAAACATAAGTTGGTTACAGGTCTTCCAGAAGTACATTTTCAGAAGGACCACCTCTGTCCTGCATGTGAGATGGGAAAAATCAAACGAGCATCTCACAAAACCAAAAGTGATCATCCATGCAATAGACCTCTGCAAATGATGCATCTTGACATATGTGGTCCCATCGCAATTCAGAGCTTATCTGGTAAGAAGTATATCTTGGTTCTAATAGATGAATTTTCCAGGTATACTTGGCTTGCATTCACCCGACAAAAGTCAGATGTACCAATAGTCTTACAAAACATGATGACACGCATTCAAGTTCTGCTACATCAAAAAATACAGCAACTAAGAAGTGACAATGGTACTAAATTCAAGAATGCCAAGCTTGAAGAATATCTTTTCCACAACGGAATTACTAAAAATTTCTCTTTTGTACGCACGCCTCAACAAAATGGTGTTGTAGAAAGAAGAAAGAGAACTTTCGTTGAAGCTGCATGAACAATGCTCGCAGCCTCTGGTCTACCAACCCACTTCCGGGCAGAAGCTGTCGCAACTGCCTGCTTTACTCAAAATGGTTCTATAATTGTTAAAATACATCTCAAAACTTCATATGAGCTAATTAACAATAGAATACCCTCAGTCAAAAAAAATCACATTTTTGGTTGCAGGTGTTTCATTCTGAATGATCGAGAAAAGCTTGGCAAGTTTGATCCAAAGTCTGATGAAGCCAAATTCTTAGGATATTCATTAAATGCAAAATCATTTAGAGTATTTAACTTAAGAACTAAGAATGTCATGGAAAGCATAAATATCGATTTTGATGATCAAACTCAATTGACTTCTGATTATTCTGATTCAAAACTCAAGCTTAACACAGTTACCTCTGATTATCTTTCAGGTTCAAGAGATTCCGAAATTGATGCCATATTTGATGATTTTATGGGCGAAGAGATTCCTTCAGAGAGAATACCCACAACTCCTACCTTGAACATTCCAGAAAGTCTTCAAGCATCAGGAATAACTCTCTCTGGTCCCTTTACTTCTGGCTCAACAAATGATAGTTCAGAAGTAACCTCTAAGCCTACATTTGAGAGGGAGAATTTAGGTGCTTCTCCAGAACCAGAACCAGAACCTATTCCTATACCAGAAGAATTCATTTAACCCTCAGCTTAACAATTATCTCAAACAACAATGAAAAGATGGACGAAGTCTCACACTCAATATCTAATAATAGGAGATCCATCTGAAGGGGTTAAAACAAGATCTACAACTGCTAATGAAGCCTTCTTTGTAAACTTTCTAAGCATGATAGAAACAAAGAAGGTTCATGAAGCTTTACAAGAACCAAGCTGGGTGGAAGCTATGCAAGAAGAGCTGCTTCAATTTGACAGCAACAAGGTGGGGAAACTAGTACCTCTGCCTAAAGATAAGGTTGCTATTGGTACTAAGTGGGTATTCAGATATAAAAAGGATGAAGATGGAATCGTGATCATAAACAAGGCTAGGTTGGTGGCCAAAGAATACTGTCAAGAAGAAGAAATTGACTATGATTAAACTTTTGCTCTAGTTGCAAGACTTGAAACAATAAGACTCTTTCTGGCCTTCTTAGCATACAAAGATTTCAAGGTGTACCAAATGGATGTCAAGTGTGCATTTTTTTAATGGAGATCTAAAAGAAGTGTATGTTGAAAAACTTCCTGGCTTTGAAGACTCGAGACATCCGGATCACGTCTATCTTCTGGACAAAGCTCTGTATGGCTTAAAGCAAGCTCCCAGAGCTTGGTATGAACGATTGTCAAAATTTTGATTAAGCACTCATACAAAAAAGGTAAAATTGATACAACTCTGTTCATCAAAAAATGCAAAGGTACGTTAACTGTAGTTCAAATTTATGTGGATGACATTATATTTGGGTCTACTGATCAAACAGAAGTTGATTTGTTTTCTGCGTTAATGGAGAGTGAATTCGAAATGAGTTTGATGGGAGAACTAACATTTTTCCTAGGACTCCAAGTCAAAGAAACTACCTCTGGCATTTTCATAAATCAAGCCAAGTATGTCTTTGACATGTTAAAGAAATTCAAACATCACAATTCCACCACTATGAAAACACCTATCTCTCCTAGTACCAAACTTTATTCTGATCCCTCTAGGAAATCAGTTGATATTACTAACTATAGAGGAATGATTGGATCACTTCTGTATTTGACAACAAGTAGACCAGAAATAATGTATGCCACTTTCCTTTGTGTGAGATATCAAGAAAATCCAAAAGAATCTCATTTCGTTGTTGTAAAGAGAATTTTTAGATACCTAAAAGGGACTCCATCATTGGGCCTATGGTATCCAAAAAACTCTGGATTTGATTTAATTGCATTCACTGACTCTGATCATGAAGGATGCAAGTTAGATAGAAAGAGCACCTCTGGTAGCTGTCAACTTCTGGGAAATAGATTGATAAGTTGGACATCCAAGAAACAGAATTGTGTCTCAACCTCCACAACTGAAGCAGAATATGTAGCTGCTTCTAGTTGTTGTTCACAAGTCATCTAGATGAAGACTCAACTCAGAGACTATGGTCTGATATACGACAAAATACCCATCCTATGTGACTCAGAAAGTGCTATTGTCATCACTGAAAATCCAGTTCAGCACTCAAAGATCAAGCACATTGATGTATGGTATCATTTTATAAAGGATCATGTGGAGAAAAGGACTATCGAATTGTATTTTGTCTCCACTGATTACCAACTTGCTGATATTTTTACAAAAGCTCTGGATGAGAAGAGATTCAATTTCTTAATTAGCAAGTTGGGTATGCTAAACATGTAATTATCTTAATTCCTATGACTTTCATAGGATTGAGCCAAATCACTTGCTCAGTATATCTTTATTTTCATACTTCGTCAAATTTGTGTTTAACAACGAATTAGAACCGCCCAGAAGCCTATGGTCACTTCTGATAATCAACTCAGATGCACTCAGAAGCCTCTGGACACCTCTGTTCTCAAAAGAACACTTGTTTTCACTTTTTGATCCAAGTATAGACAGAAAGGGAAGCATAATTTGCAGAAGTTAAAGGGGAGCCAAATACGCAAATTTCGAGGGGGGGCTAAATTTGACGATTTCTACGGGTAGCATTCCAATGCAAACTCAAGAAGCACAAACTTCTGATTCAATCAAAGGAGAATCAATTTTGAGACTAACTCTTGTTAGTTGTCTTCTAAATATACTTTTCCTCTGAAATTTTTTTAAAATGAGTTACTTCTGAGCTAACTCTTGCCACCAAGGTTAATCAGAACTTTCTCATTTAACAAAAACTCTTATGAAACATTATTACAGTAAAGACATAAAAAACTTTCCTTTGATCTCAAAAATGCTTTTATCATGATCAATTGATTGATTTTAAAGATTTTTACTATTTCTCAACTTATTTAAATTAAATCTTTTAATTAATTCAATTCTTATTGATTAATTAGTTGTTTATAATTAAATTTTTTGGAAATCTTTCAAAATCAGGTTGATTATCGCCAAAAACGTTTGAGTATCTCACTCATCCATACACCTGTCATCTTTTAATCCTGACACGCCAAAAGAAAAATCCACGTGTCACCCATCCCTGGTTTGCATAGGCTCACGCGTGACAATACATGTCAGCAGTCAGGAACCGTTTCCTAATTAAACCCTTCCCATTCTAACCCCTTTCCCAAATCTCAATTAAACCCTTAATCTTCAAAATTACTCGAGTGCATTTTTCAATTCTCACTATATAAACTCGAGTAAATCCCCAATTTCACCTTTCACCGTCTTCAACCTCCAGCTTTTACTATGCTCGATTGCAAACCTGCAAATTCCGATTCTCAAATTTCCCCCAATCTCTCAAATGGCAAACCCTAACTTTAACATCAATCCTCATGACGAAGAAGATAGAGTCGTCAACTCAACAGCCGAAAGTGCACCTGTTGTTCGATTGCCCCTCAAACCCAACAACGTTCAAGTCCTTCTAGATCCAAGCACCTATTTTTCAGAATATCGCGTTATGATTGAGTTCCTACACCATCATTTCCTGAATCGTTCCCTCACCTTCACAAATCCAGATGTCCCTGAAATCTACATTCAAGAGGTGTGGCAAACACTTTTCATCAAGAATGATGATGTCCTAGCAGGGAGCTTTGGGCATCCAGTTGATACAGATCGTGTTATCGAGATCCCCATAATCAGGAAGAAGATTGCCAGAATCTTTAATCTACCCGCATCAATCATTGAAGCTGAAGGAAACAAAATCCCCAACCCTGCCCTAGTTAAAAACCCTTCAACTGAAGCACTGCTAGCCTTTATAAGATTTTTGGGCTATAATGAACCTCTGTCAAAGCTATCTAATTTTAAATGCAAGAAACTTCCACCCATGTGGAATGTACTAATCTCCTTTCTGAACAAGAGCCTAAACTTGCAAAATAGGATCAATGGACCAAGCCAGCAGAAACATACTTAACATAATGTATGGTATGTATTTTAACCAACTATTGGACTATGCATATCTGATTTTCAAGGAGATAAAGACGGTTGTGAACCTAAAAGTAATACAACAGGGCAAGGGAAAGGAACTCCCTGCTAACATGTTTCCAAGGTTTCTATCTCTTTTTACCCATCCAGCAATTTCAGTGCTAGGGGCACCTCTCATGCAACCATTTTGCAAAATCTCAACAATGAATTCCCACAAACCTAGAAAAGACATTAATGGCTACACCACTCAAAGGGAACCTTCCAGGTCTATGCTAAACCTTATATCTGAACCCGCTCCTTATCTAAATTCTTATAGAAGGTCTTTGGTATTCTCAGAACCGAGAATACCTACCCCAGAGCTCTTAGAGCCTAGAGTAGCAAGTGAGGGGTCGAGTGAGAATAAGTCTGAAAACAACAGGAGTGAACAATCGAGTGCTTCTAACCACCCAGAGAGGCTTTTAAAAGAGAGTGAAGAAGATGTCCATCGTGACACATTTGTGAGCTCCCATCCAAGTCCAACCAGAGAAACCACATTTACTGAGGTAGATGCCAACACATCTACACTCATTGAAACAGGAAGCTTAGTCCAAACCGCCCTGAAACTAACCGAGCAGAGGGTCTTTTTGCCTCTGACTCAAGCACTGCTAGGGAAACCACATCATCTTCATCATCCTCTCAAAAGGATGATGATGTAATTACAAGAGTTCCATCTCCCCAGAACTCGCCACCTCCTACACTTGTTGATGTCTCTGTGACCAACACAATCTTAGGAAATACAAAAGGTACGTGCATGCCTTCTACTAGTGTAGATGCCTATGAAATCCTATCAGAGGGGTTCAGGCCAGAGGTTGCACAACTTACCGGAGTCTTCGGACTTTTTCAAGGAAAGCACACGTTAATTGACTCTCCACCCTCTGATGTTGGAGAAAAAGTCAATAACGTCAGAACATCCGAAGAGGTATATGCTAATAACAGCTCTCGATGGCAGGATGGAAGTCCCTCCACGCTCAACGTCAAAACAGGCGTGAATGAGGGCCCCTCTGAACACGAGGGACAAGGGGCTCCATGTGTTGGAGATACACCGGTTACAACACATGATTTTGTCACAAATGTAGTGTTCAATGCATTTGTTGATCAAATGAAGGGATCTATGGTGGATCTAAAACAACTTGTTCAATTCATGCCACCCAGAGCGAAATGACCAATGCTCTGGAAGCTCTCAAGAAGATGATTATAGATAATGCTGAAACAAAGAGTAATTCTGCCTCTGATCACTTCAACAAGTTGGACGCTGGAATAAAAGCCAACTCAAAAGCCATATTCCACATCCCAGAGACCATTCCTTCTCCAGAGGTTACAATCTCAGCGCTGAATATGGGTCCTTGGTCGCCGATATACATAAGATTATTAAAGCCATGGCACCCACAAAAACCTCCACATCAAATCCTTCAGCTCTCATCAGAGAAACGGACTTAGCATCCTTTCAAAAGGAAATAATGGATAATTCCTTAATGTTAATGCTAAGTTCGTATCCCAGAACAAGAACACTGCACAAGATCTAGCCACAAAAACATCAACCTTGGATACCTCTGTTAACAAATTATCCACCATTGTCAGTGCCCTTTCTACTGACTTTGAGGCTAAGAAAAAAAGTAAAGAAGAAAAGTAAAGAAGAAAAGATGTGCAAAAGGGTAGAGCTCAAAAGAAAGAGGTCTGAGAATCAGGATCCTGATTCTCAGAAGGGGGAGAATGCTGCTAAACGATCCAAAGCTGAATCTGACACAAGTGCCCCCATCTCAGAAAATGGATAAAGAAGCTTCTGGATTTGCGCCCAATGCTTCCAATGCCCCATCAACGAAACAAACACCTCTTACACCAACACCTCTGGCTGTCAATTATGGCCAGCTTCTTAGAGATCCTGAAATAGCCAAATTTGTGTTGGATCTCCTTGCAAATAAAAGAAAGCCATAAGGTAAAACTCAAAATGCAAGTTCATCTCAACCTCAATCACAATCTCAACCTCAACCACAACAACCATAACCTCAAACAAAACCTCAACCACAATCACAGCCAGCTCAAGGAACTAGAACTAAAACAGAACATATCTCTACCTGAGCTAGAACCAGAGAGTTCCCTATTGATCAAAATCCAAACTCAAAACTGCCCTCTGTCTCTGCTTCTGAACAACCCACTCCTGATCGACACAAGCTTAAGGCCGAAGCTGACAAAGTTAAGGCAGAAATAGAAAGAATCAAAAGGGAAACGTCAATCAAAAGAAGGGCTCGGATACAAGCAGAAAAGGATAAAGTAAGACAGTATGAACGTCAAATTTCATTAGAAATTGAGTACAAGCACATGTGCTCAATCACATAACAAAAGGTCTTTCTGATGCTTCCAAACTTTGCAAATAACTATCATGTAAGCGATGAAGCCAAAAATAGATTCATGAGTCATAGGCAAATGAGGAAAGAGGCCTTCTCAACTCTGCAGGTCAAGAAAATCTCTGGGATTAAGCATGTCAGATTCGAGAATACAGAGATTATGTACACTATATATGAAGTGATGAGAGAAGACAACAACAAGTACTACTTCTGTGATAATAATTTCTTATCTATCAATCCCTCTGATCTTACACCTTTGTGTGACAACTGTCAAAATTCGAGCTTTCAGATTAGCTTCTATTAAGTTTATTAGAGTTTATATAGATTAAATTTAAGAATAGGAGTTAGTTGGTTTAGAATGGCCGAAAAATCTCTAGCATTTCCGGTAGTCGCTTAAAATGTCCGGTTCCGACCCGTAACTGTCTGAAACGTCCAAATACAGTGCCAAATACTCTAATTTATACCTAATTTATATAAAATATATAGTTTAGAATGCTAAATATAAAACTTTTATTATTTATATAATTTAAACACTTTTGGGCTCATATTTGAAGGAAAAAGGCCAAAAATTGAGAAAATAGACTTCTAATTTCATATTTTTGGGCTTAAATTAATTTTAAGAGTAAATTGCAAATTTGGTCCCTATGGTTTGTGGTTTTTTGTGGTTTTGGTCCCTAGAAAATTTTTATTGCAAAAAAACCACCGTGGTATGCATTTCGTTGTGGATTTGGTCCCTAGAGGCTAACACCGTTAAACAAATTCGTTAAAACAAGGGTAATATGGTCATTTTAAACCTTTTAATTTAACTTTCTTTAAAATTACAATTTAGTTAAAAAAAATAACAAACTAGAAGGACCTTAGATTCAATTTACTCAAACTAATTAGAAAAACATTATTAATATATATATAAAAAAACATTCAAGAACTCAGGCATCAGTTTCTTCTCCGGCCAAAACATTTCTCCGGCCAAAGAACAGAAAGAGAAGAACAGAAAGAGAAGAGAGATTTGTTGGTCCCTGTGGTTTACTCTTTCTGAGAGATCGAAAACAGAAAGAGAAGAGAGATCCGAGAGATCGAAAGAAGAGAAGAGAAGAGATACAGATCTGAGATCTACCATTGGCCGGCGACTTCGTCTTCTCCGACCATCATTCTTTCTCGTCATCCCTCACCGTGCTTTCCTCATTTCCCCATCTACAAAAATAACATATCATATTATTACATATACACATATCACCGTGCCACCACCCTCAAACAGTGAACCAGCATATCACTCGTTTCGATTTCTATCTCGCTTCCGCCACCAAACTTTGATCGTCTTCGGTTGTAACTTGTAAGTAGTGACCATCGAATTTGCAATGTGTTCTCGAAATGGGTTTTGGCTTCAAAATGGGTTTCTGAAATCGGTTTCTCTAATGGGTTTGGGTTTCAACTTCAGATGATGGGACGTCGGAGCTGGCGATCTGTCTTATATATATATAATATCAATCGGTGGTCGGAGCTCGGAGGCATGGTCGGAGCTCGGAGGTGTAGCCGGAGGTATTTTCATGGAGACGATGATCTCTGTGTATACATATATATATATATATATATTGTTTGTATATAGTTTATTATATTATTAGTTAATAATAAATTATAATAATAAAAAGTAAATTACAATGTTGGTCCTTGTGTTTTTGTTTTTAGTGAAAAAGAGTCAAAAGGACGAAAATGCCCTCATGTACAAGTCACATGAGGGGTTTTAACGGAAGGAAAACTGACGGTGTTAGTGCGAGGGACCAAATCCACAATGAAATTCATACCACAGTGGTTTTCTTGCAATAAAAATTTTCTAGGGACTAAAACCACAAAAAACCACAAACCATAGGGACCAAATTTGCAATTTACTCTAATTTAAAAAAAACAAATTGTTGGGTTTGGGTGGGGCCCATCTCCATGGCTGGCACCTCTTTGATTTCACATATAAATATTGTTTTTTTTAGCTTCCTTCATTTGCAACTCTCAAAATTCAAACCTCTCTCTTCTCCCTCTCTTTTCTCTCCAAAAACTCCAGCCCTTTTCTTCATCAAAAACTCATCATAGTGCAAGATTATTGAAGATATTCAACACATTTCATCATCCAAGTAAGTGCAAACTTCATCTTCTTCATTTTTCTTAACATTTTTGGGGAAAAACCCACTTTTTCATGCATTTTAAGTGTTTTCTTCTAACTTATGTAAATTTTGAGTTTTATGGAAAGATTATACACCCAAAAACATATAAAAATGTTTACATAATGGTGATAATCAATGACCCAAACAATAAAACTCAAGAAATAGGTGAAAAATCATGATTTTATGTGTTTTTGAGTAAAAATGGTGATTTTTGGTGCTGATAGATTTATTGCATGTGCATAAATCGTCCATTTCTTGCAAATAATATGTTAAAATATCATGAATCTTCTTTCTACAAGTTTATTTAGTGAGTTGGGGTTCTAATCCAAGTGGTCTCACTCAAAAACATTGAGTTTTGACCCCCCAAATGCTCATAACAAATCATGTGTGCAACTGGAAGTTCAACAGTAGGAAAACCCTACTTTGAACAACAATAACTCTTTGAATATTCCTCCAAATTACTTGATTTTTCTTCTAGAAGTTAATTTAATGAGTTTTCGTTTCTTTCACTCATATAACTATCTGGTTTCCTTCATCAACCCCCGAAATGCGGCAAAAGGAAGTAAAATCCATGGACCGACCCCCCTCCACTAAAACGGGTAGGAATGCCCGGGCAACCCATTGTCATATTTAAATTATATGTATAGTGTATAGAAATCCTTTTTTTATTTTTGCAAATTTTTGATTTACAAAAACATTCCCCACTTGTCCGACTGTTGCTGAGCAGCTTTTGGATATCAAACGGACCTCCCCAGAAGGTAATGATCGGGGGCGTTCGTAGTGACTGAGGGGGTCGAAGAAGAGAAAAAAAAAAGGAAGGCCAGGAATATAAAAAAATCAAAATAATAATACCCGGAGTTACTCCATGTATTGCTTGACGTAAAACAGATAGTGGATTTGTTTTCAAATGCCACTGATTTCATTAAAAAATATGGTGATTTGAGGTTCCAACTAATTGAAACAAAATGAGTGTGCAAACTGTCAACCAATGACAGATTTGTGCATGCATGTTCAAATGGCCATATCTCTTTCAACACTCAATGAAAAAGGATGATTTTTCTTTTGCGAGTTAGTTTTATGAGTTATATTCAGTTTGCATGTAGAATCACTTAAAAATATGGAGTTTTGACCCTTCAAACGCCTAAAATACTTAAGGTGTGCAATCTGTGAAACCACCAGCAGCTAAACTCTACTTTGTGTGTTAGTATCTCCTTTGTTATTTGTCTTTAATGCATGATTTTTCTTCTAAAACTTTTTTTTATGAGTTACGATTCATATGAATCCAGTTTCATTCAAAAATATGAAGTTTTGAGGCATTAACCAATTTATTAAAGTTAAGTGTGCAATTTGTCAGCTAATGACAGAATTGTGCATGCAACTTTGTAGTGCCATATCTCCTTCATAACTTCTTCAAAATCAGTGATTCTTATCTCAAAAGTTTCCTTTATGAGTTATGATTCCAATCCAACTGGAAATTCTAGAAAACACTGAGTAGAACTCGTCAAATGAGTGATTTACTAACATGGTGTAATCTACCATGCCAGTTGTGACCCTTTGCATTGCATAGATTATTTGAATCATTTTTAGATGTCCAAAACGCATCAAATTTGGTCACAATCACCATAACCCAGTACTATATCACATATAAAAATATGGGAAGCTAAGTCATATTGGAAGTCTCTACATTTTGATCATTTGGAGTACTACAAGTTTCTGTCCATAAGTGAAATTCTGGAATTTTTTTGATTTTAACAATTATTGATCGTTTGATGGTTTATAAAACAAATTACGGTATAAATTACTATATTAACGAGCCTATGTGCATTATGTATAATTGGACTATAGACAATCAAGTTGGATGTATGTGGACATTTATAAGCTTAAGACTTATTCACTGCCATAAGTAGTTTTAGACCCATAAGTGATGGTTTTGAGCATTTCTCTTTGTTAGAGAATCGTTAGGCCTTTGGGTGGGGATCGAATCGTGCTTTTGAGTAGCGGAGCTTGCAAAGGTGAGTATTCACGGCCCCTCTTTTTAAATGTTTATACGTTTGGGGTGTAAAGCATGTTGTTTTAATGGAAATTAAATTGATTTATATTGATTTAACGAAAAGCATATAAATCATTCTGATGAGAAACTATTTATTACACAAAATGATATGTTGAGTTATGTAAAGTCCCCGTGGTACACTACTATTTAACTCTAAATGACCCGGTGATATTTGTGGATAACACTATTTGGTTGACATACCCACCTAACTGGCAAGTAGGGGTGCACTTTATCAATTAAGAATGCTCTACACATGTGGACTTTAGGTCCACCGCTGAGGTAGTTCGTGGGGCGTAGAATGTCGAGTAGGCTTAGTAGTGGCTCAATATTTATATATCATGTGTAATGGTAAATTTGTATTTTTGCTCATGAATTTTTAAAACTTTAAAGTTGATGCGAACTTCTGCTTCGCTATTTCTCTACCTTGCATATAAAATGTTTTGTGCATATGAAAAACCTGTGAACTCACCAACTCTTTGTAGTTGACACTTTGTTTTAACATGCTTTACAGGAAGATAAGAAGGTTACCGATCAAGCTTAGTTTATTTTTATGGAACACCAATAAGAAGGTAACCGATCAAGACTTAGTTTATATATATCTTTTTATTTCGATGTAATTTGTTTGTTAAGACACAGTTGTCAAATTGTAAACTTTTAAACTTTAAACGTTGATGTTTTAATTATGAATGTATGGTTGGTGTTTATATTCCTATTGCTGTGAACTTGAACTGTCTTACCCCGTGTTTCCGCTTTGGCGGGGTGTGACACTTTGGGAAGCTACATGAAGAACAAAATGAATCAAAGGACTGATGCTCAGAACAAAGTTGCCTTCTTCCGAATTATTGGTTGCATGGAAGCCTTCATCAAGTATAGAAGACAGGTAGACTTTCAAACGGGTCTAGATCACAAAGTAATAAATCTGAGCATCACTGCAACCAATGAAGATAGAGAGGGTCTTGATCATCTTTCCGTTGGAGAACTGTTGACAGAACTAGAAGATGGCATTGTATTCAGGAGACGCACGAGGAAAAGCTTCTTCAAAATTAGTGAAGCACATAAATACTCTGCTGCAGTGATAAGCATTGTCAAGAGTTATGCCTCTCTTTAGAAAGATAACACAAGAAAAAAGGTTGAAGAAAGAATCATCGGTGAAAGGATGGAGGAGAAACTCATCCTAGTCAATAAGCTAAGAGAGATCACAAAGATATTTCAAAAACTCATCACATTTCAGCCCGATGCACCTTTCTAATCTATATTGTAATCAATTTGTTTTTTCTTGTAATATTTTCTTAATAGAAATGAACTTCTGTCTTTGAAATTTCTTGTAATTCTGAATTTCATACTTAGGGGGAGATTGTTAGAATGTATTTTATGAAGTATGAATCAGAAATGCCTAAGTGTCAAACTTCATAAGGCAACCCAGATGTTCACCATATGACATCTCATCCAGAAGCGCCCGGAGACTCCAAAGTCCTCTGGATTTCAACTGCCATTTCGTATGCGCTTCAGATGACGTGGCATGTCACACTTTCCGTGCGTAACTAATTCTTTTAGTCGTATAAGTGACGTGTCACATAGTGATAGGCTGTCTTGTTGGCTTTATCATTTGTAATCGTATAAATAGAGTCAGTCATCACTGTAATTGAAGTCGATCAGTTTTGAGAGAAATTGTGCTATTTCATTCCAACGTATTGTAATCACTTCAAGGTTATCAATACGAGTTTTCATTTGATCTTCAAACTGTTCTTACTACTTAAATCACTGTTTCAGTATTAATCATAGATCTATATTGCTTCCATTCATACTTTGTTATTACGATATATTGATTAATTGTTGTAAATGGGATCTGGGTTCCAACAATTCTGGCTTTGATTTAATTGCTTATACTAACTCAGATCATGCAGGATGTAAGTTAGACAGGAAAATCACCTCTGGAATCTGTCAACTTCTGGGCAACAGGCTAATTAGTTGGACATCCAAAAAGCAAAACTGTGTGTCTATTTCAACAGTAGAAGCAGAATATGTTGTTGCTGCAAGTTGTTGTTCACAAGTAATCTGGATGAAAACCCTACTAAAAGATTATGGCCTTGTGCACGACAAAATTCCCATCCTGTGTGATTCAGAAAGTGCAATAGCCATCACAGAAAATCTAATCCAGCACTCTAAAACCAAGCACATTGATGTTAGGTATCATTTTATAAAGGATCATGTGGAAAAAGGTACAATTGAAATGTACTTTGTTCCCACTGTTTTCCAACTTGCTGATATTTTCACAAAAGCATTAGTTGAAAACAGATTTAATTTTATAATCATCAAGTTGGGCATGCTTAATATGTAACAAGAAATCATAATCTATTTTTAGTAAGTTTTCTGGAACATCTCTCTAAGCATGTCATTCCAATTCTCTTCCGTGTTCATATTTTGTACTCATTTTTGCACATCAAGCATACCAGAAGCTTCTGACTGCACTAGAAAAGTATCTGCACTTTAAATTCTGCCTATTGCTCTTGCGAAATTTTTGATCCAAGCATAGTTTAAGGGGGAGCAGATAATAATACACGAGTCAAGGGGGAGCTAACATTAATGCATACTTCACGGGGGAGAAATTTATGTTCTTATACAAAGAATTTTTCGGAAAGATAAACATCCAGAACCTCTTGCCTAACTCTTGTCGTCAAGGTTATCCAGAAGTCTCTGGTATGTCTATCGATCTTTCTAAGTTACAAATTTTGCAAGTCCAATTTCCATCCAAAACTTCTATACTACCTATTGCACTCTAGGTTATACAGAAGCCTATGGGTTGTCTTGGAAATATGTTGAATGAATCTTTCTTTGAAAATTGTACATGGCACTCTCTTTTGTACTAGCTCTTGCCGTCAAGGTTATACAGAAGCTTCTGACATGTGTATAATTTTCTATGTAAAGTCATTTAAATTTGTTCAAACTTTCTATTTGTCCCAAAAAGTTTTCACTTGACCAATTGATTGATTTTAAAGTTTTTCGTGTGTTCCACAATCTTCTGGAACAAGTCACAACTAAAATATTACTTCAGAAAACTTTTCAAAAGTATGATAGTCATTCAGAACTTCTAAACTAACTCTTGTCTCCAAGGTTATACAACAAATTCTTTCTTACTTATTTTTCTTCTGAAACATGTTCTTCACTAAACTTTCTTCTGGTTTTAAAAACGATTTTTATAAGACCAGATAGATTAATGTTCAAAATCTTCTGGGATGCTCTTACAACGCTTCAAGGGTGAAAATCGAAGATGACAGCTAATATACGTGCCTATTCCTCTCAACGGTTTCATTTCCTGACACACAAACACGTGTCCAAATATGAACCATCAGACACGCGTCCAAACCCTATGGTCCGCATGCTGAATCATTTTTCTAGCCCACGTCATCTTTGTCGATTCATTTCAAAATCACTCGAGTACCATTTTCACTTTGATTATTTAAACTCGTTTTACCATACCATTTACACTTTTCACCATCCTTGTTCTCCAAATTCCTTGCATTCCAAGAATCCCCATTACAGCAAACCTGCAATTTTTTTTGAAAACCTAGCTTTAAAAAATGGTTGCTTCACACGAAAACCTTGCAAATGTGCCCGCACAAGATCAAATAGTGGAATCTACTACAGCTGAAAGTGCACCGATAGTGCTCTTATCGATCAAACCAAACAACTTCCCGATACTACTCAATCCTTCAACCTACAGTGAAGACTATCGCATAATGATCAGTTCCTCCAAAACCACATTCTGAACGAAGCCCTAAACATTTCCAACCCGAACGTTCCTGAGCCATTCGTTCAAGGGATCTAGCAATCACTATTTATCAAGGATGACTTTACTCTGTCTGGTAGCTTTGATCTTCCAACAGACACAGAACATGCTATAGAAGTGCGGATAAGAAGACAAAAGATTGCAAAAATCTTCCATCTTCTTGACCCAAAAATCCTACACATCGATTCACTTGAGCCAAATCCAACATCCGATGTCCTGGTTAATTTCTTGAAATTTCTAGGGTACAACCAAGATATAATCAGGGTCTCTGAGTTTAAGAGACAATTTACCCCTATGTGGAATGTTCTTGTTTCCATCTTGAACAAAAGCCTTACTTGCAAAATCGGCTCAATAGACCAAGCAAGTACTAACATTCTTACGATGGTGTATGGAATGTTCTTCAACCGACCTCTGGATTTTGTGGATCTCTTGTTTAGGGAAATATATAGTGGCGTTCACAACAAGGTACTTCTCCAATAAAAGGGTAAAACTCTCCCAGCTTTGATGTTCCCACGATTTCTGGCCCTATTCATTCAAGCAGCAATCTCAAAGTGGAAAATTCCATGTGCTCAACCCTTCTGTAAAATCCATGTCATGAAAACTATCGTCCAACAATTCACAAGGATGGTTATAGGAAAGCTCGAGAACTCTCAACGTATATGCTAAATCTTATTTCTCCCACCTCTCTTATTCTCCAAAACTATAGGGACTCTCTGGTGATCTCTGTTCAGAGATCACCTACCCTAGAGTACTTAGAATCTAGAATAGAAAGTGAGGGGTCGAGTGAACCTGAGCATGAAAATAATCAGAGTGACCAATAGAGTGATTCTAACCATGCCGAGAGACTGTTAAGAGAAAGTACTGAAGATGTCCAAATGGACACAAATGAGAGATTCCAGCCTAGTCCACCCCGAGCAACCACACCTACTAGAACTGGTGTTCAAGCATCAGGATCTATTGAAAAAGGACGTACGCTCAGTCCGAACCCTAACCCAGAAACCAACCGATCAGAAGCTAACTCAATGCTTCTGAATCAAGCACTTCAGGGGAAACTAGTTCATCTTCTTCCTCTCAACAAGATGAAGATGCTAATATAAGAGTTTCATTGCCCCAGAACTCGCCTCCTTCCCAACACAACATCGATGTCTCGGTGACCGATGATATAGATTGGATGGAGGTTTCCACGTCCATGGCACCTCTTGATCCAAATGCCAATGAAATCATGTCAGAGGGGTTATGGAGACAGGGCACACTAAGGACCTCTGTACTTGATATGCATCGAGGTACCCACATCTATATTAACTCTCCAACCTTTGACGTCGGAGAACAAGTCAATGAGATCAGAACATCCGAAGAGGAAGCTTCTAGGATCCCTCAAGGTCAGGATGGAAGTCCCTCCGTACTCAAAGCAAAAAAGGTACGAATGAGGGCCTCTCTGAACACGGGAGACAAGCGGCCACATGTTTTATGGATACAACAGTTACCCCTCCTCCTACATTTGTCACGAATGCTGCGTTCCAAGCATTCATTGAACAAATGAAGAGATCCTTGAATGATCTTAAACATACAATTCAGCAAACAGAGGCAAATCTAATAGTGAGATCACAGCTGTGAACTTTTCTCTGTGCAACATCCAAAACACTCAAAAGGAACATACCAAGAAACTTGCTCAGTTTCAAAACTTTTTGATCTCTGCACATGATGCCCACAGAGATTAGGCAATACAACAATTCCAGAAGTTGGAGAGTGATCTTAAAACCAACACAAAAGCCATCTCCAAGCTCCCTTCTGAATTTCCCATTCCTTCAACGAATACAATTACTTTAGAAGAATTCAGTACCTTTGCTGTAGATATGAAAAAGTTGTTGGATGTCGTTGTTCTTTTAGAAGGCTCTATTTCCTCTGGGCTGGTAACTAATGCTAACTTGGCAGCTTTTCAAAAAGCTATGCTTGAAAAATTTAATGATGTGAATGCCAAGTTTGTCTCCAAGATTAACTCTACGCCAACAACTGAGCTTACCCAGAAGGTATCTTCCATGGGAACCTCTGTCAATATTGTAAAGGCAACTATTCAAACCATCTATGAGTATCAGACTTCAAGGAAAAATGCAAAGGAGGCCAGAGCTTGTAAGAAAGCTGAGCTCAAGAGAAAAAGATCTGAGGACTAGGATCCAGATGCTTCTGATCCTCAAAAGGGGGAGAAAAGACAAAAGGTGGGATCTACTTCTGAACTAGCGCAACCTTCATCTCAACCAGAGAAACAATCTTCAGAGCAACAACCTTCTGTACAAGAGAATCCTTCTGCTCCAATAACTACAATTCCACTCGCAATGCGTCCTTTACCTTCAGATCCAGAAATGGCAAACTTTATTCTTGGTCTTGAACGAAACACAAGACAACCAATTCCTATTCCCAAAAGACCAAGAAACACAAACACATGACTAAGATCTCATGGTCAAGCATCCACATCTACCCCTGCTGTTCAAACATCTACCACTCGTGTTCCAGAGGCAAATACTTCAGAAAACCCAACCTCTGCCATTCCAGAAACCACTCAAGTTCCCGAGGTAAACATACCAGAAGCTTCAACCTCTGAAGTTCAAGAACCTCCTACCTCTGCAACCCAAGAAGCCCAAGTTGCCTCATCTAGCCAGCAAGTTCAAAGCACTATTGATCAAAGGATGAAAGCTCCAATGGTTGATCAATCTGATGATCATATCATTGTCGAGCAAACCAACAAAAAAAAGGTTGATCTGCAATGGAGTGTTATGGAACCAGAACAACGTGAACCAGTGGCCAGTGCTCGAATTTCTGGAAGTAGAGAGATACACTTTAATCACTTATATGCAGAGAGGTAAGAAAGGGCTATTTTGATAACACCTGACATTGCCGTAGGTGCAGATGAGCAAACTAAAGAAAGATTTGAAAGATTCAAACAGCCTAGAAGGAACGTTTTTGCCTCATCTCCAATAAGAAGAATAGTTGGTTAAGGACAAAGTACTTTGAAAATTCTGATATCATGTACACAACATACAAGGTTGAAAGAGCTAATGGGAAAACTTATACCTTCTGTGACAATGATTTGTTGTCTCTAAACCTTTCTGATCTATTACCTCTGGGTAGATACATGAAGCGAAGAAGAAACAAAAGTGAAGATGATAACATTTCCTATCTGAGAATTCTAAGTTGTATGGAAGCCTTCATGGATTACAGAGCTTAGGTAGATTTTCAGATTGGTTTTGAAAGACATGTGGAACGCTTATCAATCACTGTGCCAAATGAAGGGCTAGAAGGAATCGAAACAAAAATGGTTGGCGACCTTATACTTGAGCCAAAATAGGAACGGGGAGTTGTCTTCAGAACACCTCTTGGCAAAAGGTTCTTTAGACTTACAGAAGCGTTTAAATACTCAGAAGATATGTTGAACCATATCAGAGGACTAATTGCTGCGAAGAAGGATGATGTGAATATAGTCATCAAAATAACAGCTTTTGATATGAAGATGTACATTGAAGGAGTATTCAAACTAAGAGAAATTACTAGACAATTCTTCAGAGTTATCAGTGGGCATCCAGAAGCCCCATTCTAGTTATTTCATGTACTTTCCCTTTTGTAATTCCATTTGTAATGTAATGAAAATTTTCAACTTTGTTCTTTCTTTATATTTAGTTGTTTTTTCGATATTCATACTTAGGGGGAGATTGTTAGAACTTATTTGTCTTGTAAAAGTAAGAATTAGAACTTCTCTCTGAAATAACAAAGTATATCTCTCCAGATACAAGTTTCTCCATAAGTTAGCTACTTCAGAAGAATAGTTCAGAAGCTACAGAGATGATCCAGAAGTTGAGCATCTTCTGCATATTTCTCAAAGGATTATACGCGTGCTTAAATGACAGGGCAAGTCATGCTTCTCATGCATAACTAATTCTGTTAGAGAATTTGCTTATGTCTCAATACGCGATTGGCTAGCTGATTGACTTTTGCATTTGAAACAGTATAAATAGAGAGCGTCATCACTGTATTAGATGTCAATCGTCTTGGAGAGAAATTGAGAGATTAATCTGTATTTCTTGTATTGTAATCTTCGGCACCTTGAGTGAAATACAGATTATCATTTGATTCATATCGTTATTCTCTTCCATTACTGTTTACATTCTAGTTTGATTGTTGATTGTATTTGCTTCCGCTTACGGTTTATTTTACATTCATAATCAACATCATTTGAGTATAAATGGGGATCTGGGTTCCAACACTGGGTTTGACAAAGCCTTGTTCAATAGAGAAGGTGGCCTCTTTTGCAGCAACGAAATTGGTCACTGGAATTTTTTCTTCATCAGATGAGACGAAGGTGTTGATGTTCTTGCTTGAGGTTCCCATTTCTGTTTCAAAGATTGGAACACCAAAGAGAAAAATTATTGCTTAATACATAAAATGTATAAACCAGGAGGATTTTGGTACAAATAATACCAAAATTTGGGAAAAACAAGTGTTTTGATGAACAATGTCAAAATACTTGTTATATGCCTAATTTTAAACAAAAACGTTTGAAACAAAGTTTTAGTTAAAAAAATACCAAGGTGTTTATTTTTGGTACAAAAATATACCATAAACAGTATTTAGGAAAGATATGTTATATATTTTGGATCAAAGTGACCAAAATGTCTTCTGTTCTAGGAAAGAAACTTAGAACAGGTTTATATGATTTTTGGGGTTTTGACAGGTTAAAAACACATAAAACATATAATAATCTTTATAACAAGATGTTATAGAAGATGGGTGGAATATTTAAACAACATTTAAGTTGTTGTCTAAGCAAAAAAAAATAAGAAACCAACATTTGAAAGTGAGAAAGAGAAAAATTCACAAGTGCGTGTTCTTGGTGTTCTTTAAGGTTGCATAGGAAATTCAATAGCTTTTCTTGCTTTGAGAGTTTTGAGCGCGTAAAGAATGAAAAGGAAAAAAAATTCCTTATATAGGAAGATAAGAGAGAAAGAGGATAGAATAAGAAACTAAACGACAGTTTAGCATGTCCTTAGGGTTTGATGGGATAGGGAACGTTGAGGTCCGTTGTGTGTCAGAAAAAGTTCTGACGTGTCCTTTTTAGAAAAATAATAAGATTATCATTTAATAATAAATGTTGATCATTAGCCATTTAAAATCAATCATTTGAATTAAATGTATTTTCAGTGATGGGTTTTCTCTTTTGAGAATCGTTCTCTGAAATTAAAAGACATTCAGAGAGAATAGGAAAAAGAAGTACATACGTTGGCAAGATATATGTATCACTTAGTCAAAGTTCAGGAAATGACTAATGAATTTGAAGAGCACTTTCATATTTACTGAATAATGTTGATCACTGAGAATATTCATTCTTGGGCGTTCAACATACCAAGTTCGCCAATGGCGTGTAGCTTAGTTGGTTAAGGGGCGAGGAGATTTTTGTTCCAATAGGCCGTTGGTCTTGGGTTCGATCCCAGGCCCCCTCGCAATCGCCTTGCCTCAGAGTGAGTCAGGTATGTCCCTCACATTAGGAATTGGCAGCCTGTGTGGGCCGGTTTGCATGTGCGGGAAATACATGTTTTGCTCTAATAGATTGAATCTAGTCTCATCAAGAGGCTTGGTAAAAAAGTCAGCGAGATGATATTCAGTGGGTACATAATGAAGTTCAATTTCACCATTCATAACAAGATCTCTGATAAAGTGATATCTGATCTCGATATGCATGGTTTTCGAGTGTAGTACAGGGTTATTAGCTATAGCAATAACACTTGTGCTATCACAGTAGATAGGGATTTTTGATAGCTTAATATCATAGTCTCTGAGTTGGTTCCTCATCGAAAGGATTTGGGCACAACAACTTCCAGCGGCTACGTATTCAACTTTAGCAGTTGATGTGGACATTGAGTTTTGCTATTTACTTGTCCAATTCACCAACTTTCCACCTAGAAGTTGACAACCTTCAGTGGTACTCTTTCTATCTATCTAACATCCTGCAAATTCACTATCAGAGAAACCAGTTAGATCGAACCCTGAAGCTTTGGGGTACCAAAGTCCAAGATTAGGAGTTCCTTTTCAAATATCTAAATATTCGCTTTACAGCGATCAGATGGGATTCCTTGGGTTCGACTTGATATCTAGCACAGAGACACGTAGAGTACATAATATCAAGTCAACTTGTTGTTAGATACAGCAGAGAGACTATCATTCCTCTATAGGCAGTGACATTTACTGGTTCCCCATCAGGGTCCTTGTTTAGGGTCAGAGGAGGTGCCATAAGAGTTTCCATTGGAGAACTTTGAGTCATCTCAAATTCCTTCAGCATATCTTTAACATACTTACTCTGACATATATTTTATATGCCTTTCTAAGATTGCTTAATTTGTAAGCCAAGAAAATATGTTAGTTCACCCATCATACTAATTTTATATTCTTTCTTCATACGCTTAGCAAAACGAGTACATTGCTTGAGTTTTGTGGAACCAACGATAATGTCATCAACATGTACCTGAGCAAGAATAGTATGACATTTGTATTTTCTCATAAAGAGAGATTGGTCAATTTTCCCACGTACAAATTTTTCTTTTAGAAGATATTTAGAAAGGGTATCATACCAGGCTCGTGGAGCTTGTTTTAACCCGTAAAGAGCTTTTTGTAGTTTGAAAACAAAGCCAAGGTGTTTAGGATCAGAAAAACCAGAAGGTTGTTCAACATAAACTTCTTCTTTAAGTTTGCCATTTAGAAAAGTACTTTTAACATCCATTTGAAAAACTCTAAAGTCTTTATAGGCAGCATAGGCAAAGAAAAGTATAATGGCTTCTAGTCTAGCAACAGGAGTAAAGGTTTCATCGTAATCAATACCTTCTTCCTATATGTATCCCTGAGCAACAAGTCGAGCCTTGTTACGGATTACAGTGCCATTTTCATCTAGCTTATTACGAAATACCCATTTAGTACCTATAACAGTCTTACCAGATGGCGAGGTACAAGATTCCAAACTTTGTTTCTTCGAAACTCAGTTAGCTCTTCTTGTATAGCACAGACCCAACTTGGACCAGTGATAGCTTCATCGATATTTTTAGGTTCGTTTAGAGAGATAAAGTTAACAAAGAAACAGATGTTACCTATGCCCCGACGGGTTTTAATACCTGCACTTGGATCACCAATGATTTGATTGATTGGGTGATTTTGAGTCCATCGTTGAGCTGGTAGTTGAGGAGATTGATCAGCATGTGAATCAGCGACTTGTTCAGGGAGAACGGAAGATGCTTCAACAATAGATTCTTCAGCATTTCTTATCATCTCTGGAGGAGATCTAGAGGGATTTGCATTCTCTTGAGTTGAGAGAGGGACTTGGTTGTTCACCGATTAATCACCATTGGAGGAATCAGATGGAGGAATATGATTGAGAGGAGTAACATCGATCCCTAAGGAGGATGGATTGTTACTTGAGGTGGGAATGAGGTTAGGACCTTCATCATCATTATTTTCAGTGACTTGAGGTGTACTGAAATAAGATTCAGGTTCCCCATAGTGAGACTTCATCTAACTATTCAGTTCCTCGTCGTCTTCAGGGACAAAAATAGAATTCATTGAGTGGGATTCATCAAAGTTCACATGCATGGTTTCATCTATGTGTTTTCTCCTTTTGTTAAAGACTCTGAAAGCCTTGGATACTGAGGAGTACCCAAGAAAGATATCATCATCTACCTTTTGATCGAATTTTCCTAAATGATCTCTGTCATTTAGGATGTAGCACCTACATCAGAAGATCTGTAAGTAGCTCAGTGAGGGCTTTCTTCCATGAAAAATTTCATAGGATGTCTTCTTGAATTTTTTTGACTATCAGGGATCGATACAGAGTGAAAAATGCAGTGTTAACTGCTTCAGCCCAAAATTCAGTTGGTACATGAGATTCATTGAGCATTGAGCGAGTGGCCTTAATATTTAACAGGTTAAAAACACATAAAACATATAATAATCTTTATAACAAGATGTTATAGAAGATGGGTGGAATATTTAAACAACATTTAAGTTGTTGTCTAAGCAAAAAAATAAGAAACCAACCTTTGAAAGTGAGGAGAAAAATTCACAAGTGCGTGTTCTTGGTGTTCTTGAAGGTTGCAGAGGAATTCAATAGCTTTTCTTGCTTTGAGAGTTTTGAGCGCATAAAGAATGAAAAGGAAAACAATTTTCCTTATATACGTAGATAAGAGAGAAAAAGGATAGAATAAGAAACTAAACGACAGTTTAGCATGTCCTTAGGGTTTGATGGGATAGGGACCGTTGAGGTCCGTCGTGTGTCAGAAAAAGGTCTGACGTGTTCTTTTTAGATAATAATAAGATTATCATTTAATAATAAATGTTGATCTTTATCCATTTAAAATCAATCATTTATATTAAATGTATTTTCAGTGACGGGTTTTCTCTTTTGAGAATCATTCTCTGAATTAAAAGACATTCAGAGAGAATAGGAAAAAGAAGTACATACCTTGGCAAGATATATGTATCACTTAGTCAAAGTTCAGGAAATCACTAATGAATTTGAAGAGCACTTTCATATTTACTGAATAATGTTGATCACTGAGAATATTCATTCTTGGGCGTTCAACATACCAAGTTCGCCAATGGCGTGTAGCTCAGTTGGTTAAGGGGCGAGGAGATGTTTGCTCCAATAGGCCGTTGGTCTTGGGTTCGATCCCAGGCCCCCTCGCAATCGCCTTGCCTCTGAGTGACTCAGGTATGTCGCTCACATTAGGAATTGGCAGCCTGTGTGGGCCGGTTTGCGTGTGCGGGAAATACATGTTTTGCTCCAATAGATTGAATCTAGTCTCATCAAGACGCTTGGTAAAAAGGTCAGCGAGCTGATATTCAGTGGGTGCATAATGAAGTTTAATTTCACCCTTCATAACAAGATCTCTGATAAAGTGATATCTGATCTCGATATGCATGGTTTTCGAGTGAAGTACAGGGTTATTAGCTATAGCAATAACACTTGTGTTATCACAGTAGATAGGAATTTTTGATAGCTTAATATCATAGTCTCTGAGTTGGGTCCTCATCGAAAGGATTTGGGCACAACAACTTCCAGCGGCTACGTATTCAACTTCAGCGGTTGATGTGGACACTGAGTTTTGCTATTTACTTGTCCAATTCACCAACTTTCCACCTAGAAGTTGACAACCTTCAGTGGAACTCTTTCTATCTATCTAACATCCTGCAATTTCACTATCAGAGAAACCGGTTCGATCGAACCCTGAAGCTTTGGGGTACCAAAGGCCAAGATTAGGAGTTCCTTTCAGATATCTAAATATTCGCTTTACAGCGATCAGATGGGATTCCTTGGGTTCGACTTGATATCTAGCACAGAGATATGTAGATTACAATATATTAAGTCAACTTGTTGTTAGATACAGCAGAGAGCCTATCATTCCTCTATAGGTAGTGACATTTACTGGTTCCCCATCAGGGTCCTTGTTTAGTGTCAGAGGAGGTGCCATAAGAGTTTCCATTGGAGAATTTTGAGTCATCTCAAATTCCTTCAGCATATCTTTAACATACTTACTCTGACATATATTTTATATGCCTTTCTAAGATTGCTTAATTTGTAAGCCAAGAAAATATGTTAGTTCACCCATCATACTAATTTTATATTCTTTCTTCATACGCTTAGCAAAACCAGTACATAGCTTGAGTTTTATGGAACCAACGATAATGTCATCAACATATACCTGAGCAAGAATAGTATGACATTTGTATTTTCTCATAAAGAGAGATTGGTCAATTTTCCCACCTACAAATTTTTCTTTTAGAAGATATTTAGAAAGGGTATCATACCAGGCTCGTGGAGCTTGTTTTAACCCGTAAAGAGCTTTTTGTAGTTTGAAAACAAAGCCAAGGTGTTTAGGATCAGAAAAACCAGAAGGTTGTTCAACATAAACTTCTTCTTTAAGTTTGCCATTTAGAAAAGTACTTTTAACATCCATTTGAAAACCTCTAAAGTCTTTATAGGCAGCATAGGCAAAGAAAAGTATAATGGCTTCTAATCTAGCAACAGGAGCAAAGGTTTCATCGTAATCAATACCTTCTTCCTATCTGTATCCCTGAGCAACAAGTCGAGCCTTGTTACGGATTACAGTGCCATTTTCATCTAGGTTATTACGAAATACCCATTTAGTACCAATAACAGTCTTACCAGATGGACGAGGTACAAGATTCCAAACTTTGTTACTACGAAACTCAGTTAGCTCTTCTTGTATAGCACAGACCCAACTTGGACCAGTGATAGCTTCATCGATATTTTTATGTTCGTTTAGAGAGATAAAGTTAACAAAGAGACAGATGTTACCTATGCCCCGACGGGTTTTAATACATGCACTTGGATCACCAATGATTTGATTGATTGGGTGATTTTGAGTTCATCGTTGAGCTGGTAGTTAAGGAGATTGATCACCATGTGAATCAGCGACTTGTTCAGGGAGAACGGAAGATGCTTCAGCAATAGATTCTTCAGCATTTCTTATCATCTCTGGAGGAGATCCAGAGGGATTTGCATTCTCTTGAGTTGAGAGAGGGACTTGGTTGTTCACCTATTAATCACCATTGGAGGAATCAGATGGAGGAATATGATTGAGAGGAGTAACATCTATCCCTAAGGAGGATGGATTGTTACTTGAGGTGGGAATGAGGTTAGGACCTTCATCATCATTATTTTCAGTGATATGAGGAGTACTGAAATAAGATTCAGGTTCCCCATAGTGAGACTTCATCCAACTATTCAGTTACTCGTCGTCTTCAGGGACAGAAATAGAATTCATTGAGTGGGATTCATCAAAGTTCACATGCATGGTTTCTTCTATATGTTTTCTCCTTTTGTTAAAGACTTTGAAAGCCTTGGATACTGAGGAGTACCTAAGAAAGATATCATCATCTGCCTTTGGATCGAATTTTCCTAAATGATCTCTGTCATTTAGGATGTAGCACCTACATCAGAAGATCTGTAAGTAGCTCAGTGAGGGCTTTCTTCCATGAAAAATTTCATAGGATATCTTCTTGAATTTTTTTGACTATCAGGGATCGATTCTGAGTGAAACATGCAGTGTTAACTACTTCAGCTCAAAATTCAGTTAGTACATGAGATTCTTTGAGCATTGAGCGAGTGGCCTTAATGATCGTTCGACCTTAATGATCGTTCGATTTCTTCATTCAGCAACACCGTTTTGCTGAGGAGCCCTCACTGATCAGAACTTATGATAGATTCCTTTTTCTTCAAAAAGTTAACCAGGGTACTGTTTTTAAATTCAGTGAGATTGTTCAGGACTGCCATTCTTTTGATAAATGAGATAATTTCGTCAGGTGTATCACTCTTGGAACGAAGAAAGAATACCCAGGTCTACCTGGAATATTCATCGACAATCACCAAAGTGTATTTCTTTCCAGATATGGATTGGACGTTGACTGGAAGAGATCCATATGAAGTAAGTGAAGAGTAGTGGTCACTAAAGAGAGTTGTTTAGATCTGAAAGAGGCTTTTGTCAATTTTCCTTTTTCACACGTTGAACAAAGTGATTTCTTTGTAAAAGAGTGTTTAGGGAGTCCTTTGACAAGTTCTTTTCTAGACAGATCATTGATCATTTTGAAGTTCAGATGAGAAAGTCTCTTATGCCAAAGCCAATTTACATCAGAGGAGGCCTTGGATAGAAATCAAACATTCTCTGAATGAGTACTATCCATATTAATGATATACACATTCTATGATCTTTTGCCTTTTAAAGCAAGTCTGTCATTCTTATCAGTGACAGCACATCTTGTCTTTGTGAACAAAACTTTGAAGTCTTTGATACAGAGTTGACTTATGCTTAAGAGATTATGCTTCAGTCCTTCAACATAAGCAACACGGCTGAATGAGGTTGCTCCGTTGGATAGAACGTCATACCCTTGGTGTATCCTTTGCCATTTCCACCAAAGGTCATTGAGGGACCTATTTCTTCCTTATATTCAGAGAGCAGAGATTTTCTACCAGTCATGTGGCTAGAGCATCCACTATCGAGAAAACAAATACCTTTAGCACTCTACATAAGATAAGGAAATTAATTTTTCATAGATACTATATAACTATGGGTCCTGTAGTATTATTGCTAACAACAGGTATGGAGGACTTGTTACTTGCTGAAGAATTCTCTTCAGTGGTTATCTTCACCTTGGTTGATTTACCAACCTTAGTGGATTTCACTCTCACAGATTTCTCAGTTTGAGCTACTTTCTTACCTTGAGCTAATCTTTCAGCTTTAGTAACATTTAGACATTTACTAGCAATGTGGTAGTCTCACCACAGTGATAGCACTTCCTGTATTTGAAAATAGGTTTTGAGCTGGAAGCATGCAAAGAGGAGGCCAAAACAATTTCAGGACCAGGGCCAAGAATTCTTTTTTCCATCGACCTAGGAGGGACCACTAGTTTCTCAGGTTTGGATGGAGTGAGATCAATCTTAAATATGGGAGTTGATTTTTGAACAGACCCAGGGATCTTCTTTCCGGATTTCGGATGACTCGCTAAAGGAACTGAAGGATTCTTCTTCAGTTTTTGGAAATTCTTGATCGTGGGAACATGATCAAGAAACTTGTCTTTATCACCTTCCCTGAATCCTTGGTAATGGGCATAGAAGGTCTTGTCTCGGATGTGGAGATACACTGAGAAGAGGGATCAGGAATAGAAGAAACAAACATTTCAAATTTCAACATGGAAAATTAGTGTTAGTTTCTTCAGGGTCAGAGGAATATCCAAGACCGCCCTTGACCTTTTAGGAAATCTGAGCATTAATGATCTCACTGACTTTGTCAGAAGCCTTACACCATCCTTCAATGGTAGCTTTTTCAGCCTTGAGATCAGCGATGGCCTGTCTGCGCTCAGTGGTAGCTTGTTGTCTTTCAATGCTAATAGCCTGATTTACAAAAACTTGGTCCTTAAAATCTTCTTCGATTTTAGTAAGTTCTTTGATTTTCAGATGGTAGTTTTTAAGCTGTTTAGTTAGATCAATGTTTATTTGTTCAACTTTTACTTTACCATTTAGAGCATTATAGAAATCAACGGTCATATAGTCGAGAGCCGACACGCTATCAGTTTCAGGTATAGAGGGGTTTTCTAGAATAGGTAACTGAGTTGATGGAGATTCTGAGGAAGAGGTATCAAAGGCTTCTTCAGCTTCTTCTATTCTAGCATAAGACATATAAAGGCTATGTATTCTTCATTTGACCCAAATTCGTCAGTGGTTTGCGTCCAGTCGTCTTCTTGATCCCAGTCGACTTCTTCAGCGACAAGGCCTTTGCCTTTTCGCTGGTTTTTCCTCACATTCTGATATTTCTCTTTTAACTTAGAATATTTTTCATTCTTAGTTTTATCAGGGATCTGAGAGGTAGTGGGAGCAGCAACCTTCTTGGATCTGCATTCGCTAGCAAAGTGACATTTGCATTGACAGTTGTAGAAGATCGTTGAAGCTTTGCCAGCAGGAAGTGTCTTTAACTTATCAGGGTCAGTGATAGCAGGGATCTTTCTGAAATTACTCTTTCTGGAAAACCTCCTAAAATTGTTAATGAGAAGAGCCAAAGAGTTATCAAATTCAGAGATGTTAGAATCAGTGATATCCTCTGAGTTAGTAATGGAAGAAGATACAGTTTTAGAAGGTTCCATCTCTGAAGTCATTAAGGCCAAAGAAGTACTTTTGGCAGATTTAGTGTCATTTATAAGGTTTCTTTTTAAGGTTTGTGATTGCTCATGATTGAGCAATATTCCATACAAAGCACTTAATGATGAACTTTATGTGTTCTTTGACAACTTTAGACTGGTAGTAAATGTGTCCCATTATTCAGGAAGAGCTTCCATGAACTTTATCAGAATGTCAGAGTTAGAGTACTCTTGATCAACTGTTTTCATGTCTATTATAAGAAAGTTAAATCTCTGGTGGATTTGTGAAAGTGTTTCATTTTTCAGAAACATGAAACTTTCATATTGTCTCACCAAGTTGATTCGGCGAGTAATCTGAACCTCATCGGTTCCTCATTTTCATAACATAATGATAAACATCATCTGGCAGAGACATGGCAATAATAGATCTAACTTTTAAGTCAACGGCTAGCTCTTTCTTGTCTTCCTCACTCCATTGATTTGGAGTTTTGGGAATACGTCTCTCAGGAATAGCAGGAGAGGTAGTAGCAGCAGGAACTGTAGGGACTAGTAGTGTTGGAATGAATGGTCCATTCTCTATATAGTAGAGGATCTTAGGATCTGACCCTTCTAGGAATAGATCATTCTTTCCTTCCAGACTAGGAAATTATCCTTGCTAAATCTAGGAGGTTTAGCTAAAGATCCATTGTATATATAGTTAGTATTTGTATTAGCCATTTTAAACTAACAAGTAATTTGTTTTTTTAAAGATTTTAAAACAATAAACACTGATCTGATACCACTTGTTGGTCCCAAAAGAGTCTACAAGAGTTCAAGAATATAGAAACAGTTTGTAGAAGGGGGGGGGGGGGGGGTGAATACAAACACAAGCTTTTTAAGTTTTTAAATGAGTTTATATTGAATAAACAAATTTACAGTTGCAAGCGGAATAAGAACTAGTAGTCAAGTAATTAAAACCTATTCTATTACAACTTAAGAAAACACTAAGTTTTATGCACATGGAAAGATATTGTTAGATCTAATTAGCCCCAATTAGATAGAAAGTTTTATAAAGATAACATAGTTTATTTTAGTCCATTTATTGTAATTTTACTTGTTTAATACTTGGGCTTGGGCTTGGGCTTGAACATTGTATTGAACCATATATAAAGGGTCTTAGGGTTGTGAGGAGAGGGTATGAGAGTCGACTCAAGAAATTAGTGTGTGTTTCTCAAGGTGTAATTGCAATTCCTTTCAATAAACGAGTTATGGCTTTCATCTCTTCCTCTAACTAAATCTGTATGTGTACTATTCTAACAGATATGAGATAGAAGAAGAGGTTCCAGAAAAGATTAAGTATGCATGAAGATGAAGAAGGGGTCTTCATCTTTTTATACCCGTTTCATTTAATGCAAAGAAAAAGCTATATGCAACGTGTCAAGTTTCTATTTGAAACATGTCATTTCTCCTATAAGGCAACCATGATTTTGGCCGTATATGAACAGTAACCAAATTAGATCTGATGGGGACATAAGAGACAATTCGTACGTCCTTTTATGACAAGGTATGGGGGTTTGACATTTGTGCATCGAGGATAAGATCAACTTCGATCTTGCTGAGAAGGCCCCACTTGATCACTGAACCAGAACCTTCAAGGATGAAGGTTTCGGGTATCACTAAGGCTTTATGCAAGATCTCACACTTCAGGTAGATGGATATTGCTATCACTGAACCGCTTCAGATGATGAGCTATTCGTCTCTATCTTCAGCTAGGCCTTCGAATATCGTTGAATGGTCTTGTGGTGTGAGTGTTGGTCTTCAGATCTTCGGGAATAGGACAGTGTTCCTGATCTTCAGCAATAACTGAGTGCAATCAGTGTATGCTATCGCTGAATATGAACAGGGACCTATACTTGAAATTTTCACTGAGTATATAAGGAATCATATTCAAATCACTGAAAGGAGTTTGGATCAACACGTGCTCTCACTTAGGTCCCTGTTGGAATCACTACACATCTCCAACAGTTCTGGTACACTGCTCACTGCACCACAGGGACCACTGAAAAGGGTATTGTGCTCTCTGCAGTCAGATTCACCACCATCTTGGGAACCGTGGCTATCACTGCTGGAGTTGTCAGGGCAGCTCTTCGTCTCCCTGCAAGAGGCAAGAATCAGCAATGAATAGCTGAACCCTCCAGGGAGGTCATTCAGGACTTCCATGATTGCATTGGATACAACTGGCCAATAGATAAGGAGACCTTTGAGATCAGCAAGGAACTTACTAAGATTGAGAAGAGAAGATTGCCTGCTATATGGCATTACATATTCACCCACGTCATTCAGTGCCTTGGTACTAAGACGGGTGCTCAGGAACAGGCTAGCAAGCAGTTCCTTGATATGGTATACTCTCTTTGCCATGGCAGCAACCTGAACTATGTTGCTTAAGTTTTCGAAGCGCTCTACAGGAGGATGAAGGCGCAGAAAAGAGAAAAGACCATCCCTTACCCAAGATTGGTTGTTGCTATCTTGGAGTACGTCTATGAGGGCTACACGTCTGAGGGAAATCAAAATTTCTCTCAGATAGGCAAGAAGGCTTTGGAACATGATGAAAAGCCAGAAGATGCTCCCTACCTCCCTTACATGTTGGAAATCATCAATGGTCCCACTCCCTCAGTCTAAGCGATTCCTATTCCTACCGTTCAGATACAGAATGTGCCCACGTCACTGACAAACCCATTAGTGATCGACCTTGGTTCATCTTCCTCCCCTCTGGAACAAAAACATCCAGCCAACGATGGTCATAAAAAGATCATCGCTTTATAAGCCCCTGACAAAGAAGCAAAAGAAGAGTGTCTCTCAAAAGACGACTCTCTATGATTTCGGCGTCGTACCAACGACTCCTCTAACCTCTGCCACGACAACAACTTTTGTGTTTGTTGCCGCTTCATCAGCACTACCTCTTTTCGGGACTTTGGTCACTAAAACATTAGGCACCAGCTATGCTGAAGTTGGTACAGGTATTACTACCACTGCCTTCTCTTCTGCTTCTACCTATTCTTCTTTGGTCCACACATCAATCCATGACTCAGATATGGTTGTCCCCATACTGAAGAGGTTGAACAGCGTGTTGTCCAATTATCAGCTTTGTTTCGACAATATAAAAATTGGAAAGCTACCTGCACAGGACCTGAGAATGTTTCTCTCAAACATTCTCAAAGACAGGCTTGTGATCCTCAAGACACAACCGTCGCAAGTTCCATCCCTGAGAGTAATCCTTCAGATACTCTCAAGGAACCCTTGCAAAAATCTTCTACCTCCCAACTTCTTTCATCTAACCCCGAGCTCTTTTTGACTCGTTTACCATTGTTATCTACAGGTGTCACTAATGCACCTACTTCAACTGTTGTTGCTGCTGTTGATTCTCAGGGTGTTTCTGATACACCTCTCTGAAAGTCTCCAGGCCTTACTGTGGAGCAAATCAAGAAGATCAAGGCAGAGAAAGTTCAGGGAAAGACCTTTCCCTATATAAAAGAACTGCATATCGTCTCTCTGCCTCCTCCTACTGCTTCGATCCAGATTCCAACCCTAGATCATCTAGTTCAGGAATCTGCCCAGATCAAACACAGGGCAGATGTCTTGCAGCTGTCTACAAAGCACATCTACAATAAGGTGTCAAGGACACTAGCTCTCAGAAATGTCGTTCAAGGCATCCAAGCTGAAGTCACCACCCTGAAAACGGAGCTGACCAATGCCATTGCTCAGAATACTTTCTCGGTGACCAAGATGGAAAATTGGCTTGACAAGCAAGGAGAAGAGATTGCAACCCAGGGAAAGACCCTTGCAGAAATCCTCCGCCTTCTCCAAGCTTCCTCTACTTCTATCTCCACTCTTTTGACAGAGAATCTCTGAGTCAAATCGCCAAGACTCAGCAAGCACAAGTCGATTCCCTTTCTGAACTTAGCAGCAACGTGCGTACTATGTTGGTGCACGTTCTACCTGCTGACAACACTGAGGGGGGAGAAGTTCGCCAAAGAGCTGGAAGAAGAGTTCATTGAGCGGTCTAATGTTGTGTTTTCCTTAGATGCACCAATCTCTTAACAAACAATAGACCATGCCAAAATGCTCTTCCCTGAAGTCTTTACCAGAGACGCTGAGCTGATGATGAACAAGGCGATGAAGAAGAAGAAGACGAAGAAGAAGAAGAAATTAATGAAGGAATTCCCTTCACTCTCATAAATGAAAAAGACAATGATGACGATGAAACAAACTTCTTCCAATCCAATCGTCCAAGGATTGTGTTCAAAGACCCTTTGGGGGACAGGCCCCCTCTTAACTAGGAGCAGTCTAATCCCTCAGGGAAGAATAAACAGCCGATGAAATATGATGATCCTTCTTCCCTAAATAAAGTGAGGAGATCAACGATGAGATATGCCTTCCTCTAGATATATACATCCCTCTCTCTGAACCCCAACCTTCTATATCCCTTCCTCTTGCTCTCCTAACCAATACTTCGTTTATAAGAAGTATTGATGAAATATCTAATGATGAACCTTCCTCTCCCAATGTCAGTGAACCCAGTCCCTCGAAGGTGAATCCATCTGTGAATGAACCTTCCACTGAAGATCGGTTCCTGTACATATCTGAATCCGATTCTGAAGAGGAAGAAGGCCTTATTCATAGGCGTGTAAATAGACAGCCTATCTCTAAACCTGAAGAAGAAGAAGAGAGAAGGGAGCTTTAATGAAGGAACTAGAGAGGGCCAGAGTAAAAATCCCTTTTCATACCTCTGGTCCTGAAGCTCCCATACCAATAAGCGTCTACGACGAATTCTCATTCCTTAGCCCTGAAGAAAAAGCAGAAGCCTTGGAAGCTCAGCGAATAAGAGACCAACAATTAAAAGATGTACAGGCAAGTTTCAAGGTCGCTGAAGCAATGGTCAGGGAAGACAGAATAAGAGCCAAAGTATGCAGACATGAAGCTGAACAAAGCCTCATGGACGCTGAAGCCTTAGCAGATAAGGAACTCGTCATTGAAAACTTAAGGTGAATCCCATCAGAGTTCAAGAGAAGATTTTACAAGCTTTGAATAGAGAGAATCAGGAATCCCAGGAACCAAGGAATGAAGAACTGGAGTGGTGCAAGAAAGAGCTAAACTATCGTATCTCTCCTGCAACAATTACCAATGCAACTATTGAAGGACGAAATTCAAGATCCGGTCCAAAGATAAAGGTATTTATGTTCAGGGGACAAAAACGTGAAAAAGAAGAACCCGAGTTTCTGAAATTCTATGGTTTCTTTGAATGGCTGGAAATCAGAGATGCCATTCAGAAATTCAAATCTCAATTCAAAGATGTTGTAGAAAAACATCTCGATCAGCTTCTACAAAGGATATCTCAGTATGTGACTGTTCCTCCTCTTCCCTCAAAATCCAAAAAGAAAAGATCAAAGTCCGATGTTGATGATGGTCCATCGCTCAGAAATGAACATGAGACGAAATTTGATGCTGAAACCCTCTTCTCCCATCTCATTATCCTTGTTATCTTAACGCCCAACACATCTCTGCCAATTCAGATAAGTTATGAAGAATACGAAATACTTAGTATTCTTGAAACAGGGATGACATTCAAGGATAATGATGGGTCTAGTTTCTCATAAATAAGGAAATAAGTATTGCTCCAACCAAGTTTCTCAAGACTCTGTATTACAGCTGTTGGGTATACAATGACCCTCTGTTAATACAGAAGGGCTTCTATGAGAAAGAACTACTAAGAAGAAAAGAGTACGTTGAACGATACCCTAAACCCAACTCTTAATTTTTTCCTTCCTTAGTAGTTTACTTTAGTGTATTGTACTTTACCTTAGATGTTGTAATTTCATTTTTCAATGTAATTCCTCATATTGATTGTTTATAATGAAATTCAATGAAGTACACTACTCCATCTGTGTACTGAAAAGATCCCTGAAAATAGTAAAAGGGACGATGAACATATGAGTTCTAATAACTTTTAAACTTTATTACTCACTGATTTTATGTTCTATTAATATCAGTGAATGTACTTTCTAGCTTTTACACTTGTAAAAATTGTGATTTCATATCCTTATAAATGAAACTTAATTTAGATAGTATATTAGCTTAAAAAGATCTCACAGATTAGTACTTAGAATTTTTACTTTAAAAACTCTAAGGCCTTACTATTTCTTTCAAGCAATTATCCTATGTTGCTTAATCATAATCAAATAGGGGGAGATTGTTGATCCAAACTTCTTTCAGTGATTTGAATATGATTCCTCTATATACTTAGTGAAAATTCCAAGATTAGGTTACTGTTCATATTCAGCGATAGCATTCACTGATTGAACTCAGTGAACGCTGAAGATCAGGAACACTACCTAATCCCCGAAGATCTGAAGAACAACACTCACACCACAAAACCATTCAGCGATAGTCGAAGGCCTAGCTGAAGATAGAGATGAATAGCTTGTGATCTGAAGAGGTTCAGTGATAGCAATGTTCATCTACCTGGAGTGTGAGATCTTGCATAAAGCCTCAGTGATACCTGAAGACTTCATCCTTGAAGATTCAATATCAGTGATCAAGTGGGGCCTACTCAGCAAGATCAATGTTGATCTTATCCTCGATGCACAAATGCTAAACCCTCGTGCTTTGTTAGAAAAGGACGTACGGATTGTCTCTTATGTCCTTATCAAATCGGATTTGGTTATTGTTCATATACGGCCAAAAGCATGGTTGCTTTATGAACAAAGGACAAGTCTCAAATAGAAACTTGACACGTTGCATATACCTTTTGCTTTGCATTAAATGCAACAGGTATAAATAGATGAAGACCTCTTCTTCATCTTTATGCATTCATATCTCTTCTTGAACCTCTGATTCTAATTCTTATATATGTCCTTGTGCATCAAACTTAGTGATTTCTTAAGTTGTAATAGAATAGGTTTAATTACTTGTCCTTATTCCGCTTGCAACTGTAAGTTTGTTTATTCAATATAAACTCATTTAAAAACTAAGAAAAGTTGTGTTTGTATTCAATCCCCCCCCCCTCTACAAATTGTTTCTCTACTTGTGAGCTCTTGTAGACTCCTTTGGTGCTTGTGAGCTCATTTAACAATTGTGCTGAGTTTCTACAGATTTTTAAAAGTTGTATTTGTTGCAATCAATGACGTTTCTTGCACATTGAATCTGATCATGTTCAAGTTGAAAGTGAAGATAAGAGCTTTATTTAGGGGAGGAGCTTGGAATGTTCTTAAAGACCAGCAACACTACTATGTTTTCTAAGGACAGCAAGGGGGAGAAGATCTGAAGATGCCTTGGTGCTTTCTTTATAAAACATAGGGGGAGAATGTTAGGTCTAAGAATTAGACCTATAGTTTGATGTTTTATAAAGTAAGCATTTATTATCTTGTTTTGTAATAGCCTTTGTAATAGGCTTTGGGCTTGGACTTAGTCTTGTATCATGGGCTATATAAATAGTAAGTCATAGGCTTAGGTGATTATTATGAGAGTCGATTAACAAGCTTAAATATGTGTTTTGTAAGGTGTTTTCTCTATACATTTTCTAATAAGATGAGGATGAATTGAGTGAATCGTATTCAATTTGTTGTTAATCTGGAATCTACACAAAGAGAAAGGAAAGGTTATTCAGCCCAACCCCAATCCCAAGGCAAAAAGCATAGGGAAAGCCCAATCTGATATACCTCAGTCAAAGACTCCTAAAGATGATGTATGCTTTCACTACAAGGAGGCAAGACATTGGAGGCATAACTGTACTAAATATCTGGAGGAGCTTAAGAAGCTCAACGCTAATGGAGCAGGAACTTCAGCCTTCAGGTATATATATGATTGAACTCTATAGTACTTTTGCTTCTAACTCCTGGGTATTGGACACATAATGTGGTATTCACATTTGTACTGATGTGCAGGGACTAAATATAAGTAGAAATCTGAGACGAGGGGAGCTGGACCTGATCATGGGAAACAAGCAGATTGTTGTTGTTGACAGTCAAGGATAGGAAATTAAGCTTTCTTTTTAGTCTGGATTATCTATGGTTTTTTTATTATTTCTACTCAGCCAATACGGCTAGAAACATCATTTCATTTTGCGCTTTATATGAAGATGGTTTTGATTTTAGGTTTGATAATGGATCTATCCTTGTTTATAAAGATGGAATGCTTTATTTTAAGTCTAACCCATGTCATGGTATTTATGAAACTAGTATAAGTGTAAGAGACAATAGAAGCTCAATCTATAATGTTGAATCGACTCAATCAAAAGATGGTTTGGATAATTCGTATATGTGGCACTGTTGTATTGGTCACATTAGCAAGAAACGCATCACCAAACTCCAATCGGATAGGATTTTGGAATCATTTGGTCATACATCGAATGATGAATGTGAATCTTGTCTTCTAGGAAATATGACAAAGACACCGTTTACAGGAACCTGTGAGCGGGGCAAGGATCTGTTGGACATAGTACATATTGATGTGTGTGAGCCATTTGGATCAGTCACTAGACACGACGAGAGATACTTTGTTACCTTCACTGATGACTTCAGTAGGTATGGATATGTTTATTTATTAAACATAAAGTTGAAACCTTCGAGGTGTATAAGCTAAACATGAAGATTAAAGATTCTCAAATTCGATAGGGGTGGTGAATATCTTAGTCAAGAATTCCAAGATCATCTAAGGGAACTTTTGGTTGGGGTATTAAAAGATAATGAATGAAAATGATATTCATTGTGAATGTTTGGTTCAAACAAGGAATAAAAATAAAATGATTGATATTGTTTAGTTCTAAGTAATATAATTAATCATTATATTAATTACCAAGTCATATTTTCTTACCGGATGAATATGCAAGGACCAAGAATCTTACCCGATAAGAGCGAATGCAAGGACCGAGAGTCTTGCCCGATAAATGATAAATGAGTGTGACGACTTGTTAGAGATATGCCCATAGACACAACAAAATAGCAATATATGTAAATGCATGGACCTATTGGGTCGCACACAAAGTTCTATTAATGTAAAAGGCAAGAAATAATATTAAAGGATTTGATAAGTAATTAATTAAAGTGTTAATTAATTACTAGAGGGTCTAATTGGTTATTAGTCCAAACTTCCTTAGGCTTAATTGCGATTGGGCCTTAAGTTAAACTAATTAGGGTAGTTGAGATTGGGCCTTACTTAAAAGATGCTAATTCCTAACCTAAATCTGATCTAGTTTTGGCCTCCATTCTCCTCCTCTCTTCTTGAAATCGTCACCCCTCCCCTCTCTTAGGGTTCTTGGCCGAAAATTACATAACACACACATAATAGATATAAAGTGTGGTACTTTTGGTGATTACATGTGAAGAGAAGGTGGTTTCTTGTTGCTTACAAGTGATTAGAGTTTTGGGGTGTGCATGTGATAGAGAGTCTCCTGCTATTGGATTCTTCACTTTCATCCAAATATTTTTCTATCTCTCTCTATGCATGTTTCTGTTACTTGTATCGGATTAATCGGATCTCTGGAAGATTATGTGTTTCGGTTTTGAATGCTTTCGCTCTTTATATATATTTTAATCCAACACGACTCTTACCACAGTTAGTGCTTAGCGGGTAAATTGTTGCATATGATGCGGTTTTATGGAATAAAATCTTACACCATAAGTAAATGATAGTGTTGAATTTTACCGGTAAGTGCTTACCGGGTAAGTATTTGGTAAACGGCCTTAACTATAAATTTGGCATCATTTGAATTCCCAGTAAGACAATCAGCTAATTCATCCTTATTTGAGTTGTCTTCAGCAGAAAATTCAAGTGCAGCGCCTATTGCTATTTAAGTTTTACGAACATTAATGTCACTTCCTTCTATAGACTGTAGGTCATGGGTATGGTTATGCAATATCATGTTTACAATTGACCTAAGGTTCTTGAATTTGATGTTACAGGTGATGGTTATCGTAAGGCCTTGATGGTATGACCAACCTCAAATATTACCCCATAAACCCATAATACAAGCGTCTGTATTGAAAACGATATTCAATTTGCTTAAAATCTAAACCACCAATGTATAAGCTAAAAACAATAATACAAGTTGCAAATTCGTCTAAACCACCAATGTATAAGCTAAATCTAAACCACCAATGTTATGGATTTGAAAATCATTCTATTAATCAACGATATTAACTTTACATTTATATACCATCATTTTGCAATTTAAACCATACAAAATTAAGCAGTAACAATGACATAGAATATCACAAATGTGAAAAAGATTGCCTTTCAAGTCTCGACTTTAGAGTGAAGATGTTTCGCGAGGTATCGCGTGCATTAAGATTACTAGTATTAGGAAACAACTGAGATATTTGTGAACAATTATCATGATTCATTAATTATGATTGAGATATACATGAAAGATGAGAAGGTTCATTCAATGAGTTTGGTTAAGAAAACAAAATAAAATTAGATATTCATTAGACTAGATAGACGGATGAGATTAGTTTGTAAAGTTTGTACAAATACAGGTGAGGTGATTTGCATTTGATCGCTCCTCTGTTTATGAATTGCAAAAATTTATCCGTTTCAATTACAATTAACTATTTTAATTCGAACTAAACAACTAAAATTAAAGATATATGCCATGATATTAGTTTGAAATTATCGGAACATAGAATGAAGCATAATACAATGAATCAAAACATCCATGAAACAATTGTTGCATCTGTATCGAAAACGATATTCATTGCTTAACAAAAACTAAGCAAACAACCATGAGAAATAAACAATGAAAAGTTGAAAAACGAGGTTACTATACTCGAGCAACAATCGGGCATCCAACTAAACTTTTATCTACAGAAAAATCCAGGTCGGGAATCCATCAGTGAAAATCTGTTGAAGGTAAAACCATCACCTATAAACCAAATTTATCAGTTTCCAACAACCAAAACAAATACACAAGCCAAATATATTTAATCTGATAATAACAATAACGGTTATCCATGTCAAATATTTTCTTAAAATACATTTTAGAGTAAGCATAATTAAATGAAATCCCCACAATCCCATAACAAAAACAAGAAATTCACACAACCATCATATCTCCTCCCTTCATTTTACAAGGTTAAATAAAGAGAAAACAGGAGATTTTGGGGGATGGGGAGCAAAACTCGTGGGCATATGACTATCATCACCTTGCCACAAATGACCATAAAAGAGTAAAAAGGTACTAATTATGATAGATAGATATATATTATATATATATATATATATCGATATAATCTGACAGATGAAACATATAACGGGTTGACAGGAGTTTCGCAGGCACGTGCAACAGATAAGAGGTCTATGATGGTGCAGATGGTTCGGGTTTAACCAGAGAATTGGTGTCGGGTTGGTGGGTAGCAGGGTAGATTAGTGAAGCAAGTGATATCGGCATGATGCATAGAGCTTTCGACTGAAGGAATTGCATGGCGGCTCCAACATCTTCTTCCATGAGCTTTGCAACTTCACGTTCTGTGTCGTCATTTGACCAGTTCTCCCAAGCCGGTTGATTGTATCCATTTTCACCACCGTCCCCCTATTTATATCAATCAATCAACATACTACTAGCATTTAAGATACTATACAAAAAAAGAATGACCATTCCATTTTCAAATTTCAATAGAAATAGCACAAAAAACCACAAGCTTAAACCCTGAGTTTTTTTAACAAAAAAGCTCAACCACGTGGGTATTTTTTGCTCACTGAAAACTCTAAATTTTTGGAGAGATAAAAAATCCATTAGAAATGGGGTTTACCTCAACGGATTGCAATGGGACATCGGATACAAGTTGTGCGACTGCCCCAGCTCCACCCAGCCTACTCATGCTAAGAACCTGCTAAGTCAGTCAGTAGAAAACTACAAGTAGGGAATACATAATGGTCTAATGTTTTAAAATATTATTTAACATGTATTGGAAATGGAAATTAATACAGATAAATATTTTATGTACCTTGACCTGAAGCCGTAAGAACTTGACATAATCCAGAATTTCATCAAGCATAGCAGCCTTATCGGTCTGTGCAAGAAAACATCTAATCCATCAACTATACAATCATGGAAAATATGGATTTTATTTATGCATATTGTAAAAACACAAAGAAATGATTCCAATTCTCCATCAATTGACATAACATATTTATTTACAACTAGAAAGTCTTTATAATTCAAGAATATACAAAGGAAAGGATATCTATCTATATCATCCATTTGCTGACCTTGTTGCAGCTCGGAACAAGTTCCTGCAAAGCTCTCATTCTTTCTGCAATCCTTTCTCGGCGTAGCTAAAACAAACATATATGTAAGTGACCGTGAAACATATAACTAGTTTGAATAGAATAGCTTATCTTACCCGTTCAGCTATGCTATGAGGATCTGTGGCTTGTCCTCGTCGAGCTCGTACCCTAGGACGAATAGTAGGTGGATGTGGTACAGTGACTGCTGTACTGGTAGTTGGTTGCCCTTGAAAAGCCTGCTAGGAAAAATGGTAATATTAAGGCTTTATTTGATAATCTAGTTGAGTTTGTTAAAAAAACTGGTTCATAAACTAGATGACAATGTAAATGACCTAAAAAGAAAACATACAAGGGGCATAATTTGAAAAAAGAGAAAAAGCCCCAACCCCAACAAGCTACCTCTAAGAGTAGAGCGGTTGTTTCCATTAAAGACTTTCTCGGCTTGTGAAAAGTGTGAAGAGAAAGAAAAGTAGGTAAGGGGCTGTTTGGTTGTTTTTCCATTAAGGCATGTATAGGTTAATAAGATGTCTGTATGGTATTAGTTGTCTGTAATGATAAAACTAAGTTGTTGTTTGTTTCTTGTACGGGTAAACAGCCCAAATGACTTAAATGACCATTCTAACCTTACTATGGAATTTTAAAAACACCATATCTCTTTTAAACATTTCATCAAACACCTTCTTTCCACTATTTATGTTACCAACTTTAGTATTTATAATGCACAAGTTTCCCTTCAATAATCAAGAGAAATAATATAAATCCTACATGCTAAAAAAAATCAATAATCAAGAAAAATAATATAAATCCACCACAGTAGAAAGAAAGAAAAACAATAATCAAGACACGGATCATCAATATCAATAGCACTAGCAATTTCTTCATTTCTTTTTCTCTCTTGCACCATGACACGTCAAAACATTTCTGCCACCTCTTTCTCACAATTCCTGTTCATTTTATCACCTGTAAATTTAAATCTCAAAGGTGGTAATAAATCAAATTAATTTATTGCTTTGGAAAGTGGGAGAAGGAAAGGAAAATTAGTGAGTAGTTTTCTCGGTTGTGCAGGAAAGAAAAGGAGAAAGAAGCTAAGCTTCTGGTTATGATGAATTGATGATGGTGTAAGGCAATGGTGGAAAGGGGCAGGGGAGGTTTTGAGGCAGCTGTATTTTTCAAAGGGCTAGACTGGAAATATTTCGTCTGTATTCATAAAGCTAACCTCTACTGGGAGAGCCAATAAGCTCTTTTCTGAATCATGAAGCCAGTCCCAAACCTTCCAGATAGCTTACCGATTAAGATAGAACCCTCATTAAGCTTATTGAGCTCTTTCCAAACAGGCCCTAAGATTAAATTCTTAAAAGTTGGATATAAATAAGCAATAAGCCAATAACAATACAAATCGAGGCAAGTACATAAAAAATCTAAGGGGCCGTTTACCAAAACTTACCCAAGTAAGTGTTTATCGGAAAAATTCAACACTATCACTTACTTACCGGATAATACTAAAAATTTGACTAACTGATTCATTAATTATCTGATTGCTGATTATAGAATCCTTTTATTTTTTAGTTTCACTTGATTCATAAGATTTTAGTTTACCAAAATGATATCGTATGCAACAAATTACCCGGTAAGCGCTTACGGTGGTAAGAGCCGTCGTCCTCACTTACTGGGTAAGACTCTCGGTCATTGTCTTTGCTCTTACCACTCTTACCGGGTAAGATTCTTGATCCTTGCCATATTCATCCGGTAGCGTAGGATCGTGTGAGAAGTTGAGTTAATGGTGAGAAGTGGATCTGAACCATCGATCACTTTTAATCTCATGCCCTCCCATGAATTAGGCTTTATAAGGGAATTGATCCGGTGCATCTCCATGCATCTTATCCGGGTGCATCTCCATCTCATCCTAATGTGTGTCCATTTCTCATCCAACGGTGAATAACCACTTCTCACCGTATATAACACTTCTCTCAGGAATCCAACCCTTTATCTGGTAAGGTAGCATGACTTATAAGTAAACGGCCTAAAAGCTAAGTACCTTTCCTATGGGATCTACTTTCACATGTTTTACCTCCACCTCCTCTCCTAAGAAGTCAACAAACTTAACCCCACCTTTGACCGATAAAAAGTCTTGGCAATTTTAAATAGCCCCAATAAAATTACAGACTTGGTTCCATATAAACAGGTCCATGCCACTATACTCTAATGATAAGCTATTGGTATGGTTGCATATTAGAGCATCGATATGAACATAAATGACTATCAAGATACATCTATAGTCTTTGGAAAATGGAAACCAATCGAGCTTTGCTTAAAAGAGTGTACCCATTAAACCAAACTAAACAACAAACCCAGTATACTAACCTTTGCTACATCTTGAATCAATGGCCTACATTTAAAATCATGGCAATCAATCGGTAGACTAAAAACCACAATTGATTTTCAGTTTTTCAAGGGGAGCTCCACAACATCAAGTTATTGAAGAGCAAGAATGTAAATATCCCATCAGACCACTTGGTGAATAATATATAGCTGCTATTCACGAAAAGACCACAAATACATACTAAAAAACCACATCATAATCATATAGCAATTGTTATATTCAAATTCAGAAACAAAGATGCACAAAATCAGTATAATGAACCTGGGGAACAGTATGTAGCAACGAGTGTGACTGCAAATTTTCAAATTGAGGAAACAAACCACCCATGTTCATGTTACCTCCTCTCTCCTGCACATCGACAAATGTAAAATTACATAAGTAGACCTTCAATTTCTCAACAAGTCACAATAATACCCCTCCAAGTTTAACAACTCCAAAATGCTGCTACTACTATTTCAATAGTCAGAGCAGGAAAAAGTGAAATCGAAGAAAAATATCTCAACTAATTTAGGGTAAAAAGAGCTTACCCCTGTAAACGCTCCGATGGTTTCACGACCGTTATCTAAGCTCAAACCTAACGGAAACACAGACTGCTGCTGTTGTTGTTGATGATGAACAGATACAGTTTCAGAAACAGTAGCATCGGAAGTAGGCAAGCATCCGGCGATGTTGTAAGAAGGAATCGCCAGAATTTGCTCAAGGAAATCGTCTCCGTAACCCTCCGGCGGGTCCGTTGCCATGCCGGAGACAGGAGCAATCGTAATCCGAGGTGGGTTTAGGCTTGTTAGTGAGAGAGAGAGAGAGAGAGAGAGAGAGAGAGAGAGAGAGAGAGAGAGAGAGAGAGAGAGGACTGAGGAGGTTGGAAGGAAAAGGGCGAAGAAGAGAAGAAGGAGAAGAAGACAAGAGAGGAGGAGTTTCAAAGGATGATGATTAACATAGTGGCGGTCAATGTAATTAAAGATAAAACCGAGGGTAATATCGGAAGTGGAAAACAGCATGCGTGGTATTGGAAAACACGCAGCCATGACAACATCATTTTCTATCAACACATCAGCCGTTTTTTTCATGCTCTCTTTCCCATTCTTGGGCCCACACCTTTTTATACATGTAAAAGAGTAAATTAAGAGGGGTGTCGATTTTCGACAATATACGAAAATAAATGGGGTTAAGGTTGAATTTTTTGATCCGTTAACCCGTTAAATAAACGGGTCGTGTTCGGATTGACACGAACGGCCAAAATTTATTAATATATATATATATATATATTTTATGTTTTATTTTTAAAATTCAAAAGTCTAATTAATATGGTTTCTTTCATTGTCTTGTATAAATTGTAATCCCGTCCGTCAAAACTCATGACCCGCCAACCTGCGACCAACCCGTCAACACGAATGTGTGCGGGTTAGGGTTACGTATCTCGACATGATTAGCTAAACAAGTCGTGTCTACATTAACCCTCCCTGGCCCGCCAACTCGCGACACGCCAACCTGAACACGACATGATTGCCACCCCATAAATTAACAAGTTTCATTCCTAAGTAGTGGCTCAATTAGGACTGCTCACGGGTTGGGTTGATCGGGTTGAAGCATTTCAACAACTTAATTTAATACTTTTGGTTTGAAAAATCTCAACCCAAACTATAGTGCAACCCAACCTAATCCAACTCATACGGGTTGGTCGGGTTAATACTTTGGTACAACAAAATATTCTCCTAACCTTGAATATTTTGTTTTATCTGGCCTAATCATAATTTTTTTTTCATCGTCAACCATTTGGTACAACTTATTCATAATTCTTAATCTTAAGTATACCACATTCAATTAATTTTCTCAATTTATATATATGTTCACATTTAATGGACATATATATAAAAGAATTATATAGAGATGGAGAATAGATTGAAAATGATATGTATATGAAAATGATATGTGATGATATAATTGTCTAATATATATTAAAGACTCAACAATCATAATAAATTCAAAAAATCAAATGCTATCGGGTTGGTCGGGTTGGGTTGGGTTCAAATAAAAGTAACCCGTTATCAACCCACTACCTATGGTTTGAAAATTTTACAACTCGATTATACATCGGGTTTCTTCGGGTTGAATTATTTTTGTGTTGGGTTGATCGGGTTGATCGGGTTTTTGAGCACCCCTAGCCTTAATGATTGAGAATTGAGATTGTGCTTTAAAGATCAAAAGTATTAGGATATCACAAGTTTGAATTCATGAATAAATAAAAATCCTCTTGTGGTTATTGAGGTTCCAATACGGTGATATCGGGCTACCTGTAAAACGAGTGGTCGTCCTGGAATTAGTCGGTTTGCATAGCGGGTTGGATATTCAGGTTAATAAAAAAAAATTGGATTTCATCCTTCAAATCGGATAATTATTCGTAGTTGTGTTTATAGGTTGGGTTGATCGGATTGAAGGTAATTAAACAATCTTTGACGTTTTAAATTTTTTTAGGAAGGCTAATGGCACCCCTAAATGTTGCTAAGACACCTCTACAAATGAATTCCTCCTCACACGCGTCAACATCAAAACCCCTATTAAGTACAAAAAATTCCGTACACACCCCTACTAAGGGGGTGCCATTAGCACTCCCTTTTTTTAACCTAATCCAATTCAAATAAAAGTGTAACCGAACCCAACCTCGTTCGAATTGGTCGGATTGTGTTTAAACAAAATAAATTCAACATTTGAAACATAATGTTAGGTCCAAAATATTGTATCCAAGATCACCAAGTATGAATACGAGAGTGAAGAATGAAGAGCTCAAAGCCTTTAAGTCAAAGTCAACATAATCAACTGTAAAGTCAAAACTTGTATTTGTAGTTTACTTTGATAGTTTGACTTGTCTTAATCAATAGTATAAATAATCTTTTTTTGTAGAATTAAATTAAAGTTTTTCATTATAATATTTGTAGAGAAAATTCTAAAGAGAGAAAGATTAATATACATATGATTTGGATTTGATTGTTTTTCTTGATTGTCAATTGTAATCAGAGGAGAACTCTTATGATTTGATGAAAATTTGAAGAACTTATGAAGTTTTCTTGGTTTTATAAAAAAATCGATTGTTTCATCCTTTGAATTTGATGATTACTAATGTTTTTGTTTGATTCTTTGATACAGACTTGTTAGACTAACATCATTGATCAATCCTGTGAAGTTTAATAATCAAATTCGAAGACTTGATCAATTCAATTTGAAGATTTAAAGATTTTGAGTTTATACGACTGTTCTTGAACATTTTTGGTTAAATTGATCAATTATATATATATGGATCACGGTCAGTGCAATTAATCTTGATCATTAAAACTATTCCTCAGATCAAATCTGAGCCATTTAAACTCATGAATTTACAGTTATCGCCTCCTCAATGAAACTCTCCCTCGACTTCTCTCCCATGCCTCCCTTGCCCCAGTTTTCTACCAGATTAACCTCCTACCTCCCACGTCCCTCCCAACTTCCCTCCCCTGGTGATATGAAAACCCCCATCCATACAGTCGCACACTCAGTTTTTGGAATTTCAAGTTTTTGAGTGATTATGGCAGAGCATCATCACGAAATCGAGCTAAAAGGAGAGATCGGCCCCCCTCTCCTCTCCTCTCCTCTCCATTGTTCTATGTGTTGATTGTTCTCGGCTTTGTTCAAAACACTGATGGAAGATCATGGATTTCTTTTAATCAGGTACGTATCTTTCCTTTCTCAATTTCTTCTTTGTCCTTTGACCAGAGATAATCATTTGCTTCTTGCTCTTAGCTTCCTGAGGTATTGATTTTTGGTTTCCTGTTTCGTTCTCTAAATTAGCAAACGATCTGATTTGTTACTTGCTAATCCTCTCAGACACTCAATGAGTACATTATGTACTTCCTCTTCCATGAAACCCTTTTATATGATACGAATTCCAATCTGGACAAGTTCCTCACTACATAAATGGCTTTTTAATCTCAACCGACTAAATAATTTATTCTAGGGTTTTTTGTTACACTTATTGGGATTTTTTTTGGTGCAGGTACCCAAGAGCATCAATTATTGTTTATATATATATATATATGTGTGTGTGTGTGTGTGTGTGTGTGTGAAATATCCATATGGAACGACTGCGTCCTGCCTCTCGATTAATAATCCAAATATCCATCTCCACTGGTATGAATTTCAATCTGGACATGTTCTTCACTACAGAAATGGTTTTTTCAATCTCTATTGAGTAAATACTCCAAATTGTATTTGCATTCATGCAAATGAGCAACAACATATGAATGATTCTTGCTACCTGAAAGTGGGGTATGGTGAGTCAAGAACTGATTAATGTTGGTATTAACTTTGTAACATTTCCTGCATAATATTGAAAGTCAATATAGATGAAGTATGCTATGGTGAGTTGGTGACTAAAATGGTGGAGCCTGATCCAATCTTGATACATTCTATTTAAATTAGCCAAATTGTTGAATCTTGAGTTTGATGATTAGGGGAGGAGCATTTTGGTGTATTGTAAAAGAAGGAAAAGGGGAGCCATGGAGGATTGATAATATGTGGTTGTTGATCTCCAAGGAGAATCCAAGCAGGTATACCTCGATTTATAATTGTAGTTTATAAAGTTTATAGGCATTTAGCTTTTGGGTGCATGGTTCATGTTCTTACTCTCTTGGTTCGTGCTAGGTGAAGAAGATACAAAAGTTTCATCGTGTTGTTTTCTTCTATGCCTTACCCTTGCTGGAAAACTTTTTATATTTCATTTTGTCAGGTAATTTCTCATTTGTTGATTTTGATATTTGTTCATCTGCCTTAATTGGTGTGTAGCCTAATCAGATGATGCTTAGCTTACAACTTTTTATGTAGTGGCATAGACCCTTCAGTTTTACTCAAGGATGTAATTGCTTCTGATGAGGTGGAGGCCAAATATCCAGCTTTGTTATTCAAATAGGAACTTTCTGCATTTCTTGAGAAGATATATGGGATGATACGAGATAACCTAAAGAGAGAGATATCTCCACTGCTTCGATTATGCATTCAGGTAATTGCTTGGATTATTCAGACGGACCAGATGACATCTGTTTAACTTTGTGGTCTAAAGTATTTTTTTTTTGGATAAATATGGGTCTAAAGTATGCAGTCTACATGATGCAGGTGCCCAGGACATCTCGTGCAAGTTTAGTTAAAGGACGTTCTCTAGCTAATGATGTTGCTCAACAAGCATTGTCATAAGCCTCGATAATTACTTGAAGACGATGAATGCAAACTACGTGAGTGTTAAACTTTACAACAGCATTAACGATCCTTCTTCTTTATACTTGGGAACCTTTTTTTCATCTTCTGTTTTCTATCTTAATAGGTGCCCCCATTTTTGGTGCGCAAAGTATTCACACAGATATTCTAATTTTTCATTGTTCAACTATTTAACAGGTAAATTGCGGTAAAATAATCTATTATCAATCACCAAATGCTATAATCTATATCCTTGCTGACCCCTTTTTTATGGAAGTCTTTTATTGCCATGCGAGTGCTGCTTATTCAACGATGGAGAATATGTGAAGTCGGGATTGATTGAAATAGAGCAATAGTGTGTTTATGCAACTGAGGAAGTAAGCATTAACCTGAGTTGAACTTGGAGTTGCTGAAATTCAGATGAAATGCTTTTCTATCTTTCAGGTGAACCAAATCGGGTATGTTACAGAAAACATTGAAGCCATTAAAATGTCAAAACGTTCCAAGCGATGGGTGATGGCTAGCCACAGAAGGTACAATATGGGTTTAGATGGATGAATTAATACCGTAGACAGTTTATTATATATATGTGTGTGTGTGTGTTGATGATGCCTTATGTTTTTGCAATAGCTAACTGAGGATACATATACGTCCATTGGCAGATCTTTTTGTTGGATTGGCCACGGTAAGGGTTCTGGAATCATGTTTTCTATTTCAAGTTGCAAGTGGGGTAGGAAACGAGTTCATGTTTGCTTTTAGGTTTGTAGCTCTTGTCATCTGATTTGATTAAGTTGATTTAGGGGCTGTTTGGCTGGTTTTTCAATAAGTCCTGTATGGATAAAGCTGTCTATGTGGATTAATCTGTGTGTATATATTGAGAATGTCTTTGTTTGGAAGAGTTTTTGCATAGATGAAAGAAACATGTCTTTTTAATTAAGAGGGGCATGTTTCTAGAAAAAAAACTTTGCTTTCTGTATACAGCTCTCCCTAAAAGCTTACTAAACAAGTCACTTTCTATATCATTAAGCCACAGCCAAACAGTCATGTATAGTTGACAGTATAAGTTGTGAGTCCAATTAAGCCCATTAAGCTACTAACAAATAGACTCTTAAAGTTACTGGGCAAGTCTATTGCTAAGTTTTGGGGGACTACACATAAGCTTAATCATGATAATTAGTTTGAAGTTGCACTTGTATTTTTGTTCATAGTTCCAACGAGATATGATTATATTATTATTCTATTTGGTCGGGAGATCAAAGTTGGTACGTTGTTCTTGTATCTGATAAAGTTCCACAAATTGTTATGGGGGATCCAGGAAGATTTCGACAAGTTATTACAAATCTTATGGGAAACTCTGTTAAGGTAAGCATATATTTTCATCTCGATCTCGAGCTCACACTACAACAAAATTAGGTTTATAGAACACCATGTCTAAATGTCCTAATAGACTGTTTTATAGGATTTAAATTCATAGGACCAAACAATTATGCCTCACACCTAATAGTTTTACAGCAAGTCGATAAGAAGGTTTTGAGCATCCTAATAAGTTTTTCAGTATACTTTTGAAATAAAACGTTCTATCAGTATTTTTTTTATGAGATTGTTTGAATAGTGTCTTATAAACACAAGTGCGTCCCATAAAAAGATATTTCATAGGACACTTCTTAAAAGTGTCATATTAAAAGCTAATTGGAAAAACCTCTTAGGGTGCTAAGAAACATCCTATCAACTTATTGTAATATTTTTACATAGGATGTACAATTGTTTGATCCTATAAAGCAATTATTAGGAAATTTAGATATATTTGGTGTCCTATAGAGTGGATTTTGTTGTAGTGTCATAATCGTATTACAACTGTTTGAAGAGACCAAAACCAATGAATCCCTTTCTGCTTTTGGGCTGTTTACTGAACACAGACATATATTTGTTCAAGTTCATCATGTTGAGCATTTTGAAGCTGTACCAGATGCAAAATCCAAAACTTTCATGAACAGGATATCCGAAGGAAGGGCTATATACTTCTTTGGTCCATTGTATTTTCATGCATGATCAGTTAGAGGGTTCTTAAGGTGCCTGTTTATCCCCCATCACTAAACTCCTTAGCAACAGCCTCTTTCCGTTTATAGTAGTAACAACCGGATGGGTCTTTACTTTTGTTGTCCTTGCAACGAGTGATTCCACTTTGATTCATGCTTTTTGCAACTAATGTGAGTGCCTTAACCCAAACAACAAATTTTACGCACTTTGACAACCCATCATATAATTGGGTATTAAAAACTAAATTGGTTATCAGTCTAAATCCCCTCAAGATCATAGAAATCAGGACTTTGGAGGGTTTGTCTGACTTTTATTTTCAGGGCCTTAAAAGATTAGTCAAAATGCATACACGTTGGTCTAAACACACCTGGTTATAAAAATATGATCTTTATTGTGCGAGTAATGTTATATTTTTACATTTTTTTTGCAAGAATGGATATTAATGGGTCGTTTACCAGTAAGCGTCATCACCCTCACTTAGGGGCCGTTTACCAAATTTTACCTGGGTAAGTGCTTAGAAAACTATTTTGGTCATTTGATTAGAAAACTATTTTTGTAAGATTACCAAAAATATACTCGTTGAAGCATTTGATTAGAAAACTATTTTGGTCTGTTTTTTTTTATGTTGTAGGAGGATGATAAAATTAAATAGTTGGTGAAAAGATACGGACTTAAAAAATGGTCTCTCAAAGCGAAGTCTCTACCCTGTCATATTAGGAAAAAATGTCATGAAAGGTATTATGATGAATGGTTAATATAAAATTTCTTCTTGTACCATTGAATATTTTGCTAACGAGCATGTTGTCGTGAAATGCGGACAACAAATCATCGAGGTGAATCCGCAAGTAATTAGTGAAAAACGAACTTTTTGCCTTTTAAGGTTGGATACAAAGATGGGCACAAAATGGTCCGAAAAGTTCTGGTCAACCATTTGGACTGAAAAGTACCTTCCCCTGTTGTTTCACTTTGAAGAATTTCACAAGAAATTTGTCAAAATGGTAAAGCAGCAAACGGAAGGGAACGACTTTGGCTTTCGTTCTCAAGGATGGTAGCCATGGATTTCCCGAGATAGCGTGGGAGGCTATATTTGTATGCACATTTTTTCTTCTAATTTTGGCATATTCTTTTACGCAACTGTTGCATACCATTTTGTTACTTTGTTTTTGTTCATTCTTTTCTTTCTGCTAATAGATCAATCGTTTATTAGGCATTGAACTCAAGCAAGTGGCTTTTGGGTTTATTTTCTACTAGACTGCTTTGACCTTAATATATTTGTAATTATTTCATGTGCATGCTTTTGTGATCATGTGTGGTGATATCGTATAGCCTGATTTTATATATCTTTAATTATAATTTTTCTTTGATGTTCTATCAGGTTGAACATGTATTTCGTGAAGAGAAGATGGCAGTATATGATTTGATTGAGATATATTTTGAACTTGCATGGTTTCTAATGTCTCATGGTTGGGATCTTTTTCTTTTCCCTCTTTTTTGTTGTTTTTACTATACACATCATCTCTATGACTATATATATGAGTGCCAACATATTTCACTTTTATATATAGCCATAACGTTTCCTACTCGAATACATATTTTGTGCATCATGTTTTTTTTGCCATATAGTAATTGGGTGTCAAATTCTTTAAATGTTGCTCGAAGCCTTGTGCTAATTTTTGATGTCCAAATGATGTTACTTTTTTTTATCTCTCTTTGTATTAGTCACTATAGTATTTATATACATTCAACTTTTGTTGGATGTCCGGTTGATGTTCCATCTCTCTCTCTCTCTCTCTCTGTATTGTCACTATAGTATTTATACACATTTAACATTTGTTGGATGAAAGTATCTATATATTTATCACATTAGCTTTTTCTGGATTAAATGCATATTAGTGTACGTTTAGAAGATGAAGATGAAAGGGTATAAATACTAGAGTTCTAAGTAACTGTTCATAATGTCTTGGGAGAATTATTTCTGGCTTTCTGAATAGACCGATTTTGGATAAATCTTACTCATATTATCGATTTGTGCAGGTTCATAAATTGTTTTTTTTTGTTTGAGGTCAGTTTCAAGGACGTTTAAGTTTGTTTAAAGTCATGTCGTATACCCGACCAACGGACGGGTATAACACTAGTTTAGATCTGCATTTGGTGAAGGTGTGTTCATTAAAATTGTTTAAAACATATTTTCGACCATATGTGTGCATCTTCCAGATTCAAATTTGAATTTTTTGTGAACTTTTGATGAATTTCTTGTCTTTTTGTCAGATCTACCTATATCACTGGATGAAGCTATGTCGTTGGTTGAATACATATCTGTTGATCCCATTATAATAAGCACAATGACAATAAACAAGTTAATAGCAAAATAATATGACACGAACAATGATTAAAGAACTTACGTAGTCATATATCTCTTCAATGTATAAATCGATTACAATGAAAACAGATTCAGCTCTCTCTTTCTAAGTAATATGAATCGACTAAGCTAATATGAAAACCCTAACGTTCTATTTATATTGCTAGGTCTAATCTAATTAAGGAAACATAGAGTTTAAGGAATTATAAACTTCCTTTTACAATTAAGCATATATTTTCCTTATTTTGACACAATTAAATAATAGACCTAACAATCTCCCCCTTTGTGGCAAAATGAGTCTTCATCTCTTTAGCTCGAACATGCCTTCAAATCTGCGTAGGGTTTGTCGATAGAGAATTCTTTCATCGATAATCCTGATAGCTCTATGAGAGAGTTTCTTTTGTCGTTGCTCATCCTTGTTGCGCTCTTTCTATCCGTTGCAAGTTCTGATGCAAGCCTGTTTCGGATTCCCCATAAAGTACCATCAGAATATGCAGCCACTTCGTGAAACCTGAGAAACCATTTTTCTCTAGAAGCGTGCATCCAAACTACTCCATGAACAGGGCGAGTGATGACAGTGGTGACTAGAGTACTGTCCGGTACTGGTAATGATTGATCGGGCTTAGTAATATGTATCTTCTTTTGCTCGCTTTCTATCCCACGTTGAAGATCATGCAGATAGCTGTACTGAAGCTCTTTCTGAATATGCCTTACCACTGCCCTTAATGCCCTTTGCTCGTGTTCGTTGCGGTTGCGCTTGTCTCTCAAGTCGTTGTAGATGATCTCAAAGTCCATTATATCCATGTTTTCAAAATCAGCTTCAGAGAAGGAATACCTTTTACCATCTTCTCTTTGGACAGTGAAAACCGGGTACTCGACTTGATAGATCCTTGCAGTGTCAATTTTCAGAATCCCGACCACCCTGTGCCTTGAGACCACTTCAGCTGGAGGTAAAGCTCTCATCTTCAGGATATGGAGATACTCTCTAACCTGAGCAGGGTCCATTTCCATCACTAGATGAATGTGTGCCAAATCGTCAGGTTTTGCTTCCTTGCGGAAGATCTTCTCCATAGTTTCCTCAAGATATGGCACACGAATCTGCTGATTTACCCATTTGGATTTGCTTTCCGTCAACATTCTTTGCCACCGAATCTGATGAGGTAGCAGTCTTGGTTCATTTTGTTCCCTTAAGGCATAGTTCCTTGCTGTATGCCTCAAGTTCACGTAGTCTTGCTCTTGGAGGACTGGTTCGTATGGATCTCGGAACCAGTTTCGTAGTGAGTTACACAGACCTTGAACATCAACTCGTTCTTCATTTTGTTCGGGTTCAGCAGATTCGGCTGGTTCGGCTGTACTCTCGAATTCGATATCCGCAGGCTTTTCAACCGTTGGTGTATCGTCCTCTTGAGTCGTTGTACTGCGTTGCCTTTGATGGGTAGTTTGAGCAGGTGGTCTCGAAGCTGATGCAGTAGCTGCTCTTGGACGTGCTCTTGCCGTTTGGCGTGTCTCCCCCTCAGGACGAGTTGGAGCGGAGCCCGGGTCGTCCTGGTGAGGTCTGGATGTAGAAGCACGAACGACAAGACTCTTGGATTTCGTGCGTAGAGCAGTAATAGCACCCAAGATGTCATCTGTTTGGCGCTGTTGGGCGGTCTTCAAGTCAGAGAGTTCTTGATCAATGTCAGCGCGGAAGACATCGAACTCATGACGAGTGACAGTGGGGATCTGAAGATTGCAGCGAAGAAGACCCTCAAGCGAATCCTCTGGTTGGCCGGTTGCATTGGATTCAGCTAGCAGATTAGCATACAGCATTGACATGAGTTCATCGGTGCTGTACTCATATCGATGTGGGGAATGGGGTCGATCTTCGGGGGGTGATGGTGGCGGAGGAGAGCGGCTGGTGCTTGGACGGCTTGAGCTGGGCTGTGAAGATTCGGCTTGGAGAGGAGTCGGTTCTTTAAGGCGCACGACTTCACGGATTTGGCGCACGAAGGCTTCCCTTTCGGCTGTCATTAAGGCAACATGTTCAGCAAGGGTGTCTCTTGCCTTCTGTAGATGGGCGGCAATGATTGCTTCGTTGTCCAGGGGAATGGAGAATGACGGAGATGGAGCAGCTGTATGGGTAACACCGGGATCACTTAGATTGCCCGTTGACATGACAGTTGATTCAACTGTATGACCTACGTTCAGCGTTGGCATAGATGTAGCGCTGGTAGGATTTCCTCCCAATCCTCGTGGAAGGTCCGGAAGGGACATCACTATGGGAGTTCCGACTGGGCCACGGAGGCTCGCAGTGTGTGTAGACTCGTGTCCCCTAGCGGGCTCTAGACTCGATGTGCATACAAGCGAAGTCGAAGCAGGTGAGCTACTGCCTCTTGTTTCAATAGCTATGCCTTCCGAGTGGAGGGGAGCTAGATAAGGTGCTAGACTCACAAGCATGTTTGAAACTGTTGGCTGTCGGGAGCCTTTAGAGTTTCTAGGGGGGGGGGGGTGTGCAATTGCGCTGCTAGGTCCACAACGACTTGTCCACTAGTCATACCCAACGAATGAGTAGAACTAGTTGACTCGATTACCTGGATGGGGGAATCTGGTGTCTCACTCTCTATCATTTTTCGCGTCCCATCACTCATGCTCTCACTTTCATGTTCAACTAATACTCCCTCCCCTCTCCTTATTTCTCCCGTAAAAGGCTCGGTGAATATGTCGGTCATCGAGGTAGAGACTTGATCGGGTTCAAAATCAAATGGATCATTTGGCTCATCAGGGTCATTAGTTGTTGCGGCTTGGTGGTCAATAGTGTCCAAAGCAAAGTCGGATAGAGGTGGTTGAGTGCCAATGCGACTTAGCGCTTGTTCTTCGATAATAGTGGTTCGCTGTCGGCGGGATAGGGGTTGGGAGTCAGATGCATCGTCATCAGATGATGAAGGTCGGGGGCGAACACGGCTCCGGCTAACTAGCATTTTCATGCGCGGGGTAGGTCTGGAAGTAGAGGCAGCTCGAGGGTTGGTGGGTGGAGGGATGGGGATGGATGGGGCAGCTGAAGTTGGGATTGGCTGATCAGGTGCACCGCCCTCGTCATTTCCCCTTACTATACGCTCATCACCCTGTTCAGGATCCCCATTATCCTGAACCTGCTCGTCTAATCTAGGACCCTCTTCCTGCACAATATTTTCCTCATGGATTGGCTGTTGGGGAGGCACAACTGGAGGTGGTTGGGCCATTAATCCGTGTCTCTCCCTATACGCTATCACACTCGGTGCATTCTGATCAGCATAGGCAAGAAGAGCTTCAGGTATTGGCATGATGAAGTTGAACCGATTGTCATTTAGGCGTAGAAACTTCAGTGAGTTGGTTGGTCCTAAGGGTGATCCGACTCGTCTAGGGATGGCAGGGCGGGAAGTCATCATAGCATGGATAAACAGTTGAAGAAACCGTTGAAACGGGACGAAGGCACGATCTCGATAGTTGGACTTGTCTTCCACTAGCTCCACAAAATCCGTCCAGATGAGCATTGCGTAGTCATAATGACGGTTGAATGAAATGCCGTGGAATATTCGTAGGACCGCAGTGCTGGCCTTGTCCATGCCAGTGTGCTTGCTCGTTAGGCGTCGATTCACTATGGTGAACAGAGTAAACCATATCTGGGGCAGGTACATCCTCTTGAATTGGCCGGGGCTTGTGAATGGTTCAGGGGATTCATACCCAAGGGCTAGGATGTCGGCAACCAGCTGTTGGTCGGTTGCAAAGGCGTCGTATGGGTGTTCGGCTGTGGCTAGTGGCAGGCGGAGGATGCGACGAATTCTAGATGGGGTCAGGTGGGTGATAAAGTCATCAATCTGAGCCGTGAAATGATGGTCACCTTCGTCCGGATGGTATGTCAGTGAATACCAGAATTGCTGGAGGGAGAAGAGGGGTACCCGATGGTCTAGTGCAAAGGCATACGAAGCGGATGTCGTTGAAGGATGTCAAAGATGACTTGGTGTTCTAGGGTGATACCAAAGTCGAGTCGGTGGTTGTTCGCTTTGATTTTTTTAAGATGTGTTCTCGGCATCAAGATGTCATCCCGGTTGGCTGCGTTGATGCTAGGTTCAGTGGAGCGTTCGGAAGGCATCGGGTGTTCATCATCTGAAAGGTTCGGATCATTCATGGCTGCCATTGTTTGCTGAAATAAGACAGTTAGGCAAACCAAGCGTAAAGTTAGTGTACTTAGTTTTAAAGAAAAAAATGCTAAGTCTTATTGTCGAGTCCCGTTGGGTCGATAACAATTGTTATCGAGTGCAATGGGATTGAGGAAAATGCGTTGTCGAGTGAAGGAGGATCGACAAAAAGACTTGTAAAAAAAATTAAAAACAAACCTGTGGAAGGGATGTCGAGGCATTGAGAATCGAGAAGCACAGGTTATCGATCTATGAGACTCGATTGAAAAAACTTAAACATTTGAAAGGTCATGTTATCGAGTCTTATAGGGCTCAATGAAAACACTTAGGGATTTTCATCGACCTTATGAGAATCGATAACAAATGTTATCGGGTTCCAAGGGATCGATGAAAATACTTAGTTGTTTTTCATCGATCCTATTGGAGTCGATAACAAGTGTTATCGAGTTCTAAGGGATCGATAAAAACACTTAGTGATTTTCATCTTTCAAGAGGTTATCGATAAAAATGTTGTCGAGTCACAAGGGCTCGATAAAAACACTTAGGTAAAATGATGTGTTCTTATTCAACTAACATGGGTCGATAAAAATTCAAAGGCACAAAGAAGGACTCGATAAAAACTCATAAACCAGTCTAAAACATGCTAAGTGCTCAGATTCCAAAAAGGGCCTAAAACTAAGGCAAAATCCTATTGATAGGTGCGATTAGTGATAGGGAATACTTGTAGTAAATCACTTAAGTCTAAAACCCAGAGATGCGTCATAGAGATGCGGTTTGTCGAATTTAACAGTTGGGAGGCCGGTGACTAATCCTTGGATGGAGAGGCGATTGATGTTCTTGAAGTTCAAGTGAGATAATCGACGATGCCATAACCAGGTCTTTGGACTAGAAACGTTTGATAGTAGACAAACACTTGAGGGTGCGTTTACTTGGGAAAGATCGATCGTGTAGAGGTTGGACTTGCGTGTGCCGGTGAGAAGCTCCTTTCCATCAAACGTGCGAACACAACATCTATCGGGGTCTGAAATTTACTTCGAGTTGCTTGTCACAGAATTTTCCAATGCTCAACAGGTTGTGACTTAGGCCTTGAACATAGGAAACGTTGGAGATGGTGATGTTGTTTTGAATGATATCACCATATCCTTTAATCGGTGCCAAATGATTGTTGCCAAATTTGACGAATCCGCTCTTCTTTTCAGTGTAGTTGGCAAGCAGCTCCTTTTGTCCGGTCATGTGTTTGGAGCATCCGGAATCTAAGTACCACACATGACCGATCTGCACAAAATTAGGCAGATTTAGGTGCCCATTTGTAAATGGGTCCATCATGGTTAGTCAACTTAGCACCCTTGGGTACCCACTTGAAGTGAGACTTACAGGTGTTAGTCATTTGATTTCTCGGACCCCATTTAGAAACAGGTGATGAAGAAAAAGTTTTGTAATTAAAAGAATTATGCATGTCTCGAAATCGATCCCGACATTGAGAGAACATTCCATCACAGAAGGAGGGTTCAACGAGCAATTCTTGCTCCACCACCTCCCGATATGGCACAACCTCCCCCACTTTTAAATAGACCACCTTTGCAGCACCACTCCAACCACCAATTTTTGGACCCCAACAACCTCCTTTATATGGAAATCCTTCCGAACATCCTTTTTTAAATGATTTTCGCTATGAGGAAGATCATGATGATGATATAGGATCGAAACAAGGTATGGAACTTAGTACCTCTACCTAAAGACAAAATTGCTATAGGTACTAAGTGGGTATTCAGGAACAAGAAGGACGAAGATGGTATTGTGATCAGAAACAAGGCAAGATTGGTAGCTAAGGTGTCACACCCCGCTAAAGCGGAAACACGAGGTACGACAGTTCTAGATTTCACAACAATAGGAATATAAACACCAACCACACATATATTTAAAACGTCAAAGTTTAAAGTTTAAAAGTTTACAACCCGACTACTTGAACTTTAACAAACAAATTACATCAAATTGGATATATAAAATGTCTTGATTGGTGTTCCACAAAAATAAGCTAAGCTTGATCGGTTACCTTCTTATTTTCCTGTAAAGCATGTTAAAACAGAAGGGTCAACTACAAATAGTTGGTGAGTTCACAGGTTTTCAAATGCACAAAACATTTTATATGCAAGGTATAATAATAGGGAATCGGATGATCGCATCAACTTTAATATTTTAAAGTTTTATGAGCAAAAATACAAATTATAATTACACATGATATTAAAATATTGAGCCACTACTAAGCCTAAATGACATTCTACGCCCCACGAACTACCTTAGCGGTGGACCTAAAGTCCACATGTATAGAGCATTCTTAATTGATAAAGTGCACCCCTACTTGCCAGTTAGGTGGGTATGTCAACCAAATAGCGCTATCCACAAATATATTCGGCTCAAACGAATACAGAGTTAAATAGTAGTGTAGCACGGGGACTTTACATAACTCAACGTATCATTTGTGTAATATAAATTTGCTCATCATAATGATTTATATGTTTTTCATTAATCAATATAAATCAATTCAATTCCTTTAAAACAACATGCTTTACACCCCAAAACGTATAAACATTTAAAAAGAGGGGCCGTGAATACTCACTTTATAGCAATAGCTTCCAAATAGATACCCGAGATGTCCGCTTGACGGCCTAACGCTTACCTAATAAAGCAACGTACCTAAATAGATACCCGAGATGTCAGCCATCCTACTGGACCTGAGAATGCCGTCGAAATTCCCATCACAAAGAAGAAAATCGCCAAGTACTTCCATTTGCCCCTGCCTGTTATTGAAGTCGAAGGCCAGCGAGTACCAAATCCAGATCTTGAACTGAATCCTACACCTAAAGCTTTGGTGGCATTCATAAAGCTCCCGGGATACAATGAACCACTCACCAAGTTGTCTGAATTCAAAAGAAAGTAGCTGCCTCCCATATGGAATGTGCTTGTCTCCATTCTCAACAAGAGTCTCACTTGCAAAATCGGCTCTCTAGACCAAGCCAGCAAGAACATTCTTACCATAATATATGGAATGTTTTTCAACAGGCCTTTGGATTATGCAAGCTTGATTTTCAAGAAATGAAAGCTGCTGTTCACAACAAAGTTTCACATCAGAACCAGGGCAAACCTCTTCCAGCACTGATGTTTCCAAGATTCCTATCTCTCTTTACTTACCCAGCCATAAGTGCTCTGAAAGCACCTTTCCTTCAGCCGTTCTGCAAGATAGCTACAATGGGATCTCACAAGCCCACCATTGACAGACATGGCTACTCTGCTCCGAGAGAACTATCCAGGTACATGCTTAACCTTATCCCTCAAACCTCTCCTAATCTTATTTCTTATAGACGCTCTTTGGTATACTCAGAACCGCGAATACCTACCCCAGAGCATTTAGAGCCTAATGTAGGAAGTGAAGGGTCAAGTTTGAATGAGTCTGAAAAGAATGAGAGTGAACCACCAAGTGATTTTGCCCATACTGATAGAATAATGCAAGAAGCAACAGAAGATGTCCATAGAGACACATATGAGCGAATCTCACTGAGTCCAACAAGGGCAACCACAACTGCTAAGGTAGATGCCAACACATCCACTCTCATTGAAACAGGACAGCCCAGTCCAAACCACCCTGCAACCAACCGATCAGAGGATATCCTTCAATCCCTTGAATCAAGCACCGCCGCGGAAACCACATCATCCTCATCACCCTCTCAAAAGGGCGGTGATGAAAATATAAGAGTTCTATCACCCCAGAACTCGCCACAACCTACACATTTCGTTGATGTTACTGTGCCCAACGAAGCCTTAGGAAACGCAAAACGTACATCCATACCCTCTGATAGTGTAGAAGCTGAAGAATTCCCATCAGAGGGGTTACAGCATCAGGATGCACCACTTACCGGAGTTTTTCTACTCCCAAAAGGTAAGCACATTGTGTTCAGCTCCCCATCCTCTGATGATTGGGAAACAGCTGAACCAATCAGAACAACCGAAGAGGTGCCTATCATTGATAGCCCTCGAAGACAGGTTGGAAGTCCCTCCACGCTCAACGTCAAAACAGGAATGAACGAGGGCCTCTCTGAAAGTGAGAGACAAGGGGCCTCATGTGTTGGAGATGCACCGGTTACCTCTTCTGAATTTGTCACTAATGTAGTGTTCCAGGCATTTGGTGATAAAATTCAGAGATATGTGGAGGATCTAAAAATCTCCCTTGAGTCCCATCAAACAATGCTCAATGATATCAAGAATACTCAACTTGCCCAGACTCAGGCTCTGGAAGCTATCCAGAAGTTAATCTCTGATAATGCCGAGTCTCAAAGAAACTCTGCCTCTGATTACATCAATAAATTAGACGCAGGAATCAAGGCAAATATAGAGGCAATCTTTCACATTCCCAATGATATTCCAGCTCCAGAGATCACAATCTCTGCAAATGAATATGGGTCTTTCGTTGCTGACATCAAGAAACTCATTGATGCTGTGATCCCATCAAAAGCTTCTGTCTCCACATCGTCCTTGGTTCGTAAATCAGATATGGTCATCTTCCAAAAACCTATGATGGACAGGTTCAATGCCCTGACTGCCAAATATGTCACTAAGACCAATTCTAGTTCCACGAATTTGGATCATAAGGTATCTACCTTAGAAACCTCTGTTTCAAAATTATCATCTCTGGTCAGCTCTCTGTCTGCAGCTTATGAAGAAAAGAAGAAAGCCAAAGAGGCCAGAGCATGCAAAAAGGCAGAGTTGAAGCGAAAGAAGTCTGAGGATCAGGATCCTGATTCTCAGAAGGGGGAGAATACATCCAAAAAAGCAAAAATTGATGGCGCTGAAACGACTAAGCCTCAGGATAAAGGTAAAGCTCCTGCTGTTCCACTTTCTGAACCACCACCATCCAAACAAACCCCCCTTACACCAACACCACTAGCCGTAAACTCTGGCCCACTCCCCAAAGATCCAGATATGGCTAAGTTCATTCTTGAGCTTTTGGGAAACACAAGAAAGCCACAACCTCATCCCTCACAATCACAGCCATCTAATTCCCACCAACCTCAAAAAGATCAACCATCAAAATCTCCCCAACCTCAGAAAGATAAATCAATTCCCTCCTGTGCTAGAACCAGAGAATTCTCAGCAACCCAAAATTCAAATCCAAAACCCTCTGACTCTGTCCCTGAACAACCCAATATTCAAGAAGTTGAAGAGGATAAAGCCAAGGGAAAGCAGATAAAGCCAAGGCTGAAGCTGGTAAAGCTAAGGTTGAAATTGAAATGGCCAAGAGAGAAGCGTCAAACAAAAGAAAGGCAGAGATCCAAGAAAAGAAAGATAAGTTGTGGAGGTTTGATGAACTTCCAACGTTGGAAATTAAGAATAGTCACATATATGCACCCACAGATCAGAAAATATTCTTAATGCTTCCTAACTTCGCCAATGACTATCATGTAAGCGATGTGACAACTGTCAAAATTCGAGCTTTCAGGTTAGCTTCTATTAAGTTTATTAGTATTATATAGTTTAAATTTTAGGATTAAGAGTTAGTTGGTTTAGAATAGCCGAAAAACCCCTAGCATTCCCGGTAGTTGCTTAAAATGTCCGGTTCCGACCCGTAACTGTCCGAAACTTCCAATACAGTGCCAAATGCTCTAATTTATACCCAATGTATATAAAATATATAGTTTTAATGTTTCAAATATAAAACTTCTATTTTTATAGAATTTTATCACTTTTGGGCTTACATTTTGAGGAAAAAGGGCCAAAAATTGAGAAAATGACATTGTATTCTTAATTGGGCTTGAGTTTTATTTTATTTATAAAACAAATATATGATTTTGAGAGGGAGTGGGCCCCCATGGCCGGCCTCCTCTCTAAACCCCCATATAAATACATTTTTTTTTCATTTTTCTCCTCATTTTGCATGTTCAAAATTCAAAATTTGCTCTCACCTCTCTCTCTCAAGAAGTGAAGAGACATTTTCTCCCTCTCTAAAACAAAAACTCCAGCCATTTCTCATTTCAAATCATCATCAAGATCAAGTTCATACAAGGATTTAGAAGCTCTAATCATCATCCAAACAAGGTAACAACTTTACCCTCATTTTCTTACCATTTTTGGGTGAAAACCCCACTATTCTTACATTTTTTTTAGCTACTTCTTCTAATATCCAAAAATTCTGAGTTTGTGGAGAGATTTTACACCAAAACATGTAAAATGTTTATAAAATGGTGATAATCTATGACCTACACAAATAAAACTCAAGAGAATAGGGGAAAAATCATGATTTTATGTGTTCTTGAACAAAAATGGTTATTTTGGTTCTGGCAGATTCATGCATGTGTATAAATCGTCAATTTCTTACAATTTTTATGTTCAAATATCATGAATCTTCTTTCTACAAGTTTATTTAGTGAGTTGGGGTTCTAATCCAAGTGGTCTCACTCAAAAACATTGAGTTTTGACCCCCCAAATGCTCATAACAAGATGCATGTGCATCTCGAAGTTCAACAGTAGGTAAACCCTACTTTGAACGACCATAACTCTTTGAATACTCTTCCAAATCACTTGATTTTTCTTCTGGAAGTTAGCTTAATGAGTTACCTTTCATATGCATCTGATTTCATTCAAAAATATGGTGATTTGAGGTTTCAAATGATTAAAACAAAATGAGTGTGCAAACTGTCAAACAATGACAGAATTGTGCATGCATGTTCAAATGGCCATATCTCTTTCAAAACTCAATGAAAAAGGTTGATTCTTCTTTTGAGAGTTATATTTATGAGTTATCTTCAGTTTTCAAGTGGAATCACTTAAAAATATGGAGTTTTGACCCTCCAAACACCTAAAATACTTTAGGTGTGCAATCTGTGAAACCACCAGCAGCTAAACTCTACTTTGTGTGTTAGTATCTCCTTTGTTATTTGTCTTTAATGCATGATTCTTTTTCTAGAACTTCATTTTATGAGTTAGGATTCATATGGATCCAGTTTCATGCAAAAATATGAAGTTTTGAGGCACTAACCAATTTATTTAAGTTAAGTGTGCAATCTGTCAGCTAATGGCAGAATTGTGCATGCAACTTTGTAGTGTCATACCTCCTTCATAACTTCTTGAAAATCAGTGAATCTTATCTCAAAAGTTTCCTTTATGAGTTATGATTCCAATCCAACTGGAAATTCTAGAAAACACTGAGTATAACTTCTTAAGTGAGTGATTCACTAACATGGTGTAATCTGTTTTACCGGTTGTGATATAATATTTTGCATGAATTATTTGAACCACTTGTACATGTCCAAAAGGCATGAAATTTGGTCACAAAGACCATAACTCAGTAATTTATCTTATATAAAAATATAGGAAACTAGATCATTTTGGAAGCCCTTGAAAACTGATCATTTTTAGGACAATTAGTTTCTGTCCAGAAGAGAAATTCTGGACTTAATTGATTTTTATAAATTTTGATCATGTGATGGATAATAAGATCATTTTCGGTATAAATTACGATATTAATGAGCATATGGGCATTTTGTATAATTGGACATATATAGACACTTATGGGCTTAAGATTTATTCACCTCTAAGTAGTATTAGACCTATAAGTGACGGTATTGAGTATTACTCTTTGATAGGGAAGCGTTAGGTCGTTGTGCGGAGATTCGGATTGTATTGTTTTGCGTTGCGGAGCGTTGCTATAAGGTGAGTATTCACAGCCCCTCTTTCAAAGTGTTTTATACGTTTTGGGGTGAAAAGCATGATTGAATGTGTTTTATGAGCCATTGTCATTATGATTATGAAATCTTGTTAAATTTGATGTTGTGGGCACTAAGGCATGTACACTAATAGTTATATTGAGTAAAATGTAACATAAAAGTTTGTACACTACTATTAACTCAAGTGAGGAGCCGAGGGTATTTGTGGATAGCGCTATTTGGACGGACAATCCCACCTAAAAACCGATAAGTAGGGGTGTGGATAGCAATCCCACCTAGAAACTACAGGTAGGGGTGCACGATACTTAAAAACGAAGGTTCTACATATGTGGGGTATTAGTCCCACCGCTAAGGTAGAATTAAAAAATATTGTTTTGTGGTCGAAAGGTTTAGTGGTGGCTCTTTATATACAAAAATTAGAGTACATAATGCCTTAACGTTTTAAGATATCAATAAGTGCCAAAAATTTATTTTGCTCATATTCACTCACACAATTGATTTTTTTTTATTTTTGAAATATTGAAAACCTGTGAACTCACCAACTCTTTGTAGTTGACCTTGTTTTTATCATGCTTTTCAGGGGTAAGAAAATATTAACCGAATCTTTCTTTTATGTGGGCGCATCGACATCAACCGTCTTGTTTATTTGAAAACCGTTTAGTTGAAACACTTGGTTTATTTTGTTTTTGTTAGAACTTGTACTTGATGCAAAATGTAAAATTTTAAGCTTAAACTGTTGTTTATTTGAATGGATGGTTGGTGTTGTTTTTATCCTATTGTTATGAAATCTTGCGCTATCACGCCTCGTGTTTCCGCTTTAGCGGGGTGTGACAAGCGATGAAGTCAAAAACAGATTCATGAGCCATAGGAAAGTAAGGAAAGAGACTTACTCAATAGTACCAATTAAGAATATCTCTGGGATCAAGCATGTCAAATTTGAGAACACGGAGATTATGTACACAATCTATGAAGTGATCAAAGAAGACAATAACACGTACTACTTCTGTGATAATGATCTGTTATCTACCAATCCTTCTGATCTCATACCTCTGGAAAGATATATGAAAAATAAAATGAATCAAAGGACTGATAATCAAAACAAAGTTGCCTTCCTCCGAATGGGAATTGAATGCATGAAAGCCTTCAACAGGTATAGAAGACAGGTAGACTTCCAAACGAGCCTAGATCATAAGGTAGAAAACTTAAGTATCTCTGCTCCCAACGAAGACAGAGGGCCTCAATCATCTAATTGATGGAGAAGTGTTGACAGAACCTGAAGATGGCATTGTGTTTAAAAGACCATACAGAAGAAGTTTCTTTAGGATCTCAGAGGCTCACAAGTACTCTACCAAAGTTGTGCAAATTATCAAGAGTTATGCATATCTCCAGACTGATGACAGAAACAAAAGTAGAAGAGACAGAGACATAGCTAAAAGGATGGATCAGAAACTCGACACAATTTTAAAGGTCAGAGAAATCACTGATCTGTTTCATAAGATTGTCATTTCTTATTTTAATGCTCCCTTCTAATCCAATACACGAAGCCCTTTATCAAGAATTCAAACACTTATACGAAGCCCTTTATCAAGAATTCAAACACTGTTGACAAAGTGTCACACCCCGCTAAAGCGGAAACACGAGGTACGACAGTTCAAAGTTTCACAGCAACAGGAATATAAACACCAACCATACATATATAACTAAATCATCAAGTTCAAAGTTTTAAAGTTTACAACTTGACTACTCTGTCATAAATAAAGAAATCACAACAAATTAGACGTGTACAAAATCTTGATTGGTGTTCTACAAAAACATGCAATACTTGGTTGGTTACCTTCTAATTTCCTGTAAAGAATGATAAAAAAAAGGGTCAACTACAAAGAGTTGGTGAGTTCACAAGTTTTCAAATGTGCAAAACATTTTATATACAAGGTATAATATTAGCGAATCGGATGTTCGCATCAACTTTAATATTTTAACTATTATGAGCAAAAATACGAATTACCATTACACATGATATATAAATATTGAGCCACTACTAAGCCTAGTCGACATTCAACGCCCCACGAACTACCTCAGCGGTGGACCTAAAGTCCACATGTGTAGAGCATCCTTAATTGATAAAGTGCACCCCTACTTGCCAGTTAGGTGGGTATGTCAACCAAATAGCGCTATCCACAAATATCATCGGCTCATTTAGAGTTAAATAGCAGTGTACCACGGGGACTTTACATAACTCCACTTGCCCCAGATCCTCGGTTGTTTCCCGGATTAGCATTCAGACCCACTGCCACTTGACTAACGATGTTCGGAAGTGCTGCCACGAGTTGTTCAGATACAAGTCGTGGGATTTCCGGATCTTCTCTCCTTGGAGAAATTTTCTTTAGGCATAGGTTCATATTGAGGTTGGGTCATACTACGATTACTATTTTTGCGCTAAGTCTACTTAACTAAGTTATGCATATAAAACACTCGATTCATCAAATCATAGGTTTAGAATCACATAACTTCAATATCCAGCAAAAATAATTCCCAAAAGACATCAAGTATCTTAGAGTTCTAAATAGTGGGTTACATGCCACCAAAATAAGTTTCCAAGTTTAACCAACAAAGTAGTCAAAAAGTTCTCTCCTAAGTTGACTAGTCACATAGCCTGAGGAGTCAGTAGAGTACTTAGTAGGAGCGGATGAGTGAGACATAGTGAACTGCGATAGTAACAAACTTAATTACTAAATGTACTTTAGTAAATAACAATTTATTAAATGCTTATGCAAACTCACACTTATGACCATGCTTTTCATTTGGGTAAGAAGTTCCCAATATAATTGTTCCATGTCTCCCTTATACATATTAAATTAGACATAGGTGATCAGACTTTGCCTAATTATAATATGCTAAGTCGACACTTATTCCAATTATACCGGTAGTAAGCTTTTAAAAATAAAGTTAGTGTAGAAAAATAGTTTTCGAAAACTTTTGGTTATAGTATTTGGTTTTATAGAAAAACCGGTGTTCTCTATAACCTATGGCTCTGATACCAAGTCTGTCACACCCCGCTAAAACGGAAACACGAGGAGTGATAGTTCAAGATTTCATAGCAATAGAGCGATAACATCACCAATTGTCCAATCAAATACATAACAAAATAAAACTGAACATTACATCATACAGGTTCAAGTTTTAATAAAATAAAAGAAATAATATATTCTACAAAACAATTTCAAATTTAAACGTGGTTGATGTTGATGCGCCCCAAACACAAGCATTTTTAGTTACCCTTTCTTACCCCTGAAAAGCATGAATAAAACAAGGTCAACTACAAAGAGTTGGTGAGTTCACAGGTTTTCAATATTATAAACATCTTTTGCATAAATGAATATTGAGCAAAATAACTTTTATGGCACTAGGTAAATCTTTACATCTTAAAACGTTCAAGGCATTTTTGTACCCTAATTAATAGTAGTAATGAGCCACCACTAAACCTTCGACCACCAAAAAAATATATTTTTAGTTCTACCTCAGCGGTGGACCTAAAGTCCACATGTGTAGAACCTTCCTTTTTTTAGTTCTACCTCAGCGGTGGACCTAAAGTCCACATGTGTAGAACCTTCCTTTTAAGTATAGTGCACCCCTACCTGTAGTTCTTGGGTGGGATTGCTATCCGCACCCCTACTTGTCGGTTTTTAGGTGGGATTGTCCGTCCAATAGCGTTATCCACATATACCCTCGGCTCCTCATTTGAGTTAATAGTAGTGTACAAACTTTTATGGAATATTTTACTGAATAAAATCTATTAGTGTACATGCCTTAATGCCCAAAAACAACAATTTTCATAATATTCACATTCTTTAATGCAAATAGCTCAAATATTTCATTTGATCATGCTTTTCACCCCAAAACATATAAAATACTTTAAAAATGGGGCTGTGAATACTCACCTTATAGCAAAAGCTCCAATGAACAAAACACGATCCACACCCACTCGTCGGCCTAACGTTTCCCTATCAAAGAGAAGTACCCAAAACGTCACTTATGTGTCTAACGATTACTATGAGAGTGCTTATAAGTCCTTATATGTCCAACCTGGTCTACTATTGTTCCGTTATACATAATGCACATATGCTCTTTAAAGAAATAATTTATACCGAGAATGTAACATTATTGTCTTTCAAGTGATTAAAAGTTATGAAATCAACCAGTTTCAGAATTTAACTTTCTGACAGAAACTATAAGTCTTAAAAATGATCAAATTAATGTAACATCCAAAATGATAAAATGTTCCATATTTTTATATGTGATGCATTACTGAGTTAAGGTTATTGTGACCAAATTTCATGTATTTTAGACATATAAAAAGGGTTCAAATAATTTATATCAAACAATGTGTCACAACAAGCATGGCAGATTACACACTGTTAGTAAAACAATCATTTGAGGAGTTCTACTTATTATTTTTCAGAACTTCTAGTTGGATTATAAACATAACACATAAAGAAAACTTTTAAGAAAAGAATCACTCATTTTAAATGAGTAATGAGGAAGATATGGCATCACAAAGTTGCATGCACGCATCTGTCATTAGTTGACAGATTGCACACTTAACTTTAATAAATTGATTAATGCCTCAAAACTTCATATTTATGAATGAAGCCGGATTCAAATGAATCGTAACTCATAAAAGAATACTCTAGAAGAAGAATTATGCATTATGGACAAATATTCAAAGAGATATTAGCATGCAAAGTAGGGTTTACCTACTGGTGGTTTCACAGATTGCACATCTAAATTATTTTAGGTGTTTGTGGGTCAAAACTCTATATTTTTAAGTGATTCCACTTGAAAACTGAAGATAACTCATAAAACTAACTCTCAAAGGAAAAATCATCCTTTTTCATTGAGTTTTGAAAGAGATATGGTCATTTGAACATGCATGCACAAATCTGTCATTGGTTGACAGTTTGCACACTCATTTTATTTTAATTAGTTGGAACCTCAAATCACCATATTTTTGAATGAACTCAGCCGCATTTGGATGAGTATTCAGAGAGTTATGGTCGTTCAAAGTAGGGTTTGCCTACTATTGAACTTCCAGATGCACATGCATTTTATTATGAGCATTTGGGGGGTCAAAACTCAATGTTTTTGAGTGAGATCACTTGGATTAGAACCCCAACTCACTAATTAAACTTGTAGAAAGAAGATTCATGATATTTGAACATATTAATTGTAAGAAATGGACGATCTTTGCACATGCAATAAATCTGTCAGCACCAAAAATCTCCAATGTTGTTCAAAAACACATAAAATCATGATTTTTACCCATTTTCTTGTGTTTTATTGTTTGGGTCATTGATTACCACCATTATGTAAACATTTTTATATGTTTTTGGTGTGTAATCTTTCCATAAAACTCAGAAAATTTAGAGGTTTAGAAGAAGAATGCTTAAAATGCAAGAAAAATGAGTTTTTTACTCAAAATTGACAAGAAAAAGGTAAGATGATGTTTGTACCTACTTGAGTGATGTGTAGAACTTCTATTTCTTGAAAGATCTTGAATTTTTATGGTGGTTTTGCCTTGAAATTGGCTGGAAAATGGAGATTGAAGGAGAGTTTCTTGAATATGACTCTTGGTTTTAGAGAGAGAGAGAGAGAGAGCTTGATTCAAATTTTGAATTGCAAAATGAGAGGAAAATGAAAACAAAATACTATTTATATGTAAAATGAAAGGGGGGGCCAGCCATGAGGGGGCCCAAGCCCAAAATTTTATTTTAATTATTTATTTTTAATAAAATGGTAAGGCTCAAAATTGTTAAAATGCTATTCTTCTCAATTTTTGACATTTTTCTCCAATTTTGTAAGCCCATTTTGATTAAATTCTAACAAAAATAAAAGTTTTTTTTTATTTAACATACTAAAACTATATATATTTTACATAAATTGGGTATAAATTAGAGCATTTGGCACTATATAGGACATTTCGACCAGTTACGGGTCGGAACCGGACTTTCTAAGCAGCTACCGGAAACTCTTGAAATTTTTCGGCCATTCTAAGCCAACTGACTTCTATTCTTATAATTAATCTATATTAACACTAATAAACTTAATTAGACCTAACCTGGAGGTTCAAATATGACAGTTGTCACAGTCTCCCCCAGTTAAAGAAATTTCGTCCCGAAATTTAATGACTGCTACTGTCAATGGACTTCTTTGCAAACAAATGCGGATATTTTCATTTCATGAAATTCTTCTCTTTCCTAAGTATACTCTGGGCCATGCTTCGCATTCTAGTGAACTTTGATAATAGGGATTTTACTACGCCTCAACCGTTTAACTTCTCGGTCTAGTATTTCGATTAGTTCTTCGACGAAGTGTAACCGATCGTTAATCTGAACGTCGTCCTGGGGTAAAACCAATGTTTCATCTATTAAGCATTTCTTCAGATTCGACACATGGAACGTGTCGTGGATGGTGCTTAAATTCTGTGGTAACTTATATTTGTACGCCACCGGTCCAATTCTTTTGAGTATTTCGAATGGACCAATGTACCTGGGACCCAACTTGCCTCTCTTCCGGAAGCGTACAAGCCCTATTGGAATTCTAATGGCTTCCTTCGATTATCCGCATAACTCTTTTGACGATCTCTTGCTGTTTTGAGTCTTTCTTTGATGATTGAGATCTTGTCAGTGGTCTCTTGAATAATATCAAGCGTGGTCAACTGTCTATCTCCGATCTCTAACCAGCTAACTGGTGATCTACATTTTCTTCCGTATAGGGCTTCATACAGCGCACACTGTATGCTGGTGTGATAGTTGCTGTTATAAGAGAATTCAACAAGTGGTAAGTGGGTATCCCAACTCCCACCAAAATCTATCGCGCATGCACGCAACATATCCTCTAGCGTTTGAATAGTTCTTTTCGATTGTCCATTCGTTTGAGGATGATAGGCAGAGCTATAATCCAACCGCGTACCCAATGCCCTTTGAAGAGACTGCCAAAATCGTGATGTAAAACGTGTGTCTCTATCTCAAAATAATGGGAATAGGCATACCGTGACGTGTAACTATTTCATCGATGTAAATTTACGCACGTTTCTCCATACTGAAATCTTCACGAATGGGAATGAAATTAGCTGATTTTGTAGGTCAATCCACTATAACTAATATCGAATCATGTCCTTTCCCAGTTCTGGGTAGCTTAGTTATGAAATCCATAGTTATTTGCTCCCATTTCCATTGGGGAATTTCAGGTTATTGAAGTAGATCGGATGGTTTCTGATGTTCGGCCTTGACTTCAGCACAAGTTAAGCACTTGCTTACATACTCAGCAATATCTTTCTTCATTCCTAGCCACCAATAGTATTGCTTCAGATCCTTATACATCTTATCCGCTCCTGGGTGAACCGAATATCTGGATCGATGAGCTTCATCCACGATATTTGATCATAAATTTCCAACCTTTGGTACCCATACTTAATTTTTAAAATAATGCACTCCATCTTATTGTAACTCAAATTCTTTCTCTAAGTGTTGCAAGATCTCATTCTTCAAATTCGCTTCTTTTAATGCTTCTCTTTGCACTTCCAAACTTTGAGCCTTTAAACTCGTTTAAACTATCATTCCCATAGCACGTGCGCTCGTCGGTTTTTCTCTTTCCCTTCGGCTTAATGCGTCGGCTACTACGTTAGCCTTGCCTGGATGGTACTTTATTTCAGAGTCGTAATCACTAAGTAGCTCAACCCATCTTCTTTGCCTCATATTGAGCATTTTCTGGTCAAGAATATGTTGAAGGCTCTTGTGATCCGTGAAGATAGTACACTTAGTACCGTAGAGATAGTGTGTCCAGATTTTGAGTGCGAACACCACCGCCCCTAACTCCAAGTCATGGGTGGTGTAATTTTTCTCATCAATCTTTAATTGCCTCGATGCATATGCGATAACTTTGTCTTTTTGCATCAGTACGCATCCCATCCCTTGATGTGAAGCGTCACAATAGACTACAAAGTTATCCACTTCTTCGGGTAGACCCAGAATGCTTCCTCTTGTTTCTCTCCCCAAATAAACTTTTTATCTTTTTGGGTTAGAGTAGTTAGTGGTTACGCGATCTTAGAGAAATTCTCGATGAATCGCTGATAATAACCTGCCAATCCCAGAAATTGGCGGATCTCGGTTGGTGTCTTTAGGGCTTCCCATTTCTTAATGGCTTCAATCTTAGCTGGATCAACATGGATTCCCTTTTCATTCACCACGTGGCCAAGATAGTGCACTTCACGAATCCAAAATTCGCATTTAGAGAATTTGGCGTACAACTTTTCGTTTCTGAGCAATTCTAGTATCAGCTTTAAATGTTGCTCATGCTCCTTCTTGTCTTGAGAATAAATGAGTATATCATCTATAAAAACAATCACGAACTTGTCTAGGTACGGTCGACATACTCTATTCATTAAATCCATGAAGACTGCCGGTGCGTTTGTTAGCCCGAAAGGCATAACTAGGAACTCGTAATGACCATAACGAGTTCTAAACGTTGTCTTAGGAATATCTTCTTCACGAACTCTCATCTGATGACATCCCGATCGAAGAGATATTAGCATGCAAAGTAGGGTTTACCTACTGGTGGTTTCACAGATTGCACATCTAAATTATTTTAGGTGTTTGTGGGTCAAAACTCTATATTTTTAAGTGATTTCACTTGAAAACTGAAGATAACTCATAAAACTAACTCTTAAAGGAAAAATCATCCTTTTTCATTGAGTTTTGAAAGAGATATGGTCATTTGAACATGCATGCACAAATCTGTCATTGGTTGACAGTTTGCACACTCATTTTGTTTTAATTAGTTGGAACCTCAAATCACCATATTTTTGAATGAAATCAGCCGCATTTGAAAGATAACTCATTAAGAAAAGTTCCAGAAAAAGAATCAAGTAATTTGGATGAGTATTCAGAGAGTTATGGTCGTTCAAAGTAGGGTTTGCCTACTGTTGAACTTCCAGATGCACATTAATCTTGTTATGAGCATTTGGGCAGTCAAAACTCAATGTTTTTCAGTGAGATCACTTGGATTAGAACCCTAACTCACTAAATAAACTTGTAGAAAGAATATTCATGATATTTGAACATATTAATTGCAAGAAATGGACGATCTTTGCACATGCAATAAATCTGTCAGCACCAAAAATCTCCATTGTTGTTCAAAAACACATAAAATCATGATTTTTACCCATTTTCTTGAGTTTTATTGTTTGGGTCATTGATTACCACCATTATGTAAACATTTTTATATGTTTTTGTTGTGTAATCTTTCCATAAAACTCAGAAAATTCAGAGGTTAAGAAGAAGAATGCTTAAAATGCAAGAAAAATGAGTTTTTCACTCAACATTGACAAGAAAAAGGTAAGATGATGTTTGTACCTACTTGAGTGGTTTTGCCTTGAAATTGGCTGGAAAATGGAGATTGAAGGAGCGTTTCTTGAATATGACTCTTGGTTTTATAGAGAGAGAGAGAGACCTTGATTCAAATTTTGAATTGCAAAATGAAAGGAAAAAGAAAACAAAATACTATTTATATGTAAAATGAAAGGGGGGGGGGGGCAGCCATGAGGGGGCCCAAGCCCAAAATTTTATTTTAATTAATTATTTTTAATAAAATGGTAAGGCTCAAAATTGTTAAAATGCTATTTTTCTCAATTTTTGACATTTTTCTCCAATTTTGTAAACCCATTTTGATTAAATTCTAACAAAAATAAAGTTTTTTTTATTTAACATACTAAAAATATATATATATTTTATATAAATTGGGTATAAGTTAGAGCATTTGGCACTATAAAGGACATTTTCGGGTAGTTACGGGCCGGAACCGGACTTTCTAAGCAGCGACTGGAAACTCTTGAAATTTTTCGGCCAATCTAAGCCAACTGACTTCTATTCTTATAATTAATCTATATTAACACTAATAAACTTAATTAGACCTAACCTGGAGGTTCAAATTTGACAGTTGTCACAGCTACCGCTTTCCTATCAAAGCAAAGTACCCAAAACGGTCACTTATATACCTAACAATTACTATGAGAGTGCTTATAAGTCCAACTTGATTATCTATAGTCCCATCATACATAATACACAAATGCTCTTTAATATGATAAATTATACCGAAAATGTAATGTTAAAGTCCTTCAAGTGATTAAAATGTAAGTCCAAAAGTGATTAAATTCTATAAAAATAGAAATTTTATATTTGAAACATTAAAACTATATATTTTATATAAATTGGGTGTAAATTAGAGCATTTGGCACTATGTAGGACGTTTCAGATAGTTACGGGTCGGAACCGGACTTTCTAAGCAACTACCGAAAACTATAGAAATTTTTCGGTCAATCTAATCTAACTTACTCTTATTCTTATAACTTGACTATAAAAACACTAACAGACTAAATAAGAGATAACCTGAAGGTTCAAATTTGACAGTTGTCACAGTCATCCCCTGTTAAAGAAATTTCGTCCCAAAATTTAATGACTGCTACTGCCAAAGGACTCCTTTGCAAACAAATGCGGATATTTGCCTTGCATGAAATCTTCTCTTTACCAAGTATACTCTAGGCAATGCTTCGCATTCCAGCGAACTTTGATAATAGGGATCTTACTGCGTCTTAGTTGTTTAACTTCTCGATCAAGTATTTCGATTGGTTCTTCAATGAAATGTAACCGATCGTTAATCTGAACGTCTTCCAGGGGTAGAACTATTGTTTCATCCGTTAGGCATTTCTTCATGTTGATCCCATTATAACAAGCACAATGACAATAAACAGTTAATATGAAAGTAATATGACACGAACAATGATTTAAAGAACTTACGTAGTCATATATCTCTTGAAAGTGTATATGTCGATTACAATATGATTCACGGTTTCTGCTCTCTCTCTAAATTAATATATGAATCGACTCATCTAAAGTAAAACCCTAAGCATGTATTTATATTGCTAGGTCTAGTTTACTTAAGGAAACAAGAGTTTAAGGAATTATAAACTTCCTTTTACAATAAAGCATATCCTTTCCTTATTTTGTCACAATAATAATAATAGACCTAACAATCTCCCCCTTTGTGGCAAAATGAGTCTTCATCTTCTAAGCTCGAACATGCCTTCAAATCTTCGTAGGGTTTGTCGATAAATAATTCTGTCGTCGATTATCTTGATCGCTTCTAAGAGAGTTTCTTTTGTCATTGCTCATCCGTGTTGCGCTCTTTCTATCTGTAGCAAGTTCTGACGCAAGCCTGTTCCGAATTCCCCATAATGTACCGTCAGAATATGCAACCACTTCATGAAATCTGAGAAACCGCTTTCTCTAGAAGGATGCATCCAAACAACACCATGTACTGGACGAGTGATGACAGTGGCGACCAAAGTACTGTCAGGTACAGGCAAAGATTGATCAGGCTTAGTAATGTGTATCTTCTTTTGCTCGCTTTCGATTCCTCGTTGAAGATCATGAAGATAACTGTATCTAAGCTCCTTCTGAACATGTCTAACCACTGCCCTTAAAGCTCTTTGCTCGTGTATGTTTCGGTTGCCCTTATCTCTCAGATCATTGTAGATGATCTCCAAGTCCATAATATCGAGATTAGCAAAATCGGCTTCAGAGAAGGAATACGTTTTACCGTCTTCTCTTTGAACAGTGAAAATCGGATATTCGACTTGGAAAATCCTTGCAGTGTCTATCTTCAAAATCCCGACAACCCTGTGCCTAGAGACCACTTCAGCTTGAGGTAAAGCTCTCATCCTCAGGATATGGAGATACTCTCTAACTTGAGCAGGATCCATTTCCATCACTAGATGAATGTGTGCCAGATCATCAGGTTTTGCTTCTTTGCGGAAGATCTTCTCCATGGTTTCCTCAAGATATGGCACACGTATCTGCTGATTCACCCATTTGGACTTACTGTCCGTTAACATTCGTTGCCACCGAATTTGATGAGGTAGGAGTCTTGGTTCGTTTTGATCCCTTAAGGCATAGTTTCTTGCTGTGTGCCTCAAGTTCACATAGTCTTGTTCTTGAAGTACTGGTTCATATGGATCTCGGAACCAGTTTCGAAGTGAGTTGCGCAGACGTTGAACATCGACTCGTTCTTCATTTTGTTCTGGTTCGGCAGGTTCGGCTGGTTCAGCAGGTTCGGCTGCTGTACTCTCGAATTCGATATCCGCAGGCTTTTCAACCGTTGGTGTATCGTCATCTTGAGTCGTTGAAGTGCGTTGCGGTTGTTGGGTGGATTGAGCATGTGGTCTTGAAGCTGAGGCAGCAGATGCTCTAGATCGTGATCTTGCCGTTTGGCGTGTCTCCCCCTCAGGACGAGTTGGAGCGGAGCCCGGGTCGTCCTGATGAGGTCTGGAAGTAGAAGTACGAACTGCCGGACGGCAAGACTCTTGGATTTCCGTTCGAAGAGCAGTAATAGCACCCAGGATGTCTTCCGTTTGGCGCTGTTGGGCATTTTTCATGTTGGCGAGCTCTTGGTCTATGTGTGCGCGAAATACATCGAACTCGTGACGAGTTACGGTGGGGATTTGAAGATTGCGGCGAAGAAGACCTTCAAGTGAATCCTCCGGTTGGCCGGTGGCATTGGATTCAGCGAGCAGATTAGCATACAACATCGACATGAGTTCATCGGTGTTATACTCATATCGATGCGGGGAATGTGGTCGATCTTCGGGGGGTGATGGTGGCGGTGGGGAGTGGCTGGTGCTTGGACGGCTGGAGCTTGCATGAGCAGATTCGGTGTGAACAGGAGTCGGCTCTTTAAGACGCGCAGCTTCTCGAATCTGGCGCACAAAGGCTTCTCTTTCGGCTGTCATAAGGACCAGATGTTCAGCAAGGGTGTCTCGTGCCCTTTGTAAGTGAGCCGCAATGAGTGCTTCGCCTTCCGGGGGAATAGAGAAGGACGAAGAGGTGGTAGCTGTGGGGGTAACTCCGGGATCACTTAGATTGCCCGTTGACATGACAGTTGATTCAACTGTATGACCTACGTTCAACATTGGCGATGATGTAGCGCTGGTAGGATTTCCTCCGAATCCTCGTGGAATGTCCGGAATGGACATCACTATGGGAGTTCCGACTGGGCCACGAAGGCTCGCAGTGTGTAAAGACTCGTGTCCCTAGCAGGCTCTAGACTCGTTGTGCACACAACCGAAGTCGAAGCAGGTGAGCTACTGCCTCTTGATTCAATAGCTATACCTCCCGAGTGGAGGGGAGCTAGATAAGGTGCTAGACTCACAAGTATTGTTGAAACTGTTGGCTGTTGTGAGCCTTCGCAGTGGGCTGGGAGGGGCGTGCAATTGCGCTGCTAGGTCCACAGCGACTTGTCCACTAGTCACACCCAACGAATGAGTAGGGCTAGTGGACGCGGTTACCTGGTCGGGGGATTTTGGACTCTCACTCTCTATTGTTTTTGTCTCCCTTTCGCTCATCCTCTCTGATTCTTTTTCTACTTGTACTCCCTCCGTTCTCCTTATCTCTCCAATAGAGGTTTCAGGGAAGATGTCTGACATAGATGGGGAGGACGGATTAGCTTCAAAGTCGAAGTGGAATTGAGTTTCTTCATCAGACGGTGGGGTCGGAGCGGATGTGGGTGAATGGATGAATGGATCAGGATTCGGTTCAGATGATGATGCATCATTTTCAGAGCTGGATTCGGTTATAGAGGGTTGAGGGCCGATGCGGGTGACTGCTTGCACCTCTATTTCTGCAGTGCGTTGGCAACGACGGAGGGGTTGGTTGTCGGATGTATCTTCATCCGATGATAAAGAGCGGGGGCGGATACGTTGTCGGCTGACTAAAGTTTTGAATCGGGGTGTGGGGATAATGGGTCGAGTGCGGGGGTGGTTGGTAGTAGGTTGGTTGGGGGGGGGGGGCTGATCAGATGCACCTCCCTCGTCATGTCCCCTCACAGTGCGCTCATCTCCCTGGTCGGGATCCCCTTGATCCTGACCCTGCTCTTCTATTCTAGGACCCTCACCTCCCTTGATATTTTCCTCTTGGATCGGCTCTTGGGCAGGCGCAACCGGAGGTGGTTGGGCCATTAAGCCATGTCGCTCCCTATAGGCTATTACACTAGGTGCATTCTGATCAGCATAAGCGAGGAGCGCTTCAGGGATAGGCATGGTATTTTGGAAGACCCGATCATTCAGGCGTAGAAATTTAAGAGCACAGGTTGGGCCTAAGGGTGTTCCGGCTCTTCTAGGAATGGCAGGTCGAGAAGTCATCATTGCATGGATGAATAGTTGAAGAAACCTCTGAAACGGAACGAATGCACGGTCGCGAAAGTTGGATTTGTCTTCGACTAGTTCTACAAAGTCCGTCCAGATGAGCATCGCGTACTCGTAGTGGCGGTTGAATGCGATGCCGTGAAAGATCCGAAGAACCGCCGTACTGGCCTTGTCCATGCCAGTATGTTTGCTGGTCAGACAGCGATTCACTATGGTAAATAGCGTGAACCAAATCTGAGGTAAGTACATCCTCTTGAACTGGCTGAGACTTGTGAGTGGTTCAGGGGATTCGTACCCGAGGGCTAGTATGTCGGCAACCAGTTGTTGGTCGGTTGCAAAAGCTTCGTATGGGTGTTCGGCGGTAGCAAGCGGTAGGCAGAGAATGCGGCGAATCCTGGCTGGAGTTAGGCGGGTGATAAAGTCATCGATCTGAGCCGTGAAATGATGGTTACCTTCGTCCGGATGATAAGTCAGTGTATACCAGAATTGTTGGAGGTAGAACATGGGTACTCGGTGGTCTAGTGCAAATGCAAAGCGAAGTGGATGTTGCTGAAGAATGTCGAGAATGATCTGGTGTTCGAGAGTGATGCCGAAGTCTAGTCGGTGGTTATTCGGCTTGATTTGGCGAAAGTGAGCTCGTGGCATCAAGAGGTCATCCCGGTTTGCTGCGTTGATGCTTGGTTCGGTCGAGCGTTCGGATGGCATCGGGTTTTCATCATCGGACATGTTTGGGTCATTCATGGTTGCCATTGGTTTCTGAAATAAGACAGTTAGGCAAACCAAGTGTAAAAATTAGTGTTGTGAGTTTCAAAAAAAGATGCTAAGTATTTTTATCGAGTCCCATTGGGTCGATAACAATTGTTATCGAGTGCAATGGGATCGATAAAAAAATGTTTGTCGATTGAATCAGGATCAACAACAAGACTTGGAAAAAGATTTAGCTCAAACCTGTGGAGGGGTTGTCGAGTCAATGAGAATCGAGAAGAACAGAAGAACAGGTTATCGATTGCCTAAGGGTCGATGAAAGTACTTGAAAACTTTTTAGAAAAATATCGATCTATGTATAGTATGTTGTCGAGTCTATGAGGCTCGATGAAAATACATGGACAATGTAAGGGCAGGTTATCGATCCAAAATGACTCGATGAGAGCACTTAGTAATTTTCATCGATCGATTGATAGTCGATAACAAATGTTATCGAGTCATAAAGGCTCGATAAAAACAATTGGTGTTTTTTCATCGAGTTTATGAAGTTCGATAACAAAAGTTATCGAGTCATAAAGGCTCGATAAAAACACTTGGTGTTTTTTCATCGAGTTTATGAAGTTCGATAACAAAAGTTATCGAGTCATAAAGGCTCGATAAAAACACTTTGGCAAAAAGATGGTGTTCTTGAACACAGTATCGAGACTCGATAAAAAATCAAGTGCTCATGAAGGACTCGATAAAACCTCATAACCCAGACTAAGAACTTCTAAGTGCTCAGATTTCAAAAAGGGCCTAAAACTAAGGCAAAATCCTATGACTAGGTGCGATTAGTGATAGGGAGCAAGATTAGTAAAGAACTTAAGACTAAAAACCATTAAATACCCACGATTTTGACTGATGAACAGTCAAAATCGGAAACCCATAATAAACCCCAAAAAAACCGAACAGTCAATCATGAAAAAAAGGATCATGCAACAGTTTTAAGTACTAAGTGCAAGAATTAAAGATGATAAGGGGAGAATTACGAACCTGGTGTTGCTTTCGGATCTGAAAAACTCGAAGATTGGAGATTTTGATTTTGTAAGCCAAGAACTTGAAGGGTTTTTCAGAGAGAAAGAGGGAAATTCAAACTTTGTGAGGAAAGGTCCTTTGAGAGAGGGGCCCGATTTCTTTAAATAGTGGTCATCGGGTGATGACACGTGGCAGTGTGTGATTGGGCCGATGAAAAATTTCCCGTTAACAAATGTCGATTGGGGAGGTTATCGAGCCAGAGGGGGTCGATAATCCCATTTTTGTCGAGCCCTTAAGGGCCGAGAACTGCACTTAATTTTTTTTTTTAAAGAACTTAAATAAAACATTAAAAAAATGGCTCCCCCTAAATGTGAGCATACAGAGGTGTGCTCCCCCTATGAATGTGGATGAGTAGGAAAACATACCTTGTTGCTCCCCCTTGAATGATGAACCGTGGTGATATACACAGCGAGGTAAAAATAAAAGGAAAGAAAAACATTGAAAATACGGAACCCTTGGATAGACGTTAATGATGAGAGTCCAGGTGTTGTGCAGATTGACTTAACGAGTTAATGTGCAAAAACCCTTGGATAGACGTTTTTTTAAGGATTTTGAGGCATTCTGATTTTGGATAATCAGGTTTTAAGATTGAGCATTCCCAACTTGGATACTAGGAACTGGAATCGTTTCTCATCCAGTGCCTTGGTAAATAAGTCGGCAAGCTGAAGTTCCGTGTTAACAAAGTATAGTTCAATTGTACCTCTTTCGACGTGATCCTTGATGAAGTGATATCGAACGTCGATGTGCTTTGTCTTCGTGTGTTGAACCGGGTTGCTTGAAATGGCTATGGCGCTTTTGGAGTCACAATAGATGGGAATCTTGTTGAACCAGAAGCCATAGTCTTTGAGTTGAGTGCGCATCCATAGTACTTGCGAGCAGCAGCTTGCGGCAACGATGTATTCGGCTTCCGCGGTAGATGTGGAGACGCACGCTTGCTTCTTTGATGACCAGCTAACCAATTTGTTTCCAAGGAATTGAATATGGCCCGAAGTGCTTTTACGATCGAGCATGCATCCGACGTGATCGGAATCTGAAAAGGCAGTTAGTTCGAAACCCGTATCCTTGGGATACCATAGGCCAAGATTAGGTGTACCTTTTAAATACCGGAAAATCCGTTTGATCGCACTAAGATGAGATTCCTTTGGAGATGCTTGATACCTCGCGCAAAGACAGGCGGCAAACATAATGTCCGGACGACTAGCCGTAAGATACATGAGAGAACCAACCATGCCCCGGTAATTTTTTGAATCCACATCTTTTCCCGAAGGATCAGCGTGTAGTTTTGAACCCGGGGACATGGGTGTACCAATCGGAGAACATGACGTCATGTTGTATTTACTCAACATATCCGAGATGTATTTGGATTGGTTGATGAATATTCCAGTAGAAAATTGTTTAATTTGAAGACAAAGGAAAAAATTCATCATTCCCATCATGCTCATGTTAAATTTGGCAATCATGAGTTCAGAGAACTCTTTGCATTGCCGTGGGTTAGTCGAGCCGAAGATGATGTCGTCCACATAGACTTGAATGAGCATAATGTCACCGTTGTCCTTTTTAATGAAAAGAGTTGGATCGATCTTACCTTTGGAGTATCCGTTTTTCACTAAATAGGTAGACAGGCTATCGTACCATGCGCGGGGAGCTTGCTTCAATCCATACAGAGCCTTGTCCAGAATGTAGACATGATGAGGCTTGGAGGAGTCGACAAACCCGTCGGGCTGAGAGACATAGACTTCTTCACGCAAAACACCGTTTAGGAAGGCCGTCTTAACGTCCATTTGGAAAACCACGAAATTCTTGTGTGCCGCGTAAGCCAAGAACATGCGAACTGCTTCAATAAGGGCTACGGGTGCAAATGTTTCGTTGTAGTCAATGCCTTCTTGTTGACGGTATCCTTTGGCGACAAGTGTAGCTTTGTTGCGAATGACGACTCCATCTTCATCTTGCTTGTTCTTGAATATCCATTTCGTGCCAATAACGGTTTTGTTTCGTGGACGGGGAACAAGGCGCCATACTTTCAGACTTTCAAATTGATTGAGTTCCTCTTGCATGGCCACAATCCAGTCAGGATCATTCATTGCCTCATGAATGGATGTGGGTTCAACCTTACTTATGAATGAAGAGAACATGCAATCATTGGCCGAGGCGGAACGTGTTGTAACTGGTCGGTTTGGATCTCCGATAATTTGTTCAACAGGATGAGAGCGGGTCCATTTTGTTGTATGAGGAAGAGGTTGAAAGGCATTTGGATCCGGGGTGTCATCGTGATAAGAACCTAAGGGAAGATCTTGAACAGATTCCAAAGATGGGGCCACGGGTGAAGATCTAGTGGCACTTGTGACATCCGACGTTGTTGAAATGGATGTAGGGGGAGAGGATGTCGGTTCCGCAGGATTTGGTTGAACAGGCGGTTGAGGTTCAGGAGGAACAAGAGGAGCATCCGATGGACTAGTTTAATTTGGAGGAGCATTCGTAGAGGTGCTTGGAGATGCATCAGTTGAGACGGTTTCCGTTGTAATTGGTGGTCCGGAAAGATCCGAGGTTTCGGCATTCTCCAAGGTAGGCGGGGGAATTTGGAGAGAATTATCAGCGGACGGTCCAAAGTAATCCGAGTAGAAGTACTCGAATAGGTCATCCAGATTTGACTTGGCAGTATTGGACGTTGAAGGTTCATCAGGGTTGGGAGAAGGTTCCGAACAAATGTGATCGGAAGCTAGTATACCGGTGAGTGCGGGTCCGGAACTGTCGTGTTCAGGAGCCATCTCGGCGTTTGGATCGAATTGTACATTAACGCTTTCAGTGACGCAACGTGCGTGTTTTACGTAGACCCGATAAGATGATGCATTTGGTGAGTATCCGAGAAAGTAGGCTTCATCGGCTTTTGGCTTGAGTTTCCCACGATCTTCTTTTTCATTTAGTACGAAGCAACGTGTGCCAAACGTTCGAAGATGCTCGATTGAAGGAACGCGATCGTAGACTAAGTGATACGGTGTCTTGTTGAAGCGCTTGTTGATGATGGATCGGTTTTGAGTATAGCAGGCTGTGTTGATAGCTTCGGCCCAAAGGTGGAGAGGAAGCTTTGAAAAAGTAAGCATAGTGCGAGCGGCTTCAACAAGAGTTCTATTTCGGCGTTCGACCACACCGTTTTGTTGTGGAGTACGAGCTGCAGAGAACGTGTGGGTTATACCAACCGATTCGAGGTAATCGTCGAGGATACGGTTTTTGAATTCAGTTCCATTATCGGTGCGGATGGTCTGTGCAGTAAGTTCTAGTTTGACTTGAACAACTTTGGGAAATGTGATGATGGTGTCGGGGGTTTCATTCTTTGATCGAAGGAACTTGACCCATGTGAAGCGAGAGAAATCGTCCACCATCACGAGAACATACTTTTTACCATGTATGCTTTGAGTCCGTATCGGGCCGCACAAGTCCATATGAATGAGTTGAAGAGGTCGAGTCGTGCTGTGAATTATCTTGGGTTTGTGAGAGACCTTCTTCATCTTTCCCATTTCGCATGCATCACAAAGATGTGGGTTGTCGAATTTAACAGATGGGAGTCCGGTGACTAATCCGTTGATGGAGAGGCGATTAATGTTCTTGAAGTTTAAGTGAGATATGCGACGATGCCATAACCAGGTCTTTGGACTCGAGACGTTTGATAGAAGACAAACACTTGAGGGGGCGTTTACTTGGGAAAGATGGATCGTGTAGAGGTTGGACTTACGAGTGCCGGTTAGAAGCTCCTTTCCATCAAACGTGCGAACACAACATCTATAGGGTCGGAAATTGACTTCGAGTTGCTTATCACAAAATTTTCCAATGCTCAATAGGTTGTGGCTTAGCCCTTGTACATAAGAAACATTTGAAATGGTGATGTTGTTTTGAATGATATCACCATATCCTTTTATCGGTGCCAAGTGATTGTTGCCAAATTTGACTAATCCGCCTTTCTTTTCAGTGTAGTTGGCAAGCAGCTCCTTTTGGCCGGTCATGTGTTTGGAGCAGCCGGAATCTAAGTACCACACATGACCGATCTGCACAAAATCAGGCAGATTTAGGTACCCATTTGTAAATGGGTCCATCATGGTTAGTTGACTTTGCACCCTTGGGTACCCACTTGAGGTGAGACTTATAGGCGTTATTCATTTGATTTCTCGGACCCGATTTAGAAATGGAGGATGAATGATAAAAGTTGTGACTAAATGAATTATGCATGTCCGGAAAATAACCATAACCATAATCAATAGAGGTTTTACGAACAAAAACATCCACACCGCAATTAGAGCAACAAATTTTATTACGAGAAAATTTGATTAAATGTCTAAATGAATGAATTTGATACGGAAAAGGAAATCTAGAGTTGTTTCTTTTGACATTGGAATGTAAAAACTTGTCTTCATTGCGGGGTGTTTGCTTTGTAGTATGCGTGCCCTTTTTGACCCAAACCGACTTGGTTTCTAAAGTATGAAGCGCTGAAATGGTGAAAGGAACACGGTTAGTATGGTTTTTGAAGACTTGATTGTTTTTCTTTTGATTGTGAGTGATCGGATTTTGACTTGTGGAACACTCCGTTTGTTCAGTAGGTAAAGAAACTGTTTCCATAGGTTGTTTGCCTTTGTTTAAGAATTCAGTATGATTAGGAAGTACAGGATTGAAATCAAACTTATCACACATATCATTTAAGCACTCGTCCGATTCAAGTGAAGATTTGTTAGAAAGGGTATCTAATTCAGCATTGATTTGTTCTTCGGAATAGGAACATTTTTGTTTTGGAAGATTGGATTGAGGGTCCATTTTGAACAACTCTTCACAATTATCTAAATAATTGCTAACGAAGGCTTTACAAGTTGAAATGTTTGAAATAGTATCATTTTCACGAGTTTTGTTCAATTGTAAAGTCTCGTTTTCAAGTTGTTGTATTTTAAATAAAAATGTTTCCTTTTCCTTTTCCGCCAAAGAAGGTTCGTATTCGAACACTTGTTCGAGTTGAAGAATTTTCTTTTCTAAAAATAGTGTGGGAATGTACGGTTTACACGCAGGAATCTTGTTTTGAAGTTCTTCGGCGGAGTAAGATGGGAAGTAGTTGTTTGGAAGAGATTCACTTGAAGATTCCTCTTCTACTACTTGAGGATAGCAGAAAGGTATTTGAAAATAGTTTTTGTTTAGTCTCTTCCATTCTTCTCTTTCCTCAACACTAGGGTCCGGTTTCATAAATTGAATTTGGTAATCTGGACCAAGGTTCAGATATTCGAATTTATAAATCGTTGGAGTATTATAGATAGCCTTTGCTAAGTGTTTTGGGTTTTCAAAACCTAAACCGGCTTTGGAGCTTAAATCTTTCGGTGCATTTAAGTGAATTGTGTGTTCAGTTTGACCAAGCTTGTAAAGTTTTAATTCCAATGCTTCGAGTTTTTCTAATAAATCCTGTCTTTGAAAACTGACAAAGTCAAACTTAGATGAAAATTTGGTAGTCTCATTCCTAGATGTTTGAAGTTGGAGTGTGAGATCAGATATTTGTTTTTGGAAAAGTTCATTTTCTTCCATTAAAACCATTTTCTCCGTTTCGAGATTTTGTGCTATACTTTGAGTAGTGACAAGGTCGGTTTGCATAAGAAGCAATTGTTTATGGTTATTTTCAAGACTTGCTTCTAAATTGGAAACCAAGAGTTTCTCGGCTTTCAATTTGGAGTGTAATTCCTTTAATTGACACATTAAATCATGCATTTGAGATACAAAAGAGTCATAGTCAGAAGGGCTTACCTCGGTTGTGTAGTCGGAAGCGTTAGAAGGAGTGTCATCAGAGTAAGCCATTAAGCTGAAATGTGCTTGAGTATCCCCTTCCATGTCATCTTCATCATCTTGATTAAGCCATTGTTCATCTTCAGCTAGAAGGACTTTACCGGCTTCTTTTTGTTTGGACAGCATCAGTTTGTAAGTAAGGTAGTTAGAGTCCTTCACTACTGACTTCTTGCATTCCCTTGCGTAGTGGCCAGTTTTGCCGCAGTTGTAGCACAAACTTCTTTCACCCTTGAACTTGTCTTCAGGCTTGGGTGTAGGGCGAGGTTCTTCTCTTCTAGTTTTGGGTTCAAACATTGCCTTTCGCTCGTGGTTATTAGATCCCGAGGCATACCTTTGTTGATTGGGATTCGAGCGACGTGAGAACTTTTGTTGAAAAGATTTTGTAAGGAAGGCCAGTTGATGTTGAAGTTTGGCAATTTCTGGATCATAGTCAAAGTCTTCATCTTCTAATTCGGGAAACATTTCTTGAGGAACTGAAGAGGACTCTTTTGCCATTAATGCGATTGGATCCGGGTTCTTTTTGGAATTTAACCCCATAAGTTCAAGAACCTCCTCTTCATCTTGTTGAAGGGTTTCATAGACTTCATGAAGGTCAAGGTCAGCAAGATATTTGCTGTGTTTGATTTGATTAGCAAACCGACGCCATTCCGGTTAAAGATTGCTAACAAATTTGACATTGTTTTCGATCTTAATCTTACGAATTTCGTTTTTGCTAAGTTCGTTCACCAGTTGTACAAATCGAGTATATGTGTTCGTAAGACTTTCTCCATCTTTTGCCTTGAATTCTTCATATTGAGAAATGCAGTTGGTGATTTTGAGTTGTGTACCAATCTTCGTTCCAAGCATGAATTTCTCTATGACTTCCAACATTTCTTTAGCCGTCTTTTTGTGGCTATCAATGCTCATGTAGATCTCATTGGGAAGGCTCATAAGTAGATAAGAACGGGCAAGTTGGTCATCTCTCATTATCCTCTTCTCGTTTGCATCCCAAGAGCTTTTGAGTTTAACTTCCCTTCGTGCGGGCGTAGGAGGAGTGTTGTTTGGCATAGCAGGATACTCCTGATAAAACGGCGGAGGAGGACCCTCTTTGATTGAACTCATGATCTCATCGGCAAAGTCATGACGTTCAATGAAATCAAGAAATCTATCCTTCCATTGAGAATATTCTCCCGGAAAGAGAATTGGAGGCTTGGTGTCGGATCCAATGGCCATGGCTTCTCGGGTGGTTATTGTACTGTTTGGTTGGACCTCGATCAATCAGTTTTTAAAAAATTCTGAGGTGTCGCTGGAAACAGTAGGTTATTATCGAGTGACTAAAGAAAATCGATTTAAGGATTTTATCGGGCGTGAAGTGCTCGATGAAAATAGTTGTCGGATGACTAAGGATCGATAATAATTGTTATCGAGTGAATAAGACGCGATAAAAATTGTTATCGAGTGAAAAAGACGCGATAAAACTTGTTATCGAGTGAACAAGACGCGATAAAACTTGTTATCGAGTGAACAAGACTCGATAAAAATTGTTATCGAATTGAGTGGGACTTGATATATATAAAAAAAATTTGAGTGAACAAGACTCGAGAAACAGATTGATTTAAAGAGTTTTATCGAATACTGACTTACTCGATAAAAAAATTTTCTCGATTCAATAGAACTCGATAAAAATTCTTAATTCTGAGTTTTCTGTTTATTGAAAAACCAGAAAACAAAAACACAGTGTTCTTGACTAAAAAGAACTTGTCTTTTTATGGACAAGACTGTCTGGGTTTTCGAGTTTCTTATTTGTTCAATCACATAAAATATCAAATTTACGAGAGTTTATGATTTTTACTAAGGAAATCTTTAGTAAGAAAAGCTGCAGGAGTCACAAGTTTCTGAGTTTTCTTATGTAAAGATATTCAAAAGTAAATAAAATAAACTAAAGTAGTTTTAACTAAACAGAATTAACTATTTTATAGAGGAGTCGATAAAAATTCAAGATTTAAGCAGTTTGTATCGATAAAAAGTCAATCAACAGAAGGGATATCCGATAAAAAAAAAAATAATAAGTCGAGAAAAAATTTAAATCGAAAAGAACACAGATATACCTAATCGAGAATAACACACAGAAACTGATATGATGATCGAGAAAAATTCATTGAGCAGATATGTGTTAGTCGATAAAAAAAATAAGAAGTTTTATCGGGTAAAGTCTGGCACTGTATGACTCGACAAAAAAACAATGAACAGCAGAAAAATAATTTTACCTTCTGTTTCGTGGTTTGCTCAGAAAATCGTAAAAACTCGTGATCTCAGGCTCTGATACCACTTGTTGATCCCATTATAACAAGTACAATGACAATAAACAGTTAATATGAAAGTAATATGGCACGAACAATGATTTAAAGAACTTACGTAGTCATATATCTCTTGAAAGTGTATATGTCGATTACAATATGATTCACGGTTTCTGCTCTCTCTCTAAATTAATATATGAATCGACTCATCTAAAGTAAAACCCTAAGCATGTATTTATATTTCTAGGTCTAGTCTAATTAAGGAAACAAGAGTTTAAGGAATTATAAACTTCCTTTTACAATAAAGCATATCCTTTCCTTATTTTGTCACAATAATAATAATAGACCTAACACTTCATATTCGACGCATGGAACGTGTCGTGGATGGTGCTTAAATTCTGTGGTAACCTCAATTTGTACGCCACCGATCCGATTCTTTCGAGTATTTCGAATGGACCTATGAATCTGGGACCCAGTTTGCCTTTCTTCCTGAAACATACTAGTCCCTTCCATGGTGATACCTTCAAAAGCACTTTATCACCTACTTGGAATTCTAACGGCTTCCTCCGATTATCCGCATAACTCTTCTGACGATCTCTTGTTGTCTTGAGTCTTTCTTTGATGATTGAGATTCTTGTCAGTGGTCTCTTGAATAATATCGAGCGTCATTAGTTGTCTATCTCCGATTTCTAACCAGCTAAGCAGCGATCTTCATTTACATCCGTATAGGGCTTCGTATGGCGCACACTGAATGCTGGCGTGATAGCTGTTGTTTTAGGAGAATTCAACAAGTGGTAGGTGGGTATCCCAACTCCCACCAAAATCTATTGCACACGCACGCAACATATCCTCTAGCGTTTGAATAGTTTTTTCTGATTGTCCATCTGTTTGAGGATGATAGGCAGTGCTATAATCCAACCGCGTACCCAATGCCTTTTGAAGTGACTGCCAAAATCGTGATATAAAACGAGTGTCTCTATCTGAAATAATGGAAGTAGGCACACCATGTCGTGTAACTATTTCGTTGATGTAAATTTGTGCACGTCTTTCGTTGATTTTGTAAGTCGATCGACTATAACCCATATAGAATCATGTCCTTTCCCAGTTCTGGGTAGCTTGGTTATGAAATCCATAGTTATTTGCTCCCATTTCCATTGGGGAATTTCGGATTGTTGAAGTAGACCGGATGGTTTCTGATGTTCGGCTTGTCTTGAGCACAAGTTAAGCACTTGCTTACATACTCAGCAATATCTTTCTTCATTCCTGGCCACCAATAGTATTGCTTCAGATCCTTATAAATCTTATCCGCTCCTGGGTGAACCGAATATCTGGATCGATGGGCTTCATCCAAGTTAGTTGATCGTAAATTTCCAACCTTTGGTACCCATACTTTATTATTAAAATAATGCACTCGATATGGTTGTAGTTCAAATCCTTTTTCTAAGTGATGCAAGGTCTCATTCTTCAAATTCTCATCTTTTAAAGCTTCCTTTTGTGCTTCAAGAATTTGAGTCTATAAACTCGTTTGAACCATCATTCCCATAGCTCGTGCTCTCGTCGGCTTCACTCTCTCCTTTCTGCTTAAAGCGTCAGCTACTACGTTAGCCTTGCCCGAATGGTACTTTATTTCACAATCATAGTCACTAAGTAGCTCAACCCATCTTCTTTGCCTCATATTAAGCATTTTCTGATCAAGAATGTGCTGAAGGCTTTTATGATCAGTGAAAATGGTGCACTTAGTGCCGTAGAGATAGTGCCTCCAGATTTTGAGTGCGAACACCACCGCCCCTAATTCCAAATCATGGGTGGTGTAATTCTTCTCATGAACCTTCAGTTGCCTCGACGCATATGCAATGACTTTATCTTTTTGCATTAGTACACATCCCATCCCTTGATGTGAGGCATCACAGTAGACTACAAAATTATCTACTCCCTTTTGCAAGGCCAAAATCGGTGTGTTGCATAACCTATGTTTGAGAGTATGGAATGCTTCCTCTTGTTTCTCTCCCCAAATAAACTTCTTATCTTTTTGAGTCAGTGTCGTCAGTGGTTGTGCGATCTTGGAGAAATTTTCGATAAATCGCCGATAATAGCCTGCCAACCCAAGAAATTGACGGATCTCAGTTGGTGTCTTTGGGGCTTCCCATTTCTTAATGGCCTCGATCTTAGCTGGATCAACATGTATTCCCTTTTCATTTACTACGTGGCCTAGAAAGTGTACTTCTCGGATCCAGAATTCACATTTTCATTCTTGAGCAATTATAGTATCAACCTCAAATGTTGTTCAGGCTCTTTCTTATTGCGAGAATAGATGAGTATATCATCTATAAACACAATCACGAATTTGTCTAAGTATGGTCGACATGCTCTATTCATCAAATCCATGAAGACTGTCGGTGCGTTTGTTAGCCCAAAAGGAATAACTAGGAACTCGTAATGACCATAACGAGTTCTAAACTATCTTAGGAATGTCTTCTTCGCGAACTCTCATTTGATGATATCCCGATCGAAGATCGATCTTTGAGAAGTATGTAGCACCTTGGAGTTGATCAAATAAGTCATCAATTTGAGGAAGGGTGTATTGGTTCTTAATGGTCCGCTTGTTAAGTTCTCTATAGTCAATGCACATCCGAAATGATCCATCCTTCTTTTTAACAAAAAGGATTGGAGCTCCCCGAGGTGAAGAGCTAGGTCTAATGAATCCTTTATTAAGTAGCTCTTGAAGTTGTTCTGATAATTCCTGCATTTCCGACGATGCTAGTCGATAAGGTGATTTCGCCACGGGCGCAGCTCCCGGAACTAAATCAATGTCGAATTCAACTTGTCTTGGTGGGGGTAGTCCGGGTAACTCATCTGGGAATACCTCGAGAAAATACCGAACTATAGGAAGATCCTGAATGCGTTTCTCTTCGATCTCCTTATTCACAACGTGTGCCAAAAACGCAATGCAGTCCTTCCTCAAGTATTTTCGGATCTTCATGCACTTCACTATTTTAACATTCCTTCTGGGTTTCTTTCCATGTACTTCGAGAACTTCTCCTTCGGGTAGTGGAACTCGGATGATTATTTCGGAGCAGCAAATTTCAGCTCGGTTTTTAGACAACCAATTCATACCCACAATTATATCAAAGCTTCCTAACTTGATTGGGATTATGTCTATGCTAAAGTTCCTCCATCTTTCTCTTACCTTGAGCTTTGTCTCTTGCAAATATCCCCGAACGATTAGCATTGTTTGTGAGCCTGGTTGCCAAATTCACCGCATCTTGAAGGGTTTTTGGGTTTGCCGAAGTAACGTCCACGCGTATTTCAGGTGATAAACCCCAGACGTACCTGTCGACTCGATTTTCATCAGGCATCACCAAATGTGATACCATTTTTGCCAGTTCATGGAAACGGGCAGTGTTAGAGTCTTTGTCATTTCCCTTCATTTCGTGATTCCATAGCTCCGCTTCCGACTTCTGGATTTCACTTCTCGACAGTATTCCTCTTTGAGCATCTTTTTGAATTCCTCCAAAGTAAGACTGTTGGCTGCTTCTCGGCCTCGGGTTTGCACTTGGGTGTTCCACCAGGTCAATGCTCGTCCTTGTAGCAGACAGGCGGCAAACTGCACTTTATTTCCTTCAGTGCACTTGCTAATGTGGAGAACGGACTCCAAATTCTCAATCCATGTCAGTAATCCGACAGCTCCTTCAGTTCCATGGAATTCCTTTGGGTTGCAGGTCCTAAAAGCTTTGTATGTGCATTCCCTATCTCCAATTGCTCCAGATCCTTAGTTGTTTCCCGAATTAGCATTTAGACCCGCTGCCACTTGACTAACGATGTTTGGAAGTGCCGCGATAAGTTGCTCAGGCACAAGTCGCGCGATCTCGGGGTTTTCTCTCCTCGAAGGCATTGTATTTAGGCATACTTTAATATTGAGGTTGTGTCATATTACTATTACTATATATACCGAGTCTACCTAACTAACTTACGCATATAAAACACTCGCATCATAAAATCATAGGTTTAAAATCAAATAACTTCAATATCCAGCAAAAATAATTCCCAAAAGACATCAAGTATTTTAGAGTTCTAAATAGTGGGCTACATGCCACCAAAATAAGTTTCCAAGTTTAACCAACAAATTTGTCAAAAAGTTCCCTCCTAGGTTGACTAGTCACATAGCCTGAGGAGTCAGCACAGTATTTGGTAGGAGTGGATGAGTGAGACATAGTGAACTGCGATAGCAACAAATTTAATAAATGTCAAAAACATTTTGTAATTCTTATGTGAACTCATATAAAATCATATTTTTCGTTTTGAAGTAAGTAGTTTTCCGATCTATGCTGATTTTTAGTATAACTAGTCCAAGTCCCTTCTTATTCATACCATATTTAGACATAGGTGATCAGGCTTTGCCTAATTATGATATGTTAGAACGATGCCTATTCTAGTTATACTAGTAGTAGGTTTTTAATTTTTTTTTAAATTTATCTAAGGAAACGATAAAATGGTTATGGTTTTTGTTAGAAAACCGGTGTTCTCTATAACCTAAGGCTCAGATACCAAGTCTGTCACACCCCGCTAAAGCGGAAACACGAGGTACGACAGTTCAAAGTTTCACAGCAATAGGAATATAAACACCAACCATACATATATAACTAAAACGTCAAGTTCAAAGTTTTAAAGTTTACAACTTGACTACTCTCTCTTAAATAAACAAATTAGACATGCACAAAATCTTGATTGGTGTTCCACAAAAAACATGCAAAACTTGATCGGTTACCTTCTAATTTTCTGTAAAGCATGATAAAACAAAATGGTCAACTACAAAGAGTTGGTGAGTTCACAGGTTTTCAAATGCGCAAAACATTTTGTATGCAAGGTATAATATTAGCGAATCGGATGTTCGCATCAACTTTAATATTTTAACTTTTATGAGCAAAATACGAATTACCATTACACATGATATATAAATATTGAGCCACTACTAAGCCTACTCGACATTCTACGCCCCTCGAACTACCTCAGCGGTGGACCTAAAGTCCACATGTGTATAGCAATCTTAATTGATAAAATGCACCCCTACTTGCCAGTTAGGTGGGTATGTCAACCAAATAGCGTTATCCACAAATATCATCGGCTCATTTAGAGTTAAATAGTAGTGTACCACGGGGACTTTACATAACTCAACATATCATTTTGTGTAATATAAATTTGCTCATCATAATGATTTATATGCTTTTCATTAATCAATATAAATCAATTCAATTTCCTTTAAAACAACATGCTTTACACCCCAAAACGTATAAACATTTAAAAAGAGGGGACGTGAATACTCACCTTATAGCAAAACTTCCAAATAAATTCACGAAACGTCCGCTTGATGGCCTACCGCTTTCCTAACAAAGCACAGTACCCAAAAAGGTCACTTATATACCTAACGATTACTATGAGGGTGCTTATAAGTCCAACTTGATTATCTATACTCCCGTCATACATAATACACAAATGCTCTTTAATATGATAAATTATATCGAAAATGTAATGTTAATGTCCTTCAAGTGATTGAAATTCATGAAATCAAATAATTTCAAAGTTTCACTTTCTGACAGAAACTTTAGGTCCTAAAAATGATCAAATTACAGTGACATCCATAATGACATAGTTTCCCATATTTTTATATGTGATACATTACTGAGTTAAATTCATTGTGACCAAATTTCATGCATTTTGGACATGTAATAATAGTTCAAATAATTTATATAAAACAGTGCATCATAGCAAGAAGGGAAGATTACACGCTGTTGGTAAAACAACCATTTGAGGAGTTCTACAAAAGGGTTTTCAGAAATTCCAATTGGATTATAAACACAACATATAAAGGAAACTTTTAAGATACGAATTACTCATTTTGAATGAGTTATGAGGAAGATATAGCACCACAAAGTTGCATGCACACATGACTAAACTTTAATAAATTGGTTAATGCCTCAAAACTTCATGTTTTTAAATGAAACCGGATACATATGAACCCTAACTCTTAAAAGAAAGCTCTAGAAGAAGAATTATGCATTATGGACAAATATTCAAAGAGATATTAACATGCAAAGTATGGTTTATCTACTGGTGGTTTCATAGTTTGCACACCTAAAATGTTTTAGGTGTTTGGAGGGCCAAAACTCCATATTTTCATGTTATTCCACTTGAAAACAGAAGATAACCATAAAATTAACTCTCACAGGAAAAATCATCCCTTTTCATTGAGCTTTGAAGAAGATATGGCCATTTGAACATGCATGCACAAATCTGTCAGCTTTGGACAGGTTGCACACTCATCTTGTTTTGAATAGTTGAAACCTCAAATTACCATATATTTGAGTGAAACTAATGGCATTTGAAAGGTAACTCATTAAAATAAATTTCAGAAGAAAAATAAAGTAATTTGGATGAATATTCAAAGAGTTATGGTCGTTCAAAGTAGGGTTTACCTACTGTTGAACTTCCAGATTCTCATCCAACTTGTTTTGAGCATTTGGGGGTCAAAACTCAATGTTTTTGAGTGAGACCACTTGGATTAGAACCCCAACTCATAAAATAAACTTTTAGAAGAAGATCCATACCATTTGGATGTGTTATTTGCAAGAAATGGGCGACACAAATACAAGTATGTATTCTGTCAGCACCAAAAATCACTATTTTGTTGTTCAAAATCAACATGCAATCATGATTTTCACCTATTTTCTTGAGTTTTATTGTTTGGGTCATAGATTACCACCATTAGGTAAACATTTCTATATGTTTTTGGTGTATAATCTTTCCATCAAACTCAAAATTTTCAGAACTTGAAAGAAGAAGATTTAAAATGCAAGAAAAGTGGGGTTTTCACCCAAAAAATGGTAAGAAAATAAAGAGATGATTGGTTCTACTTACCTTGGATGATGGTATGTGTTGATTATCTTCAAAAACCTTGCTCTTGGATGGATTTTAGATGAAGAAAATGGCTGAAATTCTTTTGAGAGAAAGAAAAGAAAGAGAGGGAAAAGAGAGAGGTAATATGTCCCTTTGGTTCTAGAGAGAGAGAGAGAGAGATTTGAAATTTGAGTTTGAAAATGAAGATTTTTGAAAAAAAAATAGTTTATATATGGGGGGGGGGGGGGGCGGGCCATGGGGGCCCACTCTTCTCAAATATATATATATATATATATATATATATTTTAAAATAAAACAAACTCAAGCCCAATTAAAAATAAAATGTCATTTTTCTCAATTTTTGGCCTTTTTTCTCAAAGTGTAAGTCCAAAAGTGATTAAATTCTATAAAAATAGAAATTTTATATTTGAAACATTAAAACTATATATTTTATATAAATTGGGTATAAATTAGAGCATTTGGCACTATGTAGGACGTTTCAGATAGTTACGGGTCGGAACCGGACTTTCTAAGCAACTACCGGAAACTCTAGAAATTTTTCAGTCAATCTAATCTAACTAAATCTTATTCTTATAACTTAACTATAAAAACACTAACAAACTAAATAAGAGCTAACCTGGAGGTTCAAATTTGACAGTTGTCACACAAAGTGTTTGATGCTGCACAAACTGGAAGTGGGAAGACTATATGTGCAGAATTTACAATTTTACGGAACCACCAGAAAGGGTCTGATAGCGTCATGCGTGCTGTGTACATCGCCTCTGTTGAGGCACTTGCCAAAGAGCGATACAATGAATGGAAAAAGAAATTTGGAGATGGTCTTGTTTTGAAGATTTGCAATTGCCTAAGGAAACAACAACAGATTTGAAATTGCATAAGGAAACAGCAACAGACTTGAAATTACCTAAGGAAACAGCAACAGATTAGAAATTGCCTAAGGAAACAGCAACAGACTTGAAATTACCTAAGGAAACAACAACAAATTTGAAGTTACTTGATCGAAGTTATTATTTCCACATTCTGGACTTCATACTTAGGCGGAGATTGTTAGACTTTATTCTATGTAAAGTATGAACCAGAATATCACAAGTATCAAAGATCATAAGTCAAGTCAGAAGTGCATCTTCTGACTTGAGTAATCTCAGAGATGCCCAGAGACTTGAAGAACCTCTGGACTCTAACTGTTATCTCAAACGTGCTTGTGATGAGGTGGCGATCACACTTTCCGTGCGTCTCTATATGTAACTGATTATGTTATCTAGTATAGCTGACGTGTCAATTCCTAATAGGCTAAATCGTTGACTTTTTACTTTGTAATAGTATAAATAGATTCATTCTTCACTGTAATAGTTAACGATCTTGGAGAGAAATCACGTTGTTCATTCATACGTATTGTAATCAAGTTCAAGGTTATTAATACGATTTCCTAATTGTTCTTCAAATCTGTTCTTACTATTCTTACTGCTTATCATTACTGTTTATTATCAATCATAGATCGGCATTGCTTCCGCTCATATTTTATTATACGATCTGTTGATTTGATATTAGAAAGGGAGCAGGGTTCCAACACACTGCATCGACCCTGATGAACCTTGCCACATTTCTGACAGGCGCGTGGTATATTTGATTGAAACAAAATCATATTTAGTTCACTAATTCTTATATTTACAAGCATACCTGTAGGGTGAATGCCTGTGGTGGTGCATGCAAAGTATTATGAGATTGTGCTCTTCTCGGATTGAAGAATCGAGAAGATGTATGTGCTGGCAGTGAAACCATCCTATCAACCTGTTGCCTTTTCAGCGGTGGAACTGGGTTATCGTCATGTCGTGTCAAGTCGTGCTCACGTCGACGAGCATACTCAACAACTCTATTAAAATTTGGTACTTTGTGTGTCAAGCCGTGCTCACGTCGATGAGTATACTCAATAGCTCTATGAAAATGGTAAATTTTATCATGCTCGGATGTCAGAAACCGTAGGGCGAATCGTACCTTCCGGTTGAATAGAGTTTCATAATCAATCACCGACATAGTCCCTTGCCTCAACTCCATGAACTCCTTTTCCAATCTTCTCTGCAAATCAGTTAGGCAGTACTAAAAATTAAATCGAACCCGAAAGGACTCCAAGTCATGGTCTCTTTTGTGTCTTCGTCTAAAGAATCAAAGGTGGCATCCCACTAGGTTAGAGCACGATCTGTAAACATGGAGGTTGCATAACTAACTTTATTTTCATCCCAGAACCGTGTGATCTGGAACACTTTTTCGGTATTTTGTAGGTCCTGTAATGCCTCAACTGGATCAGTGTGTCCAATGAATTCGACGACACCACAACCACGGAAAACTTTAAATGAAACCTGGTATGTTTGGGCTTTGACAAGTTACCTGTGATCTTTTCCTTGCCCTTATTAGTAGGCTTTGGAGTAGACACTGGGTCATACATCTCAGATATGCGTCGTTCGATATCGTGGCATTGATGTTCCAATGCACTTTGTACAAACGCAGTTAGCAGTTTAAGCATTCTTTCAGCACAGGAAGATATCAGTGATTCATCATCATTCAATGGAAAGTTTGGAGCATTCTCTCCAATATCCGGATTCGACGACATGTGATTGGATGCTTCACAAGCGACCATTGAACTAAAAGACGAATAGTTCAGAGTATAAAAACATATCCTACTCCAAGTTCTCTACCCAACCTAGGTCTCTCCTATAAGTCTATATTTTGTACAAATCATAACCTAGTTACTATATAATATCAACACCTAGTTTAAGTCTAAGTACCAAATCTGATACCTAGTTCACTTAAACTACTGAGCAAAAGAGCTTATGTGCACAAATGACTATATTACTGGATATTTGGCTGATGTCAATAGCTATTTAAACGTTTATGTGACGATCTAACAACAATGGTTTGTGGCACACTTTTGTGTCCCGTCATGACTAGTTGTAAATCGAGTCTCCCCCATCTTCTTCAGATGTTTGACACCCTTCCAAGGGCATGCGTGAGTTAATTTTTATAAATAACATTGTTTAAAGCTATATTTTGTTATTTAAAGTTCCATAGGTCTATTCATTAACTGTTTGTTCTCACTAGGCGTCAAGCCTAACATTTTTTCTCAAATGACATGTATATCAGTGGATTTTAGTAGCGGAGCTCCCATGGTTTTAACGGAGCATTGTTGCCAGTTGAGGCATTTTGGGGATTGTACTCTCATGTGCATTTGGAGTTACTAGATGCATTGTTTTGAGGATATTAACAATACCATAACGTAATTTATGTTTCGAATTAGTATAGATTATTAGGTTATTGTCTTATCATCTGTTTATTAATGTATATGTAAACTCTCTTTACTACTTCCCCTCTTGAAGGGTGATATTTATGTTATTAAGCTTTCTTTAGTAGATTGTTTCGGTTTAAATTGTCTCCTATTTTTAGGGTATTAGACAAATTTGTTTTAAATATCAGGTCTCAAACTCTGCTCAGTCACAAGATCTGTTTCTAAGATAGATAGTTTTGTTGAAAGTTCAACAATTTTCTTCTTAAAAACTTCCTTTTCATTCTCAAATTCTTATTTTTTTTCAAAAACTTTTATTTTCTTTGAAAAATCAACAATCTTTACATTTCAAGAATTTGTCTTTCAGCTTCAAATTACTGTTCTCATTCTTAAAATCAATTTCCAACCATTTTCTCTTTTCAGATATTTCTTTAATCAATCCAACATTTTTTTCTCAATAAGTTTTCTTTCAGTGGAAAAACTCTTCTTTTCCTTTTCTATGATTTTCTGAAGATCAAAATTTATCTTTGTAAGTTCTAGATTTTTCTTCTCAAATTATGTCCTCAGTTTAAAACTTATTTCTTTCTAAATCAATTATCAATTCAAAATCAGAAACTTGTTTGGACAAATCAAAAAGGTATGTTTGAAATCTTTCCTTTCAGTGTTAAACTTTTTCTTGTCATCAATGAAAATTATTCTCTTTCTTAAAAACCTCTCTTTCTGTATCTAAAACTTTCTCAAGTTCGGATATTTTATTTGGAATCTCAACACTCTTCTGTTCATATGATTTACATTCATCCTCAAAATCATATTTCTTTTCAAACTCAAATAATTGCTTCTTCAAAATCTTATTTTCTTCAATAAACTTTGTAGCCGTATCTATCCAATTCATACAGAATTTACCTATAGGAGCACTTGTATCAACGAAAACATGTAACACCCTAAAATTTAGAGTAAATAAAAACCGAATAATAAAATGCGGAATACATAAAATCACCCACGAAATGGGGATAGAGTATGGAAGTTTACATCTAAACATGGGTGCTAAAATAACAACCTATTGATCTATACAATTTGGAATATAGATTACAATTGGGTGTCACTAGCAACTTCAAAATAACTGTTCTAATATCTCCAACCATATACACTCTAAGTGTATTTCCTCAAAACGGTGCCTCCACTGGCACTCCACTCCACTCCCTTCTAGGGATCCCCTTCATCCCGAATACCTGCTAAGCCACATTCAAAATCAAGTGTTAGGCTTACGCCTAGTGAGAACAAATAGTTAAATGGATAAATCAGTAAAATATTTAAACAAAGATACAGTTCAATTTATCCCATTTAACTCTACTTGAAAACTTACTCTTGGTGAGCAAGGATCTTTTAAAACAACCGGGGGAGACCCGATATTCCATCTTTAGTGACTGATACAAAAGTAGGTCAATACTCAATGTTAAAGCTAACTATAGAAATTAATGGCAACCGGCAACTCCCAGTTAATACACCAAGGTGTAAGGCCCTCGATGACTCCTACAAAGCCCATGCAATAGGTCAATGGCAACCGGCAACTCCCAGTTAATACACTCAAGTATAAGACCCTCGATGACCTCCCGATGCACCCAACATAGTCAATGGCAATCGGTAACAACCGACTAATACACCTAAGTGTAGGGCCCTCGATGACTACTAACGAAACCAAAAAGGGACAACAATCCCGACTTAAAACCGCGTAACTGGCTATGGATCCATTACATACTAGTCTACTCTTCAAATACACTGTTGGTCACCGATGATTTCGTGATGAACCTTCTCTATTTATGTTGTTGATCTTTTATAGGTTCTTTTGAAGGTCTGAAATATACTTCAAGTATTGGAAAATCAAAGACTATCCAATCAAGGGTTGTACATCAAAAATGTGGAATTTTTGATGTACTAACCAATATTAAATATCAGACCACTTGCCGATTTCAAAAGAGTGTAGTCTCTGAAAATTGAAGTTGCTGAATCTAAGGTTGAGAAGCAGTTGCCAATCCAAGCTTGCATACACTTGTCGATCCTAAGTCTGAAATGGAGTTGTCGATCCAAGCATTATGTACACTTGTCGATTCCAACCTTAAAGTGCACTAATCGATGTGATACATAATCACTTAGCAACTTTCAAAGACAAGTTCTTGAGTCACAATAAATGCAAAACCTGTGCAGCAAGAACGTTGGCAACAAACCTTAAATTCGGACATTCTATTTTGTTCTCATAAAAGGGATGTTTGTCTTTAGATAAAAGGTTTGATGGGACTTCACATAGCATGAAGAAAAAGAGATAAAGTTATCTGACATTGCGTGCTACAAAGAATGGTTCACCCATTAACCTAGTACAAAGGCATCTCATTTTGTCCATCAGATATACTACCAGCTAATGAAACCTTGACAGGTGTCTCCATACCTCCCATGCATGGGCACTATAAAAGGAGATGAAGTCCTGCCCATAAATCTCACGCTTTCAACAAATCTTCTATGTGATCTTTTGTTTGATTCCGGCATCCTGAGTGTTTTAACAGTTTCATTTTAGCTTTCTTAGTGTATAAGTTAATTACTGTTATTATATGTTTCATGTGTTAAGTTTGTTAAAGTAGAGAGTTATCTATTCTTTTCCACAACAAACTTTTGTGTGTAAATTTTTAATATTTATATTAAAAAAATTTAAAAGAGTAAAAATTGTGTGTTTGTATTGAACCCCCTCCCCCCTTCTACAAACCTTTACTTATGTAGCCATCTCTAAATATGGACTAACAAGTGGTATCAGAGCAGTTGGTTTAATCTAATAAACTAGATCTGTGATGGCTACTAGTTCTCCAAGTGTTGATGGTGCTCTGCAAACTTCTTTTAGTGGTACATATGATTTAGGCTCTTTAGCCAAACCTCCAAGGTTCAACCCAAGTAACTTTGGATTATGGAAAAATCATATGCTACTATTCTTGGAAGGAATCGACTGTAGATATCCTAACATTCTGAGTAAGGGACCTATTGTTCCTAAAATCTGGGCTCGCTTCGGCCCATAAAAAGACGCTGAAGGAAAAGATATAGAGTCAGATGATGAAAGGAGTGATAAAACTGGCAGATTCATTATTAAACTTCAAATAAATATAATGAGGATGATAAACGCCTAGTTGCTCTAGACACTAAAGTCAAATCTGCTCTTGTTGTATATCTTCCTGATGAAGTGTACCATTCTCTTCTAAATCTTTCTACTGCTAAAAAAATGTGGGATACTCTGAGTGTTCTATATGAAGGGACAAAAGAAGTTAGAAAATCTAACAAAATTTGTCTTGTGAGAAAATATGTACTCTTCTCTCGTGAGAAAGGAGAATCTCTTCCTGCTTACTTCAATCGCTTTAACTGTCTTCTTAATGATCTCAAAGTTCTAGGCAAAGTATATGACAATGAGGAAGTTTTATGCAAGTTTATGAACTGCCTTCCAGACTTCTGGGAAACCATATGCACTTGCATTAAACAGACCAAGGATCTTGAGCAAATGTCTTTAACTGCTTTATATGGGACTCTTATGAACTATGAGCAAACTAAAAATCAAAGAAAATCCCTCATTAAAGACATTAAAACCTCTTCTATTGCTTTAGTAGGTGAGTCTAAGTCTTCCTCATGTGTTCCTAGAATCACCTATCCTTCCTCAGAATCTGAAAATGAAATTAAGGAAGATTCATCTCATTTGTCAGAAGTTTACTATAGTGCTGCTGATGATGAGGGTGAAGAATCTTCCATTGACATAATGTCTGATAGTATGGCAATGATTGGAGGGAACCTTAAAAACAAAAGATTCATTTCGAACCGTTCTAAGTTTCAAAGAAAACCTTTTTCTCAAAAACCTCTCTCTGATAAAGCAAATTAGGAATGCTTTAATTGTGGAAAGAAATTGTTAAACATGATATTCATATATGTCTCTATGGAAAGAAATTGTTAAACACGAGCTCCACTGTTTCATGCTATACCCGATAAAACACCATATTTTTTTCTCGACTGCATCATAACTGTTCAATTATTTTTCATCGATCCGTTCTAACTTCAATTAATTTTTATCGAAATAGCTATCTGCTTATGTGTGTTTTTATCGACTGATTTTATCTGTGTGTTTATCGATTTAAAAGTCTATTCTGCTTGTTAAAGTTTTCTCGATTCTATCTTCTGTTGATTGAAGTTTTATCGATTCAAAATGATTAAATCTTGAATTTTTATCGACTCCTATTTAAAATATTTAAATCTGTTAATTAAAATTACTTTAGTTTATTTTCTTTACTTTTGAATCTCTTTACATAAGAAAACTCAGGAACTTGTGACTTCTGCAGCTTTTCTTACTAAAGAATTCCTTAGTAAAATCATAAACTCTCGTAATCTTGACTTTTTCTGTAATTGAACAAATAAGAAACTCAAAAACCCAGACAGTCTTGTCCATAAAAAGACTAGTTCTTTTTAGTCAAGAACCCTGTGTTTTTGTTTTCTGGTTTATCAATCACAAGAAAACTCAGAATTAAATAATTTAATTTTAGTCGAGTCCTGTTGAATCGAGAAAAGGTTTGATCGAGTGCTTGATATTCGAGAAAATATTTAATCCATTTGTTTCTGCTCAAGTTTTCAGAAAGTTTTATCGAATCGAATTTTTTTAATCGAGAAACACTAAGGTTATTAATCGATCAAAATCTATTTATCGAGCCTCTTTCAGTCGATAATTTTTTTTTTCTCGAGCAAATTTCATTCGACAATAATTTTTATCGAGCCTTGTTCACTCGATAACTACTTATATTGAGTCTATTTAATTCGACAACCTTTTTTATCGAGTCTTATTCACTCGATAACAATTTTCATCGAGCACCTCACACCCGACAAAAATCCTTAAATTTTATCGATCTCCATTGTCACTCGATAATAACCTACTGTTTCAAGCGTTAACTCAGAAATTTTTAAAAACTCATTGATCGAGGTCCACCCGAAAAGTACAATGACCACCCGTGAAGCAATGGCTATTGGATCAGACACCAAACCTCCAATTCTCTTCCCGAGAGAATATTCTCAATGGAAGGATAGATTCCTTGATTTCGTTGAACGCCATGACTTTGCCGATGAGATCATGCGTTCAATCAAAGAAGGTCCTCCTCCAATTTTTTATCAGGAGTTTCCGGCTATGCCAAACAATACTCCTCCTACGCTCGCACGAAGGGAAGTTCAACTCAAAAGCACATGGGATGCAAACGAGAAGAGGATAATGAGAGGTGACCAACTTGCCTGTTCTTATCTACTTATGAGCCTCCCAAATTAAATTTATATGAGCATTGATAGCCACAAGAAGACGGCTAAAGAAATGTGGGAGGTCATAGAGAAATTCATGCTTGGAACGAAGATTGGCACACAACTCAAAATAACCAACTGCATCTCTCAATATGAAGAATTCAAGGCAAAAGATGGAGAAAGTCTTACGAACACATATACCCGTTTTCTACAACTGGTAAACGAACTAAGCAAGAACGAAATTCGTAAGACCAAGATCGAAAACAACGTTAAATTTGTTAGCAATCTTCAACCGGAATGGCGCCGGTTTGCTAATCAAATCAAACACAGCAAATATCTTGCTGACCTTGATCTTCATGAAGTCTATGAAACCCTTCAACAAGACGAAGAGGAGGTTCTCGAACTAATGGGGTTAAAGTCATAGAAGAACCCGGATCCAATCGCATTGATGGGAAAAGATTCCTCTTCCACTCCTCAAGAGATGTTTCCCGAACTAGAAGAAGAAGATTTTGACTATGATCCCGAAATTGCCAAACTTCAACAACAACTGGCCTTCCTTACGAGATCTTTTCAACAGAAGTTCTCACGTCGCTCAAATCCCAACCAACAAAGGTATGCCTCGGGATCTAATAATCATGAGCGAAAGGCCATGTTTGAACCAAAGCCAAGAAGAGAAGAACAACGCCCGACATCCAAGCCTGAAGACAAGTTCAAGGGTGAGAGAAGCCTGTGCTGTAACTGTGGCAAATCTGGTCACTATGCAAGAGAATGTAAGAAGCCAATAGTGAAGGACTCCAACTACTTCACTTACAAACTGATGTTGTCTAAACAAAAAGAAGCCGGCAAAGTTCTTCTAGCTGAAGATGAACAATGGCTTAATCAGGATGATGAAGATGATATGGAAGGGGATACTCAAGCACATTTCAGTTTGATGGCTTACTCTGATTACACTCCTTCTCACGCTTCCAACTACAGACCCGAGGTAAGCTCTTCTGACTATGACTCTTTTGTATCTCAAATGCATGATTTAATGTGTCAATTAAAAGAATTACACTCTAAATTGAAAACCAAGAAACTCTTGGTTTCCAATTTAGAAGCAAGCCTAGAAAATAATCAACATCAATTGATTCTTATGCAAACCGATCTTGTCAATTCTCAAAGTATAGCGCACAATCTCGAAACGGAGAAAATGGTTTTAAAAGAAGAAAATGATCTTTTTCAACAACAAATATCTGATCTCACACTTCAACTTCAATCATCTAGGAATGAGACTGCCAAATTTTCATCACAGTTTGACTTTGTCAGTCTTCAAAGACAAGATCTATTAGAAAAACTCGAAAATTTGGAATTAAAACTTTACAAGCTTGGTCAAACTGAACACACTATTCACTTAAATGCTCCGAAAGATATAAGTTCTAAAGCCGGGTTAGGTTTTGAAAACCCGAAAAATTTAGCAAAGGCAATCTATAATACTCCAACGATTTATAAATTTGAATATCTTAACCTTGGTCCGGATTATCAAATTCAATTTATGAAATCGGACTCTAGTGTTGAGGAAAGAGAAGATTGGAAGAGACAAAACAAAAACTATTTTCGAATACCTTTCTGCTATCCTCAAATAGTAGAAGAGGATTCTTCAAGTGAATCTCTTCCAAACAACTACTTTCCATCATATTCTGCCGAAGAACTTCAAAACCAGATTCCTGAATGTAAACCATATATTCCCACTCTATTTTTAGAAAAGAAAATTATTCAACTCGAAAGAGTGTTGGAAACTGAACGTTCTTTGGCGGAAAGGGAAAAGGAATCATTTTTGTCCAAAATACAACAACTTGAAAACGAGACTTTACAATTGAACAAAACTCATGAAAATGATACTATTTCAACGTTTCAACTTGTAAAGCCTTCGTAAGCAATTATTTAGATAATTGCGAAGAATTGTTTAAAATGGATCCAAACTTCGATCCTCCAAAACAAAAATGTTCCTATTCCGATGAACAAATCAATGCTGAATTAGATGCCCTTTCTAACCACTCTTCACTTGAATCGGACGAGTATTTACATGATATGTGTGATCAATTTGACTTTAATCCTGTACTTCCAAATCACACGGAGTTTTTAGACAAAGGCAAACAACAAATGGAATCGGTGCCCATTCCTAAGGAACCAACGGAGTGTTCCACGAGCCAAACTCAACACACTCCTAAACAACCAAAACCCAACCATCGTACTAACCATGTTTCTTTCAATGTTTCAGCGGTTCATACTTTAGAACACAAACAAGTTTTGGTCAAAAAGGGCACGCATACTACAAAGCAAACACCCCGCAAAGAAGACACGTTTTTACATTCCAATGTCAAAAAAAAAAACAATTCTAGATTTCGTTTTCCTTATCAAATTCATTCCTTTAGACATTTAATCAAATTTTCTCGTAATAAAATTTGTTATTCTAATTGCGGTGTGGATGATCTTGTACGTAAGCCTCAAATTGATTATGGTTATGAGTCATTTTGCCTCTGAGTGTAGGTCTAAACTTTTCTGAAAACACAAGTCTTCTTCTTCTGGCCATGACTTCTCTAAATCGGCTACTAGAAAGCCTAAAGAGAGAAGTAGCCGATCTTTTAAAGAAAGTCTTGAACCTTCTCAATCAAAAGAAATCTCAGGGTATAAAAAGTATAAAGCCAAGTATAGGAGAGAAAAAGAGAAAAATCTAAGTAAAGAAAAAACTTTGGTTGTTGAAGCCCATTGTTGGGAAGATGAGCAAACATCAGAGAGTGAGAGTGAGTATGTGACAAAATGTCTCATGGCCAAGATTGATGAACTTGAAAGAAATGGAGAGATCACTCCGCACCACTGCTCTTGTCTCTACTGAGGGATCAACTTCGGGAACCAAACCTCAGGTACCAAACAAAGATCATATATGGTACATGGACAGCGGTTGTTCAAGGCACATGACTAGAAACAAATCTCTTCTATCTAACTTCTCTAAAGAAAAAGAACCAATTGTTTCCTTTGGAGGAAATGGGAAAGGTGTTACAAAAGGTTATGGTACCATATCAAATGGAACCATCACTTTCTCTAAAGTAGCTCATGTTGAGGAACTAATGTACTACTTACTGAGCATCAGCCAAATCTGTGATTTGGGATATAAAGTCATGTTTCAACTGTGTGTTTGCTTGGTCTTTGATGTGCAGAATAAAGTTGTAATGGCAGGTACCCGAATGAACGATGTGTACATCATCAACATGAAGGAAAGTGCAATTGGTGAAGCTATGTGTCTTCTCTCTCAAGAATTAGCTAAACAAAGTTGGCTATGGCATAAAAGGTCTTCACATCTAAATTTCAAAACCTTAAATAGACTTTCAAGCAAAGACCTAGTTGTTGGTATGCCAAAAATATCTTCTGAAAAAGAAAAGCTGTGTGGAGCATGTGAAAAAGAAAAGCTTACCAAAACCTCCTTTAAAATAAAATAATGCACATCTATCTCTTAACCTCTTCAAATGCTTTACATGGATCTGTGTGGACCAGTAAGCACTCCTAGTCTAGGTGGTAAAAAGTATATGCTAGTAATTGTTGATGAATATTCTAGATATACTTGGATTTTCTTTCTAAAACATAAGAGTGATGTTGTTGAAGAAATCATTCGGTTTATCAGAAAGATTGAAAATATGAATGGTCAACTTGTGAAGTCTATCAGAAGTGATAATGGCACTGAATTCAAGAATGCTGTTTTGGAAGAATTCTTTGACATCAAAGGAATCTCTTAGAACTTCTCTGCCGTACGCACTCCTCAGCAAAATGGTGTTGCTGAAAGAAAGAATCGGACGGTGTGAAGCTGCAAGATCAATGTTGAGTGAATCCAAGTTACCAACCTATTTTTGGGCTGAAGCAGTTAATACTGCATGTTTTACTCAAAATAAGTCTATTATTGTCAAAAGGCACAACAAAACTGCCTATGAAGTGTTTCATGGTCGGAAACCTGCAGTTGACTTTTTCCATGTATTTGGCTGTGCATGTCATATGCTGAATGACAAGGAACAACTTGGAAAATTTGATCCAAAGTCTGATGATGGAATATTCATGGGTTATTCTCTCTCCTCTAGAGCTTTCAGAATCTATAATCTCAGAAGAAAATGCATTGATGAATCTATGCATGTAAAGTTTGATGATTTTGAAACATCTTCATTATCTTGCAATGAAGAAGAACTCAATCAATGGATAAACTCATGTGTTGGGGAAATTCCATCTCATTCTAATCAAGAAGGCATTTTATTAACCAAAGTAAATACATTAAAGACTTTCTGAAAAAAGTTTCAACTTGACACTTGCTCTACCATGAAAACCCCTATGGCTCCTCCTCTTAGACTTTATTCTGATCCTGATGGTGTGTTTGTCAATATCACAAGTTATAGAGGCATGATAGGATCTCTTCTTTATCTTACTGCAAGTAGACCTGATATAATGTTTGCTACTTATCTGTGTGCTCGATATCAAGCAAATCCTAAGGAATCACATCTAGCTGTTGTGAAAAGGATTTTTCGGTATCTGAAAGGTACCATAAATATGGGTCTTTGGTATCCCAAAGACTCAGGTTTTGATCTCATCGGGTACTCTGATTCTGATTTTGCAGGTTCAAAAACAGACTGAAAGAGTACGACAGGAAGTTGTCAACTTCTTGGTGGAAAGCTTATGAGTTGGTCAAGTAAGAAGCAACATTCGGTGTCTACATCTACCGCTGAAGCAGAATATGTGGCTGCTAGAAGTTGTTGTGCTCAAATATTGTGGATGAAAAATCAGCTGTGTGATTACAATCAGATTTTCTAAAAAATCCCAATACTGTATGACAACTCCAGTGCAATAGCCATTGAAAACAATCCAGTGCTTCATTCAAGATCTAAGCACATTGATATCAGGTATCACTTTATAAGAGATCATGTCTCTAAAGGTGATGCGGAACTACACTCTATTCCCACTGATTATCAATTAGCTGATCTATTCACAAAGACTCTTGATGAAGCAAGGTTCAAGTTTCTAATCGGTGAACTAGGTATGATAAATATAGATTAATATATATATATAACAATAATAAAAAAATAAAAAAAATTATATAAAAATATAATATAAATATATATAGTCGGTGAGTATATATACCCACTCATCGACGTTCCCTCTTCTTAACCACTCACCGACGTTCCCTCTTCTTAACCACTCACCGAAGTTGTTCAAAAACCACTCACCGACGTCTCTTTCTAAACCCTAGACTACCCGGCGTTGCTAAAACCAGAACCCTAAACCCGAGTCACCGGCATGGCCCTAATCACTAAAGTCACCGACGTTATCCTAAACCACACTCACCGACGTCGCATCCTACTCTCCACTCACCGACGTCTTCAAACTTACCAACGTCACCTCTAAACCCCTTCATATTCCTTATCTTTTAAAAGATAACTCTTTGGTTACCACTCTTGGTGACTAAGTATTCAACGTATCTATCCACAATGACATCAGCAACATCATTAATGTCAAAACATGCGCCGAATTAAACCTGAAAACCCTTAGAATTCTGACCTTTCAATCACTTCTTCCATCATTGTTTTTGAAAATCGAAATTCCCTCCTCATATATATATATAACCGTTCCCCCCTTTTTCTTCTCCTTCTTTATCGTCTCCATCATCCCCATTCTCTCTCTCTTTCTTGATTTCAAACCTGCAACACTCAAGTTCATCCATGGCTTCCACTAACACTCCTTCAAAATCGCCCTAAAACCTCTGAAGAACAAACCCTCACCCTTGAATCTCTTACCTTTCCTGCATGCAACCACTTTGGTCGCATTGGTATCGATGAAGCTCATCCGGAGTATAATGAGATTTGTTGGTTTCTTCAGAAATGTCCTCTCTAGTATGCTCTCACTGCTAAACCTAAGATGAGCAAGTTTCTCTTGGGAAACTTCTGGCTAACTTGCTCATATGATGCTTCATCCGATCAAATATGCGTTTCTGTTCTTAGTGATGACGAACCAGATGTCATCTTTGATGCTGAAGACGTTCGTACCATTCTTCACCTTCCTTCATATGACATATATGAAGCTTTCCCTCTTGGGAATGGACACCAACAGGTTGTGACTGCTCTAAATTATCTTGAAGACAAAAGGGGTCCAAAATCCAAGGGTCCAGGTACCTTGGTAAGGAAAAACATGGGTAACATCTGGAACTTCTTCTTTGCTCATCTCATCCTATGTTTGAGTAAGAAGACAGGTGGTCCGGATCAAGTCCCATCACAAGTCATCGAGCTGGCCCATGCTTTAATCTTCCAAAGAAAAATTGATTTTGCATCTTACTTCTTCAATGAGATGATCTCCTCATTCTCTCTCCTTCGGTGACCTCAGGTACCGTTTCAACGTCTCTTCTCTTCTTATCATCAATGTCAAGCTTGCCGATAAGCTTGAAAAGCGGGATGATATTGCATATGATCTTCCCCTTCACCAAGTCGGAAAGCAACTTATGTCAAAGGGACCATTGGCCTCCGACAACCCACTTAGATAGGGTATGATTGAGTTTGCCAGAAATGCAACTTTAGCTTGGGGTGAGAATGAACCCAGGATTCGGGGACCCTCAGTCACCGAATCCACCACCTGTGCCACTTCTCAACCACGAGTCACCGATGTGCCCAAATCTCGCAAGAGATCCAAGGCGTCGGGTACATCTACCTCCGCACCCACTAATGTCACGAAGCCAAAAGAGCCTTTGGTTTCTACCCAGACACCGAAAACTTCCCAAAAGCGAAGACACTCGAAAAGCCCCCCTAGGACTTCCTTAAAGAAGTCTAAGGGAACCAAAAGGGTCAAAACACAAAAACCACACACCGACTCCCAAAAGTCGGTGAGTATTGAAAATATCCTCACTAGACCCAAGGATCACTCTGTAACCCATCCTACCTCCTCCATGCCCTCCCAAAAGGACATGGTTGTAAAAGGGATACTCAAATTATGCCTTCATCAACTTATTCCTTAGATGATGAAGATGACTTGGAGTCTCTCATCCAAGGCGCATCTACACCACCTCCGGAGATCTCACAACTCCTTTTCCCATCTCTAAATGAAAGTGAATCACAACAAGATGCACTTGATGGAGCAACCCACTTTACCGACTTCCTTTTCTCCGATACTACTACACCTTGGATGTGTACGTGTTCCGTACATATTCATAGGGAAGTTGAGGAACCGATAATTGAGGAATCCCCTCACAGAGACTCTTCTCATCGTGTCCCCCCGCAGTAACTCACTCTCTTGAGTCCCCGAGGTCTCCCGTCAAAAACACAATTCACATCACGGACTCCCCGAAATCCCCCTCAAATAAAACTACAGGTTTGGTGGATTATTCTTCCTCAAGTGACGATAATGATCAACCGCCACCAAAGCCTCAACCTTCCGATCCTATGACATCTCAACAAGGAGATGATATTCTCAAATCCTTCAAATCTTTTTCAAGTGGAACACTTCATTGGGTGGAACTCTTGGAAGAACATGCAAACAAAGAGATGGAAAGAATGACTACGTTTGTTAATGCAACGAGCAATCTTTCTACACGTCTAACATCCAGTATTGCTTCTATTATAAATGATCAATAAGCAATTGTGGAGTCACTTGCTTCTTTACACTCAAAGGTTGAAAAGGTACCGACTTCTCTTCCAACCTTTGAAATCGATGCAGGTGACGCCATTTCAAGGATGAAGATAGATTCATGGTTCAATGAATTGAACAAAAGCTCGACAATTTGGGCTCTCATGTTGATAAGATCAAAAGATTTCCCTCTTCAGTTGGTTTCAAGGGCTCAACCATTGAGGGGGAGAAAAACACGAAGGCAACAGCAAAGGAGGTCCCTGATGTACCACTACCTGTGGTCACCGAGGTGCCACCTCGGGTAGTCACCAAGGTGACAACACCCTTGGTCTCCGATGCCAAGGTCACCGAGGTGACAACACCCTTGGTCTCCGATGCCAAGGTTTCCGATAAACAACAACAACAACCACCAGTCATTGATCAACAACCAAGGCAACCACCACCAGTGGTCACTGAGGCTTCAGTCTCTGACGTACGGGTCACCGAAAGAATTGCCAATGAACCTGTAGTATCAGGTAACTTTGGGTCATCTAGAGGTGAGGTTAATATAGAAACTGAAGCACAAATTCAGGGGGAGCAATTTAGTGCCCGACCACTTGAAGAATCCGAAGAGGAAAAAAGAAAGAATGCCAAAGCTGAAGGAAAGAAATCACTCTCTTATGCTCAACAGTTAGCCCAACTTCATGAAAAGAAAAAGAAAAGAAATAGAGGTCCTGAAGCTAATACTCTCATATTGCAACCAGCTTCCACAGCTCTCACACTTACCGATCCTCTTGGGGTCATACTCATCGAAGCTGAAAGAGAAGAAGCAATAAGGGCTCAACTTGAGTATGATCAGAGTAATGTACTTAAGTTTACTCAAGATGAGGCTACCCGAGCCAAAGTCACCGATCCTCTTCAAGCTCAGAAAGATGAGCTTGAAAGTTTAAAGAATAAGTCTAAAGCGATGAAGACCGTAGTAGAAGAAAAGAAGGCCAAGGAAGTAGATTGGTTCAAGAGAAGACTCAAAAATCGGAAAGATGATTCAAAGATCATTGGTGCTTCTATTCATCCTCCAACCGTGAAATCTCCTAAGTTACTTATCACTATTAAAAGAGTTGATTCTTTTAATAAAACTTATGAGATTGAGTGGTTGGAATTTCTTGGGATCACAGAATGGTTGGAGATCGGTAACCATATTTTGAAGAGTAGGAGCAAATACAAAGAAACTGTGCTCAACATTGTACGAAAGTTCTTCATCAAAATGGTCAAAGTTCAGAATGAGCATAACATAGCGGTTCCAGCCATAGAAGGCCAACAGCTATATCTGATTAAGCAAGAGTCTTACAGGAAAAGTCATTACAGCTCCAAGTAACAAGAAAAAGGGGCATTTGGCCGCGCTTCATGAAAAAGGGATCAAGGTCGATGCTTTAGGCATAAATCTCTCTATTCCGACTCCAGTTGCTTACCCTGAGCAAACTATGCTTTCTGAACTTGAACTTGGAGTATTCTTTGAAGATATCTTTGGAAATATAGGATTCTTCAGAGCCTCCGACATTCTAAGGGATCCAACTACCTTTCTCACTGCCATTTTGGGTGTGCCTCCTGTTGATGACAAAAGGATGTGCCGACTTATCCTCGATGAACTGAAAAAGAGAGAACCCACCGATCCTTAGTCACCTATTCTCAATATGAACTTTCTTAATCATGTACTCTGTGTGATGTACTATCCTATGTGATGATTAATAAAAGTTCATATTATCTTTCATTCTATACTTGTTTATATTTCAAGTTTTTGCACATACCTATACTTATACCTATACTTATACTTATACTGCACATACTCGGTTAAAAATAATTATCTGAGTGAAAAGAACCCAAAAGAAAAATAGAAAGGGTCAAAAGTAATTCTTTCTAACATACATGTATCATAATCAAATAGGGGGAGATTGTTGGGTCACCGATGATTTGGTGATGAACCTTCTCTATTTATGTTGTTGATCTTTTATAGGTTCTTTTATAGGTTCTTTTGGTGATGAACCTTCAAGTATTGGAAAATCAAAGATTATATAATCAAGGGTTGTACATCAAAAATGTGGAATTTTGGATGTACCAACCAACATTAAAATTCAGACCACTTGCCGATTTCAAAAGAGTATAGTCTCCGAAAATTGAAGTTGTCGAATCTAAGGTTGAGAAGCAGTTGTTGATCCAAGCTTGTGTACACTTGCCGATCCTAAGTATGAAATGGAGTTGTCGATCCAATCATTATGTACACTTGCTGATTCCAACCTTAAAGTGCACTAACCGATGTAATACATAATCAATTAGCAACTTTCAAAGACAAGTTCTTGAGTCACAATAAATGCAAAACGTGTGTAGTAAGAACGTTGGCAACAAACCTTAAATTCGGATGTTCTCTTTTATTCTCATAAAAGGGATGTTTATCTTTAGCTAAAAGGTTTTATGGGACTTCACGGAGCATGAAGAAAAAGAGATAAAGTTATCTGACATTGCGTGCTACAAAGAATGGTTCACCCATTAACCTAGTACAAAGGGAGTGGCATCTCCTTTTGTCCATCAGATATACTACCAGCTAACGAAACCTTGGCAGGTGTCTCCATGCATCTCATGCATGGGCACTATAAAAGGAGATGAAGTCCTGCCCATAAATCTCACACTTTCAACAAATTCTCTGAGTGATCTTTTGTTTGATTCTGGCATCCTGAGTGTTTTAACATTTTCATTTCAGCTTTTTTAGTATATAAGTTAATTACTGTTATTATGTGTTTCATGTGTTAAGTTTGTTAGAGTAGAGAGTTATCTATTCTTTTCCACAACAAACTTCTGTGTGTAAATTTTTAATATTTATACCAAAAAAATTTAAAAGAGTAAAAAATGTGTGTTTGTATTCAACCCCCCCCCTTTTCTATAAACCTTTACTTACGTAGCCATCTCTAAATAGGGACTAACATACACCAAACAAGACATATTCATAGTTTTCCGAACACCGAAAACCTTTACATATTTATCTCACTTTGAAATATACATTTCACCAATTATTAGGTCAAAACATTTTTTTTTCCAAAATCAAAGTTTATCTTAATATAAAACTTTCCCAAGTATTTTAAACCAACTTTGATGCTCATTTCATCATCTAACTCAAAATACCTCATTTTGACCTAGAATCTCCAAACTCAACCAAATACATAAACCCTTGACAATATTAGATTAAAGTCAACAAGTGTTGGTCCCAATAAGGGTCTACAAGAGTTAAATATTAAGTAAACAGTTTGTAGAAGGGGGGGGGGGGGGTTGAATACAAACACACAGATTTTGGTTTTTAAATTAGTTTATAAAATAATAAACAAATTTACAGTTACAAGCGGAATTAGAACAAGTTTAAAACCTATTCTATTGTAACTTAAGAAACACACAGTTTGATGCACAAGGGGAAGGAAGAAAGAATACAGAAGGTATAGGCTAGAAAGAAGCATGCACACACAGATGTCTCCATCTTATTTATACCCGTCTGCATTTAATGCAAGACAAAAGGTACATGCCACGTGTCAATCTTGGATAGGAAGCTTGGGTACTCACTGAGGGGATGGGCAGCAAGGAGGTCACTGAAAGAGGTGCTCCTATTATATGCAGCATGTAGGGAGTGAGAGGAGCATCACCTGGACGTTCCTCAAGATCCAGGGACTTCTTCCCTACCATTGAGAAGGCAAAGTCACCGACTTTCGGGTAGCTCTCCCCGAAAGCCTCTTCAAGGATGGTGGACAAGAAACGGGGGTAAGGGATAACGATATGCCTGGTGGAGGCGTTGAGGCGGCTGCACATATCGCTGAAGATGTAGTCAGCGCAGTTCAAAGGATGACCCGTGCAGAGAGAAAAAGCAAGGTCTTGAAAGTGCTTGCTCGCCTGATCATGGGAGCCAACTTTGGACCCTAGGCACTGAATGACCTGGGTGAAAATGTACTGCCATTAAGCAGGGAGTCGCTTCTTTTCCAGCTTTGAACCCACCGTCTTCACTGAGGGGTTCTCCAATTTGTAGCCAATGGAGTCCAAGAAAGCATCTATTTGCTGCTTAGTTGGTTCAGCACCCCATTGCACACCCTTCTTGCGCTTAGGGAGTCTTAGCGCCTTGCGTAAGAACCCCGCTGAGAATGAGAAGAATCCAAGATCAGGGATTGTGAAGGCAATAGCAGGGAGGACAGTGCCCTTGTCCGTTGTCAGAGTGGTACATTGCGCCTGAAGGTGAGAGGTAATGCCCACTGGGTTGTGGACGAAGGCATACATCAGAGGGCATGCCTTGAGGAAGGTGGCAGCGTCCTTGAACTGAGGGCGTTCAGAGGGAATGTCCACTAATGCAATGTAATTGCATGGCTTGAAGGTTGACTTTTCCAGTTCAAATTGGCAGTTTGGTGCAGCGACCAACTGGTTTTCAGCAGCAGTAGTTTTAGCGATGTTGGAAGCAGAGGCCATTTCTGTAGGAAAAATGGCAACACCAAAGAGATAAATCATGGTTTTAATACATGAATGTATAAACCAGAGTTTTGGTATAAAAAGTACCAAATGTAAGATCAAAGATACAAGTATTTTGATGAACAATATCAAAATACTTGTTGGTAATAAAAAAACAATAAAAAATTATAAAACAAATAAATTAGAAAAAGGATAAAAATTAAAAAACATTATTCTGTTCTAAGAATAGGGTTTTGAAAGTATAGAATTTATTTTTCACTCTAAAAGCAAGATTCTATCGATTTTTAAGAATGAAATAGGTAAGAAAGGTGAAACAAGTTGTTTCCAGTTCTTAAGTTTAGGTTTAGATCAAACCTTAGTTGAGTGAAGGAGAAAAACGCACAAGCGCGTGTTCTTGGTGTTCTTGAAGAAAACTTGAAGATTCGAAATTTCTTTATGAAATAGGTAAGAAAGGTGAAACAAGTTGTTTCCAGTTCTTAAGTTTAGGTTTAGATCAAACCTTAGTCGAGTGAAGGAGAAAAACGCACAAGTGCGTGTTCTTGAAGAAAACTTGAAGATTCGAAAGTTTCTTTTGCCTTAAGGAAAGTTATGAAAGCGGAAGGAAGCAAGTAGGGCAAAAGAAGTGCTTAAATAGCAAGAGGAGAGAGAAAGGAGGCTAAACGACGGTTTTAGCTTTTTGAAAAAGAAATGATGACCTGGCGCACGTCCCAAGAAAGGAGTTGGAATGGAAAGTTTCCGTGGTCCGTCGTGTTTCAGAAAAAGGTCTGAAGTGTCCTTTTTAATTTGAAAAGATTTTAATGATAGTTATCCACAAGGAATGAATATCATTAAAATCTTTAAAACACTTCATCAAAAATAATAAAGGATTATCAGTGATGGGTTTTCTTTAAGAGAGATTGGTCTTTGAATGAAGTACAGGGTTGTTAGCAATTGCAATAGCACTAGTGCTATCACAATATATAGGAATCTTAGAGAGCTTTAGATCGTAGTCTCTGAGTTGATTTCTCATCCAAAGGATTTGAGCACAACAACTACCAGCTGCTACGTATTCAGCTTCAGCGGTGGAAGTGGACACTGAGTTTTGCTTTTTAGTTGTCCAACTTATTAACTTACCACCTAGTAGCTGACACCCACCAGTGGTGCTTTTCCTATCAATTTTGCAACCTGCAAAATCACTGTCAGAGTAACCAATAAGATCAAATCTTGAGCCTTTGGGATACCAGAGACCAAGATTTGGAGTTCCTTTCAGATATCTGAAGATTCGCTTTGCAGCGATTAGATGGGATTCCTTCGGTTCAGCTTGATATCGAGCGCAGAGACAAGTAGCGTACATGATGTCTGGTCTACTCGCTGTAAGATATAGCAGAGACCCAATCATTCCTCGATAGGCAGTGACATTGACTGGTTTCCCATTGGGATCCTTGTTCAATGTCAGAGGAGGCGCCATAGGTGTCTTCATCGTTGAGCATTGATTCATGTCGAATTTAGTCAGCATGTCTTTAACATATTTGCTTTGACAAATAAAAATTCCTTTGTCAGATTGCTTAATCTGCAAACCTAGAAAATATGTTAGTTCACCGATCATACTCATTTTATATTGTTTCTTCATTCTATCAGCGAAACGAGTGCACAGTTTGGGTCTTGTGGAACCAAAGATAATGTCATCAACATATATCTGAGCGAGAATAGTGTGACCCTTATACTTTCTTAAAAATAGAGTTTGATCAATATTTCCACGAACAAAATTTTCTTTTAGAAGGAATTTAGAGAGGGTATCATACCAAGCTCTAGGAGCTTGTTTTAACCCGTAAAGAGCTTTTTCGAGTTTAAAAACATAACCAGGGTGGTTAGGGTCTGAATAACCAGGGGGTTTTCTACATAAACTTCCTCGCTGAGTTTCCCATTTAGAAAAACACTTTTAACATCCTTTTGAAAAACTTTGAAGTCCTTATGGACAGCATAAGCTAAGAAGAGTCTTATGGCTTCTAAACGAGCTACAGGGGCAAAGGTTTCATCATAGTCGATTCCTTCTTCCTGTCTATAACCTTGAGCAACAAGTCTAGCCTTATTGCGTATTACAGTCCCGTTTTCATCTAGCTTATTTCTGAAAACCCATTTGGTTCCTATGATAGTTTTGTCAGAGGGTCTAGGAACAAGATTCCAAACTTTATTTCTATGAAATTCACTCAGTTCTTCTTGCATTGATGAGATCCAGCTAGGATCAGAGATAGCTTCATCTATCTTTTTAGGTTCAGAGAGAGAGAGAAAATTAACATAAAGACAGATATTACCTGTGCCTCTACGTGTTTTGATACCTGCAGTGGGATCACCATTAATTTGATTTATAGGATGATTTGCAATCCATCGTTGAGCTGGTGGTTGAGGAGAGAGATCAATGGCAGATTCAGCGACTTGTTCTTTAGTTTCTGGAATAGGACCTGTTTCAGCGACTGGTTCTTCATTCAAAATCAAATCAGGGGATTGATTTTCAGAAATAGTTTGGTTGTTCACAGAGGAATTTCCAAGAGAGATATCAGCAGCAGGAATCTGATTTAGAGGAGTAATATTCATCCCTGAAGATGGTTGATGCACAAGGGGGAGGAAGAAAGAATGCAGAAGGTATAGGCTAGAAAGAAGCATGCACACACAGATGAAGATGATATCTCCATCTTATTTATACTTGTCTACATTTAATGCAGGACAAAAGGTACATGCCACGTGTCAAGCTTGGATAGGAAGCTTGTCCTTGTTAATTAGACAGCCATGCTTTTGGCCGAATATGAACAGTACCGTATCAGATATGATGGGGACATAAGAGACAAGTCATACGTCCTTTTCTAGACATGGTTCTAGGTTTGAATTTTGTGCATCGAGGATAAGCTCAATCTTTAGTCTTGCAGAGGAAGCTTCATTTGATCGCTGACACTGAATTTTCAAGGATGAACATCAGTGTTGCTGAGGCTTCATAAGACTTCACACTTTGAGTAGATAATCGCTGCTATCGCTGAACCGCTTCAGGTCACTTAGCTGATTATCTCTTTCTTCAGCTTTGGTCTTCGACTTTCGCTGAATGGTCTTTTGGTGTGATAGCTGATCTTCAGGTCTTCAGAGATAAGCTTGTTGTTCCTTGATCTTCAGCACTCGCTGATGGAAATCAGCGTATGTTATCGCTGAATTTGAACAGAAGCTTAACTAAGGAATTTCACTAAGTATATTAAGGAATCATATTCAAATCACTGAGAGGAGTTATGATCAACAACAAGACACAACATTTATAACATGTATTTGAGGTTAAAGGGTTTGGATTTGAACTCACGTAGTTAGGGTTAAAAAAAAACCCTAGAAAATCTCCTAAGAGGATGAAGAAGATGAAGCTAGATGAGAGGAGTCAAGAACACCACCACTTGAAGCTTTAATACTTGAATCAACTCTTGAATCTTCACTTAATATAGCAATAAATGAGAAAAGATGAGGTTGGTGAATAAGTAAAGAACCCTAGAATCGCCTTTAATGAAGAGCTCTGAGGTAACAAACTTGAATCTGATAGAAATGAGAGAGCCAAGCTGAAAATCGCACCTTAAATCCCCTTCTGGACAAAACGGGCGATCGTGCCACTGCGATTGTGACACGGCAGCATCGCCTGCCACAATCGCCCCATGTGTACCGTAGGTTACATTTTGAGACTCCATTTAAGGCACAGGCGATACAGGCCCGCGATTGTGCCCTGTCAATATCGCCGGCATTCTAGCCCGCTATGTACCGTAACATCAAACTTGAACACACCTGATTCCATAGTCTAGGCGATGCTGCCCTGCAATGCTGCCACTGGCAGTCTCGCCTGGCAGTCTAGCTAGGGAGTCCCGAGTGCGGGTTGCTTCGTTTTTTGTTCGTTTTCCTCCGTTGCAAAGTTACCCAATATTATACCGATGAAACATTTCATCTAAATACCAAAGATCATAATATTGGAGATGCTTAAAACATAAAATCTAAGTTATTAAAATTCCGGGTGTTACAAAACATGATCTATAGACATCTTAAAATACTCCTGAAAAAATCAAATAAACAAAATCAGTTCTTAAATGTATCAGAAATATAAGCACTTGTTACCCGACCAAATGATTGTTAATCAAAATGATTATCAAAATATCTGAAAAAATTTGACAGACAAATTAGTGCGGAAAAATCAAAGTTAACTCTCAGGAAAAAGTCAAACTTGCATTTTTTTGTCAACTTTTGGAAGATATTTCTGGAAATGAAATCTAAAAGCCAATTCAAAACATCAAAATTAGAAATTTCCAGATGTTGCTTAAACAGTAAATGTCGCTAATGTCTTTAAGCGATATCCTGAAAGGTCGCTAAGAACAAAATGTCGCTGAAGGCAATGTCTCTGAAAGCATTAGCGATAATCAAGGATGTTGCTAGAAGCTTAACGAGGACTTCAATGTCGCTAGGTATTGTTCACTTAAATGTCGCACTTCACAGACACGATATACTTAAACCAACACCTATATTGCAAGATTAAGAAGCAAACTGAAGCAGTTCTTCTTGCATAGCTTCCACCTAACTAGGTTCTTGTAAAGCTTCAAGAACTTTCTTTTGCTCGATCATGCTTAGAAAATTTACAAAAAAGGCTTCATTTGCAGTTGCAGATCTGCTTTTAACCCCTTCAGACGGACTTCCAATTATTAGATCTGGAGTGTGAGACTTTGTCCATCTTGTCATCCTTGTTTGAGGTATCTGCTGAGCTTGAACCTCTGTATCCAAAGATTGAATAACCACATCAGATATTGGAGTAGGTTCTATATCTGGAGAGGAACCTAAAATCTCCCCCTCAAATAAAGGCACAGAGTATATCTCTGGATATGCATTTGATGATACTTGAGGTGCAAAGGTTTCCGTTGGACTCTCATTTGATGATACAGGACCAGAGAGAGTTATGCCAGATGCGTGAAGTACTTCAGGAATATTCAAGGGTGGATTATTGGGTATTTGCTCTGAAGGTATTTCTTCGCCCAGAAAATCATCAAATAGAGCATCAATCTCGGATTCTCTGGTACCTGAAAGATAATCAGAAGTAACAGTATTAAGTTTGAGTTTCGAATTGGAATATTCAGAAGTCAGTTAAGTTTGATCATCAAAATCAATGTTTATGCTTTCCATGACAGTCTTGGTTTGTAAATTAAAAACCCTAAAAGCTCTTGAAATTCATGAATATCCCAAGAACTTGGCTTCATCAGATTTCTTGTCAAACTTGCCAAGTTTGTCTCTATCATTTAGAATAAAACACCTGCAGCCAAAAATATGGAAAAATTTGACAGAGGGTTTTCTATTATTTATGAACTCATAAGAGGTTTTGAGGTGCCGCTTGATTATGATAGATCTATTCTAAGTGAAACATGTTGTGGCTAAAGCTTTTGCCCAAAAATGGATAGGAGTCCAGAAGCTGCAAGCATTGTTTTGGCTGCTTCCACTAGTGTTCTGTTTGCGTCTTTCTACTACACCGTTTTGTTGAGGAGTGCGTACAACAGAGAAGTTTTGGGTAATTCCATTTGCGACAAAGTATTCTTCAAGCTTGGCATTCTTGAATTCAGTGCCATTATCACTTCGCAGTTGCTGTATTTTCTGATGTAGAAGAACTTGTATTCTTGTCATCATATTCTTTAATACAATTGGCACTTCTGATTTTTGACGCCCAAAAGCAAGCCATGTACACTTGGAAAATTAATCTATTAACACCAAGATATACTTTTTGCTAGACAAGCTCTGAATTGCAATGGAACCACATAGGTTAACATGTAACAATTGCAGAGGTCTAGAGCACGAATGGTCACTTTTGGTTTTGTGAGTCGCCCTTTTTATTTTGCCCATTTCACATACAGGGCAGAGGTGATCCTTCTGGAAGTGTACCTCTTGGAGGTCTGTCACCAGATTATGTTTTACCAGCATCTCAAGATTGTCAAAGTTCAAGTGAGACATTTTATGGTGCCATAACCAAGCAATTTCACTCTTTTTGGAGATTAGACAAAGAGTTTCCTTACCATCCTTGGACGTAAAATTTATCATGTATAGATTACCTTTTCTGTCAGCTCTCCATAGTTCTTCACCTGCCTTAGAGAATAAGTAACAGTGTTTTTCATCAAATACAACAAGTATCTTAGAATCACATAATTGACTTACGCTTAACAGGTTATGTTTTAAACTAGAGACATGCGCTACCTTGGATAAGGTAATATTACCTTCTTGTAGAGTTCCGTAGCCTTTTATTTGAGCCTTACCATTATCACCAAATGTTACTGCTCCTCCACTTTTGTCTTTGAATTTGGAGAGTAATTTTTTCGTGCCAGTCATGTGCCTCGAGCATCCAGAGTCAAGATACCAGATATGCACACGTTGTTTCTGCAATCAGAATTAGAGAGATTTAGGTATCCATTTCATAATGGGTCCATTAATGTTAGGTTTGAATGGCTGATCCTTTTTAACATGAGCTTGAGTGGATTTAGCAGAATTTATCGGTGTTCTCTTTTTATTTTCATTGTTCCATTTGGTTTGATTTATGAAGTTGAAATACTTTTGATGTTTAGAGAAGTAATCAGAGGGCCTTGAGAAAAATTGCTTAAGTTTTAAGAACAAGGAGAAACATTCAGAGTTCTGAAACATAAAATATTGCTTGAAATTTTCATTACTAGAATGATAATTACAATTTTTCTTATGTCTGTCTATTCTAGCATCAGCAGTTCTATTGAACTTCTTATCTAGGTTAGACTTATGCTTAGAAGTAAATGTGTTCTTCTGTGGGGGCATCCTCTGATGAGACTTCTCAGGAACCTTGGACTTTACTGAAACAGAAGTAGAAGAATTAGATTTCCATTTTCTTTTTGCTCATAAGTAAACTTTTGAGGTTTTGATTTCTAAGATTGTTGCTGAGTAATGGCTTTCTTTTTTAGACTCTCCTCATTTTCGAGTTCAAGACAAGTTTTAGGTTTTAGACACATCCCAAGAAAGTCTGGGTGAATAGACACCGCCTTTCTCTGTCCTTTTAGAGGAACTGAGAGTATTGGTATTCCACTCGAATGTTTTTCAACATTAGGGATTCAAAGTTATATGAGTAATCGATCCAAACTTTAAAATATCACTTTTCTTTTGGATTAAATTTAAACCAACGTGAGTTGTTTTTTCAGAAGTATACTTGACATTTTTGTACTTGAGTTTTCTCACACGATGACCATTTTCATATCTTGATTTTTCGAAAACAGATTGCTCATTTAAGATCGGAAAAACAGGTTTTTGTTCTTTTCCTAAACAGAATACAGATTCCAGAGTAGACCGCTTTTTACACGTGTAGGGATCTAAATCCTCGAAACCAAGTCCGGTTTTCCCTACTTGTGTATTTATTTTATCATGTACTTTTTGAGCATCCAAATATTTTTTGATCTATAGCTCTTTGTTTTGAAGTTCAATGTGCAAAAATTCTCTTTCCTTCTGAAAATAATTTTTGAGTGCTACAGAGTTCAATCTGTCGCTCTATTTAGCTTTAATCTCTTTGTCTTTGCCTTCCAGAAGTTTAATGAAGTCCTGTTTCTCTTCTTTGAGTTTGGCTTCTATATGTTTCAAAAGTTTGGATATCTTTTCACTTTCAACAGAAATTTCCATCTTTTCTTCAGTTAAAATATCCATTTCTTTTTTATAAATATCTCTTTCTCTTTGAACTGTAGAAAAAGTTTGTTCAACAGTTTTTCTCAGTTTCTTTTCTATAATAAGCTTCTGCTTAAGATTTTCAAAATCATTTGTTAAAATCATAATGGTGTTTTCAAGGTCAGAGGATTCAGATAGAGTACAAACCGGAGTTTTAGAAGGCTGGTCTTCTGATTCATCTGCCTTAGCCATTCCACAAAACATGGCTTCATCTCCACTTGACTCATCATCCAGCCAGTTCTCCTTTTCTGCATAGTGGGCTCTTTCGACAACATTATACTTGTATTTATTCTTGTAGTATGGCTTGTCTTTTCCAGAGCACCTCTGCAGTCTTTGGAGTAGTGACCTGGCTTTCCGCACCTGTAACACACATCCTTTTTCTTTTTCATCTCTTCCACTTTCTTCTCAGCTTCTGACTTTTCAGCTTTCTGGATCTCTTTCCTTGGAGCATAAGTTGGAGTGGGGCGATCAAATCTTTTGTTCCCTTGAAAACATCTATTACCAAACATTTTGGTAAATAGTTTGGTAATAGGCGCTAATGATTCAGCAAAAGATTTGATATCGTCATCAGAATCAGAAGCACCTTCTAGACTTGCTTCAGAGATGAATGCCTTGCTCTTTCCTTTCCTCTCACTTGCTTTACTCCTTCTGCCTGACCCTCTGAATTCAAATATTAGGGCCAGAGGTCCACCAATTGAAGTTTTCTTCTGAACAACTTCCTTTTCGTGAGCCTGAAGAGTGCCAAAAACATCGTGCAGAGACCACATTTCTAAGTCTTGATTAGCTTGAAGAGACATAGAGAAATTAGACCATTCTGGATTTGATCTTTTAAGAAACAGAACATTGTTGTCTTCCTTGGATCTTACTATATCACATCTCTTGTGCAGATTTATCAAAGTGTTAAATCTATGAAAGGTCTGTTCCAGAGTCTCTTCTGGAATAGCTTGAAAAGTATTATATTCATTCAGAGCTTGAGCTCTTCTGTTTTTCTTCATCTTTGCTCCTCCTTCGAGAAGATTTTCAAGCTGATCTCACAACTCTTTTGCAGTTTCGCACGTATCTAGAGATTGGAAAATCTCATTTGGAATAGCCATAATTAGAAGACTCTTTGCCATTTTGGCTATTTCCACTTTTGCCTTTTCTTCATCAGACCAATTTCCTCTATGCTTTGGAACTGGTCGAGCAGGAATTTCATCAGTAGTAGCAGTAGCAGGAATCCATGGAATCTTGGTCATTGGTATAAATGGACCATTCACAACAGTAGGATAGAGTTCAACATCTAATCCTTCATAGAAATTGATCATTCGGATCTTTCATTAAGGATATTCATCTTGGATTAGAGTTGGAGGTTTGATCAAGGATCCGTAGGTGTATATGGCGTTCATGTTTTGATTTGCCATTTTTCAGAAAACAGAGATTAAGAGAGTAGCAGGTAAGGCTATTGAAATTTGGATCAATTAAATTTCAAATGAGTTGAAACGAGATGATATTCTTACTGAATTTCAAAATTAAACCAAAATTACCACTGATTTAGAGAGAATTGTATGAAATTAACAACATCTTGAAAAACAGGGTAGAATTGAGAACGGTAGTTTAAAATTGAAATAAACTGCAGATAGAATAGACATTTCTCCAAACCTGAAGAGATCTAATAATCAATAGATTGATTATCAGTCTCTGATACTAATTGTTGGAACCCAGATCCATTTCTAATACCAAATCAACAAATCGTATAATAAAATATGAGCGGAAGCAATGTCGATCTATGATTGATAATAAACAGTAATGATAAGCAGTAAGAACAGTAAGAACAGATTTGAAGAACAATCAGGAAATCGTATTAATAACCTTGAACTTGATTACAATACGTATGAATGAACAACGTGATTTCTCTCAAAGATCGTTAACTATTACAGTGAAGAATGAATCTATTTATACTATTACAAAGTAAAAAGTCAACGATCTAGCCTATTAGGAATTGACACGTCAGCTATACTAGATAACAGAATCAGTTACATATAGAGACGCACGGAAAGTGTGATCGCCACGTCATCACAAGCACGTTTGAGATAACAGTTAGAGTCCAGAGGTTCTTCAAGTCTCTGGGCATCTATGAGATTACTCAAGTCAGAAGATGCACTTCTAACTTGACTTCTGATCTTTGATACTTGTGATATTCTGGTTCATACTTCACATAGAATAAAGTCTAACACGATGTCGACCGATCGACTATAAAGTGTTACTGTTGAGAAGAAGTGGGCCACATTCGTACCAGTTGTCCTCAAAAGAACAATGCATGTTATTCTTGTGGCACTTTGGGACATAGACAGAGGGATTGCCCTCGTATGAAACGAGATGAAAGTAAAGCATATATACAACGATCAATGACTATTGGTGCTTCCGTTCAAAAGGAGGTACCCAAAGTTCGAGGTCGTGCATTCCAGATTACCGCTGAGGAGGCTCGCAATGCACCCGATGTCGTCACTGGTATTTTCTTTGTAAATTCTAGACCTGGACGCATATTGTTTGATTCTGGAGCTACGAATTCTTTTGTTTTGCATTATGACGTTCGATATCTTGACTCTATCCCTTCTATACTTCATAAACCGTTTTCTGTTTATACAACTAATGGTACCACCCTTGTAGCTGAAAAAAGTATACAAAGATTTCACTCTTGTATTGGATGACCATGAATTCTCAAGAGCTTTGATACTGATGGACATTCGAAGCCTTGACGTCGTTATCGGTATGGATTGGTTGGCGAAGAACTACACTGATATCATCTTCTCCCAGCGGATGCTCAGAATACCAATCAATGACAGAGATTATCTATATGTATACGGTGAACGACGAGACAGAGATATAAAGGTAATGTATATGCTTAAAGCACGACGTTACATAATGAAGGGGTTTTCTTCTTTCCTTGCTTATGTTCTACAAGGGTGTTATCGGTATGGATTGGTTGGTGAAGAACTAAGCTTATATCATCTACTCCCAGCGATGCTCAGAATACCAATCAATGACAGATTATCTATATGTGTATGGTGAACGACGAGACGGAGATATAAAGGTAATATGTATGCTTAATGCACGACGTTACATAATGAATGTGCATTCTTCTTTCCTTTCTTATGTTCTAGATTTATCAAAGGAGATAAATAAGATGGTGAATGACGTATCGATTGTGTGCGAATATCCTGACGTGTTTCCCGATGTTCTACCTAGGTTACCATCGGACAATAAAGTAGAGTTCCAGATCGATTTAGTACTTGGAGCCGCTCTGATAAATCGCCATATCGACTTGCACCTGCTGAGATGAAGGAAATGATGAACCAATTACAGGAGCTATTGGATAAGGGTTCCATTCGACCGAGCACTTCAAGAAAAAAGATAGGTCATTCCTAATGTGTATAGATTACTAATAATTGAACAAGGTAACTATCAAGAATAAGTACCCTTTGCCTCGTATTGATGATCTGTTTGATCAAATTCAGGGTACTAGTTATTTCTCAAAGATAGATTTGAGATCCGAGTATCATCAACTCAAGGTATGTGAGGAGGACGTGCCTAAGACATCTTTTCGCACACAGTATGGGTATTTTGAGTTCCTTGTCATGTCGTTTGGACTGACGAATGCATCTGCAACATATATGGACTTAGTGAATCGAGTATGTCGATTGATGCTCAATAAGTCCGTTATTCTCTTTATTGATGATATCTTGGTGTATTCTAAGACTGAGGGTGATCATGTCGTGCACCTTAGAGAGATGTTGGAGTTGCTGAGGGAGGAACAATTATATGCCAAGTTCTCGAAATGTGAATTCTGGCTCCGACATGTATAATTGTTTTAAGCAATAAGTGAATAATGTAGTTGTATATTGATTATGACTTAATGTGAGCTAGTACCGTGTAGATAAAATTCTTTGGGCACACGATATCTTGAAATGCTGTTTCCGTGGGTCCATCCAAGATTGAGGCAATGCATAAATCGGAACAACCTAGGAATGCCTCAAAAGTCCGAAGTTTTCCTGGTCTAGCGGGTTATTACCGAAGATTTATTTATAACTTCTCAAAGATCGTTGTCCCTGTTACTTCTCTTACTCGAAAGGATATAAAGTTTGTATGGACCGAATCTCAAGAGACCGTCTTTCAGACCTTAAAGGATTATTTTACTCGCGCTCCAGTTCTTGCCTTACCCGAAGGCAATGAACACTTCGTTGTGTATAGTGATGCGTCCAAATTGGGATTTGGATGCGTACTAATGCAGAGAGGTAAAGTGATTACATATGCCTCTCGACAACTGAAGGAGTATGAAAAGAATTACCCCACTCATGATCTTGAGTTGGCAGCTATCGTGTTTGCTTTGAAACTGTGACGTAATTATCTTTAAGGCAAAAAAATGCCGGTTATCCACTGATCATAAGAGTTTGAAGTACATCTGCATCAAAATCTGAACATGTGACAACAATGAGCCATGGAACTAATAAAAGATTATGACTGTGAGATTCTCCAACATCCATGTAGTGTATGTAGAATCTATATGCTATGCCATCATTTACACGTCAGTTGAGTATTCTCTCATAGACGGTCTATAGAAATGGCAGATCGTGGCTTCTGTTGATCATAACTCCTCTCAGTGATTTGAATATGATTCCTTTATACTCAGTGAAAATACCATTTATAGACTCAAGTTCATTTCAGCGATAGCATACGCTGATTGCCATCAGCGATCGCTGAAATCTAAGGAACCTTAAGTCTATCTCTAAAGACCTGAAGATCAGCTATCACACTAGAAGAACATTCAGCGAAAGTCGAAGACCAAGCTGAAGAAAGAGATAATCAGCTAGTGATCTGAAGCGGTTCAGTGATAGCAAGGATTATCTAAATCAGTATGAAGTCTTGTGAAGTCTCTGCGATACTTCGAAAGTTCATCCTTGAAGTTTCAAGTTCAGCGATCAAGTGAAGACTTCAAACAAGATTAAAGTTGATCTTATCCTCGATGCACAAAAGTCAAAACCTTATACTATGTCAGAAAAGGACGTACGACTTGTCTCTTATGTCCCCATCAAATCTGATATGGTACTGTTCATATTCGGCCAAAGCATGGCTGTTTTTTTGGACAAAGGACAAGCTTCCTATAAAAGCTTGACACGTGGCAAAATACCTTTTGTCTTGCATGATATACAAACGGGTATAAATAGGATGAAGATATCTTCTTCATCCTCATGCATGCTACTTTCTCTCCTTGAACCTCTGCTTCTTTTCTTTCTAATTTCTTGTGCATCAAATCTGTGTGTTTCTTAGGTTACAATAGAATAGGTTATTTAACTTGTTCTAATTCCTCTTGTAACTGTAAATTTGTTTATTTAATATAAACTTATTTAAAAAACGAAAAAATCTATCTGTTTGTATTCAACCCCCCCCCCCCTTCTACAAACTGTTTCTATATCCATTGAACTCTTGTAGACTCCTTTGGGACCAACAAGTGGTATCAGAGCAGTGTTTTCTCTCTTAAATCTTTAAAATACGTATTTCTGAAAAAGATATTTTAAAATGACAAACACGAATACAAACTATATCGACAATGGATCTTTAGCCAAACCACCTAGGTTTAGCCATGATAATTTCCAATTGTGGAAGGAAATAATGACTCTATTCCTAGAAGGGTCAGATCCTAAGATCCCCTACTATATGGAGAATGGACCATTTGTTCCTACAGCTCTCTTACCTGTTGTTCCTGCTGTTGGTAACACAGCGGCAATCGCTGAAAGACGGATTACCAAAACTCCAAATCGATGGAGTGATGATGACAAAAAGGAAGTAGCTATAGATGCAAAGGCTAGATCTATTATAGCCATGTCTTTACCGGATGAAGTCTATCATTCCGTGATGAAGATGAGAACCTCTAAGGCCGTATGGGATACTCTTTGTATCCAATATGAAGGAACTAGTGAAGTTCAAGTCACTAGATGCATAAACTTAGTAAGACAATACGAAAGCTTTATGCACTCTAAAGGTGAATCTCTCTCTCAAATTCATCAAAGATTTAATTGTCTGTTGATTGACATGAAAACAGTCAACAGAGAATATTCAAACGCTGAAATCCTGACAAAATTCATAGAGGCACTTTCTGTGCAATGGGGAGTGTACACTACATATTTAAAACTGTCAAAAAATCTTGAAACTCTATCTCTGAGCGCCTTATATGGCATGCTGCTTAATGAAGAACAATCTCAGGTTTTAAGGAAAAACCTCATCAATGAACTTAAAGGTATCAAAAGTACTTCTTTGGCATTGGTAAGTTCAGAGGCCGAATCTTCAAAACAAGTCTTTTCTTCCATCACTCCAATCACTGAATTAGCTTAAACTGATTCAGAAGAACTCACTGATGCTGACATCTCTGAGTTTGATAATTCTCTAGCTCTCTTAACCAATAACTTTAAAAGATTTGCTAGAAAGAGTAACTTTCGAAAGCCTTCTGCTCTTGTTGACTCTGAGAAGTCAAAGACTGCAACCGCTGATAAAGCATCCTCAATATGCTTTAACTGTCAGCGAAGAGGTCACTTCGCCAATGAGTGCAGATCAAAGAAAGTAGCAGCTCCCACACCTTCCTAGAACGCTGAAAAGAAAGATAAATACTCTAAACTCAAAAGCAAATACAGAGATCTGAAGAAAAGCAAGCAAAAAGGCAAAGGTCTGATTGCTGAAGAAGTAGACTGGAATGACGAAGATGACTGGGCTAAGTCATCTGATGAGTCAGGCTCAGATGAAGAAGATCTTGCCTTCCTATGTTTGATGGCAAGAATCCAAGAAGCTGAAGAAGTCTCCGAGACATCTTTCTCTGAGTCCCCTTCAACTCAGGTACCTATTCCCTCTACATCTTCCTTAACTGAAAGTAATAGTTTGTCTGCTCTTGATGCTATGTCGGTTGATTTTTATAACGCTTTAAATGGAAAGATAAAAACTGAACAAATAAATATAGATCTCTCTGAACAATTAAAGAATTGTCACCTTAAGATAAAAGAATTAGCAAAAATTGAAGAGAACTATAAAGATCAAATCTTCGTAAATCAAACTATAAGCATCGAAAAGAAACAAGCTATCACTGGGCGAGAAAAAGTATTGCTGATCTCAAGGCTGAAAAAGCTACCATCGAAGGATGGTGTGAAGCTTCTGACAAAGTCAATGAAATCATCAATACTCAGATCCCTCTAAAAGTGAAAAGCGGGTTATGCTATAACCCATGTAAAGAAGAATCAGAGAATGACCGTTCCATGTTAAAATTTGGAATGGTTGTCTCTTCTATCCCTGATCCCTCTTTACCTAAACCTCAGTCCTCTGAGAAGTTGTCTATTCCTAAGAATAAGAACATTCAGAAATAGACAAAGAATTCCTCTACTCCTTCAGCGAGTCATCCTAAATCTTGGTAGAAGATCCCTGGATCCGTTCAGAGATCAACTCCTAAAATTAAGATTGACCTCTCTCCTGTCCCTGAAAAGGTTGTCATACCTCCAAGGACAGCTGACAAAGGAATTCTTGGTCCTGTTCCTAAGAATGCTCCTTTTTTCTCTTATCTCTTCCAAGCCTGTTTTTAAATATAGGAAATGCTATCATTGTAGTGAAATTACCCACATTGCCAGCAAATGTCCTAATGCTACAAAAGCTGAAAAATTGACCCACAGAAAGAAAGTAGCTCAAGCTGATAAACCAGCAAAACAGAAATCCTCCAAGAGTGTTAAAACTCCCAAGGTGAAGATATCCGCTGAGGAAAATTTCATCAGCGAGTAGTTCCTCCGCCACTCCTTCCACTACCTCAGCAGGACCCATAGTAATATGGGTACCTATGAAAAATTAATCTTTTTGTTGTATGCAGAGTGTTAATGGTATCTAGTATCTAGATAGCGGATGCTCAAGGCACATGACAGGCAGAAAACTCTGCTCTCTGACTACAAAGAAGAAGCTGGTCCCTCAATGACCGTTGGTGGAAATGACAAAGGATACACTAAAGGCTACGGAATTCTATCCAACGGAGCAACATCCTTCAGTCGGGTTGCTTATGTTGAAGGGCTAAAGCACAATCTTTTAAGTGTTAGTTAGCTTTATGACAAAGACTTCAAAGTTCTATTTCTGAAAAATAGATGTGATGTCACTGATAGTAATGACAAACTTGACTTAACAGGCAAAAGAGTTGAAAACGTTTATGTCATTAATATGAATAGTTCTCACTCTGAGAACATGTGCTTCATATCCAGAGCGTCATCTGATGTAAACTGGTCAGGGATCTTCCAAAACACACATTTGCAAAGGAATCTCTTTGCTCAGCGTGTGAAAAAGGAAAACTGACCAAAGCCTCTTTCAGATCTAAACAAGTTTCTTCAGTGACCTCTCCTCTTCAATTACTCCATATGGATTTATTTGGACCTGTTAATGTCCAATCTCTGTCCGGAAAGAAGTACACTCTTGTGATAGTTGATGAATATTCCAGATATACTTGGGTATTTTTTCTTCGATCCAAAAGTGATACACCTGATGTAATTATCTCTTTCATCAAAAGAATGGAAGTTCTGAACAACCTAGTTGTTCGTTCCATGAGAAGTGATCATGGTACTGAATTCAAAAACAGCACCCTGATTAACTTCTTTGAAGAAAAAGGAATCTCTCACAGCTTCTCTTCAGTGAGAACCCCTCAGCAAACCGGTGTTGCTGAAAGAAGAAACCGAACGATCATTGAAGCAGCTCGTTCAATGCTCAGCGAATCGCATCTTCCTACTCAATTTTGGGCCGAAGCAGTGAACACAGCATGCTTTACTCAGAATCGATCTCTGATTGTTAAGCAATCCGAGAAAACCCCCTATGAACTTTTTCATGGAAGAAAACCCTCTCTGAAATATTTACACATCTTTGGGTGTAAATGTTATATTCTAAATGGCAGAGATCATTTAGGAAAGTTTGATCCTAAAGCTGACAATGGGATTTTTCTTGGATACTCTTCAGTGTCTAAATCCTTCAGAATCTTCAACAAGAGAAGACAACATGTTGAAGAATCTATGCATGTCAACATTGATGAATCACGTCCAATCAACTCTGCTCCTATCCCTGAAGAAGATGAGGAGCTAAATGAATGGATGAGATCTCATTATGGAAAACCTGAAACTTATTTCAGTAGTCAACCAAATGCTGAAATGAATGATGACTGTCTCCCTGATTTCCCTATTCCGAATACTGATTCATCCTTAGGGACCAATGTCACTCCTCTTAATCAGATTCATCCATCTGATACCTCTCAAAGAAACTCTTCGGTGAACTACCAACCTTCATCCTCATCTCTAGAATTGATCTTAAATGATGAAGTCCCTGTTGCTGAAACAACAACTAGTATTCCTGAAAGAGAAGAAGTTGTTGAATCTATTGTAGATCAGTCTCCTCAACCTCCCGCTCAGCGATGGACTGCAAGTCATCCAATAAATCAGATTATTGGTGATCCTAATGCAGGTATCAAAACTCGTAGAGGTTCAGGTAATATCTGTCTTTATGTAAATTTCATTTCCCTCTCTGAACCTAAAAAGATCGATCAAGTTATCTCTGATCCTAGCTGGGTCTCTGCCATGCAAGAAGAAATCTCTGAATTTCAAATAAACAATGTTTGGAACCTTGTCCCTCGTCCATCTGGAAAAACAGTGATAGGAACCAAATGGGTCTTTAGAAATAAGCTAGATGAAAATGGCACTGTAATTCGCAATAAGGCTAGAATTGTTGCTCAGGGTTACAGACAGGAAGAAGGAATTGACTATGATGAGACCTTTGCTCCTGTAGCTAGACTAGAAGCCATAACACTCTTCTTAGCTTATGCTGCCCATAAAGACTTCAAAGTTTTTCAAATGGATTTAAAAAATGCTTTTTTAAATGGAAAACTCAGCGAGGAAGTTTATGTTGAACAACCTCCTGGTTTCACTGACCCTAGTCACCCTGGTCACGTTTTCAAACTTAAAAAGGCTCTCTATGGGTTAAAACAGGCTCCTAGAGCTTGGTATGATACCCTCTCTAAATTTCTCCTTAAAGAAAAATTTACTCGTGGAAAAATTGATCAAACTCTGTTTTTAAGAAAACATAAAGGTCATATTATTCTTGCCCAAATTTATGTCGATGATATTATATTTGGTTCCACAAGACTCAAACTCTGTACTCGTTTTGCAATTCGAATGAAAAAAGAATATAAGATGAGTATGATGGGTGAACTAACATATTTTCTAGTTTTGCAGATTAAGAAATCTAACAAAGGTATCTTTATTTGCCAAAGTAAATATGTTAAGGACATGCTGAACAAATTTGATATGAATCAATGCTCAGCAATGAAGACTCCCATGGCACCTCCTCTGATGTTGAACAAGGACTCCGATGGAAAACCTGTCAATGTCACTGCCTATCATGGGATGATCGGATCTCTATTGCATCTTACAGCGAGCCGACTCGATATCATGTACTATACCTGTCTCTGTGCTAGATATCAAGCCTAACCCAACGAATCTCACCTCATCGCTGTAAAGAGGATCTTCAGATACTTGAAAGGAACTCCTAATCTGGGTCTTTGGTATCCCAAAGGCTCAGGGTTCGATTTAATCGGATACTCTGATAGTGATTTTACAGGTTGTAAAATTGACAGAAATAGCACCACTGGTGGGTGTCAACTATTGGGTGGTAAGTTGGTTAGTTGGACTAGTAAAAAGCAAAACTCTGTGTCCACCTTCACCGCTGAAGCTGAATTCGTTGTCGCTAGTAGCTGTTGTGCTCAAATCCTTTGGATGAGAAATCAACTCAGGATTATGACCTAATTCTTTCTAAGATCCCAATATATTGTAATAGTACAAGTGCTATTGCAATTGCAAACAATCCGGTTCTTCACTCTAAAACCAAGCACCTTGAGATTCGATATCACTTTATCAGAGATCATATGATGAACGGTGAAGTAGAACTTCATTTCATGCCAACTGAATATTAGCTCACTGATCTATTGACAAAGCCTCTTGATGAAACTAGATTTAATCTACTCATCAGTGAGCTTGGTATGTTAAATGCTGAATAACTTCTCCCTACCCTGAACTCTGATTCAGTGATCTTGACATCTCTCAGGTATGACTTTTTATCTCCACTCTCTGAATGTTTCTTTTCAGAGAGTATGTTTTCAAAACAAAAACCCATCAGTAACAATTGTTTATTGTCCATTGATGAGGATTTAAGGATAATGATTAACATTTATTTATTAAATGATAATCAAATATTTTCTTTTCAAATAAGAAAAGGACACGTCAAACCTTTATCTAACACACGACGGACCACGGCGTTTCCTTTCTACTCTTTTCTAGGGACGTGCGCAGGTCATCATTTCTTTTTCTAAAAGCTAAGTCTGTCGTTTAGTTATCCGTTTTTCTCTCCTCTTGCTATTAAAGTAAAATTCTTTTTCATTTCCTTCTTTACGCGCTCATATTACTCTAAAAAGCAAGAACCTTCTCTCGACCTTCAAGCAATATTCAAGAACACCAAGAACACGCACTTGTGCATTTTTCTTAACAGTATTTACTTTCAAGGTTTGATTTAACCCTCTTTTCCTCCTATGTGTAAACCACGATGATGAAACCTTCTTTTCATCTCTTCTTATGATTATGTTTAACAAATAACTTTACCATCTTTTTAAAAAAAATTAACTAATGAGTTAAAAAGATCCAAAGCCTTTTGTACCAAAACCTGTTCTGGGTTCAAACTTAGAACAGAAGACCAAACTATTGGTACTTTCTTGATCAACAAGTATTTTAAAAAAAAACTAGTCTATTTTGTGTTAAAAACACAAGTATTTTGGTCTTTGTTCATCAAAATACTTGTTTTTCTTCTACACATTTTGGTAATTCTTGTACCAAAACCTGCTCTGGTTTATTACTCTTGTACTAAACCATGATTTTCCTCTTTGGTGTTCCAATCTTTGAAACATAAATGGCATCATCAAGCACCAACATGATCGAGAAAGCCCCTGCAAGCAGTTTCAGCATGGAACAGGCTACTTTCAAGGCCTGCAACTACTTGGCACTAGTCGACATTCCAGCTGACAAAGCCTATTTCAATGATGGAGCTACCTTCATCAAAGTGTGTCCTCTGATGTACGCCTTTGTACACAACCCTGTAGGAATCACTGCACACCTACAGGCTCTCTGGTACTCTGCTCAGTGTACTACCGTGACTACGGACAAAGGCAAGGAGATCCCTGCAATTGGCTTCTCTATCCCCTCTCTGGGATATTTCTCCTTCACTGCCAGCTTCCTAAGGCATGCTCTCCGCCTTCCCTCCAAGCTGAAAACAGAATCTTGGGCCCCTGAGCCCATAGTCGAGCAGATTGACTTCTTCTTGGACTCAATCGGTTACATCTGGGAGAACCCTGAGCACAAGACAGTGGGTTCTAAGATGTAAAGGAAGAGGGTCCCTGCTCGATGGCAATACATCTTCACTCAGGTCATTCAATGCCTGAGCTCCAAGACTGGTTCTCATGACCAGGTGAGCAAGCATTTCCAGGACATCCGATTTGCTCTCTGTACAGGGTACAAGCTGAACTACGCTGACTACATTTTCAGCGACATGTACAACAGGGTAAATGCAGCGAAGAGGAATCAATTCATTCCTTATCCAAGATTTTTCTCTACTATCTTGGAGTTTGCTTTCAAGGAGGAGTACTCCACTGTCGCAAACCAAATCTTCTCTTTGGTGGGGAAGAAATCTCTGGAGATAGAGACTCGTCCAAATGATTCCCCCTACACTACTTACATGCTGCAACTTATAGCAACCGCTGCTCCTGTGCCTACCTCACTGCCAAACCCATAAGTGAGTGCCCCCGGCATAACCATTCCCCCAAGCGAAAGGAACCAACCAATGGTCACAAAAAGACCATCGCCCAAAAATCCCCTGCAAAGAAAGCCAAGAAGGCAGTCTCTCAAAAGACTGGCCTCTCTGCTTCCGGCGTACTACCAACGTCTCTGCCAACCTCTGCTACGACAACGGCATCTGAGTCCGTTGTCGCTTCTTCAGCGCTACCCCACTTTCAGCGACTCCGGTCACTGAAGGTATTAGAGTCAGCTCCACTGAAGCTGCACCAGGTAATACTATCACTGCCTTCTCTTCTTCTTCTACCCCTTCTTCTTTGGTCCTCACATCAATACGTGATTCAGAGATAGTTGCCCCTATCTCTGATAATATTGAAATGCACGCTATTCAAACTTCAGCTTTGTTTCGACAATCTGAACTTTGGAGAGCCAGTAACACAGGGCCTCAGCATACCTTTCACAGGCATGCTCAGACACAAGCAAATGATCCTCAGGACATTGCCGTTGCACTTGCTGCACCTAAGAGTAATCCTCACGATACTCTTAGGTTACATAACATGTCTTTGGATCATCCTTCTTCTAACCCAGAGCTCTTCTTTGCTGCTCTATCTATGTTGTCATCAGGTACGGCCCCATAGATGTCAGCAACCACCATCTCCACTCAGCTTGATTCTCCAAGAAGCAAAGGAAAGGGTGCCCAGTGCCCAATGACCTCTGAAGACGCACGAAGGATCAAACAGGAGAAGACATCTGCCAAGCTTCCTCCCTTTTCAGTGGAGATTCCGAAAATCACTCTTCCACACCCTACCTTCCCTGCCATTGACTTTCTTGTCAATGAATGCGTTCAAACCAGGGCTAAGGTGGATAATCTTCAGCACTCTGCTGAATATATCTTCCAGACGGTCGTTGGAACACCTGGAAAGAACGCCACGCTGAATAATATCTTCGTCGACATCCAGGGCCTCAAGGCTGATACCTTGGCCAACTCTCAGGCCATCAATGCGGTTGCCTCTATCCTCAAAGCCCAAGGCCTAGTGCTTGAGTCTATTCAAAAGACTCAAGCTGATATTATGGAGAAGCTTACCAGAATATCTGATGCTGGCCCCTCCTTCACCTCTGATGACAGGAAGACCCTGGGCGATGTTCTAACGAATCAGTCCCTGCACTCTAACTCGCTCAGGGATATTGGGTCCAATGTCAAGACCATAGTGGTGCACGTCCTCCCCGCTGACAACATCGAGGGGCAGAGATGTGCAAAGGAGATCGCTGATGAGATAATCGGTCAGGCCAATGACTGCATGAGGAAGAAGAGGAAGATGATGATGAAGAGGATGAAACAATTCCCATCTATAAGGGGATTGATGGTGATGATGATGATGACATCCCTCAAGGTGCCCTAGAGCACTTTAAGAGAAGTCGACCAGGCAACTTCATGCCTGAGATCAACTACTCAGAGCCTTTGGGGGACGGACACACTCCTTCTCAGGAGCCGTCCAGCCAATCAGGCAAAGGAAAGTAAGTGGTGGATCTTGATGCCACCATTCCTAACTCTGAGGGGGAGACCACTGTAGAGGTAACCCTTCCCCTTGTTACATTTAACTCTCCAGCTTCTGAACCCCCTACATATCCATCCTTCCCTCCTCCAAATTTTGGCTCTGACAAAGCTCTCTCACCTTCTCCCGTTCTCAGTGAGTCTAGTCCCCAAAGGACTCTACTTCATGGAAGGAACCTTCATCTGAAGATCAGTTTATGTATATAACTGACTCTGACTCTAACAATGAAGAAGGCCTTACTCCAAGACGGCGCGCACAGAGACCTCCAATAAGCGAGCCTGAGGAAGAACAAAGGTGAATAAACTTTTTAAAGGAGCTTGAAGCAAAGAGAATAAAGAAGCCCTTCACCGAACCTGAAAATCCTGTACCCATCAGTATGGTGGATGAATTTTATTTTCCATCAAAGGAAGAGAGAGCTCAAGCTCTGGAAGCACATAGACTCGGGGATGAGAAGATGAGGCAGACTCAAAACGATCTCGAACTTGCAAGGAAGATTCTCATGGAAGACTCTACCAGAGAAGAAGCACAAAGAAAGATGAACGAGAAATGCAAACAACTTGCTGAAGCTCTGGTGCAGAAGGAACTAGTTAGAGAGAACATCAAGGTAGATCCAATTTTTGCTCAAGAGAAGATTCTAAGTGCTATCTCTGAAGAAGAAACCCGTCACACAGAAGAAGAACTGCGCTGGTGCTCTGAAAGATTCAACTATCAAAGGTCTGACTCCAAAATCGTTCGTGCGACTATTGAAGGACGATATTCCAAAAGATATGGTCTGAAGGTTTACGTACGAATGTACAGACAAACGAGATGTGAAAAAGAAGAAGCAAAGTTCTTAAAGTTCTTTGGATACTCTGAATGGCTAGAAATCAGAGATGCCATTCAGGGTTCCAAATCTAAATTCAAAGATGTGGTAGAAAAAGCACTAGATCAACTCTTGCAGAGAATGTCTCAACTAGTTCAAATCCCTCCTCTCCATGAAACTTCAAAGAGAAGAAAGTCTGCAGGTGGTCCCTCTTCGAAGAATGAGCATGAAACCAAGTTCAACTATGAAAGCATTCTTGGCCTCCTGGAAATCCCTGATGTCTCAATGTTGAACTCTTCGCTCCCTCAAGACCGACGCTATGAAGAAAGTGAAATTATCACACTCCCTGAACCAGGTATGGTTTATTTGGATAATGAAGGGGTCTTAGGACTTTTCAGAAATTCAGAAGTCAGCAAGGCTCCTTCAGCTTTCATCAAGATCATGCATCACTAATATTCGTTAGACTCCCTTCTGATGAATAGGCAGAAGATGATCTATGAAAAGGAATTACAAAGAAGACATGAGCGAATCTTTGATTAGCTTTTTCATTTTCTTTGTAATAATACTTCAGTGTAATGTACTTTTACTTTATATTTGTAATTTCATTTTTCCCTGTAATTCTTCAGATTATTGATAATGAAATTCAGATGAAGTACTCTACTCCACTTGTATACTGAAAAGATCCCTTAAAACAGTAAATGGGACAATGAACATAAGAGTTCTATTCTTTCTTACAAACTTAACTCACTAATTTTTTTTCACTCTAAAAATTAAATCAGTGAATGTACTTAAAGCCTTTACTTGTAACTTGAGATTTCATAACCTTATAAATGAAACTCAATAGTTCAAATAGAATAGCTGAAAAAGATCTCACAGATTAGTTCTTAAAACTTCTACTTAGAAATTTTGAAGTCCCTACAAATCTCTTCAAGCAATTTTCTTTTATTGCTTAATCATAATCAAATAGGGGGGGATTGTTGATCATAACTCCTCCCAGTGATTTGAATATGATTCCTTTATACTTAGTGAAAATCCCATTTATAGACTCAAGTTCATTTCAGCGATAGCATACGCTGATTGCATCAGCGATCGCTGAAATCTCAGGAACCTTAAGTCTATCTCTAAAGACCTGAAGATCAGCTATCACACCAGAAGAACATTCAACAAAAGTCGAAGACCAAGCTGAAGAAAGAGATAATCAGCTAGTGATCTGAAGTGGTTCAGTGATAGCAAGGATTATCTAAATCAGTGTGAAGTCTTGTGAAGTCTCAGCGATACTTCGAAAGTTCAGGGATCAAGTGAAGACTTCAAACAAGATTAAAGTTGATCTTATCCTCGATGCACAAAAGTCAAAACCTTATACTATGTCAGAAAAGGACGTACGGCTTGTCTCTTATGTCCCCATCAAATCTGATATGGTACTGTTCATATTCGGCCAAAGCATGGCTGCTTTTTTCGACAAAGGACAAGCTTCCTATAAAAGCCTTACACGTGGCAAAATACCTTTTGTCTTGCATGATATGCAAACGGGTATAAATAGGATGAAGATATCTTCCTCATCCTCATGCATGCTACTTTCTCTCCTTGAACCTCTACTTCTTTTCTTTCTAATTTCTTGTGCATCAAATCTTAAGTTACAATAGAATAGGTTATTTAACTTGTTCTAATTCCGCTTGTAACTGTAAATTTGTTTATTTAATATAAACTTATTTAAAAACGAAAAATCTATCTGTTTGTATTTAACCCCCTGCCCCTTCTACAAACTGTTTCTATATCCATTGAACTCTTGTAGACTCCTTTGGGGCAACAACTTCAAAATCTGAACATGTTAAATCTGAAAGTATGGTTGGTTACATGGACTCTTTATCTGCAGACATTCGTGGTCTCACAGTCTTTAAGACCCGAATCTGGGTTCCGAGACTTGGAGGCTTACGAGAGATTATTCTAGCGGAGGAGCACAAGCCGAGGTTATCTATCCATCCAGGAAACACAAAATGTGTCATGATCTGCATGTTGATTAGTGGTGTGTAACACCCTGAAATTTAGAAAGAGAAACTAATTTAAAATTTCCAATAATACATCAAATAAATGCTAAATCCTTTCTTTAAATCAAAACTTGGATTGCCTCGAATAAACATTCTAAATAAGCTTCGACAGGAGATAAACCAAGTCTTAAACAAAGACATAAATACGGTTGGGTGTTACTAGACCCAATAAAAGTCGCTATCTCCAAATGCGGATGACGTACCAAAAGCTAGATCCTTATCAAGTCACTCCCTAGTGCTCAAGTCAACAAGTGACGCTAGTACCAACCTCAACGAGAATACCTGTTGCACATGCCACAAAAGGAAAAGGTTAGGCTTAACGCCTAGTGAGTTCAAAAGTTGATAACATATTTATAATCGATTGAAATCGAAAGACTGCTTGATTAAATAATAATTTCTCAAATAGAATGACTTCATTATAAAAGCAACATTTTTCCCAAACTCGTCATTTTTGTAATAAAAGCTTTAAATCAAAATACCATAGTAATGAAAGCTTTAAATAGAAATACATGTTCAAATACGAACTCTACACCCCTTTACTCACTCAAAATGTGAATAAGTTTAAATGCTTCAAATACCATGTAACACCTGGAAAATTTGGTGTTCCTAAATTCAGGTGTTAGTGGCATATTCATTAGTGGAATGGTTTGGGATAAGTATTGGGGTTTTGGTCCCCAGTCAGATGTCGAAAATAAGCCAGAAAAGCCCAAAATGTGTGAAACAGGGTAAACTGCGACCTTAGGGTCGCAATTCTTGCACCTGGGGGCCACGGTCGCACTTTATGTACCGTAAATAGTGTTTTCGGGAAGGTGTGTCACACCCCGCTAAAGCGGAATCACGAGGTATGACATTTTTAGGTTTCACAAGAATAGGAATATAAACACCAACCACACATATATAATTAAGACGTAGAAGTTTAAAGTTAAAAGGTTTACAACATGACTACTTGCACTTTACAACAAATTACATCAATTTGAATACATAAAATATCTTGATTGGTGTTCCACAAAAATAAACTAAGCTTGATCGGTTACCTTCTTATCTTCCTGTAAAACATGTTAAAACAAAGTGTCAACTACAAAGAGTTGGTGAGTTCACAGGTTTTTCATACGCACAAAACATTTTACATGCAAGGTATAGAAATAGCGAAGCAGAAGTTCGCATCAACTTTAATATTTTAAAATTTTCATGAGCTAAAATACAAATTTACCATTACACATCATATATAAATATTGAGCCACTACTAACCCTACTCGACATTCTACGCCCCACGAACTTCCTCAGCGGTGGACCTAAAGTCCACATGTGTAGAGCATTCTTAATTGATAAAGTGCACCCCTACTTGCCAGTTAGGTGGGTATGTCAACCAAATAGCGCTATCCACAAATATCATCGGCTCATTTAGAGTTAAAGAGTAGTGTACCACGGGGACTTTACATAACTCAACATATCATTTTGTGTAATAAAAAGTTGCTCATCACAATGATTTATATACTTTTCGTTAAATCAATATAAATTAATTCAATTTCCATTAAAACAACATGCTTTACACCCCAAAAGCACGATCCGATCTGATCCCCACCCAAAGGCCTAACGATTCCCTAACAAAGAGAAATGCTCAAAACCATCACTTATGGGTCTAAAACTACTTATGGAGGTGAATAAGTCTTAAGCTTATAAATGTCCACATACATCCAACTTGATTGTCTATAGTCCAATTATACATAACGCACATATGCTCGTTAATATAGTAATTTATACCGTAAGTTGTGTTATAAACCATCAAATGATCAATAATTGTTAAAATCAAGAAATTCCAGAATTTCACTTCTGGACAGAAACTTGTAGTACTCAAAATGATCAAACTGTAGAGACTTCCAAAATGACATAGCTTCCCATATTTTTATATGTGATATAGTACTGGGTTATGGTGATTGTGACCAAATTTAATGCATTTTGGACATGTAAAAATGATTCAAATAATTTATGCAATGCAAAGGGTAACAACTGGTATGGCAGATTACACCATGTTAGTAAATCGCTCATTTAAGGAGTTCTACTCAGTATTTTCAATAATTTCCAGTTGCATTGGAATCATAACTCATAAAGGAAACATTTGAGATAAGAATCACTGATTTTGAAGACGTTATGAATAATATATGACACTTTCAAGTGGTATGTACTATTCTGTCATTTCTTGACAGATTACACACCTAATTTGAATAAATTGGTTAATGCCTCATACCTTCATATTTTTGAGTGAAACTGAATTCATATGAACCCTAACTCAATAAAAAAAGTTTTAGAAGAAGAATCATGCATTAAAGACAAATAACATAGGAGATATTAACACACAAAGTAGAGTTTAGCTGTTGGTGGTTTCACAGACTGCACACCTAAAGTGTTTTAGGTGTTTGGAGATCAAATCTCCATATTTTCATGTGATTACACTTTCATGCACAAGATAACTCATGTAGTTAACTCTCAAAGGAAAAATCATCCTTTTTCATTGAGTTTTGAAATATATATGACCATTAGAACATGCATGTACTAATCTGTCAGTTTTGGACAGATTGCATACTCCTTTTGTTTTGATTAATTGAAACCTCAAATCACCATATTTTTTAATGAAACCAGTGGCATTTGAAAGATAACTCATTAAATTAAATTCCAGAATGAAAAATAAAGTGTTTTGGATGAATATTCACAGAGTTATGGTTGTTCAAAGTAGAGTTTACCTACTGTTGAACTTCCAGATGCACATGCATCTTGTTATGAGCAATTGGGGGGTCAAAACTCAATGTTTTCGAGTGAAACCAGTTGGATTAAAACCCCAACTCATTAAATTAACTTTTAGAAGAAGATTCATGATATTTTAACATATTATTTGCTAGAAATGGACGATTTATGCACATGCAATAAATCTGTCAGCACCAAAAATCACCATTTTTACTCAAAAACACATAAAATCATGATTTTCACCTATTTCTTGAGTTTTATTGTTTGGGTCATTGATTATAACCATTATGTAAACATTTTTCTATGTTTTTGGGTGTATAATCTTTCCATAAAACTCAAAATTTACAGAAGTTAGAAGAGAAACACTTAAAATGCATGAAAAAGTGGGTTTTTCCCAAACATGTTAAGAAAAATGAAGGAAACGAGGTTTGTACTTACTTGGATGATTAAGGAAACCTTTTTCTTCAATATTCCTTGCTAAAAATATGATTTTGATGATGAAATGTGGCTGAGTTTTTAGAGAGAAGAAGAAATAGATGAATGTGTCTCTTTGTTTTTAGAGAGAGAGAGAGGTGATTTGAATTTGAGTTGAAAATGATGGGTATAGAAAAAAATTTGTTTATATATGGTAGGAGGGGGGGGGGCGGCCATGGGGTCCCACTCCCTTCAATTTACATAATATAATTTTTTTTAAATTAAGTGTAAGGCCCAAAAATGCTAAATTGGAAGTCCACTTTCTCAATTTTTTGCCTTTTTCTCAAAATTGTTAGCCCATTTTGATTAATTTCTAATACAAATAAATTTTTTATAATTAAAATACTAAAACTATATATTTTATATAAACTGGGTATAAATTAGAGCATTTGACACTGTATTGGACGTTTCAGACAGTTACGGGTCGGAACCGGACATTTTAAGCGACTACCGGACATTATTCGGCTAATCTAATCTATCTATATCTTATTCTTCTAATTATCTAAGATAACTCTAATAAACTTAACAGAAGCTAACCTGAAAGCTCGAATTTCGACAGTTGTCACAACCTTCCCCTGTTAGAGAAATTTTGTCCCGAAATTTAAGAACTAGCTTTCTCCGGGGCGTTCGCAAATAGGCGAGGATACTTATGCTTCATCAAATCTTCTCGTTCCCAAGTACACTCTGGGCCATGTTTCGCATTCCAGCGAACCTTTATAATAGGGATTTTACTGCGCCTCAACCGTTTAACTTCTCGGTCCAGTATCTCGATTGGTTCATCGGCGAAGTGTAACCGTTTAACTTCTCGGTCCAGGGGTAACATCAACGTTTCATCTGCTAGGCATTTCTTTAGATTCGACACATGAAAAGTGTCATGGATGGCGCTTAGATTCGGTGGTAACTTCAACTTGTACGACACTGGTCCAATTCTTTCGAGTATTTCGAATGGACCAATGTATCTTGGACCCAGCTAGCCTCTCTTCCTGAAGCGTACTAGTCCCTTCCATGGGGACACTTTTAATAGCACTTTATCTCCCACTTGAAACTCCAACGGCTTTCTCCGGTTATCCGCATAACTCTTCTGACGATCTCTTGCTGTCTTGAGTCTTTCTTTGATGGTCGAGATCTATCAACGGCGTTGTCAACTGTCTATCTCTGATTTCTACCCAGCTAAGCGGTGATCTGCACTTACGTCCGTATAGAGCTTCGTATGGTGCACATTGTATGCTGGTGTGATAGCTGTTGTTATAAGAGAATTCAACTAGTGGCAGGTGGGTATCCCAACTCCCACCAAAATCTATTGCACATGCACGCAACATATCCTCTAACGTTTGAATAGTTCTTTCCGATTGACCATCTGATTGAGGATGATAGGCAGTGCTATAATCCAAACGCGTACCCAAATCCTTTTGAAGAGATTGCCAAAATCGCGATGTAAATCGTGTATCTCTGTCCGAAATAATGGAAATAGGCACACCATGATGTGTAACTATTTCATTAATGTAGATTTGTGCACGCCTTTCCATGCTAAAATCTTCGCGAATGGGAATGAAATGAGCCGATTTGGTAAGTCGATCTACTATAACCCATTAGTATCGTGCCCCTTTTCAGTTCTGTGTAGCTTAGTCACGAAATCCATTGTTATTTGCTCCTATTTCCATTGTGGTATTTCGGGTTGTTGAAGTAGACCAGATGGTTTCTGATGTTCGGCCTTGACTTGAGAACATGTTAAGCACTTACTTACGTACAAAGCAATATCTTTCTTCATCCCTGGCCACCAATAATATTCTTTCAAATCCTTATACATTTTATCTGTTCCTGGGTGAATCGAATATCTGGATCGATGGGCTTCGTCCAAAATGGTGGATCGTAGATTACCAACCTTCGGTACCCATACTTTATTCTTAAAGTAATGCACCCCATCTGCTTGCATTTCAAATTCTTTCTCTAAGTGTTGCAAGGCTTCATTCTTCATGTTTTCTTCTTTCAAAGCTTCTCCTTGTGCTTCCAGAATTTGTCTTTAAACTCGTCAGAACCATCATTCCCATAGCACGTGCTCTTGTTGGTTTTATTCTTTCCTTTCGGCTTAATGCGTCCGCTACTACATTAGCCTTGCTTGGATGGTACTTTATTTCACAATCGTAGTCACTAAGTAGCTCAACCCATCTTCTTTGTCTCATGTTGAGCATTTTTTGGTCAAGGATGTGCTGGAGGCTTTTGTGATCAGTGAAAATGGTGCACTTGGTGCCGTATAGATAGTGTCTCCAGATTTTGAGTGCGAACACCACAGCCCCTAACTCCAAAATCATGAGTGGTGTAATTCTTCTCGTGAATCTTTAGTTGTCTAGATGCGTATGCAATAACTTTGTCTTTTTGCATCAGTACGCATCCCATCCCTTGATGTGACGCATCACAGTAGACTACAAAGTTATCCACTCCTTCTGGTAACGCCAAAATCGGTGCGTTGCATAACTTGTGTTTGAGTGTCTGAAATGCTTCCTCTTGTTTCTCCTCCCAAATAAACTTCTTATCCTTTTGGGTTAGCGTTTTTAGTGGTTGTGCGATTCTGGAAAAATTCTCGATGAATCGTCTGTAATAGCCTACTAATCCAAGAAATTGACGGATCTCGGTTGGTGTCTTCGGGGCTTCCCATTTCTTAATGGCCTTGATTTTTGCTGGGTCACCATGAATTCCCTTTTCATTTACTACATGGCCAAGAAAATGTACTTCTCGAATCCAAAATTCGCATTTGGAGAACTTGGCGTACAACTTTTTGTTCTTGAGCAATTCTAGTATCAACCTTAAATGATGTTCATGCTCCTTCTTATCCCGAGAATAAATGAGTATATCATCTATAAACACGATCACGAATTTGTCTAGGTATGGTCGACATACTCTATTCATCAAATCCATGAAGACTGTCGGTGCGTGTTTTAGCCCGAAGGGCATAACTAGGAACTCGTAATGATCGTAATGAGTCCTAAACGTTGTTTTGGGAGTATCCTCTTCTCGGACTCTCATTTGGTGATATCCAGACCTAAGATCGATCTTCGAGAAGTATGTAGCACCATGAAGTTGGTCGAATAAGTCATCGATTCAAGGAAGAGGGTACCGGTTCTTGATTGTCAACTTGTTGAGTTCCCTGTAATCAATGCACATTCGAAAAGATCCATCCTTCTTTTTGACAAATAAAACTGGAGCTCCCCAAGGTGAAGAACTGGGTCTGATGAATCCCCTATCGAGTAGCTCTTGAAGTTGTTCCGATAGTTCCTGCATTTCTGATGGCGCTAACCGGTAAGGTGATTTTGCTACAGGTGCGGCTCCTGGAACTAACTCTATGTGAAACTCAACTTGTCTTTGCGGGGGTAACCCGGGCAATTCATCTGGGAAAACTTCAGGAAAATCTCGTACTATCGGAAGATTTTGAATGCTCTTTTTTTTGTTCTTTTTATCTACCACATGAGCCAAAAATGCAATGCCGTCCTTTCTCAAATATTTACGCATCTTCATACACGTCACCATTTTAGTATTCCTTCTTGGCTTCTCTCCGTGTACTTCTAGCATTCCTCCTTCGGATAGTGGAACTCGAACGATCTTCTTGGAACAACATATTTCAGCTTGGTTTTTGGATAACTAATCCATTCCCACAATTATATCAAAACTTCCTAACTAAATCGGAATTATATCCATACGAAAATCTCTATTAGCCAAGTTTAAGGTGCAATTCATTGTTACGTCTTTGGTCCTACTTTCTTGACCGTTGGCATATTCAATGACATATATTTCCTTCAACTTTTGAGGTCTTAGATTTATCTTTGCTTTAAAATCTAATGACACAAAACTCCTATCTGCTACAGAATCAAATAGTACGTATGCATGATGATCGTTTAGAAGAAACGTACCTGTAACTACATTTGGGTTCTGTCTTGCTTCTTCTGCTCCAATTTCAAATACCCGACCTCGTGCTTGATTTCCTTAGTTCCCTTGATTTGCTAGTTGCGGTTGCCTAGTGTCTGGCCTCCAATTCCGTCTTGGGCACCTGTTCCTGAAATGATCTGTGCTCCCACATTCATAACATGCTCTCTTCTCACCAACCCTGCAATCCTTCGCAACATGGCCTCTCCTGTTGCACTTGAGACAAGTAATGCATTTCCCTTGATGATGATTGTTACATTTATCACACCTCGGGTACGTCCCTTTTCCTTTATCTGTTGCCGATGCCTGAATTCCGTAATTTTCTGACGTTCTTTGCTCCTTGCCCGTCCTCTTTCCAAACTGTCTCCTTGCAGGTTCATCCATCTTCCTTTTTCCTAATGCCTTGTCTGTTCTAAACAATCCAGAACGAGTAGCGTTATTGGTGAGTCTGGTTGTCGAACTCACCGCTTGCTGTAGGGTTTTCGGGTCTGCCGAAGTAACGTCTCCTCGTATTACAGGAGATAAACCCCAAACATATCTATCGATTATGTTTTCTTCAGGTGTTACCAAATGTGGTACCATTTTCGCTAGCTCGTGAAAACGGGCAGTATAAGAGTCTATATCATTCCCTTTCATCTCGTGATTCCACAACTCAGCTTCCAGCTTCTGAATTTCACTCCTTGGGCAATATTCTTCCTTCAACATTCTTTTGAAATCTTCCCATGTAAGACTGTTTGCTGCTTCCCGACCTCTAGTTCGCACTTGTGTGTTCCACCAAGTAAATGATCGCCCTTGCAATAAACAATTAGCAAACTCTACTTTGTTTCCTTCCGTGCATTTGCTGATGTGGAGGACGGACTCCATACCCTCAATCCAGGCTAATAAACTGACGGCTCCTTCAGTTCCGTGGAATTCTTTAGGATTACAACTCCTAAAGGATTTATACGTACATCCCCTATCTCCAGATCCCTGGTTGTTATTTTGATTAGCGTTTAAACCAGCTGCTACTTGGCTAACAATACGTGGTAATGCTGCCATGAGCTGTTCGGGTACCAATCGTGCAACATCGGGATTTTGTCTTCTTGGAGGCATTGATCTAAAACACAAATTTTCAAATTGAGTTTCGATCAGATTTCTATTACTATTTCCGATCTAATTCTACTTACTAAGCTTAAGCTTATAATATATTGTACGTCTAATATCAATCAACTAGACATAAAATCAAGAAATATACAATGAAACATGGATATCTTTCATAAGCAAAACACATAACATTCATCACAAGTTTCAAAATACAAATCCCAAAAGATAGAAAATTTTTTACAACTTAAAATAAAGAAGACCGAAATAAAAGTGTTTTTAAACCAAAAGCTTTGCCTAAAAAGGTTTACTAATGCATCACCAACCAAATCAATATTGCTAATAGGATCACCAGAGCTCCTATCACCCATTCTAGGTAAGTGTGCATCCTCCGAACCGCCACCCTAGCATCAAGGGCAACCTCCAAGACTCTATTCGTAAACTCGTCATGTGTCTGCAAGACCCTTATGATGTCATCAATGGATTGCCGATAATGGTTCAACATATGCCTGTGGAGGTCTACTTCTTTAGCCATCCCTGAGGTTCATGCGCGCTCCAACTCGGTCATACCCTGTGGCTGGGGTATAGGGACTCCTATAGCCGGGGGAGGAGGAGTAATACTTCGTGACCGGGATCGTGACTGTGACGGTTCCCCCGAAGGTACGGAAGGAACTGTAAAAGTCACACCCCGACGAAGGAGAACACGCTTTCGAGCGGTTCTTATCGTCCTCGGTCCTCGAGATGTACCCTCGCCGGCGGGTGAAGGTACATGCATAGGAGTAAGTGATCGAGCGTAGGAGTCAGCGGTATCCTCCTCATAGCTATGCTCGGATGGCTCATAATCGTCGTGATTCAGGTCGTAACTCCTAACTCGGCCGGTAACGTAACCGGACTCATCTGGGTCAAGGTCGGATGACGACATAATGCTGTGATATATAAAAGAAAAAAAAATTTAACATATGTCAGAAACATTTTATAATACACATGTGAACTCACATAAAAAATCATATTTTCAATTTGAAATATGAGGTTTCCGATCTATGCCTACTTTTAATATAACTTAAGGCATATCCTTTCTTATTCATACCATATTTAGACATAGGTGATCAGGCATTGCCTAATTATGATATGTTAGAACGATGCCTATTCTAGTTATACTAGTATTAAGTTTTTAAAATTTTTAAATTTATCTAAAGAATTGATTTTTGAAAATTTTGGTTATAGTGCATGGTTTTTTTTTGTTAGAAAACCGGTATTCTCTATAACCTAAGGCTCTGATACCAAGCCTGTCACACCCCGCTAAAGCGGAATAACGAGATACGACAGTTCTAGGTTTCACAACAATAGGAATATAAACACCAACCACACATATATCATTAAAACGTAGAAGTTTAAAGTTAAAAGGTTTACAACACGACTACTTGCACTTTACAACAAATTACATCAATTTGAATACATAAAATGTCTTGATTGGTGTTCCACAAAAATAAACTAAGCTTGATTGGTTACCTTCTTATCTTCCTGTAAAGCATGTTAAAACAAAGTGTCAACTACAAAGAGTTGGTGAGTTCACAGGTTTTTCATATGCACAAAACATTTTATATGCAAGGTATAGAAATAGCGAAGCAGATGTTCGCATCAACTTTAATGTTTTAAAAATTTCATGAGCAAAAATACAAATTTACCATTACACATGATATATAAATATTGAGCCACTACTAAGCATACTCGACATTCTACGACCCACGAACTACCTCAGCGGTGGACCTAAAGTCCATATGTGTAGAGCATTCTTAATTGATAAAGTGCACCCCTACTTGCCAATTAGGTGGGTATGTCAACCAAATAGCGCTATCCACAAATATCATCGGCTCATTTAGAGTTAAAGAGTAGTGTACCACGGGGACTTTACATAACTCAACATATCATTTTGTGTAATAAAAAGTTGCTCATCACAATGATCTATATACTTTTCATTAAATCAATATATATCAATTCAAATTCTATTAAAACAACATGCTTTACATCCCAAACGTATAAACATTTAAAAAGAGGGGCCGTGAATACTCACCTTTGCAAGCTCCGCTACTCAAAAGCACGATCTTATCCCCACCCAAAGGCCTAACGATTCCCTAACAAAGAGAAATGCTCAAACCATCACTTATGGGTCTAAAACTACTTATGGAGGTGAATAAGTCTTAAGCTTATAAATGTCCACATACATCCAACTTGATTGTCTATAGTCCAATTATACATAATGCACATATGCTCGTTAATGTAGTAATTTATACCGTAAGTTGTGTTATAAACCATCAAATGATCAATAATTGTTAAAATCAAGAAATTCCAGAATTTCACTTCTGGACAGAAACTTGTAGTACTCAAAATGATCAAAATGTAGAGACTTCCAAAATGACATAGCTTCCCATATTTTTATATGTGATATAGTACTGGGTTATGGTGATTGTGACCAAATTTAATGCATTTTGGATGTTGGTTCCAGATTCCTTTAAACCGATTGTTAATTGAGAGTATCGAATCAAAGTGAAATGCGGAAGCAGATCAATTAACAATTTAAATCAATAGAACAGTAAACAGAATGAAGAACAAAGATTATGAAATGATAACTTTGAATCAAAGTAGACAAAGTTATGAATTACGCACAGTATTCTTCAAAATGTAAATGTATTGATCGACAACTTTTACAAACACAATATAATGCAATTTATACAGATACAAAAACAGAAAGTCAAAATGCTAGCCAATTACAAAGTGCCATGTGTCTAAAAGGGAGCGTCTAACAACAATTAGTTATAACAAGAAAAGTGTGTTGACTTTTGTAGACATCTCTTCTTTGACTCATACTTTAATTTCTAACATTCTCCCCCTAAGTATGAAGTCAAAAAAACTTTCTTCAGAGAGGATCAACAGCAGCAATGATACTTGAAATATTATCGATAAGCTCTCTGTTCTTCTGAAGTCCATCAAGTCTTTTCTCTACTTTCTTTGCAACATCTGGATTTGTCGTGTCTAAGCCAAAGATAGCACTTGATGATGTAGACTACCTCGTAAGAGTATTTGTGAGCTTCTTTGATGCGAAAGAAGCTCTTTCCATTTGGTCTTTTGAAGATGATTCCTTCTTCTCGGTTCGAAGAAGTCTACCCACTCGAATTTGCTTATCCCTTCAAGTTCCTCATTTGGTGCAGAGATAGCCAGATTATCCATTTTGAAATTTAAGCCAATCTGGAAGTCGACCTGCCTTTTGTATCTAATGTATGATTTCATACATAGAATAATTCTAGTGTAGGCAACATGGTCTTGTGGATCTTTGCGTTTAGAAAGCTGAGTCTTCATAAATTCTTCCAGAAAAATGAGATCAGCTGGATGGATGGACAACAGATCATTATCACATATGTAATAACTCTTGTTGTTTGATCTGACTACCTCGTAGATTGTGTACCAAATGGGTGTATCTTGAAACTGCTTATGTTTCATGGCTGTGATCTTTGTAATTGGAGCAGTAGTGAAAACCGTCTTTCTGTCTTGTTTATGAGCCATGAAGTTATCTTTAACTTCATTGCTTACATTGTATTGGTTTGCGAAGTTAGGCATCATGAGATAAATCTTCTGATCTGTTGGAGCATACATGTGCCTTTTCTCAACTTCAAGTGTTGGAAGTTCAATGTTTCCAACTTTGTTTAATTTTTCTTCAAATTCTCCTCTTCTGACTCTTGCTCTTTCTTCAGCTTCAAAATTTTGTCTCTGTAGTTCTTCTACAAGTCTAGCCTTCTCTCTTTCCAGATTCTCTCTTTCAGCCCTCTCTATCTCTATTTGTTCTTCAACAATTAGCCTCTGGCGTATTATCTCTTCTTCTTTTTCTTTTTCAGCTCTGAACACTTCCTCATCCTCCTCTCTGGCCCTTTCTTCTTTTTCAGCTTTAGCTCTTTCCTTTGCAGCTTTAGCTCGTTCTCGTTCTTCGTGAGCTCTGACTATTTCAGCCCTTTCAGCCGGAGAGCTCGGGATTCTGCTTTTTCCCATAACATCCAGAATGAACTTAGCTAGATCTAGATCTCTGGGTAGAGGCCCAGAATGCGTAGCCAGAGGTATTGGAGTGATTGGCACTTGTTTTGAAGAAGAAGGTTGCTGTGATGGTTTTGGAGTTGAAGAGTCAGCGGTGGTCGTGTTTGGTTCTGGTGGTGTTTGTTTGGCTTGCTTAGGCTCAGGACCTTTCTCCCCCTTCTGAGAATCAGGATCCCGATCCTCGAATGTTTTCTTTCGGCTCTCGCCTTTTTGCAAGCCCTTTCTTCCTTGGCTTTCTTCTTGGCATTAAACGCCTCAGCAATAGAAGAAACCAGAGGCACGAGTTGAGATAGAGTAGATTCGATGGCAGCAATTTTCTGGTCTGTTGAGGATGTGGAGGGCTTGGAAGAGTACTTTGAAGCGATGGTAGACATTCGCTCAAGAATAATCTTCTGGAAAGAGGCGAGATCAGATTTCTTGACGAGCGTAGACCCAGAGGGATCATCAGAAGGAATGATGGTCTTGATAATCTTCTGTATATCGGCCACCAGAGAGCTGTAGATAGGGAAGTCAGAGGCACGTAGAGAATCTGGAAGTTGAGAGATTGCCTCTGCATTTGCTTGAAGACCATTATTCAATAGCAAAAATTGTTCAGCAAAATAGGCCTTCTGATCTTCTTGAGAGGTACTCATTTGCGCTGAAGATCTGCTAAGAGAGAGTTCTGACTTTCAATTTTAAATTGAAGGCTCAGAAGAAGAGAGTTGTTAGTGGTCACGGATAATTTTAGATCTTCCACAGATCTCTGAATTTGATCAGCAAATGCCAAGAACGCTGCATTTGTGACGAAATCAAAAGATGTAACCGGTGCATCTCCAACACATGGAGCCCCTTTACCCTCGCGTTCAGAGGGGCCTTCTACACCTGTTTTGACGTTGAGTGTAGAGGGACTTCCAACCAGTCCTTGAGGGCTGTTATTCATGTGCTCCTCTTCGGTTGTTCGACCGTTTCAACATTATCCTCATCATCGAGAGGATGAGGTGCGAAGACAAGTATGCTTACCTTGGTGAAGTGTAAACACTCCGGTAAGAGGTGCATTCCTAGGCCGTAACCCTCCGATGGGAATTCATTAGCATCTATCCTAGGAGAGGATGTGGACTCATCCTCTGTGCGTATTGGTATGTCGATCCACTGAGACATGAACATGTGGTGAAGGAAGTGGCGAGTTCTGGGGCGAATGAACTCTTATATTATCATCATCATCCTTTTGGGAGGATGATGAAGTGGAGGTGCTTTCCCCAGATGAATTTGATTCAGAAGAAGAAGTATCCTCTGAACGGCTGGTTTCTTGGTGGTTTGAACTGGCCGTTCTAAGTCAATGAGTGGAGACGTGGTGACATCAACCTCGAAGTTGTGGTTGCCCTTTGGGGAATAGGAGAGGAACACTCATATGTGTCTCTGAGGACATCTTCTGTACCTTCATTTAATAGAAGGTCGGCATGGGTAGAAGCACTCGGATGTTCACTCCTATTTTTCTCAAGCTCATGCTCACCAGACCCTGACCACCTACACCGGCTCTAAGTGCTCGGGGTAGGAATTCTCTCGTTTCCGAGAAAACCATAGAGCTTCTATAGATTTGGAGATTAGAAGAGCTAGATGGGATTAGGTTTAGCATGTACCTGGATAATTCTCTCGGGTGCGCAGTAGCCGATCTTGTCGATGGTTGATCTATGGGAGCTCATTGATGCAATTTTGCGGAATGGCCGAATCGGGGAGCTTCGATTGCCCCAATTGCGGGATGAGTGATGAGAGATAGAAATCTTGGGAACATGAGTGCTGGTAGTGGCTTTCCCTGACGCTGATGGATCACCTTAGTGTGCACAGCTGCTTTGATCTCTTGGAAGATGAGACTTGCATAGTCCAAGGGTCGATTGAAGAACATCCCATACATTATAGTCAGAATGTTTCGGCTAGCCTGATCCAGAGAACCTATTTTGCAGGTTAGGCTCTTGTTGAGAATGGAGACGAGTAGATTCCACATTGGGGGCAACTTCTTCCTCTTGAATTCGGACAGCCTTGGAAGAGGTTCATTGTAACCCAGAAGATTTATGAAGGCTAGGAGGGCTTCTGTGGAAGGGTTTTCTTCTAGGGCAGGATTGGGAATGGTTTGCCCATCCACTTCGATCACAGAAAGGGGAAGATGGAAATATTTGGCAAGTTTTCTTTTGGTGATGGGGATTTGAACAACAATTTCCACTTGTTCAGGATGGGTGAAAGAACCGGCGAGTGTTTCATCAGTGTCGATGATCATTGTTTGCCACAGTTCTTGGACATAGATTTCAGGGATGTTTGGGTTGGTTAGGGTTAGGGCTCGATGCAACTGGTGTTGTTGTAGAAACTCGATCATGATGCGAAATTCTGGTTGATAAGTGTTAGGGTTGAGCAGTACCTGCACATTGTTCGCCTTCAATGGCAGTTTCACAATGGGAGTACTATCCGCAGTTGAATCGATGATTCTTTCTTCATCATTGTTGGAAGGACGGGCACAGTTGGAAGCCATTTTGAAATTTCGAATGCTTGACAATAGAAAACTTTGTCTTTGCAAAGAGAATGAACACTGATTTAGGGAATTTTTTGCGAGGAAGAAGATGAAGGTTGAAATTGGGGGTTTTATGTGAGAGAGAAACTGTAGAATGGGAAGGGGTTATTAAGTTTGGGGAGAAAAAAAAACGGTTCATTTGAGCTGATGTAAGCACGCGGGTATACACATGCAGTGTTTCGATTGGGGACACGTGTACGACGAGACACATGTATGATGATGATTTAGTAGCAGAGGCTGTTTTTCTTAAAAGCAGAAATAAACAAAAGTAATAAAAAAATCTGTTTAATTAATCAATTAATTTTGAATTAATTGAATAAACACAGATTTTAATCTTAATTTTATTTATTTAAGTTTAAAAATCAGTCAAGTGAAAACAAAAATCACATGAGAGTTTAGTTTCTATAAAAGAATAATAAAGAAGAATTTGCATTAAACATATAGATTTAAACAACCTTGGAGGCAAGAGTTGATTGAATTTATATATTTAATGGAAATTATAAGAAATATCAATTTATAGAAAATTTAGTTGAAAAACATGTCGACTTGATTTATATTTAAATTTTTTTTGAAATGAATCAAAAGTCAAAGAGACCTTGGCGGCAAGAGAAACTCAGAGCAGATAGATTCAAATAAAATTTAAGTGAAATAGTAAATCAGAAGACAACTAACCGTAGTTAGACTTAGACGAATATCTTCCGCATTGTGAAACTCCCTTGAATGATAAACTCCCCCTTGAATGGTGAACTCCCCCCGTAGTAGCTTCTTTACCTCGTTTCTCAATCCGCACTTTATGATTTCTCTTGAAAGAAAAATATTATTATGAAACGAGAAAATCGCAGTAACTCAGGCTTCGAAGTGTTCGAAGAGTTCGTAAAGCATCGTAGACTTCGATGACTTCGAAGTATCGTCGAATAGTTCGTAGGCTTCGGATGCTTACGAAGAAATCATTGTTACATATTAAGCATTCCCAACTTGCTAATTAAGAAGTTAAAACGTCTCTCATCAAGAGCTTTTGTGAAAATATCAGCAAGTTGATAATCAGTAGAAACAAAATACATTTCGATTGTACCCTTTTCGACATGATCCTTGATGAAATGATACCTGACATCGATATGCTTTGTTTTGGAATGTCGAATCGGATTTTCTGTAATGGCGATAGCACTTTCAGAATCACAGAGGATGGGAATCTTATCGTATATCAGACCATAATCTCTGAGTTGGGTCTTCATCCAAATAACTTGTGAACAACAACTAGCGAAGAACATATTCGGCTTCGCCGTAGATGTGGATACGCAGCTTTGTTTCTTGGATGTCCAACTTATAAGTCGATTTCCCAGAAGTTGACAGCTACCTGATGTACTTTTTCTGTCAAGCTTACAACCTGCATGATCAGAATCTGTATACGCCATTAAATCAAATCCCGAATTTTTAGGATACCAAAGGCCCAACGATGGTGAACCTTTTAAGTACCTAAAAATTCTTTTTACAACGCCCAAATGAGACTCTTTAGGATTGGCTTGATAACGAGCACAAAGACAAGTGGCAAACATAATATCGTGTCTACTTGTCGTTAAATATAAAAGAGAACCAATCATTCCTCTGTAGCTGGTAATATCAACAGATGTACCAGAGGAGTCCGGTCCTAATTGCATACCAGGAGAGATAGGTGTTTGCATGGATGATGAGTTTTGAAGATGAAACTTGTTAAGCATGTTAGAAACATATTTTGCCTGATTTATAAAGATACCGTAGGTGCTTTGTTTAACTTGAAGTCCTAGGAAGAAAGTTAATTCTCCCATCATACTCATTTCAAATTCAGTTTCCATCAACTTAGAAAACAAATCAACTTCTGTTTGATGAGTAGAACCAAATATTATGTCATCCACGTAAATTTGAACTATAGTTAACATACCTTTGCCTCTTTTGATGAACAGAGTTGTATCGATTTTACCTTTTTCATAACTTTTGCTGATCAGAAATTTCGATAGTCGTTCATACCAGGCTCTTGGGGCTTGCTTTAGACCATACAAAGCTTTGTCAAGAAGATAAACATATTCTGGATATCTTGCATCTTTGAAACCATCAGGTTGTTCAACATACACTTCTTCTTTTAGACATCCATTAAGAAATGCACATTTAACATCCATTTGGTAGACTTTGAAGTTTTTGTATGCAGAGAAAGCCAAGAATAATCTTATTGCTTCTAGTCTTGTAACAGGAACAAAGGTTTCATCATAATCGATACCTTCCTCTTGACAGTAACCTTTAGTCACCAAACGAGCTTTATTTCTGACAACAATTCCATCTTCATCCTTTTTGTTCCTAAATACCCATTTTGCGCCAATAGCAACTTTGCCTTTTGGTAAAGGAACAAGACGCCAAACTTTATTTCTTTCGAATTGAAGTAGTTCTTCCTGCATAGCATCCACCCAGCTTGGTTCAACTAAGGCTTCATGTACACGTTTAGGTTCGATCATACTAAGAAAATTAACAAAGAATGCTTCATTTGCGATAGCATCGTGTTCGACCCCCTCGGAAGGACTACCAATTATAAGATCTCGGTGTGTGAGATTTAGTCCATTTCGTCATTACGGGTTGAGAAATTGATTGGGTTGTTTTATTTGACGAAATGATTTCATCCGGAAACACAAAATCTTCTTTATTTTCTTCTCGTATGTCCTTACGGTATCCGTTTTGTCACCTCGTCCTTGTGTCTCCCCCTCGGATGATGGAACGTAATAGCTTCCGGATCGGCGTATGTAGGAGTAGTGGGAACTTCGGACAAATAGGCGTGACGGATGAAATGAAGAAGCGAGGACCGAGAGAGAGTAATGCCCGAGGCTTGGAGAATATCTCGGTATCCGCAAATGTGGAGGTGACATAGCTTCGACACAACTTCGTCGCCCGTAAAATCTTGAAAAATAGCATCAATCTCGGATTCTACGGAACCCGAAAGATAGTCAGAAGTAACAGTATTAAGCTTGAGTTCTGAAGTAGAGTGTTCAGAAGTCAGTTGGGTGTTATCATCGAAGTCAATGTTGATGCTTTCCATAACAGTTTTTGTTCGTAAGTTAAAAACTCGGAAAGCTCTTGAATTTAACGAGCAAACCTAAAAATTTAGCTTCATCGGACTTCGGATCAAATTTGCCAAGATTATCTCTGTCGTTTAAGATAAAACATCTGCAACCAAAGATATGAAAATTTTTTACAGATGGTTTTCTTTTATTAATCAGCTCATAAGAGGTTTTGAGATGCCTCTTGACAATAATTGAACGGTTTTGAGTGAAACAAGCAAAGAGCAACAGCCTTCGGCCCGAAGTGAATTGGGAGACCGAAGGCCGCGAGCATCGTTCGTCGCTTCAACCAAGGTTCTGTTGCGACGTTCAACTACACCGTTTTGTTGTGGAGTGCGAACGGAGAAGTTTTGAGTAATTTCTTGTTCAACAAGATACGATTCAAGCTTGGCGTTCTTGAATTCGTACCATTATCACTTCGAAGCCGCCGAATCTTCTCGATGTAGAAGAACTTGAATTCGGTCATCATATTCTCGTAGTACCACCGGGACTTCGACTTTTGACGAACGAAAGCAAGCCAAGTATATCCGGAAAATTCATCAATTAGTACCGTAATATACTTTTTACCGGATAGACTACGAATTGCAATTGGACCATAGAGATCCACATGTAATAATTGCGGAGGTCTAGTACAAGAATGATCACTTTTTGTTTTATGAGATGCTCGTTTAATTTTGCCCATTTCACATGCGGGCGAGAGGTGATCTTTTTGAAAATGAATATCCGGAAGTCCGTATACCAGCTTGTTTTTAACAAGCATCTCAAGATTATTAAAATTTAAGTGAGACATTTTATGATGCCGCAGCCACGCAACTTCACTCTTTTTGGAGATGAGACATAAAGTTTCCTTACCATCCTTAGAGATAAAATTCATCATATACAAGTTACCTTTCCGTCTGCTCTCCAAAGTTCTTCACCTGCCTTGGAGAATAAATAACAATGTTTTTCATCAAATACTACTAGTATTTTAGAATCACAAAGTTGACTTACACTAAGGAGGTTATGTTTCAAGCCAGAAACATGAGCTACCTTTGATAAGGTGATATTACCTTCTTGTAGAGTACCGTAGCCTTTTATTTGACCCTTACCATTATCACCAAAAGTTACTACTCCACCTGATTTGTCCTTGAATTGGGATGGTAAATTTTGGGATCCAGTCATGTGCCTCGAGCATCCAGAGTCAAGATACCAGATATGCACACGCTGTTTCTGCAATCAAAAATCAGAATTTCTTAGGTACCCATCGCATAATGGGTCCTTTTATGTTAGCTTTTGGAGTATGCTCGTTTTTTGATTTAACAGAAGGTAAAGACTTTATTTTTGGTTTTTGTTTTTTTTGAGTTTTATTCTTTTTGTGACAAACATACTGTGAATTGGAATGATCAGAGGTTTGCGAGAAAAATTGTTTTAACTTTAAGAACAGTGAAAAACATTCAGAAGACTGAAACATAGAAGATTGAATTGAATTTTCATTGCGAGAATGGTAATTACAATTATTCTTTCTAAAGTCTTTTCTAGTATCAGTTGTTCTAGAGAACCTATCTAGACTAGACTGTTGTTTTAGTTCTGGCTTTTTTTTCTCTGTGTTCCTCTGATCTACTTTTGCAGAAGCTCTGTTATTTACTGAAAAAGGAACATAAGAATTAGAGGATTTCCATTTGCCTTTTTGAATATTAGTAAACTTCGGAAGAGTAGAGTTTAAAATCTTTTGATTTTGCACTTTGTTTTTGAGTTCTGCCTCTTTCTCAAGTTCAAGACATGTTTTGGCTTTGAGACACATATCTAAGAAGTCTGGATGTATAGATACTGATTTTCTCGGTTCTGGAACAGAAACAGGAAGAATAGGTATACCACTTGAAAGTTTATCACAATCTCTATCAGAAGCTCTGATTTCTTGAGATTTATCAGTATACAAATAATCATCCTTTTTATCAATAATTTCTGAATTATTTGTGATAACTTTTGATGATTTAAGAGAATTAATTTCTAAATTTGAAAGGTAATTTTCAGAGTTATCAAAAAATTCTTCATCATTATTGTCATTCTCCCATGGATACGTAATCTCAGCCAAGCTTTTTTGAGTTTCAGAAAGATGTAAATCTTCAAATGAATAGGGAGAGATCTCTGGATGATTCTCACAAAGAGTTTCATTTCTAAAACACTTATCCAGAGTAGAGAGAATATCGTTTTCAAACATAAGTCGTAGATCTTCCTCTGCCTGACTTGGAACAAAAATATCTGCCTTTGGATTCAAAATTGTATGTTTATTTGAACCAAAATTGAAAATATCATCTTTCTTCTGAACTTTATTTAGATCAACATTTGTTTTACAACAATATTCAATATTTTCGAATTTAAGTTTGCTTTTTTTATGATGGTTTTCATATCTAGATTTTTTAAAAATAGATTTTTCATACAAAATTGGAAACTTTGGCTTCTGTATTTGTCCAACACAAAAACGTATTTCGTATCCGACCTTTTCTTACACGTGTAGGGATCTAGGTCCTCGAAACCAAGTCCGCATCTTCCTACTTGTGTGTTAATTTTGTCATGAACCTTACGTGCATCCGTATATGTTATAATCTGTAGCTTTTTCTCGTTGAAGTTCAATGTGTAAAAATTCTCTCTCTTCGAAAATAGTTTTTAAGTGCTACGAGTTGAGTCTATTACTCTCTTTGTCTCTCGATTTCTTTCTCTTTTCCTTCCGAAGTTTATTGAGATTCAAAATTTCCTTTTTATGTTTTTCTTCAGAAAGTTTTAAACTCATGGAAATCGTTTCCTTTGCAGTATTTAATTCGAGTTTTTCTTCTGTAAGTAAACCCATTTCTCTTTTGAAAATATCTCTTTCCCTGTTGATTGTAGAAAGAGTTTTCTCGGTACTTTTCGTAATTTCTTTTCGATTGTGAGTTTCGCTTTAGTTCCTCCAAATTGTTTGATAACATCACAATCGTTTGTTCAAGCTCAGATGATCCAGAGAAATTACTAACCGGTGACTCAGAGGGTTGATCCTCTGATTCGTTTGTGTTTGCCATTCCACAGAACATGGCTTCATCACGCTGGATTCATCTTGCACCCAGTTTTCTTTTTCTGCAAAGTGTGCTCTTTCGGTGACATTGTACTTATATTTGTTTTTGTAATAAGTCTTATCCTTTTCCGCAGCTCCTGCAATCTCTCGAGTAATGTCCGGGCTTGCCACATCCGTAGCGTACATCTTTCTTCCTTTTTAATTCTTCTTCTTTCTTCTCTTCTTCTGTTTTCTCTACTCTCTGTACTTCTTGTTTAGGAACATAGGGACGATCAAATCATTTATTTCCTTTCAAAGACCTATTTCCAAAACGATTAGTAAATTGCTTGGTTATTAAAGCCAGAGAGTCAGCAAACGCTTTAATTTCATCATCTGATTCAGAGTCATCTTCCGGAGCAGTCTACGATATGAAGGCCTTCGATTTCTTCCGTCATCACTTCGTCTTCGATTCCTTTTGTTTCGAGATCAAAGCCGTAGGACCTCCGATGTTTGTTCTTTTACGAACAACTTCTTTTTCATGAGCTTGCGATGTACCGAATACATCATGCGGCGACCATTGTTCAAGGTCCCGATTGGCTTGTAGTGACATGGATAGATTTGACCATTCGTGGTTTAACCTTTTGAGAAATAGAACATTGTTGTCTTCCTTTGATCTAACAATGTCACATCTCTTGCGTAGATTAATCGTATTGTTGAATCGATGAAATGTTTGTTCCGTAGATTCATCGATCGGCGCTTGAAAACTATTATATTCATTTAGAGCTTGGGCTCTTCTCGTTCTTTTTCATTTTCGCACCACCTTCTAAGAGATTTTCCATTGATCCCATAAATCTTTTTGTGTCACATGAGTCCAGAGATTGAAAAATCTCATTTGGAATGGCCATTATCAACAGAGACTTAGCTTTCTTAGCTAATTCCACCTTAGCCTTTTCTTCATCGGTCCAGCTTATTCCTTGACTTCCGAACCGATCTTGCCTTTGGTACCTCATTTGTATTTGCGGTGGCCGGAATTCGGGAATAGTAGTGGTGGGAACAAACGGACCGTTTTGAATAATTGGATATAACTCAAAGATCCAATCCCTCATAGAAGTTAACCATTCGAATCTTCCATTGTGGGTATTCATCACGTACAAGAGTTGGAGGTTTAGTCGGGGACCCGTACGTATAAACGGCATTCAAGCTCGAATTTGCCATTTGAGTAGGATAGAAGAGAAAATTTGAAGATTTGAAAGAAATTTAGAACAATTAAATCTCAATTTGATAGAAGAACAGTCGATAATATCACCGTTTCTTCAGATTACAAAATGAATGACTCAATTTAAGAGAAGATTGTTAATGATTTAACAAAATCTCGTAAAACAGAGTGGATTAATAAACAAATTTTGAATCTGAGAAAATACTGTTCGATCGAAAGGAATTTCTTCAATGGAAGAGATCTAATAATCAATAGATTGATTAGAAGGCTCTGATACCAATTGTTGGTTCCAGATTCCTTTAAACCGATTGTTAATTGAGAGTATCGAATCAAAGTGAAATGCGGAAGCAGATCAATTAACAATTTAAATCAATAGAACAGTAAACAGAATGAAGAACAAAGATTATGAAATGATAACTTTGAATCAAAGTAGACAAAGTTATGAATTACGCACAGTATTCTTCAAAATGTAAATGTATTGATCGACAACTTTTACAAACACAATATAATGCAATTTATACAGATACAAAAACAGAAAGTCAAAATGCTAGCCAATTACAAAGTGCCATGTGTCTAAAAGGGAGCGTCTAACAACAATTAGTTATAACAAGAAAAGTGTGTTGACTTTTGTAGACATCTCTTCTTTGACTCATACTTTAATTTCTAACATTTAATGCATTTTGGACATGTACAAATGATTCAAATAATTTATGCAATGCAAAGGGTCACAACTGGTATGGCAGATTACACCATGTTAGTAAATCACTCATTTGAGGAGTTCTACTTAGTGTTTTTTAAATTTCCAGTTGGATTGGAATCATAACTCATAAAGGAAACGTTTAAGATAAGAATCACTAATTTTGAAGAAATTATGAAGAATATATGACACTTCCAAGTGGTATGTACTATTCTGTCATTTCTTGACAGATTACACACCTAATTTGAATAAATTGGTTAATGCCTCATACCTTCATTTTTTTGCGTGAAACCAGATTCATATGAACCCTAACTCAATAAATAAAGTTTTAGAAGAAGAATCATGCATTAAAGACAAATAACAAAGGAGATATTAACACACAAAGTAGAGTTTAGCTACTGGTGGTTTCACAGATTGCACACCTAAAGTGTTTTAGATGTTTCGAGATCAAATCTCCATATTTTCATGTGATTTCACTTGCATGCAGAAGATAACTCATGTAATTAACTCTCAAAGGAAAAATCATCCTTTTTCATTGAGTTTTGAAATATATATGACCATTAGAACATGCATGTACTAATCTGTCAGTTTTGGACAGATTGCATACTCCTTTTGTATTGATTAATTGAAACCTCAAATCACCATATCTTTTAATGAAACCAGTGGCATATGAAAGAAAACTCATTAAATTAAATTCCAGAAGAAAAATCAAGTGTTTTGGATGAATATTCACAGAGTTATGGTTGTTCAAAGTAGAGTTTACCTACTGTTGAACTTCCAGATGCACATGCATCTTGTTATGAGCAATTGGGGGGGGTCAAAACTCAATGTTTTTTTAATGAAACCACTTGGATTAAAACCCTAACTCATTAAATAAACTTTTAGAAGAAGATTCATGATATTTTAACATATTATTTGCAAGAAATGGATGATTTATGCACATGCAATAAATCTGTCAGCACCAAAAATCATCATTTTTACTCAAAAACACATAAAATCATGATTTTTCACCTATTTCTTGAGTTTTATTGTGTGGGTCATTGATTATCACTATTATGTAAACATTTTTATATGTTTTTGGGTGTATAATCTTTCCATAAAACTCAAAATTTACATAAGTTAGAAGAAAAACACTTAAAATGCATGAAAAAGTGGGTTTTCCCCAAAAATGTTAAGAAAAATGAAGGAAATGATGTTTGTACTTACTTGGATGATTAAGGAAACCTTTTCTCTTCAATATTCCTTGCTAAAAATATGATTTTGATGATGAAATGTGGCTGGGTTTTTAGAGAGAAGAAGAAATAGATGAACGTGTCTCTTTGTTTTTAGAGAAAGAGAGAGGTGATTTGAATTTGAGTTGAAAATGAGGGGTTTAGAAAAAATTTAGTTTATATATGGTAGGGGGGGGGGGGGGCGTCCATGGTGGCCCACTCCCTTCAACTTATATATTATTATCTTTTTAAAATTAAGTGTAAAGCCTAAAAATGCTAAATTGGAAGTCCACTTTCTCAATTTTTGGTCTTTTTCTCAAAATTGTTAGCCCATTTTGGTTAATTTCTAATACAAATAAAATTTTTATAATTAAAATACTAAAACTATATATTTTATATAAATTGGGTATAAATTAGAGCATTTGACACTGTATTGGACGTTTCAGACAGTTACGGGTCGGAACCGGACATTTTAAGCGACTACCGGAAATGCTAGGGATTCTTAGGCTAATCTAATCTATCTATCTCTTATTCTTCTAATTATCTAAAATAACTCTAATAAACTTAACAGAAGCTAACTTGAAAGCTCGAATTTCGACAATTGTCACAAGGTGCGACCTAAAATTGCGACCTGGGAGTGGCAAGGTCGTAATCCATGGTCGCAGTTCGCAGACAGGGGTTAAAAAGACGGATTTCGGGGTTAAACTTCATTTGGTCATAACTCTCTCATTTCTCAGCCGATTTGAGCGATTCAAAGTTCCTCGGTTTCTTCTTTGGAAGCTCTTCAACATGAAAACATTGATAGCTAGAGGTTACTTGATGATTTTGGGAGCTCAAAGGAGTGGAAGGTAAGATCATCGTTCCGAAATCTCAAATATAGGGTTTGGGTTTTCCACCAACAACTCTCATCCTCCTTTAGGTTTTTTTTGTGTATGTGGAAGCTATGTAGATATTCTTGAAGGGATTACATCATGAATATAGAGGTTTAGCTTGAGGATCTAATGTCTTCACCGAATGGAGCTCGGTATTGGGATAAAACCTAGATTTAACCAAAATCTAGCTCGTGAGTTCATTCTTACCTTTTTAAAACTTTATGCATGTCAAAATGATGTATTTTACCTTAATATGATGTTTAAAATAATTATTTCTATACTTGGAAGATTTTCGTAAAACTAGGTCAAAATGTAACATTTGGAGTTTCTCTTTGAAATGATGTTCTGAATACAAGGAAGGGTTTTAAAATACTCTCATGAGTATATTGGTAAGAGATATGATGTATCAACCTAAATGTTATTTTGACCTAATTTTGGGAAGGAAAGTTTTGGAAACATAGAAGTTTATCTTCACAAAGATTTTGTGAAGGGAAGTTAATACGTCGGAAACGAATGTATTATGAAGTTTATCTTCAAAAAGATTTTGAGAAGGGAAGTTAATACATCGGAAACGAATGTATTAGGAAGTTAGACTAGTGTAAATGGATCCATAGGCACATATAGTTGGAAGTATTTGATGAAGGAACTTGTAATATATCCCGGTTTGGGGTTGAACATGTTCGGAAGAGTAATTGATGCGATGGCAGGTCATTCCCGTGGATGTTTCCCTCAAAGGAAGTACGTATCTTTTAGGTGTAAATCGCGGAAGAAAAGAAAACATGATGTTTTGGAAAAGCTTGTTTGGTTAAATGTTTTTTACCATTTCGAAGATTTACTAGCTTTCCATATTTGAACTGTTTGTTCTCACTAGGCTTTAAGCCTAACACTTTTTCTTAAAATGACATGTATATCAGGTGATCAAGTTGGTGGGGCTTGAAGGGATGAGTGGAGCTAGATGCCGGTAGTGGCATCCTTTCGAAGTGCACCTTCGTATGTATAGATGGAGTTACATAGAAGTATATTTTGAGGATTTAGAGACATCCGAACTTAATCTGTATCTTTTAATTGTATAGATTAATAGGTTGTCGTTTAGTATCCCTTAGAAGTTGTAAACTCTCTAACTTCTCCCCATCTTTATGGGTGATGTTTATTTTGTTGAAGTTATTCCGCATTTTATTCGGTTTAAATTAATTCCCATTTTCAGGGGGTGTTACATACCAAAATATGGACAAAACTCCATTATCTAGAATGTCAAAACACGGTTAAGTCCCCATGATCCAATTTTATAATTTATGGACAAAACTCCATACTCCAAATGCGTCACCGAAAAAAATGGATAAAACTCTATACCAAACAACATCTTTCGGTGATGGCGGAGACCCGTTTCCGTCGACAATGGCGTAACACAAAGTAAATCATATTTTCAACGTTGCTAAGTAGCGCCCTAAAATCACGACACCGGTGTCCGACCCCTCATCGAGTACCCACCGTAATACTTAAGATCCCAGATCCCGACCCATGCGGATTCATCTCCGAAACACCCCGACCCCATATCTACGTGAATACCATATACTCACACTAAGAACTGATGGTAATGGGACCCGATCTGTTAGGGTTAAATATTTTATTGTATTAAAGTTGGAAGTATTAAAGTTAAGGGATAAATTGTGTAAATACAGAAAGGTATTTAATGTTTAGTTTTGGTTTATTTTAACCTAGTTCTGAATAGACAAATCTACTAGCCGTACGTTTACTCTTTAACCGATTCATACGTTCACGAATACAATCAAGCCCACTACGTGATTCAATCCTATTGCTTGTTGTTCGTATTTGATTGTGATTAAGATTGCACTTGTATTGTACTCACAATTGGTATCAGAGCCAAGAGACTGAAAAATTTGATCCAGGTAATTCTTTTGTGTTTATCGAGCTTTCCGTTTTCTTTGTTAATCGACAATTTTGTTCTTGTTAGAATCTGCAATTAGGTTGAAATTGGTTAAATTTCTTGTCACTGTTGCATAAGATATCATCATCTATTGCATCTTGTAAATCTCATTAAATCAATTTTAACTTATTCAGTCGAATTACTGTTTTCTGGGTTGTCTGTGTTCTTCTTGTTCATATTGGTCTTCAAGAAAGTTACTGGTTTCTTGAAATTAATGGTTTTCTTTAAAAATTATCACTTGGGTCTGAGTTATAATCTATTCGTTAAAGCATATTGATAACCTGATTTCATCAAAATAAGTAAGATTGAACATTAGTCTGATCGATCGACCATCGAATTATTTTTTTCTTGTTTATTGCATTTATCGGATTTGAAGCCAAAATCCGATCTCCATTATATTTTGTGGTTGTCCGATCATTGAAATTTGTTGACTATCCAATCATTATCAGCCTTTGATTCTGAATTCGATTCCTATCGGATCCGTTCCGAGTTTGACCACTATCGGCTTCTCTTTGTTTAAAACCGAACACCATCGAATTGTTTCCATCGGACTCAATCACCGGATTCTCAATTAATCCGAACCTTTGTCAGATTATTCCATCGGACTTTGTTTATAATTAGAAAATCATAGGTTTTTGCAAATTAATTTCTACCGGATTTGTGTGTTATCCGATAATCTTTTCTGCAGCCAAAATCTAAACATCCATCTGATCCAAGTTTCTTTTGCTTTCTGCCACGTTTCTTTACATACGAGGCCACTCATTTGAAAACAATTCAATAACTCAAGGTTTTCAAAATAGGTGGCTATCTTTTGGATTCATTATTTTTAATGAATAATGTTGCTGAATTTTTGTGTTGGATACGTGGCATTTTTACAAATATTATTGACAATTCTTTTTTAAACCAAAACACACTTTGATTGTTTTTTTTTCTTTTTTCTTCTCTATTCAGTGTTGTTGTTATATTCCTATTCGGTGTGTGAATTGAGCTTGGTTCGAGGGAGTTAAGATTTGTAATTAGTTTAAGAGTGTTTATTCATTTCGGCTTGTTGGATTTTTTTTATTAGGTAAGAGCTTAATCGATTGTTTCGATTAACATTGTGATTTACCGTTCTGGTAAGAAATTTATATTTCTTGTGATCATATTTTTGCGCCTAAGTTTCGGATTATCATTATTGTTTTGTATCTGATTTTCGAATCAATTTTTTTTAGTTTAAGTTTCGAGTGGACTGATTTGAGTTATCTTCTCTGATTTTCAAACTGACTTTGAGTTTGATTTTTTCAGATTTAAATCGTCGAGACTAACTTTCTGAGTTTAATCTTTTTCTCTGATTCACTTTATCTAAATTGGATTCAGAACCGATTTTTCATGGATTATTTGACGGAGCGGTTTTTTTCATTGTTGACTTTCTGATTTGACTTTTTCAGTCGATTTTTGCAGTTAATCTTTGGAGTTGACTTTCTGATTTTCTGTTAAGTTCTTTGCATCAGTTTACGTTTAAGAACTTATTCAATCGTACCTTTGGATCATTTAAGAACTCATAATGCTTTAACTGATCAGATGAAAACCATGATGCTTAAACTGCAAGACTTATCTGAGAAATTGAAAGATGAAAAGAACCTTGTCACTAAATTAGAGGCCCGACTTGCGAATAACTATAACGAACTGTTGTTAATTAACGAGGAATGTGTTGATCACGCTTGTTGAGCCAAAGGTTTACAAGAGGACAAAGCCAAGTTTGTTGAATCTAACATTACTTTGACAAACAAATTATCTGAACTGTCATCTAAGCTAGCTAAGTCTGAATGTGAAAATAGAGATTTTCCACTAAAATAGAGTTTTTAAATGTTCAACGTGAAGATCTATTAGAAAAGGTAAAGGATCTTTACCTCAAATTTATCAAACGAGGTCAAACTGATCAAACCATTCATTGATCAAACCCAAGGACTTCTTGTCCTACATGTCAAAGGGAGGTCTAGGTGCCAACAATCCTCATTATCTTGAAAAGGCCATAGTTAACGTCCCTACTCAATACAAATTTGAATATCTTGGTCTGGATTTTCAAATAGAGTTCATGGAATCACAGTTGATTCCTGATTATATCACGTCATCACAAGAAGGAGATATCACGTTATCATCCGAACAGGTTAGGGAACAGGAAGACATTAAACGTGCTCGAAGTGATAAGGGTCAAATTCCTTTTGTCTATGCTAATCTAAATGAGAGTTATAGACGGAACGAATGCGAACCTACTCTTTCGAATGATTCTTCTAGTAGCTACACTAACGCCGAAATTCAAGCAAAATCGGCCGAATTTAAACTATACATTCCCCGTTGATTTTAGAAAAACGTATAGTTTAGCTGGAACAAGATTATGAAGTAGCTACAAACGCTTTTGATCTCGAAAGATAAGTTTTAATGTCTATTTTTAAGGAAACTCAATCACAAATACCTACTACCCCATACAAGTCTGACCCACTTCCTGATTGTGAAAGAGAAAATCTTCAGACTGAAATTCGTCGACTAACCAGTAATCTTGCTAGTCTAGCGGCGAAAGTTCTACATGAGCAAGTTTCAACTTCTATTTTGCAAAAGAAATGTGATACTCTTCTTAAAGGAAAAAGTGCTCAGTCTGAACCTTCCTCCACACCTTCAGAAGCGTCATCTTGCAAGGTTTTTCTAGGTGATTTGTCGACTGACGATCAGAACAGTTTTGACAAAAATACCTGTTCCTCAACCAATCATCGTGAGACTCCTAAATCTGATAAGGGGTGTAAGTTCTCAACTTTTTCGAATTCTTATGATTGTTATGTCGGTGACTCAAATTTGTTCGATTTTTCTCCAATTCTTTCGAATCACTTGGATTTTACTCCCGACAAAGTTGTGGATGAACCAGTGATCATGAACAAGGGCGAATATTCCACATCCGACCCCCACCAGTTTCCTTGAACAAAACTAAATTTCAAAATCACAAATCCCCTAGTTCACAGAAACATGGACACACTGGTAAATCCAATACTAATCATCCTTAGTATTCCATTTCTTCTGACTGTGAATTTAATGATGTTTCAGATAAACGTTTTCAAAGAAAATATGTTAGAGTCAAAAAAGTCTGGATAGAAAAGAAGTTTAAGCATGCATCTGAGAAGACAAGGTCATTTAACTCTTTTTCGCATGTTAAGACAAACAATATGAATCATGATGATTTTCATTCAAGTACTTCTGTTGAACAAATTTTGGTGCTTCCGCTTAAAGTTTATTCTATTCAGCAGTTGCTTCAACTTTCTCATGATCATATATGTTGTTCTGCATGTGGGTTGAATGATTTTGTTGATCGTAAATCTGCATCTGATTGGTTTGGTACATACCATGTCCATAAGTCTAGTCTTGTTTCCCCAATGACGATATCCATATCTAGAACATCTAATCGAGATAGATGGTTTGGAACTTACAACATTCCCTAGACCAAAGCTAACATTCGAGGACCCAGGATGGTATGAGTACCAAAATCTGTTTAATTTGTTTTGCAGGTTTATCATGTGTCGACCGTTCTGAACTCGAATTATCTAAACACATGATAGACAAATGTTTGGTTTGAGGGGGAGTAAGTATTTTCTTTATTTGAGGGGTATATCTTATTTTGCGCTAGAAGTTTGTTTTTCTGAAACTTTTTTGAATAATGACTTCTAAACACATCAGTTTAGAAATCGTGTAAACGTTTTGACTTCTGAAAATATCAGTTCAGGACTCGTATTTCATGTATTTGATTTCAAAAAAATTTCTTCGCTCCAAAATTTTGTCTCTTTGAATCATGCTAGGAAGTATTTTCATGGGAAAAGTGTGTGAGACTACATGAACTTCTATGGACTACCGGCACCGGTAATCCTACCCAAGAATGAGTGATTGAGGGGTGAGGGGTATTACATCATCGACTGGCGGAGATAACTCATATGATTGAGTAATCTCATTGTGCTGAGTGAAAAAATGAAAACGAGAGATTAGTTAGAAGTGAGGACTTTATTAAAAGATAGAGAGTGTGAGAACACAGTTAAAAGAAAAATAAAACTCTGCACCAACCACTTCTAAGCTGGGCAACCACATCTACTGATTGGTTCATAGTTCTTTGATGACCATCATTGAAAACAGCCAGTTAGCCCATGCCAACTGTTGATTTAACCCCACATGCTACTCATTTCTATCTTAACAAATAGATGTTTCAATTTTTCACAGGGATGCAACACATCATCTATCTAGTTTTTATTTGGGAAACTTGGATATTGAAATAGAAGGAAGTTTGCCCCGCCTTCACACTTCAATCATGCACATTGAGTATGTGGAATATATTTCACATTTTGAGCCTTCAGTAGTATACAATGCTTAATTCTTTCTACACTTGCACGAGTCTTTGTGATTCAAAATGCATATCTTTGTGTTTATGCCGGAACAGTCTGAGAAGTCAGTTCTATCACTTTACTTCAATGATGACTGGAAGTCCTATCAGTGCTACCCCGTTGCCAACACTTAACATAGGCCACTCAATAGAATTTATTTCGATTGTGGTGATAACAGTTGCTAAACATGCTTCTGTATGTTAGCTGATTACCCATAGTTCAAAGAGAAGATACTTGTTCGAAAGAGAGCAATTTTTCAGGGGGAGAAAATGATTCTAAAAGAGATATTCTTTTGAGGGGGATCTAATGTTTGTATTTGATGTAGTTAATTTGATTTAGTCTTTGATGATTAATGATGTTCAGGATTCTCCTATTCATCATGAGGGGGAGAAAGGATATAAAAGACACATCAAATGTACATAAAGAAGACATTGTGCAAAGACAAGAAGAAACAAGAAGAGATTGATTCAAAGACATGTTAAGGGGAAGCAGTCAGAATTTAAAGAAAATATATTCAAAGACATAATGTTGATTTTGAGGGGGAGCGGTCATAACTAAAAAGGTTTAGAATCTAAATCTGTCACTACTTTGACAAACAAATTATCTGAACTGTCATCTAAGCTAGCTAAGTCTGAATGTGAAAATAGAGATTTTCCACTAAAATAGAGTTTTTAAATGTTCAACGTGAAGATCTGTTAGAAAAGGTAAAGGATCTTTACCTCAAATTTATCAAACGAGGTCAAACTGATCAAACCATTCATTGATCAAACCCAAGGACTTCTTGTCCTACATGTCAAAGGAAGGTCTAGGTGCCAACAATCCTCATTATCTTGAAAAGGCCATAGTTAACGTCCCTACTCTATACAAATTTGAATATCTTGGTCTGGATTTTCAAATTGAGTTCATGGAATCACAGTTGATTCCTGATTATATCACGTCATCACAAGAAGGAGATATCACGTTATCATCAGAACAGGTTAGGGAACATGAAGACATTAAACGTGCTCGAAGTGATAAGGGTCAAATTCCTTTTGTGTATGCTAATCTAAATGACAGTTATAGACGGAACGAATGCGAACCTACTTTTTCGAATGATTCTTCTAGTAGCTACACTAAAGCCGAAATTCAAGCAAAATCGGCCGAATTTAAACTATACATTCCCCCGTTGATTTTAGAAAAACGTATAGTTTAGCTGGAACAAGATTATGAAGTAGCTACAAACGCTTTTGATCTCGAAAGGTAAGTTTTAATGTCTATTTTTAAGGAAACTCAATCACAAATACCTACTACCCCATACAAGTCTGACCCACTTCCTGATTGTGAAAGAGAAAATCTTCAGACTGAAATTCGTCGACTAACCAGTAATCTTGCTAGTCTAGCGGCGAAAGTTCTACATGAGCAAGTTTCAACTTCTATTTTGCAAAAGAAATGTGATACTCTTCTTAAAGGAAAAAGTGCTCAGTCTGAACCTTCCTCCACACCTTCAGAAGCGTCATCTTGCAAGGTTTTTCTAGGTGATTTGTCGACTGACGATCAGAACAGTTTTGACAAAAATACCTGTTCCTCAACCAATCACCGTGAGACTCCTAAATCTGATAAGGGGCGTAAGTTCTCAACTTTTTCGAATTCTTATGATTGTTATGTCGGTGACTCAAATTTGTTCGATTTTTCTCCAATTCTTTCGAATCATTTGGATTTTACTCCCGACAAAGTTGTGGATGAACCAGTGATCATGAACAAGGGTGAATATTCTACATCCGACCCCCACCAGTTTCTTTGAACAAAACTAAATTTCAAAATCACAAATTCCCTAATTCACAGAAACATGGACACACTGGTAAATCCAATGCTAATCATCCTTACTATTCCAGTTCTTCTGACTGTGAATTTAATGATGTTTCAGATAAACGTTTTCAAAGAAAATATGTTAGAGTCAAAGAAGTCTGGATAGAAAAGAAGTTTAAGCATGCATCTGAGAAGACAAGGTCATTTAACTCTTTCTCGATATGAATCATGATGATTTTCATTCAAGTACTTCTGTTGAACAAATTTTGGTGCTTCCGCTTAAAGTTTATTCTATTCAGCAATTGCTTCAACTTTCTCACGATCATATATGTTGTTCTGCATGTGGGTTGAATGATTTTGTTGATCGTAAATCTGCATCTGATTGGTTTGGCACATACCATGTCCATAAGTCTAGTCTTGTTTCCCCAATGACGATATCCATATCTAGAACATCTAATCGAGATAGATGGTTTGGAACTTACAGCATTCCCCAGACCAAAGCTAACATTCGAGGACCCAGGATGGTATGGGTACCAAAATCTGTTTAATTTGTTTTGCAGGTTTATCATGTGTCGACCGTGCTGAACTCGAATTATCTAAACACATGATAGACAAATGTTTGGTTTGAGGGGGAGTAAGTATTTTCTTTATTTGAGGGGTATATCTTGTTTTGCGCTAGAAGTTTGTTTTTCTGAAACGTTTTTGAATAATGACTTCTAAACACATTAGTTTAGAAATCGTGTAAACGTTTTGACTTCATGGGAATAGTGTGTGAGACTACATGAACTTCTATGGACTACCGGCACCGGTAATCCTACCCAAGAATGAGTGATTGAGGGGTGAGGGGTATTACATCATCAACTGGCGGAGATAACTCATACGATTGAGTAATCCCATTGTGCTGAGTGAAAAAATGAAAACGAGAGATTGGTTAGAAGTGAGGACTTTATTAAAAGATACAGGGTGTGAGAACACAGTTAAAAGAAAAATAAAACTCTGCACCAACCACTTCTAAGCTGGGCAACCACATATACTGATTGGTTCATAATTCTTTGATGACCATCATTGAAAACAGCCAGTTAGCCCATGCCAACTGTTGATTTAACCCCACATGCTACTCATTTCTATCTTAACAAATAGATGTTTCAATTTTTCACAGGGATGCAACACATCATCTATCTAGTTTTCATGTGGGAAACTTGGATATTGAAATAGAAGGAAGTTTGCCCCGCCTTCGTACTTCAATCATGCACATTGAGTATGTGGAATATATTTCACATTTGAGCCTTCAGTAGTATACAATGCTTAATTCTTTCTACACTTGCACGAGTCTTTGTGATTCAAAATGCATATCTTTGTGTTTATGCCGGAACAGTCTGAGAAGTCAGTTCTATCACTTTACTTCAATGATGACTGGAAGTCCTATCAGTGCTACCCCGTTGCCAACACTTAACATAGGCCACTCAATAGAATTTATTTCGATTGTGGTGATAACAGTTGCTAAACATGCTTCTGTATGTTAGCTGATTACCCATAGTTCAAAGAGAAGATACTTGTTCGAAAGAGAGCAATTTTTCAGGGGGAGAAAATGATTCTAAAAGAGATATTCTTTTGAGGGGGAGCTAATGTTTGTATTTGATGTAGTTAATTTGATTTAGTCTTTGATGATTAATGATGTTCAGGATTCTCCTAATCATCATGAGGGGGAGAAAGGATATAAAAGACACATCAAAGGTACATAAAGAAGACATTGTGCAAAGACAAGAAGAAACAAGAAGAGATTGATTCAAAGACATGTTAAGGGGAAGCAGTCAGAATTTAAAGAAAATATATTCAAAGACATAATTTTGATTTTGAGGGGGAGCGGTCATAACTTAAAAGGTTTAGAATCTAAATCTGTTGATTGTAAGGTTGAAAAGCTGTTAGATTCAAAGATTGTAGATATGATGTAGATTTTGGTACTTAAATGTTGACAAAGTTATTTGAAGAAGTTTGGTATTGAATAAGCTTAGTACACTGAAAGTTTCGAGTCTTGTTGTTTAAACTTTGGTTGTTGACTGTTGAAGTTTCAAATATCTTCCAAATATGCTTGAGATTAATTCAAGTTGAAGATTTTGATCTGAAGATTTTATTTTGATAAATGGGGAGATTGTTATTCTTCAGATTTTGTGCTACAAAGTTTAATCGTCTTCAAAGGAAAGATTGTTTTTTTCAAAGGTTCGTTGAAGTGAAGATAAAGTTAATTGGTATTCTAAAGACGCCATTTTCCTAAACTGGCAATTTTGTGAACTCCAGTTCAAAGGGAAAGATTGTTAGAGCTAACTTGTTATCTTTGATCTACGTAAGACCATCTAATTGGAGCTACATTGCAACGTTAATACAAAGGAGGAGATTGTTAGGGTTAAATATTTTATTGTATTAAAGTTGGAAGTATTAAAGTTGAGGGATAAATTTTGTAAATACCGAAAGGTATTTAATGTTTAGTTTAGGTTTATTTTAACCTAGTTTTGAATAGACAAATCTACTAGCCGTAAGTTTACTCTGTAATTGATTCATACATTCATCAATACAATCAAGCCGACTACGTGATTCGATTCTATTGCTTGTTGTTCGTGTTTGATTGTGATTAAGATTGCACTTGTACTGGACTCACACGATCCTAAATGGATTCATCGCCAAAATGTCGGCGTGAACTATAAGAGGCACCAACCTCTAAACACGAGTCACGACGGCATACTCCAATGAGTTCAATCATCATAATACCTAGGGTCCCAAGGGCATCATCCACATGGATTCATCTCTGTAATACCCACGGTCTCAAAGGCATTCCCACTTGGGTCCATCTCTGTAATACCGACTACTAAAAGCTCAAATGACTTATGGCCTCAAAATGAGGGACTCAGAAGTCTTTCAACAACCAAGAAATTGACTCATGTGCCTATCGATCCAATGCAACTCAGTCCAATTACATGACACCAAAATCACTGACAACACACTCAAAGCATGTAAAATATCATATAGTTATGTCATAATTGCGTATAACCCCAAAAGCTTGATGCATGACAAATTAACTCAGACAACCGTCCTCAAGACTCATTTTAGTCAAAATCGGGTTATCGCACAATGACTCAACACTTAAATTGTTACTCAAAATAAACCTCGTTGGCTGAGACTGATATTTCCCGTTTTTAAGAATGTCAATTAAACAATTAATAACACAAGAATTAGGGTAAGAAAGTCGGTTGTGCATTAGATTTGAGAACAAAATTACAAGAATTACAAGTTACACGTACAAGTTCAACTATAAACAGAATAACTGTCCATCTATATATACAGGTATAGATATGCTAATCTAACATGTATGTACATCACAGACCAATAGCCTCTATACACGTGTCTGACAGTCTTTAGAGTTTTCCTTAGAAATTTCCTTTAGAGTTCCTTCAAAACTCGGAAGTCTTCTCTTAGGAACTTCTTAAGTGTCCTCTTCAGAAGTTATGCCTTAGGCTTTTCTTTGTTCTTCTTTCTTCTGAAGTTTCATACTCAGACTTCTGAGACTTCTTCTGAAGATGTTTATAGTTGTCTTTTCAGCATCAATTCAGAACTTCTATCTCTTTTGAAGCAATCTTTCAGAACTTAACAATCTCCCCCTTTGCTTTAAAAGGACAAGTCATATTTCCATTCTAACATGATAGGAAGAAATGCTTCAATTATAATCTATCTGTAAGCAAGAGTCTTCTCAGCAAGATTAAACATATTCTAAGCCACTTTCTTGTATTTAGACGATTCTTCCAGAGATACTTTGAATGGTCTTCTTCTTATCTTCTTGATTAAATTGTCTCTTAATGGTTCCAGAAGAACACTTGTGTAATTCTTCATATCTGATGAAGTATATTTTATTGTCAGACTTACATACATAACCAGGAGGATTAACAAGAATAGTTCTTGTATGTAAATCATCTAGCCCTTCAATTTTTGTGTTTGGAGTAGTTATGTACACTCTATCTCTTCCCAACACATAAGCTATTTAAAAATCTGTCAGAGTTGCCCAAACAGTTTCTCTATACATTCCATCCTTCAAGAAGGCAAAGCCTTTTCTGAATCTTGCCATTTTATCAGCAAAATTATACATCCTTTTATATACTAAGACAAAATCTTTCAAGTTTACATGCTGGAAATCTTCTTCTGAGAATGCACACACTTGTCCATTTTCTCTTTCTACTTTATGTATAAAGTAGACATAGTTTCTCCATTATCTCTGATCTATATTTATCAACTTCTTTACAGAACTTTTAGAATGAACATCCATTCTTGACTTACTTTTGATCCAAACTCCTTTCAATGATTTGAATATGATTCCTTATGTACTTAGTGAAAATTCCAAGTATAGGTCACCGTTCATATTCAGCGATAAGCATACACTGATTGCACTCAGTGATCGCTGAAGATCAGGAACAATAACCTATCCTTGAAGATCTGAAGAACAACACTCACACTAAAAGACCATTCAGCGATAGTCGAAGGCTTAGTTGAAGAAAGAGATGAACAACTAGTGATCTTGTGGATCCCAGATTTATCAAGCACAATAAGTATTAGGAATAAAACATTCTGAACACTATGAATATGATGAATTTACGTAGTCGGATATCTCACTTGAACGGATTACAATATGATTTTACGATATATAAGCTCTCTAGTAATCGACTTCTAAATATGAATCCCTACACTCCTATTTATATTGATCGGACTAATCTATTTAAGGAAGGAAAGAGTTTAAGGAATCATAAACTTCCTTTTACATTTAAGCATATCATTTCCTTATTTTGACACAATACACTTTTATTCCTAACAATCTCCCCCTTTGTGGCAAAATAAATCTTCATCTTTTTAGCTCAAACATGCCTTCAAATCTTCTAAGGGTCTGACGAAATATTATCCTTTCGTCAATGATCTTGATAGCATCCAAAATTGAATTTCTTCTAGTTGAGCTCATCCTTGTAGTACTCTTTTTATCAGCACTAATTTCCACAGCAAGTCTATTGTGAATCCCCCACAACGTTCCATCTGAATAAGCAGCGACCTCATCAAAACGCAGGAACCTTTTCTCACCTTTCACATGCATCCATACTACTCCGTGAGCTGGATATGTGAGTACGGTTGTAACGTTGTGCTTATCAAAATCAGGAATTATTTGATTTGGTTTTGCAATATGAATTTTCTTTTGTTCACTTTCAATGCCTCGTTGCAGATCATGAAGGTAACTATATCGGAGTTCCTTTTGAATGTGCCGCACCATCACTCTTAAAGCTCTTTGTTCATCTTCGTTTCTTTTCTTCTTGTCTCTTAACTCGGTATACACAGTTTCAAAGTCCAAAATGTCAAGATTAGCAAAATCAGCTTCGGAGAATGTATATACTTTTCCATCTTCTCTTCGAACTTTGAAAGTTGGATACTCGACTTGGAAAACTCTGTCAGAACCAATCTGCATAATTCCAATAATCTTGTGTCGTGAAATCACTTCGGCTGGCTTTCGAGCTTTCATCTTCAGAATGTGAACATATTCTTTAACTTGAGCTTGATACATCTCCATTACCAAGTGAATGTGCGCCAAGTCTTCGGATTTCATATTCTTCCTGGATATCCGTTCCATGGTTTCTTCAAGATAAGGTACACGGATTTGCTGATTTACCCACTTTGACTAGCTTTCCATTATCATCCTTTGCCACCGAATTTGATGAGGTAGCAGTTTCGGTTCATTTGTATCTCTCGAAACATAATTCTTTTCCGTATGCTTCAAATTCAGATAATCTTGTTCTTGGAGAACTGGTTCATATGGATCTTTAAAAACCAGTTTTCCACGGAGTTCCTTAGATTTTGAACATCTATTATCTCTTCATTGGACTCCGTCTCAACAGCTTCAGACGTGCTCTCAAAGTTGATATCTACCGCGGCTTTTCAACCATTGGCGTACTAACTTCTTGAGTCACAATGGGACGCTGTCTTTGGCGGGATAACGGTGCAGATGGACCAGTAGAAGTTGGAGCAGATGGTTGAGACTGAGTTCTTGAGACTCGGCGTGTCTCCCCCTCAGGGCGATTAGGAGCAGAGCCCGGATAGTCTTGATCATGACGAGGGGCAGGAACGGAAACAGCCGGTCTACAAGAATCCTGAAGTTCAGTGCAAAGAGCAGTAATAACACCAATAAGCTCATTATGATTCCTTTGTTGAGACGTATGCATATCAGATAACTTATGTTCCATGTCGGCTTTGAAAAGTTCAAATTCATACCGAGTGACTGTGGGAATTTCTAGATTGCGCCTTAGAAGACCCATGAAAGAATCTTCAGGTTGACCCCGAGCAGGGGCTTCGGCAAGAAGATTTGCATACAACATGGAAATGAGTTCATCATTGTTGTATTCATATCTATGTGGTGAGGGAGGCCGATTTTGGGGATTCGGGGTCGGATCAGGATGCTGAGGCTGCGGAGGTGGAGTACGACTACTGCTTGGTCAGGAAGAGCTGGCTTGAGTTGGATCTGGCTGCCCGGAGCGTGAAGCTTCAAGTACTTCCTGAACAAATGCATGTCTTTCAGCAGTCATGCGAGCCGCATGAGCATCCAAAGACGCTTTAGCCCGTTGAAATTGAGCATCCATAAGAGCTTGTGCCTCGGGAGGAATTGTGAACAGAGGAGTAGTGGTACCTGGAAGTGAAACACCGGGATCACCTAGATTACCCGTTGACATCACATTTGAGTAAACTGGAGGACCTACGTTCAGTGATGGCAGTGATGTGGCACTGGTAGGATTTCCTTCCAATCCTCGTGGAATGTCCGGAAGGGACATCACTACGGAAGTTCCGACTGGGCCACGTAGGCTCGTAGTGTGTAATGACTCGTGTTCCCTATTTGGATCTAGACTCGAAGTGCACTCACCTGAAGTCGAAGCAGGTGAGCTACTGCCTCTTGATTCAATAGTTGTGCCTCCCGAATGGTGGGGAGCTAGATAAGGAGCTAAACTCACAAGTATATTTGAAACTGTCGGCTGTTGGGAACCTTCGGAGTGGCTAGGAGGGGCGTGCAATTGCGCTGCTAGGTCCACAGTGTCCTGTCCACTAGACATACCCAACGAATGAGTAGTACTAGCAGACGCGGTTACCTGGATGGGGTGTCAGGTATCGCGCTCACAATAGTTTTTCTCGTCCCATCATTCACGCTCACATTTTCTTTTTCAACTGAATCTCCCTCCTCTCTCCTTATCTCTCTAAAGTTAGGCTCGGTGAACATGTCGGACATGATCCAGAGATCTGGTCTGCTTCAAAATCAAAGGGTTCATTTGGCTCATCATTGTTAGAAGTAGAATCTGATAGAGATGGTTGATGGCCAATTCGTCGACGACGGGTAAGCGGTTGATCAAGCGAAGTCCTCCTCATCAGACGATGAAGGTCGGGGGAAAACGCTGGTACGACTGACGAGCATTTTGAAGCGAGGAGTATGTCGGGAAGAAGAAGCAACCCGTGGGTTAGTAGGCGGCAGAATCGGGATAGCTGGGGCAGATGTTGTTGGTATAGGTTGATCAGGTGCACCGCCCTCGTCATCTCCCCTTACAATTCTCTCAACGCCCTGTTCAGGATCCCCATGATCCTCAACCTGCTCATCTATCCTAGGACCCTCTCCTTGCTCATGATGTTCCTCGTGGTTTGGCTCTTGGGCAGGCACAACTGGAGGTAGTTGAGCCATTAAGCCGTTCCTCTCCCTATAGGCTATAACACTCGGTGCAGCCTGATCAGCAATGGCAAGTAAGGCTTCAGGGATAGGCATAATGAAGTCGAAGCGTCGATCATTTAGTTTGAGGAACTTGAGTGAGTTGATTGGCCCCAATCGAGATCCTGTTCTTTGGGGGATATCAGGTTGGGACGTCATCATGGCATGAATGAATAGCTGAAGAAACCGTTGAAAAGGTACGAAAACGCGATCGCGAAAGTTGGATTTGTCTTCAACAAGTTCAACGAAGTCCGTCTATATGAGCATCTCATAATCGTAGTGATGGTTGAACACGATTCCATGAAACATCCGTAAGGCCGCAGTACTGGCTTTGTCCATTCCGGTGTGGTTGCTAGTGAGACAACGATTAACGATGGTGAACAATGAGAACCAGATCTGTGGTAGGAACATTCTTTTGAACTGTCCGGGGCACGTTAGATGTTCGGGGGAGTTATATCCTAGAGCCCGGATATCATTGCAGAGTTCCTATTCGGTCACGAGGGCATCAAATGGTCTATCTTTTGTTGCAGCAGGCAGACAGAGGATTCGACGAATCCGGGAAGGTGTCAGGCGGGTGACATAGTCATCGATCTTGGCAGTGAAGTGGTGGTCGCCTTCAACAGGATGGTACGTCAAGGTATACAAAAACTGCTGAAGATAAAATAGGGGAACTCGATGATCTAGGACAAGGGCAAAGCAGAGGGGTGGCGTTGAAGGATGTCGAGGATGACTTGGTGTTCGATTGTGATGCTAAAATCGAGATGATAGTTGTTCGGTTTGAGTTTTCTAAGTTCGGCTCTAGGCATCAAGAGTTCGTCTCGGTTAACTGCGTTAATACTGGGTTCAGTTGATCGTTCTGAGGGCATGGAGTGCTCATCATCGGATAGATTTGGATCATTGATAGCCGCCATTTGAACTGAAAGACAACAGTTAGCAAACCATAGGTGAAGTCAGTTCAATTGATGATGATAGGTTAACAAAAAAAAACTAAGTCTGAATGTCGAGTCCGGTTTGGTCGATAAGAGCTGAAAACATGTCGAGTCCTTTGTGCAATTAAGAAAATCGAGCCTAGTAGGGTCGATATACAAGTATATCGAGAACAATAGGGTCGATAAAAAAAACTTGGTGGTGTAAAAGATTCTTAAGGGACGCGATGAAAAAGTATATTGGACCAAGCTGGGTCAACATAAAGACTTGGTAAAAACAAAATTAAGGAACAAACCTGCGAGAGTCGACAAGAAGAATGTCGGGTCATGGGGAGTCGATAAAAGAGATTATCGGGTCTCAAACACTCGAGAAACAACACTTAGACCTTTTATAAGAGGATTTTATCGATTCATAGAGACTCGACAAAAATTTAAGTCGGGTCTTAGGAAATCGAGAAGAACACTTAGAAATTTTATGATGATCTTATCGAGCCTTTGAGATGCGACAAAAATGTAAGTCGGTCTGAAGGGGTCGATAAGAACGCAAGGAAGATCAAAAAATATGTGCTAAGTGCTCAGTTGCAAAAGAGGCCAAAAATCTAAGGAAAAGCCTATGTCTGGATGTGATTAGTGATACTGAACATATCTAAAGCTAAACGTAATCCCAAAGATGTAAACATAAACCTAAAAATTGACAGAAAGCTCAAAATTCGGAAACCAATAGGGTTTTCGGAATTGCAACAGTTTAAGCCCTAAATCTCTATCATGCAATGGAAGAAATTAAAAACGACAAGAATTAAAGTTTATCAGGAGAGAAATGCGAACCTGGTGATGATTTCAAAGTAAGAAAACTCGAAGATTTGAAATGATGATTTCTGGAACTGAAGAACTCAGGAAGGGTTTAGAGAGAAAGAGGGAAAATCAAACTTGTTTGAAGTGTAACTTTTTGAAATAGGGGCCCGAGCATTAAATAGTAGGTCATCGGGTGATGACACGTGCCAGTCTCGCATGGGGCCACAGATGATGATGACATCAGGAAGATGTCGAGTGGAGTTTTTGTCGGGCCAGGTATAGTCGACAAAAAAAAATGTTATCGGGTCATGAGGGATCGAGAAAGAGATATCTGATTTTGGGAAAAAAACGGAGTTTTTAGAAAAATAACGATAATTACTCCCCCTTAAAAAAACGGCTAAGGTAAAAAAAATTGCTCCCCCTACAATCGTGAGTAAAGAAAAACTTACCTTGTGGCTCCCCCTTAAAAGCTGAAAGGGTTAGACACATGACGAAAATAACAGAGAAGAAAGAAATAAATTGAAAATACAGAACTGTAAATATGATCAAAATCCAGAAAACGAGAAACCAAGAGTGATGAAGATTCACGTTAAATAAGGTGAATGTGCATTAAAACTTGGATGGACGTTTTGTGTATTTTGAAAAAACTGATTAGAAAATCAGGTTTTGAGATTCAGCATGCCCAACTTGGACACTAGGAACTGAAAGCGTTTCTCATCCAATGCATTAGTGAACATATCAGCAAGCTGTAGTTCTGTATTGATAAAGTATAATTCAATCGTACCTCTTTCGACATGGTCTTTTATGAAATGATACTGAATGTCAATATGTTTAGTCTCTGTGTGTTGGACAGGATTGCTTGAGATGGAGCTTTTGGAATCACAATAGATTGGAATTTTGTCCAGCAACAAGCCGTAATCCTTGAGTTGGGTACGCATCCATATGACTTGTGAGCAACAGTTGGCGGCAGCGATGTATTCGGCTTCCGCAGTGGATGTGGAAACACACGTTTGCTTCTTGGAGGACCAACTTACCAATTTGTCTCCCAAGAACTGAATGTAGCCCGTTGTGCTCTTTCGATCAAGCATGCATCCGGCATGATCAGCATCTGAAAAAGCAGTTAACTCGAAACCCGTATCCTTAGGATACCATAGGCCAAGATCAGTAGTACCTTTTAAATAGCGAAAAATTCGTTTAACAGCACTAAGGTGAGACTCTTTGGGAGATGCTTGATATCTAGCGCATAAGCATGTGGAAAACATTATGTCCGGTCGACTAGCCGTGAGGTACATTAAGGAACCGACCATTCCCCGATAGACTTTGGAATCTACCGCTTTTCCCAAAGGATCAGCGTGTAGTTTGGAACCAGGAGACATGGCAGTCCCAATCAGATTACAAGTCGTCATGTTATATTCATGTAACATATCTGAGATGTATTTGGACTAGTTGATGAATACTCCTGTTGAAAATTGTTTGACATGAAGTCTTAGAAAAAAATTCATGACTCCCATTATACTCATATTGAACTTGGCAATCATGAGTTCGGATAAGGCCTTACATTGATTCGGGTTAGTGGAACCGAAAATGATGTCGTCCACATAAATCTGTATAAGCATAATATCACCATCTTCTTTCTTAATGAACAAAGTTTGATTGATCTTACCTTTGGAGTACCCGTTCTTTACCAAATAATCGGAAAGCCTATCATACCATGCGTGCGGGGATTGTTTTAAGACGTAGAGAGCCTTGTCAAGGATATATACGTGATTTTGTTAGGAAGGATCGACAAACCCATCGGGTTGAGAGACATAAACTTCTTCACGGAGAATGCCATTGAGGAAGGCAGTTTTTACATCCATTTGGAAAACCACGAAGTTTTTGTGTGCCGCATATGCTAGAAACATGTGAATAGCTTCAATGCAAGCGACAGGTGCAAATGTCTCGTCATAGTCAATCCTTTCTTGCTGACGGTATCCTTTTGCAACAAGTCGGACTTTGATGCGTATGACAATCCCATCTTCATGTTGTTTGTTCTTGAAGATCCATTTGGTGTCGATTATGGTTTGGTTTCGCGGACGTGGAACGAGACGCCAGACTTTCAAGCTTTCAAACTGATTGAGTTCTTCTTGCATGGCCACAATCCAGTCAGGATCAGACAGGGCTTCGTCAATGGTGTTGGGATCGATTTTGCTAAGAAATGAAGAGAACATGCAATCAATGGCTGAGGCGGATCTCGTTGTGACCGGTTTTGACGGATCTCCAATTATCAGATCGGGTGGGTGTGAATGGGCCCATTTGTTGGTGTGCGGAAGCGGTTGTAGTGTATTCTGATCAGGGTTATCGTCCACATATGTGCCAAGAGGAAGATATTGAACGGATTCAAAAAATGGGGATACTTCAGAAGGTCGGGAGGAACTAGAAACATCCAATGGTGAAGAGTGGGTAGGTGGGGGAGAGGATGCCGGTTCCGGCCTCGTTGGTGAAGTCGGGGTAGTTCCATGAATTGGGTCGGTCGGTACATTATTTGAGGGGATGGCTTGAGGTGATGATTCCGAGTTGATTGTGTTTGAGGGAGGAGTTTGAGCATCGTTCGAGGATGTGCTTGGAGTTGCAGCAGATGAGACGATTTCGGTAGATACTGGCGGTCCAGTAAGATTAGTTGTCTCGGCAACCTCCAACGCGGGGGGTGATGGAGTCTTTGGAAGTACAACAGAAGAGCCAAAGTAATTTGAGTAAAAATGTTCGAACAAGACATCCAAATCGGAGATGGCGGTTTTGGACGTGGAAGCTTGAGGAGGATTTGGAACAGGTTTCGTACTGAGTTGTCCGGAAGCTAATATGCCGGTAAGTGCGGGTCCTGAACTGTCATGTACAGGAGCTATTTTGGCCTTTATGTCAAATTGGACATTGACACTTTCAGTGACACATCTGGCTAGTTTCATGTAGACCCGATAAGCCGCAGCATTAGGAGAGTAACCAAGAAAGTAAGCCTCATCAGATTTTGGTTTGAGTATCCGACGATCTTCTCATTCAGAATGAAGCAACGCCCTCCAAAGGTGTGAAAATGATGGATGGATGGAATTCGGTTGAAGACTAACTCGTATGGAGTTTGGTTGAATATTTTGTTGATGATTGAGCGATTTTGAATATAGCATGTCGTATTGATTGCTTCAGCCCAGAGGTAGAGTGGCAATTCTGAATATCCAAGCATAGTGCGGGAAGCTTCAACCAACGTGCGATTTCGTCTTTCAACCACTTCATTTTGTTGAGGCGTACGAGCTACAGAAAAAGTGTGTGTGATACCCACTGACTCGAGAAAACTGTCAAGAGTATGATTTTTGAACTCGGTGCCATTGTCAGTTCTAATGGTTGGTGCGGTAAGCTCCAATTTTACTTGAATGGACTTTAAGAAAGTTATGATTGACTCGGGAGCTTCATCCTTTGTTCAGAGAAATTTGTCCCAAGTGAAGCGGGAGAAGTCATTGACCATCACGAGGACGTACTTCTTACCGTGAATGCTTTGAGTCGGCATTGGGCCACACAAATCCATGTGAATGAGTTGGAGGGGTCGTGTGGTGTTGTGTTCTATTTTTAGCTTGTGAGTGACCTTCTTCATTTTTCCTCTTTCGCATGCATCACAGATGTGGGGTTTATCAAACTTGATCTTTGGCAGGCCATTGACTAATCCCCCAATCGAGAGTCGATTAATATTCTTGAAATTTAGATGGGATAGTCTTCGATGCCAAAGCCAATTTTTCGCATTAGTCACTTCCGAAACGAGACACACAGCTGTGCGAGATTGAACTTGAGATAGGTCGATTGTGTATAGATTTGACTTTCGAGACCCAGCGAGAAGTTCTTTTCTGTCATACGTACATACGCAACACCGTTCAGATCTGAAATTAACTTCCAGTTCTTTGTCACAAAATTTGCCAATACTCAATAAGTTGTGGCTTATCCCTTGAACATAGGAGACATCAGAAATGGTGATATTCTTTTGACTAATTTCACCTAGGGCTTTGACTGGTGCTAAATGATTGTTGCCAAACCTTACGTAACCACCCTTTTTCTCTTTGTAGTTGGCAAGCAGCTCGTTTTGTCCAGTCATGTGCTTGGAGCATCCACAATCTAAGTACCACACATGACTGGCCTGCAAAAAAATCAGGCAAGTTTAGGTACCCATTTGTAAATGGGTCCATCGGGGTTAGTTGACTTAGCATCCTGAAGGGCCCATTTGGAGTGGGTCCTTGACGTTTTCGGAACCCATTTATAAACAGGAGGGATTGGGAAATAATTCATGTGATGATTATAGTAAGAGTTATGCATGGCAGAATAGTAACTACAATCATAATTGAGAGAATTCAATTGCATAAAGTCATTCACACCGCAATTCGAGAAACAAACTTTATTTCGAGAAAAATAAATTAAATGCTTAACAGAACAAATGGTGCAAGGAAATTGAAAATTGTGATTGGTTCTAGTAACATATGGAAATTTTGAAAAAAGAAAGTCGTCGATTTTGCGGGATGATGACTTCAGAGCACTTTTGCCTTTTTCGATCCAAACTTGCTTTGACTTTAAAGTGTGAAACGCTGAAATAGGAACATAACCATGGTTAGCACTTTTCACATAATGAGAATTAATGGGTTTTGAAAAATGGGTTTGATCCTTTTGGTTTGTATTAGGATTGCTTGTTGAGCACTCATGATTGATTTCTGGAGTGAAAGCAGTTACCATTGGTTTCTTACCTTTATCTAAAAATTCCTCATGACTTGGAAGAGTTGGATTGAAATCAAAGTCGGAAATAAAATCATGTAATTGTTCCTTAGATTGGAGGTTGCAAGAGGAGTCAATATACTCGTCAAAACGAGGCATGTCCTCAAAATCATCGAAGTCATCGTTGGAAGTTCGAGAGCTGCTTGGAATAGTTTTGACTTGATCATCCAAATACGTGCTAACAAAAGCTTTGCACGTAGAAGCCTTGGATATTTTATCAAGTTCAGTTTGCAATTCCTTTTCTAATTGGATTATTTTCTTTTCTAAAATTAAGGTAGGAATGTAAGGTTCGTAATTTGAGGTTCCGTTTGAAGTTCTTCGTCGGTATAGGAAGGAAAATAGTTGTTAGGAAGGGTTTCTTTAGAAGTTTCTTGTTCCACTTGAGTTGGATAGCAAAATGGAATTTGATGATACTTTTTGTTCTTCCTATTCCAATCAGCTTGTCTCTCGACCTTGGGATCTGACTTCATGAATTGAATTTTGTACTCTGGGATTGTAAATTGCTATGTCCATACATTTGGGATTATTTGATCTGAATCCGACTTTACAACCTAAATCTTTTGGAGTATTTAGATGAATAGTTTGTTCCGTTTGACCAATTTTATATAGCTTGAGTTCCAAGTTTTTGAGTTTTTCTAAAAGGTCATTCTTTTGAATTATGGAAAACTCATATTTTTGAGAAAAGTCTTCGGCCTCACTTATGGTTTTATGAAGTTGAGTTGTGAGGTCCAAGATTTGTTGTTTGAGCATGACATTCTCATAGTGAAGTGTGGCTTTTTCCGATTGTAAATTTTTCGCAATGTTTTGTGAAGTAGCAATTTCCGATGAAGTAATCAAAAGTTGGTTGTGATTATTATCTAGACGTGCATCTAATTTGGAAACCAAGAGTTTCTCGGTTTTCAATTTAGATTTAAACTCTTGCAATTGGATCATCATGTCATTCATTTGATTTACAAATTTATCATAGTCAGAATGCCTTACCTCGGGTGTGTGGTCGGAAGCGTTGGTTGTGGACTCATCAGTCGAGTCGGAGTAAGCCATTAAACTGAAGTGAGCTTGATGTTCAGTTTCCAGATCTTCATCATCATTGCCATGGTTTAGCCAGTGCTCATCTTCCGCCATTAACATCTTTCCAGACTCCTTTTGTTTAGCCAACATCAACTTATAAGCAAAGTAGTTGGAATCTTTGACTATTGGCTTTTTGCACTCTCGGGCGTAGTGTCCGGATTTGCCACAATTGTAGCACAAACTCATTTCCCCTTTGAATTTGTCTTCAGGTTTGATTGGCTGACGGTGCTCATCTCTTTTGGGATTTGATTCAAACATGGCCTTGCGCTCATAATTCTTAGTTCCCGAAGCATAGCGTTGCTGATTAGGATTGAAACGACGAGAGAATTTTTGTTGAAAATATTTAGTGAACAGAACTAATTATGGTTGAAATTGAGCAATTTCTGAATCATAATCAAATTCTTCATCGTTTAATTCAGGAATGGCTTCTGGAGAAGAATTACGGGAAGAAGTTTGTGTTTCCTTTGCGACTAAGGCAATGGGATCTGAAGATTTCTTGACTTTGTTGTTATTTCCCATAGCCTCGAGCACTTCTTCCTCGTCTTGAAGGAGGGTTTCATAGACTTCATGTAGATCGAGTTCAGCAAGAAATTTGTTGTGTTTGATTTGGTTGGCAAAGCGACGCCATTCAGGTTGTAAATTACTAACGAATTTCACGTTGTTCTCGATCTTTGTCTTTCGGAATTCATTCTTGCTTAGTTCATTTGTCAAGTGAACAAACCTGGTATAGGTAGCAGAAAGAGATTCACCTTCCTTGCAATTTTCTTTTCGGTGTCCTTTTTGCAATTTTCTTTTCGGTGTCGTTATAGGCATACTTTAGCTTGATTTCTTGTCGAGCAGGTAGAGGAGGGTCGGCATTTGGCATAGCAGGACGGGTTTGGTAAAACACCGGAGGGGGTCTTCATTAATTGACCGCATGATTGCATCAGCATAGTCATTCCTCTCCACGAAGTCCAGAAAAAGATCTTTCCACTGTGAGTACTCTCCGGGGAACAGAATTGGAGGTTTTGTGTCTGAACCAATGGCCATAGCTTCTCGGGTAGTCATTGTACTTGACTGGATGATCTTGATCAGTGAGTTTTGGTAATTTTCTGAGTTTACTTTGAAAAACAGAAGTTTTCCTCGATAGAAGAAAGGCCGACAAGAATTTTTATCGGGTTAGACTGGGTCGACAAGTGATCTTTGTCGGGTGATTAGGGCTCGATAACAAATTTTGTCGGGTGAAAGGAACTCGATAAAACTTTCTTTGAACAAATTGAGTCGATAAGCAGAGTTATTGATCAGAAAAGAGTCGATAACTAAAGTTTATCGATTGACAAAGACTTGATAAAAAAAATCTTGGCATAAAAATCGGATCGATAAAAATTTATATCGATCACTGTTGACTCGATAATAAATTTTGTCGATTGATAAGGACTCGATAAAAATTCAAGGATATCTAATCTGAATTTTGTTGAACTAATAAACCAGAAAACAAGAACAAAGGGTTCTTGACTAAAAAGAACAAGTCTTTTTATGGACAAGAATAGCTAAGTTCTCGAGTTTCTTATTTGTTCAGTCAAGAATAAAAATCAAAATTACTAGAGTTTATGATTTTTACTTAAGAATTCTTTAGTAAGAAAAGCTGCAAAAGTCACTAGTTCCTGAGTTTTCTTATGTAAAGAGTTTCAAAAGTAATCAAAATAAACTAGAATAATTTTAATTAAAACTGATTAAATAGTTCGAATACAAAATCAAGTTTATCGTAATTTGAATCAACAAAAATTTAAGCTAAAGAACAGATTAGGTTTTATCGGGTAAATAAAATAGACAAATATCAGATCTGGAGTTATAAGAAGTTTTATCGGGTGAAGCGTAAGGTGTATGGATCGAGAAAAATTCAAAGAAACGGAAATCGAGATTTTACCTTCTGTTTGTGATGAACACTTCAGAAAATAGCCAAAACTCAGATCGATCTACTCTTATACCAATTGTGGATCCCAGATTTATCAAGCACAATAAGTACTAGGAATAAAACATTTTGAACACTATGAATAAGATGAATTTATGTAGTCAGATATCTCACTTGAACAGATTACAATATGATTTGACAGTATATAAGCTCTCTAGTAATCGACTTCTAAATATGAATCCCTAGACTCCAATTTATATTGATAGGACTAATCTATTTAAGGAAGGAAAGAGTTTAAGATATAAACTTCCTTTTACATTTAAGCATATCCTTTCCTTATTTTGATACAATACACTTTTAGTCCTAACAGATCTGAAGCGGTTCAGTGACAGCAACCTCCATCTACCTGAAGTGTGAGATCTTGCAAAGCCTCGGTGATACCGAAGACTTCATCCTTGAAGTTTCTGGTTCAGTGATCAAGTGGGGCCTACTCAGCAAGACTGTAACACCCTCGGATTTGGAAAGAGCGGCTAATTTAAATATTTCAATAATACAACAATTGAAAGGTAAAACACTTCCTATAAAACAATACTTCAATGTTCCTCAATTAAAAAATCCGGTTTAACCTCTACCAAAGATACATTAAGTCTTCTACTAAGACATGATTACGGTCGGGTGTTACCAAACCCAAAGAGTCGCTATCTCCGAACGCGGAATACGTCACCAAATTCTAAGTCTTTAACGTGCCACTTCCTAGCACTCAAGTCCACACGTGTCGCTAGTACCAACCCCAACGATAACCTGATGCACATGCCGACAAAGAAAAAGGTTAGGCTTAACGCCTAGTGAGCTCAAGAGCTTATAACATATTTATACTTGATTGAAATCAAACGATTTGCTTGATAAAAGGCAATTCTCAAATGAAATGACTAAATTATAAATGCATCTTTCCCAAAATTCAACGTTTTCATAATAAAAGTTTTAGACCAAATTATCGTTAGTAGAAAGCTTAAAATAGAAAAATTTGTTTAACGTACTGACAAACTCAATACTCACACGACCATAAATAAAGCTATAAACATAAAGTTAGAAAACATAGCTTTAACCGAATATTATAAACAAATAACTCACGCTTTTCTTGAAAGGGAATAAAACATCCGAAGAAGACGGGGGAGACCCGATTTACCACTAGTCATGACGGGACACGAAGGTAGACCATGAACCAATGTTACGGGGCGGCACAAAGGATTACACGCAAATTCCACAATGCAATCCAAGACATCTACCAAATTCTAGTGCGATAGTCAGTTGTACGCATGACCTCTCCTCAAGAATTGCACGCAAATTCCACAATGCAAATTCCGAGCGAGTGAAAGGATAGTCGGGAAATAACACGCAAATTCCACAATGTTAATTTCCAAAATTTAAAAGATAACTAAGACTACCCTTCACGATAAATAAAAACAGTCTCTTATGGGCGGCACAAAGAATTGCACGCAAATTCCACAATGCAAATTCAAGGATCTACCAAATTACAGTACGATAGCCAGTTGTACACATGCCCAAATAAAAACAGACTCTTATGCCTATAGATCCATAACTGGCTAGTCTATAAATCAAATACATCAAACAAGACGTATTGATGGTTTTCCAAACACTAAAAACCATTAAATAACCATTTCTCTTGAAATGTGCATTTTACCGAAAATTAGGTCAAACCATTTTCCAAATGAAATCATATTTATATATTTACAAAATGACTCATAATAACATAACATGTAAATTCTGTGGGTTTATAAATCCAATATCCCAAAATACCATTGACACCAAATAATCCTCATTTACAAAATAAGACATCAAGACCTCTCATGAAATGTGTTTTATTTCCCAAAGTGTCAAAAATCTAAACATAACGTGTTGTAGGATTTATAAAACCATTTATACCAGATAATTGCATAATATCAAAATACTCAAATATTTGACAAATAGCAAGCAAAACATGTTAATATAACAAAATGGACAATTTTGACATGTACACTGTTTTCACAAAGCAACTTGAACTCACCTTGCTAGTTTAGGCTAAATCTAGGTTTACCCCAAGAGCTCCATTTGAAGAAATGTCCAGATCTGCAACATTTCTTCACTAGAAGTCGTCTAGTTCATAAGCAACCTAAGTATACCAAAAACAACTCCCAACAATCAGATCTATGAAAACCCTAGTCAAAACCTCAATCAACCAAAACTCCCAAAACTCTAAAATGGAGAGAATACTTCCATATAGGTTCTAGAGAATTAAAAGTATGGTTTTAAAAAGAAATACAATCTAAAAATGGTGTGATGACTTACAACTCTTGATTTGAAGAAAAACCCCCAATACCGAGCCCCATTCGGTGAAGACTTTAGATCCTTGAGCTACACCTCTATATTCATGGTTTAATTCTTTCAAGAACACCTGCTTAACCTCCAAAACATACACCAAACGAACCCAAGAGAGAATGAGAGTTGCTGGTGCAAAAACTCAAACCCTAGGTTCAAGATTCGGAGAGGTGATCGTACCTTTCAACGTCTAGGAACCCTAAAACATTAAGTAAAATTTAATCCTCATTGTTTTCATCCTAAATATCTCTGAAATACGAAACCGTAGCATTTTGAATCGCCCAAAACGGCTGAGAAATGAGAGAGATATGACCAAATGAAGTTTTACCGTGAAATCCGACTTTTTAACCCTCATCTGCGAACTGCGACCTTGCCACTCCCAGGTTGCAATTTTAAGTCACACCTTCCCGAAAACACTCCTTATGATACATAAAGTGCGACCGTGGCCCCAGGTGCAAAAATTGCGACCCTAAGGTCGTAGTTTACCCTATTTCGCGCATTTTGGCTTTCTTGCTTATTTTCGACATCTGACCGAGGACCAAAACCCCAATACTTATCCCAAATCATTCCACTGATGAATACGCCACTAACAATTGAACTTAAGAACGCCAAATTTTTGGGTGTTACAAAGTTCGAAATTAATCTTATCCGATGGACAAAAGTCAAACCTCAAATACCTTGTCAGAAAAGGACGTACGGATTCTCTTATGTCCCCATCAGATCTGATTTAGTTACTGTTCACATACAGCCAAAAACATGGTTGTCTTTTGGACAAAGGACAAGTTTCAAATAGAAACTTGATACGTTGCATATACCTTTTTCCTTGCATTAAATGCAACGGGTATAAATAGATGAAGACCTTTTCTTCATCTTCATGCATACATAATCTCTCCTCAAACCTCTGCTTCTATTTCTTATTTTTCCTTGCGCACCAAACTTTATGATTTATTAAGTTGTAATAGAAAAGATTTAAATACTTGTTTTTGTTCCGCTTGCATCAATAAATTTTTTTATTCAATATAAACTAATTTAAAAACTTAAAAATGCAATCCCCCCTTCCTACAAACTGTTTATATATCCTTGAACTCTTGTAGACTCCTTTGGCTAACCAAACTACCTAATTAATATTACTAACACAAAATCATAATTCAAAACCTTGCAAAAATCAACAATTTCAACAATACATATGCAATCCTAGCTTACCTTAATTGAGTTGAAGACATGAACATTCAAATCCTTAAGGGGGCGTTTGGTTCGTCGGATTCTAACGAAATCTGAGGGGATTGGAATGGTCAATAATGTTGACCAAATTTCATTACTATGTTTGCTTCGCGGTGGAATGGAATTGAATTTCAAAGATTCCCTCATTTGTGGATTTCACCATTCATTCACAAAACAGAGGGAAATAAAATCCATTTCATCCAAAATTTTGAAAATGACACAAATACCCTCAATGCATCTTAAAACCCAGTTGTTTTCTCATATTCGACTTTTCCTTCATATTCAAGATCGACCATGTTCTTGGACGTTTTCTCACGATTGAATTTTGCTTCATCATCTTCAAGATCAACTAGACTTTTGCTGCTATTTCTAATCGACTAAAATTTTGCTTCATCTTCATCGAATAAGCTGTTATCTCCTTCTTGTTTAGGGTATGATCGATTCTGGTTACCATCGATTTGGGTTATGACTTTTCTCATGGTCCACCGATGTTATCTCCATCTTGATTAGGGTACAATTGATTTAGTTACGATCTATCTGGGTCGTTGGTCAGCGTTACGATCGATTTGGGTTCTCTTGATTTGGGTTATGGTTTTGCACATGATCTATCAAGTTGTTGTTATCTCCATCTCTTATTTCCTTCTTGATTTGGGTTCTTATGTAGATGTGGATTATGTTTTTTGATATGATCGTACTAATTCTATTTTTCTTCTTGATTGGGTTCTTTGGGTCCTTGATGAAATCTCAATCGCTGCAGAAGTTTAACAACAATAACCACATCCTGCTTCATATTACTGATAATTAAATAACTATAAATATTTTAAAAAAGGGTATTTTTGTCATTTTTCGTTATTCCATTCCAATTCCTTTGTAAACCAAATAGACAGATTCCAACTGAATTCACGTACTACATTCCATTTTTTGTCAACCAAACACTTGGTCAAAGCTGATAACATTTCATTCTAATTCCTTTGACATATTCCATTCTATTAGAAAACATTCTGCGAACCAACCCCCCTAAGTAGATACAAATCTTCTTTCAAATTCTTCAACCTAACTATAAATGGTGTATCACCATAAAGCTTTGATTATGAATCTTAAATAACATGATGAACTTCTTAATTATTAGAAGAAAACTTATTTTGGATATGTTGAGAATGGTTTATTTTGGTTTAAAATGATATTTTATATGTAATTTTCATAATGATATAAATAAAGTGAAATTGTTATAAAAAATAGGCAATTACACCCATTCAGACATACATCAAATTACAAAAAAAAAATGGTTTTGTTATTTTAGATTTTCTGACTTTAGCAACAACTCCTATTAACCAGATGTGAAATAAATTTTCAGATTTTAGCACTTCTTAAAAAACAAATACCAGTTTTCTTTCTTTTATTTTCCTCTCACATTTTAGCAAAAGATGATTTACATTTTTTCCCTTCCTTGGTCGTCTTAAAACAACTCGAGAGCACGAATTCTTTTCCTTTCCTCCTACTTTGTTTTCCCTACCTTACAAAAAAAAAGCTTGAGCCCATGGTGTAAGAGATGATAACAAACTATTTGTAGCCCGTTACAAAAGAGGTAACAAGCTAACAACTATAAAATATTTTAAGGCTTCAATTTCAGTTTAATAATTAACCAAACCTATTCTGATAAAACAATAAAACGCAATGTTATCCCACTCAAAATCAAGTACTAAAATTGGTTGGGGGACCAAATTTGTTTCAAAGCTATTCAGTTGCACAAAATTTTACACCAATTAGGGAAGCCTAGTAGTATATTCGTGCAATACGATGGGAGGTTAAAAATTATAATAGTCCTACAATTTGTGGTGCGAAGACGTTTTCTAATCATAATAATCATTTGCAAAAAGAGTTTGTTTATGACAATGTTAACAATTGACATAAGATGCAATTAATTGAAAAAATCATTAGTGACTCGGGGGTGTTTGTTGTTAACTTAATAAGTTTAATGGATGATTAACTTAATTGGTTAAGTTATATTAACGTGTTTGATTTTAACTTTATGCTAAGAAATTGATCACTTAACATGTTAAGTTCGCTCATTAACATTTTTCCAAGATTACCCTTTACCTACAATTTTTAATCACAGTGTCACTAAAAATAAATAATTTACCAACATGTATAAATTAACTATTATTATCAAACAATAATACTTTATTATTTTAAATATATTTTAAGTCATTAAATATTGTTATATGTACTCCTTGAATTCATGTTATTTATTTTATTTTAAATAATTAATATTTTTTCATTTTTGTCATTTTAAATACTTATCAAACAATTTATTCTATTCAAGTCTGCAAAATCAACTTTCTACTGTGCATGTCACTTAGGGGAAATCTAGAAAGTCATGTAATGTAGGAGAAAATGAGAATTGGATATATAGACATAAGGTTAAAATGGTATTTTTTGTTATCCAGATTATTTATTCAGAACAAAATTTAAACAACATTTATCTTAATTTATTCAGAGATATTTATGCTTAGAGACAACGTAATAGATTCAGAACTTAATGAATAAAAAATCAAGCATTCGCTCAGTTGATTATATGGAAAGAAGTCACGGAAATCAAGGTCTTCTTTGTACATCATCATCCTCTAGAAACACCCAAGATAAATTTTGAAACCAAGACCGGCAATAACACAATCTAGAAACATAAATAAATTAAGAAACCATGTCCATAGGCTCACTTGTAACTAGTTTCAGTTACCTCAATATTCTCCTTTACAATTTGGAATAAGTGATATAACATGTTAATTATAAGGATGGCATTTAAAGCTTTCAACTGCCTCCTAAGATCTTCCATCATTTTGAACATGCAGCAATGTCTTTGTTAAAAGCACAAGCAAAAAGTGATAAGAGACCCCTTTCAATGTTTAGAACTAACTAAAACATTTTTTTTATTAACCTGGATATCCAACTTGGTATGCGAGCCGAGCGACCACCCGCTTTGTGGGTAGCCCGGAGTCACTGCATTTGACCCTCCGTAGCCACAAGGGGATTTTTATTTCTCACTGGATATCGAACTTGTGACCTCCAGGTGCTTTTGATGTTTGGAGTATATGCTCAAACCATTGAGGCACCACCTTGAGGTTTAAAAAAAACTTTAGGTGTCTGCATTGACGATTTATAATTAAATAAAATTAGCATATTTCTTATAGACAATAAAGTTTTTTTTTGATGTTCATTTAGCCTAATAACGAATTCAACCAACCATGACACTGTCTCTTTAATACATTCACCAGAAAGTCAGATGACTAAAAAAACTCACCAGTGGATTATACATGAATCTGCAATGACAATAATAATTAGAAGAAATGTGACAATCTGGTAACTTAGGGCCATTTACCCAAACGTCTACCCACGTCCATCTACATATCTTTTGTTAACCAACAAAATCTGGTAATCAACTTGAAGGAAAATAAAATAATAAAAATAAATCCCTTTTTATTTATAATACTAAACATGTAGAAACTTGATCAAGCAACAATAAAAGAAGAGAAATGGTTTAGATCCAGGGAGACCCACAAACAGTGAACCAAAAGCAGCGAAGAGAGAGAAAAATTAGGGATCTCAGAATTAACAAGATCACTTGGAAAAGCCAAGGTTTTTTTAACAGCAAAAGAGAGCTACGGCTCGGCCATCACCCACAAACTGACACCCCGAATATTATTAAGCAACAGAAGCTAGCTGGAGAAGCTAGTGAGCAAACATTCTACGATACTGATAAAACACAAATAGATGAAAGCCTTTACAAAAACGGTTGTACCGTATCGAATTCAAACCCCTACGATCGCTATTCATTAATCCATACATTTTCATCACTAATATATCAAAAACCTTAGAAATTGAATCTTGAAGAACAAAAACAAAATATTGAAGGAAACCGATATCATAGGTAACACAAAATCCTAGGCAAAAACAAAAGATTGAAGGAAACGGCTTAACCTAGCTTCGACTTTGTTTGTATCCGAAGAACAAAAACAAGAGATCGAACAACCTGCTTGTGCTTCAAATATATATGACTATAGGACGTGATAGAAGGTTGACGATGAAAAATGATATATTTCTCCATCTAAAATTCTAAATCTGTTGAATTGTAAAAGGATTTGAGTGACGTGGTGGATCTGTTGAATCGGTTGAAGGTTAGCGCACAGATGGAGGTTATTCAAAGTGAGTTTACGAAGTTGTATTAACGCATTGAGTAATGTTTAAGAAGTTGTTTTTAAAAGTCATGACCAAATGCTTTATAATATAGTATATAGATAAAATATAATATACTCAATCTTACCGTTTGACGTAAGATTTATTGTTTGCACCAACTATTCCACCAACATTTATGAACTTGGCATAAAATTTGATTTTACCCATTAAAGATGTTCTAACATGATACCAAATGCACCTAATAGAACACAGAAAAATTAATGGTGAGCTGATTCAAGAAATAATCAGATCTATGCTGCAACTTTAAAGAGTATAGTTCCAAAAATCCAATGAGACACCCACAAAAGATTATGTGATATCTCAAAATCTATAATAGTCCAAACACAGTAAAACATTCCGATAACAAAAGAAGAAACTTGAATCTAATAATCTAAAATACAAGCTCATGTGGTTTCATGCCAGCCTTAAGCGAAAATCGGGCACCCAAATAGCTCTTGAGATCAGACACACACTCAATCGACTTTACCAACGCTGCATCCAGGGTTTTCTGATCATCTTTCTTCTCCTGTGGCAACTGCTTCTTCTCCTATAAAACAACCACCAAATTCAGATATGATTTCAACCATCTCACTTTATTTATCCATTGCTACCATCTCTTACAATATTGTGAATAAAATCCAAGAATATATTAGCCAAACAAGCTAGTCATATTTAGTAAAAAGTAAAAACTAAAAGATAACATATACAACAATGTAAAATGACCTAAAAGAACATGTTTAAAAAATCCTTTGAAAATAAGTTAAGAGCAATAATTCTGAAAAAAAAAACCTAGTTCAAGACAAATCAATTAAGCTAGTGCTTTATGGTTGCCAGCATATTTACTCATGATCCATTAAGATTGTAACATTTGTTAGTTTCTCCCATATGAATGATAATTTAAAGGATATTTGATAAATTTTTGAATTGTATTAGTTTGTATTGTATAAAAAAAGAGAAATTTTGCAGAAATAATAAAAGATGAAAGTGGAAAACTGGGATACCTCCTTTTCGGCTTCAAAAAACTCTCCTTTACCCTTCTTTGTCTTCTTCTCGGCTTGCTTGGAGAAATACTTGTCATCAAACTTGTCCAGGTTCACTCCAGCAATGTCAACCTTGGTTGATGTAGCAATCACATAGGATTGGTTCACCCTCCTCAATGGAACACCATTAATCTTGAATGGACCTTCAAACCAAATATATTGTTTTAAAAACAAAATCCCAAAGAATATGAGGTATTTATAAGACAAATAGACTATGGAACATAGAATTCTTGTAAGCATTAAAAACCACAAACCGGTCCATATAAACCAACAACAAAAAAGCCATGTGACCTTGCAGATCAAACCATACAAAGCAACAATAAAACCAATTTGCAAAATGATCCAAGAAGCATATACATTTCCACCTATCATGTTACAAAGATACTTCCCCTTCCGTAAGAAACTAAAACATGAATTAACAAGTAAACTAAGGGCCTGTTTGTTTTTTCAAAATACCACCTCTGAAGTCTGATTTGGTCAAACCTTTGAGTTTTTAGAGCATTTGTTTTTTTTAATAAATAAGAGCTTAAAATAAACTGTTTTCTGGGTTGCTTAAAATAAACGGCTACTAGTTCTGAAAACAGTTCTGAATAGAATAATTCTCTGATTTGGTCAAACCTTTGGGGATCCGGGGTCGGATCAGGATGCTGAGGCTGCAGAGGTGGAGTACGACTACTGCTTGGTCGGGAAAAGCTGGCTTGAGTTGGATCTGGCTGCCGGGAGCGTGAAGCTTCAAGTACTTCCTGAACAAATGCATGTCTTTCAGCAGTCATGCGAGCCGCATGAGCATCCAAAGACGCTTTAGCCCGTTGAAATTGAGCATCCATAAGAGCTTGTGCCTCGGGAGGAATTGTGAACAGAGGAGTAGTGGTACCTGGAAGGGAAACACCGGGATCACATAGATTACCCGTTGACATCACATTTGAGTAAACTGGAGGACCTACGTTCAGTGATGGCAGTGATGTGGCACTGGTAGGATTTCCTTCCAATCCTCGTAGAATGTCCGGAAGGGACATCACTATGGAAGTTTTGACTGGGCCACGTAGGCTCGCAGTGTGTAATGACTCGTGTTCCCTATTTGGATCTAGACTCGAAGTGCACTCACCTGAAGTCGAAGCAGGTGAGCTACTGCCTTCTTGATTCAATAGTTGTGCCTCCCGAATGGTGGGGAGCTAGATAAGGAGCTAAACTCACAAGTATATTTGAAACTGTCGGCTGTTGGGAACCTTCAGAGTGGCTAGGAGGGGCGTGCAATTGCGCTTCTAGGTCCGCAGTGTCTTGTCCACTAGACATACCCAACGAATGAGTAGTACTAGCAGACGCGGTTACCTGGATAGGGGTGTCAGGTATCGCGCTCACAATAGTTTTTCTCGTCCCATCATTCACGCTCACATTTTATTTTTCAACTGAATCTCCCTCCTCTCTCCTTATCTCTCTAAAGTTAGGCTCGGTGAACATGTCGGACATGGATCCAGAGATCTGGTCTGCTTCAAAATCAAAGGGTTCATTTGGCTCATCATTGTCAGAAGTAGAATCTGATAGAGATGGTTAATGGCCAATTCATCGACGACGGGTAAGCGGTTGATCAGCGAAGTCATCCTCATCAGATGATGAAGGTCGGGGGCAAACGCTAGTACGATTGACGAGCATTTTGAAGCGAGGAGTATGTCGGGAAGAAGAAGCAACCCGTGGGTTAGTAGGCGGCATAATCAGGATAGCTGGGGCAGATGTTGTTGGTATAGGTGATCAGGTGCACCGCCCTGGTCATCTCCCCTTACAATTCTCTCAACGCCCTGTTCAGGATCCCCATGATCCTCAACCTGCTCATCTATCCTAGGACCCTCTCCTTGCTCATGATGTTCCTCGTGGTTTGGCTCTTGGGCAGGCACAACCGGAGGTGGTTGAGCCATTAAGCCGTTCCTAACCCTATAGGCTATAACACTCGGTGCAGCCTGATCAGCAATGGCAAGTAAGGCTTCAGGGATAGGCATAATGAAGTCGAAGCGTCGATCATTTAGTTTGAGGAACTTGAGTGAGTTAATTGGCCCCAATCGGGATCCTGTTCTTCGGGGGATATCAGGTTGGGACGTCATCATGGCATGAATGAACAGCTGAAGAAACCGTTGAAAAGGTACGAAAACGCGATCGCGAAAGTTGGATTTGTCTTCAACAAGTTCAACGAAGTCCGTCCATATGAGCATCTCATAATCGTAGTGACGGTTGAGCACGATCCCATGAAACATCCGTAAGGCCGTAGTACTGGCTTTGTCCATTCCGGAGTGGTTGCTAGTGAGACAACGATTAACGATGGTGAACAATGAGAACCAGATCTGTGGTAGGTACATTCTTTTGAACTGTCCGGGGCACGTTAGATGTTCGGGGGAGTTATATCCTAGAGCCCGGATATCATTGCAGAGTTCCTATTCGGTCACGAGGGCATCAAATGGCCTGTCTTTGGTTGCAGCAGGCAGACTGAGGATTCGACGAATCCGGGAAGGTGTCAGGCGGGTGACATAGTCATCGATCTTGGCAGTGAAGTGGTGATCGCCTTCAACAGGATGGTACGTCAAGGTATACCAAAACTGCTGACGATAAAATAGGGGAACTCGATGATCTAGGACAAGGGCAAAGCGGAGGGGTGGCGTTGAAGGATGTCGAGGATGACTTGGTGTTCGATTGTGATGCTAAAATCGAGATGGTAGTTGTTCGGTTTGAGTTTTCTAAGTTCGGCCCTAGGCATCAAGAGTTTGTCTCAGTTAACTGCGTTAATACTGGGTTCAGTTGATCGTTCTGAGGGCATGGGGTGCTCATCATCGGATAGATTTGGATCATTGATAGCCGCCATTTGAACTGAAAGATAACAGTTAGCAAACCATAGGTGAAGTCAGTTCAATTGATGATGATAGGTTAACAAAAAAAAACTAAGTCTGAATGTCGAGTCCGGTTTGGTCGATAAGAGCTAAAAACATGTTGAGTCCTTTGTGCAATTAAGGAAATCGAGCCTAGTAGTGTCGATATACAAGTATATCGAGTACAATAGGGTCGATAAAAAAAACTTGGTGGTGTAAAAGATTCTTAAGGGACGCGATGAAAAAGTATATCGGGCCAAGCTGGGTCGACATAAAGACTTGGTAAAAACAAAATTAAGGAACAAACCTGCAAGAGTCGACAAGAAGAATGTCGGGTCATGGGGAGTCGATAAAAGAGATTATCGGGTCTCAAACACTCGAGAAACAACACTTAGACCCTTTTTAAGAGGATTTTATCGATCCATAGAGACTCGACAAAAATTTAAGTCGGGTCTTAGGGAATCGAGAAGAACACTTAGGGAATCAAATTGTTTACAACTTAAAATAAACAAGACTGAAATAAAAGTGTTTTTAAACCAAAATCTTTGCCTAAAAAGGTTTACTAATGCATCACCAACCAAATCAATATTCCTAATAGGATCACCAGAGCTCCTATCACCCATTCTAGGTAAGTGTGCATCCTCCGAACCGCCACCCTAGCATCAAGGGCAACCTCCAAGACTCTATTCGTAAACTCGTCTTGTGTGTGCAAGACCCTTATGATGTCATCAATGGATTGCCGATAATGGTCCAACATATGCCTGTGGAGCTCTACTTCATTAGCCATCCATGAGGTCCACGCGCGCTCCAACGCGGTCATACCCTGTGGCTGGGGTACAGGGATTCCTATAGCCGGGGGAGGAGGAGTAATACTTCGTGACCGGGATCGTGACTGTGACGGTTCCCCCGAAGGTACGGAAGGAACTGTAAAAGTCACACTCCGACGAAGGGGAACACGCTTTCGAGCGGTTCTTATCGTCCTCGGTCCTCGATATGTACCCTCGCCGGCAGGTGAAGGTACATGCATAGGAGTAAGTGATCGAGCGGAGGAGTCAGCGGTATCCTCCTCATAGCTATGCTCGGATGGGTCATAATCGTCGTGATTCAGGTCGTAACTCCTAACTCGGCCGGTAACGTAACCGGACACATCTGGGTCAAGGTCGGATGACGACATAATGCTGTGATATATAAAAGAAAAAAAAATTTAACATATGTCAGAAACATTTTATAATACACATGTGAAGTCACATAAAAAAATCATATTTTCAATTTGAAATAAGAGGTTTCCGATCTATGCCTATTTTTAACATATGGCAGATCCTTTCTTATTCATACCATATTTAGACATAGGTGATCAAGCATTGCCTAATTATGATATGTTAGAACGATGCCTATTCTAATTATAATAGTACTAAGTTTTTAAATTTTTTAAATTTATCTAAAGAATTGATTTTTGAAAATTTTGGTTATAGTGCATGGTTTTTTTTTTGTTAGAAACCGGTATTCTCTATAACCTAAGGCTTTGATACCAAGTCTGTCACACCCCGCTAAAGCGGAATCACGAGATACGATAGTTCTAGGTTTCACAACAATAGGAATATAAACACCAACCACACATATATAATTAAAACATAGAAGTTTAAAGTTAAAAGGTTTACAACACGACTACTTGCACTTTACAACAAATTACATCAATTTGAATACATAAAATGTCTTGATTGGTGTTCCACAAAAATAAACTAAGCTTGATCGGTTACCTTCTTATCTTCCTGTAAAGCATGTTAAAACAAAGTGTCAACTACAAAAAGTTGGTGAGTTCACAGGTTTTTCATATGCACAAAACATTTTATATGCAAGGTATAGAAATAGCGAAGCAGATGTTCGCACAAAACAATTGAGCCACTACTAAGCCTACTCGACATTCTACGCCCCACGAACTACCTCAGCGGTGGACCAAAAGTCCACATGTGTAGAGCATTCTTAATTGATAAAGTGCACCCGTACTTGCCAGTTAGGTGGGTATGTCAACCAAATAGCGCTATCCACAAATATCATCGGCTCATTTAGAGTTAAAGAGTAGTGTACCACGGGGACTTTACATAACTCAACATATCATTTTGTGTAATAAAAAGTTGCTCATCACAATGATCTATATACTTTTCGTTAAATCAATATATATCAATTCAATTTCCATTAAAACAACATGCTTTACACCCCAAACGTATAAACATTTAAAAAGAGGGGCCGTGAATACTCACCTTTGCAAGCTCCGCTACTCAAAAGCACGACCCGATCCCCACCCAAAGGCCTAACGATTCCCTAACAAAGAGAAATGCTCAAACCATCACTTATGGGTCTAAATCTACTTATGGAGGTGAATAAGTCTTAAGCTTATAAATGTCCACATACATCCAACTTGATTGTCTATAGTCCAATTATACATAATGCACATATGCTCGTTAATATAGTAATTTATACCGTAAGTTGTGTTATAAACCATCAAATGATCAATAATTGTTAAAATCAAGAAATTCCAGAATTTCACTTCTGGACAGAAACTTGTAGTACTCAAAATGATCAAAGTGTAGAGACTTTCAAAATGACATAGCTTCCCACATTTTTATATGTGATATAGTACTGGGTTATGGTGATTGTGACATGTAAAAATGATTCAAATAATTTATGCAATGCAAAGGGTCACAACTGGTATGGCAAATTACACCATGTTAGTAAATCACTCATTTGAGGAGTTCTACTCATTGTTTTATAAAATTTCCAGTTGCATTGGAATCATAACTCATAAAGGAAACTTTTGAGATAAGAGTCACTGATTTTGAAGAAGTTATGAAGAATATATGACACTTCCAAGTGGTATGTACTATTCTGTCATTTCTTGACAGATTACACACCTAATTTGAATAAATTGGTTAATGCCTCATACCTTCATATTTTTGAGTGAAACCAGATTCATATGAACCCTAACTCAATAAAGAAAGTTTTAGAAGAAGAATCATGCATTAAAGACAAATAACAAATGAGATATTAACACACAAAGTAGAGTTTAGCTACTGGTGGTTTCACAGATTGCACACGTAAAGTGTTTTAGGTGTTTCGAGACCAAATCTCCATATTTTCATGTGATTTCACTTGCATGCAGAATATAACTCATGTAGTTAACTCTCAAAGGAAGAATAATCCTTTTTCATTGAGTTTTGAAAGAGATATGACCATTAGAACATGCATGTACTAATCTGTCAGTTTTGGACAGATTGCATACTCCTTTTGTATTGATTAATTGAAACCTCAAATCACCATACGTTTTAATGAAACCAGTGACATTTGAAAGATAACTCATGAAATTAAATTCCAGAAGAAAAATCAAGTGTTTTGGATAAATATTCACAGACTTATGGTTGTTCAAAGTAGAGTTTACCTACTGTTGAACTTGCAGATGCACATGCATCTTGGTATGAGCAATTGGGGGCTGAAAACTCAATGTTTGTTAATGAAACCACTTGGATTAAAACCCTAACTCATTAAATAAACCTTTAGAAGAAGATTCATGATATTTTAACATATTATTTGCAAGAAATGGATGATTTATGCACATGCAATAAATCTGTCAGCACCAAAAATCACCATTTTTACTCAAAAACACATAAAATCCTAATTTTTCACCTATTTCTTGAGTTTTATTGTTTGGGTCATTGATTATCACTATTATGTAAACATTTTTATATGTTTTTGGGTGTATAATCTTTCCATAAAACTCAAAATTTACAGAAGTTAGAAGAAAAACACTTAAAATGCATGAAAAAGTGGGGTTTCCCCAAAAATGTTAAGAAAAATGTAGGAAATGATGTTTGTACTTACTTGGATGATTAAGGAAACCTTTTCTCTTCAATATTCCTTGCTAAAAATATGATTTTGATGATGAAATGTGGCTGAGTTTTTAGAGAGAAGAAGAAAATTAAGTGTAAAGCCCAAAAATGTTAAATTGGAAGTCCAGTTTCTCAATTTTTTGGCCTTTTTCTCAAAATTGTTAGCCCATTTTGGTTAATTTCTAATAGAAATAAAATTTTTATAATTAAAATACTAAAACTATATATTTTATATAAATTGGGTATAAATTAGAGCATTTGGCACTGTATTGGACGTTTCAGACAGTTACGGGTCGGAACCGGACATTTTAAGCGACTACCGGAAATACTAGGGATTCTTAGGCTAATCTAATCTATCTATCTCTTATTCTTCTAATTATCTAAAATAGCTCTAATAAACTTAACAGAAGCTAACTTGAAAGCTCGAATTTTGACAATTGTCACAAGGTGCGACCTAAAATTGCGACCTGGGAGTGGCATGGTCGTAGTCCATGGTCGCAGTTCGCAGACAGGGGTTAAAAAGAAGGATTTCGGGGTTAAACTTCATTTGGTCATAACTCTCTCATTTCTCAGCCGATTTGGGCGATTCAAAGTTCCTCTCGGTTTCGTCTTTGGAAGCTCTTCAACATGGAAACATTGATAGCTAGAGGTTACTTGATGATTTTGGGAGCTCAAAGGAGTGGAAGGTAAGATCATCGTTCCGAAATCTCAAATATAGGGTTTGGGTTTTCCACCAACAACTCTCATCCTCCTTTAGGTTTTTTTTGTGTATGTGGAAGATATGTAGATATTCTTGAAGGGATTACATCATGAATCTAGAGGTTTAACTTGAGGATCTAATGTCTTCACCGAATGGAGCTCGGTATTGGGATAAAACCTAGATTTAGCCAAAATCTAGCTCGTGAGTTCATTCTTACCTTTCTAAAACATTATGCATGTCAAAATGATGTATTTTACCTTAATATGATGTTCAAAATAATTATTTCTATACTTGGAAGATTTTCGTAAAACTAGGTCAAAATGTAACATTTGGAGTTTCTCTTTGAAATGATGTTCTGAATACAAGGAAGGGTTTTAAAATACTCTCATGAGTATATTGGTAAGAGATATGATGTATCAACCTAAATGTTATTTTGACCTAATTTTGGGAAGGAAAGTTTAGGAAACATAGAAGTTTATCTTCACAAAGATTTTGTGAAGGGAAGTTAATACGTCGGAAACGAATGTATTATGAAGTTTATCTTCAAAAAGATTTTGTGAAGGGAAGTTAATACATCGGAAACGGATGTATTAGGAAGTTAGACTAGTGTAAATGGATCCATAGGCACATATAGTCGGAAGTATTTGATGAAGGAACTTGTAATATATCCCGGTTTGGGGTTGAACAAGTTCGGAAGAGTAATTGATGCGATGGCGGGTCATTCCCGTGGATGTTTCCCTCAAAGGAAGTGCGCCAGGGCAAAAATATTCCGAAAACTGTTAAAAAACAAGAATCAAAATCATCTTGTTTCTTTAGATCTCTCTTAGAGAGTCGTCGCTTAGAGCTGTGGGTGTAAATCGCGGAAGAAAAGAAAACGTGATGTTTTGGAAAAGCTTGTTTGGTTAAATGTTTATTTACCGTTTTCGAAGATTTACTAGCTTTCCATATTTGAACTGTTTGTTCTCACTAGGCTTTAAGCCTAACACTTTTTCTTAAAATGACATGTATATCAGGTGATCAAGTTGGTGGGGCTTGAAGGGATGAGTGGAGCTAGATGCCGATAGTGGCATCCTTTCGAAGTGCACCTTCGTGTGTATAGATGGAGTTACATAGAAGTATATTTTGAGGATTTAGAGACATCCGAACTTAATCTGTATCTTTTAATTGTATAGATTAATAGGTTGTCGTTTAGTATCCCTTAGAAGTTGTAAACTCTCTAACTTCTCCCCATATTTATGGGTGATGTTTATTTTGTTGAAGTTATTCCGCATTTTATTCGGTTTAAATTAATTCCCATTTTCAGGGGGTGTTACATACCAAAATATGGACAAAACTCCATTATCTAGAATGTCAAAACATGGTTAAGTCCCCATGATCCAATTTTATAAATTATGGACAATACTCCATACTCCAAATACGTCACCGAAAAAAATGGATAAGGCTCTATACCAAACAACATCTTTCGGTGATGGCGGAGACCCGTTTCCGTCGACAATGGCGTAACACAAAGTAAATCATATTTTCAACGTTGCTAAGTAGCGCCCTAAAATCACGACACCGGTGTCTGACCCCTCATCGAGTACCCACCGTAATACTTAAGATCCCGGATCCCGACCCATGCGGATTCATCTCCGAAACACCCCGACCCCATATCTACGTGAATACCATATACTCACACTAAGAACTGATGGTAATGGGACCCGATCTGTTAGGGTTAAATATTTTATTGTATTAAAGTTGGAAGTATTAAAGTTAAGGGATACATTGTGTAAATACCGAAAGGTATTTAATGTTTAGTTTTGGTTTATTTTAACCTAGTTCTGAATAGACAAATCTACTAGCCGTACGTTTAATCTTTAACCGATTCATACATTCATCCATACAATCAAGCCCACTACATGATTCAATCCTATTGCTTGTTGTTCGTATTTGATTGTGATTAAGATTGCACTTGTATTGTACTCACAATTGGTATCAGAGCCAAGAGACTGAAAGATTTGATCCAGGTAATTCTTTTGTGTTTATCGAGCTTTCCGTTTTCTTTGTTAATCGACAACTCTGTTCTTGTTAGAATCTGCAATTAGGTTGAAATTGGTTAAATTTCTTGTCACTATTGCATAAGATATCATCACCTATTGCATCTTGTAAATCTCATTAAATCAATTTTAACTTATTCAGTCGAATTACTGTTTTCTGGGTTGTCTGTGTTCTTCGTGTTCATATTGGTCTTCAAGAAAGTTACTGGTTTCTTGAAATTAATGGTTTTCTTTAAAAATTATCACTTAGGTCTGAGTTATAATCTATTCGTTAAAGCATATTAATAACCTGATTTCATCAAAATAAGTAAGATTGAACATTAGTCTGATCAATCGACCATCGAATTATTTTTTTTCTTGTTTATTGCATTTATCGGATTTGAAGCCAAAATCCGATCTCCGTTATATTTTGTGGTTATCCGACCATTGAAATTTGTTGACTATCCAATCATTATCAGCCTTTGATTCTGAATTCGATTCCTATCGGATCCGTTCCAAGTTTGACCACTATCGGCTTCTCTTTGTTTAAAACCGAACACCATCGAATTGTTTCCATCGGACCCAATCATCGGATTCTCAATTAATCCGAACCTTTGTCAGATTATTCCATCGGACTTTATTTATAATTAGAAAATCATAGGTTTTTTGCGAATTAATTTCTACCGGATTTGTGTGTTATCCGATAATCTTTTCTGCAGCCAAAATCTAAACATCCATCTGATCCAAGTTTCTTTTGCTTTCTGCCACGTTTCTTTACATACGAGGCCACTCATTTGAAAACAATTCAATAACTCAAGGTTTTCAAAATAGGTGGCTATCTTTTGGATTCATTATTTTTAATGAATAATGTTGCTGAATTTTTGTGTTGGATACGTGGCATTTTTACAAATATTATTGACAATTCTTTTTTAAACCAAAACACACTTTGATTGTTTTTTTTTCTTTTTTCTTCTCTATTCAGTGTTGTTGTTATATTCCTATTCGGTGTGTGAATTGAGCTTGGTTCGAGGGAGTTAAGATTTGTAATTAGTTTAAGAGTGTTTATTCATTTCGGCTTGTTGGATTTTTTTTATTAGGTAAGAGCTTAATCGATTGTTTCGATTAACATTGTGATTTACCGTTCTGGTAAGAAATTTATATTTCTTGTGATCATATTTTTGCGCCTAAGTTTCGGATTATCATAATTGTTTCGTATCTGATTTTCGAATCAATTTTTTTTAGTTTAAGTTTCGAGTGGACTGATTTGAGTTATCTTCTCTGATTTTCAAACTGACTTTGAGTTTGATTTTTTCAGATTTAAATCGTCGAGACTAACTTTCTGAGTTTAATCTTTTTATCTGATTCACTTTATCTAAATTGGATTCAGAACCGATTTTTCATGGATTAGTTGACGGAGCGGTTTTTTTCATTGTTGACTTTCTGATTTGACTTTTTCAGTCGATTTTTGCAGTTAATCTTTGGAGTTGACTTTCTGATTTTCTGTTAAGTTCTTTGCATCAGTTTACGTTTAAGAACTTATTCAATCGTACCTTTGGATCATTTCTGAACTGTCTCACGATCACACAAGTGCATTCAAGATGAATACACACTCTGAAACAGAATGTCAGGTATGTTCTCCAACTCATAATGCTTTAACTGATCAGATGAAAACCATGATGCTTAAACTGCAAGACTTATTTGAGAAATTGAAAGATGAAAAGAACCTTGTCACTAAATTAGAGGCCCGACTTGCGAATAACTATAACGAACTATTGTTAATTAATGAGGAATGTGTTGATCACGCTTGTCGAGCCAAAGGTTTACAAGAGGACAAAGCCAAGTTTGTTGAATCTAACACTACTTTGACAAACAAATTATCTGAACTGTCATCTAAGCTAGCTAAGTCTGAATGTGAAAATAGAGACGGAACGAATGCGAACCTACTCTTTCGAATGATTCTTTTAGTAGCTACACTAACGCCGAAATTCAAGCAAAATCGGCCGAACTTAAACTATACATTCCCCCGTTAATTTTAGAAAAACGTATAGTTTAGCTGGAACAAGATTATGAAGTAGCTACAAACGCTTTTGATCTCGAAAGGTAAGTTTTAATGTCTATTTTTAAGGAAACTCAATCACAAATACCTACTACCCCATACAAGTCTGACCCACTTCCTGATTGTGAAAGAGAAAATCTTCAGACTGAAATTCGTCGACTAACCAGTAATCTTGCTAGTCTAGCGGCGAAAGTTCTACATGAGCAAGTTTCAACTTCTATTTTGCAAAAGAAATGTGATACTCTTCTTAAAGGAAAAAGTGCTCAGTCTGAACCTTCCTCCACACCTTCAGAAGCGTCATCTTGCAAGCTTTTTCTAGGTGATTTGTCGACTGACGATCAGAACAGTTTTGACAAAAATACCTGTTCCTCAACCAATCACAATGAGACTCCTAAATCTGATAAGGGGCGTAAGTTCTCAACTTTTTCGAATTCTTATGATTGTTATGTCGGTGACTCAAATTTGTTCGATTTTTCTCCAATTCTTTCGAATCACTTGGATTTTACTCCTGACAAAGTTGTGGATGAACCAGTGATCATGAACAAGGGCGAATATTCCACATCCGACCCCCACCAGTTTCTTTGAACAAAACTAAATTTCAAAATCACAAATCCCCTAATTCACAGAAACATGGACACACTGGTAAATCCAATGCTAATCATCCTTACTATTCCAGTTCTTCTGACTGTGAATTTAATGATGTTTCAGATAAACGTTTTCAAAGAAAATATGTTAGAGTCAAAGAAGTCTGGATAGAAAAGAAGTTTAAGCATGCATCTGAGAAGACAAGGTCATTTAAGACAAACAATATGAATCATGATGATTTTCATTCAAGTATTCTATTCAGCAATTGCTTCAACTTTCTCATGATCGTATATGTTGTTCTGCATGTGGGTTGAATGATTTTGTTGATCGTAAATCTGCATCTGATTGGTTTGGCACATACCATGTCCATAAGTCTAGTCTTGTTTCCCCAATGACGATATCCATATCTAGAACATCTAATCGAGATAGATGATTTGGAACTTACAGCATTCCCCAGACCAAAGCTAACATTCGAGGACCCAGGATGGTATGGGTACCAAAATCTGTTTAATTTGTTTTGCAGGTTTATCATGTGTCGACCGTGCTGAACTCGAATTATCTAAACACATGATAGACAAATGTTTGGTTTGAGGGGGAGTAAGTATTTTCTTTATTTGAGGGGTATATCTTGTTTTGCGCTAGAAGTTTGTTTTTCTGAAACTTTTTTGAATAATGACTTCTAAACACATCAGTTTAGAAATCGTGTAAACGTTTTGACTTCTGAACATATCAGTTCAGGACTCGTATTTCATGTATTTGATTTCAGAAATTTTTCTTCGCTCCAAAATTTTGTCTCTTTGAATCATGCTAGGAAATATTTTCATGGGAATAGTGTGTGAGACTACATGAACTTCTATGGACTACCGGCACCGGTAATCCTACCCAAGAATGAGTGATTGAGGGGTGAGGGGTATTACATCATCGACTGGCGGAGATAACTCATACGATTGAGTAATCTCATTGTGCTGAGTGAAAAAATGAAAACGAGAGATTGGTTAGAAGTGAGGACTTTATTAAAAGATAGAGGGTGTGAGAACACAGTTAAAAGAAAAATAAAACTCTGCACCAACCACTTCTAAGCTGCGCAACCACATCTACTGATTGGTTCATAATTCTTTGATGACCATCATTGAAAACAGCCAGTTAGCCCATGCCAACTGTTGATTTAACCCCACATGCTACTCATTTCTAGCTTAACAAATAGATGTTTCAATTTTTCACAGGGATGCAACACATCATCTATCTAGTTTTCATGTGGGAAACTTGGATATTGAAATAGAAGGAAGTTTGCCCCGCCTTCGCACTTCAATCATGCACATTGAGTATGTGGAATATATTTCACATTTTGAGCCTTCAGTAGTATACAATGCTTAAGTCTTTCTACATTTGCACGAGTCTTTGTGATTCAAAATGCATATCTTTGTGTTTATGCCGGAACAGTCTGAGAAGTCAGTTCTATCACTTTACTTCAATGATGACTGGAAGTCCTATCAGTGCTACCCCGTTGCCAACACTTAACATAGGCCACTCAATAGAATTTATTTCGATTATGGTGATAACAGTTGCTAAACATGCTTCTGTATGTTAGCTGATTACCCATAGTTCAAAGAGAAGATACTTGTTCGAAAGAGAGCAATTTTTCAGGGGGAGAAAATGATTCTAAAAGAGATATTCTTTTGAGGGGGAGCTAATGTTTGTATTTGATGTAGTTAATTTGATTTAGTCTTTGATGATTAATGATGTTCAGGATTCTCCTAATCATCATGAGGGGGAGAAAGGATATAAAAGACACATCAAAGGTACATAAAGAAGACATTGTGCAAAGACAAGAAGAAACAAGAAGAGATTGATTCAAAGACATGTTAAGGGGAAGCAGTCAGAATTTAAAAAAAATATATTCAAAGACATAATGTTGATTTTGAGGGGGAGCGGTCATAACTTAAAAGGTTTAGAATCTAAATCTGTTGATTGTAAGGTTGAAAAGCTGTTAGATTCAAAGATTGTAGATATGATGTAGATTTTGGTACTTAAATGTTGACAAAGTTATTTGAAGAAGTTTGGTATTGAATAAGCTTAGTACACTGAAAGTTTCGAGTCTTGTTGCTTAAACTTTGGTTGTTGACTGTTGAAGTTTCAAATATCTTCCAAATATGCTAGAGATTAATTCAAGTTGAAGATTTTGATCTGAAGATTTTATTTTGATAAATGGGGAGATTGTTATTCTTCAGATTTTGTGCTACAAAGTTTAATCGTCTTCAAAGGAAAGATTGTTTTTGTCAAAGGTTCGTTGAAGTGAAGATAAAGTTAATTGGTATTCTAAAGACGCCATTTTCCTAAACTGGCAATTTTGTAAACTCCAGTTCAAAGGGAAAGATTGTTAGAGCTAACTTGTTATCTTTGATCTACGTAAGACCATCTAATTGGAGCTACATTGCAACGTTAATACAAAGGAGGAGATTGTTAGGGTTAAATATTTTATTGTATTAAAGTTGGAAGTATTAAAGTTGAGGGATAAATTTTGTAAATACCGAAAGGTATTTAATGTTTAGTTTAGGTTTATTTTAACCTAGTTCTGAATAGACAAATCTACTAGCCGTAAGTTTACTCTGTAATCGATTCATACATTCATCAATACAATCAAGCCGACTACGTGATTCGATTCTATTGCTTGTTGTTCGTGTTTGATTGTGATTAAGATTGCACTTGTACTGGACTCACACGATCCTAAATGGATTCATCCCCAAAATGTCGGCGTGAAGTATAAGAGGCACCAACCTCTAAACACGAGTCACGATGGCATACTCCAATGAGTTCAATCATCATAATACCTAGGGTCCCAAGGGCATCATCCACATGGATTCATCTCTGTAATACCCACGGTCTCAAAGGCATTCCCACTTGGGTCCATCTCTGTAATACCGACTACTAAAAGCTCAAATGACTTATGGCCTCAAAATGAGGGACTCAGAAGTGTTTCAACAACCAAGAAATTGACTCATGTGCCTATCGATCCAATGCAACTCAGTCCAATTACATGACACCAAAATCAGTGACAACACACTCAAAGCATGTAAAATATCATATAGTTATGTCACAATTGCGTATAACCCCAAAAGCTTGATGCATGACAAATTAACTCGGACAACCGTGCTCAAGACTCATTTTAGTCAAAATCGGGTTATCGCACAATGACTCAAGACTTAAATGGTTACTCAAAATAAACCTCGTTGGCTGAGACTGATATTTCCCGTTTTTAAGAATGTCAATTAAACAATTAATAACACAAGAATTAGGGTAAGAAAGTCGGCTGTGCATTAGATTTGAGAACAAAATTACAAGTTACACGTACAAGTTCAACTATAAACAGAATAACTGTCCATCTATATATACAAGTATAGAAATGCTAATCTAACATGTATGTACATCACAGACCAATAGCGATAAGCATACACTGATTGCACTCAGTGATCGCTGAAGATCAGGAACAATAACCTATCCCTGAAGATCTGAAGAGCAACACTCACACTAAAGGACCATTCAGCGATAGTCGAAGGCTTAGTTGAAGAAAGAGATGAACAGCTAGTGATCTTGTGGATCCCAGATTTATCAAGCACAATAAGTATTAGGAATAAAACATTCTGAACACTATGAATATGATGAATTTACGTAGTCGGATATCTCACTTGAACGGATTACAATATGATTTTACGGTATATAAGCTCTCTAGTAATCGACTTCTAAATATGAATCCCTAGACTCCTATTTATATTGATCGGACTAATCTATTTAAGGAAGGAAAGAGTTTAAGGAATCATAAACTTCCTTTTACATTTAAGCATATCATTTCCTTATTTTGACACAATACACTTTTATTCCTAACAATCTCCCCCTTTGTGGCAAAATATATCTTCATCTTTTTAGCTCAAACATGCCTTCAAATCTTCTAAGGGTCTGATGAAATATTATCCTTTCGTCAATGATCTTGATAGCATCCAAAATTGAATTTCTTCTAGTTGAGCTCATCCTTGTAGTACTCTTTTTATCAGCACTAATTTCCACAGCAAGTCTATTGTGAATCCCCCACAACGTTCCATCTGAATAAGCAGCGACCTCATCAAAGCGCAGGAACCTTTTCTCACCTTTCACATGCATCCATACTACTCCGTGAGCTAGATGTGTGAGTACGGTTGTAACGTTGTGCTTATCTAAATCAGGAATTATTTGATTTGGTTTTGCAATATGAATTTTCTTTTGTTCACTTTCAATGCCTCGTTGCAGATCATGAAGGTAACTATATCGGAGTTCCTTTTGAATGTGCCGCACCATCGCTCTTAAAGCTCTTTGTTCATCTTCGTTTCTTTTCTTCTTGTCTCTTAACTCGGTATACAAAGTTTCAAAGTCCAAAATGTCAAGATTAGCAAAATCAGGTTCGGAGAATGTATATACTTTTCCATCTTCTCTTCGAACTTTGAAAGTTGGATACTCGACTTGGAAAACTCTGTCAGAACCAATCTGCATAATTCCAATAATCTTGTGTCGTGAAATCACTTCGGATGGCTTTCGAGCTTTCATCTTCAGAATGTGAACATATTCTTTAACTTGAGCTTGATCCATCTCCATTACCAAGTGAATGTGCGCCAAGTCTTCGGATTTCATATTCTTCCTGGATATCCGTTCCATGGTTTCTTCAAGATAAGGTATACGGATTTGCTGATTTACCCACTTTGACTCGCTTTCCATTTTCATCCTTCGCCACCGAATTTGATGAGGTAGCAGTTTCGGTTCATTTGTATCTCTCGAAACATAATTCTTTTCCGTATGCTTCAAATTCAGATAATCTTGTTCTTGGAGAACTGGCTCATATAGATCTTTAAACCAGTTTTCCACGGAGTTCCTTAGATTTTGAACATCTATTATCTCTTCATTGGACTCCGTCTCAACAGCTTCAGACGTGCTCTCAAAGTTGATATCTACCGCGGGATTTTCAACCATTGGCGTACTAACTTCTTGAGTCACAATGGGACGCTGTCTTTGGCGGGATAACGGTGCAGATGGACCAGTAGAAGTTGGAGCAGATGGTTGAGACTGAGTTCTTGAGACTCGGCGTGTCTCCCCCTCAGGGCGATTAGGAGCAGAGCCCGGATCGTCCTGATCATGACGAGGGCAGGAACGGAAACAGCCGGTCTACAAGAATCTTGAAGTTCAGTGCGAAGAGCGGTAATAGCACCAATAAGCTCATTATGATTCCTTTGTTGAGACGTATGCATATCAGATAACTTATGTTCCATGTCGGCTTTGAAAAGTTCAAACTCATACCGAGTGACTGTGGGAATTTCTAGATTGCGCCTTAGAAGACCCATGAAAGAATCTTCAGGTTGACCCCGAGCAGGGGCTTCGGCAAGAATATTTGCATACAACATGGAAATGAGTTCATCATTGTTGTATTCATATCTATGTGGTGAGGGAGGCCGATTTTGGGGATCCGGGGTCGGATCAGGATGCTGAGGCTGCGGAGGTGGAGTACGACTACTGCTTGGTCGGGAAGAGCTGGCTTGAGTTGGATCTGGCTGCCGGGAGCGTGAAGCTTCAAGTACTTCCTGAACAAATTCATGTCTTTCAGCAGTTATGCGAGCCGCATGAGCATCCAAAGACGCTTTAGCCCGTTGAAATTGAGCATCCATAAGAGCTTGTGCCTCGGGAGGAATTGTGAACAGAGGAGTAGTGGTACCTGGAAGGGAAACACCGGGATCACCTAGATTACCCGTTGACATCACATTTGAGTAAACTAGAGGACCTACGTTCAGTGATGGCAGTGATGTGGCACTGGTAGGATTTCCTTCCAATCCTCGTGAAATGTCCGGAAGGGACATCACTATGGAAGTTTTGACTGGGCCACGTAGGCTCGTAGTGTGTAATGACTCGTGTTCCCTATTTGGATCTAGACTCTAAGTGCACTCACCTGAAGTCGAAGCAGGTGAGCTACTGCCTCTTGATTCAATAGTTGTGCCTCCCGAATGGTGGGGAGCTAGATAAGGAGCTAAACTCACAAGTATATTTGAAACTGTCGGCTGTTGGGAACCTTCAGAGTGGCTAGGAGGGGCGTGCAATTGCGCTGCTAGGTCCACAGTGTCTTGTCCACTAGACATACCCAACGAATTAGTAGTACTAGCAGACGCGGTTACCTGGATGGGGGTGTCAGGTATCGCGCTCACAATAGTTTTTCTCGTCCCGTCATTCACGCTCACATTTTCTTTTTCAACTGAATCTCCCTCCTCTCTCCTTATCTCTCTAAAGTTAGGCTCGGTGAACATGTCGGACATGGATCCAGAGATCTGGTCTACTTCAAAATCAAAGGGTTCATTTGGCTCATCATTTTCAGAAGTAGAATCTGATAGAGATGGTTGATGGCCAATTCGTCGACGACGGGTAAGCGGTTGATCAGCGAAGTCATCCTCATCAGACGATGAAGGTCGGGGGCAAAGGATGGTACGACTGACGAGCATTTTGAAGCGAGGAGTATGTCGGGAAGAAGAAGCAACCCGTGGGTTAGTAGGCGGCAGAATCGGGATAGCTGGGGCAGATGTTTTTGGTATAGGTTGATCAGGTGCACCGCCCTCGTCATCTCCCCTTACAATTCTCTCAACGCCCTGTTCAGGATCCCCATGATCCTGAACCTGCTCATCTATCCTAGGACCCTCTCCTTGCTCATGATGTTACTCGTGGTTTGGCTCTTGGGCAGGCACAACCGGAGGTGGTTGAGCCATTAAGCCGTTCCTCTCCCTATAGGCTATAACACTCGGTGCAACCTGATCAGCAATGGCAAGTAAGGCTTCAGGGATAGGCATAATGAAGTCTAAGCGTCGATCATTTAGTTTGAGGAACTTGAGTGAGTTGATTGGCCCCAATCGGGATCCTGTTCTTCGGGGGATATCAGGTTGGGACGTCATCATGGCATGAATGAACAGCTGAAGAAACCGTTGAAAAGGTACGAAAACGCGATCGCGAAAGTTGGATTTGTCTTCAACAAGTTCAACGAAGTCCGTCCATATGAGCATCTCATAGTTGTAGTGACGGTTGAACACGATCCCACGAAACATCCGTAAGGCCGCAGTATTGGCTTTGTCCATTCCGGTGTGGTTGCTAGTGAGACAGCGATTAACGATGGTGAATAATGAGAATCAGATCTGTGGTAGGTACATTCTTTTGAACTGTCCGGGGCTCGTTAGATGTTCGGGGGAGTTATATCCTAGAGCCCGGATATCATTGCAGAGTTCCTATTCGGTCACGAGGGCATCAAATGGCCTGTCTTTGGTTGCAGCAGGCAGACGGAGGATTCGACGAATCCGGGAAGGTGTCAGGCGGGTGAAATAGTCATCGATCTTGGCAGTGAAGTGGTGGTCGCCTTCAACAGGATGGTACGTCATGGTATACCAAAACTGCTGACGATAAAATAGGGGAACTCGATGATCTAGGACAAGGGCAAAGCGGTGGGGTAGCGTTGAAGGATGTCGAGGATGACTTGGTGTTCGATTGTGATGCTAAAATCGAGATGGTAGTTGTTCGGTTTGAGTTTTCTAAGTTCGGCTCTAGGCATCAAGAGTTCGTCTCGGTTAACTGCGTTAATACTGGGTTCAGTTGATCGTTCTGAGGGCATGGGGTGCTCATCATCGGATAGATTTGGATCATTGATAGCCGCCATTTGAACTGAAAGATAACAGTTAGCAAACCATAGGTGAAATGGATATATAGACATAAGGTTAAAATGGTATTTTTTGTTGATCAGATTATTTATTCAGAACAAAATTTAAACAACATTTATCTTAATTTATTCAGAGATATTTATGCTTAGAGACAACGTAATAGATTCAGAACCTAATGAATAAAAAATCAAGCATTCGCTCAGTTGATTATATGGAAAGAAGTCACGTAAATCAAGGTCTTCTTTGTACATCATCATCCTCTAGAAACATCCAAGATATATTTTGAAACCAAGACCGGCAATAACACAATCTAGAAACATAAATAAATTAAGAAACCATGTCCATAGGCTCACTTGTAACTAGTTTCAGTTAACTCAATATTCTCCTTTACAATTTGGAATGAGTGATATAACATGTTAATTATAAGGATGGCATTTAAAGCTTTCAACTGCCTCCTAAGAGCGTCCATCATTTTGAACATGCAGCAATGTCTTTGTTAAAAGCACAAGCAAAAAGTGATAAGAGACCCCTTTCAATGTTTAGAACTAACTAAAACATTTTTTTATTAACCTGGATATCCAACTTGGTATGCGAGCCGAGCGACCACCCGCTTTGTGGGTAGCCCGGAGTCACTGCATTTGACCCTCCGTAGCCACAAGGGGATTTTTATTTCTCACTAGATATCGAACTTGTGACCTCCAGGTGCTTTTGATGTTTGGAGTACATGCTCAAACCATTGAGGCACCACCTTGTGGTTTAAAAAAAACTTTAGGTGTCTGCATTGACGATTTATAATTAAATAAAATTAGCATATTTCTTATAGACAATAAAGTTTTTTTTAATGTTCATTTAGCCTAATAACGAATTCAACCAACCATGACACTGTCTCTTTAATACATTCACCAGAAAGTCAGATGACTAAAAAAACTCACCAGTGGACTATACATGAATCTGCAATGACAATAATAATTAGAAGAAATGTGACAATCTGGTAACTTAGGGCCATTTACCCAAACGTCTACCCACGTCCATCTACATATCTTTTGTTAACCAACAAAATCTGGTAATCAACTTGAAGGAAACCAAAATAATAAAAATAAATCCCTTTTTATTTATAATACTAAACATGTAGAAACTTGATCAAGCAACAATAAAAGAAGAGAAATGGTTTAGATCCAGGGAGACCCACAAACAGTGAACCAAAAGCAGCGAAGAGAGAGAAAAATTAGGGATCTCAGAATTAACAAGATCACTTGGAAAAGCCAAGTTTTTTTTAACAGCAAAAGAGAGCTACGGCTCGGCCATCACCCACAAACTGACACCCCGAATATTATTAAGCAACAGAAGCTAGCTGGAGAAGCTAGTGAGCAAACATTCTACGATACTGATAAAACACAAATAGATGAAAGCCTTTACAAAAACGGTTGTACCGTATCGAATTCAAACCCCTACGATCGCTATTCATTAATCCATACATTTTCATCACTAATATATCAAAAACCTTAGAAATTGAATCTTGAAGAACAAAAACAAAATATTGAAGGAAACCGATATCATAGGTAACACAAAATCCTAGGCAAAAACAAAAGATTGAAGGAAACAGCTTAACCTAGCTTCGACTTTGTTTGTATCCGAAGAACAAAAACAAGAGATCAAACAACCTTCTTGTGCTTCAAATATATATGACTATAGGACGTGATAGAAGGTTGACGATGAAAAATGATATATTTCTCCATCTAAAATTCTAAATCTGTTTGAATTGTAAAAGGATTTGAGTGACGTGGTGGATCTGTTGAATCGGTTGAAGGTTAGCGCACAGATGGAGGTTATTCAAAGTGAGTTTACGAAGTTGTATTAACGCATTGAGTAATGTTTAAGAAGTTGTTTTTAAAAGTCATGACCAAATGCTTTATAATATAGTATATAGATAAAATATAATATACTCAATCTTACCGTTTGACGTAAGATTTACTGTTTGCACCAACTATTCCACCAACATTTATGAACTTGGCATAAAATTTGATTTTACCCATTAAAGATGTTCTAACATGATACCAAATGAACCTAATAGAACACAGAAAAATTAATGGTGAGCTGATTCAAGAAATAATCAGATCTATGCTGCAACTTTAAAGAGTATAGTTCCAAAAATCCAATGAGACACCCACAAAAGATTATGTGAAATCTCAAAATCTATAATAGTCCAAGCACAGTAAAACATTCCGATAACAAAAGAAGAAACTTGAATCTAATAATCTAAAATACAAGCTCATATGGTTTCATGCCGGCCTTAAGCGAAAATCGGGCACCCAAATAGCTCTTGAGATCAGGCACACACTCAATCGACTTTACCAACGCTGCATCCAGGGTTTTTTGATCATCTTTCTTCTCCTGTGGCAACTGCTTCTTCTCCTATAAAACAACCACCAAATTCAAATATGATTTCAACCATCTCACTTCTTTTATCCATTGCTACCATCTCTTACAATATTGTGAATAAAATCCAAGAATATGTTAGCCAAACAAGCTAGTCATATTTAGTAAAAAGTAAAAACTAACAGATAACATATACAACAATAATTCTGAAAAAAAACCTAGTTCAAGACAAATCAATTAAGCTAGTGCTTAATGGTTGCCAGCATATTTACTCATGATCCATTAAGATTGTAACATTTTTTAGTTTCTCCCATATGAATGATAATTTAAAGGGTATTTGATAAATTTTTGAATTGTATTAGTTTGTATTGTATAAAAAAAAGAGAAATTTTGCAGAAATAATAAAAGATGAAAGTGGAAAAGTGGGAAACCTCCTTTCGGCTTCAAAAAACTCTCCTTCACCCTTCTTTGCCTTCTTCCCGGCTTGCTTGGAGAAATACTTGTCATCAAACTTGTCCAAGTTCACTCAAACAATGTCAACCTTGGTTGATGTAGCAATCACATAGGATTGGTTCACCCTCCTCGATGGAACACCATTAATCTTGAATGGACCTTCAAACCAAATATATTGTTTTAAAAACAAAATCCCAAAGAATATGAGGTATTTATAAGACAAATAGACTATGTAACATAGAATTATCGTAAGCATTAAAAACCACAAACCGGTCCATTTAAACCAACAACAAAAAAGCCATGTGACCTTGCAGATCAAATCATACAAATCAACAATAAAACCAATTTGCAAAATGATCCAAGAAGCATATACATTTTCACCTATCATGTTACAAAGATACTTCCCCTTCCTTAAGAAACTAAAACATGAATTAACAAGTAAACTAAGGGCCTGTTTGTTTTTTCAAAATACCCCCTCTGAAGTCTGATTTGGTCAAACCTTTGAGTTTTCAGAGCGTTTGTTTTTTTTAATAAATAAGAGCTTAAATGCTATGATCTTCATCTGAAATCTTAAGTGGTAAACACAACTCTTAAAACCTCATATCGCTCTCCGCCTCTAGATCTCGTTCTCAATCTGTCTTCAAGCTCTCATCTCTTCTCACGATCTTCGATATCTGCTCCCAAACCCTATCGATCTCCAAATCTCTCAAGCTTAAGGTGCAATCCCAGATTTCTAGTACATAGTACAATCTGTGAAGTTGCTTTTGAAAGATTAGACTTGCTTAAATTCTTCTATTGTTCATCTGAAAACAGCTCCTTAACAGAGGTAAAACCAACCATGTTTGCTGTTGCAATATTGTTTTTCAATCCAAGTTACAGTTGGTAATCAATTGGGGCCAAATAAAACCAACTTCAATTTTTTTTCAATCCAAGTTACAGTTGCTTTTGTTTATGTGTATGTGTATGTGATTAGGTTTGTTATTTCATCTTACCATCTACAAAAAAAACTAAAGCCTTATTTACTGTTGTTGTTACTTTATCCTTTTTAAATAAACTACTTCTACTATCTATCGTGTTTTATATTGCCAGAAACAGAAGCATGACAGTTTGTTTCCATATGTTGCTTTTCTCCTATCTTTTCTATAAGGCACATGTTAATGCCTTGAAAACAACTCTATATTATGTTCAAAAGTTCAAGTGCAACACCAAATCCACCACCTTCTGTTTCTCACAAAGATGATGTGACAACTGTTTTCACATAAAACTCTACATGCAATGACCATATTTCTGATTTGAACATTTGTAGCCATAGATGGTAATTATAAATGGTTGGATATTTCAGTATAATTTAACCATATTTCTGTTGATTGTAAGATTGAAAAGCTGTTAGATTCAAAGATTGTAGATATGATGTAGATTTTGGTACTTAAATGTTGACAAAGTTATTTGAAGAAGTTTGGTATTGAATAAGCTTAGTACACTGAAAGTTTCGAGTCTTGTTGTTTAAACTTTGGTTGTTGACTGTTGAAGTTTCAAATATCTTCCAAATATACTAGAGATTAATTCAAGTTGAAGATTTTGATCTGAAGATTTTATTTTGATAAATGGGGAGATTGTTATTCTTCAGATTTTGTGCTACAAAGTTTAATCGTCTACAAAGGAAAGATTGTTTTTGTCAAAGGTTCGTTGAAGTGAAGATAAAGTTAATTGGTATTCTAAAGACGCCATTTTTCTAAACTGGCAATTTTGTGAACTCCAGTTCAAAGGGAAAGATTGTTAGAGCTAACTTGTTATCTTTGATCTGCGTAAGACCATCTAATTGGAGCTACATTGCAACGTTAATACAAAGGAGGAGATTGTTAGGGTCAAATATTTTATTGTTTTAAAGTTGGAAGTATTAAAGTTGAGGGATAAATTTTGTAAATACCGAAAGGTATTTAATGTTTAGTTTAGGTTTATTTTACTTAGTTCGGAATAGACAAATCTACTAGCCGTAAATTTACTCTGTAATCGATTCATACATTCATCAATACAATCAAGCCGACTACGTGATTCAATCCTATTGCTTGTCGTTCGTGTTTGATTGTGATTAAGATTGCACTTGTACTGGACTCACACGATCCTAAATGGAATCATCCCAAAAATGTCAGCATGAACTATAAGAGGCACCAACCTCTAAACACGAGTCACGATGGCATACTCCAATGAGTTCAATCATCATAATACCTAGGGTCCCAAGGGCATCATCCACATGGATTCATCTCTATAATACCCACGGTCTCAAAGGCATTCCCACTTGGGTCCATCTCTGTAATACCGACTACTAAAAGCTCAAATGACTTATGGCCTCAAAATGAGGGACTCAGAAGTGTTTCAACAACCAAGAAATTGACTCATGTGCCTATCGATCCAATGCAACTCAGTCCAATTACATGACACCAAAATCAGTGACAACACACTCAAAGCATGTAAAATATCATATAGTTATGTCACAATTGCGTATAACCCCAAAAGATTGATGCATGACAAATTAACTCGGACAACCGTCCTCAAGACTCATTTTAGTCAAAATCGGGTTATCGTACAATGACTCCACATGGGTTAGTATGTCGGGAAAAAGAAGCAACCCATTAGTAGGCGGCAGAATCGGGATAGTTGGGGCAGATGTTGTTGGTATAGGTTGATCAGGTGCACCGCCCTCGTCATCTCCCCTTACAATTCTCTCAACGCCCTGTTCAGGATCCCCATGATCCTGAACCTGCTCATCTATCCTAGGACCCTCTCCTTGCTCATGATGTTCCTCGTGGTTTGGCTCTTGGGCAGGCACAACCGGAGGTGGTTGAGCCATTAAGCCGTTCCTCTCCCTATAGGCTATAACACTTGGTGCAGCCTGATCAGCAATGGCAAGTAAGGCTTCAGGGATAGGCATAATGAAGTCAAAGCGTCGATCATTTAGTTTGAGGAACTTGAGTGAGTTGATTGGCCCCAATCGGGATCCTGTTCTTCGGGGGATATCAGGTTGGGACGTCATCATGGCATGAATAAACAGCTGAAGAAACCGTTGAAAAGGTACGAAAACGCGATCGCGAAAGTTGGATATTTCTTCAACAAGTTCAACGAAGTCCGTCCATATGAGCATCTCATAATCGTAGTGACGGTTGAACATGAAACATCCGTTAGGCCGCAGTACTTGCTTTGTCCATTCCGGTGTGGTTGCTAGTGAGACAGCGATTAACGATGGTGAACAATGAGAACCAGATCTTTGGTAGGTACATTCTTTTGAACTGTCCGGGGCACGTTAGATGTTCGGGGGAGTTATATCCTATAGCCCGGATATCATTGCAGAGTTCCTATTCGGTCACGAGGGGATCAAATGGCCTGTCTTTGGTTGCAGCAGGCAGACGGAGGATTCGACGAATCCGAGAAGGTGTCAGGCGGGTGACATAGTCATCGATCTTGGCAGTGAAGTGGTGGTCGCCTTCAACAGGATGGTACGTCAAGGTATACCAAAACTGCTGACGATAAAATAGGGGAACTCGATGATCTAGGACAAGGGCAAAGTGGAGGGGTGGCGTTGAAGGATGTCGAGGATGACTTGGTGTTCGATTGTGATGCTAAAATCGAGATGGTAGTTGTTCGGTTTGAGTTTTCTAAGTTCGGCTCTAGGCATCAAGAGTTCATCTCGGTTAACTGCGTTAATACTGGGTTCATTTGATCGTTCTGAGGGCATGGGGTGCTCATCATCTGATAGATTTGGATCATTGATAGCCGCCATTTGAACTGAAAATAACAGTTAGCAAACCATAGGTGAAGTCAGTTCAATTGATGATGATAGGTTAACAAAAAAAAAACTAAGTCTGAATGTCGAGTCCGGTTTGGTCGATAAGAGCTGAAAACATGTCGAGTCCTTTGTGCAATTAAGGAAATCGGGCCTAGTAGGGTCGATATACAACTATATCGAGTACAATAGGGTCGATAAAAAAAACTTGGTGGTGTAAAAGATTCTTAAGGGACGCGATGAAAAGGTATATCGGGCCAAGCTGGGTCGACATAAAGACTTGGTAAAAACAAAATTAAGGAACAAACCTGTGAGAGTCGACAAGAAGAATGTCAGGTCATGGGGAGTCGATAAAAGAGATTATCGGGTCTCAAACACTCGAGAAACAACACTTAGACCTTTTTTAAGAGGATTTTATCGATCCATAGAGACTCGACAAAAATTTAAGTCGGGTCTTAGGGAATCGAGAAGAACACTTAGAAATTTTAAGATGATCTTATCGAGCCTTTGAGACGCGACAAAAATGTAAGTCGGTCTGAAGGGGTCGATAAGAACGCAAGGAAGATCAAAGAATATGTTCTAAGTGCTTAGATGCAAAAGAGACCAAAAATCTAAGGAAAAGCCTATGTCTGGATGCGATTAGTGATACTGAACATATCCAAAGCTAAACGTAATCCCAAACATGTAAACATAAACCTAAAAATTGATAGAAAGCTCAAAACTCGGAAACCCATAGGGTTTTCGGAATTGCAACAGTTTAAGCCCTAAATCTCTATCATGCAATGGATGGAATTAAAAACGACAAGAATTAAAGTTTATCGGGAGAGAAATGCGAACCTGGTGATGCTTTCAGAGTAAGAAAACTCGAAGATTTGAAATGATGATTTCTGGAACTGAAGAACTCGGGAAGGGTTTAGAGAGAAAGAGGGAAAATCAAACTTGTTTGAAAAGTAACTTTATGAAAGAGGGGCCCGAGCATTAAATAGTAGATCATCGAGTGATGACACGTGGCAATCTCGCATGGGGCCACAGATGATGATGACATCAGGAAGATGTCGAGTGGAGTTTTTGTCGGGCCAGGTATAGTCGACAAAAAAAAATGTTATCAGGCCATGAGGGATCGAGAAAGAGATATTTGATTTTGGGAAAAAACTGAGTTTTTAGAAAAATAACGATAATTACTCCCCCTTAAAAAAACGCCTAAGGTAAAAAAAAATTGCTCCCCATACAATCTTGAGTAAAGAAAAACTTACCTTGTCGCTCCCCCTTGAAAGTTGAAAGGGTTAGACACATGACGAAAATAACAGAGAAGAAAGAAATAAATTGAAAATACAGAACTGTAAATATGATCAAAATCCAGAAAACGTGAAACCAAGAGTGATGAAGATTCACGTTAAATAAGGTGAATGTGCATTAAAACTTGGATGGACGTTTTGTGTATTTTGGAAAAACTGATTAGAAAATCAGGTTTTGAGATTCAGCATGCCCAACTTGGACACTAGGAACTGAAAGCGTTTCTCATCCAATGCCTTAGTGAACATATCAGCAAGCTGTAGTTCTGTATTGATAAAGTATAATTCAATCGTACCTCTTTCGACATGGTCTTTTATGAAATGATACTGAACGTCAATATGTTTAGTCTTCGTGTGTTGGACAGGATTGCTTGAGATGGCGCTTTTGGAATCACAATAGATTGGAATTTTGTCCAACCAGAAGCCGTAATCCTTGAGTTGGGTACGCATCCATATGACTTGTGAGCAACAGCTGGCGGCAGCGATGTATTCGGATTCCGCAGTGGATGTGGAAACACACGTTTGCTTCTTGGAGGACCACCTTACCAATTTGTCTCCAAGAACTGAATGTGGCCCGTTGTGCTCTTTCGATCAAGCATGCATCCGGCATGATCAGCATCTGAAAAAGTAGTTAACTCGAAACCCGTATCCTTAGGATACCATAGGCCAAGATCAGTAGTACCTTTTAAATAGCGAAAAATTCGTTTAAAAGCACTAAGGTGAGACTCTTTGGGAGATGCTTGATATCTAGCGCATAAGCATGTGGAAAACATTATGTCCGGTCGACTAGCCGTGAGGTACATTAAGGAACCGACCATTCCCCGATAGACTTTGGAATCTACCGCTTTTCCCAAAGGATCAGCGTGTAGTTTGGAACCAGGAGACATGGGAGTCCCAATCGGATTACAAGTCGTCATGTTATATTCATGTAACATATCTGAGATGTATTTGACTGGTTGATGAATATTCCTGTTGAAAATTGTTTGACATGAAGTCCGAGAAAAAAATTCATGACTCCCATTATACTCATATTGAACTTGGCAATCATGAGTTCGGAGAAGGCCTTACATTGATTCGGGTTAGTGGAACCGAAAATGATGTCGTCCACATAAATCTGTATAAGCATAATATCACCATCTTCTTTCTTAATGAACAAAGTTTGATCGATCTTATTTTTGGAGTACCCGTTCTTTACCAAATAATCGGAAAGGCTATAATACCATGCGTGCGGGGATTGTTTTAAGACGTAGAGAGCCTTGTCAAGGATATATACGTGATTTGGTTAGGAAGGATCGACAAACCCATCGGGTTGAGAGACATAAACTTCTTCACGGAGAACGCCATTGAGGAAGGCAGTTTTTACATCCATTTGGAAAACCACAAAGTTTTTGTGTGCCGCATATGCTAGGAACATGTGAATAGCTTCAATGCAAGCGACAGGTGCAAATGTCTCGTCATAGTCAATCCCTTCTTGCTGACGGTATCCTTTTGCAACAAGTCGGGCTTTGTTGCGTTTGACAATCCCATCTTCATGTTGTTTGTTCTTGAAGATCCATTTGGTGCCGATTATGGTTTGGTTTCGCGGACGTGGAACGAGACGCCAGACTTTCAAGCTTTCAAACTGATTGAGTTCTTCTTGCATGGCCACAATCCAGTCAGGATCAGACAGGGCTTCGTCAATGGTGTTGGGATCGATTTTGCTAAGAAATGAAGAGAACATGCAATCAATGGCTGAGGCGGATCTTGTTGTGACCGGTTTTGACGGATCTCCAACTATTAGATCGGGTGGGTGTGAACGGGCCCATTTGTTGTTGTGTGGAAGCGGTTGTAGTGTATTCTGATCAGGGTTATCGTCCACATATGTGCCAAGAGGAAGATCTTGAACAGATTCAAAATATAGGGATACTTCAGAAGGTCGAGAGGAACTAGAAACATCCAATGGTGAAGAGTGGGTAGGTGGGGGAGAGGATGCCGGTTCTGGCCTCGTTGGTGAAGTTGGGGTAGTTCCATGAATTGGGTCGGTCGGTACATTATTTGAGGGGATGGCTTGAGGTGATGATTCCGAGTTGATTGTGTTTGAGGGAGGAGTTTGAGCATCGTTCGAGGATGTGCTTGGAGTTGCAGCAGATGAGACGATTTCTGTAGATACTGGCGGTCTAGTAAGATTGGCGGTCTAGTAAGATTGGTTGGAAGTACAACAGTAGAGCCAAAGTAATTTGAGTAAAAATGTTCGAACAAGACATCGAAATCGGAGATGGCGGTTTTGGACGTGGAAGCTTGAGGCGGATTTGGAACAGGTTCCGTACTGAGTTGTCCGGAAGCTAATACGCCGGTAAGTGCGGGTCCTGAACTGTCATGTACAGGAGCTATTTCGGCCTTTATGTCAAGTTGGACATTGACAATTTCAGTGACACATCTGGCTAGTTACATGTAGACCCGATAAGCCGCAGCATTAGGAGAGTAACCAAGAAAGTAAGCCTCATCAGATTTTGGTTTTAGTATCCCACGATCTTCTCATTCAGAATGAAGCAACGCCCTCCAAAGGTGTGAAAATGACGGATGGATGGAATTCGGTTGAAGACTAACTCGTATGGAGTTTTGTTGAATCTTTTGTTGATGATTGAGCGATTTTGAGTATAGCATGTCGTATTGATTGCTTCAGCCCAGAGGTAGAGTGGCAATTCTGAATATCCAAGCAGAGTGCGGGAAGCTTCAACCAACGTGCGATTTCGTCTTTCAACCACTTCATTTTGTTGAGGCGTACGAGCTGCAGAAAAAGTGTGTGTGATACCCACTGACTCGAGAAAACTGTCAAGAGTATGATTTTTGAACTCGGTGCCATTCTCAGTTCTAATGGTTGGTGCGGTAAGCTCCAATTTTACTTGAATGGCCTTTAAAAAAGTTATGATTGACTCGGGAGCTTCATCCTTTGTTCGGAGAAATTTGACCCAAGTGAAGCGGGAGAAGTCATCGACCATCACGAGGACGTACTTCTTACCGTGAATGCTTTGAGTCCGCATTGGGACACACAAATCCATGCTTTGAGTCTGCATTCGACCATCACGAGGACGTACCTCTTTCGCATGCATCACAGATGTGGGGTTTATCAAACTTGATCTTTGGCAGGCCATTGACTAATCCCCCAATCGAGAGTCGATTAATATTCTTGAAATTTAGATGGGATAGTCTTCGATGCCAAAGCAAATTTTTCGCAATAGTCACTTCCGAAACGAGACACACAGCTGTGGGAGATTGAACTTGAGATAGGTCGATTATGTATAAATTTGACTTTCGAGACCCATCGAGAAGTTCTTTTCCGTCATACGTACATACGCAACACCGTTCAGATCTGAAATTAACTTCCACTTCTTTGTCACAAAATTTGCCAATGCTCAATAAGTTGTGGCTTATCCCTTGAACATAGGAGACATCAGAAATGGTGATATTCTTTTGAATAATTTCACCTAGGGCTTTTATTGGTGCTAAATGATTGTTGCCAAACCTTACGTAACCACCCTTTTTCTCTTTGTAGTTGGCAAGCAGCTCGTTTTGTCCAGTCATGTGCTTGGAGCATCCAGAATCTAAGTACCACACATGACTGGCCGGCAAAAAAATCAGGCAAGTTTAGGTACCCATTTGTAAATGGGTCCATCGGGGTTAGTTGACTTAGCATCCCGAGGGGCCCATTTGGAGTGGGACTTAGGTGCGTTGGTCCTTGACGTTTTCGAAACCCATTTATAAACAGGAGGGATTGGGAAATAATTCATGTGATGATTATAGTAAGAGTTATGCATGGCAGGATAGTAACTACAATCATAATTGAGAGAATTCAATTGCATAAAGTCATTCACACCGCAATTCGAGCAACAAATTTTATTTCGAGAAAAATAAATTAAATGTTTAACAGAACAAATAGTGCAAGGAAATTGAATATTGTGATTGGTTCTAGTAACATTTGGAAATTTTGAAAAAAGAAAGTTGTCGATTTTATGGGATGATGACTTCAGAGCACTTTTGCCTTTTTCGATCCAAACTTGCTTTGACTTTAAAGTGCGAAACGCTGAAATAGGAACATAACCATGGTTAGCACTTTTCACATAATGAGAATTAACGGGTTTTGAAAAATGGGTTTGATCCTTTTGGTTAGTATTAGGATTGCTTGTTGAGCACTCATGATTGATTTCTGGAGTGAAAGCAGTTACCATTGGTTTCTTACCTTTATCTAAAAATTCCTCATGACTTGGAAGAGTTGGATTGAAATCAAAGTCGGAAATAAAATCATGTAATTGTTCCTTAGATTGGAGGTTGCAAGAGGAGTCAATGTACTCGTCAAAACGAGGCATTTCCTCAAAATCATCGAAGTCATCGTTGGAAGTTCGAGAGCTGCTTGGAATAGTTTTGACTTGATCATCCAAATACGTGCTAACAAAAGATTTGCACGTAGAAGCCTTGGATATTTTTTCAAGTTCAGTTTGCAAGGCTCTTTTTTCAAGAATTTGAACTTTTAACATTAAATTTTCCTTTTACTTTACCGAAGAAGAACGCTCACTTTCCAATTCCTCTAATTGGATTATTTTCTTTTCTAAAAATAAAGTAGGAATGTAAGGTTTGTAATTTGGAGGTTTCGTTTGAAGTTCTTCGTCGATATAGGAAGGAAAATAGTTGTTAGGAAGGGTTTCTTTAGAAGTTTCTTGTTCCACTTGAGTTGGATAGCAAAATGGAATTTGATGATACTTTTTGTTCTTCCTATTCCAATCAGCTTGTCTCTCGACCTTGGGATCTGACTTCATGAATTGAATTTTGTACTCCGAGATTATAAATTGCTATGTCCAAACATTTGCGATTATTTGATCTGAATCCGAATTTACAACCTAAATCTTTTGGAGTATTTAGATGAATAGTTTGTTCCGTTTGACCAATTTTATATAGCTTGAGTTCCAAGTTTTTGAGTTTATCTAAAAGGTCATTCTTTTGAATTATGGAAAACTCATATTTTTGAGAAAAGTCTTCGGCCTCACTTTTGGTTTTATGAAGTTGAGTTGTGAGGTCCAAGATTTGTTGTTTGAGCATGACATTCTCATCATGAAGTGTGGCTTTTTCCGATTGTAAATTTTTCGCAATGTTTTGTGAAGTAGCAAGTTCTGATGAAGTAATCAAAAGTTGGTTGTGATTATTATCTAGACGTGCTTCTAATTTGGAAACCAAGAGTTTCTTGGTTTTCAATTTAGATTTAAACTCTTGCAATTGGATCATCATGTCATTCATTTGATTCACAAATTTATCATAGTCAGAATGGCTTACCTCGGGTGTGTGGTCGGAAGCGTTGGTTGTGGACTCATCAGTCGAGTCGGAGTAAGCCATTAAACTGAAGTGAGCTTGATGTTCAGTTTCCAGATCTTCATCATCATTGTCATGGTTCAGCCAGTGCTCATCTTCCGCCATTAACACCTTTCCAGACTCCTTTTGTTTAGCCAACATCAACTTATAAGCAAAGTAATTGGAATCTTTGACTATTGGCTTTTTGCACTCTCGGGCATAGTGTCCGGATTTGCCACAGTTGTAGCACAAACTCATTTCCCCTTTGAATTTGTCTTCAGGTTTGACTGGCTGACGGTGCTCATCTCTTTTGGGCTTTGATTCAAACATGGCCTTGCGCTCATAATTCTTAGTTCCCAAAGAATAGCGTTGCTGATTAGGATTGGAACGACGAGAGAATTTTTGTTGAAAATCTTTAGTGAGCAGAACTAATTACGGTTGAAATTGAGCAATTTCTGAATCATAATCAAATTCTTCATCGTTTTATTCAGGAATGGCTTCTTGAGAAGAATTACGGGAAGAAGTTTGTGTTTCCTTTGCGACTAAGGCAATGGGATCTGAAGATTTCTTGACTTTGTTGTTATTTCCCATAGCCTCGAGCACTTCTTCCTTTTCTTGAAGGAGGGTTTCATAGACTTCATGTAGATCGAGTTCAGCAACAAATTTGTTGTGTTTGATTTGGTTGGCAAAGCGACGCAATTCAGGTTGTAAATTACTAACGAATTTTACGTTGTTCTCGATCTTTGTCTTTCGGAATTCATTCTTCCTTAGTTCATTTGTCAAGAGAACAAACCTGGTATAGGTAGCAGAAAGAGATTCACCTTCCTTGGCCTTGAAATCTTCATATTGCGAGATGCAATTTGTGATCTTGAGTTGAGTCCCGATTTTTGTACCAAGCATGAATTTCTCAATCTCTTCCCACATGGCTTTGGCAGTTCTTTTGTGGCTATCGATGTTCATGTAGATTTCGTTCGGGATACTCATCAAAAAGATAGGACTTGGCAAGTTGGTCGCCTTTTGCAATTTTCTTTTCGGTGTCGTTATAGGCATACTTTAGCTTGATTTCTTGTCGAGCAGGTAGAGGAGGGTCAGCATTTTGCATAGCAGGACGGGTTTGGTAAAACACCGGAGGGGGTCTTCATTAATTGACCGCATGATTTCATCAGCATAGTCATTCCTCTCCACGAAGTCCAGAAAACGATCTTTCCACTGTGAGTACTCTCCGGGGAACAGAATTTGGGGTTTTGTGTCTGAACCAATGGTCATAGCTTCTCGGGTAGTTATTGTACTTGACTGGATGATCTTGATCAGTGAGTTTTGGTAATTTTCTAAGTTTACTTTGAAAAACAGAAGTTTTCCTCGATAGAAGAAGGGCCGACAAGAATTTTTATCGGGTTAGACTGGGTCGACAAGTGATCTTTGTCGGGTGATTAGGGCTCGATAAAAAATTTTGTCGGGTGAAAGGAACTCGATAAAACTTTCTTTGAACAAATTGAGTCGATAAGCAGAAGTTAATGATCAGAAAAGAGTCGATAACTAAAGTTTATCGATTGACAAAGACTCGATTAAAAAAATCTTGGCATAAAAATCGGATCGATAAAAATTTATATCGATTACTGTTGACTCGATAATAAATTTTGTCGATTGATAAGGACTCGATAAAAATTCAAGGATATCTAATCTGAATTTTCTTGAACTGATAAACCAGAAAACAAGAACAAATGGTTCTTGACTAAAAATAACAAGTCCTTTTATAGACAAGAATAGCTAAGTTCTCGAGTTTCTTATTTGTTCAGTCAAGAATAAAAATCAAAATTACTAGAGTTTATGATTTTTACTTAAGAATTCTTTAGTAAGAAAAGCTGCAAGAGTCACTAGTTCCTGAGTTTTCTTATGCAAAGAGTTTCAAAAGTAATCAAAATAAACTAGAATAATTTTAATTAAAACTGATTAGGTTTTATCGGGTAAATAAAATAGACAAATATCAGATCTGGAGTTAAAAGAAGTTTTATCGGGTGAAGCGTAAGGTGTATGAATCGAGAAAAATTCAAAGAAACGGAAATCGAGATTTTACCTTCTGTTTGTGATGAACACTTCAGAAAATAGCCAAAACTCAGATCGATCTACTCTGATACCAATTGTGGATCCCAGATTTATCAAGCACAATAAGTATTAGGAATAAAACATTCTGAACGCTATGAATAAGATGAATTTACGTAGTCAGATATCTTACTTGAACAGATTACAATATGATTTGACAGTATATAAGCTCTCTAGTTATCGACTTCTAAATATGAATCCTTAGACTCCAATTTATATTGATAGGACTAATCTATTTAAGAAAGGAAAGAGTTTAAAAAATTATAAACTTCCTTTTACATTTAAGCATATCCTTTCCTTATTTTGACACAATACACTTTTAGTCCTAACAGATCTGAAGTGGTTCAGTGATAGCAACCTCCATCTACCTGAAGTGTGAGATCTTGCAAAGCCTCGGTGATACCAAAGACTTCATCCTTGAAGATTCTGGTTCAGTGATCAAGTGGGGCCTACTCAGCAAGACTGTAACACCCTCGGATTTGGAAAGAGCGACTAATTTAAAATTTTCAATAATACAACAATTGAAAGGTAAAACACTTCCTATAAAACAATACTTCAATGTTCCTCAATTAAAAAATCCGGTTTAACCTCTACCAAAGATATATTAAGTCTTCTACTAAGACATGATTACGGTCGGGTGTTACCAAACCCAAAGAGTCGCTATCTCCGAACGCGGAATATGTCACCAAATTTTAAGTCTTTAACGTGCCACTTCCTAGCACTCAAGTCCACACGTGCCGCTAGTACCAACCCCAATGATAACCTGATGCACATGCCGACAAAAAAAAGGTTAGGCTTAACGCCTAGTAAGCTCAAGAGTTTATAACATATTTATAATTGATTGAAATCAAAAGATTTTCTTGATAAAAGGTAATTCTCAAATGAAATGACTAAATTATAAACGCATCTTTCCCAAAATTCAACGTTTTCATAATAAAAGTTTTAGACCAAATTATCGTTAGTAGAAAGCTTAAAATAGATATATTTGTTTAACGTACGGACAAACTCAATACTCACACGACCATAACTAAAACTATAAACATAAAGTTAGAAAACATAGCTTTAACCGAATTTTATAAACAAATAACTCACGCTTTTCTTGAAAGGGAATAAAACATCCGAAGAAGACGGGGGAGACCCGATTTACCACTAGTCATGACGGGACACGAAGGTAGACCATCACCTAGTCAAAACCTCAATCAACCAAAACTCCCAAAACTCTAAAATGGAGAGAATACTTCCATATAGGTTCTAGAGAATTAAAAGTATGGTTTTAAAAAGAAATACGATCTAAAAATGGTATGATGACTTACAACTCTTGATTTGAAGAAAAACCCCCAATACCGAGCCCCATTCGGTGAAGACTTTAGATCCTTGAGCTACACCTCTATATTCATGGTGTAATTCTTTCAAGAACACCTACATAACCTCCAAAACATACACCAAACGAACCCAAGAGAAAATGAGAGTTGTTGGTGCAAAAACTCAAACCCTAGGTTCAAGATTTGGAGAGGTGATCGTACCTTTCAACGTCTAGGAACCCTAAAACATTAAGTAAACTTTAATCCTCATTGTTTCCATCCTAAAGATCTCTGAAATACAAAACCGTAGCATTTTGAATCGCCCAAAGCGGCTGAGAAATGAGAGAGATATGACCAAATGAAGTTTGACCCTAAAATCCGACTTTTTAACCCCCGTCTGCGAACTGCGACCTTGCCACTCCCAGGTTGCAATTTTAAGTCACACCTTCCCGAAAACACTCCTTATGATACATAAAGTGCGACCGTGGCCCCAGGTGCAAGAATTGCGACCCTAAGGTCGCAGTTTACCCTATTTCGCGCATTTTGGCCTTTTCTTGCTTATTTTCTACATCTGACCGAGGACCAAAACCCCAATACTTATCCCAAATCATTCCACTGATGAATACGCCACTAACAATTGAAATTAAGAACGCCAAATTTTTGGGTGTTACAAAGATCGAAGTTAATCTTATCCTCGATGAACAAAAGTCAAACCTCAAATACCTTGTTAGAAAAGGACGTATGGATTCTATTATGTCCCCATCAGATCTGATTTAGTTACTGTTCACATACAGCCAAAAACATGGTTGTCTTTTGGACAAAGGACAAGTTTCAAATAGAAACTTGATACGTTGCATATACCTTTTTCCTTGCATTAAATGCAACGGGTATAAATAGATGAAGACCCTTTCTTCATCTTCATGCATACATAATCTCTCCTCAAACCTCTGCTTCTATTTCTTATTTTTCCTTGCGCATCAAACTTTATGATTTATTAAGTTGTAATAGAAAAGATTTAAATACTTGTTTTTGTTCCGCTTGCAACAGTAAATTTGTTTATTCAATATAAACTCATTTAAAAACCTAAAAATGTTGTGTTTGTATTCAATCCCCCCCCCCTCCTACAAACTATTTATATATCCTTGAACTCTTGTAGACTCCTTTGGCTAACCAAACTACCTAATTAATATTACTAACATAATATCATAATTCAAAACCTTGCAAAAATCAACAATTTCAACAATACATATGCAATCCTAGCTTACCTTGCTTGAGTTGAAGACATGAACATTCAAATCCTTAAGGGGGCGTTTGGTTCGTCGGATTCCGACGAAATCTGATGGGATTGGAATGGTCAAATGTTGACCAAATTCCATTACTATGTTTGCTTCGCGGTGGAATGGAATTGAATTTCAAAGATTCCCTCATTTGTAGATTTCACCATTCATTCACAAAACAGAGGGAAATAAAATCCATTTCATCCAAAATTTTGAAATGACACAAATACCCTCAATGCATCTTAAAACCCAGTTGTTTTCTCATATTCGACTTTTCCTTCATATTCAAGATCGACCATGTTGTTGGACGTTTTCTCACGATTGAATTTTTCTTCATCATCTTCAAGATCAACTAGACTTTTGCTGCTATTTCTTATCGACCAAAATTTTGCTTCATCTTCATCGAATAAGCTGTTATCTCCTTCTTGTTTAGGATATGATCGATTCTGGTTACCATCGATTTGGGTCATGACTTTTCTCATGGTCCACCGATGTTATCTCCATCTTGATTAGGGTACAATTGATTTCAGTTACGATCTATCTGGGTCGTTGGTCAGAGTTACGATCGATTTGGGTTCTCTTGATTTGAGTTATGGTTTTGCACATGATCTATCAAGTTGTTGTTATCTCCATCTCTTATTTCCTTCTTGATTTGGGTTACGATTTGGGTTCTTATGTAGATGTGGATTACGTTTTTTGATATGATCGTACTAATTCTATTTATCTTCTTGATTGGGTTCTTTGGGTTCTTGATGAAATCTCAATCGCTGCAGAAGTTTAACAACAATAACCACATCCTGCTTCATATTACTGATAATTAAATAACTATAAATATTTTAAAAAAGGGTATTTTTGTCATTTTTCGTTATTCCATTCCAATTCCTTTGTAAACCAAATAGACAGATTCCAACTGAATTCACGTACTACATTCCATTTTTTGTCAACCAAACACTTGGTCAAAGCTGATAACATTTCATTCTAATTCCTTTGACATATTCCATTCTATCAGAAAACATTTTGCGAACCAACCCCCCTAAGTAGATACAAATCTTCTTTCAAATTCTTCAACCTAACTATAAATGGTGTATCACCATAAAGCTTTGATTATGAACCTTAAACAACATGATGAACTTCTTAATTATTAGAAGAAAACTTACTTTGGATATGTTGAGAATGGTTTATTTTGGTTTAAAAGGATATTTTATATGTAATTTTCATAATGATATAAATAAAGTGAAATTGTTATAAAAAATAGGTAATTACACCCATTTAGACATACATCAAATTACAAAAAAAAATGGTTTTGTTAATTTAGATTTTCTGACTTTAGCAACAACTCCTATTAACCAGATGTGAAATAAATTTTCAGATTTTAGCACTTCTTAAAAAACAAATACCAGTTTTCTTTCTTTTATTTTCCTCTCACATTTTAGCAAAAGATGATTTACATTTTTTCCCTTCCTTGGTCGTCTTAAAACAACTCGAGAGCACGAATTCTTTTCCTTTCCTCCTACTTTGTTTTCCTTACCTTACAAAAAAAAAGCTTCAGCTCATGGTGTAAGAGATGATAACAAACTATTTGTAGCCCGTTACAAAAGAGGTAACAAGCTAACAACTATAAAATATTTAAAGGCTTCAATTTCAGTTTAATAATTAACCAAATCTATTCTGATAAAACAATAAAACGCAATGTTATCCCACTCAAAATCAGGTACTAAACTTGGTTGGGGGACCAAATTTGTTTCAAAGCTATTCAGTTGCACCAAATTTTACACCAATTAGGGAAGACTAGTAGTATATTCGTGCAATACGATGGGAGGTTAAAAATTATGATAGTCCTACAATTTGTGGTGCGAAGACGTTTTCTAATCATAATAATCATTTGCAAAAAGAGTTTGTTTATGACAATGTTAACAATTGACATAAGATGCAATTAATTGAAAAAATCATTAGAAACACCCAAGATAAATTTTGAAACCAAGACCGGCAATAACACAATCTAGAAACATAAATAAATTAAGAAACCATGTCCATAGGCTCACTTGTAACTAGTTTCAGTTAACTCAATATTCTCCTTTACAATTTGGAATGAGTGATATAACATGTTAATTATAAGGATGACATTTAAAGCTTTCAACTGCCTTCTAAGATCTTCCATCATTTTGAACATGCAGCAATGTCTTTGTTAAAAGCACAAGCAAAAAGTGATAAGAGACCCCTTTCAATGTTTAGAACTAACTAAAACATTTTTTTTATTAACCTGGATATCCAACTTGGTATGCGAGCCGAGCGACCACCCGCTTTGTGGGTAGCCCGGAGTCACTGCATTTGACCCTCCGTAGCCACAAGGGGATTTTTATTTCTCACTGGATATCGAACTTGTGACCTCCAGGTGCTTTTGATGTTTGGAGTACAAGCTCAAACCATTGAGGCACCACCTTGTGGTTTAAAAAAAACTTTAGGTGTCTGCATTGACGATTTATAATTAAATAAAATTAGCATATTTCTTATAGACAATAAAGTTTTTTTTTTGATGTTCATTTAGCCTAATAACGAATTCAACCAACCATGACACTGTCTCTTTAATACATTCACCAGAAAGTCAGATGACTAAAAAAACTCACCAGTGGATTATACATGAATCTGCAATGACAATAATAGTTAGAAGAAATGTGACAATCTGGTAACTTAGGGCCATTTACCCAAACGTTTACCCACGTCCATCTACATATCTTTTGTTAACCAACAAAATCTGGTAATCAACTTGCAGGAAACCAAAATAATAAAAATAAATCCCTTTTTATTTATAATACTAAACATGTAGAAACTTGATCAAGCAACAATAAAAGAAGAGAAATGGTTTAGATCCAAGGAGACCCACAAACAGTGAACCAAAAGCAGCGAAGAGAGAGAAAAATTGGGGATCTCAGAATTAACAATATCACTTGGAAACGCCAAGTTTTTTTTAACAGCAAAAGAGAGCTACGGCTCGGCCATCACCCACAAACTGACACCCCGAATATTATTAACCAATAGAAGCTAGCTGGAGAAGCCAAGTGAGCAAACATTCTACGATAGTGATAAAACACAAATAGATGAAAGCCTTTACAAAAACGGTTGTACCGTATCGAATTCAAACACCTACGATCGCTATTCATTAATCCATACATTTTCATCACTAATATATCAAAAACCTTAGAAATTGAATCTTGAAGAACAAAAACAAAATATTGAAGGAAACCGATATCATAGGTAACACAAAACCCTAGGCAAAAACAAAAGATTGAAGGAAACGGCTTAACCTAGATTCGACTTTGTTTGTATCTGAAAAACAAAAACAAGAGATCAAACAACCTGTTTGTGCTTCAAATATATGACTATAGGACGTGATAGAAGGTTGACGATGAAAAATGATATATTTCTCCATCTAAAATTCTAAATCTGTTGAATTGTAAAAGGATTTGAGTGACGTGGTGGATCTGTTGAATCGGTTGAAGGTTAGCGCACAGATGGAGGTTATTCAAAGTGAGTTTACAGATATGTGTTTTAATAGGTTGTATTAACGCATTGAGTAATGTTTAAGAAGTTGTTTTTAAAAGTCATGACCAAATGCTTTATAATATAGTATATAGATAAAATATAATATACTCAATCTTACCGTTTGACATAAGATTTATTGTTTGCACCAACTATTCCACCAACATTTATAAACTTGGCATAAAATTTGATTTTACCCATTAAAGATGTTCTAACATGATACCAAATGCACCTAATAGAACACAGAAAAATTAATGGTGAGTTGATTCAAGAAATAATCAGATCTAAGCGCAACTTTAAAGAGTATAGTTCCAAAAATCCAATGAGACACCCACAAAAGATTATGTGAAATCTCAAAATCTATAATAGTCCAAGCACAGTAAAACCGATAACAAAAGAAGAAACTTGAATCTAATAATCTAAAATACAAGCTCATGTGGTTTCATGCCAGCCTTAAGCGAAAATCGGGCACCCAAATAGCTCTTGAGATCAGGCACACACTCAATCGACTTTACCAACGTTGCATCCAGGGTTTTCTGATCATCTTTCTTCTCCTGTGGCAACTGCTTCTTCTCCAATAAAACAACCACCAAATTCAGATATGATTTCAACCATCTCACTTCTTTTATCCATTGCTACCATCTCTTACAATATTGTGAATAAAATCCAAGAATATGTTAGCCAAACAAGCTAGTCATATTTAGTAAAAAGTAAAAACTAACAGATAACATATACAACAATGTAAAATGACCTAAAAGAACATGTTTAAAAAATCCTTTGAAAATAAGTTAAGAGCAATAATTCTGAAAAACAAAACCTAGTTCAAGACAAATCAATTAAGCTAGTGCTTTATGGTTGCCAGCATATTTACTCATGATCCATGAAGATTGTAACATTTGTTAGTTTCTCCCATATGAATGATAATTTAAAGGGTATTTGATAAATTTTTGAATTGTATTAGTTTGTATTGTATAACAAAAAAAGAGAAATTTTGCAGAAATAATAAAAGATGAAAGTGGAAAAGTGGCAAACCTCCTTTTCCGCTTCAAAAAACTCTCCTTCACCCTTCTTTGTCTTCTTCTCGGATTGCTTGGAGAAATACTTGTCATCAAACTTGTCAAAGTTCACTCCAGCAATGTCGACCTTGGTTGATGTAGCAATCACATAGGATTGGTTCACCCTCCTCAATGGAACACCATTAATCTTGAATGGACCTTCAAACCAAAATATATTGTTTTTAAAAACAAAATCCCAAAGAATATGAGGTATTTATAAGACAAATAGACTATGTAACATAGAATTATCGTAAGCATAAAAAACCACAAACCGGTCCATGTAAACCAACAACAAAAAAGCCATGTGACCTTGCAGATCAAACCATATAAAGCAACAATAAAACCAATTTGCAAAATGATCTAAGAAGCATATACATTTCCACCTATCATGTTACAAAGACACTTCCCCTTCCTAAAGAAACTAAAACATGAATTAACAAGTAAACTAAGGGCCTGTTTGTTTTTTCAAAATACCCCCTCTGAAGTCTGATTTGGTCAGATCTTTGAGTTTTCAGAGCGTTTGTTTTTTTAATAAATAAGAGCTTAAATGCTATGACCTTCATCTGAAATCTTAAGTGGTAAACACAACTCTTAAAACCTCATATCGCTCTCCGCCTCCAGATCTCGTTCTCAATCTGTCTTGAAGCTCTCATCTCTTCTCACGATCTTCGATATCTGCTCCCAAACCCTATCGATCTCCAAATCTCTCAAGCTTAAGGTGCAATCCCAGATTTCTAGTACATAGTACAATCTGTGAAGTTGCTTTTGAACGATTAGACTTGCTTAAATTCTTCTATTGTTCATCTGAAAACAGCTCCTTCTGTTTCTCCATCTATCCCACTCTCACAAAGATGATGTGACAACTGTTTTCAAATAAAACTCGACATGCAATAATCATATTTCTGATTTGGACATTTGTAGCCATAGATGGTAGTTATAAATGGTTGGATATTTCCGTTGAATTTAATTATAAAAAGTTACATTCAGATTTTACAAAACCAAACAATCTACTTGATTCAGACTTCAGCACCTCTTAAAAAAACAAAAACAAAACGCCACCTAAATCTTAAATTCAAATAGTAATAGGTCTAATACTGAAAAGTAGCATTCAATTGACAAAATAAAAATACTAGAACAACATTAAAAATAAAGACTGAAAAATCAAAATAAAGACTGAAAAAATCATGTAAATAGATTATCTACCTGAGCTTAGTGGGTTTAGCTTTTCGCTTATTGACAAGAGGTTTCTTGACATCATCGGCCGGATAAAACTTGGGAGGCTTGACGGCAACAGGGGCATCGGCGGGCTTCTTCTGATGGCGAGGGAAAGTGCCACCGTGTTTGGCCTTGATGGCCCATAGTCCTCTCTTGTGGTACATCTTAGAACGGGAGAATTTTCCCACACCTCTGATAACATCTGGGTTCCGGCTGCCATGAGGGGTTCTCTGCTACGGCGGCATTGATGATCGATCTCTTGCTGTGTTAAAATGAGGCAAAACAGGAGGTTTTGTTGAAACCCTGGTTGGGACTCAATGGGTTGGCTTTATCAAATTTGTAGAAACCCGATTTGGGCTTATTTCAGCCCAATTTAGTTTTGTTTTCAAAAATTAAATCAATTTTTCCGATACGTCAAAGCAAAAATCAGAAGAAGATACACAAAATTCATTCATATAAAAAACTATAATCAATATAAATCCATTACCGTGAATATAATTTATACCAAATCAGATAAAATTACCTGCCAAGGATGTAACGGAGTGCACAGAACCATGAGCACCACCGACAGCAAAACAGCCAAAACCCTCGGCCCGACCGGCCATAGCTCTCAAGCCTGAATCGACATAGGCGTATGGTAACGTTGTCGCCATGGCTAAGTTTGCGTGAGATCGTGTGCCAGAGGTGCGGTCGATTTTTTCAAGCAATTGTCGCCTGCGAGAAAAAAGACAAAGATGTTTTCTGGTCTAACCCGCCATTGCAACATTCCCACTTTCACATACCATTTGCTGATTCCTATTTCGGTATTCCCTGTTCTTTTTTTTCTTTTTTCTTTTGAACAACTAAAAGACGCACTCGTTGTAATGCACTGGAATTAAAATATTTGAACACTAACTTTAGAATTCTCGAACTCTTTCAAGATATTAAATTGTCTATCGTTATAAACTTATAAATCGGCATCCATTAGTTTTACAAAACCCAAGTGTAATTTTAATTTAAAAAGAACAAAGTAGCACATTTAGGACCCATTTGATTTGACGAAATGTTTTATTAATAATTTATATTTTGTGGAAAATTTTGGAATTTTCGGTGTGTTTGATTTGTAGGATTCGGAATAAAATTGGATTTCATTATTAATTGATTTTTACAAAACAAATATTTTAAACATTTGTAACTCTTAAAAATCTAAACAATAAGCAGGAGCTGTTTGGTTGGTTTTCCATTAAGTCATGTATTGGTAAAGATATCTGTGTGGATTAATCTGTCTGTTTAGATTGAGATACCTTACTGTTTGTTTGTTGTGCTGAATAAATGATCTTAATGTCAGAAATGACTATTTTATCCCTCATTGTATATTAAGTATCGGTTAACGTATCTTTTTGATAAATGTGTTGAATGATTGATTCTCAACAATAAATATTATCAATTTAATTAATTTTTAAAATAAAAAACTTTATGAAAAATAATTACATAAATTCAAGAGCATAATCAGCAAAAAGAAAAATTAACCAAAACCCACCTCTTTTCTCTTATCCTTGTTTCATTGCCAGAAAACCCTAAAAGCCCAACTTTGAGAGCCCTTGGTAAGCAAAGTGCAAGCAACGAGGGAGGACCAAATAATTGATATTGGAGATAAGCATTCATCGGGAAAGCTAGTTTGGGATAAGAGAAAGATGTTGTTGATTCTAAACTAACAAGTAGGTTGTGGAGCTCTCAAATTTTGGTGATTTCAGTAATCTATCTTGATTTTAACATGTTTCTTGCCTATATCTACGGCTTTTTCCTTAGGCTAGGAGTAGGACTACAGATTTGTAATCGTCGGCGAGGACCTTCAAATCGCCGGCTGAGCAGCTCCAATTGTTGGATGATGGTGAGGATTTCGTGGAAATGGTGGGGTTTTTCAGGAGAGGAGCGTTTTTCTTGAGAGAAGGAAAGTTGAACGTGTGATTATTTGGGCTGAGCAAAAAAAACATTACGGTTGAGCGAGTTGTTTACCGGAGGGGTAGTTGTGGAAATAACATGTTTGTATCCATAAGGGTTCCTCCTCAAAGCTTAGCGATTAAGTCATCTTTTGTTTGATCAAGCCACTACCAAACATGCTCTCACTCTTTATAATATAGTATAGATATAGATAGATAAGGCCATAAGGGTGTAAAATGAAAAAAAACTAAGAATGAAAAATGAAGATGTTAAATTAAGTTTTAAAAATAACTCGGTACGTATTTATCACTTTTAATATTATTATTAAATCAAAAAATATCGATATTGGGTTCTTTTGAAGGTATTTAAGAACGATCGTATGCTTTATAAAAAAGAAAGCGTTTTTTTTAAATATATTTTAGTTAATATACGATTATGTATGTTATTATGAAGAGTGTCTTAAATGAAAAATGAAAGATGAAGAGCTATGAAGTAAAACTATAACAAATTATAAGGGAGGGTGTAAAGTATAATTTGAAAATAAAAATTAATTATAATGTTGAATCGTTGAAGTTGTAAAGCTTCAAAAAATGTACATAATGCATCAACTTTTATACCTCTTAAAAATATAAACAATAACCATTTAAGATTCTTTATAATATAATATACATAGTATAAATATAGATAGATAAGAGGTAAAATAAAAAACTAAAAATATAAGTTTTAAAAATAACTCGATACGTTTTTTTTTCATTTTTAATGTTCATTTTGAAGGTATTGAAGAAGACTATTATAATCGTATAGTTTATAAAAAAATAAAACGTTCTTCTTTAACGTGTTTTAGTTAATATACGATTATATACGTTAAAAATAATTCACTGCGTATTTATGTTATCTATACTATATTAAAAACCAGGAGTTTCAGTTTTCTTGAATTTTTTAAGAGGTACCAATTACTATGCATATGGTACAATACATTGATGCCTATATTGTTTGACTCTTCAATTTCCTTTCCACGTTTCACTGTTTGACTCTTCTCCTCTCCACCTATTAACACATAATTAATATATATCAATTTATTTATTTATTTGATTTATTGATTGATTTGTAATTGTAATTATTTATAGAATTTGTTTTGTAATGGTAGATAATTATGGTACTAGTTTAATGGTGATAGCTTAGATTAAGAGATATCTAAATAGTGATAGCTTAGATTAAGGGATGTCTCTTGTATATACATGTATTTCTTTTCAATAATAAAATAACAAAAGAATTATAATTCTTATATGGTATCAGCCAGGAAGCTCCTCTCTCTCTGTTAACTTTTCCGGTCACTCTTCCCCTCTTCCACCATGACAACCGACTCCACCGCCACCTCTTTTGTCATCCACACGCTTCCTCTAGCACCACCATCACTCACAATAGTTAACTTCCCACCATCTCAAAAACTATCATCCACCAACTACATGAGTTGGAAAACACAAATCGAAGCCCTATTACATGGTTTGGACCTCTACAAATTCATTGACGGCACCAATCCACCACCGAAACCTACTGTTACTGCCGGAGTTTCCACTCCTCATGCCGATTATCCTGCTTGGTTACGTCAGGACCGCCTAGTGTTTGGTGCCATCGTTGGTACCCTTTCTCCCTCTATTGTTCCCTTAATCACCAATGCTTCATCCTCCTTAGAAGCTTGGACCATTCTCTCAAACACATTTGCCAACCCTTCTCGTGGCCATATTAAACAACTTCAACACCGTTTAAAACAATCTACCAAAACCCATGACCAATCCATCACCGACTACATGCAATCCGTCAAAACCCTAGTGGATGAACTAAGTATCTTAGGCAAACCAATGGATATTGAAGACATTATCGATACCATCTTAAATGGTTTGGATGCCACCTCCTACAAACCAATTATTGAAGTCGTTTATGCAAGGGATACTCCTATTTCCTTTCATGAACTTCACGAAAAACTCATTAATCATGAACTTTCCTTGGTTCAAAAACCAACTACCACCAACACCTTTCACCAACCAGTGACAGCTTTTGCAGCCAACAAACGTCTCCCAAACAGGCCCTGGAACAGTCGTAGTCACAACAACTCTCCCGGCCTTCTCCCCTCTCCTCCACAACCCGTTGCTACTAAACAATTTCTTGGTAAATGTCAATTTTGCTTCACTAAAGGACACTCTCTGACATCTTGTTATGCTTTCAAAAACAGGTATCCACATGTTACTTTACCATCCTTACCGAGGAATACTCACAACGACAATCATCCGCAAGCCCATGTTATGACAACCACGAATCCCACCTACCATACCAACCCAAACTGGCTCTTTGACAGTGGAGCATCTCATCACATCACAAACGACCTCAACGCGTTATCCCTTCATTCACCTTATGATGGTACCGAAGAACTTGTCATCGGCGATGGTTCGTCACTTACTATTACTCATGTTGGCTCTTTAGTTATCAAATTTTTCAATACCTCATTTATTCTTACTAACATTCTTTGTGTTCCTTCTATCTCAAAGAATATCATTTCTATCTCTCGATTATGTATTGATAACAACATACTAATCGAATTATTTTTGTTCAATTTTCTTATCAAGGACTTCCAAACCAAACAAACTCTACTCCGGGGAACAACTAGTCATGGGATTTACGAACTTCGTTCTACATCTCAACCTTTTGCTTTTCACATGCAATCAAATAAGTCCACCTCTTGGCATCATCGGCTTGGACACCCGCATTTTCATGTTTTACAACATTTAACATCTATTATTCCTACCATTAAATCATTAAAAACTAATTGTAATTCTTGTTGCATCAATAAAAGCCATAAACTCCCTTTTCATGGTTCATCTTTATCATCTAATTCACCATTGCAATTAATTTTTTCTGATGTATGGTCATCTCCTATCATTTCACAAAATATACATGGATTTACCCATTAAAACACAAATCCGACTCTCTCACCACTTTTATACGATTTCGACAACTTGTTGAAAATTATTTTCAATCTAAAATTAAACAATTATTTTCCGACAATGGAGGAGAATATATCAAACTCGCTTCTCATTTTACCTCTTGTGGTATTTCACACCTCACATGAACACAATGGCTATGCCGAAAGACAACATCGTAACATCATAGAAACCGGCCTCTCTTTACTTTCTCACGCCAACATGCCATTAAAATTTTGGTCTTTTGCAGTTACCACCACTACCTATCTTATAAATGGACTCCTCACAACCACCCTTCAAAACGATTCTCCCTACTTTCGACTTTTCCATAAACTTCCTAACTACAACAAATTAAGAAGTTTTGGTTGCTTAGCTTATCCTTGGCTACGTCCCTACTCAAACCACAAACTTCAACCCCGATCCAAACCTTGCATCTTCATAGGATACTCATCTTCACAAAGTGCATATCATCTTCTTGATCCACTCACAAATAAAATATACATATCACGACACATTCACTTTATTGAAACCACTTTTCCTTACGCCTCAATAACTCAAACCAATACACCTCCACCTCCTAATCCCGACACTAGGCTCCACATAAACTTTATTCCCTTTGCACCACCTCCTCCTCCGTCTACTCCTACGCAAATAGCCCCCCTTCCACCCACCACCGTAAACAACCCCCTCCCCATCATCACCAATACACGCCAACCTCCACCCACCAATACTTCTACAAATCCACCAAACCCTTCCCCTTCTAATCCCACACCAATTCAGCATCCTCCGTCCTCCCCTCCACACACTCGAAAGTCACGAAAACCTAATCCAAAGTACCACAACAATGATTTTGTTCTTTATCAATCCACCATTCAACCCTTTTCAGAACCTCAAACAATTACCCAAGCACTAAAACAACCTCAATGGCGTAAAGCCATGCAAGAGGAACATGACGCCCTTCTTCGCAACCAAACTTGGTCCCTTGTCCCACCCGAATCCGCCCCAAATCTTGTTGGTTGCAAATCGGTCTTCCGCACCAAATTTAAACCTAACGAGACCGTTGATCGTCTAAAAGCACGCCTCGTTGCTAAGGGTTTTCACCAACGACACGACCTTGACTATATTGAAACCTTTAGTCCCGTTGTTAAACCAATAACTCTTCGTTTCATTCTTTCTTTAGCCTCCTCTCAAAATTGGTCTCTACGCCAACTTGACATAAATAATGCTTTTTTAAAAGGCAACCTCACCGAATCCGTCTACATGTCTCAACCCCCCGGGTTTGTCGACCCATCCCTTCCACATCATGTTTGCAAATTAAATAAAGCCATTTATGGTCTTCGTCAAGCATCACGTGCTTGGTACAATGAACTCAAATCTTTCCTTATCTTGGCTCATTTTAAACCTACCATCTCCGATCCTTCTCTTTTCATTCGACATTCTACTACATCTCCCATTTATATTCTCGTGTACGTTGATGATATCATCATCACCGGACCCAACTCTTCACTCGTCTCCTCATTCATCACATCCCTTGCACATAAATTTTCACTAAAAGATTTTGGTAACCTATCTTATTTTCTCGGAGTCGAAGTCTTACCTCACCCTCATGGCATGTTCCTTTCTCAAAGTAAATACATTCTTGATCTTCTCACTAAGGCCAACATGACTAATTGTAAACCGGCTTCCACACTTATGACAACCTCAGACCATCTCACCACCACCAATGGAACCCCGCTACCCAATCCTAAAGACTATCGATCCTTTGTTGGGGGACTCCAATATTTATCCTTAACCCGCCCCGATGTTGCATTTTCCGTAAACAAACTTTCCAATTCATGCATTGTCCTACCGACATTCATTGGGCTGCCCTAAAACGACTATTGCGCTACTTACACGGCACCATTAATCATGGTTTACTCATACGTCGTAACTCTCCATGACAACTCCACGCGTTCACTGATGCTGACTGGGCGGGTGACAAACAAACATATCGAAGCACCACATGTTATATCGTTTACCTTGGCTCAAACCTAATAGCTTGGAGTTCGAAACGACAACCCACCTTAGCTAGATCATCCACCGAGGCAGAATTCAGGGTTGTCGCATCCACTACCACCGAAGTACAATGGATCATTTCACTTCTATCCGAACTGGCCTACAAATCCACCACAACACCAACCATTTTTTGTGACAATCTAAGTGCAGTTCACTATTCCGCTAACCCGGTTTTCCACTCACGAATGAAACATCTAGCACTTAATTTTTACTTTGTTCATGAAAAAGTTCAAGACGGGTCCATCCGTGTTACTCGTATAAATGGTGATGATCAATTGGCGGATGTTTTAACCAAACCGTTACTTAAACATCGTTACCACACTCTTCTATCCAAGATTGGACTTCTCTCACGATCGTCCATCTTGCGGGAGCATATTAACACATAATCAATATGTATCAATTTATTTATTTATTTGATTTATTGATTGATTTGTAATTGTAATTATTTATAGAATTTGTTTTGTAATGGTAGATAATTATGGTACTATTTTAATGGTGATAGCTTAGATTAAGGGATATCTAAATAGTGATAGCTTAGATTAAGGGATGTTTCTTGTATATATACATGTATTTCTTTTCAATAATAAAATAACAAAAGAATTATACACGTTCCCCTCTACGTACAATCCTCTCCTCTCCATGTTCCCCTTTACGCTATGTGCAATAAATTCCGCTCTGCCATTGTTCTGTGTTGCGATTCTTCTCTGCTCTTCTCAAAACACAAAGGCAAGTTTTAATTTATTTTTTGGTATTAGAAGATCATGGATTTCTTCCAATCACGGACAATCCTCGAAAGAAATAAAGGCATGAAGAGTACTTACCAAGGTATAGAGGCAGGAGTAAAAATGAATAGGGATAGTGAAATCAAGGTATCAAAGTTCAAGAGGATCAAGAAGAGTACTTACGAAGGTGCTGCTATTGATCTTGGCAAAGAAATCGTATTTTCCTTCCTTTTTCTAGCCACTTAAAATGGGTTTATTGAAAAAGTGATCATTACTTTGTTTTATTTTCCTTCTTCATTGCTTGTATCTTAATGGGTTTTTTTTTTTGAAAATCAACAACTAGACACGTCTTTTTTTGGTTCCATGATCCATCATTCTTTGTTTTCTCAACAATATATATATATATATATATATATTTATAATAATGTCTTCTTTTTTCAAGATTTCTTGTATATATATATATATATATTTATAATAATGTCTTCTTTTTTCAAGATTTCTTGTTTCATCAATGAGCAAAAAGCTATGTAGATTGTGGGTTTTGGCTTCACTGCAACTTTGAGCCTTTACATGTTGACGATTTCCTAAATTCTTTACAAATCTCTTAGATGCTCTCAAGTTTGTATGTATTTTGTTCTTAAAATAGATAAAGAATATATAGGTTATGTATGAAACGATAGTACCTACATATATATAGGGGGCTCTTCATAGGAGATCTAAGTTAATCTTGATAACCATGAGATCCAATCTAATCCATTAAATTAGTTGATCAAGGGTCCATAATTAATTGAATTAATTATAATGACACTATCTAAAATAAAGCAGCTTAATTTAATTAAATTTTATGAAAAGGGTATCATTGTAATTTTACATTTAAAGTCATCTTTATCTAAATAAGGCGAGTACTATATTCATGGTATGTTACGATAACAAATCAAAACAAATATCTTTTTGAAATCAATTCAAATCAAACGATCGATGCAACTCAAATAATCCTTCGGCTCCATTTCAGTACTAAGAATCATCCTAGGGTTTTCCTGATAAGCCTTAAAATCCGATTCGCGTTTTTTGCCGCCCGATTAAGTTCAGAAGTTGATTAACCAAGATGGAAGAAGTCGACGGAGGTATGCGATACATTATGAAGGTACCAATGTACCATACATATTCATAGAGAAGGTACCATATGTATACAATTTACAGCGTCCAACAATGTACCATACTTATTCATAAAAATGTACCATACATATTCATAGAGAAGGTACCATATGTATTCATATATTTTTACATACAGAAAACAAATTCTCATATACCTTATTGAATTATAAAAATTAGACTTTTATATCAACATTAAATAATTACCATTTGCTTGTTGGTTGGGTATACAATTTACAGCGTCCAACGATGTACCATACTTATTCATAAAACGGTACCACATGTGTTCATGTGATTTGATATGAACACAGGAAACAACTTCGAAAAACTCTGTATATAAATAAGTTAACAAATGTATATAAAAACTTTCTGTGTATAATCAAAATGCCTTATGTTGTTGAACTAATTTGATGCCGGAATGATCAAGGGAATCGATTGAATTAATAGTCCGATATGTTTTTGATTTTGTTCTGTTAGATAATTTAGGAAAATAAATCATTTTTATCTTATCTGATTTGTAACAGAAAATTTAATATTAAAAAGATTAATTATTAAATTTGTTAATTTACCAAGTTACCCTTCTTTATGGTTAGGAGTGGATCTCATGGTTATCAACCTTTAAGGGGGTTCTCATTTGATTATGACCCTATATATATATATATATATGGATTTTGTATTGATAAATGCAACTGTAAAGAGTGAACCCCATCCGTATGAAACTGTGAAAATCTTGATTTTTATAACGAAAAAAGGTGAGTGTAGAAAGGGGTTTTGACTAAATGATCCATTTAGTGATTTAATTTTTTCCTTTTCGTTCATCAGAGAGAATCGTTTCTTCTTGATCTAAGCTTATACACTGAAATGTTGTTTATTTCCCTTCTAAATCTCCATGTTCAAGTTTTCCTCTTAATTTGACGTTAATCGCAATATATTGTGTTTCATACTTGATTATTTAACTTCTTATTGTGCGACGGTTGAATTAATTTGTAGTTTGATACATGATGGAAAGGATCCGGACGAATTCACAAGAGATGTTTTAAATGGCTACATAGCAGATAACCAGATTACTGAATGCAAAAATATAACACCCTCAAATTTGGAAAAAACGACTAATTTAAAATTTTCCAATATTACATCAAATGAAAGATAAATCATTCCCTATAAATCAAGATTTAAATTTCCTCAAACAACAAATCGTAATAACCTCTACAAAAGATATATCGAGCCTTCTACTAAGACATGATTACGGTCGGATGTTACTAAACCCAAAAAAGTCGCTATCTCCGAATGCGGAAAACGTCACCAAGAGTCTAATATTTATCGTGCCACTTCTTAGTACTCAAGTCCACACGTGTCGCTAGTACCAACCCCCAACGATAACCTGATGCACATGCCGACAAAGAAAAAGGGTTAGGCTTAACGCCTACTGAACTCAAGAGTTTATAACATATTTATGATTGATTTGAAACCAAAATATTTGCTTGATAAAATATAATTCTCAAAGGAAATAACCTTATTATAAAAGCAACATCTTTTCCCAAACTCAATAGTTCCATAACAAAAAGCTTTAGACCAAAATGACATTAGAAGTGAAAACTTTAAATAGAAATACTCGTTTAACGTAATACCCATTTCCAATACTCTCGAAAGCGGTAAATAAACATTTGACCATAAAACTTTTCCCGTTCATTCTTTTCTTTTACTCTCGATTTATTCTTGCAAGATACGTCATTAAATCTTTACTTTTGCGTGCGATTTACACCTAAAAGATACACCATTAAATTCTTTCTTTTGCGGGCGATTTACACCTAAAAGATACGCAATTGAGGAAAACATACGGGAGCGACATGCTAATCGCACCGATAGAAATCAGTAAATAAGTAAGCTCGACCAGATAGAAATCTTCGGCTTACGGATAAAGAGTTCAACCCCAAACGTAGGTTTATTACTCAATACCCAACTGGGCAAGTTCAACCCCAACAAGGATTTATTACTTGCCTCATCCCTAATATAAAACCGACTATTATGCCTATGGATCCATTACACTAGTCTTACCATTACACGACACCAACCGAATGACCAACGCATCCAAAACGTGTAATTTTATAAACAATTATGCCTTCATTACATTTAACCCTAAAAGTTCAACATGTAACCATTTAAATCGGACAATGTCCATGAGACTCATTTTAGGCAAAACCGAGCAAATGCTCTATAACTCAACACTTATGTAATTACTAAAAACATTAGTTGAGACGAACCATTTTCCAAGTGAAATCATATTCATGTATTTTCAAAATATCTCATAATGCCATAACATGTAATTTCCAAACGGTTTATAAATCCAATATTCTCCAAATACCATTGATACCAAATAATCCCCATTTTATAAAATAAAACATCGAGGCATCTCATAAAATATGTTTTATTTATCAAAGTGTCAAGAATCCAATATAACATTTTTAAGATTTATAAAACCATAATTGCATATTATCAAAATACTCAAATCTTTGACAAATAGCAAGTAGAACATGTTAATATATCAAAATGGACATTTTTGGCATGTATACCGTTTCCACAAAGCTACTTGAACTCACCTTGCTAGATTTAGACTAAATCTAGGTTTTACCCCAAAAGCTCCAATATGAAGAAATGTCCAGATCTGCAATATTTCTTCACTAGAAATCATCTCTAGTTCATAAGAAACCTAAATATATCAAGAACAACTTCCAACAATAAGATCCATGAAAACCCTAGTCAAAAACCTAAAATCTTCCAAAATAGTCAAAACTCTAAAATACCGAAATAGTTTCAACAACAAAGTTCTAGAGAACTAAATAGGAAGGTCTTAACAAGAAATAAGGTTTAGAAGAGTTAGAATTACTTACAACTCGATTTGGGGAAAAATCCCCAAAATAGACAACAATGGAGGAAGAGAGGTTGGAGAAGATGAAGTTGGTAGCTTGATCTTGAATCTTGAAGATGAACCAACACCTTGGATTGGTTGGGGAAGAAGAAGTATGGCTCCAAAAATCGGGGCTATGGAGAAGAGATGGGAGAAAAACGAGTGAGGAAGAAGAAGATATGAGAAATAGGGTGAAAATCCCGTTTTTAGGAAGAACCAAGACCAAACAGCCGCTTAGGCGGGTTTCAAGTGGGTTAAAGTCGCGCCAAAAGTCACCCGAGCACACCAGGACTTCGGGTGGGTTTTCAAGTGGGTTTAAGTCGCGCAGAACCCACTTTCTCCACTGTTTGGCCAACCAAAAAGAATCTCGGGTGAGTTTCAAGTGGGTTAAAGTCGCCTAGAACCCACTTTCTTCACTGAAGAAACAACTAGCACCCCTTCACCCCCCCCCCCCACCCCCCGACGATCACCGAGGCTATCCCAAACTTAATTCCATGGTTCCTATACGAAAAACACACACCAAGCAACTTATTAGTTCTCAGAAAAAGAACCCGATCTACTAAGAGTCCGAAATTACGGGTGTTACAATCCTCCCAACCTTAGGTGGTTCATACCACTTCACGGTAGCTTCGACTTCACTTAACCGTCTCCACTACGGCATCAAAACGTCACTCTAACTAATAAAACTTCTCCAAGACACTAACCTCGCTCAAGGTTTCCTTGGATATTTATTCTGAGTTCCTCCATCTCAATACCCTTAAGGATATATTGCCATGTTCTCGACAAAACTCTTAGTCAGACACCTAACTGACAAATCGTCTATCATAAACATGTTAAACTCTAAAGAACTCTCAAGATTCTTTAGTAACTCAATTGATTGCCATCATTCATCTTTAATCACTAAAATCTCTTCTCAGCGAGTCCGCCACATAATGCCTTCGAGCCTTACTTGGAACTTCATTGAAACGCCTCAATTACTTTAATGATATATGACCTCGAGAACACTAGAAGTTGACACCAAAACTAAACAACCCTTAAGGCAAAAAATCTCCATAACTACTAACTTTAAGATTAATGAAACCAAAGAATCACCACCAAGATAACGCGAAGCGAACTAAAAACCGAATACTTCAAAGGCTCTTACACACACCGGTCGATCAAACTGGAGCCCCCCAATGGGTACTTGCTCTATTAAACTCTAGGTCGTTACATCCACTTCGACCAATTTCTGAAATCTTCTATCTAAGGAGCTATGCATGCCAAACATCTTATCGTTAATAACTTAAATTATGGTTTGTGTAAAAATATACGAGCAACTAGCCAAGGAACAACCCTCCACATAATTCCAACGCTGGAGATTCTTAGGAAGATCCTACCATTTACGACCTTTCTCAACAAGGAAAACACTAAATATACCGCAAGAAACTTAAACCATCACTTAGACAAAACCTCTTCATCAAGGTCATATAGGTTCATACTTAGAATCTTCCCAAAATCCCAACTTCACCACAAGTTCTCAAGATAACTATAACTTCTAGATGAGATGCATCTTTACTACAAACTCAAATTGCCGAAATAACCATGAGGTCTAATAAAAGGTTCCTTCTTGACAAAGTTCAACATCTATTCAAAAGAAGATCGAATATGAACACATACTTACGACTTAAGAAACTTAAGAGATAACGCATAAGATCCTAACAAACTTACCGCAAGTCCGATCATCTGTCACTTACTTTCGCGGAGATCATCTGATCCCTACTTGAAATTCTCAACCCAAAAGAAAATCCTTTACATCCCAGATTTCCTAATGAGTTCAAGGTTTACAATTATAAGACCAAACAAATATGCCAATTTCATTTATCAAAGATTTAATAAACATAAAATCTTTACAATCACTTTTACGCATACCTAAAGATTTTTACCAAAATTAGGTACTCGTGAAAAGTGACTACCGACGTTAGTATACATAACCATTTTGAAAGCTAAGTGATCATTATGTAAGCTCATGACAACAATAATGATAATACAATTAGTAGACTCTTAAAATGGATCGATAAAATTTTGACACACATTTATTGCTGCCATGAATGCAAAATAGATTTATGCACTAAATTAGTGTGCTACAAAACATTTGCGCTAAATTTTCTAAATTTTCCACTTGTAACCGTAAAAACGTCATGGAGTAAAATTCCTCAATTAGGGATACATGCATCGACTTATTCTCTCAAAATTAGTAAAAGATAAATGCATGCGCTTTGATCATACCAAGAAACCAATTTGGTTTGGATGTAAACTTAAAGTCAAATAGCAATATATTTGTGTCTTTCTAAAACGTAACTATACATTATAAAGAAAGTTATAACTAAAATATATGCAAGTCTATGCAATAAACGATCCCCATAAAACTAAAATAGTAATGAGGGAAACTTTAGATTTGGACTTCAAATATTTATGCCAAAATAAAATACGCGAAATAAAATTCTCAATAAACTCTCAAACACAACACCGACGATAAAGTGAACTCATAAAATTTCCAAAAATTTGATAATTGACTCATGAACATTACACATCCAAAATTCGGATGAAACTTGTAAACATCCGTAGAAGGTACGATAGTTCATGCATTTCAACCTCGACACAAAATTCACGTACACCAAATGATTTTCCAAAACTTGTAAAAACGATATGTGTACGTTTCTCGGAAACAATGAAACAATTTAGGTTAGTTTCAAATTTAAACTCCCCTTAGGTATAAATTTCAACATTTGCAATTCTAGAAAAATAGTACGGGTTAAGTTCTTAGTGAATAAGTATGCAATTCTCATGCAACAAAATGATTTAACAATTCCCGAGACATGCCTACACTCTTGAGTGTGCCTCAAAACATTTTTTTTTCAAAATAATAACTCCTTTGACAGATCCAAAATAATTTTGCCATTCATTTTCTAAGAGAAATGTCGTGCATGCATCCGGTTGGGAACCAAAGTCTAAAACCACGCTCGCCAAGTCTACCGATCCACACGACTGACATTTGGAAGCTTCATATCTTACGACCATGATCCACAACTAAGTTCATCGACATACAATTTCTTCTCGGAATAAAGATGATTCAACAAGCATATGGTTCATCATTAACCATTTACTCCGACCCTAAACGATCATCTTAACATATTTGTCATACTTAGTTCTCATCCAAAATGATATTGCTACAAACACCAGTTCTTTCAACGGTTATCTCATAAGAACTCATTCACTACCCCATCGGTCATCACGAAAATGTGACTAAAGCACACACATGTAACTGTAAATTCATATTATCATTGGCTGAATGATATTTTTTTTGGTTGAATGATATTACCAATTTACCTCACACGTGGATCCTTGTTACCATCACCATGATTCCCAATTCTAGTGCATCTATTAGTCTCCAAACATCCTATCTTAAAGGGTCTAATTGTGGAATCTCACATTCGATCACTTAATCAATATGCTAATTTGAGTCTAGGCATCTAAATTCAATACCTAAATCTCTCAAACTTATGCTCTGATACCAACTTGTAACACCCTCAAATTTGGAAATAGCGATTAATTTAAAATTTTCCAATATTACATCAATTGAAAGATAAATCATTCCCTATAAATCAAGATTTAAATTTCCTCAAACAACAAATAGTAATAACCTCTACAAAAGATATATCGTGCCTTCTACTAAGACATGATTACGGTCGGGTGTTACTAAACCCAAATGAGTCGCTATTTCCGAATGCGGAAAACGTCACCAAGAGTCTAATATTTAGCGTGCCACTTCTTAGCACTCAAGTCCACACGTGTCGCTAGTACCAACCCCCAACGATAACCTGATGCACGTGCCGACAAAGAAAAAGGATTAGGCTTAACGCCTAGTGAGCTCAAGAGTTTATAACATATTTATGATTGATTTGAAACCAAAATATTTGGTTGATAAAATATAATTCTCAAAGAAAATAACCTTATTATAAAAGCAACATCTTTTCCTAAACTCAATAGTTCCATAACAAAAATCTTTAGACCAAAATGACATTAGAAGTGAAAACTTTAAATAGAAATACTCGTTTAACGTGATACCCATTTCAATACTCTAGAAAGCGGTAAATAAACATTTGACCATAAAACTTTCCCGTTTATTCTTTTCTTTTACTCGCGATTTATTCTTGAAAGATACGCCATTAAATCTTTAATTTTGCGTGCGATTTACACCTAAAAGATATGCCATTAAATTCTCTCTTTTGCGCGCGATTTACACCTAAAATATACGCAATTGAGGAAAACATACGGGAGCGACCTGCTAATCGTACCGATAGAAATCAGTAAATAAGTAAGCTCGACCAGATAGAAATCTTCGGCTTACGGATAAAGAGTTCAACCCCAAACGTAGGTTTATTACTCAATACCCAACTGAGCAAGTTCAACCCCAACAAGGATTTATTACTTGCCCCATCCCCAATATAAAACCGACTATTGTGCCTATGGATCCATTACACTAGTCTTACCGTTACACGACACCAACCGAATGACCAACGCATCCAAAACGTGTAATTTTATAAACAATTATGCCTTCATTACATTTAACCCGAAAAGTTCAACATGTAGCCATTTAAATCGGACAATGTCCATGAGACTCATTTTAGGCAAAACCGAGCAAATGCTCTATAACTCAACCCTTATGTAATTACTCAAAACATTAGTTGAGACGAACCGTTTTCCAAGTGAAATCATATTCATGTATTTCCAAAATATCTCATAATGTCATAACATGTATTTTCCAAACGGTTTATAAATCCAATATTTTCCAAATACCATTGACACCAAATAATCCTCATTTTATAAAATAAAACATCGAGGCATCTCATAAAATATGTTTTATTTATCAAAGTGTCAAGAATCCAATATAACATTTTTAAGATTTATAAAACCATAATTGCATATTATCAAAATACTCAAATCTTTGACAAATAGCAAGTAGAACATGTTAATATATCAAAATGGACATTTTTGGCATGTACATCGTTTCCACAAAGCTACTTGAACTCACCTTGCTAGATTTAGACTAAATCTAGGTTTTACCCCAAAAGCACCATATAAATAAATGTCCAAATCTGCAATATTTTTTCACTAGAAGTCATCTCTAGTTCATAAGCAACCTAAATATATCAAGAACATTTTCCAACAATAAGATCCATGAAAACCCTAGTAAAAAACCTAAAATCTTCCAAAATAGTCAAAACTCTAAAAATACCGAAATAGCTTCAAGAACAAAGTTCTAGAGAACTAAATAGGAAGGTTTTAACAAGAAATAAGGTTTAGAAGAGTTAGAATTACTTACAACTCGATTTGGGGAAAAATCCCCAAAATAGACAACAATGGAGGAAGAGAGGTTGGAGAAGATGAAGTAGGTAGCTTGATCTTGAATCTTGAAGATGAACCAACACCTTGGATTGGTTGGGGAAGATGAAGTATGGCTCCAAAAATCGGGGCTATGGAGAAGAGATGGGAGAAAAACGAGTGAGGAAGAAGATATGAGAAATGGGGTGAAAGTCCCGTTTTTAGGAAGAACCAAGACCAAACTGCCGCTTAGGCGGGTTTCAACTGGGTTAAAGTCACGCCAAAAGTCACCCGAGCACACCAGGACTTCGGGTGGGTTTTCAAGTGGGTTTAAGTCGCGTAGAACCTACTTTCTCCACTGTTTGGCCAACCAAAAAGAATCTCGGGTGAGTTTCAAGTGGGTTAAAGTCGCCTAGAACTCACTTTCTTCACTAAAGAGACAACTAGCACCCCTTCACCCCCGACGATCACCGAGGCTCCAAACTTAATCCCATGGTTTCTATACGAAAAACACACACCAAGGAACTTATTTGTTCTCAAAAAAAGAACTCGATCTACTAAGAGTTCGAAATTACGGGTGTTACAAAGAAAGGATAGGTTTTCTTTGCCTCTCCCTGTTTCATTGATGCAAGTGTGCATATAATTACAAATTGGTTGCTTGTGTCCACAGTTCTCTTGCTTATGCAACATCTTTTCTTTCTGGAAATGTCTTTGATAGTGCAATTTTGTATTCAGCCATTGCTCATCTTAATGATCGATTACCACTGCTAAGTTGCACTTTAGGCATTTTTAAGCTTTTTGCATTTTTGATTCAAGATTCTTGAGGTGTTTAATTTAAGCCAGCTAGCAATAGTGCATAATTTATCGAGTGGTGCTTCAACATGTAACTTGAGAAATGACGTTGTAAGTTTGTATGGATACAAGGTGAGGTAACAAAAGAAGATGTATCTTCCTTGTATTCCTTTTGGATTATGTCCCTTCCTTTTTCCATCCTTCAGGCATTACCTCTTCCTCCTTTTATTTTGTTTTCTCTTTATCTTTCTTTTCAGTTCTTTCATCTTTATGCTTTCTTTTTGCCTGCACTTGCTGAAGGAGGGAACAGTTTATTAAGATTAGATTATACGGTTGATGCGGGTGGGGTTACCCATTCTTGATCTCCATTAAAGTTCTTTTATTGCGTTGATGGCTATTTTTCTATATCTAGAATAGTCATTCTACTTTTCATTGACAACCACGATCATCTCTGTTGCCATGTTTGGAATTTTGTAGGTACTGATTGTTATTTCTATTTGAATTCTATCGAGGATCAAAGGGTGATTAATTAGAACATAAGCTGCATCTGTAGTGCCTTCATCTTAATATGAGAAGAGGTGGGCTTCTTTTTAATTTATGTTTAAGATAAGAAAATATCTACTTTCTTGAGGCTGTGGATGGTTATCTTACATCTTTGAGGTCTGATTGATGGTTAGACCACATCCTTAATTTTGCAACCTAGATCACATGTTCGCTATTTTTAACAAGTTATTTGCCTGATTGCAACAATTATCAGATTTAGATCCCCATGCCTCCTAAGATTGACCTATGGGTAACCATGATCACAAATTGCACCGTTCCTTTTAATGATAGAGAAGGTTGTAGTTGATGATTTTATTGAAAATGAATTGAAACCCCACATCTATACTTTCAATTATCTTGAATTTTTTAAAGGTACGCACTTTGTTGCTTTACCTGAAAACCACAGCCGTTCAGTTTTGCCACACTTCCCCTAAAATCTTTCCATGCTTCCCTCTAGAAATGTGATGAAATCCCTATTTTCGTAAAATCTGTTTCTCTCTCTCAAAAATGCGAATGAATTCTCATGTTTCTTCTACTCTTATTGTATCATTGTTGCTCTTGGTGGTTCTCTACTTTGGCTATAATCTCGACATCTCAAGTTAGTCTATCTCTTCTCTTCTTTCGTTTTCTGTCTCCTAATACAATCGATCAACAATTAGTCGATTACAACGTTTGAAACCAGATGTCTAGTGACATTTTGATGATTGAGGCATGTGGTGATCTTGCTGGTTTCGGAGGGAAACAGTGTCAAACCGGAGAAGATTGTTGTTGGTGTTAATTATGACCTCAAATACATGTTGTGAGCAGTGGATAAAGCATCCTCGCTTTTTACAAACTATTCAATGCTTCTTTTTTCTAGCACTACACCTTGAAGCCATCTCAGCCCTCTCTAATCTTGAATAATAAGACCACATCTTCTATTATCATTGAAGATGAACACTTGCAAGCACGAGATTCGCTGAATTCAAACCTGAAATCCGCTTTCGATGAGATCATGAGGCATGTTGAGGGTGATTGTTCGGGTATGTTTTTCATAGATGGTCCTGGTGGGACTGGAAAAACGTTTTTGTACAAGGCTTTGCTTGCGGAGGTCCGTTCTCGTGGTCTTATGGCACTTGCGACTGCTTCATCGGGCGTTGCAGCTAATAACATGCCGGGAGGGAGAACTGCTCAATCTCGATTTAAGATTCCCCTCAATTTAGATAATAACTCAGTATGCAACATCAAACAACAAAGTGGAATTGCTCAACTACTTCGTGATGCAAGATTAATCATTTGGGATGAAGCGTCGATGGATAAGAGGCAGGCAGTGGAGGCGCTCGATCGAACAATGCAAGACCTCATGGGAAACCGGCTTCCATTCGGTGGAAAGATATGGTCATGGGAGGTGATTTTAGACAAGTGTTATCGGTCGTGCGTCGTGGAACCCGAGCACAAATTGTAGACTCTAGTCTACGGATGTCACCTCTTTGGCCTTCCATAAAAAAGATCCGATTAACTATCAATATGAGAGCGTTGACTGATCCATGGTTTTCAGAATTCCTTTTACGGGTTGGTGATGGAAATGAGGAAACAGTGGATGAGACTTTTATTCGCATACCTGATGACATGACAATTCTCTATAACGATAATGGTAACTCGAAGGATGCTTTGATTGATGCAATATTTCCATCTCTACAAATCAATGGAGTTGCATCAGATTATATCATTACCAGGGCAATATTGTCGACTAAAAATGAGAATGTTGATGAAATTAATGATGAGTCGATCGAAAGATTTTGTGGAGAAGAAAAGATTTACTATAGTTTCAACGAAGCACAAGATGATAGGAACAACTTCTATCCAACGGAATTCTTGAACTCGCTAACTATTAGTGGTTTGCCTCCACATTATCTTCGACTCAAAATTGGATGCCCGATAATATTATTACGAAATATCGACCCTACGAATGGATTATGTAATGGCACGAGATTGATATGCAGAGGCTTTCAACAAAACGTCATAGATGCAGAAATATCCATTAGTCAACATATTGGCAAAAGGGTATTATTGCCGAGAATTCCTCTATGCCCGTCCGAAGATGGCATGTTCCCATTTAAACTAATACGAAAACATTTTCCAATTCGACTAAGCTTTTCTATGACGATTAATAAATCTCAAGGATAGACGATCCCAAATGTAGGAGTTTACCTACCAGAACCAGTATTCTCACATGGCCAACTTTACATGGCATTATCCAGAGGTATATCACGACGAACTACAAAGGTATTGGTGAAACCTGCCAAAAAAACTAATCGCCACGGAGTCTATACATCAAATGTGGTGTATCAAGAAGTTTTACGAGATTAATAAGGTACAATCAACTATTGATTATTAAACATTTCTTATATTATGTGTGTATATATGTGATCAATATGTATGTATTTATAATACTTTTGTATTTCTTGCAGGGGGTTCTACATATGGATGATTTGAGAATGAGGAATCGGCCTACTATTATAAGTCAGCTTATTTTTTAAGGTTATAAATAAAATGAGGACATGTGTATAAGCATAAGTGGAAATTCACATCTTAAGCCAAGTTGGCACTTGATTTTGTTTTCTTCTCGTTTTGCGTTTTTTCCATTTTATGTTTTTCCCCTACGTACTAACATACATATGTAACTATATGGCATGTATGCATGTATAACTCAAGATATTTCGCGCCGCAACGCGCGCGAGTATTTTACTAGTGTTATACCCGTCTGTTGGTCGGGTACACGACATGACTTCAAACAGATTCTAAACGTCTCCGAAATAGACCTCAAACAAAGCGACGATTTATAAACTTAAATAAATCGGTAATATGAGAAATGTAAGCATAAGTTTATGTGACAAAGGTTTTATCCTAACTCGATTGGCACCCCAATTGTAAATACTATTGATGTTATAGAAGCATGATGTAAACATCATGTTTCAAATAAGTTTTTGTGAAGTTAACTTTTAAAGGTTCTATTGACTATTAAGCATGGTATAGAACTTTCCTATTTACATAAATCTTTAACGTTAAACCTTTCACACTTTCTAATAAACATAAAAAAATGGTGGCTTGTATTATTCACATGCTAATAGCCTTGCATTGAAGCATCAAATCATACAAATGGTGGTTGCTCCGGGTAGTATTGAGTTGTTCCAGGTTATGTGGATGCCTCCCACAATATAACGATAACCTCATACAAATGTCTATAATTTTGAAATACAATGAAAATGTGGACATTTCCATATCAGAAAATTTCAGTAAGATCCTTTCCAATAACAACTGCAATAAATTTGTCTAGCAACTATGCAACACGTCTGCGTCTTAATGTATTTTTCATAGTACCAAGAAAAATTGTTTTTCTAGCATATCCAGATTTTATAATGGCAATCTTCAAAAGTTCAATAATTTCTTTGTTTTCAATTATGGTAACAAATGTCACAAGTCTTATTATAAATACATCCAAGAAAAACAACTTATCTCACTTAAAAATGAATTTAGTGTAATAAGAAATGCACCTTATTTCTCGTGTCCCTTTTGGCTTTCATCATGCTCACCACGCTTTGTATTTTTTTCCATGGCAACCTACAATACATTAGTAGAATCATCATAACCAAAAATGGTAAAAATGAAAAACAATTAATAGAAGTGGGATATGGAAACAATTGGATGATGCTAATTTGATGCCTTTCCATAGAAATATAGGATTTACCTAAAGAGGATTAACCATCAAGCATCAGATTTCGTTCCATTGGTCAATTCTAATTAGATCAGATGACTTTCTAAAAACCTAACCTCATAAAGTAGTTTGTTTAACTTGAAAGAAGGTATAAAGGACTAACGAACAATTAAAGGAGAAGAAAATTTTACCTCGTTTCCCTTAGATGATAACATAGATTATAATCATCAGTCAACTTTGAGATCTTACATAATTAATTGCATAATTAATTTCTATTACAAGATTAAATGGAACAATTAATCAAAAATACAAAGCAATTATAACAAAAGTGTGGAAACATACTTTTTTTTTAAAGCAACCTTTTTTATTACACAAAATTTCAACCATTACAAACAGCAAGACTAGCTGCTGATTTACATAACAAAACTTGGGAAAGGTCTGCAAGGAACAAACCATCACCCACCCAAAACAACTTCTACCCAAGGAGATTCCAAACCATTCTAACTACCTACACAGTGAGTGGCCACCAAAATGACATTAATCCCACACAGAACAAAAACCAACAGTGCTCAATAAGACAGCAACTTATTCAAACAGACCAGAACCAAAAACACAGCTGAATGGACATTCCCCTGATCTGGAACATCATGAAACATACTACTGCTCCCCTGATCTGTCGAAACTTTTTCCAGTCTCCTTTTTGCCACGAAACTCCTCCCTTGTACTTGCGTCTTACTTTGGACAGTCGTTGTTGGTACGAAAATTGGTCCACTGCAGTTATATCTTACTGTGGACAACCACTGTTAGGCAGAAAGCTCAGCAACAATCCCCGAACACAAGCAGTCCCCAATCATCTTCTCGTTCTCTGCTATCGTTTATCGTCTCGCAGCTGGGTTCGTTAACCATTCTGTAAAGATGACACCATATACCTTGAAAGATGACACCCAATAACTTCAAAAAAATACCACAACTTGAGTTCCAAACAACATAAAGTCCATCGTTTGTGGCACCTGGCATTGAGTCCAGTAAACCACATCTACTTGTGATCCAGTAAACACTGAAGTACATAACCAACCTTTAAATTAAAAAATTGAACCACATCCGCTTCTGAGTTCATCTACTACTATAAATACCATGAACATCACGCCTATTTATTGCTTTTGACAGAAAAAGGGATTTATTGCTTTTGGGTTCTTATTATTAAAATATTCTTAAAAGCTCACAAATTTTAGATTCTTATATTTAGGATGTTCTCAGAGTGCTAGGTTTTTTAGCATGGTACAATTAGTTTATGTTTATGAACATTAGATCAGTTGCAATCTAGTATTTCAATTTCTATTAGCATCATTAAGCTCCACAGAAACACCTAAAAGATCAAGAACTATCTAGTTGTACAACATGCTTTATGAGTTGTCATTAAGAGATTTTACATGAAAAAGCAGTACCTGAAGGATTTTATATATCAATGCATAGGCTTCTCTACTTCCTCTGTCGAATAAAAGTTAACTACAGAGAACAAAATAGTACCTAAATCAAACCTACCAAAATATATGCACACATAAAACATCACTCAAATAATCAATTTGATGCTAAAAATGATACCCTAGGCTCCCTAGCTTGTCATCTTGGCAAAATGGTTGAGAAAAATAAAATAGCACCCATGAAATAGAAGAAAGGTCACCTTGTCAGTTGCTACAGAACGTCTAAAATACATGAGGCTAAAATTAATATGAAAGTTCAATCAACTTTTTTTAGCTGCTCATGTTCGATGCATGGACAGTCGGGATTAATTTTTGTGCATTTTATTCGATATACATTAGCAAAGCACAATAGAAAAATATTTCTTTCTGTATAAAATTTTTGTTATACCCATCCATTGGTCGGGTACACGACATGTTCTAAACTTTCCCAAAGCATGTCTAAAACAAAACGACGATTTTTCAACCTATTTCGACCGAACATACCGAATATTTTTTTTAGGGTGAAACAAACAACTATATAATATCAAGTATTTTACTAATTGCTTTGACAACAGACTAATGGTTTAGCACACGATATCACTTATAACCGAATAGAATTATCAATGACAAATACAAATGATTTGAATTTATTTTGGATGATCTAAAAAGAAATTTAAAGTACTATAAAAATCATGAAAAGAGTAATAAGGTAAGAGTTCTCTAGAGGTTGGACAAAGCAATCAATTTATACTCTTAATTTGTCTATGGTCATCATCACTTGTTTGTTACTTTTTGTGCAACATCACATAATGGTAATTTGAGCACTAAGGATGCACATTTCCTAGAGTAACACATGTTGGGAACTTGGGATTAGCATACTTCTATATTAGATCACCATTTTCTAAATTTAGTTGGTAACTCTGTGGAAAAGGTAGGTGAAGAAAATGCTTTGCTGGCTGAATCACACCTTTTTTTAGGGGAGGGGTGTGCATGGATCTAGAAAAAATATAACTTGTGAATTGACATAACTTATTACTTGTCTTCGTCGGACATCTTATGTGGATCGGTATCCTTAGGGTCTTCTCTTGCTTGCAAGTGAATTGGGCTTGCCAGATCCGATTTATAAGATTCAGGTTGACTCGTGTTTATCAATAATCTTCTACACCTCGTAAGCTTTCAAGTTCACTCATGAATTTTCTTATAATATCATTTTGATGGTTTTTTGGTTTGAACATGTATTCAAGATTTTCCAAACACAGATAAGAGACAACATAATATTATCAATGGAGGGTGTTACATTCTTTTAGATGGAGGAAGTAAATAAGAGTTTTATATGGATATATACATTTATGCTTTATAAGATAACATACATAATTGTTGATCGAATTTTTTCATACGATAATGCAACACCAAAAGACCTACTTTATTTGGAAAAGGGTTGGATCCATGTGTCATTCTGAGTAAATACCAACACACACAAGAAATTACAACTCTATCCTGTTTATCCACCAAAATATGTATTGGTTTCAACCCTAGTATCCATTATATAATTGTTTCTCTTTTTTCGGTCCATTTGGTTCTCTTTTCTTTGGTTCACGTGCTCTGAGCAGAGTATGCAAATAAAGAGATCCCCACTTTTATGTTCGGGAGCTTGAATCGGTAAGGTGTCCCTCAAATGAATAATGGAGATGCAAAAAGACTTGAAACCATAAAATTTATAAATTCTCACATTTACATTCTCAATGTACCATCTTCTGCCTATCGGATATAACAATAATTATCATGAGTCCAACCTGAAAATGGGGAAGAATTGGATTAGATATATTTTGATGGAAAACTTCATATGGTGACCTGGAAAAGAAATGCATCTTCGAGACTTTAACCTTGTTTTAGTAAAATATCCAATAATTGGCCACGCTCAAGTGTCAAAGTAGTAATAACATTTTGCGATTTTGTCTCCACAATTTCAATTATAAGTCATCATAACAATTAATTGCTCATATCTTCACTCAAGGTATATATTTTGGTCTTATATTTTTGAGCCTTATAATTCATCTGTGAGTTCTACAGCCTCAATTCTTTCCGCATTCATCTATCATATTTTGGCCAACTCTTTCAAGTATATTGTATAATAATATAATACAAAGTAAAACTCACAATATAGAAGCTTACTGAATAAGACACTTTTTGTATATTAAGTCACGGTCAAATAATCATTTATCGCTGAATGAATAAGCTTAGAGTCTCATTAAGCTGCTAAAAACAGGCACTAACTTTTTCTCCAACAACTTTCTTCAATTTTTGATATACAGGTCCATTTAGCTCCTGGCACTCAATTTAACTTTCAAAAATATATCAAGAGGTCACTCGAAGATGATTTTAAAGTAATTGTGGGAATCAGGTAATAAATTTTATGTATATTGGTCTTTCTATCGTTTAGAAGTTATTTCGCGCCGCAACGTGCGCAGGTATGTTTCAACCAAATCCCATCTCGGTACCTTATTTTCCCCAAAAATTCAAAATTAGAAAATATATATCTTTTTTGATAGTTCTGCAAAGTTTTATCTTGGCATCTCTTGATTTCTAAAAGAACAGCTTGATAAAAGAAGATGCTTTTTTTATTCTCAATATATTCTCTGCATTAATCAATATATATATATATATATATATATATTTTGTAACATCCCAAATTTTCAAATACTTAGATATCTAAATAATATAATCCCAAGATCAAACACTTACATTGCATGCGGAAATAAAATCTCTTATATTACATATTATGTCATAATCTATAATTACAGGCTTTGACGAATGTAAATTTGTTCCATATAACAATTCCTTATTCTACGCATATCCTTCTTTGGTGTCAAACTCCATATCTCTCTTTATCCCACTTTTCTTCCCGGTCTAATAGCCGCCTGGTTGCAAAAGTTTTAAAAGAGTTTGGGTGAGCCTAAGGCCCAGTGAATTCACAGGTTTTGCATATACAACGTCAATAAATATATTTCACAAAGTCTCATACTTTATCATTCATACGACCGAAACATTATGATACACAAACAATGGCGTTATGGGAAATGTCTACCTCACACAGCTTTACCAGGCGAACTCACATAGCATGTCCGCTCTTACGGCTTAGACAAGCTCACAGAGCATGCTCGTCTTTACATCATCATATCATAGTACATCCCTATTGCCACACAAATATTCAACACATTATAAAAATCATCGAACATTTTATGCATGCATGATATATTAAAAATCAGTTATCGATAAAATCCAAAGCAAGCTTGCATACAATTATAAATAGAGCGTGCAACCATTTTTAATAAAAGTCACGTAAAACTCACAATGCAAATCGTTGTCCAACCCGGTCCTTGAAGTTGTTAGCGTCACCCCTACAATTCCAAGGAACTAAACTTTAATTCTAGAATAAAATACGACGCAACTCCCAATGATAAACTTTAACTACCCATGAGCCAACACCTTCAATTTCTACTCGATTTAAGATGAACATCCATATATATATATATATATATATGTGTGTGTATATATATATGTATTCGTACCTATATATACACCAACAGTTAAAATATATATGTTTATGAATCACAACATCTTCATGCATCCTTGCATGCTACTGTTTAGACATAATTACACATAACATAAACATATATATTTATATCTTTTCCTTCCCAACGAATCAAGCGCATGGTTCATGGTTTACTTATGATATATATATATATATATATATATATATATATATGTGTGTGTGTGTGTCAACATCTCCATGTAAATATAAACTTGCAATCCAACAAAATAACCATTTCTATGTCTTTTATATCAACCTACGGGTTATGAATTCTTTTCTCCCAAATAACTAGTGACCACACAGGTTAATAATCAAGAAATATCTCGCCAAAACCTTTCATCACAAAGAGTTCTCAACTGTTCGATCTATTACGGCGGTGAAATGTTTCCACTTTATAAATATATCTATCGAGCGACACCCAACGAACCACAAGTTCTGATTTTTAGAACCGGAATGAGGGTCACGGTTAATCTACCCGGTGTCACGAAAATTACCATATTACCGTTGTGAAGAACGATGGAGATGCTAGCGGTGACCGATGGCCATCGCTACCCTACGGAAACCCACCCGAATAATCGAACCATTAACATAACTATCTAGTAGCCAAAACTCAGAGACGAGGGTTTAAAATAACATACCGATTGGCTGCGATATAAAGCACCGTCTTTTCTTTTCGGCATCCACCATTGCCTTTGCTTACCATAGACCTCCATCTAGATCGATCTGTCTTTTTTTTACTCGAAGACTACTAACTCCCAATTATTTAGGAGGTCGACGGTTTTCCTTGCCATCAATGGTTTCAAAGCAATTTATCTACCCAACCATAAATGTCCAGTGAGAGCTTGATTTGACGATTGCTATACTACACAATTAAAAGCCTAACCTTTTACTTTCTTGCATGAAACTACATTTCAAGTCCTTGCAATTACCAACCACATTTTTTGGGTTATTACAAACTTCCTCCCTTAACAAGATTTCGTCCTCGAAATTTGCCCTATGCAAATAAATGAGGATATTTCATTCTTATCTCATCCTCATGTTCGCAAGTGATTTTTTAACCCGTTATGACGTCCCCACTGAACTTTCACGAAACCAATCTCTTTGCTCTAAGTTTCCTTACCTTTCTATTAACGAAAGCATCCAATTTTTCAATATGTCTTAAAGATTTGTCCACCTTTACATCCTTAAGAGTTACCTCAACACAGTCCGTAAGCCAAACACTTCCTTAGATTATGACATAAATTTCACTCTACCAACTATTTTATTGTCTGAAGCTCTAAACGCCTTTTCCATTTTTCTAAATCCTTAAGCCATCGCTAACTTGAGCAATATTTTCTGACCAATGATGGACTACCTCTAATTCGTTTATTTGTCATTTTCCTTTTCGATGTAAGATTGACGAACCGACTAGCATCTATCACATAACTCTTCAAGCGACTCTACTTGAATACTCATTTGATAATTATTACCATAAGTGAACGTATTCAGCTCTATGTGGTTATCCCAATTGTCACTAAAGGTTACCCCACATAGATACATCCATGTTATTCTTATCTACAAAATATGGCAACATGTAAGCAAATATTCGTCATATTTGCTGTAATTTCTATCATAATTCAACTATGCATCCAACATCACACCTTTTCATATCCATGTACTTATGCATACATATACTTATCTCTTTCTCTTGAGATGTATTTAGCTATCGAGTATAAGCTATACAATCCATTCTGTAGACAATGCCTCCATTTTTTTTCGAGCTCCACTACCACTGGTATAAATTTGAAATCATACATTTTCCATTACCATGACATGCAGACTATAACATTTCCCCCTTTTCACCAATATACATCGTAGTGCCAACATTGGAGTATCGATATAAACAAAGATCATTCGTCTAAACTAGCAAAGATACTCTTAAGTGCACTTCTTGGTCTTCCTTTCAACCTATGGCATACGTCTTTTACTTTCTGGCACAATCAAATTTATGATATCATGTACCATTACATACTTCACAATGATTGATATACATCCAGTCTTCGTGACTACATAAACATCATTCATCTTGCTCCAATTTTAGCTATTAGCAATCATAGATACCGAGAGGATGGATTTTCACCGGCTGGTAACTTCTTATCTTTCCATATTTCTTTCTGAATACCTTTTATCAATTCAACTATCTTTACTTTCAGTTTACCTCCAATATTCATTCTTTCATCCTTTGCAACATCTGAAACATATCAAACGTTCTTCAAAAGGTTTTGATAGAACCATAGTATTCTCTTCTGATTTCCAATGCATGTACATTTTTTTCATCACACTGGATATTTCTTACCGGTAGGGCTTTTTCTTAAGCCAATAGGTCACATTATCGACCCATGTCATCTTTAAGTTGCTCAAATCCTCATCATTTCATATTCGAGTGATATGTGCTTAAACATATCATATTGTTTATTTTTTTTACATTGACTAAGTCACTAGTCGACTACGAACCCTTGATTTATTTCACTAAAATCATACTTGAATTCATCCTTCTGCGACCATAGAGTTTAACCTAACTCATTTTTCCAAAAGAAGTCTTTCTTTATCATGCATTGCGTTTATCCTAGAGTCTACTCACAACTCTCCTTTGACGACAAATATGTACCATTACTCGGCTTCATTACTTGTCCTACCAAGTAACCGGTTAACTCCCCTTTCAAAACACACATGCCACCACTTGGTTCTCATGACCTAATTTGTGTACTTATCATCTACTCATCATTCTTAAACAAGGTTCTTGATAATGACCATTTACATCCTCATTGCTATTTAGTATGTTACACGTCGTTCATAACGTTGATAGTTCTAAGTGCATATCTTCACTTATTTCATCCTCTATAACTTGTATCACAGCTTACTTGTCTTGGTCTCACTTAATGCAAAATATATATCTCATGCATGCTTGCACTATTCTGGCATGGTGTCTTTGTAGCTATAATCATGAGAACAATTTCACTACCACCCTTTCATGGATTAGAAGTCATACTATTTGATGAACCTTATAATTTTACCACAAAAAGAAATATTTCTTACATACTACATGTGATACATGATTACAATCATAACACATTTCTTATCACCTTCTCTCCTTCATACTTTGATCAAAGCAACACATGTTTGCTAACAACGGTTAGTTTAATAAAATCAAGTAAGCTAATAGTATCCCTCTAACCACTCTCCATATGTACATGGAGGATAACTGAACCTCAGATTCCAATTGGACTAATCAAACATAGTCTCCTATAATTTAAGACCATCTCACACACCAAACCTGATGTCTTTTATTTTAAGAAGAAAAAAATCTTGCGAGAATCCTTAGATCTTCTCATATGGTTTACACATAATTTCGACATTCCAACTCTTGATTATAAAATCCTTCAAGTGGTCATGCACCTAATCAAGATGAGCGGTTCTTAACATAAACCCGTAACCATAATTGATGGCACTAATTACCTCGTTCCTAATCTCATATCTGACTATTAAAATATTTTCACCAATTGATATAAGGAATGCCCCAAACTAACTCAAATATGGATTGAATCAACTCATTATATCATCCATTGAGTTCCTATTATTCTCAAATCTAATCATTCTTCTCATTAGTGGGAGTAACTTATCACCAAAAATTATCCCTTTAAACCACCTTTATATCTCATCTTACCATGTATTTTCATCAATTAGAGTCACATCGCTATCAATGCCATTCCATCAATTTACATCGAGCCATCTAATGATGTCTCCACTTTGATCTAGTTTAAGATTGGGTTCACAAGCCCCAAGTTAACTTAACCACTATTCTCATCACTATAAATCAATCTTTACTCACACGTCTTTTCAAGAACAAAATTCTTCCATCCTCAGTTTAAGTCTAGCCTTACATTAACCTAGTTCACTTAAACTAACGCTCTGATACCATTGTAACATCCTACATTTTCAAATACTTAGATATCTAAATAATATAATCCCAAGATCAAACACTTACATTGCATGCGGAAATAAAATCTCTTATGTTACATATTATGTCATAATCTATCATTACAGTCTTTGACGAACGTAAATTTGTTCCATATAACAATTCCTTATTATGCGCATATCCTTCTTTGGTGCCAAACTCCGTATCTCTCTTTATCCCACTTTTCTTCCCGGTCTAATAGCCGCCTGGTTGCAAAAGTTTTAAAAGAGTTTGGGTGAGCCAAAGGCCCAGTGAATTCACGGTTTTTGCATATACAACGTCAATAAATATATTTCACAAAGTCTCATACTTTATCATTCATACGACCGAAACATTATGATACACAAACAATGGCGTTATGGGAAATGTCTACCTCACACAGCTTTACCAGGCGAACTCACATAACATGTCCGCTCTTACGGCTTAGACAAGCTCACAGAGGATGCTCGTCTTTACATCATCATATCATAGTACATCCCCATTGCCACACAAATATTCAACACATTATAAAAATCATCGAACATTTTATGCATGCATGATATATTAAAAATCAGTTATCGATAAAATCCAAAGCAAGCTTGCATATAATTTTAAATAAAGCGTGCAACCATTTTTAATAAAAGTCACGTAAAACTCACAATGCAAATCGTTGTCCAACCCGGTCCTTGAAGTTGTTAGCGTCACCCCTACAATTCCAAGGAACTAAACTTTAATTCTAGAATAAAATACGACGCAACTCCCAACGATAAACTTAAACTACCCATGAGCCTACACCTTCAATTTCTACTCGATTTAAGATGAACATCCATATATATATATATGTGTGTGTGTGTGTATATATATATATGTATTCGTACCTATATATACACCAACAGTTAAAATTTATATGTTTATGAATCACAACATCTTCATGCATCCTTGCATGCTACTGTTTAGACATAATTACACATAACATAAACATATATATTTATATCTTTTCCTTCCCAACGAATCAAGCGCATGGTTCATGGTTTACTTGTGATATATATATGTGTGTGTGTGTGTCAACATCTCCATGTAACCATAAACTTGCAATCCAACAAAATAACCATTTCTATGTCTTTTATATCAACCTACGGGTTATGAATTCTTTTCTCCCAAATAACTAGTGACCACACAGGTTAATAATCAAGAAATATCTCGCCAAAACCTTTCATCACAAAGAGTTCTCAACCGTTCGATCTATTACGGCGGTGAAATGTTTCCACTTTATAAATATATCTATCGACCGACACCCAACGAACCACAAGTTCTGATTTTTAGAACCGGAACGAGAGTCACGGTTAATCAACCCGGTGTCACGAAAATTACCATATTACCGTTGTGAAGAACGATGGAGATGCTAGCGGTGACCGATGGCCATCGCTACCCTACGGAAACCCACCCGAATAATTGAACCATTAACATAACTATCTAGTAGCCAAAACTCAGAGACGATGGTTTAAAATAACATACCGATTGGCTGCGATATAAATCATCTATTTAGGTACAAACTCTGGCTTTGGCAGATACATCATATATTATAGATTCGATATTCACGTGAAAATAAAAAATATAACCAGTAATTATTGTCCATTAATAGTATTTATTAGATGATCAATCATCTATTTAGGTACAAAACTCTGGCTTTGGCAGATACAACATCATATATTATAGTTTCGATATTTACGTGAAACTAATCAACATGCCCCAACGTCGATAAGACATAAGAGCATCTCCAACCTGTTAGTCATTTAACTATTTTTACCATTTCCATTAGTCGCCACAACTTTTAATGCATCCCCCCCTCCTATTTCCAGTTTGTAGTAACATAAATTCGAATATGAAGATCAAGTTACCTGGTAACACGTCACTTTTTTTGCAGTCACCAGATTGGCATAACCAAAGAAGATAGCAAAGAGTTGGTTAAGGAGAGATCATTTCACCATTTTATCTCTTTTCTCATTTTTTTGATTTATTTTAAATTATGCCCATCACATTAAATGATTGACTTTTCATTTTTCTTTATATTTAAAACAAAATCAGACATTTATAGTATATTAAAAAATCTAATTTTATTTTATTTTAATAATATCTAATAAAGTTAATTAAATATTATTTTATTTTATTTTATTTAGTGAGTTTATTTATTATTTACTTATTTATTTTAATACATATATTTATTTTTGGATAATTTAAGGTCTTCATTTAGAAACTAACTGTTAGGTCTGAAAATGTTGTATCCGAGATGACAACCATTGAAGACATGAAGGGCCAGAATGTAAAAGTCAACAAAGTCTTTAATTAGGAAAGATTGTATGTTTAATTATAAGGAAACGTTGTTTTATTGTAAATAAGACAAGTGTATAATGCCTTATCTCCTAGTTTCCTTATTACGATAAATATTCTACATATAAATAGAGGGTTAGGGCAATCATTAAAACTAAGCACATTAATTCACATCATTAGAGAGAGCTTATTGAGAGATTACTTTGTAATGAGATATTATACAAGTTAGATATATGACATACGGAATTCATTGATTTTATTAGTGTTGTTCATTGTTACCTGATTAAACTGGGATCTACAATTGGTATCAGAGCTACACGATCTAAGTTTTGGATTAATTCTGATCGAGTTCGAAAAACAAGGTAAAAATCTCGATTCTGTCACTGTTAAAAAAAACTTATCGGTTCAAGCTTTCCAAGCCTGAATCGACAAAATTTCTTATCGCACCATTAATTATCGACAAATCGTTTTATCACATCCTAGTATATCGACAAGAATTAATATATTGCACCTTTTATTATCAATAATAATTTTATATCGCATCTCTTAACATCGACAAGTTTTTTTTTATCGACAATTTTTTATATCGCCTCTTTATCAGCCGATAAGATTTGTTTTCTCATTCAATTTTTTTTAGTTTAATTCGTTGTACTATTTTTTTTTCACTTTTATTAGAAAACTCAAGGGTCACTGACTTCTGCAGCTTTCTAGTTTAAAAGTTCTCAAGTACAAGCCTTAAACTTTAACAAAATTCGAATTTTTTTACTTTAGTTTAAACCGTAGTACTTTTACTTCACTTTTATTGGAAAACTCAGGATCACTGACTTCTGCAGCTTTTCTAGTTTAAGAGTTCTCAAGTACAATGTTTAAACTTTAAGTAAAATTTTTTATTTTATTTTTGATATTGTTGGTGACTCGGGAACTTAGATCTTCTCTTCCTTAAAAAAATATTGTTCTTTCTTTGTCGACGAAGGCTTCGTTTTTTCTCTTCAATAATTCAAAATAAAGATAAAAAGAAATTCCAGAATCTTATTTTTATCGCGTCCTTTAGACCCGAGAAGAATTCTTGTCGAATCCTTAATACCCGATATAAATTCTTGTCGACACCTTAAAACCCGATATAAAATCTTGTCGACTCCGTTTGACCCGATATCAAATCTTGTCGATACTACCTTCATCCGATAAGTTTTCTTGTCGAGTTACCTTAACCCGACATAAATTTTTATCGCATCTTTATCTATCGACATTTTTTCTGTCAAATCGAGATTTTAATTTTTATTTTTAAAAGAACTCTTAGAATTTTTTCAAAACTCATCGATCGAGATCACTTTATCAGGTAACCGGTGCTTATTATTTTTTTTTTTACAAACTGATTTTGTGTGTTTGAGTTGAAAAACTTAAATCAAGATGTCTACTGACCCATTAGTACTCGATCCAAAATACACTGAATATGAATACTATATGGGTTGGAGAACAACAACTATTCAACTCGAGGAGTTAAAAGGGAAATATGCAAGTTTAGAAAAAGAAAATAAAGATCTGAAAGAAAATATTTCTAAGTCAAGGCAGAAATTTGATTCCAAAATAAAATTATCTGATTTAGAAATAGAAAAAGAAAGACAATTCTCTTCTGATCAGAAAAACAGGTTTGAAATTGAGCGAAAAACGTTTGAGAGAAAAATTAAAACTTGTGAGTTGACAATTAGAAAACTTTCTGAACAAGTATTCAATTTTGAGCAAATTGTGATTTTAGAAAGGAAATCCTCTTAAACGAAATGTCTGAAACTATCAAAGCAACTTTTTGAGCTTTAGAAAATTCAAGATGATGAACGAAAAGTATTTGAAAATGATAAAAAGAATGTTTAAAATAAAAACGTTTTAATTTTTGATAAAAATAAACGTTTAGAGAAAGAAAGAAAATATTTTGATGAGAAAATTTTTAAACTTTCAAAGAAATTATCTGAATTACAATCAAATCTTGTGATTGAAAAGAACTTGAGATCTGAATTTAAAATTAAATATGATTGGATGTTGAAAGAAAGAGATCATCTCTCAATCAAAATTAAAGAACTTGAAACGAGATTTTAAAGCAAAAACAATTGTATAAAGAAAATTAAGAATCATTCAAACAACTCACTCCCGAACAAATACATGCGGAGTTAGATGACCTTGAAAAAATGATTTTTACTGATGATTCTGATTCTGCTTCAAGTTCAAAGATGACTCCTCTTTCTCCAGTTAGTATCTGTCAGAATAACTACTTTTCAAATGTTAAATCAAATGGTTATTCTCACAGCTCCAAATCATATGGTTCTTCAAATTTTCGAACTTATAAATCTAATCGGTTTCACAATGATTTTGTTGCTAATTCCGATAATTTTAAGAAGTTTAAAATGGTTTGGAGGAAGAAATCAACTACAGATGATAGTGTTGGAAACATGTCACGTACATCTCTTGAAGTTGATACAAGATCATTTGTTTCCAAGACTAATTTGCCTTATTTTTTCAAATCCATCAATCAGCTAATTAGTCTAAGTGCCACAAAGATTTGTTGTTCTACTTGTGGAACAAATGATTTTGTCAATCAAAGTTTCATTCATAAATGGTATGGTACTTACAGTATCCCCACTTTCTCATTTATTGCATCTGAAGCTAACCTCCGAGGACCCAACAAAGCTTGGGTACCAAAATCTTTTTAATCTGTTTTGTAGGTACGTCATGTTGTGTTCTAAATTCCGAATATTCACATCACATGACAATCTTTTAAAAGGTTATGCTACATTTAAGGGGGAGTACCACATGTTTTTTTCCGTTTATTTAGCTTCATAGTATCTCAGCTATGAACCTGTTCTTAATTTTTGGCTTCTAAATATCTTAGTTCAAAACCCGTTTTACATTGCATTATGACTTCTGAATACACCAGTTCAGAACTCGGACTTCAAACTCTTTGTGTGTAATAGGAATTAGAAGTTTCAATGGTCAATCCAAAGCCGGAAGGACCTTAAGTTTAGGACAATGATCATTGAGATTTATTGTAGTGTTTAGTAGGTTAAGATGTGTTTACAGCATTCAAATGTATCAAATCATGAAGATGAGATCATAAAAGTGAATTGGCAAAAATTGTGAAAATTGAATTTTTCGGACAACTGCGGGTCCAGTAGTTTAGCAGTCCATAACTCACAAATAGTACGCCGGAAAAGGCTCATAATTCGCAGTTAGAAAGATCTTGTTGTATACTACAACTTTCATGAAGAATGTTAAACCCAGTTATGACTTTAAGTGGCTCGAAATAGAGTATTTTTGGGGCTGTGAACAATAAATTCGAGCCTGCACACTGTTTTGTAAAAGCTGTACCGATCTACTCGTAAGTCCGATTGAAACGATTTCAGTTTCTATAGAATCCTAAAAGGTTAATCTACAATTCTTATTTAGATTGTGGAAAGTGTGTTGGCTTCTAAGTATGAGTAAAATGCTCAAAAAGAAGAGAGTCGGAAGTTGTTAAGTGTCGGTATGAAATTGCACTAGACCAAATATTGAGTTTGATTTTGTAATTCGTATCCGGCTATTTCTGTTGAAGTCTAAGTTGGTTATTATCATGTAGGACCTAAGTAACTTATTAGACGATTTAGGATATGGTTTTACGCTATTCAAGTAATGATTGATTTATCCATTCGTTAGGCACGCGACCGATCGAGCTTTATCGTGAGTCTCATTAATCGTGTGTCACTTCTCTATTTCGCTAAGGTACGGATATCCTATTCATTTGACTCGAGGCTAACTGGTTGTATTCCAACAATTCCATCTATGTTGATAGACGTGACTCCAAGCCTAACGGTTCCGAGTACTTTATATGAAAACTTTGTTTTCGTTTCGAGATTTTTGGTTTATGTTTTACATTGAACTTGTTTCATGATTTGAGAATATTATCGAAATAATTCGATTTTATGCTTTACGACTTCTGTTAAATGTAATGTTGCATAATTTCTAAACGAATTGATTCTTAAAATTATGATCCGTTTTCGGTTGATTTGACCAATACTTCGTGAACTATTTTCGTTGTTTAGAATATTATGATATGATCCGTTATCGGTTGAATTGATTATCATGAAATTTGATATTTGGTTTAAAGATTGATGAAACCATTGAATTAAAGATACGAGTTTTTGTTGTTTTTGATTTTAGACTCGACACTTGGATCACGGGTATTGAGATGCCTCCATGGTGGCTATTAATGACCATGGCGTTCTCGTAAAGGCTAGGCCAAGTCAAATAGAGGAAGTAGGCTGCATCCAAGAGCCGAATACCAGAAAACGCCCGGTTACCGGATATACCCGATTACCGGATAAAGCCGAATACCAGAGTTAAACTGGTTACCGGGGGATGGGTGGTGTTGTGCCCGACGCTGACATTTCAAGTCTGATTGGACTGATCATCCGATTAGACAACGTATTATTGTAATACGGGTGACTTATTGATTTTTAAAATGATTTCTACATTCTTTAATTATGTTCATAATGGTTTCACTACGATTGTTTTACGTTAATTGATATTTGAACTTATATTACAATCACACCATTATGCACATTATCCTTCCACTGAGCGACTTTGCTCAGCCGAGGCGTTTTCTGTTTCCTCGGCAGGTTCAGGTACCACTCCAGGGACGGGTTGAGAGATCGAAAGATCACTGGAAGTAAGTAAAATAAGATCAACTTATGTATATCGAGTTTGTATAATCTTTTGGGATTATTTTAGACGATAACATTTTGGGTTTGTAACTATATTTAAGTTTAGTGCAGCTATGAAATGTGGTGTTTGAGTTTTGATCCGATTACCGAATTGTACACCTCTCGTCTCAAGCTACGCGGGGCGGGGGTGTTACAACATCTACTAATAGTTATTGGTTTACAATATTAAGGCTACACATTTGAATCTTGAGGATGTTAAAGAATCTCTCTTTTCTTGGATTAGATATCAGTTCCAACTAGAATTGCCAATTACGATTTTGGCAAGCCTATGGACTTCTTTGAAAGATAATTGTGTTTAAAAGGGTTACGGTTCACCATCCATTGTGTATGCTTCTCTATTTACTAAAAAGTTGTGATTCGCGTTGTCGTTCTTCTTCTACTTTCCTGACTGGTTTCAAAAATCTCATGTCCATATTTTGCACTAATCTGAGTTGTTATGTCTTTCACCGCATCTCCAATGGTTATTTGAAGATGACTTGAAAAAGACTTGACCACTTTTTTTTATCAACCACTTGTGGATCCTCAAGTCTTTAAAAAAAATGAATGTGAGAGGCAAAGAAAGAGAAAATATGTATATTATGGTGGGAATATAATTTTTTTTTAATTTTTTTAATTTTGTTCAAAGTCTTTTACATGGGTTGACCATTGTGAATGCTTAGTGTTAAATGAAAATGGATTAAAAACATGACAATCTTGCTTTCGACAATACATGATTCACACATATGTGTAGTGAGCTACTCAAGAACCATGTCTTCATAGAGTTACCATTTAGAGGGACATAAAATACTAACTTAACATGAAACTTGGTTGCTATTTCGATTTTTCGACTTTAAACTCAAAGATGTTTTGCGCTGTAACGCGCACGGGTAGCTTACTAGTGTGATAATAAGATTAAGTTCAAATTATTTAATATTGGGCTCATTTCGAAGATATTGACAAGACGATTATAATGGTATAATTTGTAAAAAAAACATATTTTTCTAATTTAATTTGGTTCATATACAACTAGAATTATACCCGTCCGTTGGTCGGGTAAACGGCGTGACTTTAAACATATTCTAAATTACCTGAAACATATCTCAAACAAAGTGATGATTTATCAACATGAGTAAATCAATAATATGACGAATAGGAGCATATATTTATGTGATGAAGATTTTATTCTAACTCGATTGACACCCCAAGTAATATTTCTACTATCTCACAATTTACCCCTATCGAATCTCTCTAGACGGACACGAAATGACTGATCAAAATCAGTTTCAAAACAAATTCTAAATGTCCCCGAAACAGATGCGTGACACCATGCTTTGCGCTTGTAACACCCTAAAATTTAGAGTAAATTTAAACCGAGATAAAATGCGGGATATGACTAAAATACATAAAGATCGCCCATAAGATGGGGAAAGTAACGAAGTTTACATCAATAATGGATACTAAATGACAACCTATTAATCTATACAAAATCATAATATAGATTATATTCGGGTGTCACTATAATCCTCAAAATGACAGTTGCTAGTATCTCCAATCACTACACTTGCAAGTGTAGTCCTAAAAAGGTGTCTCTACCGACACAAGGCTCCACTCCACTCTAGGGGGCCCCGTTAACACAATCACCTGCTAAACATGACATTTAAGAAAAAGTGTTAGGCTTACGCCTAGTGAGAACAAACAGATAACGATTAAAGCATATAAAGTTCATGAGTGATGGGTGTAGCTTTAATTCAAACATGTGCACATTGATTCATCCTTGCTCTTGAGAGGGATAGGGTATCTGGCATCCCTATTTAGGGATTGTGGTAATAGCGTCAACCCTATCCAGGTATTTAGCCACGTTTTATTTTATAGCATCAACCCTATCCAGGTATTTGGCCAAACATCATCATATATAACATCAACCATATCTAAGTATTTAGCCCAAACGTTATTACATAACATCAACCCTATCCAGGTATTTAGCCAACCATTATAGTCTATAATTCAAGTACACGGATTAATACATTTTTAAGGTTTTTCAAGTATCATAAACCTTTACATAAATTTTTTCCCTTGAAGTATAATTTGCCCAAAATGTAGGTCAAATATTTTAAGTCTTAAAATCTAGGATTTCTCCAACATAATACATTTCCAAGCAAAGCATAATCATTATAAATGCTTATTTTATAACCAAGATCAAAATCCCCAATTTCCACATTTTGACCTAAAATCTCCAAACTTAACGAAATGCATAAATACTTGAAGTTATAACTTAAAAGGAGTAAATAATAGTATTTAGAACAAGTATTAAGTTTATAAAAGGTTGGATTTGAACTCACAAAGCTAAGGTTAGTTAAACCTTAGAAAACTCCTTAAAAATAGTGGAGAAGATGAAGGCTTGGAGTGGTAGATAAAAAGCACCAAGATCTTGAAGCTTTACTCTTGAATCTCCAATAATAATGGTGAGCAATTACTTTAAATGGGGTTGAAATGGGGAGTAAATGCCCTAAATTCGGAATAGGTGGAAGTAGTTGAGTGGAGGAAATGCTAGAAATGAATTTTGAAGTTTTGGGGGTTGATTCCACGCTTTTAAGGTTCAGGCAACGGATTCTAGTGCCCGACGCCAGTTACAACTGGCGTCGTAACCCACGCGGCCTTCAACTTAAGCAAACAGTGTCCGACGCCAGTTTGGATGCCAGTTATAACTGGTCCGTGATGTTTTTAACCAGCTTCCAGCCTAACCTACGTGAAAACTAGCCTTAGACGTTGTTTTGCCCATATTTGCTTCGTTTTAGCTCCAAATTGACTCCGAAAAATATCGTTGGACTCCTTTAATTATCCAACCAAACATGATATCAACACTTGAAAGTAACGCCACTTAGTGGCATGGGTTAGCCCCTTCGCAACTAGCCCGGACCAATAAATTAACCCGAAACTCCCAAATTTGAGTTTAGATGCGTGAGTTCGACCCCTCTCCTTTGACCAACCAAAACCTTCTAAAAAAATAAACGACTGGAAAGCCAAAATTTGCCACACCCTTTAGATTTAAACCGGTTAATTATCTAACCCATAAGAATCAGTCTTTTTTCCAAAATTTCATATCCTTAACTAAAATTTCGGGTGTTACAAGTGACAAACATTTACAAACTATGTAAGTAAAAATGAAACGTGACTTATTAATTGACAACTGGTGAAATGCAATGCAAAGAATATCACATCATGTTACCTTAGTCAAACATGGGAGGGATAGATGTTGCTAAAAACTTCGTTGCAAAAAGTATTTCTTCAAAGATCCTTAGTTAACCCATGCTCTTTTTTCATGGGTCAACGATAACATAATTGATAATGACAAATTAGCAAAGATCTTAAATTTGACCAAGTGTGCAGCAGAAGTAAAAAAAATGCAGAAAACAAAAAACACACTTAAAGACCCCAAAAACACTAAGAACACAAATTTAAAGACTCCTCAAAAAACTAAGAACATGGATAAAACACTAAAAAACTAAGAAAATAGAGATAAAACCCCATAAAAGTGAAATTAGTTTTAAAGGCTCCACTTACTAAACATTAGTTGGTCGGATTAAATATACATAACAAATTGATAAAAATGTTATTCTTTAGCAACCACATGATCGCCCGCACCAGAAACCAATCCATCCTCTTCAAAACCCTACTTCTAAAAACCAAGTCTTCTTTTTTTATTCAAGTTCTGATGTTGTCTCTTCTTCAACAAAAGTAATACCTGGTAGAGCAATTTTATCAATTCAGATAGATCCCACAATATATGAACATCTTCCACTTCAACCTCATGAGCAAAAATAAATAAAACCAAATGAAAATCAACAATCAAGACAGATTAAATTCATAGATGGTACAACCCATTTCGACATCATTAAACCCAAAAATTGAGATTCACACCTGTAGCACCATTAATAATTGGTGATATACCAACCTTTGCATTTGAATTAGACCACCACCAGCGTCATCACATTTCATAAGCCAAGACCAAATTAACACCAATAACCACATTCCATCTCTTCTTGTTGCTCCACTAATGCATTATGTAAAGGTGTTTCAAAAGATACAAAAAGGCTCGTAAACAACTTTTGCTTTTTTTATTGTCTATTTTTTAGTTGATGGTTTGTAATTGAATTGGTAGGTTCAATTCTTAATCATTCAACACTCCGGCCCTAATAAGGGGTGCTATTAGCACTCATCTAGATAAATTGTTATAGGCATATACAAGTTTGAGCCAATAGGGCGACATGAAGTTTTAAGGCGGCAAGTATTTATTAGCAGTCTCCAACAATTTCTTCACGAAGAACCTAAAGTTAACTCTACAAAATTACTTTTGATTTCAATAGTTTTTATATTTAGAAGATTCTAATATCAATTATATCATTAATGTGCAGCAGGCTAGGTTTGTTTGCCTTTAACAACTCTTTATGTCCTGCATAATTGATTTCCTTAAGATTATAAGAGGTGGTGCTGAAGTCTGAAATATGAATCAGTAAGACTGTTTGTTTTTATGTCTGAATTCTGAAAATTTGAATCCGCAAGATTGTTTATTTTTCTAAACTGACAAACGTCTGAAATCTGAATCAATTCATTTTAATGCAATTCAATTGAAATATCCAACCATTTAAACCATTTGTAAGCTACCATCTATTTTGCAAACATTCAAAAATTCAAGTCAAATACATCAATTGATTCAACACACAGTAGAAAATATGAACAAAATTTCATAACAATTAAAATCAATATTCATTTTACATCAATTGTGTCGTAGGTAAGAAACACCCCCACATAAAAAATGGAAAGAAAAACAAGACATATTCTCGAGACAAACCTAGATCCTAGAGGTTACTGAAGATGGAAACTATGTTCTTGAGTTGAAACATAGCTCTCACCTTCCCTTGATTGAAGCCGTTTTATCTTTTTTTATGATTCTTTGATCACCAGAGCACTCAATCACTTTTTGCCACTTTATTTACTTGGAAAAATTGGATCCTGAAGATCAATCAAGTTACAAAAAGGAACACAATTTTAAACAAAACCCACTAAAATGATGTCAAATTTCAGCTGGAAATCTTGAATTCCAAGTCTTTCTATATAAATTTCTTGCTTTCGTTTATCCTTCCAAGATCCATGTTGGTTTCCCCACAAAATCTACACGACTTGAGGCAATTAGAGGTGAAAATGAAGTGAACCCATCTTAGGAAATCAGATCTATAATGCAAAACTGCACAAAAACACAGGAGGGAAGAAGAGATGTGAATACATTCAAGAGGGAAGAAGAGATGTGAATACATTCAAGAGGGAAGAAGAGATGTGCGTTCTCAGAGAGATCATGAAAACATCAATTACCACAACAACAATAAAATCATAACAGCAAGAAAAAATAACAGCAAGAAATCGATCAGATGAGGAGAATGGTAGCTGATGCTCTTGATTTGAAGATGAAGATCGACAGATGAGAGAATCGAACAAGGAGACCTGCTGTTTTAGATCGAGAGATGAGATTGACCGAAGAGATCGAGGGAAGAAAAGAGATAGAGAGAAGAGATTGTACCTGCAACTCGAAGATGGAGAAGAGAGTGTTAGAGGTGTGAGGAAAAAGAAAGAGGAGGCGTGAATATTATGTTTAAGAGGTAGGGTTACCGCTGAAAGTTTCAGATGAAAAGGGATAGGTTTAAGCTCTTAATTAGAAAAAAAATCAAACACTCTGAAAGCAAAAAACGTCTGACCGAATCAGACTTCAGACGTTTTCAGAGCTTATTTTCAAAAAACAAACAAGGCCTTAGTGTTCTGTTTTTGTGTTTTTTAAGAGAAGATAATGGCTTTGAATGTAACGGGTGTACCACTGATGTGGTGTTTTGAGTTTGTTGGTAATAAAAGTTCTATGTCTTTCAAAAAAAAATTATATCAAATATTCAGTAATATAAAAAAAATCTTTTTTTCCTTCCTCCCATTAATTTTATCTATCGGTTGGAGGAGTGCTTTGTTTTTCCTATGAAAACAAACAAAAATCATTCTCTTCTCCCTCTATTTAGTTTTGAAAATATAAAAAAATGAAGTTTTGATATTATTGATATGTATAAAATGAAATTAACATAAAGTTGTACATTTAAATTCACGCTTCTTCAAAACCGAAGAATTTTTTATTCTCTTACCATTTTTCTTATTTTGAAAATGCTATTGCAACAAAAAAAACTAAATGCTTCAAAAGTATGTTTTCTATATTTTCCAAAATAAATCTTCATAGCAATATGACACACTTTAAAAAATATGTAATTATTATATTTTTTAACCAATCAAAGATATTTTTATCCTTTACAATATAGAGATAAAAAAAATTCATCACATGATCAAGAGCAGAATAAAAATATAGACACTTATATTAAAACGGATAAAATATTTAATTTTCCATTTAAAAAAATAACATTAATACTTTTTAAGCGTCACCAACCAACATCATAAAGAACATCTTACCTTATAACGATTAATCTTCAACAAATGCTATAAAATTAAAGAAAAACAAAGATTGTATTCTTACATATTCTCTAAAAATAACACAATCGATAAATAAAACCATATATCTCCAAAAAAGTTAGTTTCATCTCATCCCATAAAAACCACCCTTCCCTACAATTTCACTTTTCAACTCACAAATGGAGTCCTTCAACCTCTTTCATTGTTGCTAGTGTTTCTCTTATCATCCGTCGTCACTACCACCGTTACCGACTAAGGTGTCGATGGTCATTTCACAACCCGCAAAACAGCTCAGGGAGGGTTATCCCAAGCAGCAACAGATGCAGTCAATCAAATTTTACTGCAGTATGCAGAGGATGATTTGGCTAGTCTTTGATCGTGGGTAGATCACGTCTAGTTCAGATAGCATTGGTCGTCACCACTTCATTACATTGATACCCCTGATAATCTCTGGACTTATAAATACAACAGTCAGTCTCAATTACTTACACTTATACATATATATAGGCATAGGATTAGAGTTGTTACCGGGCGGGACGACCCGTTAGGCCCGCCCTGTCCAGCCCAGTAGCAACGCGGGCTTGGACTACTATTCACGAAAATTTGGACGGGTCCCGACTAACTTGTTGAAATTAATGGACGGGCACGGGCGATGCAAAAAAATATATGGGCAAGCCCGCCCGACCCATTAATATATTTTTAATAATTAATTTTGGTAAATAAAATTGAGAATTCTTGATACTTATCAATTCTCACTTAATTATGACCAATGTTAATAACACCTTTTAAAAATCTTAAAAGTAAAAATATCATTACCTCAATAGTCAATTGAACTATTCCTTATTATCTTATTTAGTAATTTCATTTATCGATACTCTATATTTTGCAAAATAATTTTTTTTCTCTAAATTATATACATTCTTATGTATCCACGTCTAATTTTAAGTTGACAATATTGTTGTGTATTTTTAAATTATTTTACATTAACTTGTGATCTTATATAAGTTTGTTTCATATAAATATAAAAAGATTTTAAGGCTCGTTAGCCTGTGGGCAAGCCCGACCCGTTTATTGGGCGGGTAAGAACAAATTTTCAAGGCCGTAAAAGAGGGCTTGGGTTTGCTATACTAAGCCCGTTGGACAAGAAAATTAACTTAGGCCCGACCCGGGCCAGACCCAAGCCGCAAACGATCACCTCTACATAGGATCATGTGAGAAGTGAAATTAAGGTGAGAAGCATAAGAAGGGATCTTTTAAATATATATATATATATATATATATATATAGAGAGAGAGAGAGAGAGAGAGAGAGAGAGGAAAGCTCAAATGTGAACCTATCTTTGATTGTGAACATGAAGATGGATCTCAGCCCTTCATCTAAGCCATATTCAAGTTGATCTTTAAAGTGGCTTAAGGGGTAATTTTGGAAGTTTTATATTTTTTTCTGATTCTCATTTATTTTTTCCTTATTATCATTGATAACACTCCAACTTATTTCTCTCCTTATTATTTCCTTATTATCGTTGATATCCTCGGTTAATCGGATTCATTGCTGAAGAACTTCAATAAATTCGTTGATGTAAGTTCCGATTTGCGATTTTTTAAGCTCAATTGTCGATTTTTGATCTGATTTCGTTTCAATGGATTTTGTTTCTTCATCAGACTATATTCAGTTGAATATAAGCTACAAGTATACAAACCCTAAATTGTAGTTTATATTCAAACTGAATATAACCTACAATTATTCAAACACCTAATTATAGACTATATTCAGTCTGAATATAAGCTACAAATATATAAACCCTAAATTGTAACTTATATTCAGACTGAATATAAACTACAATTATACAAACACTTATTTATAGACTATATTCAGACTGAATATAAGCTACAATTTGGGGTTTGTATATTTGTAGCTAATATTCAGACTGAATATAAACTACAATTATTCAAACACCTAATTATAGACTATATTCAGTCTGAATATAAGCTACAAGTATACAAACCACACATTGTAGCTTATATTCAGACTGAATATAACCTACAATTATTCAAACACCTAATTATAGACTATATTCAGTATGAACATAAGCTACAAGTATATAAACCCTAAATTGTAGCTTATATTCAGACTGAATATAAGCTACAATTATACAAACACCTAATTATAGACTATATATTCAGTCTGAATATAAGCTACAAATATACAAACCCGAAATTGTAGTTTATATTCAGTCTGAATATAAACTACAATTATTAAAACACCTAATTATAGACTATATTCAGTCTGAATATAAGCTACAAGTATACAAACCCCAAATTGTAGCTTATATTCAGTCTGAATACAAGCTACAATTATTCAAACACCTAATTATAGACTATATTCAGTCTGAATATAAGCTACATGTATACAAACCCCAAATTGTAGCTTATATTCGGTCTGAATATAAGCTACAATTTGGGGTTTGTATACTTGTACTCTTGTAGCTTATATTCAGACTCAATAAAATCTACAATTATACAAACATCTAATTGTAGACTATATTTAGATTGAATATAAGTTACAAGTATACAAACCCCAAATTGTAACTTATATTCAGACTGAATATAACCTACAATTATTAAAACATCTAATTATAGACTATATTCAGTCTGAATATATGTTACAAGTATACAAACCCCAAATTGTAGCTTATATTCAGACTGAATATAATCTACAATTATTTAAACACCTAATTATAGACTATATTCGGTCTGAATATAAGCTACAACAATACGAACCTCAATTTGTAGGTTATATTCAGTCTGAATATAAGCTACAAGAGTACAAGTATACAAATCAAAAATTGTAGCTTATATTCAGACTGAATATAACTTACAATTATACAAACATCTAATGGTAGACTATTTTCAGACTGAATATAAGTTACAAGTATACAAACCCCAAATTGTAGCTTATATTCAGACTGAATATAACCTACAATTATTCAAACACCTAATTGTAGAATATATATTAAGTCTGAATATAAGATACAAGTATACAAACCCCAAATTGTAGCTTATATTCAGACTGAATATAACCTACAATTATACAAACACCTAATTGTAAAGTATATTAAGACTGAATATAACCTACAATTATTCAAACATCTAATCATAGACTATATTCAGTCTGAATATAAGATACAAGTAGACAAATCCCAAATTGTAGCTTATATTCAGACTGTATATAACCAACAATGGAACCAAATGTTTTGAAAAGCAAGAATTCAAACAAATGTGTTTCATAGAATGAAGAAAAGAAGAGCGAGGGAGAAGACATGAGAAAGAAGTTTTCGTTTTTTTGTGAGATGTGTCAAGTAGAAGCTTCATCTGATAAAATGATGAACGATCATATTAAAGGGAAAAAACATTTGAATAACCTTTTTATACTTCATCAAAAAAAAAAAAATCTGGATCTGAAAAGACTTGTGATTCTAAGGAGGAACACAAAGCAGAAACAGACTTGTGTGAAAATTTATTGTTGGGAAGATGATGAAGAAATTTGGGGACGGAAGTGAAATTTCTTTTGAGGAAGATGATGAAGAAATTTGGGGAAGATGATGAGGCCTGGTTCTGATTTGAATCGTCAGGTTGTATTTATGATTATACCTCTACATGCTAAATAATGACTAAACCATGACCTGAGTTTTCCACTTATTTACAAGAATGCCACCATGAATTTTATCCCCTGATCTTTTGATCTGATTTAAAATGGATGACTGTGATCCATCCTCATGTTCACAATCAAAAATAGATTCACATTTAAATCTACCCCTATATATATACATATATAGGGGCAGGTTCATACGAGAACGCTAACTTTTTACGAGAACGTGAGGAGTTTTTTTCATGTACAAAAATCATATATAATTCATGTAGTGATTTTGATTCACATACAAAATCATATGTGATTTTGATGTTAGTACAAAATCACATGTGATTTTTTAATGTTGGTGTGATTTTGTACATGAAAAAAGCTCCTCACGTTCTCGTAAAAAGATACCGTCCTCGCATAAACCCCCCTCTCTCTCTATATATATATATACTTTAGACTCAAAACGTTTCGTGCCGCATGGCACGCGAATAGCTTACTAGTAATTTTAAGACTATAAAGAATATAGAAATTTTCAACAAATTATGGGGACTAAAAAAAATTTAATTTGATTTTCAATATAATTACCAAGATTAGTAAAAGTATTTGGAAGAATCTTTGTGGCTTCCTTAACTTTCCCCTTGTGGGGGATCACTTGTTCCCATGTTTCTTTCTATTTATTCGGAGTTGATTTTTGTCTGAATTTGGTCAAAACAGCACAAAGATTAGAAGAAGACAAAGAGGGTTAGGGCCGCAAAAAGCCACGACCCTCCCGTCCCCTCTGTCAAATCTTGAAACCCATCTCGATTCCCCTGTGAGAAAACCTATTTTTCATACCTCCATCCATCAAAACCCTTTTCGAAATGAGTGGGCAAGTGCCTCCAGCTTCTTCACGGAGGAGCAGTTCAATGCTTCGACGAAATAATCCATCTACATCGACCAGGAAGTCGTCGTCCACTCAATCGGAAAACGGAACAACCGCCACCGGAGCCACCAATGGCCACCCCCTCAAATCCCCTTTATCTGCTCCATCGTAAGTTCAATCATTCTTTATTTCCACTTGGTTGCCACATCAAGTTTGTAATTGCAAAAAGGACATAGTTGAGTTGGGGAGGGTTTGAAGGAATTCAGTTCACGTTGGTCTGGGCATTTTAAGTAGAATAAATTTGTGCTTATTATTTCTATATATATCTTCTATGTGTTCTATTTGATGTTCTTTATATGGAAAACTATTTATTGAGTATAAATGACATGCAGTAAATGTAGCTTGTGTCCTTGCTCCTTCCCATAATCATTTGTATTGAAATTTAACATCATTTTAATTTCAAAATTCAGATGTGTTTGTTAGTTTTTGGATCAAAATGCTTCATGTTATCAAATATCAAGTGACCGTTGGTATCATTCACTCATTGATTTAGGAACAATATCGTTGGGTCTATATTCGGATAGCCATAAAGGAGGATAGATGGAAAATGCTACTTTACTTATTAACTTTTCCCTTCTCAACAAGAGTTATGTGGTGTGGTCAGGTTCAGGGAAAACTTCAAAAGAAAAAAAAACTGAAGAACACCCTGTGAGCCCTCCATGTGGACGGTATGCACGAATGCATACCGGTAATTTGTAACATGCATTTGTGTATATGCACTCGTGCATAGATAAAACAACTTCAATCGCTTGTATGCATTTTGTGCATGCCAGATGAAGGGCTCCCAGGACGTTATTCAGTTTTCCTTCTTTTAAGGTTTTCCCTCTTTGTGTTCCTAGGGTCTTTTAATGAATCTTTGTTTTATGCTGGTTAGTGGTGAAAGGACTGTGAAGAAGCTTAGGTTGTCGAAGGCCCTCACCATACCCGAGGGGACCACTGTTTTGGATGCTTGTAGGAGAATGTTAGCTCGCCGTGTTGATGCTGTGTTATTGACGGATGCTGATGCTTTACTTTCCGGGATAGTCACTGACAAGGTTTGACAAATTGGGATTTGTTCATTATGCGCTTGCCTATCTGGAATACAAGTGAAAGTTTATGTTTGATTTTAGCAAAGATGTTGGCATTGTTTTTTATTATTATTTCTTACCTGATTCTCTTTTTCATTCTTTGTTAATGGGTGTAGGATATAGCAACCAGAGTTCTTGCAGAAGAACTAAGGCCAGACCAGACTGCAATTTCAAAAGTTATGACAAGGAATCCTATTTTTGTCTCTTCTGATTCTTTGGCAATCGATGCCCTTCAGAAGATGGTCCAAGGTTTGTTTTTTTATTTCATCATTATGCTTGAAGATGATGTAGCTCCATCACTAGGAAATCCAGTGTGCCAACAATTTCAGTGAATAAATAACCATCAAACTATACTATAAAACGGATTATGGAGAAAATTTCAAGTGTTATGCTTATTTTGTATAACTGGGGGAAAACACAAGATAAGAGAAGGTCTGCTATTATTGTATAAACAATTAATTTCACCTTTCATGTTATCTTATTATCACGAAATCAGGAAAATTTCGACATCTCCCGGTTGTTGAAAATGGTGAAGTTATTGCATTGTTGGATATCACAAAGTGCCTATACGATGCTATATCTAGAATGGAAAAGGCTGCTCAGCAAGGCAGTGCTATTGCTGCAGCTGTTGAAGGAGTGGAACGCCAATGGGGAAATAATTTCTCTGGTGAGTACTTATATGATCTGAATTTACAATGAAGAAGAATTGCATGTTAAGTAATGTCAATAAATGTCTATTTGATCTTAAAATCGTAATAACTTTGTGCCACATTTGATCTTTTTTTACTAATTTTGCATGGTCCCTTTACCCCAGACATAAAAAATTCCATTAGTACATGTGAGATTCTCTTAAGCTTTATTGATCAAAACCATGATCACACAATCGCTTAAGCTACAATGGTAACTGCGGGTACCACACAAACACAATATATGGATTGTATCTTATGTTTTTGCAGCTAGAGAAGTAGGCTTGTACCTAGAGGAGCTCTTAGGATGTGTTTGGTTTGCGGGAATGGAATGGATTTAGGGGGATTTGGATTTCAAATCCATTCCAATCCAGTGTTTGGTTTGCGGGATTGTTCGGATTTGAAATCCTAGGAATAGGATTGATTTAAAATCCCATGGTTGAGGGATTTGAAAATCCTTAGGCATGGGTTGGTATTTCAAATCCATTCCTCTAGGATTTCATAATAGTTTATAATGTAGAAGAAAACTTTATCATGCCTTGCTTGTTTCCATATCCCACCACACGTCCCTCAACTTGCATGTGCATTCCTTCATCTTTATTTTTCGAGTCGAGCCATTCGAGCATATCATTTCTCGAGCCACACATGATCATGTATTTACTAATTATATAATAAAAATATATAATGTATTGAGCCCAAGGCGATAAACGAGTTAATTGATCGAGAGTTCGAACCCATAAACGAGTATCGAGCTCGATGCACGTCTATGGGTTCGAACTTGCGAGCTCGAACCCTACATTGAAAATTTAATCGAGCTCGAGCCCAGTATTAATTTTTTGAGCCTGACTCGACTAACCTACTACTCGACTCGGCTCGTTTACGCCCCTACAAGTACCCTATCATAATTAAGCCAATTCATATATGTTGGCTGCTCTATGAGAACGCTTACTAAATCCTTATCAGTAGGCGCTTATCGAATGAACATGATAATAATTGAGAATCTTACCCGATATGAACAATGGCAAGCACCGAGAGTCTTACCTGGTAAATGGGGGTAATGACTTTTATCTGTTAAGTGCTTATCGGATAATTTTTTGCATAAGCTGTAGTTTTTATGGACTTTATCTTACCAATAAAAACAATTCTTTATAAAACAAACAAATAATTACAACAAAAAAAAAATTTAAATCCTATTCCAAATCCTACAAACCAAACACATAAAAAGATTTCAAATCCATTCCGATCCAAATCCCTCCAAATCCAAATCTCTCCATGAAATCCAAATAATTCGAAAACAATCCTGCAAACCAAACGCACCCTTAGGTTTTAGAGGTTGGCCAATATTGATGTGGTGGAATTAGTGAAGGGAACTTCATCACTTTGAGCAAAGTGAATACTAAAGGTGTTAGCCTTACTGGAGAGTGTGCAGAAGGAGGGCGTTTTATCTCATAAAGCCTAAGACATGACCTTTTCATGACTTCTATCGAATGTCATATCTTTTAGAGGTTGGCCAATATTGGGTAAAAGGCATCTTGGTGACTTGCTAAACCTGCTCCATCCTTTTCTTCATTGGAGTATGTACAAGGAAAGAAAGAAGCAGGACTGGAAACCTTAGGGTGCGTTTGGTTTGCAAGATTGTTTTCGAGTTATTTGGATTTCATGGAGAGATTTGGATTTGGATTGGAATGGGTTTGAAAATTTTATGAGTTTGGTTTGTAGGATTTGGAATAGAATTGGATTCCATGTTATTTATAAATAATTTATAAAAAATTATAAAAATAATTAATTACAATTTTATTAATCAATTATCACAAAATAAATGTTTTAAACATTTTTAAAACATTATTTCATGCAATCATGTGAAATCCCAAGCACCCCCTAAGGATTTCAAAATCCTATGTTTGTAGGATTTCAATTGAATCCTAGGATTTTAAATCCGAACAATCCGGCAAACCAAACATCGTATTGTAATGGATTTGAAATCCAAATCCCCCCAAATCCATTCCAATCCGATGTTTAGTTTGCGGGATTGTTCGGATTTGAAATCCTAGGATTGGTTTAAAATCCCATGGTTGATGGATTTGAAAATCCTTTGGTATGGGTTGGTATTTGAAACCCCAATCCCATGGATTTCATAAATTATCTCTAATCCCAATCCCATCATGCATCCTTGATTCATCTTTTGCATTCCCTATCTTTGTTTATTTTATTTTTTATATCATTTTATACCAATCTTTGGTTAGTTTTAAATATGTTATTTTTTTATTAAATTTTAATAAATAAATAAATAAATAAAATGTTTAGATTAACTTAATATGTTTTAATTCAAATAGCCTACCCTAATTAAGCCAACTCGTTTAAGTGTAAATGATTCGAGCTACTCGAGCTCGAGTCGATCTCGAACATAAAACAGAACTCGTTTAACTTAACGAGCCGAACTTTATAACACTAATGTTTGAGTTGACTCGTTCGAGAACTCGATTTGATTTTTCGAGCTGAGTCATTCGAGCATGCACTTCTTCGAGTCAAACATGCTAGTATATTTATTAATCATACAATAAAAATATAAATGTTATCGAGCTCAAGGCGATAAACGGTTAATCGATCCCGAGTTTGAACTCATAAACGAGCATCGAGCTCAAGCTCAATAACTCAAAAATATTCGAGCTCGAGCTTATTGTTAATTTTTCGAGCCCGACTCGATTAACCTTCTACTCGGCTCTTTTACACCCCTACCCGATAAGAACGATGACAAACACCGAGAGTCTTACCCGGTAAGTCGGAGTAATTACTTGTAACTGATAAACGTTTGTTGGATAAATTTTTGCATACGATGCAATTTTAATGGACTTTATCTTATCAATAAAACAAGTTCTTTAAAAACAAACAAAGAATTACAAAAAAAAAAAATTAAATCACATTTCAAATCCTACAAACTAAACATGATTTATAAAGGAATGGAATCAAATTCATTCCAAATCCTACAAACCAAACACATAAAAGGATTTCAAATCCATTCCAATTCAAATCCCTCCAAATTTAAATCCCTCCGTGAAATCCAAATCCCTCAAAAACAATCCCTCTAACCAAACGCACCCTTAGGCTGCTTTTGGTTTGGTGGAATTGAATGGAATCTGGTGGAATTGGAATGTGAATTTCTTTGACCAGATTCCATTCCTTCGTTTGGTTCGTTCTTTTGCAGGAAAGGAATCTCCAAATTCCTCTGAATTCCACAAGTATAGGATTTTAACATTCCTTGGCCAATAGGTGGGATTTTGATGGAATGGAATTCCCTTTTTTTTATAATACCTATTATACCCTCATCCAAATTAACCTAATCTCATAAAACACAAAATATCTAAGGGTGGCAATTCTCGACACGACACAAAAATAAACGGGTTAGGGTTGAAGTTTCTGACCCGCCAACCCGCCAACCCGCCAAATAAACAGGTCGTGTTCGGGTTGACCCAAACGGGTCGCGGGTTGACCCACCAACCTGCCAAAAAATATTTTTTTTATAAATATTTTACTTAAAAATCTCAAATAGTCAAAATATATTTGCTTTATTTGGTCATTCTTTAAGTTGACGTTTGAACTTTTTATTTGTTTGAAGCTTGGACTTGTTTTAATTTGGTTGTGTTTAAACTTTTTATTTGTTTGAAACTTAAATGTTTGAATTTGGTTGCATTATTAGATGAATTTGGTTGTATTATTAGATGAATTTGCTTGTGTTTGGACTTTTTATTTGTTTGAAACTTTTGTTTGGACTTTTTGTTTAAATTTGTATGTTTGAATTTGATTGTGTTATTAGGTGACCCGCCAACCCGTTTATGACCCGCCAACCCGTTTCTGATTGATTTTGCACATCTTCATCTCTTGATTTTGCACATCTTTTTAATAAAAAGGGTATTTTAGTCATTTACCAAAATTTCATTCCAATTCCAAAGCTACATTCTGTGAACCAAACAGACAGATTCCAATTCATTCAACAGATTCCATTCCAATTCTGTCAACCAAACAGCTGTCAAACCTGACAACATTCCATTCCAATTCCTTCAAAGTCAAATTCCTTTGACAAATTCCATTCCATCCAATTCCATTCTGTGAACCAACGCCCCCTTAAGGTTTAATTTCTAATACAAATTAATACAACTAATGTATATGGTGCTAGCACCTTTTTCATTTCATCGTCTACATGAGTTGCACTAGCAAATAAGAGGCAATTGAGCTGAAGTACCAACGAACTAAAGAAACTGATTCAAGCTGACAATGTGTTTCTTGCAGCTGTGAAAATGAAGTGTATTTATCAGTCCAAAACAAGTATACACCTATTAATTGCACGTTGGTGCAAATTATTGTCTTTCTGATTATGATGCTTAACAGTGCCAATACGATCGAGTCTAAAAAGCTATGGATAGAAATGACATCGTGTGCTTGATCATTTTATCTCTTGATACTGAAATGAGTTTCATGATTTGATATTAGTTCTTACTTTTCCCGGGGAAAGGCCTTTATGTTTTGATTTGTTGATGCAGCAAATATTTTTCATTCTCGTACTTTTTTGGTTGATCTAGCGAAATGCATTGCATAATGCAGTATTATTATATATATTACGATTTTTCAGTTACTACTATTGAATGTTTAAAATCATTTTCAGCACCTTCTGCTTTCATAGAGACACTCAGGGATCGCATGTTCAAGCCCTCTTTGTCAACCATCATTGCAGAAAATTCCAAGTACTTCTTTTACCTTGTCCAATGCAAGTATATGGGTAATTGGGTTTATGTTTCACTAAGTTTTGTAGCTACACAGGGTTGCAATTGTTCTAGCATCAGATCCAGTTTGTGTTGCTGCAAAAAGAATGCAGGAGTTGCGAGTTAATTCTGTTATCATTTTGGCTGGAAATAATATCCAAGGCATATTAACGTATGGTTATTGTTTAATTATGTCTTTGATTAATTATTGATGTTGTGTTCATACTCTATAATAAATATTTTTGTTTTCTTGTAGTTCAAAGGATCTTCTCATGCGAGTTGTAGCACAAAATCTTTCCCCTGAGTTAACACTTGTTGAAAAGGTTCTACTTTTACAATTGTTTATTTCAGGCCTTCAATTCTGTAGCTAAAGTTGCAATAGGACACTTAAAATTCTTAACACAACAATGTTTGATCATTTCAAGAGGATCGATTATTTAAATCGGTCTCTAATTGGATAGTTGCAATCCCCATATTGATTTTTTTTCATCATTCTACTTTCAGTGACATGAAATACTTTCGGACATTTTCCATGACCTTATATGATCTAAATGACATGTGTTATTTCTTAAGGTCATGACACCAAATCCTGAATTTGCAACAGTGGACACAACAATCCTTGAGGCATTGCATATAATGCATGATGGGAAATTCTTACATCTTCCGGTTGTAGACAAAGGTTAGCTTTACCTTTTAACTAGCGGAATAGTTATCAATTTGCTTCATCTTCTTATCTCTTTTCTGGCAGATGGAAGCGTTGTGGCATGTGTGGATGTCCTGCAGATAACTCATGCAGCTATCTCAATGGTAATCATAAACTTGTTATATCTGTTTACTATTTGCTGTTTTTATTTTGTGTATACTTTAATATCGTATTAATCAATAATCACAAACAAATATGCAACAAAATAATTGAACCCAAAACCTCAACTATAAAATAGCAAGTCTTACCTTACCAATCAACTCCGAGTATTTTTTATTTTCAATTGTCCCAATCTTACTTTTTAAATATTTTCTTCCAATTTACCCATTAATCTTAAATTTGTTTTGTCTCATTCTAATGACAACACATGTTTATCCAAAATATTTGAAAAGGAAATAAAATCAATCACATTTAGCAATTAATACTTTGTATGAGTTTTTATTTTTAATAATACTTAAAAACCGGTTGTTACTCCTCTGTATATAATGTCGTCAAACATGTTTATCTAAGAAAATTTTAAAATCATATTTTGCTGTTGCATTTGCTGCCCGTTATGAAATCAACCAAAAAATATCTTCCGTAAAGGTGGAATTCGACGCCAAAAAGTCAAGGTCAATTTCATTTGTAAAAATGTATTGTACATCCAAGTTGATTAATGAATGAGCTAGCATTTACATTATTTGTATCATGTTTTGGTAGATGGAGAGTCTAAGATTGTTTATTATCCTTTTTACCAGGCTGAAAATGATTCAGGTGCTGATGTGGCAAACACGATGATGCAGAAGTTCTGGGATTCAGCTCTCAACCTAGAACCACCAGATGATTATGACGACAGTCACAGGTTATTATCCCTCTGTTTTTTGTGAATACTGTTTTCTCTGTGTAGAATTTTTTATTCAAACTAGTGTTTGTACAGTGAAATGTCTATGTCTGTAATTATGCCATCTGATGCTTTGGAAGGAGGGAGGTCATATCCATCTCTTGGTCTTGGGAATTCGTTTGCCTTCAAATTCGAAGACTTAAGGGGCCGTGTACACAGATTTAATTTTGGTGAGTAATTTTATAGTTTCATAAATAATAATAATAATAATAATAATAATAATAATAATAATAATAATGGTCTCATTGAAGAAGCTTTTTTAGTCCTTGTTATTATTACCCTCTGAAATAATAGGTTATGCCGAAATGCAACGAAATTTTGTCTTAGTTCCTATTTAGTGTAGTGTAATGATGAATTTCTCAATCAGTGTAAGAAACATTCAGTTCTTCTCTTCACTTGATGCCTATTTTGATCGTGTAACTATTGATAACGTTGATGTCAAATTGTCATGTTATATAGTAATTCTTGATTACATGGAAAGGTGACACATCAAAATTAACCATTGCTACATAGGCTGAAAAATTGGTTATCAACCATTGCTACATTTTGATGCATTTAACCCTACCCAAAGTTGAATTTTTGACCATTTTTTAATGTTTCAGGCACAGAAAATCTGGGCGAGCTAGTTTCTGCTGTTGCTCAAAGGATGGGTAGTAGTCTTGATCAAAATAGCCCTCAACTTTTGGTATGGGTTTACTAGTATCTAAGATTTTTTTTTTCATTTCGTAATCAAGCTGTATTTAACTTTTTGCATTTATCATCATAGTACGAAGATGATGAGGGCGATCGGGTTTTGCTTACTACAGACAATGATCTGATTAGTGCCGTTAACCATGCGAGGTCGGCGGGACAAAAGGTAAGTATTACCCGACACTCTTTTTAAAAATTGGTTCACTTTAGACGATATTGGGTATTCTTAGGATGTGATCTAAGTTGGTCACTCTTGATCACGGATTTGATCCAATGAATAACACAATGGCACAATAGTCAGGTGGATGTATTTGACTTTTTGGTCAATATGATACAATACCGTTAATAGTAGGACTAACTAATGGAAAAAAATTTGGACCGAAACCAATACTATCAGCTTATATGTACATATGATAATGAATGTATAGGTGATTCACACTTTGAAAATTTCCTAAAAGCAAAATGTTTTGACAATTTTCATGGGTTATCTCAAAAATTAACATTTGTTTCTTCTTGCTAATAATTATCTAGGTATTGAGATTGCATTTAGATTACTCTGATTTTAGCGAACGGAAAAGAGAATTACAACCATTGATGGCTATAGAAGAGCAAACAGTAGATACTATCTCAAAATCGAGCCATCTCCAAACTGGGATATTGGCAAGTGCAGCAGTGATTGCAGGTATCGCTTGTGTGGTCTACTTGAAACGCTCAAACCAGTGACCATTTTTATGAAAGTTTTTTACTTTTTATGCAACAAAAATGGCGTGAAAGCCAACGACAAGAAGTTTTATTCATGTAAGCAAATGGTGGTGGTTGTGAAAAACATAACAAATGGCCAAATAGATGGGATACCAGAAGAAAGAAAATGCAAATTTCTGTCGTCATAATTGTTCATATAAATATAGTTTTATATCTGAAGTGGTTTTGAGGACCACATACTGAGTTATATTAATCTGGATTCCTTGTAGTCATTTCCTATGAACATTGTACATGAAGTGATTTCATTCAAGTAGGCAGGTGATTGAAATGATATACCTTCTGATTATTTTGTACCATTTTGATGTCTATATATATAATGCATTGTGCAAAAGAGAACTTTTCTTCTTGACACCTTTAGTCCCTACTAGAGAGTTTTCTGTCTGTTCTTCAGGAGTTTTAGGATTAGTTGAGGTGTGCTCAAGCTAGTTGTGTAAATACCTTCTTTTTGGAAGGGTGTCCCAGGCTATGTCTAGACTAATCCTGACAAATTATGACTACAAGACATCAGCCTTGATTAACTCAACGATCACAATTGTTTGGTATGTCTGGATTCGAACCCTGGGTATATGCGATATTCCACCACATCCTTCCGAGCCTCGGCGACTATGCCACAACTCTAAAGAAAGAAAAACTTTATGCATCCATAGTTATGTTGATAATGATATTAACGAAAAAATCTATAATTTGTTAGTGATTTTAATAGAATGTGAGGAGTTTTGCTTCCATAGTTGTATTTTGAGAGACGTATATCAATGGCCTCATCTTCTGGTGTCGTTACTATGACAATGAATGAGTCTTGTAGGATACACATGCGAATTATTACAAAATTGAATCTACCGGATGCCAAAAATATACAAATGTTTTAATAGATTATTTTATAGGGTCAAATAGTTATGCATCATGTATAAAAATGTTACAATAAGTTTATGAGATGCATTTAGCCTAGCTACCTTTGTCTTCCCAAGATGTCATGGGTGTCTAAACAAGTTTTTATGACTCTTAATAAAACCCCGTATTACTTTTTTTATAAGCCAATTAGAGAACTGCTCAATGAAAATAACTTTTTATAGGACGTTGAGTTTATAAGACATTTTTTTTCTTTCAAATAGTGTCATATTAAAAAATTAATACATCACGACGAAATTGAGTTTATAGGACGATAAAATTGACAAGTGACCTAACAAATTGCTTTATAGGACAAAAAAATAAAGTACCAAATCTAAAAGTGTTATAAGTTTATAAGACATTTTAGGCGGCTCAACAAGTTTCTAAGAATTTTTGAATAAAATGTCGTATTAGTTATTTTATAAGACACCTTTAATAAATGTCACACATACACACACACACACACATATATATATATATAGAGGCGGGTTCATACGAGGACAGTACTAATTTACGAGAATACGAGAACAATCCTCGGCCGATCATTTTGTACATGAAATTTTTCATGTACAAAATCATATGTGATTTTGTAAGCATAAAAAAAGACAGACGCGACTTTTACCGTGGGAAAGTCGCGGGAAAAGTCACGGCTAACAATATATGATTGGGCAAATTGCATTAAAAGGTAATATACTTTCTTCCTATTCCTATTTAGGGTAACATACTTTCAATTTTTTTTTTGGTACCTAAGATGAAATGTTTCAAACACTTAAGTACCTAGATTACCGGTTTAATCATTAACCGGTTACCATGCTGACGTGGCTGATGATGTGGATTACAAGTCAACATTATTTGATGACGTGTTTATTGATGAATTGTATTGTAAAAGCATATTTTTCTCTCTTTAATTTATATTAAATAATTTAAAAATCTAAATTAAGTTCCATGTAATAAGCACAGCTATATCTATTCTACACCATGAAGAATACAACCGTACATTTCCGGTTACCATCTCCGGTCAATATCTCCGGCCAACATCTCCGACCATCATCTTCAGCTTTCATCTCTGGCAAGTATTTATATCCTCTAACTCCACCTCCACCATTGAGAGCTTCAACAATACAATCGAGTTTGAATGTTAAACTCACATTTGGGTAGATCTAACCCAGCCAAACCTTTTTTTGCATCCATGAGAGACCACCGAGATGGAGCCCGAAGCTTGTGACAGAAGATGGGGGTTGGAGATGGTGACTAGACGAAGACCGGAGATGGTGAAGACGGAGGTCGGAGATGGTGACTGGAGATGAAGACCGGAGATGGTGAAGACGGAGCTCGGAGATGGTGACTGGAGACGGAGATCGGAGATGGTGAAGACGGTGACCAGAGATGGCGAAGACGTTGACCGGAGACGAAGACCGGAGATGGTGACCGGAGACGTTGAAGTCGGTGACCGCGGACGGTGACTGAAGACGGTGATCGGAGACGATGAAGACGGTGACCGGAGACGAAGACCGGAGACGGTGAAGATAGTTGGCCGGAAATGGTAGCCGGAAAGATACTGTTTGTTGTCTGGGACTGGGGCGCTTTGTACTTTTTTTATATATAAAATAATTTTAATTATTCAATATAAAAAAATATGTTTTTATATTTATTTTACACAAAAAATTCATATCAATAACCAGGTCATCAAATAATGCTGACTTGTAATCCACATCATCAGCCACGTCAGCATGATAACCGGTTAATGGTTAAATCGGTAATCTAGGTACTTAAGTGTTGGAACTTTTCATCTTAGGTACCAAAATAAAACTTTTGAAAGTATGTTGCCCTAAATAAAAATGAAAACAAAGTATATTACCTTTTAATGCAATTTGCCCTATATGATTTTGTACATTAATCATATATTCTCGTAAATTGTTACCATTCTCGTATGAACCTTTATATATATATATAGAGAGAGAGAGCGGGGGGGGGGGGGGGGGGGGGAGGTTCAAGGGAAAAGACTAAAAAAGGAAAAACCTGAAAAACACCATCGGAGCCCTCCATCCAGATGGTATGCACAAATGCATACAAACGATTGAAGCTGTTTTTTTCTATGCACCAATGCTTTTATAATTACATATGCATTAGTATACATGCATTAGTGCGTATGCACAAATGCATGTTACAAATTACAAATATGTATTTGTGCATAGGGCTGTAAACGAACCGAATGTTCAGTGAACCGTTCGGCGGGAAGTTCGTTTATGTTCGTTCGTTTAATAAATAAACAAACATGAACATTTTTTTTGTTAATTTAGTTAAGCGAACGAATATGAACAAAGGTCTCGTTCGTTCATTTACATTCCTGAACGTTCGTCTATGTTCGTTCATGTCGTTCGTTTACGTTCGTTTATATTTTTAGAATTCAATTTAATTTTATATATTTATAAGTATATTTGACTATTTGAGTTTGATTTTTTAGAATTCAATTTAATTTTAGTTTTAATTTTAATTTAATTACTAATTACTCATTTTACCTTATACTCGGATTCATAAAAGAGTAAAGAAAAAAAAACCCTAGATGCTTATGCGCCTCCATCTTGGCTCCATCTCAAGACAATAGATCAGCGCAATCATTTTGTAAAAATGTTATAAAATCAAGTAAAAATCCAAATGAGATGAATCTTGATTATATAGATTCATAGGAGGCGTATCTAAAAACTTCATTTAGATATTTTATTCTAAAAAGTACCGGAGATATAGCAAATAGTTGGATTTTGCAACATGTTCAGACCTGAGATATTTTTGTTTTGGTCTAGTCGACTTGAAACGTTAGGGTCCATATGTATAGGGGTTCAAATAAGAATGATATGAATAGTATTTGACCTTATGGATATGATATGATATGTAGGTGCTCTTGAAGGTAGCATAGTTGATCCGTGGTCAATTTCAGGTTACCGTACTATCTGGTGAGTTTCACGTGATTTTAAGTTAGGATACATGCTTATTTGAAAGAAGTTTTACGAACGATTTATTCATTTACGATGTTTTATACAAGTTCACGTTCGACGGTATTATTTTAGCATGAAAGAAAGATTTTTGAAAAGCATGAAAAAGTTTTTATATATATTTTAGGTTGGTAAAGATTGCGGGAAACCGCAATGACCGGTATATGTTGTGAACTACCTCTGTACCGTGTCGATAGATGTTATCCTGTACATGTATTGCGAGTTATACCTATGTACATGGAGATCCGATGTGATTGACGATGTTTCGATCGGTACATGTTGTGAAGTACCTCTGTACTTAGTCGATTGATTTCAGTAGTATATGTTTCGCGAGGTATACCTCTGTACGTAGAGCATTGATGTTTCCGACGATGTTGACCCGTATAGTATTCGATGATTTGATATGTCAAGATGACTTATTTTCATGCATGTTTTTGACGATGCCATTTACCAAATGTGTAATACCCTAAAATTTAGAGCAAATTTAAACCGAAAATACAACGCGGAATATATAAAATCACCCACTAAATGGGGACAAAAGATAGGAGTTTACATCAGAAATTAAGATACTAAACGACAACCTATTAATCTACACAATTATGAGACATAGATTACATTCGGGTGTCACTAATATCCTCAAAATAATGTTTCTATGTTCTCCAATAATTACACACTAAGGTGTAATCCCAAAAGAGTGCCTCTACCGGCACGCACCCCGCTCCTCTCTAAGAAGCCCCACCTAAACAATCACCTGCTAAATACATTTAAAATCAAGTGTTAGGCTTACGCCTAGTGAGAACAAACAGTTAAATGGATAAGCGGTAAAAGTATTTTAAATAAAGATGTAGTACACATTATCCCATTTAACTTTACTTGGATGCTTACTCTTGATGAGCAAGGGTCTTTTGAAGACTATCGGGGGGATACCCAATATTACTATTTGTTGTGGCGGAACACGGAGTTAGGCCTCAAATTAATGTTACGGGGAGGCACAAAGGATTACATGCAAATTTCCTAAATGCAAATATGCAATCCAAGACATTTACCAATTTCTAGTATGATGATCAGTTGTACACATGCCCTCCCTCAAGAACCGCACGCAAAGTCCACAATGCAAGTTCCAAGTGAGTGAAAGGATAGACGGGGAAATAACATGTAAATTCCACAATGTTGATTCCCAATGTTTAAAGAATAATTTAGACCATCCTCCACGATAATTAAATGTAGACTCTTTTGCCTATGGATCCATAACTGGCTAGTCTATAATTCAAATACATCAAAACGAGACGTATTGATAGTTTTCCAAACATTGAAAACTTTTTCATAAACCATTCCGCCGAAATACGGATTTTATCGAAAATTAGGTCAAACCATTTTGGTGCCAAAAACCAAAGAGTATTTCATTTTAGAATATTTCCAAGCATTAAAACCCATCTATGATAATCATTTCATCATTTAGAACAAACTACCCAAATTTCTCATTTTGACCTAAAACTTCCAAACTTAACCCAAATACATAATACTTGAAATCATAAGCTTAATATCCGTAAATACAACATATATAACAAGTATTTGAGTTTATAAAGTTTGAATTTGAACTCACAATACTAGGTTTTGAAGAAACCCTAGAAAGCTTCCAACACTACTTGAACTCTAGAGAGGAGATGAAGAACACCTAAGGTTTGAACCCTAGGTCTTGATTCCTTATCTTGAGCTCCAAATAGATGCTTGATCTTGTGTGGTTGTTGAAGGAGAGTTAATGTCTTTAAAACCGTCCCTTTAGGGTTTTGGAAGAGAGTAAATGCTAAGAAACAAATCTGATTTGAGAAATAAATGATATCTCAACTTAAGTCCCACTTTTATACTTCAGTCACGAATTGCTACTGAAAACTGCTACCTGACCATGGTCATGTCTCAATTTTAGGTTGCAATTTTTCATCCTCAACTTACGGTACAAGAATTGCTACCAAAAAAATGCTACCTGACCATGGCCAGGTCGCAATTTTAGGTTGCAATTTTCCTCTGATAGTTTTATTAAAATCTTTATCACAATACAACACAACTCCAAGCTTGCATTTACTTATAAAGGATTGAGAAGTGTGAAATTCAAGGTGTTACAATCCTCTCAACCTTGGAATTGATTTCGTCCTCGAAATCTGAAACCTAGCAAAACATTTGCGGGTATCTTTTCTTCATATCCTCTTCCGCTTCGCACGTCACGTTTGACCCTCTATGGTGCTTCCACTGAACTTTCACCATGACGATTTCTTTATGGTGAAGCATTTTTTATTTCCTTTCTAAAATCGTTTTCGGCTCCTCCACATAACGATTAATTATCGACACGAATCTCCGAGAGAGGTATTACACTATCTTCTTCCGCTAAACACTTCCTTAAGTAACCTATGTGGAACGTAGGATGTATGTCGGCCACTTCGGGTGGCAAATCCAATTTATACGCTTGTCGTCCCACTCTTTCCAAAATTTTGAATGGACCAAGGAAACGAGGACTAAGCTTCCCACGTTTCCCAAACCTTATAATACCCTTCCAAGGGGATACCTTAAGCATAACTCGTTCCCCCACTTGGAACTCCATGGGCCTCCTCTTCTTATTGACATAACTCTTTTGACGGTCTTGAGCCGCCTTTAGCCGTTCACGAATACATTTCACTTTGTCGGCCGTCTCTTGTACAATTTTGGACCCGGCAAATTGCTTTTCACCCGCTTCCAACCAACACACTGGTGTTCTACACTTTCGTCCATACAAAGATTCAAACGGTGCCATCCCAATGCTAGAATGGTAACTATTATTATAAGCAAATTCCACAAGTGGTAGGTGTGGATCCCAATTTCCACCAAAATCAATAACACATGACCTAAGCATGTCTTCGAGAGTTTGGATGGTCCTTTCACTTTGACCATCAGTTTGAGGAGGGTATGCGGTACTTGGATGAATCTTGGTGCCTAACCCTTTTTGTAAACCGTCCCAAAAATTTGAAGTGAACCGACTATCACGATCCGATACAATTGTCAAAGGCACACCATGCCTCTAGACGATCTCATCCACATATAATTTAGCAAGTTTATCAACCGGTCCGGCTTCCCGCATGGCCAAGAAATGGGCACTCTTCGTCAAACGATCCATCACTATCCATATGGTATCATGACCCTTTGTGGTTCTTGGCAACTTGGTCACGAAATCCATGGTAAGGTGCTCCCATTTCCATTCCGGTATCTTCAACGATTGAAGACTCCCATACGGCTTTTGATGTTATGCTTTCATTTGCAAACACGTCACACACCTTTCAACATAATTGGCCACATCCAACTTCATAACGGGCCCACCAATAAGTTAACTTCAAATATCTATACATTTTGGTGCTACCTAGGTGAATGGAATATTTTGACTTATGTGCGTCCTCTAGCAGTAATTCACGGTTGCCCCCAATCTTGGGCACCCAAATACGACCTTGAAATAACCTCAAACCACGACTATCTTCCGTTAGCAATAAGTGTTGCTTCACCACGACTTCTTCCTTTAGATTTTCTTCAAGTAGTGCCTCCGCTTGGGACACCTTAATCTGATTAATCAAGCTAGACGCTATGTCAATCCTTTTTAGTATGGCACTTCCACTACCATATTCCTTTCAACAAAGAGCATCCACTACCACATTTGCTTTGCCCGGATGGTATAGCAACTAACAATCATAATCCTTGAGTAGTTCTAACCAACGTCGTTGCCTCATGTTTAGCTCTTTTTGATCAAACACATATTTTAAACTCTTGTGGTCGGTATAGAGAGTGCACTTGGTACCGTAAAGGTAGTGTCGCCACAATTTCAAAGCAAAGACCACCGCCGCCAATTCCAAATCGTGGGTAGGATAATTCTTCTCGTGATCTTTAAGTTGTCTTGATGCATATGCGATCACCTTGCCTCTTTGCATCAATACACAACCTAATCCCATTTTTGATGCATCACTATATACCACGAAATCTTCGGATCCTTCCGGTAAAGAAAGAATCGGAGCTTCACATAGTTTCCTTTGGAGAGTCCAAAAGGCTTTCTCTTGTTTCTCGGTCCAAAGAAACTTCACATTTTTCTTTGTCAAAGCCGTCAAGGAAGAAGCAACCTTGGAGAAATCTTGAATAAATCTCCTATAATAACCCGCCAATCCCAAGAAGCTTCGAATCTCGGACGGATTCCGAGGCGGTTCCCAATTCATCACAGCTTCAATCTTGGAGGGATCCACTTTCACTCCGGCTTGAGTGGCGACATGACCCAAGAATTGGACTTCCTTCAACCAAAAGTCACACTTCGAGAATTTAGCGTACAACTTTTCTTCTCTCAAAACATCAAGAACTTCTCGTAGGTGTTGCTCGTGTTCCGACTCATCTTTAGAATATACGAGTATGTCATCAATAAACATGAGGCAAGGTCTACATACCCTATTCATCAAATCCATAAATACCGCCGGTGCATTCGTCAAACCAAACGGCCTAACTAGAAACTCGTAGTGGCCATAACGTGTCCTAAATGCTGTCTTTACCACATCGTTTTCTCTTACTTTCACTTGATGATAACCCGAACGAAAATCGATCTTTGAGACACAATCCTTGGAGTTGATCAAAGAGATCGTCAATTCTTGGAAGTGGATATTTATTCTTCACGGTTACTTTGTTTAGTTCACGATAATCTATGCACATTATCATAGTGCCATCCTTCTTCTTCACAAATAAGACCGGAGCTCCCCATGGTGAGGAGCTTGGTCTCACGAACCCCTTCTCAAGGAATTCTTGCAATTGCGTCATCATTTCTTGCATCTCGGATGGTGCCAACCAATAAGGTGCTCTAGCTATTGGAGCGCCCCCCGGTACAAGATCAATGCGAAACTCAACTTTTCTATCGGGTGGCAAACAGGGCAAGTCTTCGGGAAAAACATCCGGAAACTCACTAACAATACGAACATCTTCAAGCCTTTTCTTTTCCAACTTAGCATCCAGAACATATGCTAAAAATGAAGGACATCCTTTTGTTAAACACTTGCGTGCTTTTGCCAAAATCAACAATGCTATTTCACCGCTTCTTCTCTCCCCGTAGACTACCAGTAAACCACCATCCGGTAATGGAATCCGGATTAGTTTCTTGGAGCAAATAATTTCGACTTGATTTTCGGCTAACCAATCCATCCCAATCACAACATCGAATCCTCCTATTTCCATAGGTAAGAGGTTTACCGAAAGTGCTTTTCTTCAATTTCTAAGGTGCAATTTCTAAGAACATCCCGGACCAAGACTTTTCTACCATCGGCTATTTCAACAACATAAGCATCATCTAGAGTGCTAATAGGGACAAGAAGCTTTGGGTAGAAAATAGTGGACACATAGGAGAAAGTAGCACCGGAATCAAAAAGAATATGAGCGGGTACGGAGTTAATAAGGAACGTAACCGACACGACGTCCGTCGTCACTTTCGCCTTCTCTGTGGTCATCTTGAATGCTCTCCCCGTTGCCTTAGGGACAATCTCTTTCTTTCTTTGACCTCCTCCCATCTTAAGTTTCGGGCACTCATTCCGGAAGTGACCTGACTCCTTGCACTCGTAGCAAATGGGTCCCTTGACGGGGCAATCATTTTGACCGTGACCCGTCTTGCCATACTTGTGACAATATTCAGAAGAAGGTCGGCACGGGCCGTGATGCTTGCTCTTGCACCTCTGACACCATCTAGGCTCTTGCCTAGAATTGAAACCTCGGTTGTTGTTGCTAAAGTTTGACTTCTTAGAAGGCATAAAGTTACCTTCCCATTTTATCTTCTCTCCTCCCATCTTTCTCTCTTCTATGCCCAAATTGTGGGCATCCTCCTTATATTGAGATTCCTCAATTGCCTCTAGGAGAGTAGAGGGCTTTGTAGCTCGTACCATCTCCATCATCTTGGATGGTAATCCCTTGATGAAGGCCTTTATCTTCTCCTTCTCGGTTGTGGCCACATGCGCCACTAAACCCAACTTTTCCACAAACAGTCGAGTGTATTCTCTCATCGTCTTGTTCCCCTTCTTGAGGGCCCAGAACTTATCAACAATCCGGTCAATCGCCCTTTCACTACAGTACTCTTCCATTACCTTTCCTTTGAACATCCCCCACGTGAGCATGGCCACAATAGCGGGTCCAAGGGAGATCGTAGTGACGTTCCACCACTCTAGCGCATTACCCCTAAAGCATTTGCTAGGAAAATTTGACTTTCTGCCTCTCCTCGCAGTCGCTCGAGCCGAAACCTTGCTCGATCTCTCGTAACCACTTCATGCACATTATTGGGTCATCTGACCCTGAGAATTCGGGTGGTTTGGTAGTCATGAAGTCGTTGTACGAGCAACTTTTTCCCGCTCTTCTAACCTCAATCACGGGTGTCTCCTCCGTGGCAAGTACGATTCCATTTCTTCCGGAACCCCCTACCGCGTTCTCGGCAGTCTCTTCATGCCTTCATTGACTGGCATCTCTTTCTTCAAACATTTTCAGCATCATTTCATGCTGCTGGGCAAACGCAGAGTTCATTGCTTGCACCATACTAAGCCGGAGCTCATCTTGTGAGCCTGCTACTACCATTGTAGGACCAATCCCGACATTAAGGTTCACTTCCGGCAATCGGTCAATTCGGGATGGTGATCTCCTAACAACAGTAGGGATCGGAGGTGGTTGAGTAGTTTCCGATCCCGTTTCTTGATTGGTAATACTAGCCGCTGCTGTCTCGTGATCGTTTCGCGACCTCGTACGAGTGTTCACCATCTTAGTCTGTCAAGATGATAGAACGAAAGTAAGACAAAGCTAACATAAATACGTATAACATGTTCACCAATCATTGCAACAGTAGTAAAATAAGCATACTCAGAATACAATGCACCCAAAATAGCATTAGCTACGTGATATTTTTGATATATCATATACATAAGAATCCCTATTACCAAAGTCACATTTCATGATTAGCGCGTTTTCGTCGACTCTAAAGCTCTCTTATCTCAAGAGTGTCTACCTATTCTCACAATCCAATACTTAAAGTTTCAGCTTAAGTTTAGGCGTCTTAAGTTCATACCTAGTTCGCTTAAACTAGAGCTCTGATACCAACTTGTAATACCCTAAAATTTAGAGCAACATTAAATCGAAAATACAATGCGGAATATATAAAATCACCCACTAAATGGGGATAGAGTATAGGAGTTTACATCAGAAATTAAGACACTAAATGACAACCTATTAAACTACACAATTCATAGACATAGATTACATTCGGGTGTCACTAATATCCTCAAAATAATGTTTCTATTTTCTCCAATAATTACACACTAAGGTGTAATCCCAAAAGAGTGCATCTACCGGCACGCACCCCGCTCCTCTCTAAGAAGCCCCACCTAAACGATCACCTACTAAATACATTTAAAATCAAGTGTTAGGCTTACGCCTAGTGAGAACAAACAGTTATATAACAGTGTAGTACACATTATCCCATTTAACTTTACTTGGATGCTTACTCTTGATGAGCAAGGGTCTTTTGAAAACTATCGGGGGATACCCAATATTACCATTTGTTGTGGCGGAACACGGAGTTAGGCCTAAGACTAATGTTACGGGGCGGCACAAAGGATTACATGCAAATTTCCTAAATGCAAATATGCAATCCAAGACATTTACCAATTTCTAGTACGATGATCAGTTGTACACATGCCCTTCCTCAAGAACAGCATGCAAAGTCCACAATGCAAGTTCCAAGTGAGTGAAAGGATAGTCGGGGAAATAACATGTAAATTCCACAATGTTGATTCCCAATGTTTAAAGAATAATTTAGACCATCCTCCACGATAATTAAATGTAGACTCTTTTGCCTATGGATCCATAACTGGCTAGTCTATAATTCAAATACATCAAAACGAGACGTATTGATAGTTTTCCAAACATTGAAAACTTTTTCATAAACCATTCCGCCGAAATACGGATTTTATTGAAAATTAGGTCAAACCATTTTGGTGCCAAAAACCAAAGAGTATTTCATTTTAGAATATTTCCAAGCATTAAAACCCATCTATGATAATCATTTCATCATTTAGAGCAAAATACCAAAATTTCTCATTTTGACCTAAAACTTCCAAACTTAACCCAAATACATAATACATGAAATCATAAGCTTAATATCCGTAAATACAACATATATAACAAGTATTTGAGTTTATAAAGTTTGGATTTGAACTCACAATACTAGGTTTTGAAGAAACGCAAGAAAGCTTCCAACACTACTTGAACTCTAGAGAGGAGATGAAGAACACCTAAGGTTTGAACCCTAGGTCTTGATTCCTTATCTTGAGCTCCAAATAGATGCTTGATCTTGTGTGGTTGTTGAAGGAGAGTTAATGTCTTTAAAACTGTCCCTTTAGGGTTTTGGAAGAGAGTAAATGCTAAGAAACAAATCTGATTTGAGAAATAAATGATATTTCAACTTAAATCTCACTTTTATACTCTAGCCACGAATTGCTACCGAAAACTGCTACCTGACCATGGTCAGGTCGCAATTTTAGGTTGCAGTTTTTCATCCTCAACTTATGGTACAAGAATTGCTACCAAAAAAATGCTACCTGACCATGGTCAGGTTGCAATTTTAGGTTGCAAATTTCCTCTTATAGTTTTACTAAAATCTTTTACCCAATTCAACACAACTCCAAGCTTGCATTTACTTATAAAGGATCGAGAAGTGTGAAATTCAAGGTGTTACAAAAGGCTTAGTTATTTTGTTTCGAAAGATTGAAATGTTCTGTTATGTAAACCATGAACTCACTAAGCATAAAGCTGACCAAAGCATTTATCTCAGGTTTCGATAAAGCTAAGAGCTCGAAGGGAAAGGAGAAGATTTAGTTGAAGTTTAGTTTTATTCTTTTGATATTAAGTTTCTTTTGATGATAATATTTTTTTTAGTACTTTTGGCAATGATGTAAAGACTTCTGCTGCTAAGTTTCTGATTAAAGTTACGATTTATTTGAGATAGATTTTGATTGTTAAGCCGTCACAGTCCCTGGATTTTAGGGTGTGACAAGTGATTGTAATATCCCACATTGGTTGGGCAGGAGAACAAGAGTTGCTTTATAAGGGACTTGGATACCTTCTCTATTAGACGCGTTTTAAACTAATGAGTCCAAGTGTGTGGACAAGACGGACAATATCTGGTACGACTAGTCTGAGATGTTACAAATGGTTTGTGAGCCCGGTTCCAGACTGGTGTGCCAGCAAGGACAATGGGCTCCCGAAGGGGGTGGATTGTAATATCCCACATTGGTTGGGGAGGAGAACATGAGTTGCCTTATAAGGGAGTTGGATACCTCCTCTATCATACGCGTTTTAAACCCGTGAGTCCAACTGTGTGGACAAAGCGAACAATATCTGGTACGGTTGGCCTGGGATGTTATAGTATTCGAGATAACAGTTCGTCAAATCAGCTCTAGCAAACTCTTTCTTTCTTTGAAGACGATCGAAATTTGTCAACATATATTCACTTCATCTTTGAAACAATCATCCCCTGTGTATTCAAGCAAATCGTATCTGAATACAAACAAACCCCCCTTAAATAAATTAGAATCTTCAAATCAAAATCTTTCAGCTTGAACAAATCTTTAGAAACTTCGGAAGACTTTTCATCAGAAACATTAACATTCAACAATCAATCTTCAAACAAACTTCTTCAAACAACTTTAACTTGAATCTTTTACTCTTTAGCTCAATATTAAATCTAAAATCTTTGAATCTAACGGATTTTCAACCTTAGAATCAATATATTTAAATTCAAATCTTGTACATGTATGAATACTTCATTAATCTTCGTCAGCTCTGATTGCTACCACTCAACATTAGCATTAAGTCTTTGTATCATCTTTTTGCATGTGACTTCGTGTGTTTGTCTCTTTGCATGTGACTTCATGTGTTTTCATGTCTTTGATATATAATTTCTCCTCCTCGGATGATTAGGAGAATCCTGAGCACCTGAGCCACATGAACGATCAAAGACTAAACCACGTCAATTATACCAAACATGTTAGTTAGCCCCCCCTCAGAAAAATATCTCCTTTCCAACAAGTTTCCTGAAGAACAAAGGGTAATCGGCTAACATAGAACACATTTAGAAACTATTATCACGACAATCAAAATAAATTCAATTGAGTGACCTATTTCCAGAGTTGGTAATTATGAATCTCTTATAGGACTTCCAGTTATCACTGAAGTAAATTTATAAAACTAACTTCTCAAACTATTCTGACAATACCAAGAAGATATGCTTTGGAATTACAAAGACTCGTGCAATGTGTAGAAAGAATCAAGCATTATATGCTATTTAAGCTCGCAATTTTAAAATACATTTCACAGACTATGTGCATTGAATATGACGTTCGGAGACCAGAGGTATGTCTTCCTCTTTCAATATCTTAATCTTACGAGTGAAGAAAAGATAGCAGATATGCTTATTCTTCGTGATATATGAAACACATATATTTTGTGAGATACTTGAGTAGCTAGGTGGGGTGACACGATTAGTTTACCCTTGGTCTATGTGTTTTTCAATATTCATCTCCAAAGAATGAGAATGAATAGATTGTGGCAACCCGGTTGTCTGGCTCGTTTTGGTGAGGATGTTTTTATTCTTTTGATCCTGTCTCACACTCACAATATTCTTTTAGCTCACAAAGCACTCATCTCACAACTTTTTTCCAACTAAAACTCCCTCATTTCAGTCTCATATTCAATCACATTTGATAATGATTGTAAATCCAAAAATAATATTTTCAGCTTGAGACTCTACCCCCTTCAAATTCTCTCATTTCCATTTTATCTCAGGACACCCCTTTTCAAGATCATCCCAATGATCAAGAAACTCAACAATCATCTAGACCACTTTCCTAGCATTGGGTACGTTTCTTGGGTAGGTCCTTCCGGTTCTGGATTGATGTTGGTCCCGGTTAGGGTAATGGCAAACAAGTAAAGGATTTGTAGAAGGGGGGGGGGGGGGTTGAATACAAATACACAGAGTTTTTCTCTTTTAATTTTTTAATATTGAAATATTAAAAACTTACACTCAGAAAATAGATTGTTGGGGAAAAGAAAAGATCAAATCTATTCTAACAATGTAACACTCAGAAAACACAGACTTAACTTAAACCCAAAGTAGTTATATTGATGCCAATCATCATCTTCACACTTAGAAGATCTCTCTCTTTTCAAACGCATGATTTTCATGAGAGGTCTTCTTCTCCTTTTATAGTGTCTTATGCTTGAAGAGCAAGGGACACTTGTCACAATATAATTTGATGCATAGTTTTCTTTGGATAAAGATGGGTGCCATACTTTATGGTACAAATGGCACTATTCACCTTTTCTTCAAGTATTCATTTGTTGTGCCGTCAACTTTTAGATAACCATCAACTTGGGGGACCACGTTGTTGCGATAGATAAACAAACCTTTGGATAAAGTCTTTATCTAAAACTTGGGGAACAAGTTCTAGATAAAGACAAACAAATCTTTAGATAATGTTTGTATTTGAAACTTGGGCAACACGTTCTTGATATTGATGACAAGGAGTATCTTCATAAAAGTTCTCCCAAAATACCAGATAGGACCACTAGCCGAATATATCAAGGGATATATCAGCTAGTGTCTTCTACTGTCCTTTTACTTACCGATTTTGGTCTTCACTTTTGGCTGAACATTTTAGCTGATGACTCGGCTAAGTCTGGATGGCAATCATATCTTCATCTTTCCACAAATGTTGATATGTTTCCTTATGTATCAGCTAGTCTTCGATTCGTTGAACTTGTTGAGCATGACCAGACTTTTACAAAGAACCTAAGATACAAAATATTTGACTAATGAAACACAAAGTATTTGACTAAGGAAAGATTGAGGAGTTATCAACACATCGTCGGTGAGCCAACAATTTCCCCCTATTTGACGATGACACTAAATATTTTAACTAAGGAAAGATTGAGGATCATCAACAAATCATCGGTGACCCAACAATCTCCCCCTATTTGATGATGAGACCAATATCTTGTCTTGAAAGCTGAAAAAGAACTCATAAGTACTTTTGACAATTTCTTGCTCTTTTTGGGTTCTTTTCACATAGAGATTTTTTTTTCATTTGTTATTGTACCCGATATTTACAGTATGAAAAAAATATGTCCAACATATGTACATGAAAAAAAATAATAAACAAATTTACATATATACCAAGCATCCGGGTACTTGGAGGGAATTGTTGCAGCATCAACATCTCTACTCTTGAGTTGATTGAAAATTAAATTGTAGAGAATTCCTTCATCTTTGTTGTAGAGGACCACACTTAGAATTTCTTGAAGGAAGCTGCTATTGGCAAGGGAATATTGGTAGCCCTGGAAGAAACCTTTGTTCCTAAGATCATCTTCAGAGAACATATCATATTCTTGAGCAGTGATGATGGTTGTTGCTGATTGAGCTACCAAGGTTGGATTTGATAGATCAAAAATTTGAGATATCATGAATCCTTCCTTGTGGAATGGGAGAGAGAAGAATCCATTCTTCATCGGGGTTAACTTCTTGTCTGTCTTTGATTTTCTCCCCCTCAACAGTTGCTTTCGACTCATTCTTCTTAGAATCACTTAGATGCTCCCCTCAGCTGATATCTTATCACTTAGAAGATTTCTTCCCTTTCAATTGAGATCTCTTTTTGAGAAAATTTATTCTTCTCTGTTGGTTTCTCCTTCTCCTCCTCAGCTTACAATACTTTAGCCTTAGTTGATTTTCTTGAGAAGATTTCTTTTCTTCTCTCAGCTGCAAAAGGAGGATTTCTTCTTCTCCTCATCCGCTTACAATACTTTAGCCTTAGTTGATTTCTTGAGAAGATTTCTTTTCTTCTCTCAGCTGCTGTTGATTTAGCCTTATCAGGAACTTTGAATTTTCTTCCCCTCAGCGGCTGAGGGGAGAAGATGATTAAATGAGGTGAGAAGGTGGAAGAAATTCGGGGAGTCTACCAGAGGGATAAATAAGCTATCAAAAATAAAAATAAATAATTATTTTTATTTCTCAAACCCATATATCGGAGAGTTCACTAGGTGGAAACCTTTCTGCCAAAAGGAGATGTTGGTGAACAAGAAAAAGGTGGGAGTCCTTCCAACTCGACCAGTTTCGCCGAATCTTCACAGAGATGTGCAAGGTCATCAAGATTATAGATCTTGGGTGCAAGGCTGTGATGTGACAAAAATATTCCTTGGAATGGGAAGGTTCCAAGTCATCCTTATTAACCAAAGAGAATGTTGAGGAGGGTTTAGTGTGGGCCCCCGAAGGTTCAATCATGTCCTTTTTAGAGGACATGAAGGAGCTAGGAACGTTTTAAAAGATTCTCTGGGTCCAGTAGGGAGAATTTCAATACCCACCAATTTTTGCGAATCAGTGAGTGACTTGTGAATATTTGATCCTTGAGGTTCCCTAAGTCTCTTTGAGCAGAACTTGGGGGGCTTTTGGAACTCCTCCGCTTCTTAGAAAGGATATTGGCTTGGGTAGATACCGAAGGATTTTTCGGTTTCGTAGCCGTAGAAGCAGGTGCAGATGTTGGAGAGAGAAATTTTAGAACAAAGTTTGAGGGATATTAAGTATCCGAAATTAGAGAGACAATCATCGGAGAGTTTTTATATCCATCGGAGACTTTTGAGAGATTTTTGAAAGGATTGAAGAATTTTTGACAGTAAAAAATTGGAGAGAATTTTGACTGTCAAAATTGGAGAGTATTTTCAGTTAAAGATCGGAGAGTATATTGACAGAACCATCGAAGAGATTTCTGACATGACAAAAGTTAGAAGGTGACAGCAAGAAAAACTCATAGAGATTTTTTACAAAGATATATAGGGAATAGTATATCTGAGAAAATTTACAGAGATAGAAGAAATTTCAAGAAACTAAAAGTAATTTAATTGTCAAAAGTCGGAGATAGAGAAAGAGAGTAACTGAAATTTCAAGAAAGGAAATGTCAAGAATTCGGGGCATTAATTTTGGGGCTTGCCAAAATTTGAAATTCTTGAGAAAATTTCCGAGAGTATCCGAAATTTTGGAGTAGAATTAGGAAGGATTTTCAAGAAAACTTCGGTGAGTAACCAACAAATTCGGAGAGTATGAAAGAAAATTCGAAGAGTAGGATAAGAGAGAAAAGAAAGAAATAATTCCGGAGAGTGGACTGGCAAAATTTTAAAATTCTTGAGAAAATTATCACATATTTTTATTTTCAAATTTTCAAATTTTGGGAGTAAAGGAATTTTTTTTTAAATCAGAGAGTATGACGTCATGCTGACGTCATCAATTTTTTAAATAATCGGAGAGTATGACGTCATGCTGACGTCAACAATTTTTTAAAATTATATTTAAAGATATATGTATATATATATTTTGGAGAATGGGATCAGAGAGATCAACAACCGAATTTATTATTATTAGTATTATATATATATATATAAAATAGAAATTGAAGAGATAACATACCTAGTTCTCCGATGAGAGAGTTGAATTGACTTCATCCAATGATTTTGTGAAGAGATCGGCCAATTGAAAGTCGGTAGGCATAAAATTAAGCTCAACATCACCTTTACCCAAATCTTGAGTGGAGAACAGGATTATTTGCAATAGCAATTGCATTTGAGTTGTCACGTAGTATGGGAATTTTGGTGTAGATCTGATCATAAACACGGTGTTGATTTTTTATCCATATTTACTTGAGCACAACAACTTTCAGTAGCAACATATTCGATTTCAACATTAGAAGTGAAAATTGAGTGTTGCTTTTTACTTGACCAGCTGACAAATTTTCCACCAAGAAGTTGACAACTTCCAATGGTGCTCTTTGGATCTATCTTGGAACCTGCAAAATCAGAATCCAAATACGTGATGATATTGAAACCTGAGTCTTTGAGATACCAAAGACTCAAATTCAAGGTACCTTTTAGACTGGTACACCATCAGGGTTAGAAAGAAGTTTAAGAGGAGGAGCCATCATAGTCTTTACTAGGATACAAGTGTCAAAGTTAATTTCTTTTTTTAAGTCTTTTAAAAAATGCCTTCAGAAGGATGTTTAACTTGTAGACCAAGAAAGAAAGTGAGCTTACCCATCATGCCCATTTCATACTACTCTTAATGAGGGAGGCAAACTCATCACACATAGTTTCATCGGTGGCTCCAAAAATAATATCATCATAAATTTGAACAAGAGAGATATTACCTTCAGATTTTCTGAGAAGAGAGTGTTGTCAATTTTACTTCGAACAAGTTCATTGTCCAGAAGAAAATTTGAGAGAGTGTCATACCAGACCCAAGTAGCCTGCTTTAGCCCATACAAAACTATGTCTAGACGATAAACATAGTCAGGATGAGTGGGATCTTCTAACCATGAGGTTGTTTCACATAAACTTCTTCTTGCCTTTGTCCTTTTGTTTCTCCCCCTCAGAGGTAGCACCAATATTGACATCTTCATCCAGTCGGACACTGGACTTCTCCCCCTGAGTATCGGCGCCTGTGAATTTAGTAGCCTCTTCTTGAGCTATTTTGAGCACATTTCTTTGGTCAAACTCAAGTTGAGCTTTTATTGCTTCTTCCCTTTTAGCTTCTGAAAGAATAAAACCTAGAGGATTTTCAGAGAGTGGTCTGGCAGCAGGTTTTAGCTTGAGAGTGTCAACATCTGAACCTCTACCTCTATTTCTTCTTTTTTTTCGGCCATTTCTGCTTGTATTCTGGCTAACTGTTGTGCATATGATACCGGTTTCTTTCCTTCAGCTTTAGCCTTTTTCATCTTTTCTTCTTCAGTTTCTTCAAAAGTTCAGACACTGGTTTCGTCCCCCTGCTTCAGTTTCTTTGATGGACTCATCTCTAGTTGTCCCAGTGTTAACCGGTACCATAGGTTCATTGGCTTGTGGTTGAATTTCGGCGACTGTTGTAGTGACCAATGGTTCAGAGACCACAACTTGGTTAACCAATGGTTTGGAGACTACAGGTGGTGGATCGGAGACCATAGGTTCGGAGACCACAGATGGTGGATCGGAGACCATAGGTTTGGAGACCACAACTTAGTTAACTAATAGTTCGGAGACCACAGGTGGTGGATCGGAGACCATAGGTTCAGAGATCGCATATGTTGGATCGGAGATGGTGGATCGAAGACCACAACTTGGTTAACCATTGGTTCGGAGACCACAGGTGTGGATCGGAGACCATAGGTTCAGAGACTACAGATTGTGGATCGGAGACTACAGCTGGATGATAGGGTTGTGAACTGGATTTCTCCCCCTTAGTGGTTGAACTCTTGAAACCAAAGGAAGAAAGAAAATTTCGAATGCCTGTAACATCGGCACTTAAATCACCCAGCTTCCTCTCAATACGCTGAATAACAAATCGATCGTCTGCCCGGAAGAAGGTATCACCTGTATCAATTTCAATAGAAGGAGGAGAAGTTGGTACCTTGTCAAGCTTCCTATGAAGAGAAGTAAGAGAATCCAAAATGGCTTTTTGATCCTTGACAAGAGAAGCAATATTGAAATCTTGCTTAGCCGACTCCTGTTGAAGAGCAGAAATAGTGGAGGAGACTACATCATTACTAGCTTTGATCTCTTTTTAAAGATTAGATACATCCAGGTAAATAAGATCCAGACAAGTTACTATCGATGGATGAGTGACAGAGAGTTCTTCAAACATTATCTTTGAGAAGTGCAAAGAGTTGTTCTGTTGCATTAAGCAAAGTATTTAGTTTCTCCTGTCTTTCCATTCTTGAAGATAGCTTTGAGTAAGCAATCTTGCTTTGTTGTGATAGCAGTACCTTCTTCATCCATCTTGTCTTTGGAAATCCATTTTGTTTTGTGAGAAGGACAAGAAACCAATTTCCAGACTTTATCTCTCTCAAAATGAAAGGGCTCTTCTTGAATGGCTAATATCCAGCTTCGATCGGCTAGATTTTACCAAGTTGTTTATGTTCAATGATGGAGAGATAATTCACATAGAAATTGAGATTTCCAGTTCCTCTCCGAGTTTGAACATCAGCTTGTTGGTCACCAATTATCTGAGTAATTGGGTGATCTTTTGTCAATATCAAGGCTGGGAGATTTTGAAGAGGAAAAGTAAGATTTTTGTTTGAGATGGAAGATATGTCGGCTGATATAAAGGATGGTGTTTAAGGGTTGAGGTTCTTCCTCTAAAAGAATAATTTCAAGAGAAGAAGGGGTTTTGTGAACAAGTTCAAAAGATAGAGTATTTTTGGAGAGGATGGAGGAAAGCTGGTGTCGCCGATATTTCCATGGAATGTTAGTAGGAGGAATATTATCATTCTCAGAAAATGGTTGAAGTTCAAAAGATAAGGTGGAAGATGGAGTGATGTGAGGCATATCTCCGATACATGAAGAAATTGGAGATCATCAAATTTGACAAGTATGGACTCATCAAATACATAAGGAATATCCCATGAAAATTTCATGAAGATTCCTTCATCAGCTTTGAGATAAAATTTCTTAAGATTTGCTTTGTCATTTAAGACATAACACACAACCAAAATATAAAGAAAAACCAAAGTTTGGTTTTCGACCATGAAACACTTCATAAGCTATTTTGTCGTGTCTCTTGACAATGATGGACTTATTTTCATAAGAATATACATCAGTCCTTCAATATGGACAACTTCGTTGAAGGTTATGGTTCCATCGGAGAGAGTTCCACAACCTCTTGCGATTCCTTTGCCTTGCCCACAAAAATTTACACATGATCCTTTTTCCTTCAAATAGTTCAATAGAAGTTATTTGTTCCTGGACATGTGCTTAGAGCCCGACGCCTATATCAGATATGCTCTGTATTTGGGACCTGCAATTATGAACAAAAATAATTTCTTGGTACCCATTGAAGTGGGTCCTTTGGGTTAGAGAAACTTTTCTTTTGTTCTTTTGAACAACATAATCTTTCGGGTAGTCTTTTGCAAGATGAAAAGTATCACCAAAATTATAGCATATTCTATAGACACTTTTTCTTGGAAGAAATATTATTTTCCTTAGATGGCATCGGTGAGAAAGAGGTGCCGATTCCAAGGATGTCTTTTACAGAATAAGACACAGAAGAGATGGAAGAAGTCTTGACCTTGATTTTTCCTTATATTGACAGCTCTAAAAATAGAACTAATTGGCTGAGATTGGATGTTTTGAAAAAGAATTCTTTCTTTTAGAAGAAAGATTAAGGGAAATAGAGAACTTTCCTTTTTCAGCTGAAGAAAGCTTCCTAGAAGGATTTTGGAAGTTCCTAATGATGATTTTTGAATGGTTGGGAAAAAGGAGTTGGTTTCATCAATACATAGAAATTTAAGCATGTTATGAGTGGGTTTAACAAACAAGAGCTTCAGATGTCTCTAAGTACATTGATTTCTTTGCCTTCACAAATCAATATAAGAGAATATTGAGTTCGCAGAGTTCAAGGTATCTGACTTCGGAGAGATAGCAATCAGAGAGATTTTTTACAAGAAAAAATCCGGAGAGATTTTTTTTTTGAAAGAGAGAGAGAAAGAAGGAAGGACTTAGCCAATTTAAAAAGACTTAAGCACTTTCAAAAGACCAAAATACTTAGCCAATTTCAAAAGAAAAATTAGCATCATTTCAAAAGACAAAAAGATTTGGCTGATTTCAAAAAGACTTGGGCACTTTTAAAAGACTAAAAGACTTAGTCAAAATTAAAAGACCAAAGGACTTGGTCATTTTTAAGAGACAAAAAGACTTAGTCATTTTCAAGAGACAAAAAGATTTAGTCATTTTAATGAGACAAAAAGACTTAACCAATTTTGAAGATTCAATCATTCGGCTAATCCATCATTTTCAAAAGTGAAATTTCAAAAAATAAATCACATAGTGTCTTTTTGATATCAAAATCCTTAATAGAGAAAAAAAAATAATTTCACCTTTTTTTAAAGGATTACTCAGTAGCTAAAAGAAAATTTATTTGAGAGAATTACACAAATTCATCGGTCTCACTTTCAGAAGTGAGTTCAACAACAAGATCTTTTCCTTTTCTTAGAATACTTTCATTTCTCTTCTTTTTAGTATTTAGCCTTATATTTAACATATAAGACAAGGTCACTAGTTTAAGAAGAGTTGTGATTTTTCCAAGAGATTGGCTCATCCTATCAGCTGTTTTTTTTACTTGCCGATTTAGAGGATTCATGGCCTGAAGAGGTAAGAGACTTAAACTTTTGGAGGAACTCAAAATTTTCACTTAGAAGCAAAAAGTCCCTTTTTACCATAGATGGAACACCTATAATTTATTTTGACAGAAGAAGAAGATTTTAGAAACTTAGTTTTTTAGAAGAAGAAGATTTTTAAAACACTTAGTTTTTAAATGAACGAGATTTTTGAAACACATAGTTTTTAGAAGGAGGAGATTTTTGAAACACTTAGTTTTTAGAAGAATGAGATTTTTGAAAGGAAGAAGATTTTCTTAAGTCTATGAAGATTTGAAGAAAAGCTTTTGTTCTTGAAATTTTCAGCCATCATAGCCATACTATCGGAGAGTGTGTTTATGACTTGACTCCCCACCTTCATCATTGGCATCACAAAGACGAGCCTCCGATAAGTGGGTGGAATCTTCTTTACTTCAAAAATTCCTTTATACAAAACACTTAGTAAAACAGAAGTACAAAAGACAGAGTACCCCACATTTCTTTGGCAGTAGAGAGATTTACCAAAGAATGGAACACTTCATCAGGAAGAGAAACAACTAAAACATATTTGACTTTGGTGTCCAAATATACAACACGTTTTATCATCTTCAGTATATTGTTTGGTACTTTTAATCAGACACTTGTTATTAGCTTCAGATTCCTCTTCATCAGAAGATTCAAGAGTTTTACCAACAACGATTTTGTTGGACCCATAACGTGCCCAGATTTTTAAAATAAATAAGTTTTTCACTCAGAAAGATAGGATACATGCTGTCAACTCCTTCCATGAACAGTATCATACGGCTTTTTCACAAAGCAAAGTTATTTTTATTAAACTTTGATGACTTAGCTATGTAACTTGAGTCGTATGAACCAACGAAGAGATTTTGCAGAGTAGCTCCAGGATTTGAGCAAGAAGAAGAAACGACCATTACAGATCTGGTTTATTAGATTTAACCAATCTGCTCTGATACCACTTGTTGGTCCCGGTTAGGGTAATGGCAAACAAGTAAAGGATTTGTAGAAGGGGGGGGGGGGGGGGGAGGGGGTTGAATACAAATACACAGAGTTTTTCTCTTTTAATTTTTTAATATTGAAATATTAAAAACTTATAGTAAGAAAACAGATTGTTGCGGAAAAGAAAAGATCAAATCTATTCTAACAATCTAACACTCAGAACACACAGACATAACTTAAACACAAAGTAAGTTATGTTGATGCCAATCATCAGCTTCTCACTTAGAAGATCTCTCTCTTTTCAAAGGCATGATTTTCATGAGAGGTCTTCTTCTCCTTTTATACTGTCCTATGCTTGGAGAGTAAAGGACACTTGTCACAATATAATTTGATGGCTAAGTTTTCTTTGGATAAAGATGGGTGCCATACGTTATGGTACAGATGCCACTATTCACCTTTTCTTCAAGTCTTCATTTGTTGTCCCATCAACTTTTAGATAACCATCAACTTGGGGACCACGTTGTTGCGATAGATAAACAAACCTTTGAATAAAGTCTTTATCTAAAACTTGGGGAACAAGTTCTAGATAAAGACAAACAAATCTTTAGATAATGTTTGTACTTGGGGAACAAGTTCTAGATAAAGACCACAAATGTTGATATGTTTTCTTATGTATCAATTAGTCTTCGATTCGCTGAACTTGTTGAGCATGGCCAAACTTTTACAAAGAACCAAGATACAAAATATTTGACTAAGGAAACACAAAGTATTTGACTAAGGAAAGATTGAGGAGTTATCAACACATCATCGGTGACCCAACAATATCCCCCTATTTGATGATGACACAAAATATTTTAACTAAGGAAAGATTGAGGAATCATCAACAAATCATCGGTGACCCAACAATTGACCATAGAAACTCTAATTTTTTTATCACACATGCAAAATATCCTATGCTTAAAGATTGATGTAGTCAGGAGCATAAACATTTAACTCCAAGTTCTAAACTGAATTGTTTAGAAGTCAATCATATGGAGCACAAGTTCTAAATTGAATTGTGTAGAAGCTAAACAAATAAAGTACATGTTCTGAACTGAGGTATTCAGAAGCTAATACATGAAGTATCAATTTAGGAATGTCAATGAAACAAATACAAACGCTAAACAAATTGACTCAGTAAGTAGAGTGTTTTGAAAAACAATGATTAGAATGTAACTGTGACGAACAATTCATAATTATTATTTCGAATAAGAATCGGATAATTTATTTGGCATTTTAAAAATTTGGTGATGAATTTTCAAACGAGTGTATTTCCACCGAAGATATGAGACGTGGAACTAACTAAATCAAGAAACATTAACACATGGAAAATCAAGAATATTGATTTAAAATCAGATAAAAAACAAACATGAGTAAGTTTCTCAGATTGAATTACCATGGATTGTTGAAAATTCAACATTTTTCAAACTAGATGATACTTACTCCCCCTCAAATCAATCAAAATATGATCATGTGTTTGAATAATCGGAATTCAGCACGACACATGATAACCTTAAAAACAGATTAAGTAGATTTTGGTACCCGTCTCTTCATGGGTCCTTGCATGTTAGTGTTGGTTTGAGGTATACTGTAAGATCCAAACCGTCTATTTCGACTAGATGTTCTAACAATAGATCTTATCATTGGGGATTCGGGAACATAATACGTACCATATCATTTATTCACATACCTTTTATTCACAAAGTCATCCGTTCCACATGTTGAACAACAAATTTTGTTTTGGCTCAGACTAATCAGCTAATTAATTGACTTGACAAAGTAAGGTAGATCAGTACTAGAAGCAAATGACTTTGCAACAACTTCAGGAGATTGATCTGACTTATTTCCAGCATGCTCATTTGCAAGTGACTTCCTTTCCCAAACCATCTTAACTTTCTTAGAAAGGTTAGTATTTGAACTAGAAGCAGAAAAATTATAGAAAATATTAGAAGTACGAATATGATCTGTTGAGAAATCATTTGACTTGAAAAACGTTGTTGAGGAAATCTTGGCATAAACAGAACTTGAAGCAGTCTTGTATGAGCACACAAAATCAGCAGAATCATCATACATGGACTGAGCAATAGAATCTGCACTTGCTCTGTCAGATAATTCTACCTTGAAATTGATGTCTTCAAGCTCTTTCACTTTTGTAGACAAACATCACGTTTTTCAACAACCAAATAACACTTTCTCTTTAGTTCAGACTTCATAAACCCATATTTTAAAAATGTTTTCCTTTAGTCTAAATAATTGTCGTGAAAGGTCAGCAATCTTCTTCTCAATCGCTTCCTTTTCTTTTTCTCTTTCAATCACCTTATCATTCCCAATATCAGTAGTCTTTTTCAATACTGCTCTTTCATCCTTTATCTTCTTTTCTAGTTTAGAAATCTTCTTTGAAAGTTCAACAGACTGAGCTTTAAAAGATTAACGCTCAACATCAAAATTTGCTCTGTCCTTCTCAATATTACTCTTCTCATTTTCAAAGTTAATTTCTAACCACTTTCTCTTCTCAGATGTTTTTTTTGACTAACACAACATTCTTTTTTGAAGCATTTTTCCTTTCGCTTGCAAAGTTCTTTCTTTCATCTCCTAAAGTTGTCTAAAGTACATACATCTGCTTTGTAAGCTCCGAACACTTCTGAAACTTCTTTCAGACTTCTGTGTCTCAGACACAAATTTTCTTCTTTCAATTAAAATTACCTTCTCAAAATCAACAATTTGTTTTGAAAGCTTCATATTTGTCAACTCACAATATTCAAGCTTGCCTTCAAAAATTTTCTTTTCAGTTTCCAATCTGCTTTTCTCTTTAGTAAGCATCTTTCTCTCTTTCTCAAACTGCTCTTCTAAATCAAATTGCTTTGCTTCTTTAGCTTTAATTCCATACTCAGAACTCTTTTCCTGTAGTTCAAAATCTCTAAGCTTGTTCTCAAGATCAAGATTTTTCTTTATTAGTTCCAAGTTCCTCTCTCTATTGTCGTCTTTATAAGCTCCATTGAAACCTACTGTCTCGAACCCTACTGCCTCTGCTTTATCCGATTACCTGTTTAAATCACATTTGGGAACTTTCTGTTATTCAAAACCATCCGAATACTTCCAAATACCTATTCTGAACTATTTTGAACCATTTTGTGTTGATTTCATCAAGTTATGGATTAACATTCATAGATATCGGACCCATCACCATCTTGCTCGGACCCTTTTGATCTGATAACCCTAGTTATCGGACCAAACTAAAAGTGAACAGTAACTCCTCGAACCTCACTAGTCCGAGAACTTTGATCCTATAGAATTCCTATTTTTTAAAAGTTGTTTTACTATCGTTTATCTTGAGTACTTTTGATTTTCTTGTCCATAGAAAACTTAAGAACTTTGTTTGTTGCAGATTTTCTAGTCAAGAATCCTTTAGTAATCATTATAACCTTCAGTAATTGTTTTTTTAATACTTTTTTGTCCATAAAAAGGCTAGATGACTCTGTTACTCTAGATCTTTTTAGTCAAGAATCCTTTGTTTTGCTTTGCGTTTGATCAAGATTTAAGTCACTCTATTGGTTCAAATTTATTGTTTTTTTTCCTTGGGAAATAGAAAACTTGGATTTCCTTGTCCATAAAAAGACTCGAGATCTTTGATCCTCGCAGATCTTTTTAGTCAAGAATCCCTCGTTATCTTTCCTTAAACAAGTCAGATTTTTTTTTCTGAACCAAAGGATTCGATACCAATTTATTTTTCTATTCTTAAATTTTCATCCGAGAAACTCTGTTATCGGACCATATAGATCCGACAAGTTCATTCCTCGAAACCATTTGGTCCGACAAGTTCGTTTATCAGACCCATTACGTCCGACAACCTGAGTTTTCGTACCCATATATTCTGACATCTCAGTCTTACCCATCATTGTGATCCGAGATATTATACCAAACTCCAAAGTTTGTCTTAGAACCATTTCAAAACTCACCGATCGAGATCACTCCATCAAGTACAATGACTACACGCGAAGCAATGGTCATCGGCTCCGACATTCGCCCACCTATTCTCTTTCGCGGAGAATACTCACAATGGAAAGACCGCTCCTTGACTTTGTCGAATGCAATGACTATGCGGACGAAACCATGCAGTCTATCAATGAAGGACCTCCTCCTGTAATCTACCACGACCTTCCAGCAATGACAAATAACACCCCTCCTCTTGCGGCCCGATGAGAAGTTAAACCTAAATCAACATATACTGATGCCGAAAAACGCATTGCCAAAGGTGATCAACTCGCACAATCATATCTTCTCCGAAGCATTCAGAATGAAATTTACATGAGCATCGATAGCCATCGATCCACGACTACAGGAATGTGGGAACAATCTTGGATCGAAGATTGGAACTCAACTAAAAATCACCAACTTCATCTCTCAATACGAAGAATTTAAGGCTAAAGACAGAGAAAGTCTTTCGGATACTTATGAGCGATTTGTCAATCTGGTTAACAAACTTAGCAAGAACGACACATCCGAAAGACAAAGATTGAGAATAATGTGAAACTTGTAAGCAATCTTCAACCGAAATGGCGCCGTTTTGCCAACCAAATCAAGCATAACAAGTTTCTCGCTGAACTAGACCTACACGAAGTCTATGAAACTCTAAAGCAATAAGAGGAGGTTCTCGAAGCTATGGCGACCAACAAGAAACACACCAAGACATCCGACCGGATTACTCTTATGGACAAAGAAAATCATAATTCATCTCGAAACGGAAGTTTCACGGGGGAAGAAGAAGACGGGTACGCAGCCGACCCCGAAATGGCCCAATTTCAGCAACAACTAGCCCTTCTTACCCCAAGCATTTCAAAAGAAGTTCTCTCGACGACCCACCTCCAACAAACTGCGATATGCTTCGGGACCGAAAAATTAGGAACGCAAGGAAATGTTTGAACCCAAACCTCGCTAAGAAGAAAAACGTCCACCGGTTAAACCCGAAGATAAATTCAAAGGCGAGATGAGTTTATGCTACAACTGTGGCAACTCTGGCCATTACGCCCGTGAGTGCAAGAAACCAATCGTCAAAGATTCCAACTACTTCACATACAAACTCATGCTTGCAAAATAACATGAAGCCAGAAATGTTCTCATGGCGGAGGATGAACACTAGTAAATAAAAATGATGACGAGCATGAAGAAATTCAAGCCCATTTCAGTGTCACGGCTAATGTCACTGATCCATCTGATGATGAGCCTCACGCCGGTATCAATCTTATGGCCAACACCAATGATGATTTAAAGTCACACGCTTCCGACCCCTCATCCGAGGTACCTTACTCTGACTATGATTATTTTATTACTTAAATGCATGATTTAACAATTAAATTGCAAGATCTACAAATCTAAATTGAAAACCGAGAAACCCTCAGTTTCCAATTTAGAAGCACATCAAGAAAATAATCATAACCAACTCTTAATTGCCACATCCGAAATTGCAATCTCAAAAAGTCAAAATGAGAACATTCGAATGGAAAAGACCATATTAGAAAATGAAAACATGAAGCTAAAACACAAAATTATGGACCTCACAGAAAGACTTAGCAAATTTGAATGTGATGCCACCGAATTTTCATCAAAATTTGAATTTGCCATTATCCAACATAACGACCTTTTGGAAAAACTTAAGGACTTGGAAGTAAAGATTTACAAACTAGGACAAACGGAACAAACGATTCATTTAAACGCACCAAGAGATTTATGTTCAAAAGCTGGCTTAGGATTTGACAATCCCAAACGCTTAGAAAAAGCATTATACAATACTCCCACACTTTATAAACTTGAATATCTTAACCTTGGTCCAGATTACAAAATTCAGTTCATGAAGTTCTCAAACAAAGTAGAGAGAAGGGAAGATTGGAATCGGAAGAACAAAAATTACCATTAAATCCCATTTTGCTATCCAAACCATATTGAAAAGGAATCATCTCAAAATTCTCTTCCAAACGATTATTTTCCAAGTTACACCGAAGAACAACTTCAAACTAATCCTCCAACATTCAAACCATACATTCCCACTTTATTTCTTGAAGAGAAAATTATTCAACTTGAAAAAGTTTTGGAACCCAAACGTTCTTCTTCGAAAAATAAAAAAGAAGCCTTAATCGCTAAAATTCAAAATCTCGAAAACACTGTTTTGAAAACACATAATACTCCCCAAGTTGATACAACTTCCAAAGTTTCATCGTGCAAAGCCTTCATGAGCACTCACCAAATAAACCGTGACTTCGAAGATTTTGAACAAAACGATCACACAATTCCTTCATTTGAAATGGATGATTTTTTCCCAAAAGATTTCGATCCTAAAAATTTTCGTCCTTCTACTTATAAAACTTCCCTTTCTCCCAAACAAATTGATGAGGAGTTAGAGGCCGATGAAGCACAAATCCTAGCCGAAACTCAACTAAATTTTTCAAACTTACTTAACTCCGAAGTGTGTCTAAATGACTCGATTGATCAATTTGATATTTATCTCACACTTCCAAGTCATGAGGAATTTTTGGATAAAGGCAAGAAACCCATTACTTGGTATTGATTCCTGAAGTTGAAAATGAATGCCCTACTAGTTATTCGTAACCAAGCCATTCTCAAAAAAAGGATCATATTGTGCATATTTCTAAAACAAAATCTAATACTGGTCCTTTCAATGTTTCAGCTTTACACCCTCTAGAGAAAAAACAAATTTGGATTGAAAAAAGCACAAGTCAAGCAAAGTCACCGCCCCACAATAAGCAATCAAGTTTTAAATTTCCAAATGTCAAACATTCAAACCAAAGTGTTAAATTTCCTTTCACTATTCATTCGTTTCGACATTTATTGAATTTTTCTCGAAATAAAATTTGTTGCTCAAATTGTGGTGTGAATGACTTTGTGCGCTTGGATACTTATAATTATGGTTATCATTATCATTCTGACATGCGTCGATCTTACAATACTTATCATTCCTCTCCTCATCATGTAAATCATGTTTACAAATGGGTTCCAAAAAGGCCCTTGACTTCTGCAAATGAGTCCCATCCAAAGTGGGTACCCAAGTCTGCAAAGCCAACTAACCCCAAAGGATCCATTTTTAAATGGGTACCTACGACTATCTGATTTGTTTTGTAGGCCAGTCATGTGTGGTACTTAGTTTCTGGTTGCTCCAAAAACATGACTTGACAAAAAGAGCTACTCGCCAATTACACGCACAAATATGGCGGAGAAGTACGATTTGGAAACAATCATTACACACCAATAATCGGCCACAGAGATATTGTTCATGACAACATTACCATATCCAAAGTCTCCTATGTCCGTTGTCTCAGCCACAATCTTCTTAGCATTTGACAGTTTTGTGACAAAGAACTAGAGGTTAACTTTCGATCCGAACTATGTTGCGTTCGCACGAGGGACAAGAACTACTTGTCGGATCGTGCAACTCCAATCTATACACCATCGATCTTTCAAACCCACAAGTTCCCTCAAACGTTTGTCTTTTATCCCAAACCTCCAACGCGCAAAACTGGCTTTGGCATCGTCGCCTTTCCCACCTAAACTTCAAAAACATCAACACTCTTGCTAGCAATGGGTTGGTAGCGGGTTTACCAAAACTCAAGTTTGCAAAAACCCACCTATGCGGTGCATGCGAAATGGGTAAGATGAAGAAAGCATCACACAAACCCTAGGTGGAACATGGCATGACCCGTCCTCTTCAACTCATTCATATGGATCTATGCATCCTAATGCGAACTGAAAGTATTCACGGCAAAAAGTATGTTCTTGTCATGGTGGATGATTTTTCTCATTACACGTGGGTCAAATTCCTTCGCACCAAGGACGAAGCCCCCGATCTAATCATCGCTTTCATCAAAAACATCCAAGTCAAGCTAGAGCTTACGGTCCAAATCATTCGAACAGATAACGACACGGAGTTCAAAAACCGTACACTCAGTACCTTTCTCACCTCAGTTGACATCACTAAGACTTTTTCAGCCGCTCACACTCCATAACAAAATGGGGTGGTTGAACGCCGTAACCGCACTTTGGTTGAAGTCGCTCGGACCATGCTCGTTCATTCCAAGCTCCCGCACTTCCTATGGGTTGAAGCCATTAATACAACTTGCTTCACTCAAAACCAATCCATCATCAACAAACGTTTCAACAAAACCCCGTACGAGCTGATCAACAAACACATCCCCACTGTTCACTACTTTCAAACATTCGGATGCCGATGTTTCATCCTCAACGATAAAGAGGATCATGGCAAGCTACATCCCAAAGCCGCCGAAGGTTTTTTCCTCGGTTATTCCCCGAACACCGCTACGTATCGGATCTATCTCAAAATCTCTAGAACTGTCATTGAAAGTGTCAATGTCGATTTCGATGACAAGGCCAAATTGGCTCCCGAACAAACCAGTTCTGAATCCGTGCTTACCGGTGTATTAGCTTCTGAATATCTCGGTTCAGAACCTGTTCCAAACTCAACCCTCACATCTACTTCCAAAAATGCAACCTCGGAGTTAGATGATTTGTTTGAATTTTTCTATTCAGACTATTTTGGACCATACGCTCCATCGACAATCCAACTGTTCCTCCAATCGAGACAGTCACCGATACCACAAATGTCTCCTGACCCACAACCTCATCCGACATAATCGCGACTTATGATTCTCATTCTATTCTCGCACCCATGTCTGAATAGCTCCCCTCCGCTTCCACATCTGAACCACTTCCCTACAATGATCTGCCCCCTCTGAGGCAACAAATGAGATACTTGTTTTAGATATCATCCCCACCCTCATTCCAATTCAACCAGATCCACTCCCGGAAAGCAATCCTGATCTAATCATAAGATCCTCACTGAAATCCTCTCCCCCACACCATTCCCCAATTATAAAGGATGTTACCAGTTCGACTCGCCCCTCTAAAGTGGCTCCGACTCTTGAATCAGTTCAAGATCTACCTCTAGGCACGTATGTGGACGACAACCCCGAGCAACCCCAACGACCGCTTCCCCACTCGAACAAGTGGACAATTCACCATCCCATTAATCAAATAATTGGAGATCCCTCCAAACCTGTCACAACGAGATCCGCCTCTGCAAACGATTGCTTGTTTTCTTCATTCCTAAGAAAAATTGAACCCACTACTATTGCGGAAGCCATGTCTGATCCAGTATAATACCAGACTTTTATAACGAACCTTAAGTGAAAGGTTAGCGTTTGGAGTTAGTCCTTGCTTTGTATGCTTGTACCTATAGCATATGGACTTGAACCCAAACTAAAATTGTCAGACATAACCATGTGAGGGGTTAAACATGGACAAATAAAACTACAATTAAACTTAAATGCAAAAGAATTCACCAATTATGGTAAAGATGCAATTTATGAAACTTGAGGGATTAAATGTGAAAAAGTGGAAAATATAAAAACAATTTTAAGATTTATAAAATCATTTCCCTGATTTCTTCTTCTCCTTCATCGCTCCATAAACCCTAGACCAAATATCGATCATGCAATTGAGGCTTCAATCTTGATGAAATCATGAAACATTGAAGAATTGATGTTAGATATTGAATGTAAACCATTGGGTATGCTTCAAATCTTGAAATCTAGGTTACTTTATGTAATCACATACTAAGTGTGTGTGCATTTGTGTTTCTAGGTGCTGTAGTTTGGAGAGAGTTGAAGGAGACAACATCTAGATGACGGTGTATTCATCTTTTGGTAAGAATTTTTGTAAATCCTTGGGTTAGATATTTGGTAACCTAGATTCAAGTGGTTTTTGGTCTAAATGATGTTAAGGACTGTTATAGCAAGTTAATATTTTTTTAAAGTGGTCAATAGATGGGTTAGAATGGTTACCAATTCATGTGGTAGAGATGATATCTTCAAATTGTGATAAATTGGTGCTGACGGTTGCAAACCTTTACTGCTGTTGGTTCTAAAATATGTATAAAATCAACCATTAATCCAATTAAGGTTTATAATATGTCTTTGGAAATCTTAGAATGTCTACTACAACTGTCATGAAGAGTCCGAGAGCTAACTCGGAGTTTAAGTGTGTCAAAACAGTGAATTATAGTAGCTGGTCATAGTGTACTCGGGATTTGCACACTGTTGGCAAAAACTTCATATTTAACTGGTTATGTCTTCAAATGACATTGATCTTGTTGGTCTGAACTCCTAAGACACATATCCACAACTTTTATTTGTAAAACATCACTTAATTCAGTTTCTATGTATGAGATAAATGTCCACAAATGTGATGGACAGAAGCTGAATTGTGCAGGGGATGAAATATCTCTTTTGCAAGTTAATAGTTGTCTAACCAATGTCATACCCTTATTAACACTAGGATTGAAACATAAGTTTATTGGTATGAAATTAAGGATTAAATAATATTTAAGGGAGGGTACACATAGGATTAGGATGGTTTACCAAACGTACGTAATCATGGTACAATTCTAAGTATACATTATTTGTGCTAGGATATCCGACTAGCAAGGGTTGAAAATATTGGCATTCGAGCTTCGTCTTTTGATCACCTCGGATTTATAAAGGTACGGATCTCTTATTATCTTGACACGGGAGTGACTTTTTAATAAAGGTCATTTCATCCGAAATTGATTCACCGAATGGTGAATTTGAGGCACGCAAACACCTCAATGATGTTGTTTACTGAATTTTCATCGTGTCATTCAGTTGTTAAATTCCATTTGGTGTTCCATTAGTTGAGCAAAACTTAGGAGTGTTCCAAGGTTAGTTGCTCCTAATAGGGACCGTTGACCCGGTTCTTGAGTTTTACTCTGAATGCTGAGGCGTGAATGGATTGTTGCTATAAATGATTTATTGACTCCGTTCAAGAACGAGAGATGATCAAATTAAGAATGGCACGACTAGATAGAGTCAAGCCATATTTTCTTGCTCATTAATTATTGATCGATTCTTGTGATTCCGTTACACTTTGTTTGTTGTTATTCTTTACCCAGATAGTCGGGGGCACCGACCTTGTGATGTCTCCATGGTGGCTATAATCACTGTGGCGTCCTCGTATTGCGTTGTGAGTGCGCTGGCCTTGATCCGGCCATGGGGGCGGATGGATATCCTAGGAACCGAACAGAACTAGAACTACTTTAATAGTAGTCGAGGGCTAGTGGGTGTCGTGCCCACACTGCTAGTTCTCACATATGCCCATAGGACCGTACATCCTTTTGGGAACAACGTGTTAGTTTATTCGGGTGATTATGTGAACTTGAATATCACGAAACACGAAATTGGGTGATTATGTGAACCCACTTGTTATATCTTTCTGATTTCAATTGATTTCTATCATTTCATTGTTTATCCATCGTTGATTATTATTCATATTGAACGTTATTTATTATTCATATTGTTGATCTGTTCACTGAGTTATTGCTCAGCCACGTTTGTTATTCCGTGGCAGGTTCTAAAGACTGACTACGGGTGTATCCGGGTTGAGAGACCAGGAGTGGATTTTGGAGGCTAACTTGATAAACGAAACACACTTTTGTATAGTTACTTTTGGGATGTAAATGTTATGTAACCCAATATTTGGTTGTCTATATCCATAAATATTTTGTTATGTTACCTTAGTTGCTCTATGTATTTATTATATGGAATGGTAAATATGGGATCGTTCCCCGTCCACGCAACAAAACAATCATTGGTACCAAATGGATCTTCAAGAACAAAAGAGATGAAGATGGGGTCGTCATACGCAACAAAGCCCGGCTTATCGCAAAGGGATATCGTCAACAAGAAGGCATAGACTATGACGAGACTTTTGCACCCGTCCCTCGGGTCGAAGCCATTCGCATGTTCTTGGCATACACGGCTCATAAGAACTTAGTTGTCTTCCAAATGTATGTCAAAACTGGATTCCTGAATGGCGTCTTAAAAGAAGAAGTGTACGTCTCCCAGCCTGACGGATTCATCAATGATGAAAAACCCAACCATGTCTATATCCTCGACAAGGCCCTCTACGGACTCAAGCAAAGCCCACGTGCATGGTATGACAGTCTCACTGACTACTTGCTTAAAAACGGTTTCTCAAAAGGTAAAATCGATCCCACACTTTTTATTAAAAAGGAGAAAAATGATATCTTGCTTAATCAAGTCTATGTAGACGACATTATTTTTGGTTCAACTAACCCACAATACTGTAAGAACTTCTCAGCTTTCATGACTGCCAAATTCAATATAAGTATGATCGGAGTGATGAATTTCTTCCTCGGTCTTCAAGTTAAACAATTTTCGACGGAATTTTCATCAACCAATCGAAATACATCTCGAATATGTTAAAGAAATTTAAAATGACGAACTGTACTTCAATTGGAACTCCCATGTCTACCGGTTCTAAATTACACGCTGATCCTTCCGGAAAAGCGGTAGATCCTAAGAACTATAGAGGCATGATCGTTTCTTTAATGTATTTAACGTCGTCCGGATATAATGTTTTCTACTTGTTTATGTACCGATATTAAGCCTCACCCAAAGAATCTCACCTTAGTGCTGTTAAATGTATTTTTTTGATATTTAAAAGGTACTATTAATCTTGGTCTATGGTACCCTAAGGATACCAGGTTCAAGTTAACTGCCTTTTCAGATGTCGACCATGCCAGATGCACGCTTAATAGAAAGAGCACTTCGGGACACATCCAGTTTCTAGGAGACAAACTCATAAGCTGGTCCTCCAAAAAGAAAACCTGCGTATCCACATCCACCGCGAAAGCCGAATACATCGCTGATGCCAGTTGTTACTCACAAGTCATTTGGATGCGCACCCAACTCAAGGACTACGGCTTTTATATAGTGTTAGGACTTATTTTATATTGTGTCAAAATAAGGAAAGGATTATATTTTATAAATGCAAGTGTATAATACCTATTTCTCTACTTTCCTTATATCATTATGTCCTAGTAATATAAATAGAGGCTTAGGGTTACAATTAGAAGAGAGTTAGAGAGAGCCTCATAGTAATCGATCATTATTGTATTATGCGAACATTGTAACCTCGATTACTCAAGTAAGATATCTGACTTATTCTCTCTAAAATCACTGTGTTCTTCGTGTTCTTTATACATACATACATACTTGATCATATACTGGGATCCACAAATAGACATCGTTATCAGATATAAAATGATCTCTAGTTCACTCCCCACTCTGCTTGATTTTGCAATAAAATCCTTTAGGATGTAGTTTTGTTGGGTGATTCCACCCTTATTCAGCCTGTTTTTCTCCCGGTTCCGAGTTATAAGAGAAGACGCCAACGAGTACTATTTCACTGAAGTAGATTTTCCAAATCTGGACATCTATGATGTGGAACTCTTGTACCATGAGCTATGAGACAAGAAAAGAAGATCACAAGATGAACAAATAGAATTAAGGGCAATCGTCAGATTCGTTCAGAATGAAATCCGTTACAGCTTTCTGCACGATTTCCAACGAGGTCTCGAAAGAAATCAAAGGAAGATCTACCTCACAAAGGCCAATAAAGATATTCCCAACCTCGACAATCTCAAAGTTCTCACCATTCTCAAAATGCCAGCTCATGAGCTCGTCTATCTAAATGGAACCGGCAACAAACGTTTCTTGCACTTCGATGAAATTGCTGCCTATTGTGATGGTACGTTAAAAGGGATTCGAATGGAGTGCCGAAATCAGTGCTGATCAGAAAGGAACTACCAAACTCAGGAATGATCAACGCATAAATATTTTAGATGCTATGGTGATAATAGACAAACGCTTGGATTACCGTCAGACTCTGAGAAGATTAGAAGGGATGTTCGAGCTCATAACTTAAAGCCTCATTTTGCCACAAAGGGGGAGATTGTTAGGACTTATTTTATATTGTGTCAAAATAAGGAAAGGATTATATTTTGTAAAAGCAAGTGTATAATGCCTATTTCTCTACTTTCCTTGTATCATTATGTTGTAGCAATATAAATAGAGGCTTAGGGTTACAACTAGAAGAGAGTTAGAGAGAGCCTCATAGTAATCGATCATTATTGTATTATGCGAACATTGTAACCTCGATTACTCAAGTAAGATATGTGACTTATTCTCTCTAAAATCACTGTGTTCTTCGTGTTCTTTATACATACATACATACTTGATCATATACTGGGATCCACAAATAGACATCGTTATCAGATATAAAATGATCTCTAGTTCACTCCCCACTCTGCTTGATTTTGCAATAAAATCCTTTAGGATGTAGTTTTGTTGGGTGATTCCACCCTTATTCAGCCTGTTTTTCTCCCGGTTCCGAGTTATAAGAGAAGACGCCAACGAGTACTATTTCACTGAAGTAGATTTTCCAAATCTGGACATCTATGATGTGGAACTCTTGTACCATGAGCTATGAGACAAGAAAAGAAGATCACGAGATGAACAAATAGAATTAAGGGCAATCGTCAGATTCGTTCAGAATGAAATCCGTTACAGCTTTCTGCACGATTTCCAACGAGGTCTCGAAAGAAATCAAAGGAAGATCTACCTCACAAAGGCCAATAAAGATATTCCCAACCTCGACAATCTCAAAGTTCTCACCATTCTCAAAATGCCAGCTCATGAGCTCGTCTATCTAAATGGAACCGGCAACAAACGTTTCTTGCACTTCGATGAAATTGCTGCCTATTGTGATGGTACGTTAAAAGGGATTCGAATGGAGTGCCGAAATCAGTGCTGATCAGAAAGGAACTACCAAACTCAGGAATGATCAACGCATAAATATTTTAGATGCTATGGTGATAATAGACAAACGCTTGGATTACCGTCAGACTCTGAGAAGATTAGAAGGGATGTTCGAGCTCATAACTTAAAGCCTCATTTTGCCACAAAGGGGGAGATTGTTAGGACTTATTTTATATTGTGTCAAAATAAGGAAAGGATTATATTTTGTAAAAGCAAGTGTATAATGCCTATTTCTCTACTTTCCTTGTATCATTATGTTGTAGCAATATAAATAGAGGCTTAGGGTTACAACTAGAAGAGAGTTAGAGAGAGCCTGATAGTAATCGATCATTATTGTATTGTGCAAACATTGTAACCTCGATTAATCAAGTAATCTTATTCTCTCTAAAATCATTGTGTTCTTCGTGTTCTTTATACATACATACATACTTGATCATATACTGGGATCCACAAATAGACATCGTTATCAGATATAAAATGATCTTTAATCAAATTGATTCTCAGAAGATTTGAAAAACTTTAACAAAAAGTCAAAAGTTGGAAAGAAAAAAAATTGTTTCTTTATTTTAATTTTTTTTACTACTCACCCGAGGGTACTGTTCATCCGAGGGTTACTGTTCATCAGGCGAGGTTATTTTCATCTGAGAATTACTGTTCACCCGAGTCTAACGAACATGTACTATGGGAAGATTATGAACATCATGCCCCAAATTTTGATTTTTTTAGCCCAAATATTGTCTGATTGACCTGATTTTTGGATATGTTGTTCGAGATTCAATAATAAAAAACTTTAATATTCACTCCTATCCAAAATTGGCCTAAATCAGACACTTTTGACCTAAAACAATAACATTTTCCGGTAAACCCAAAACCTCAAAAATTTACCAAAATTCAATCATAATCAAATCTAATCACCAAATTGATTATCCGAGGCCAGTTCTCTACTAAAACCGAATCTATAGCACCAAAAATATGGATCAAAACACCCTAATTCGCATAAATTCGATGAAACCAACTTTTTGAAAAAAAGACTCTAAAAATCATCAATTTCTTCAAATTATTTGAGCATCTGCTCTGATACCAATTGTTAATCGCTTATTAATCAAGTAACGATGTAATCACAACAAGATCATGAACACAATATGTAGAAATCATCAACTCATATGTCATTTATCTTGTTTCTCTCTCTACAAGATTACTTTCTTTCTCTAGAGTCTACAACAATATGATTTACGATGAAGGATCTAGTTACAAAATACATTAGACATGAGTATTTATACCCCTACTCTATTACACGAGTAAACTACAAAGTAAACTCTATGTTGACTTCAAACTTTGACTTCCTTGTCTTCAATATTGTAATCCTGGATACAATATATTTAGACCTAACAAACCTATTATAACACTTAGACATTTTTAACTTCTTTTCGAGCTCTCTTATTGAATTACTCATTCAATGAGCATTTTCAATATTATGTCTCACCCACAACCAACCCAATAGGTAAGGGCCTTCCCTTTGGGGGTCGGAAAATCATGATCGAAATTATTCGTAATAAGATAGGTAATAATCCAATCTATCATTGTTCTCATTACTTCTCGTGGGAAAATTTATATCGCCAAGGAAAAACACCCTTATCTCCTATCAGAAAAATTCCCAATTCTCTCTTTGGTGGTTCAATTCAATAGTTACATACAAGTCTCTACAACATAGAAAAGAAGGATTCCCATGACGAGTACGTGTCGGATGAACCAAATCCTCATTGAATTTTGTTTTCCCATTAGAAGGGGATCACACATGTTCTGGAGTACCCCCTGTGAAAATTCCCAATTCTCTCTTTAGTGGTTCAATTCAATAGTTACATACAAGTCTCTACAACATAGAAAAGAAGGATTGGGGACGAGTACGTGTCGGATGAACCAAATCCTCATTGAATTTTGTTTTCCCATTAGAAGGGGCTCACACATGTTCTGCAGTACCCCCTGTGAATAATCCGCCGGTATGAAAGTTCTTGAAAGATATCCCTCCAAGCCGTACATACGAATTTCATCGAATACGACTTTCCGCATAATTTTGTATGTATCTATGAGATTGGGTATGGAATTCTGTTTACTCACTTTAAATTGAGTATCCATTTCCCTTCATTTACTGCTAAGATTGGAACCATGATTCTAGACTTTTTTTAAATGAGAGAGAAATCCACCAGGTAAAAATACTATAGATGCAAGATATAAAGTAGGAGCGAACACTTTCTTATGAAACCAATTTTGTTGTAATGATTATAACTTTATTTCAAAACTGTCCTAATTTTGTTGTTAAAACACGCAAAACAACCTATAAACTTATTGTTCACTTTTACATATCACCTATAATTGTTTGGTCCTTTGAACTTAGGTCCTATAAAACAACATTAGGAAACTCCGACATTTTTGCATCCTACAAACTGGATTTTATTGTAGTGTCAATAGAGTATTTAATGAGATTTGAAGTTTATGAGACAAAAATCAACGTTTCTATTTGTCTTTTTTATATCACACTATTGAATAATGTCAAATATATATATAGACTCAAGGGACGAATTCAAATGAGAACTCAAATTTAATTGAGAACGTGAGGACAAATGAAGGAAAATATTCAGACTAAATGTATTATTAGTTTGAATAATAATACATTCAGTCTGAATATTTTCATTCATTATTCAGTATGAATATGACACGTGTCGCGCTCTCATTTGTCCTCACGTTCACAACCAAAATTGAGTTCACATTCGAACTTTCCTCTAGAAGTCTAATAGGATCTTTTTCAAAAGTGAGTATAAAAAGTTTAAGATGATGATTTACTTTTTATGTCATATTAGTATGTTCGGTCACCTAACTTCGTTCTAATAATTTATTTTACCTTCTATATATAAAAAGAATGAACCACAAAGTTGGTGTCTGGTTGTTTTGAGCTTGGGCTCCAGAGGTCAAAAGTGTCTAGAGGTCCCAAGTTCGAAACCGGCGGTCGCCCTGGGATTTAGGGGTGAACATGGTACGGTACCATGTTTCTTTCTCAAATACCGTGTGTCAACCAATTATAATTGACATGCAAAATTTTATATCATGTACTAACCAACTATACTTGGTACTAACTAACATAGTACCAACTTTTTTGGGTTGGTATATATTGATATGGTTTTGTACCAACTAAAAGTTGAAGTTACAAATTTATTTATATTAACATCTTAACAATAGATTTAGATGCACTGAAACCATCGAGTATCTAAATAATATGTTGATATGTGTGTACCACTTATCACTACACATATAATTTTCATATAATACAACCACTCATTAATAATTTGATACAAATGGCCATTGAAAATCGTATGTACAAGTTTCTAAGGTTGTTAAAGTTAGTTGAATAAATTCAATCAAGTTTTATATATCCATCTCCATATCACAATTTATCAAAACTAAAAATAAGAACATTTAAAATGATCAAAATATGTTGTATTATACTAAAATTTAACTAACAAATAATTAAAATAATATATAAGTCGGTACGGTACGGTATTACGGTGGATGTGGTACACAACTTCTAATACCACGTACTAACCAAGTTTAGATAGTTGATAACGTACTACCAACCAACCAATGAATCGTTACAATCGTTACAGTTGATATTAGAATTGGTTGATTTATCATGGTACAAAATTGACATTCTTACTCGGATTAGTCAGCTTGCATAACGAGTTGGATATGTTGATTTAAAAAAAAAAAAGATGTTGATTACTTAAATTCCCGTTAAGAGTACTAAAAAAAGTAAATATCGAGTTAATTGATCAGTTGTTGCGTATTAAAATTCCATGGACACACATTTGACATTTGATATATACCTAAACAAACAACCAATTACTAATAATTTATTCATGACCTGATAATGTATTTATTTATTTGTGGACTAATTACTTATGAATTTACGATTGAAGCATGTTAATGTTTCTTATTCTCCTCTTCTTCTTCGGCCTCTTCCTTCTGGGCCTTCTCTTCGTTTTCGGTCTTATTCTCGTCATTCTTCTTTTCCCCATTTTTCTCGCTATCCTTATCGGTCTCGCTGCCATTTTCGTTGTTATTCTTCTTCTCCTTCCTGCAAAAATTAATTAATACATATTCCCCATTAATTAACCTTCAATATTTTTTCAATCGAATTAAAGATGATGTTGCATATATGCATGGATGGGAGCCACCATGAAAAAGATGATTGATTTGATAATTCCTTTTTTTTTGATAAATCTTAATTTACTTCATATGATTCAGGGATCTTCAGTGTTTGTATTTTTAATTAATTAGTTTATATGTATAGTTGACTATATATAGTAAACCCTGTATAGCTATACATACAGCTTCATTGTTTCATATTATGTATGAAGAAACTAGTGTATGTTGTAGACATTAATTAGCGATTTAGATCCATAAATTCATTGGATCTTTTCATTGCAACTTGATAAATATTTAAACTTTTCCTACTCATTCTTTTTCATCTATGAAAAAAGGGAGATGTCATATCCTCCGGAATGCACGCATATTTTTTTTCAAACGGTAGCGCTATTTTTCTATATGAAATAAATATAGGGAAAAATTTTCAAATGGTTGCACATTCTAACTCTAAGAAACAAATATATGATTTTTTTTTTCAAACGATAACATCATCTGGCTAAGGGGGTGTTTGGATGAGCTTATTGACTTATAACTTATTAGCGGTGTGGAAAAGCACTTATGAAAAGTTGATAAGTTAAAACTTTTTACTTCTTAAAAATGAATTATTACCGGTTTGGTACCGGATAAGTTGTTTTACCGGATAAGAAAATGACACTAACATGATTCGATCTTACATCTGTGGTGGAATAAAAGCATTGCAAACGTTGTAGTTTCAAAATACATACGGTGACACACAACAAATTAACGTGGTTGCACCTTTCAGGGACGGAGTCAGGATACTAAATCCAGAGGGAGGCTAAATATTGTAAGAAAATTCATAAGTTTGAAGTTAATTTCTTTGTTATATACTTGTTCAAATACAATAGTTACTAGAAAAGAGTTAGGGATGCAAATCCGAACTAAATAATATACATAACTATGCCTATATTAACACAAACACAAACACAAAATGTTATTACAAGTGTCGATGAATAATTAAGCACGTAATCAATAATTTTTGTTGTTTAAAATACTGAAAATTATCGTAGAAACTTTGGTTATTTGATAGAAGTTCATGTTCATTTATCTAAACGAAACCCATAAAATAAACATACTTTTAAAGCAACGTATTAAAAAAAATTAAGTAAATAACATTAATTAAATGAATAATGAAATAAAATAAGTAAAATAATAAAATATGTCATTACACTATATTATCAATGTTTGATTGATATATAATAATTAACATATTTAAATTGTAACAATTTATATAAAATTGGTAAATAACATAATATATTTCAATGTCAATACAACATATTCTTAATTCAAAAAAATTATTAAAAAAAGTAGTAATATATATAAATTATTCTCAATTTTTATATAAAATGGAAGTTGAGGGTGAGCATGGGCATCCTTTGGCCCCTTAGTGGCTCCGTCCATTACAGTTTTCACATTCCTAAATTCTCTTACCCTATGATACCAGTATCTCGATAACCATGAAGGAGATAAATCACAACCCTATATAACTCGTGAGATTGAAACCTAGCTAGACCTCTCGTTGCATTGGCCATCTCTTGGGACAATCTGTCACAACTTCATCAACTAGCTATAGGAAACCTCTCTTATTACAAAAAAATGACTTTTTAGGATGTCTATTCTTTTTTAATAGAGTACTTAATGAGACTGTTAAGTTACAAGACAACAATTGTATATACAATAACGTTAAAGTAAGTTGCTAGGTCAAAGTTAGATAACTTAATAAGTTCTATCAACAGTTAGACAATGTTTAAATTAACTAAATAATCAAAAATATTATCTGTCATATTATTTTAAACCCTTTTGAAAAGTGCCATATTAATCCTTTTCATAAAAATTATTTTATTTGACACTTTTGAATGAGTGTCATATTAACCCTTTTCATAGAACTTTTTTTTAAACATGGATATCCAACCCACTATGCAAACCGAATAATCCCATGACGACCACCCGATTTGCAGGTAGCCCGAAGTCACTGTATTTGAACCTCTGTAGTGATAAGGTTGATTTATTAACCTTAGTTTCCGTCCTTTTTGTTGTATTAACCTCATTAAGGGGCCGTTTACCAAATCTTACCCGGGTAAGTGCTTACCGGCAAAATTCAACACTATCATTTACTTACCGGGTAAGATTTTAGTGCATCAAAACGGCATCCTATGCAATAATTTACCCGGTAAGTGCTTACCGTGGTAAGAGTTGTCGCAATCACTTATCGGGGTAAGACTCTTGGTCCTTGTTTTCCTTGTCTTTGTTATTACCGGGTAAGTTTTTTGGTACTTGTCATTTTCCTCCGGTAAGGTAATATGACTTGGTAAGTCTTACCCGGATAAACGTTTGATAAACGACCCCTAAGTCTTTTCTTGTATTACTATCATTTTTATCTTTTTAGAGGTTTATCTATGAGACTTTAAGCTATAAAATGCCATAAAATTTATGTCATTCTATCTCGTCTTTACAGATTAGATTAGGCAAGGGGCGGAAAGTGCATTTTTGGAAGAAAATACATGGATCAATTGAGTCAACTCTAGCATGGGCTAAAAACATGGATCGGGCCGAAGTTCACCCTTTAGTTGGACCAAATTTATGTATTTTATGGGCCGAACTCTTTTATTCATTTGGGCCAACTGGTGTATTCTATTTCGGGTTTGCTAAACTCTTAGGGGGCGTTTGATTCGCAGAATGGAATTTGTCAAAAGAATTGGAACTCGGAAGAAATTGGAATGAAATGTTCTCATGTTTGACCAAGTGTTTGGTTGACAGGAAATGGAATGGAATCTGTTAATGAATTGAAATCTGTCTGTTTGATTTATAAAGGAATTGGAATGAAATATTGAAAATTGACAAAAATACCCTTTTTTTAATTTATTTTTTTAAAAATAAATAAGAAAAAAAATTAACATTTAATCTAAAAGTATATATAAACTACCACTTTTAAATGAATTTGATTTTACTAACTTATAATGGAGAAAAGAATTAAAAATTTAAATACAATCCCCTTTTGTTTGCCCTAACACGTTACCCACTTCTAGCCCCTTCCTCCATTCTCTTTCCTTCTTCTTCCTTCTTCCCATCTCCATGAAGTTACCCTCTTTTTTCCTTTTCTTCCCCATCGTAGCTCCATCAACATTACCCTCCTTTTTCCTTCTTTCCCTTTATTTTTGAATATCTGATATGGTTAGTTGTTAATCGAGAAACAAGAAGAAAAACGTTAGTTGCTGAATCGGGAAACAAACCCAGAATCGAGAAAGAGAAAACGATCGTTGTGGTTTTATCATCGATGGATGCAAACAGATCGAAGTCGAAGTACGTAGTTTCACCCCTCGAAGAAGAAAAATGTTAGTTGTAGATCTGATGTGGTTTCATTCGAAGAAAAGAGATGGTTTATGTTTCAATCTGATATGGTCTTTAGTCGAAGAAGAGAGATGGTTTATGTTTCAATCTGATATAGTTTCAATCTTAAAGAATATGTTGTTTGAGTTTTTATATTAATGAGGGTATTTTTGTAATGTTCAAAATTTTGGATGGAATGGATTTCAATTCCATCTCATTTATGAAGGAATGGTGAAATCCACAACTAAGGGAATGTTTGGATTTCAAATGAATTCCATGGGTAACCAATCACTGGAATGGAATTTGGTCAACGGAATTGACCATTCCAATTCCATCAGATTCTGACGGATTCCGGTAAACCAAACGCCCCCTTAGCACTAGTATTAATTTCTTGGTAATCTATGGGTGGTAATACCCATGGAAACATATATATATATATATATAGAGAGAGAGGGAGAGAGAGAGAGGTGCGTGGGTTCATTCGGGGACGGTAACAATTTACGAGAATGCGAGAACAATCATCAGCCAATCATTTTGTACATGAATTTTTTTTCATTAACAAAATCATATGTGATTTTGTACTAGCATAAAAAATGACATGCGCGACTTTTGCTGCGGGAAAAGTCTCGGCTAATCATATATGATTTTATATGTGAATCATATGTGATTTTGTACATGAAAAATTTCATGTACAAAATGATTGCCTGAGGATTGTTTTTGCATTCTCGTAAATTGTTACCGTCATGAACCTCTTTCTATCTATATATTTATATAGGGTTGATTTCCGTTACAAACCACGTCAATTCGTACAAACCGTACAAACCGCATGCAACCAATATTTTTTTTTTAAATTTTCAGTTTTTCTTAATTATTAGGGTTGATTAGTCAATAATATATGAAATAATTTCATCAAGAATACATGAAGGTTGGTGAATCAAAAATATGTGAAACAAGATTCATCAAATTGAGAGATTCATGAGTCAATTCATTTTCATGTAGAAAGAAAAATAAATTCATGAAGAAATGAATTATATGAAACAAATTCATCATATTAAACATTTTCATGAAAAAAAATTATTCAAAAAAACAATGAAACACGCGGTTTGTACGGTTTGTACGAATTGAGGTGGTTTGTATTTGAAATCTCCCCTATATATATATATATATATAGGAAAGTTCAAATGCGAACTCAAATTTGGTTATGAACGTGAGGACAAATGAGAGTGCGACACGCGTCTGAGTGTACATTATTCAGGCTGAATAATCAAAGAAATATTCAGACTTTTGCTGCGGGAAAAGTCTCGGCTAATCATATATGATTTTATATGTGAATCATATGTGATTTTGTACATGAAAAATTTCATGTACAAAATGATTGCCTGAGGATTGTTTTTGCATTCTCGTAAATTGTTACCGTCATGAACCTCTTTCTATCTATATATATATATATATAGGGTTGATTTCCGTTACAAACCACGTCAATTCGTACAAACCGTACAAACCGCATGCAACCAATATTTTTTTTTAAAATTTTCAGTTTTTCTTAATTATTAGGGTTGATTAGTCAATAATATATGAAATATTTTCATCAAGAATACATGAAGGTTGGTGAATCAAAAATATGTGAAACAAGATTCATCAAATTGAGAGTTTCATGAGTCAATTCATTTTCATGTAGAAAGAAAAATAAATTCATGAAGAAATGAATTATATGAAACAAATTCATCATATTAAACATTTTCATGAAAAAAAATTATTCAAAAAAACAATGAAACACGCGGTTTGTACGGTTTGTACGAATTGAGGTGGTTTGTATTTGAAATCTCCCCTATATATATATATATATAGGAAAGTTCAAATGCGAACTCAAATTTGGTTATGAACGTGAGGACAAATGAGAGTGCGACACGCGTCTGAGTGTACATTATTCAGGCTGAATAATCAAAGAAATATTCAGATTTTTGCTGCGGGAAAAGTCTCGGCTAATCATATATGATTTTATATGTGAATCATATGTGATTTTGTACATGAAAAATTTCATGTACAAAATGATTGGCTGAGGATTGTTCTCGCATTCTCGTAAATTGTTACCGTCATGAACCTCTTTCTATCTATATATATATAGGGTTGATTTCCGTTACAAACCACGTCAATTCGTACAAACCGTACAAACCGCATGCAACCAATATTTTTTTTTAAAATTTCAGTTTTTCTTAATTATTAGGGTTGATTAGTCAATAATATATGAAATAATTTCATCAAGAATACATGAAGGTTGGTGAATCAAAAATATGTGAAACAAGATTCATCAAATTGAGAGTTTCATGAATCAATTCATTTTCATGTAGAAAGAAAAATAAATTCATGAAGAAATGAATTATATGAAACAAATTCATCATATTAAACATTTTCATGAAAAAAAATTATTCAAAAAAACAATGAAACACGCGGTTTGTACGGTTTGTACGAATTGAGGTGGTTTGTATTTGAAATCTCCCCTATATATATATATATATATATATAGGAAAGTTCAAATGCGAACTCAAATTTGGTTATGAACGTGAGGACAAATGAGAGTGCGACACGCGTCTGAGTGTACATTATTCAGGCTGAATAATCAAAGAAATATTCAGACTGAATTAATAAAACTAAATATAGTGTTTATTCAATCTCAATAGACATTATTCAGACTGAATAAACACTTATATTCAGTTTTATTCAGTCTGAAAATTTTCTTTGATAATTCGACACGTGTTGCGCTCTCATTAGTCATCGGTACAACAAAATTAGGTTCAATTAATTGTGTTAACTTTGTTAATCGATCTAAGTCTTTCATTATTTTAAGGGAAAAGTCTAAAAACCCAACGAACTATCTGATTTTGAATGATTAAATCCTTAAACTATAGAAAGAATGAAAAAACCCTTAAACTTTCTGAAACCGGTTAAATACGTTGTTGTAACCTGTAACAACAGGTTAATGTGATAACAATTTAGAAAAAGTCTAAAAAAACCCAACGAACTATCTGATTTTGAATGATTAAGTCCTTGATTTTTTTAATGAATAAATTTAAAAAAAGAAAAATTCTAAATCTTTTTACCCAATTAATTTTTGAACTTTCTTTAAACAAATAAATCTCAAACTTTTTTTGAAGAAATAAAATCATGAACTTAATTTTAAACAAATTAATCCGAAACATTTTTTGCACAAAATCATAAACAAAAATGATATAATTTCTCTCACCGACAACAATGTACAATAAACCAATTAAATGGAGAAAAATTATACCATTTCCACTACTAATTATGAAACATATAAAAGTCATGCCTAAACATAAATAGATATATATAAATTTTTTATAAATAAATTTGTTTGAACGACAATAACACACACACACGTTCCTGAGGTATCCGAGATCCATTCGGGTACCCGACTAATCCTCGACTCTACATATATATATATATATATGTATATATAGTGATTTTGTTAAAAAAAAATTACGCATTTATTTGTTCAAAATTAAGTTCATGATTTTTTTTTGCAAAAAATGTTTGGGATTTATTTGTTAAAAGAATGTTCAAAACTAAATTTGGTAAAAAGATTTAGGAAAAAAAATCGAGATTTATTCGATAAAGAAATCAATGACTTAATTATTCAAAATCAAATAGTTTGTTGGGTTTTCTAGACTTTTTCCAAATTTTCATAACATTAACCTGTTTTTACAGGTTACAAGGATGTATTTAGCCGCTTTCAGAAAGTTTAAGGGTTTTTCCATTCAAAAAAATGGTTTAGCGACTTAATCATTCAAAATCAGATAGTTCGTTGGGTTTTATTAGACTTTTCCCTTATTTTAATCAACGGTTGTGATTAAATGAAGATTATAATCTGATAAAAAAGAAAATGAAATAAATAATATTAAATGAAGGGCGACTTTAGAACAAATTATCATATTTTATCTTTGTAATATAATCAATAATATGTGTATGTTATTTTTGGAAAAAATCATATTTTATTTTTGGAAAATAATGAATACTTTTAATAATATTTATATGATTTTTGTTTAAAAATAAAATTAAAAACTTCATTGTTGAACTTGAAAGTTAATCACTAACTTTTGTTTAAAATTCACAGGTGAACCAGAAATGAAATCAGAGTTCATTAGTAAAATCAAAAATAAACAATGATTTTTATTTAAAGTTGAAACCATATAATCAAATTTCATGGATGAAACCTTGAAATGAAAAAATAATTTTTATTTATAGTTCATAGGTGAAACCAGAAACTGAATGAGATAACTAAGAAAGTTTAAACAAGTTCATCGATGAAATCATAAATTTTATAGGTGAACAATTAAGTGAATTATATAATCAAAGAATGTGGCAATTACAGAATATAATAGTTAAGTGAACAACATATTTAAGAAATGTAATAAATAATCAAAAAGACGAAAATGTCCGGTTAACAAAGTTAACACAATTAATTGAATTAACAATTGAAGGGGCCTATATATGTATATATATATAGAGGGAGGTTCATGCGAGGACGATATCTTTTTACGAGAACGCGAGAAGCTTTTTTCATATACAAAATCACATGTGATTTTGTACCAACATCAAAAAAATCACATGTGATTTTGTACTCACATCAAAAAAATCGCATGTGATTTTGTACTAACATCAAAAAAAAAATCGCATGTGATGTTGTATGTGAATCAAAATCACTACATCAATCATATATGATTTTGTAAATGAAAAAAGCTCATCGCGTTCTCGTAAAAAGTTACGTTCTCGTAAACCTGCCCCTATATATATATATATATATGTATATATATATGTGGGACCCACATCATATGTGGTCCAAAAAGTGTTCATTTGTTCCTTTGAATCCTGAGTGATCTTGTATGATCCCTCCCCTATATATATAGGGAGGTTTAGGAGAAAACGCTAAAAAAAGAGAAAACTGAAGAACACCCTAAGAGGCCGCCATCTGGTAACATATGCTCAAATGCATATTTATGCATTGATGCATCGAAAAAAGGAGCTCCAATCGCTTATATGCATTTGTGCATATACACTAATGCATATTTATGCATTGATGCATAGAAAAAAAATACCGTCAAGATGGCAAACTCTCAGGGTGTTCTTCAGTTTTCTCTTTTTTTAGCATTTTCTTCTGGACCTCCCTCTATCTCTCTCTCTCTATATATATATATATAGAGAGAGAGAGATCTCTCTCTCTTTATATATATATATATAGAAGGAGGTTCAAATGAGAACTTTGTAAATTTAAAGGAACACCTTGTGGACCACATATGATGTAAGTCCCACATAATATTAAATCATATCTGATTCAATGGTGGGGTCCATTGAATCAAATATGATATAATATTATGTGGGACCACACCATATGTGGTCCACAAATTGTTCCTTTAGGGTTCGTTTGGTACGCAGTCAGGACATGACATAACAGAACAGAATAGGGCATAACAATTGTTACATGTTTGGTAAAACATGATATGACGAGACAGGACAGGACAGAACAGAACATAACAGAATGACCAATTTACCCCCAGTGAGTTGTTTAGTGTTTTTTTACCAAATAACCCCCCATATATATATATATAGAGAGAGAGAGAGAGAAAGAGAAAGAGAGAGAGAGAGAGAGAGAGAGAAAGGAGAGAAAGAGGAGAGAGAAGGGGAGAGAGGAGAGAGAGAGGGAGGGAGGAGAGAAAGAGAGAGATAGAGGAAAGAGAGATAGAGAGTGTGTGTGTTAAGGTTAGAGGGTAAAATGGTCATGTTACATCCTGTTCACCGTACCAAACACACCCTTAAATAGGGATGCTCTTGTATGATCCCTCCCCTATATATATATATGTATATATGTATATATAGAGAGAGAGAGAGCGAAGGTTCAAATGAGAACTTTGTAAATTTAAAGGAATAAAGGGACACTTGTGGATCACATATATGTGAGTCCCACATAATATTAAATCATTTCTGATTTAATATGATTTAATATTAAATCAGAAATGATTTAATATTAAATCAGAAATGATTTAATATTATGTGGGATCCACATCATATGTGATACACAAATTGTTCTTTTGTTCTTTTAAAAAGGGGTGGTATATATATATATATATATATATATATATATATATATATTCTTATTTGTGTTAGGGCTCGAACTCAATTACAGAGCAGCCATGGGTGTATTTTGAGCAGTTATTCATCAACATTATGTGTATATGATTGTGTTTCAAATTTCACTTTCTTAGTTGCTCATATCTTTGTTTGATTTGCACTTCAATTAGCGGAATTTGAAAGATTTTGCAAATGTTTTATGAAGTACATTGCAAATTATGGTTGCCAATTTTGTGAACTTAACATGTTACATACACAAGGAAGTTATTGTAATGAATCTCATCAATCTATAATCTCAAATTATGAATTTATGATTGAAAATGTTGTAACAATGATGATTATATATATATAGAGAGAGAGAGGGAGAGAGAGAGAGAGGGAGAGGGAGAGAGAGGAAAGTTCAATTGCGAACTCAATCTTGGTGAAGAACGTGAGGATAAATGAGAGCGCGACACGTGTCTGAATGTAGATTATTCAGACTGAATAATCAAAGAAAATATTCAGACTGAATAAAACTAAATATAGTGTTTATTCAGTCTGAATAATGATTATTCAATCTCAACCAAATTTGAGTTCTCATTTAAACCCGCCCTATATATATACATACATACATGGGATCACGTGAGACCAGCCTGTTTCCGTGAGACCCGTGAGACTACCTTTATACACTTGAAACTTCACAGTGTTTTTGTTGTGAAGATTTAGATTTTTTTTACGTTCACAATATTTTTGTTGTGAAGTTTCAAGAGTAAAAATGTGGTCTTACGGGTCTCACGGAAACAGGCTGGTATCACGTGAACCCAACCCTATATATATATAGAGGCGGGTTCATACGAGGACGATACCAATTTACGAGAATACGAGGACAATTCTCGGCCAATCATTTTGTACATGAAATTTTTCATGTACAAAATCATATATGATTTCATGTACAAAATCATATGTGATTTTGTAAGGGTCAAAAGGGACACGCACGACTTTTCCCATAGGCAAGTCGCGGGAATAGTCACGGCTAATCATATATGATTTTGTACGTGATCATATGTGATTTTGTACATGAAAAGTTTCATGTACAAAATGATTGGCTGAGAATTGTGTGACAACTGTCAAATTTGGGCTTCCAGGTTAGCTCTTATTAAGTTTATATTAGTGTTATTTTAGATAATTTATAAGATTGGGAGTTAGTTAGATTAGATTGGCCGAAAATTTCTAGAGTTACCGGTAGCTGCTTAGAAAGTCCGGTTCCGACCCGTAACTATCTGAAACGTCCTAAATAGTGCAAAATGGTCTAATTTATACCCAGTTTATATAAAATATATAGTTTTAGTATTTAAAATATAAAACTTCTATTTTTATAGAATTTAATCACTTTTGGGCTTGCATTTTGAGGAAAAAAGGCAAAATTGAGAAAAATGACATTTTTATTTGTTTTGGGCTTTAGTTTTATACTTTTTTTTTAAAAAAAATATATAAATTTTAATGGGTATTGGGCCCCATGGCCGCCCCGCCCATACGCCACATATAAATACATTTTTTCTTCCATTTCCTCCTCATTTTTGCATGTTGAAAATTTGAATTTCTCTCTGCTCTCTCTCTAAAGTTCAAGGAACTTCTTCAAAAACCCTCCTTCTCCTTCAAGTTCCAGCCAAATTTAACCCTAAATCCTCTTCAAAATCAAGTTTTATCAACAACTTTGAAGTACAATCTCTATTTACATTTTCTTGCAAATTCTTGGGGAAAATCCCATTTTTCTTGCAGTTTCATCACTTTTCTTCTAACTTCTGGAAATTTTTAGTGCCAAGGGTAGATTATACACCAAAGATGTATGAAATATCACTATAATGGTGATAATCCATGACCCAAACAAATGGAACTCAATAAATCAAAGCAAAAACCTATTGCATGTGGATTTGGTTTATGAAAATGGTGATTTTTGGTGCTGACAGAATATATACTTGTGTTTGTGTCGTCCATTTCTTGCAAATAACATGTTCAAATGGTAAGAATATTCTTCTAAAAGTTTATTTTATTAGTTTGAGTTCTAATCCAAGTGGTCTCACTAAAAAACATTGGGTTTTGACCCCCCAAATGCTTATAACAAGTTGGATGTGCATCTGGAAGTTCAACAGTAGATAAACCCTACTTTGAACAACCATAACTCACAAAATAATCGTCCAAATTACTTGATTTTTCTTCTGAAATTTATTTTAATGAGTTACCCTTCAAGTGCCACTGGTTTCACTCAAAGATGTGGTGATTTGGGGTTTCAATTATTCAAAACAAAATGAGTGTGCAATAAGTCCAAAGCTGACAGATTTGTGCATGCATGTTCCAATGGCCATATCTCCTTCAAAACTCAATGAAAAATGATGATTTTTCTTTTGAAAGTCAATTTTATGAGTTATCTTCTTTTTGCAAGTGGAATCACATGAAAATATGAAAGTTTGATTCTCCAAACACCTAAAATCCTTTGGGTGTGCAAACTTTAAATCCACCAGAAGGTAAGCGCTACTTTGTGTGATAATATCTCTTTGATTCTTAGCCCATAATGCATAATTCTTCTTCTGGAATTTTCTTTCATGAGTTAGGGTTCATATTAATTCAGTTTCATTCAAAAATATGAAGTTTTGAGGTATTAAACAATTTTTTAAAGTTAAGTGTGCAATCTGTCAACTAATGATAGATGTGTGCATGCTACTTTGTGGTGCCATATCTTCCTCATAACTCATTCAAAATGCGTTATTCTTCTCTTAAAAGTTCCCTTTATGTGTTATGCTTATAATCCAACTGGAATTTCTGAAAAATACTTAGTAGAACTCCTCAAATGATTGTTTTACTAACAGGGTGTAATTTGCCATACTTGCTGTGACACATTGTTTTGTATAAATTATTTGAACCCTTTTTATATGTCCAAAATGCATGAAATTTGGTCACAATGACCTTAACTCAGTAATGTATCACATATAAAAACATGGGAAATGTTATCATTTTGGATGTTACGTTAATTTGATTATTTTTAGGACTTATAGTTTCTGTCAGAAAGTGAAACTTTGAAATTGTTTGATTTCATGAATGTTGATCACTTGAAGGACTATAACATTACATTTTCGGTATAATTTATATCATTAAAGAGCATATGTGCATTATGTATAACGGGACAATAGTAGACCAAGTTGGACATATAAGGACCTATAATCACTCTCATAGTAATCGTTAAACATATTAGTGATCATTTGGGTACTTTGCTTTGTTACGAAAGCGTTAGGCTGCTAAGCGGACATCTTGGGTATCTATTTGGAAGCTTTTGCTATAAGGTGAGTTTTCACGGTCCCTCTTTTTAATTTCACATACGTTTGGGGTGTAAAGCTTGTTGTTTTAAAACAAAGTTGAATTGATTTATATTGTCAAAAGAAAAATATATATAAATCACTGAGATGAGCAAATTGATGTTACACAATTGTTATATTGAGTTATGTGAAGTCCCCGTGGTACACTACTATTTAACTCTGTATTTGTTTTGAGCCGATGATATTTGTGGATAGCGCTATTTGGTTGACATACCCACCTAACTGGTAAGTAGGGGTGCACTTTATCAATTAAGAATGCTCTACACATGTGGACTTTAGGTCCACCGCTGAGGTAGTTCGTGGGGCGTAGAATGTCGTTCAGGCTTAGTAGTGGTTGAATATTTAAATATCATGTGTAAAGATAATTTGTATATTTTCTCATAAAGGTTAAAATGATAAAGTTGATGCGATCATCCGCTTCGCTATTTTTATACCTTGCATATAAAATGTTTTGTGCATTTGAAAACCTGTGAACTCACCAACTATTTGTAGTTGACCCTTCTGTTTTAACATGTTTTACAGGAAGATAAGAAGGTAACCGATCAGGCTTAGCTTATTTTTGTGGAACACCAATCAAGACTTTATATATATATATATATATATATATATTTTGATTTAATTTGTTTATTAAAGTTAAAGTAGTCGGGTTGTAAACTTTTAAACTTTAAACTTTGACGTTTTAAATATATGTATGGTTGGTGTTTATATTCCTATTGTTGTGAAGCCTAGAACTGTCGTACCTCGTGTTTCCGCTTTAGCGGGGTGTGACAGATTGTCCTCGCATTCTCGTAAATTGTTATCGTTCTCGCATGAACCTATTTCTATATATATATATATGTGTGTGTGTGTGTGTATGTATAGATAGTCTTGGTAAGTGTTCTAATCATCCCTTATTTTCCATATCCATTTCTGTAACACCCTGAAATTTATAGTAAATATGAACCAAAATAAAATGCGGAATATAAATAAATTCACCCAGTAAGTGGGGATAGTGTATGGGAATTTATATCTAAACATGGACATTAAAATAACAACCTATTAATCTATACAATTCAGAATGTAGATTACAATTGGGTGTTACTAATATCCTCAAAAGAATATGCTATGTCTCCAACTATATATATACTCTATGAGCATATTTCCAAAAGGTGCCCTCTCTCTCAACACATCATCCCGCTCTTCTCTAAGGAGCCCCATCAACCTGCTTACCTGCTAAACCACATTTGAAATGAAGTGTTAGGATTACCTGCTAAACCACATTTGAAATCAAGTGTTAGGCTTACCTGCTAAACCACATTTGAAATCAAGTATTAGGCTTACGCCTAGTGAGAACAAACAGTTAAATGGATAAAGCAGTTAAAACATTTAAAAACAAGAGTACAATGCATTTTATCCCATTTAACTTCACTTGAAATAACTTACTCTTGGTGAGCAAGGATCCTTTCAAAAAATAACCAGGGGTGACCCGATATTCCATCCTTAGCGACAGATACCATAAGTAGGTCGCTACACGATGTTTGAGCAACTATAAGAGTCAATGGCAACCAGTAAATACCGGCTATGCACCTAAGTACATGGCCCTCCAAGACTCCTATACAAGCCCGCGCAATAGGTCAATGGCAACCGACGACTACTGGCTATATGCACAATTGTACATGGCCCTCCTAGACCCCTACTAGCGCATACATAGAGTCAATGGCATCTGATAATGATCAGGCATATTACCCAACGGTATAAGGCCCTCCAAGACTACTATGCAACCAAAAGGGACAACCATCCCTCCTTAAAACCGACTATATGCCTATGGATCCATTACATACTAGTCTATCGACCAAATACATCTAAAGAGACGTATAAGTAGCTTTCCCAACTTGAAAACTATCCCAAAGACCATATCCTTCCAAATACCGGTTTTACCAAAATTAGGTCAAATCATTATGAGTACCCAAAACCAAATATTATGCCATTTAAATAACCCTTCCTAGTGTTTTAAAACCATAAGGATACTCATTTCATCATTTAAAACAAAAATACCCAAAATCTTCATTTTGACCTAAAACCACCAAACTTAACCAAGAATGTAAATACTTGTAAGCATAAGCTTAAACCAAAGAAAGACAACATTTATAACAAGTACTTAAGGTTTGGATTTGAACTCACAAGGCTAGAGTTAGGAAAACCCTAGAAAAGCTCCTAAGAAGATGGAGGTGATCAAGCAAGCTGAAAGGATGAGGAACACCACCACTTGAAGACTTTACACCCCAAAGCTTACTTGGATCTTTCTCTTTAATGTGGCAATAAATGCTTGGAAGGAGGTTAGTGAAGAAAATCCAAACCCTAAAATCGCCTCTGATGTTTTGCTCTCGTTGCTAAAACCCGTATATGATAAAAATGAGGTCAGGAGCTGAAAAAACGCACTTTAATATGACTGTTGACCAAGCGGGCGACCTTTCCCTGTGACCATGCCTTGGCATGGTCGCCTGTCATCCTAGCGAAGAGTGTACCGTGAGTTTGACCAAGTTTGGCTTCCTGATGAGTTCGGCGATGATGCCCTGCGACGATGACATGGCATGCTCGCCATGTCAAGGTTACCAAGAGTGTACCGAGGGCTTGCATTGCGTTCTTGACATCCGATGCGCTTGCTACCATGCCCTGCGACCTTAACATGGCATCCTAGCCTGCATGGTTGCCTAGAAGGTACCGAATCCCGTTTTCGTTCCGTTTCTCGCTCCTAACTTCCAAATCAATGCAACCCAACATTCCCATTGAACTTATAAATATCTAAACATTTAGGATATGAGAATCATTTTCTTGATTACAAATAAAAAAAATCCGTGTGTTACAATCCTCCCACCCTTGAAATAAATTTTGTCCTCGAAATTTTTACAATTAGGTGAACAAATTTGGATATCTCCACTTCGTATCCTCTTCCGCTTCCCAAGTCACATTAGACCCCGATGATGCTTCCATTGGACCTTAACCATAATAATCTCTTTTTTTAGCGGAAAAACTCAGGCACCTCCATTAAAAAACACAAAAAAACAGTAACGTTTAGGTACAGACATGAACGAAAAAAGAAACACTAATCTCAGCCATTATAAACCAAGCGACCAATAACCAAAACAAACAAAGACAAACGGTATACACATAGCAAAAAGCGAAACAACCAACACCAAACCAGAACCACACCAAACCGAAAGGAGCTTTAGGCCATGACATGATTCGCAAGCATATTCTTTCTCTTTCTCTTCCACGCCATTCTTCCCAAAACAACATCTCTAGCATCTTTGAATAGATTCAACGGCCTTCTAGAGCAATTTTCAAACAGTCTTCTATCCCTCTCTTGCCAAATGTAATAGATGATGGCTGAGAAGGATAACCTTTGTAATGTAGACCAATGATTATAGCTACCGGTGCCAAAGCGTTCTAAAATAATCTCCCACCTTTCCAAAATATTTGATAAATTACCTCATCCTTAATCAAGTACAAAAATTCTTTCGAATAAGAGCATTGAAAGAATAGGTGATCGTGAGTTTCCAAGCATTTATGACATAATAAGCATTTCATATTCGGGGGATTATGTTTCCAATTATGACTCCGGTCTTGTGTGGGAAGTCTCTTCCAACACGCCAACCATGTACATAAAGCGTGCTTTGGGATATACGCCTTATTCCAAACCATTTTTGTCCACCACACTTCCATATTTACCGGTTGCATTGATTTCCACGCTTGACTGATCAAGAATTGTATAAGCTCATTGTTCCTTCCCATCCAACAAATTGTATCGCTATTGTTCGATAAGGATGGAACGTGGATATTTTCAATTAGTGGAATTTTAGCCAAAAGATCATTCGGCCATTCATTCCCAACCGTATTTAAAACTTCACCAACCGAATGATTTGCATTAAATCCCATGGCATGAATATTCCTATACATGATAAGTGAACTTAGATGTCCAATAGATAACCATTTATCCTCCCATGCATGTGTATCCATACCATCGCCAATCTGAACACTGAAATAACGTCTTACTGATGGCCTTATTCTTAGAATATTCCTAAAGATCCATGACCACCAGTCTCTTTTCCTCATCAACCAAAAGTTCTCTTGTTAGATATAATGAAACATACCCATTTTACCCATGGTGTATCACATTTGGACAAAATATCCCAGATATGTTTTGTAACCAAACACCGGTTCCAAGTGTCAAGTTTCTTAAAGCCAAGGCCCCCATATTTAACCGGCTGACACACGTCCTCCCATGCCACACGACACTTCACACGAGCAGATTCACCATGAGACCATAAAAATTTCCAGATTTGGCGATAAGCCCACTTTACTTTCAAAAATTTCCAGCGCTTTCTTTACTACATTCACTGACCGAACATCCCCATTTGTGAAAACAAACAGACATCCGCAAAATGCAGATGTGTGATCCAGAACTTATTACACCCTTTGTGGAACCGGAAGTCTCCTGCTTCTTCAATACACCGCTTAAGGATAAGTGAGAAACCTTCCATCACAATGGTAAAGAGATAGGGAGAAATGGGGTCTCCTTGCCGAATACCCCTTTTCCCTTCAAAGAATCCATGCGTTTCTCCATTTATGGCTATAGAGAAAGAAGGCGTAGAGATGATTGCCTTTATCCATTTGACTAACACCGGATGAAAACCAAGGCCATTAAGCATACAAATCACGAAATCCCAATTAACCATATCATAAGCCTTTCGAAGATCAATTTTAAGAGCACTTCTCGGTGGCCCCGACTTTCTTTCTAATATTGCCTCCGGTTCTTCTACACAACGACTATTGTCAACTCGGATCTCCGAGAGAGGTATCACACTCTCTTCCTCCGCTAAGCACTTTCTCAAGTAGCATATGTGGAACGTAGGCTGTATGCCGGCCATTTCGGGTGGCAACTCTAATTTATAGGCCTGACGTCCCACTTTCTCCAAGGAAACTAGGACTAAGCTTTCCACGATTCCCAAACCTTATAATACCCTTCCAAGGGGATATCTTAAGCATCACACGCTCCCCCACTTGGAATTCCATAGGTCTCCTCTTCTTATCGGCATAGCTCTTTTGTCGGTCTTGAGCCGCCTTAAGCCGCTGTATGATATCTTTCACTTTATCGGCCGTCTCTTGCACGATCTCGGGACCGGCAAATTGTTTCTCCCCCGCTTCTAATGTGGCAACTGTCAAATTTGAGCTTCCAGGTTAGCTGTTATTAAGTTATTAGTGCTATCATAGATAAGTTATTAGTTAATTAGATTAGATTGACCGGAAAATTTCTAGAGTTTCCGATAGTTGCTTAGAAAGTCCGGTTCCGACCCGTAACTATCTGAAACGCCCTATATAGTGCCAAATGCTCTAATTTATACCCGAATTATATAAAATATGAACTTTTAATCTGTCAAGTATAAAAAATTTATTTTTATAGAATTTAACCACTTTTTGGCTTGCATTTTGAGGAAAAAGGTCAAAATTGAGAAAAAAATGACATTTTATTGTATTTTGGGCTTGAGTTTTATTTAAAAAAAACAATTTTGGGTTTGGAGTGGGGCCCATTAGCATGCCCCCCCCCCTTGTTTCCCCATATATAAATATTTTTTTTATTCTTTCCTCCTCATTTGCATAATCAAAATTTAAATTTCTCTCTTCTCTCTCTCTAAAAACTCAAGGGTTTCTTCAAGAACCCTCCTTTCTCTTTTAAGTTCCAGCCAAGTTCTAACCCTAAATCCTCTTCAAAATCAAGTTTTATCAACAACTTTGAAGTACTAAACATCATCAACACAAGGTACAATCTCTATTTACATTTTTCTTACAAATTCTTGGGGAAAATTCCATTTTTCTTGCAATTTCATCACTTTTCTTCAAACTTCTAGAAATTTTTAGTTCCAAGGGTAGATTATACACCAAAGATGTGTGAAATATCACTATAATGGTGATAATACATGACCCAAACAAATGGAACTCAAGAAATCAAAGCAAAAACCTATTGCATGTGGGTTTGGTTCATGAAAATGGTGATTTTTGGAAGCTGACAGAATACTCCCCTGTATTTATGTCGCCCAAAGCTTGCTAAATACTCATCCAAATAGTATGAATATTTTTCTAAAAGTTTATTTTATGAGTTGGGGTTCTAATCCAAGTGGTCTCACTCAAAAACATTGAGTTTTGACCCCCAAAATGCTGAAAATAAGTTGGATATGCATCTGGAAGTTCAACAGTAGGTAAATTCTACTTTGAACAACCATAACTCTAAACGTAATCATCCAAAGTACTTGATTTTTCTTCTGGAATTTATTTTAATGAGTTACCTTTTAAATGCCACTAGTTTCACTCATAGATATGGTGATTTGGGTTTGAACTATTCAAAACAAAATGAGTGTGCAATCTGTCCAAAGCTAACAGATATGTGCATGCATGTTCAAATGACCATATCTCCTTCAAAACTCAATGAAAAATGATGATTTTTCTTTTACGAGTCAACGTATGAGTTATCTTCTGTTTGCAAGGGGAATCACATGAAAATATGGAGTTTTGACCCTCCGAACACCTAAAACATTTTAGGTATGCAAACTGTGAATCCACCAGAAGATAAACCCTACTTTGTGTGATAATATCTCTTTGATTAATTGTCCATAATGCATAACGCTTCTTCTAGAGTTTTCTTTTATGAGTTAGGGTTCCTATGAATCTAATTTCACTCAAATATATGAAGTTTTGAGGCATTAACCAATTTATTAAAGTTAAGTGTGCAATCTGTCAACTAATGACATATGTGTGCATGCAACTTTGAGGTGTCATATCTTCCTCATAACTCATTCAAAATAAGTGATTCTTATCTTATAAGTTTCCTTTATGAGTTATGCTTATAATCCAACTGAAATTTCTGAAAAATATTTAGTATAACTCCTCAAATGACGGTTTTACTAAAAGTGTGTAAATTCTTGGATCATCTGTGATATCTTATTTTGCAAAAATTGTTTGAACCCTTTCTATATGTCCAAAATGCATGAAAATTGGTCACAACGATCTTAACTCAGTAATGTATCTCATATAAAAAGATGAGAAAGTTTTTCATTTTTAATGTCACAGTAATTTGATCATTTTTGGGACTTATAATTTCTGTCAGAAAGTGAAATTCTGGAATTGTTTGATTTCATGAATTTTGATCACTAGAAGGACTATAACATTACATTTTCGGTATAACTTTTATCATTAATGAGCATATGTGCATTATGTGTAACGGGACAATAGTAGACCAAGTTGGACATATAAGGACTTATAAGCACTCTCATAGTAATCGTTAGACAAATAAGTGATCATTTGGGTACTTTGCTTTCTTAGGAAAGCGTTAGGCCGTCAAGCGGACGTCTCGTGTATCTATTTGGAAGCTTTTGCTAAAAGGTGAGTATTAACGACCCCTTTTTTTTAATTGTTTATACGTTTTGGGGTGTAAAGCATGTTGTTTTAAAGGAAATTGAATTGATTTATATTGATTAATGAAAAGCATATATATCATTATGATAAGCAAATTTATATTATACAAATGATATGTTGAGTTATGTGAAGTCCCCGTGTTACACTACTATTTAACTCTGTATTCGTTTTGAGCCAATGATATTTATGGATAACGCTATTTGGTTGACATACTCACCTAACTGGCAAGTAGGGGTGCACTTTATCAAATAAGAATGCTCTACACATGTGGACTTTAGGTCCACCGTTGAGGTAGTTCGTGGGGCGTAGAATGGCGTTTAGGCTTAGTAGTGGCTCAATATTTTAATATCATGTGTAATTATAATTTGTATTTTTTCTCATAGAAGTTAAAAATATTAAAGTTGATGCGAACATCCGATTCACTATTATTATACCTTGCATATAAAATGTTTTGTGCATTTGAAAACCTGTGAACTCACCAACTCTTTGTAGTTGACCCTTTTGTTTTATCATGCTTTACAGGAAATTAGAAGGTAACTGATCAAGTTTAGCATACTTTTGTGGAACACCAATTAAGACCTTTTTACATAATTATTTTTGTTGTAATTTATGTGTTAAGACTAAGGAGACAAGTTGTAAACTTTAAAACTTTAAACTTTGATGTTTTTGGTTGGTGTTTATATTCCTACTGCTGTGAGACTTTGAACTGTCGTACCCCGTGTTTCCGCTTTAGCGGGGTGTGACAGACTTGGTATCAGAGCCCTAGGTTATAAAGAACACCGGTTTTCTAACAAAAACCATACACTATATAACCATTTAATCGTTTCCTTAGATAAATTTAGAAATTTAAAAACCTACTACTAGTATAACTAGAATAGGCATTGTTCTAACATATCATAATAAGGCAAAGCCTGATCACCTATGTCTAAATATGGTATGAATGAGAAGGGACTTGGACTAGTTATATTAAAAATCATTTTAGATCGGAAAACTTCTGTTTCAAATTGAAAAATATGATTTTTTTAGAGTTCACATGAGTGTTATAAAATGTGTCTGACAATTATTAATTTTTTTTATTATCACAACATCATGTCGTCATCTGAAAATTCCCCAGATGAGTACGATTACGTTATCGGCCGAGTTAGAAGAGACTACCCAAACCACGATGACTATGACCCATCCGAGCATAGTTACGAGGAGGATACCGCTGACTCCTCCGCTCGATCACTTACTTCCATGCCAGTACCTTCACCTATTGGCGAGGGTACATCACGAGGACCGAGGACGATAAGGACCGCTCGAAAGCGCGTTCTCCCTATTAGGAGGGTGACTTTCACGATTCCTTCCGTACCTTCGGGAGAACCATCCCAGTCGCGATCTCAGTCGCGAAGTGTGACTCCTCCTCCCCCGGCGATAGGAGTCCCTGTACCGCGACCACAGGGCATGACCACGTTGGAGCACGCGTGGGTCTCAGGAATGGCTAATGAGGTAGAGCTCCACAGGATGAGACTGGAGCATTATCGACACTCCTTAGACGACATCCTAACGGTACTGCACACACAAGATGAATTTACGAATAGAGTCATGGAGGTGGCCCTTGATGCTAGAGGGGCAATTCGGAGGATGCACACATACTTAGCATGGACGATAGGAGTTCTAGTGATCTTACTAGGAGTGTTGATTAGGTTGATGATGCACTAGTCGACCTCTTTATTTGAAGCTTTTTGGGATTGAAACACTGTTATTTTGGGATTTGTTTGTTTTAAGTTGTAAACAATTTATTATCTTTTTGGAACTGTATTTTGAAACTTATGTTGGAATGTTTGATTTTTATCTATAAAAGTTATGCATGTTATCTGATTTTCGTATATTGTTTGGATGTATGTTTAGATGATTAGTATTAGACGAATATTATACGCTTAAACTTAGTAAGTAGAATTAGTTCGGAAATAGTATTAGAAAGTTGATCAAAACTTAATTTGAAATTTTGTTTTAGAACAATGCCGCCAAGGAGACAAACTCCCGATGTTGCATGGCTGGTATCTGAACAGCTCATGGCAGCACTACCAGGTATTGTTAGCCAAGTAGCAGCTGTCTTGACTACTAACCAAAATAACAATCGAGGATCAGGAGATAGGGAATGTATGTATAAATCCTTTAGGAGTTGTAACCCTAAGGAATTTCACGGAACTAAAGGAGCCGTCGGTTTATTGACCTGGTTAGAAAGCAAGGAGTCTGTTCTCCACATTAGTAAGTGTACCGAGGGAAAGAAGGTAGAGTTTGTTGCCTGTCTCTTACAAGGGCGATCATTAACTTGGTGGAACACTCAAGTACAAACACGAGGTAGGGAAGCGGCAAACAGTCTTACGTGGGAAGGTTTCAAGAGGATGCTGAAGGAAGAATATTGCCCAATGAGTGAATTTAGAAGTTGGAAGCAGAGTTGTGGAATCACGAGATGAAAGGGAATTCAAAAGTTGGAACACAGCCCGTGTTCATGAGCTAGCAAAAATGGTACCACACCTGGTAACACCTGAAGAAAACCGAGTTGATAGATATGTGTGGGGTTTATCTTCGGAAATACGTGGAGATGTTACTTCGGCAAACCCGAAAACTTTACAAGAAGCAGTGAGTTCGGAAACCAGACTCACCAATAATGCTACATGTTCAGGGTTGTTTACAAAAGACAAGGCTCAAGACAAGAGGAAGATGGAAGAACCCACAAGAAGGCAATCTGGTGGAAAAATGGGCAAAAATATGAGAATGACAGGAAACTATGGGATTCAGACTCAGCTAACAGAGAAAAGAAAAAGGGGCATACCCGAAGTGTGATAAATGTAATAGTCATCATTAGGGGAGATGCATTACTTGTCTCAAGTGCAACAGGAAAGTTCATATTGCAAGGGATTGTAAGATTGGTGAGAAGCGGGTTTGTTATGAATGTGGAAGCTCAGATCACTTCAAGAATAAATGCCCAAGACGGAATTGGAGGCAAGATACCATACAAGCACAACCAACAAATCAAGGAAATCAAGGAGGACCGGCGAGGGGTCGAGTGTTCGAGATAGGAGCTGAAGAGGCAAGGAAAAATCCAGATGTAGTCACAGGTATGTTTTTTCTGAACAATCATCACACATCTGTATTATTTGATTCTGGAGCAGATAGGAGTTATGTGTCGTTAGATTTTAGACTAAATATAAATCTAAGACCTCAAAAGTTGAAAGAAGTATATGTCATTGAATATGCCAACGGACAGGAAAGTAGGGCCAATGACGTAATAATGAATTGCACCTTAAACTTGGCTAATAGAGACTTCAGTATAGATCTAATCCCGATTAAGTTAGGAAGTTTTGACATAATCGTGGGAATGGATTGGTTGTCTAAAAACCAAGCTGAAATTTGCTGCTCTAAGAAAATCATCCGAATACCACTACCTGAAGGAGAAACACTCGAAGTACATGGTGAGAAACCCAGAAGGAATCTTAAAATTGTGTCATGCATGAAGATGCGAAAGTACCTAAGGAAAGACTACAGTGCATTTTTGGCTCACATTGTGAATAAGGAGGTCGAAGAGTAGCACATTCAAGATATCCCTATAGTTCGAGAATTTCCCGAAGTTTTCCCAGATGAGTTACCTGGACTGCCCCCACCCAGGCAAGTCGAGTTCCACATTGATTTAATTCCGGGAGCTGCGCCTTTAGAAAAATCACCTTATCGACTAGCACCGTCAGAAATGCAAGAATTATCAGAACAACTTCAAGAACTGCTCGATAAAGGATTCATCAGACCCAACTCTTCACCTTGGGGAGCTCCAGTTTATTTGTTAAAAAGAAGAATGGATTTTTCCGAATGTGTATTGATTACAGGGAACCTAACAAGTTGACAATCAAGAACCGATACCCCCTTCCTCGAATTGATGACTTATTTGATCAACATCAAGGGGCTACGTATTTCTTAAAAATCGATCTTCGATCGGGATATCATCAAATGAGAGTTCGTGAAGAAGACATTCCTAAGACAGCGTTTAGAACTCGTTACGGTCATTACGAGTTCCTAGTTATGCCTTTTGGGCTAACAAACGCACCGACAGTCTTCATGGATTTGATGAATAGAGTATGTCGATCATACCTAGACAAGTTCGTGATCGTGTTTATAGATGATATACTCATTTATTCTCGCAATAAGAAAGAGCATGAACAACATTTAAGGTTGATACTAGAAATGCTCAGGAATGAAAATTTGTAAGCCAAGTTCTCCAAATGCGAATTATGGATCCGAGAAGTACACTTTCTTGGCCATGTAGTAAATGAAAGAGGAATTCATGCTGATCCAGCTAAAATCGAGGCCATTAAAAAATGGGAAGCCCCGAAAACACCAATCGAGATCCGTCAATTTCTTGGATTGGCATGCTATTACCGACGATTTATCGAAAGTTTCTCCAAAATCGCACAACCACTAACGACTCGAACCCAAAAAGATAAGAAGTTCATTTGGGGAGAGAAACAGGAGGAAGCATTTCAGACACTCAAAAAAAAGTTATGCAATGCACCGATTTTGACTTCACTAGAGGGAGTGGATAACTTTGTAGACTTACTGTGATGCTTCACATCAAGGGATGGGATGCGTACTGATGCAAAAAGACAAAGTTATCGCATACGCATCGAAGCAATTAAAGGTTCATGAGAAGAATTACACCACCCATGACTTGGAGTTAGGGGTGGTGGTGTTCGCACTCAAAATCTGGAGACACTATCTCTACGGCACTAAGTGCACCATTTTCACCGATCACAAAAGCTTTCAGCACATTCTTGACCAGAAAAAGCTCAAAATGAGGCAAAGAAGATGGGTCGAGCTACTTAGTGACTACGATTGTGAAATAAAGTACCATCCGGGCAAGGCTAACGTGGTAGCCGACACATTAAGCAGAAAGGAAAGAGTGAAGCCAATGAGAGCACGAGCTATGGGAATGATGGTTCAAACGAGTTTTGAGTACCCAAAACCAAAGATTATGCCATTTAAATAACCCTTCCAAGTGTTTTAAAACCATAAGGATGCTCATTTCATCATTTAAAACCGAAATACCGAAAATCTTTATTTTGACCTAAAACCTCCAAACTTAAACAAGAATGTAAATACTTCTAAGCATAAGCTTAAACCAAAGAAAGACAACATTTATAACAAGTATTTAAGGTTATAAGGTTTGGATTTGAACTCACAAGACTAGATTTAGGAAAACCCTAGAAAAGCTCCTAAGAAGATGGAGGTGATCAAGCAAGCTGAAAGGATGAGGAACACCACCACTTGAAGACTTTAAACCCCAAAGCTTACTTGGATCTTTCTCTTTAATGTGGCAATAAATGCTTGGAAGGAGGTTGGTGAAGAAAACCAAAACCCTAAAATTTCCTCTGATGTTTTGCTCTCGTTGCTAAAACCCGTGTCTGATAAAAATGAGGTCAGGAGCTGAAAAAACGCACTTTAATATGACTGTTGACCAAGCGGGCGACCTTTCCCTGTGACCATGCCTTGGCATGGTCGCCTGTCATCCTAGCGAAGAGTGTACCGTGAGTTTGACCAAGTTTGGCTTCCTGATGAGTTCGGCGATGATGCCCTGCGACGATGACATGGCATGCTCGCCATGTCAAGGTTACCAAGAGTGTACCGAGGGCTTGCATTGCGTTCTTGACATCCGATGCGCTTGCTACCATGCCCTGCGACCTTGACATGGCATCCTAGCCTGCATGGTTGCCTAGAAGGTACCGAATCCCGTTTTCGTTCCGTTTCTCGCTCCTAACTTCCAAATCAATGCAACCCAACATTCCCATTGAACTTATAAATATCTAAACATTTAGGATATGAGAATCATTTTCTTGATTACAAATAAAAAAAATCCGTGTGTTACAATCCTCCCACCCTTGAAATAAATTTTGTCCTCGAAATTTTTACAATTAGGTGAACAAATTTGGATATCTCCACTTCGTATCCTCTTCCGCTTCCCAAGTCACATTAGACCCCGATGATGCTTCCATTGGACCTTAACCATAATAATCTCTTTTTTTAGCGGAAAAACTCAGGCACCTCCATTAAAAAACACAAAAAAACAGTAACGTTTAGGTACAGACATGAACGAAAAAAGAAACACTAATCTCAGCCATTATAAACCAAGCGACCAATAACCAAAACAAACAAAGACAAACGGTATACACATAGCAAAAAGCGAAACAACCAACACCAAACCGTAACCACACCAAACCGAAAGGAGCTTTAGGCCATGACATGATTCGCAAGCATATTCTTTCTCTTTCTCTTCCACGCCATTCTTCCCAAAACAACATCTCTAGCATCTTTGAATAGATTCAACGGCCTTCTAGAGCAATTTTCAAACAGTCTTCTATCCCTCTCTTGCCAAATGTAATAGATGATGGCTGAGAAGGATAACCTTTGTAATGTAGACCAATGATTATAGCTACCGGTGCCAAAGCGTTCTAAAATAATCTCCCACCTTTCCAAAATATTTGATAAATTACCTCATCCTTAATCAAGTACAAAAATTCTTTCGAATAAGAGCATTGAAAGAATAGGTGATCGTGAGTTTCCAAGCATTTATGACATAATAAGCATTTCATATTCGGGGGATTATGTTTCCAATTATGACTCCGGTCTTGTGTGGGAAGTCTCTTCCAACACGCCAACCATGTACATAAAGCGTGCTTTGGGATATACGCCTTATTCCAAACCATTTTTGTCCACCACACTTCCATATTTACCGGTTGCATTGATTTCCACGCTTGACTGATCAAGAATTGTATAAGCTCATTGTTCCTTCCCATCCAACAAATTGTATCGCTATTGTTCGATAAGGATGGAACGTGGATATTTTCAATTAGTGGAATTTTAGCCAAAAGATCATTCGGCCATTCATTCCCAACCGTATTTAAAACTTCACCAACCGAATGATTTGCATTAAATCCCATGGCATGAATATTCCTATACATGATAAGTGAACTTAGATGTCCAATAGATAACCATTTATCCTCCCATGCATGTGTATCCATACCATCGCCAATCTGAACACTGAAATAACGTCTTACTGATGGCCTTATTCTTAGAATATTCCTGAAAAAACGCACTTTAATGTGCCTGTTGACCAAGCGGGCGACCTTGCCCTGCGACCATGCCTTGGCATGGTCGCCTGACATCCTAGCGAATAGTGTACTGTGAGTTTGACCAAGTTTGGCTTCCTGATGAGTTCAGCGACGATGCCCTACGACGATGACATGGCATGCTCGCCATGTCAAGGTCGCCAAGAGTGTACCGAGGGCATGCATTGCTTTCTTGACATCTGATGCGCTTGCTACCATGCCCTCCTGCGACCTTGACATGGCCTTCTAGCCTGTCATGGTCGCCTAGAAGGTACCGAATCCTGTTTTCGTTCCCTTTTTCGCTCCTAACTTCCAAATCAATGCAACCCAACATTGAACCCTTGAAACACCCCATTAAACTTATAAATATCTAAACATTTAGGATGCGAGAATCATTTTCTTGATTACAAAAAATAATCCGGGTGTTACAATTTCCCAAGTGTGGAAACACATTCGTGTTATTATTCTAGAAGGCTAGCTAGTATAGTTTTGAAGTATGGATGACAACTCACTAATAGTTGTGTTCCATTGTTACATTTCTTGGCAAGGTTTTCTTCTGGTTAATGATAATTTCATTCAAAGATATCTCTAAGGTTTTCTTCTGCCTTGAAGTTGTGAACTTTCTGTTATCATCCAAAAACCGAAATCCCCAAGGGTTTACTCATTTGATGTTTTGTTTGGTTAAATATCTCATCTCTCTCTTTTATCTACTTACTTGAATCTTAGATTACTTATCTTGCTTTAAAATGCTTTAAAAGTCTTGTTTAATCATCACAAGTTAGCTTTCCATCCTTTAACCTTGATTTTTGGCATCTAATATTTAGTTATTTGCATCTCTGTTATTTACACAATCGTACTTTATAAATATTTTATGAAAAGAATCCAAGTTATGGAAGGCTAAAGCCTTAGCTTGGGGTGTAAGATAAAGTCAAGATTTGAACTCGATAACACGATACAAAGGTGCCTCTAATATATTGGTGTGATCTCTAAGTTGGTGCAATTGGATGGTTGATATTTCATTAAAAGTTACTTTTAATTAATTAAAAAATAATTATTGGTATAAAAAATGGGTTAACTTTAAATAAGGTTACGAAAAATATCAACTTTCTGAGACGACGATCATTCCATTATAATATTTTTTTTTATCTACTTACCTATTTTCATTTTGACAAAACTTTACATCCCATGCTTCTCTTTATAATGGATTTCTCTCCGAAGTGATAATCAAACCAACCCCTTTTTAGATAAAACAAAATTCTCGATTTCAGCATCTAAAATCAATTCGTTAAGGACCGGGCATTTTATTCTAAAAACTTTGATACCGTCTCTGTGGGAACGATATCCGGTACTTGTACCATTATTACTTGTTACAATACGATAGCAGACTGAAGTGTATATTTGCGCTGAGATCTATTTTGGTGTTGATTTTAAGGTTGTATAAATCTGACAACATGTAGCCACAATGAATTTTTATTCCTCATTGGATTCGAACCTGGGACCTCCAGATACTTTTGACTTTTGGAGCCCAAGCTCACACCAATCGGGCACCATCCTTGTCGTTATAGAACTTATTTTACGTATCATAAGGAAAAGCAGGGGCGGAGCCAATATAGAGCCAGATGAGGCCTGGGCACTCCCTGAATTTAAAAAAAAAATATTGATATAGATATAATTCAATAAATTAGCCTACAATATCATTTAATTTAATTTAATACATAAACAGTCCCTTGGATCAATTGGCTAGCGTGCCTTATATGTAGGGAGGTGGTTTTGGGTTCTAATCCCCTCCAATGCATTTTAATATAAAATACTTTTTAATTGAATTTATAATTGGACTTTCTTACTTTGGACCCATCCAATCTTTTTTTTAACTAGTGTTATACCCGTCCGTTGGTCCGGTACACGAAGACATGACTTTAAGCACTAAACGTCCTTGAAACATCTCAAAAAAAGCAACGATTCATTAACCAGTGTTTGTTCCGTCATGTAATTATCGCTTTTCTAGCTCTTGGCTAGTGTGTTTAAATAAAATATGAGAAATGCGACCATAAATTTATGTGACAAAAATTTTATTCTAACTCGATTGTTACCCAAGTAATACTCTTACTATCTCACAATGTACCGTTTTGAATCCCTCTAAGGGATGTTTACCAAATATTTACCCGGTAAATACTTATCAGTAAGAGTCAAACATTCCAAGAAATTGTTTACTAAACACTTACATGGTAACTGCTTACCGGGTAATTTTTCTTACCGGATGAACTTGGCAAGGGTCGAGAATCTTATCAGGTAAGAGCAATGATAACGATGGAGACTTTTACCCAGTGAGGGTCACAACTCTTAACCGGGTAAGCGCTTACCAGATAAATTTTTGTATACGACATTGTTTTGATATACTACAATCTTGCTCGGTAAAATAAATCATAGTTTTGACTCCTACTGGAAAGCACTTACCAGGTAACCAATTGAGTAAACGGCCTCTAACTTATTTTATCGGGTAAGATCATAATCCCATCAAAACTTTATTCAACAATTTATCCGGTAACGTTATTCAACAATTTATCCGGTAAATGCTAACCGGGTAAGACCCCATCTTTATGGTCGTTCTTACCAGATAAGATTCTCGACCCTTGTGATGTTCATAAGGTAAGCAAAATAGCCCGATAAACACTAACCATGCAAGTGATGTATCCATGCACGTTGCAGCACGAAACATCTCAATTCTAAAGCCGATAACCCAAAACGATGATTTTGTTTTATTCTCCGTCCCTCTCAATCCTAATTTTATAGTTTGTTGTGACTCGAAGTCGCAAATCAAATGATGTAAAAATTAAAACTTAATAAGTTCGAGTGGTCAAGGACTTTGAAACGAAATAGCTCGATAACATTGTTTTTAAAGCGATATTATTCACTCATTTAATTTATTTTTCTTAGTTTTATAGAGCGACTTACGCGATAATGGTTTGTAGGAGTTGGTTAATTTACTAAGATTTAGAGGGGCACAAAAACAAAACCAAAAGAGCTCGGCCCATTCCACCCTTAAGTGGGATCAGGAGATGTTAACATGTTTGCAAACTTGGCATATATATAAAATATAGAGCAAAGACAAAGACTCTTGGCTTGTGAAAAATGTCAAAAAATAGAGGAAAAAGGTAAGCTTAGGCACCGTTTATTAAGCGCTTATCGGAAATATTAGTTTACTGGATGAACACGGCAAGGGCCATGAATCTTTCCCCGGTAAGAGCAATGAGAAGGATGGCGAGTGTTACTCAGTAAGTGAGGATGATGACTCTTACCCGATAAGCACTTACCGAGTAGACTATTGCATACGATGTTGTTTTGATGAATTATAATCTTACCCGGTAAAATAATGGAAGCATTCAAACGGCCCATTAAATTATTCCACACAATTGCAACCATCATTGACCCTTGCAAAGTTTGCAAAACCAATTCTTAGTCATGAAACGGAAAAGACCATCATTTTTGTAAAAAGCCCATCACTTGCATCACCTCCAAGTACCTGCATCACTCGATCATTCTTTGACAGCACGATTCATTTTTGTAACTAAGGGGCCGTTTACCAAACGCTTACCCGGGTATGTGCTTACCAAGCCATATTACCTTACCGGAGGAATGATAACAAGTACCAAAAATCTTATCCGGTATGAGCGAAGACAAGGAAAACAATGACCAAGAGTTTTACCCGGGTAAGTGATTGCGACGGATCTTACCACGGTAAGCGCTTACTGGGTAAATTGTTGCATACAATACCGTTTTTGTGGACTAAAATATTACCCCCTAAGTAAGTGATAGTGTTGAATTATTTCGGTAAGCACTTAGAAAAATAAGCTCTTAAGCAAGTACATCTGGACGATCAATATAGAAAATTAATGAATCCATTATCAAGGAAGGTAAGGATCAAAAGTCTTACCCTATAAATGAGGGTGGTGACTTTTTCCTAGAAAGGGTAAAAGATTACCATCAATCCATTTCAATGTACGTTAATACAAATCTTAAAACTTCCATTATGCAAAAAAAATTATATACATCAACAACTACTACAATTTTTTATTTTCTTACCTGAGATTATCATTAGTCAAAGGATCAAAATTGGCTTCCAATTCTAACCACCATCTCAACATCAGCTTTAATGCTTTAACTTCTGCGGTTCTGCCCATTTGCATGTATGTCTCTAGCAATTTAATGATGCTAAATTCAGGTTATCAAAAAGCTCATTTCACCAACAATTCGCTCGAAAGCTTTGACTCTTCTCCTCAAATGAAGTTGGATCCCATTTGATGTTGTGTTCTTTCACCACATCACTTTATACTTTATTCTTTGTAACTCCTAAGCCACCTGAAAATGGGACATTATAAAAATCATGGTAGAATACTATTTTCAAGAAGCACGATTCAGTTGGTAGAACCTTCTACATATTCAAGGAGTAGGCAAGAGCCACCTTACTAAGGTGCTTAACCACAACCAGGTCGTAGCTCAGTAGCTGCAGAAACAAAGTCTTCCCCACATATAGTAGATAATTTCTTACCTATATAGCTGGTTTATTAAAACGCTTATTTATTGGTGACATCCTTTTTTTAAGGACAAGATACACTTTTTATTTCACCACAAATCAACATACAAACACAATTCGGGACACCGAACAGAGAAAACAATACAATGACAACACAGACCTATCAACAAACCCCAAGGTTACCTCCAAAGATATGGAAGTGTATGAGAAATAAACAACCAAACCCCTGACAAAATTAAACCCCCACAACTGGACCAGATACCTGAAAACTTGGACCAGCATCATGCAACATATAACCAACTTAATGAGACAGCTTAATGCAGCAACCAATAGTCACAATTTTAAAACTAAAAAGACGGCTTAATGCATCAAGTCAGCAGTCACAGATTTGAAGGTTTTGAGGCCATATTGCAGCTCGAAGCACCCTCAGGGTTCAACAAAAAACTTACTGCACACAGCGGCTGAATCACGCCAGCATAACTGCCTGCAGCAGCTTAATGCAGAGTCATGTTTAGTAAGATTAAGACCTCTAGACAGCAACCTGTAAACATCAGCTTTATGCGGCAACAGTTTTGCAGCAACGTCTGTATGACTGCAGACCATTGGCTGTATGGCTGCAGACCAGCTCCCAAACAGTCCCTTTTGTTGTCTCCCTCTCCCCTGTCTGCAACCATACATGACTGTTTGGCTGTGGCTTAATGATATAGAAAGTGACTTATTTAGTAAGCTTTTAGAGAGAGCTTTATATAGAAAGCGAAGTTTTTTTTCTACAAACATGCCCCTCTTAATTAAAAAGACATGGTTCTTTCATCTATGCAAAAACTCTTCCAAACAAAGACATTCTCAATATATACACACAAATTAATCCACACAGACGGCTTTATCCATACAGGACTTATTGAAAAACCAGCCAAACAGCCCCTAAATCAACTTAATCAAATCAGATCACAAGAGCTACAAACCCAATAGCAAACATAAACTCGTTACCTACCCCACTTGCAACTTGAAATAGAAAACATGATTCCAGAACGCTTACCGTCGCCAATCCAACAGAAAGATCTGGCAATGGAAAGATCTGGCAATGGAGGTATCCTCAATTAGCTACTCCAAAAACATAAGGCATCATCAACATATATATATATATATATAATAAACTGTCTACGGTATTAATTCATCCATCTAAAACCATATTGTACCTTCTGTGGCTAGCCATCACCCCCCGCTTGGAACGTTTGGCATTTTAATGGCTTCAATGTTTTCTGTAACAGACCCGATTTGGTTCACCTGAAAGATAGAAAAGCGTTGTCATCTGAATTTCAGCAACTCCAAGTTCAACTCAGGTTAATGCTTACTTCCTCAGTTGCATAAACACACTATTGCTCTATTTCAGTCAATACCGACTTCACATATTCTCCATCGTTGAATAAGCAGCACTCGCGTCACAATAAAAGACTTCCATAAAAAAGGGTTAGCAAGGATATAGATTATAGCATTTGGTGATTGATAACAGATTATTTTACCGCAATTTACCTGTTAAATAGTTGAACATTGAAAAATTAGAATATATGTGTGAATACTTTGCGCACCAAAAATGGTGGCACCTGTTAAGCCAGAAAACAGAAGACGAACAAAACGTTCCCAGGTATAAAGAAGAAGGATCGTTCATGCTGCTATAAAGTTTAACACTCACGTAGTTTGCATTCATCGTCTTCAAGAAATTATCAAGGCTTATGACAATGCTTGTTAAGCAACAACATTAGCTAGGGAACATCCTTTGACTAAACTTGCACGAGATGTCCTGGGCACCTGCATCAAGTAGACTGCATACTTTAAACCCATATTTATCCAAAAAAAAAATACTTTAGACCACAAAGTTAAACGGACGTCATCTGGTCCGTCTGAATAATCCAAGCAGTGGAGATATCTCTTCCTTTAGGTTATCTCGTATCATCCCATATATCTTCTCAAGAAATGCAAAAAGTTCCTATTTGAATAACAAAGCTGGATATTTGGCCTCTACCTCATCAGAAGCAATTACATCCTTGAGTAAAACTGAAGGGTCTATACATAAGAAGTTGTAGGCTAAGCATCGTTTGATTAGGCTACACATCAATCAAGGCAAATGAACAAACATCAAAATCAACAAATGAGAAATGAGAAATACCTGACAAAATGCAATATAAAAAGTTTTCCATCAAGGGTAAGGCACAGAAGAACGCAACATGGTGAAACTTTTGTATCTTCTTCACTTAGCACAAACCAAGAGAGTAAGAACAGGAACCATGCACCCAAAAGCTAAATGCCTATAAACTACATAAACTACAATTAGAATCTTGTGCCTTTTTAATTTCAGAAATCTAATAACCTCCACAAAACCAGTTTAACCAATTAGAATAAAAAGTATATAAATATATATAGTTTAGCCAAATAGAATAAGAAAAACATAAACTTAGAAATATATCAACATACAAAAAAACATTATAAATCGATGTATACCTGTTTGGATTCTACCTGGAGATCAACAACCACATATTATCAATCCTCCATGGCTCCCCTTTTCCTTCTTTTACAATACACCAAAATGCTCCTCCCCTAATCATCAAACTCAAGATTCAACAATTTGGCTAATTTAAATAGAATGTATCAAGATTGCATCAGGCTCCACCATTTCAGTCACCAACTCACCATAGCATGCTTCATCTATATTGACTTTCAATATTATGCAGAAAATGTTACAAAATTAATACCAACATTAATCGGTTCTTGACTCACCATACCCCACTTTCAGGTAGCAAGAATCATTCATATGTTTTTGCTCATTTGTATGAATGCAAATATAATTTGGATTATATACCCAAAAATAGAGATTGAAAAAACCATATATGTAGTGAAGAACATGTCCAGATTGAAATTCATACCAGTGGAGATGGATATTTGGATTTTTAATCGAGAGGCAGGACGCAGTCGTTCCACACGCACACACACACACACACAATATATATATATATACACTACTAAATAAAGTGAATTTGATTTTTTCTTAAAAACAACCCTTTTAAGCATATTGTACAACTCAATAATGCACAATCTCTTAAAACTCTTAAAAGACCATTCATTTTCCCAATAACCCAATTCTTAATGCTTAAGGTACAACACCACAAGGCATATCTCAATTTGACAGTTCATTCTTCAAGACCGTGCTTCATCACTGATCCGATAAACAAGAAGACGAGACCTCCATTGCATTTCATCTTCTATATCGCATACCAGACTTCGGGTTTGATTTATGTTTGATACATGTGTTTGATTTAAGCTCGAGCACATCTCTTCTCATCGATCTGGAAAAACGCAGGTTCAATTTCTTCTTCACCACAAGTTTGAAAATACTCTCTTCTTCTTCTCCACCAGCTTTCTCTATGATTTATTGTTTGATCTATGCTTCGATTTTGGTTCCATTTTCAGTTTGTTGACGATTCAGACTCACCTGCATCCCAAATGTGGATTCAGAATCTCATCTAATCGATTCTTCAAAATGACATTCAAGCTCCTTCTGCTTCTCATTTACGATTCATCTCCTTCTCTCGCTCCTTATGCTTCTCATTTACGGTTCTCATTTGTATATGTTTTCTCCTCTATTTGATGTAGGCAGACCATCAAATTTGTTAGATTTAGGGTTTCTTTGCTTTTAGGTTGGTGCTTCCCATACAATGAAAGTTTTCGGTGTGACACCAAAGTTCATCTCGCTCCTCTGAACGAATACACGAATAAGGTATGATTTAGGTAGACCATCAATTGCTCGATTTTGAGTTTCTCTGCTGTTTTTGATTTTTGTTCAACAAATACCAAAGTGTGTTGATTTCTTTGAATTTTATTGCTCCTCTCAACGGTGACACAAACCAGGTATTAACCTTTTCTGTTCGAAACTGTTGATTTCTTTGTTTCATTTGAAAATATGATTGAAGTTATTACAATCGATAAGACTTCTTGCGGATTCATTTGCTTCATTTGAAAATAGGATTGAAGTTATTACACGAGGTAAGTTGACTGATCCTGTTTCTTCATTTGCATTCCGGTCATTTTGATTTTACTAATTATCCCCAAATGAATTATATAGACTCTTTAAAGGACAACTACAAAGCAATAAAAACACACACTCAAGTTAACCATAAGTCTCAATAGGTAGATCCTATACTGATTATAAAGATAGTTAACTACAAATACAACAGATCTGGGAGTTTCATTGAAAAAAGATACACACAATACAACTCTACCAGAATTACTAGGATGGATATAGCAACTAGAGAAGCCTAAATTTCTTTATAAAGAATCTAATACTACAAATCTAAAATGATTTAACCAAATATATATAGTCTAATATAGTCTAATAGCTTCACATACACCATTTGTGGTCCCAAGAAGATTACTCAGTGCACATAATCCGACCCAAATCCCTCGTTTTACATGGGTTGTTTCAGTTTCAGTTACGATCTTCTTTATTCGAGGATTTACACCGATTTACGATCTTCTGCAGTCTCCTCTTTACAACAGTAAGAATCTAATATATATATATATATTTCTTTTTGATGATTTGTTTTAACTGTTATATATACCTTTAAATCAATTGTCAACTCTTTAAGGTTATTGAATAGAATTATATGTATAAATCAATTCAAAAAACCTACATATTATGGAATAGTCCAGGGATGATTTTTGAACCTTTATACGATCATAACGTCTCACTTTAATTGCTTACAGCTCGCGACACTTATTTTAATCTCATTTATGTCCAAAAAAAATAGCGTACATATATACAAACATAAAACTTTGCCAAACCCAATACATATATTTCCCATTAAAAGTCAATAAATAATTCATCCCGATTAAGACTTTTTATATCATTAAGCCACTACCAAAAGTCATGTATAGCTGACTGAATAAGTAAGTCTCATGAAGCTCATTAATTCGTGAACAGACAGGCCCTAAGTGCTGTATAGATAAAATCTCATGAAGCTCATACAATGTTAAGGTCTGTGGGAGGAAGATGAGCAAGAACCCAACTAAGAAATTGATCGAATATGTATTATTGTGGGAGTTCAAGTTGGAGGTAGCCTTATTGTATGTAGTAAATTATGACATGTGTTGCTGTTGCAAGGTTAGCTCACTTATTTCTGAATGGTTGGTTTTCATTAAGCCGTTTACCAAATCTTACTCGGGTAAGTGATTACTGTCAAAATTCAACATTATTACTTACTTACCGGGTAAGATTTTAGTCCACTGAAACGACATCGTATGTAACAATTTACCCGGTCAGCGCTTACCTTGCTACTTCGTTAATCTTAATTACAAGACTTATCTTACTTTCCTCATATTATCGATCATGCTGGCCTTGATTATGTTGCTTTCTTGAGGATTTATGTTCTTGGTACTCTTAATTATTTCTTATTTAATCTGGGTTTTTGTTTATTTATCATATTCTATACGATTTCAGCTTTGTTGGTCATTGTGTTTTAGTGACTTTTAGTTGATGAGGTTATGATATTTAATGTTTTCACTGCTCTTTTCTTGAAATGTTGATGCTTCGACATTTCTTTCTAAATGTTGATAAGTTGAGATTAATTATGCAAATTTCTTGAAAAGCTTGTGAAATTTGGGATTCTTACTGGAAAATTTGGGTAGTTTTCAACATTTTTATATGGGTTTTTGTTAGATTTTGTTTTTCCATTTTGTTTTCATCTCTGGAATCATAGGATATGAATTACACATTTTTTGTTTAATATTGGCTTCTGGTGAATGGTTATAGAGCAGTTTGAAGATGGATTGTTGAAGAGGGTGAAAGGCCCGAGAAAAAACCTCTCAAAACCTGAGATGGAAGCTTTTGTCAACGAGGTAAAAAAGCACATCTTCTTTGATTTTATAAACTACGATAAAAAATCAAATTGTATTGCCTGTATGGAATCTACATCCAGTTAAGCTTTCAATCAATTTCGTTGCATCTAACTCGAGTGCTCTCGGCTAGTTTCACTAAACTTGAATTACCATATTAAGGGGTTGTTAAGAAGGACCAAAAATTGTGCCCGTTTAGTGACGGAAAAGACTCTTCTTACCTGCCAAACGATAACTAGTAAAGCAGCTACGACGGCAGCCACTAGTGAACAGATTAAAAAGGTACTAACTCATTTTGTTTTAAATATACTTGAGCTTTATGTTTACCATTTATGTATTTCTTACTAACCTTGATGTTTTATGTATCCTGGTTTAGGCTTGTGACCGTATGTGTTGTCTTTGTGTGCCTCTTACCCCAATTATTGAGAAAAGTCTAAATAATTAAACATGTTGTTTGATTAATTGCACATAGATTAAGATCATAAATCATTAAATGCGGAATGTAGAAATTCGCACATATTTTCCATAGATTGGAATTTTGCTAGCCCGGAAATTGGCAAAAGAATCCATTATTAATTAGCTACACAAAGATTTAGTTGCAAATATGAACCATGTTGAAGCTTTGGCAAAAAGGTTGAACCGAGTTCATTCTGATTTGGAGATGTCATGTGAGCTTCTATGTATTTATTTGAACTTTTATGACATCTACATCATTTTGTAGGGCTTACGAAAATGATGCTTTTGTTCTAGATCAACCGGAGATACATGATTTGAAGGAGTGTCTTATGATGAAACAAGAAGAGAAAAATGAATTGATCAGGAGGCTATAGAGTCTGAACAAAGAATGTATTGCTTGTGTTACATATACATGACACCTTCTAATCTCTTAGTCTAGATAGTTGAGTTAAACCTATTGGTTTCTTGCAACAAATTTTATTCCAAGACCATGCAATCGGTCATTCGTCTATGATTCTTGTTTTTGTTTCCATTTCGTAGGGGTTAAAATTCTTAGTAGATCATTTGCTTTATGTAGTTTGAGATAGTTATGGGATAATTAAATCTGCTATTGATCTCTTTTAAATCGGTATATAGAGCTTGATACAATATTTGATTTCTTTTAAATGGTTACATGGAGATGGTTACCCAAATAATAGTCTTATGTCCATGACTTGGTTTGAGAAAAAAAAATTGTTTTTTTTTCTTTTCATTATGTATTGTTCATTTATCCTTTTAGCTCTTATGTACTCTCAAGTACAATCTTTTTTTTATACCAAAGTACAACCTTTTATGTTGTTTTGGTTTTCAATTGAATTGAACTTCTATAACTCTTATATTTTGGATTGGGCACCGTTAGAAGGTAAAAAAAGATCTCCACTTTTCAAATTGAAGAGAACAACTATATCAATACTAATGAGATACATTAGATCAATTATTTTTTAAAGCTCGATTCATAAGTTGTTTATGATCATTCGTCTTATATTTTTCTTTGAAACAATGGAGTGGATGACATATTGAGAAATATATGGGTTTTAAGTTAGGTTAGCTTGGTTATGCTATAACAATAGGTTTTCAACTTGCTATGACAATCAGTATTGAGAAATATCGATATTCTCACCTGAACACGTGTTTATCTATAGTAATCGATATTCCACTTGCATTTATACAAATTTTATACCCCGCCGCATTGCGCGGGTACATAACTAGTATATATATATATATATTAACAATCATTGATGCTCTTGGGTACCTGCACCAAAAAAATCCCAATAAGTGTAACAAAAAACCCTAGAATAAATTATTTAGTCGGTTGAGATTAAAAAGCCATTTATGTGGTGAGGAACCTTTCCAGATTAGAATTTGTATCATATAAAAGGGTTTCATGGAAGAGGAGGTACTCATAATGTACTCATTGAGTGACTGAGAGGATTAGCAAGTAACAATCAGATCGTTTGCTAATTTAAAGAACGAAATGGGAAACCAAAAATCCATACCTCGGGAAGCTAAGAGCAAGAAGCAAATGATTATCGCTGATCAAAGGACAAAGAAGAAATTGAGAAGGGAAGGATACATACCTGATTGAAAGAAATCCATGATCTTCCTTCAGTGTTTTGAACAGAGTCGAGAGCAATCAACACAGAGAACAATGGAGAGGAGAGGAGAGGGGGAATGGTCTCTCCTTTTGGCTCGATTTTGTCTCTGCCATAATCACAAAAAAACATTAAATTCCAAAAACTAAGTGTGGGACTATTTGGATGGGGGTTTTCATATGGGAAATTGGCTCATATGAGCAATCCACAAAAACCATTGTCATCAGTAACCATCTCTCTCCTCTTTTGACCAAAATAGACAAATCTCCGCTAAAAACCATTGAAACCTCCGCTAAATTAACGGAGATACCAAAATGACGTCGTTTTGGGTGTATTTAACAGAGGTTTGCATGATACCTCCGCTAAATTAGCGGAGGTTGCCAAAATGACGTCGTTTTGGGCGTCCTTTCCTTTCCAGCCGAATGTATTTAAACCTCTGCTAAATACGTCCCAAACCTCCGCTAAATATAGAAACCTCCGCTAAATACCTTTAAACCTCCGCTAATTACCTTTAAACCTCCGCTAAATATAGAAAAATCCGCTAAATACGCTGTCGTTTTGGACACTTGGCAATACGAGAGAAACCCTAATTCAAAACCCTAAATTCTTATTTGATAAAGGTTTCACATCCACCACAATTTATCATACTTTTTAACCATTTCTTGTACAAAAGTACTGATATAAATAATAATAACACTATATTTTTCAACAAAGTATTGATATGAATTGCTCAAAAAGAATAAAAGATGTACAAAGTCTGCAAAATCAGTAACTTTTATCATATTATTTTGTTTGCATTCCACCTACTGATATGAAAGGAAATGTCAACCATTAAATGTTTTATTAGATTTTTTGTTTTTCAATTTTTTTTAATAATCGTAAAAGAATTTGAATTTTTCTAACTATAAGAGCCACATTCTCATTCAATTAAGAACCACCTTCTGATTCAGTTGTAGACAAGAATTTTCTTCAATCTTTCAATTTGTGGTTTCTTTGATTTACATCATGAGTTCTTCATGTTATAAAATTAAGTTGCGTATTTCTAGTGGGAGTTCGTGGCAACAAATTAATCAAACGTGGAAGTATGTTATTGATCAACCGTTGTACCCGGTCAAGGTGCCATCTAGATTTACACTTTCGGAGTTGCTTGAGTACGCATGCCATAAATGTAATGTCGTCAATTCAGTTGGTATGACTACAATTGCGTACAAGTTAAATAACGGCAATCATATTTATCGTTTGGAAAACGATGATCATGTTGCGGGTTTCCTTGAATGGGTTGTTGGTTTAGATAAAGCGCCAACAATCTATGTGTATGATGTACAGTATCATGGTAAAGACGAGGAAGAAGAAGGAGGGGGAGAAGAAGGAGGACGGGGAGAAGAACAAGGAGAAGAAGAAGAAGAAGGAGGAGGAGGAGGAGGAGGAGGAGAAAAAGAATTGGACCCCGATTCATATGTTTTCTACCTGGGTATAACTGATAGTGAGAGTGAGAGTAATGAAGACTCAACAACAAAAAGGAAATCAAAAAAGTCAGTTGCAGGGAGTAATGATTATTTTGATATGCCTCCTCTTCTTCCAACACCGAAGACCGTCATCACACCTAGCTTATCTACACCTTATATTCGCAGCGAAAGAGTTAAAGTGGGGATGTTATTTTAAACGAAAGATGAAATGAAATTGGCTCTTTCGAAGAAGTTTATTGATGAGGGTTTCGAATATAAAGTGCATAAATCTTCCAAAACCAGGTTTGAGGCGAAATGTTTTGTTGGAAGATGTAAATGGCGTATGACGGCAATGAATGTCGGTTCCACGAAGATGTTTCATGCACTAAAGGTGGATGATGTGCACACCTACTCAAAGACGCAGTTGCATCACAGACACCGTCAAGCAACCGCAATGGTGTTGGGTAATTTAATTTTACCTAAAGTGTAGGATAGTGGCAGGATACTCCGTGCAAAAGACATCATAAGCGATATAAAACATCAGTATAATATAAATATTTTGATTTGGCAAGCATATCAATCGAAAGCTTATGCAAATCTGGTGGTGTAGGGTGACCCGGCTGATTCATTTACCCGACTACCTAAGTTTTTCTATAATTTAGAGCTCCACAATCCTCGTACGGTGACAAGGATTAAAACAGATAGTCATGGACAGTTTGAGATGTGTTTTGCTGCTCTTAGTTGTGCGGTAAGTATAATTTTGACATTTTGAATATAATTTTGCACAACTATGTAGTTTAATTTTTTAACATGTGAACCACTTAATTTCCAGATTGAGACGTTTGTATCGCATTTGCGTCGGGTTCTTATAATTGATGGTGCTCATTTGAAGGGGCATTATTTGGGAATAATGTACTTAGCGGTTGCGATGGATGCAAATAACCAAATCGTGCTGGTCGCTTTCGGAGTGGGTAGATCCGAGAATGGAGAGAGGTGGACTTGGTTTTTGTCCATGTTGAAGAAATGTATTGGAGAACATCTGATTTGGTTTTCATATCAGATAGCCATGCTGCAATAAACCAAGGAATTACCACCGTGTTCCCAAGGGCACATCATGGGTTATGTTGTCGCCACCTGGAGATGAACGTAAAAACCAAAGACCCCGAGATTAAGTATAGGAAGAATCTATATTGGAAGACCTGCCAAGCATATACGTTTGAGAATTTCAAAATGCATATGTTAGCTCTACGAGCCGCTTTGCCCCAAGGATGTATAGTATTGGACCGACTTGATCCAGAGAAATGGACAAGGGCGCATTTCAAAGGAGAACGCTACAACATAATGACTTCCAACAGTGCCGAGTCGATCAATGCATTGTGTCGTTATGCTCGAAAGATGCCAATTTGTGCCCTTTTCGAGTACTTTCGAGACGTCCAACAAGAGTGGTATTCTAAACGCCGTACTAAAGAAGGTTAAAAAACGTTTAAATTTATTTATTTTATGTACTACTACTACTTTTGATGCAACCGATACTAACGAAATAAATATGTTTTTTTAGAGACGATGACCAATGCTCTAACCCCGTGGGCGGAGAATAAAATTTATAAGAGAGCCTACAAAGCTGCATCGTGGACGGTACATGAAATTGGTCAGGGTTGCTATGAAGTGCGGAGAACAAAATTTATAACAGAGTCTACAAAGCTGCAACGTAAATGTCATTGTTTTCAATTTTTATATAATTTTCATTTTTATATAATTTTAAACGTAAATGTCATTGTTTTCAATTTCTATATAATTTTTATTTTTATATAATTAATTTTAAACGTAAATGTCATTGTTTTCAGTTTTTATATAATTTTTATTTTTATATAATTAATTTTAAACGTAAATGTCATTGTTTTCAATTTTTATATAATAACAAATTTTATATAATTTTAAACATAAATGTCATTTGTTTTTCAATCATTAAATAATGCGAATTTTTATATAACTTAAACCGTAAATGTTTATATAACTAAAAATTTAACGTTAACAAAATCCAACCAAAACATACAACAAGTTAGATACAACACAACCACCTATATAACATACAAAAAACATAATCCTAAAAAACATACTCCTAAAAACAAACTCCTAAAAAACAAATACAACCACCTATATAACATTGTCCTAAAAAACAAAAAACAAATAAATTTTCTTTGTTGAAAAATGTTATACCACATGTTCTAAAAAACATATAATTACATGAAAACACACGAATGGACAAACATAATATTAAGCAAAACTAACTTAAATAATATACATGTAAATTGTAAACATTAACATAAACTAACCATTTCGTAAATGTGTGTAATTCCTCGCTGTCACAAACATGTGGTGGTCCTCAAATGTCTATAAAACGTGTGTCAAATAAAGAAACTCAGCATAGATGAGATTGAAGGTGGTACTCTTGACTCTCTTGACTTTCTATTGAAACACTTGCAATTTTGCTGTGGGAGATGAGAGTAAAAATTAAGAAGATGAGAGTAAATATTAAGGAGAGTGGGGGTGGGGTCTCAAAGTAAAAGAAGATAACAACACAAGAAATGAGAAAGAAAGAAATTTGATTTCCCTTTAGAAGGATGGAGGCGGACTAAATAAATTTAGGGTTTCTCTCGTATTGCCAAGTGTCCAAAACATCATCGTATTTAGCGGATTTTTCTATGTATTTAGCGGAGGTTATGTAACATCCCATTTCTTATATGTCCAATTTATTTTCTAAGTATGCATGATTTGTTTATGTTAAAAGGATATTACTTGTTTAAATATGAGAAATTGTTAAGTTTGTTTATTGTCAAAGTGGAAAATCTTAAAAAGTGTTCTAGTAGTGGCCATATAAGAGAACCTATGATTTAGTGGGAGTTTGGATTTGAAATTTTAGAGTTGTACTTATTATTAGCATATTAGAGGATCCGGAAAATTTCACGTCAAACGGAGCTAAAAACGAGAAACTTGGAAAATCGGGTCAAAGACGGTAACATCTAAGTTACAGATACGTAAAGCTGATTTTTTGGAAGATCTTTCTGGAATATTTTCATTGCAGGTTATATATTATCTCTTTAGGAGCGTGTAGGCGAAAATCTCATCGAAAACAGAGATCCGAGCAAAAAATTATGAAGTTTTTAAGTTTTAGTAGTCAAAACGGGTACCGAACCAGGTCAACCCGATCCAACTCGGGATTTAACATCCAAAACAAGAAATTTAGCCCATTTTTTCTGTCATTTAGGGTCCAGAACTTCTACACACACTATATTATGCGACTTACACACACAAGTGCTCAATTGTAGCTCAAATCAAAGGGGAATTGCAAGGCTTTTGAAGATTTTGATCCTATATTAAAGGTATAACCTATCTTTTCACTTGTTCTTGGATTTTCATTCTTGAAATATGGATTTCATGTTAAGAAAGGGTTAGGTTTCATTTGGGATTGATCTTAAGTGTGCAAAATGAGTATGCTTTAGTATTTATGTAATGATTATCAAGAAATGATCCATTTTCATGTTAATTTTGACTTGGATAAGTCAAAGTAATTGGGGAGATGATATAAATTATGAAAATAAGGTTAGATTATGTTTGTTTATGTTTAATATGTTATATTAAGATGAAACTCAGAAATTGGAACAATTTGGTATTGAATTGGTATGAAAGATGTATGAAATGAGAAGTTTCGACTTTAGAAGTCATTGAAAATATGCAGACTTTGAAAAATCATATAAAATCATAGAAAAACCATGTAGGGGTGAATCTAGTTGCATTAGAAAGATATAGATGTCTAGTGTATTTCATATTTGGACATCTTAACCTCATTCTGATTTTAAAATGGGTAAACAGAGCTGAATGTGCAGGTCTATCCTGTTTGACAGCTTGTAGATGTTACTTTGTAAAACTCATAGAAAATCATAGAAAAATCCAAATGAGGGGAGGTCAATTGCATTGGTTAGATAATTGAGTCTACTGTATTTCTTATTTTATGATCAAAACATGAATCTGAGTTTAAAGTGGAGAAAATAGATCTGCATGTAGTAGCTCAACATGAAAATCAATGTAACGTGCTTAAATAGGAAATGTGTATAACTTGAGTTTCTTATATTGGTTGCTTATGAGTTTCTATACATACACTCCAAGGGGTAATTAAGACATTTTGGGGGCGTTGAAAGCATTCTAGGTGTGGTATCTTGGACTTGCTTTGTGAGCTCATTTCGGAACTTTTCAAGCATAGTACGGTTACTCGGTGAGTTATATAGTTAATTTTTACATATTGTTTTGTATATATATATATATATGAACGTTCCTGGTTTTGAATTGAGTCATATGGTCTTGATATGGATTTCGTTTCGTTCCTTGAGTCAATATCGCACAATGATCCCGTAACATCGGTTTGCTTTCCGGATTCGTCCTCGTTGTTTTGTTCCTTGGATTGTACGCCATAGTACGAGTACTACTTCGTGTAGTATGTCGAAAATTGATGGCAAAGTCAAGATCCCGGGTTGGACATGTGAGACTTTCCGCGGTTATAGATACTCATTGCTCAGTTAGGAGGAAGAGCAATAAGTAGGGAACCTTGGCACACTCCCGGTAGAGGAAGGCGGGCAATGCGGGGTTACCCATGATGTACGATTCTTACTCGAACTTTGGCATGAGCCCGGAAGGAGAAGGACGGGGTGATGCACTGTTCTCCTCATGTCTATCAATTCAATTTTTGATTCTTGATATGTGTTGGTAATCTAAAGTTATTGAAATTATATTTGATTATTGGTCATGTTTTCTCATTGTATTGAACATCATTGTTATGGTATGTCATAATGGTTTGAATATGGAATTCTATGATCTTAGCATCCGGTACGTAATTGTTCTATTGGTTTCTTGTAAGCCTTTGTTTGCATTTGGTTAATATCTTAAACTTTATTTTTATAAGAATTTACCATGTATGTTTATATATATGCATTATTGATATGTAATACTTAACTATTTAACTCACTAAGCGTTCGCTTACCTTTTAAGTGTCAACCCCTCTCAGAAAAGAAGACGGATAAAGGGAAAGGACCCGTTGTTTGACTTGAAGGTTTATCGGTGGATTTTGAAGGCTACGAACTTACTTTTGGTATATAGTAGTTTATTATCGTTACTTATTAACGTAGTAAGGTAGTTTGTAATTAGTGTGCTTCAGGTTATATGTAGGTCCCGATCTTTTGTTACTTAATTCGGGATGTAAGTAAAAGTCCGTTATGTTTGGTTTTAATTTGTGTTTTCGTTGGAAATATTGCTAAAATAGAACGGACATTTCGAAGTTTTTCTAGAAAATTTATATCCCGTATTTTGAGGTTAATCAATATTTTTAATTGGAGATTTTGAAATTGGTAACTTAGGGTTCTTAACCGAGGTGTTACAGGTTAAGGTAATTTAACGGAGGTTTAAGGTAATTTAATGGAGATTTAAGTAAATTTAACGAAGGTTTAAAGGTAAATTAGTTGTATTTAACGGAGGTTTGTGTATTTAGCGGAGGTTTGGGACGTATTTAGCGGAGGTTTAAATACATTCGGCTGGAAAGGAAAAGACGCCCAAAACGACGTCATTTTGGCAACCTCCATTAAATACACCCAAAACGACGTTGTTTTGGTATCTCCGTTAATTTAGCGGAGGTTTGAAATGGTTTTCAGCGTAGGTTTGACTATTTTGGTCAAAAGAGGAGAGAGAAAGTTACTGATGACAATGGTTTTTGTGGATTGGTTATCTGAGCCAATTTCCCTTTTCATATCACCAGGGGAGGGAAAGTTGGGAAGGACGTGGGAGGTAGGAGGTTAATCTAGGAGAAAACCGGGGCAGGGGAGGCATGGGAGAGAAGTCGAGGGAGAGTTTCAGTGAGGAGGCGATAACTGTAAAATACTGATTTTACCCGGCTGAGATTAAATCTTAGAAATAGTTTTAACGGTCCAGATCATTTTGACCGACCTCCATCCATATATATATAATTAGGCCTCCTAAAAGTCTAAAACCCACCAAGGCATTAACCAATTAATTGTAATATCGCATTTACCTCCCAAAATCTGATTTTTTACCGTAGCCACATGTTTGTCAAAATCAGAATCCAATCACATTTACCTGCCAAGGTTGATAATGAAAATGACGTTTTTACCAAGGTTGATAATGAAGATATCATAGATAGGTTTCAAAAAATGAAAACTCGACGAGGTCATTGTTGATTTTGTAAAGGTCTGAATATTATGAATATAATATCATTATTTTGTTATTTATATTTTACCTTGTGCTCCCCCTTATGAAAGTTTCTGGCTTTGCCCCTGAGGAAAAAGCTAACAAGATGATTTTACTTCTTTTGTCCTATTAGATTGCCAACTTCATCGAAATCATATAACTTTATCCTAACAATTTATTATAATGACATTGTAAATAAGCATGCAACATTTAATGGGTAACATAACTTAAAATTCTCTTTAAGTACTTTATTATGACGTCCAAGAAATACTACATGCTTTAAACTTAACGCCCATAAATTGTTTATGAGCACGGTGTGCACAAAACATCCATCCTCAATTTTTGTGAACACAGTTGTACAAAATCTTCATCTTTAATATTTGTGAACACGGTGTGCACAAAACCTCCATGCCAACTTTTTTGTTCACATTGTCCATTTTGCTTGTGAACATGAAAATGAGAGAGACCACCGTGAACACTATAATCTATAATGAATAATGGGTAGTGTGCATATTGTGAACACCGTTGAACACATTATGAACACCCATAAAAATTGGAATGTGAGGCTAAGATCTGTAATGAATCGAACAAAGAGGATGAATCTGCCATGGCTGCAAGCTTTCTCCAGCCCTTTCATTCCACCGGCCAAAACCTCCATCCCCTTCCGCTCCAGCCCCTTTCTTCTCCACACTGAATAGAGGATGTGTAGTCGTGGTCGGTGGTTATTTTTTCGATGGAGAGGTCTCGGTTGTAGCCGTAATCAGAGACATCTACAAAGAGAGCATCTTGTAGTGGTGTTCCGATGAAGTCGTAACCTGTGGTGGTGGTGGTTTCGAAGAGGATAACTCGATTGTTAGGGTGATGTATTGGTGGTCGTCGGCGGCTACGTGAAGAAGAAAAGGATGGCATAGTTTGAAATACCTAATTAACTTAATTGGCTCCTACAATTAAGGGTGAGGCTAATTAAAAGCGTTATCTATTTAGATTTTATATTTATTATTTGAGTTGTCAAATAATATAAATGTCTAATTTACCCTTTCATATTTATTTAACAAAATAGATAATTATCTAAAATGAGTGGTTTAGAAGGGTTCTCAAGTCCTCACAAAATATGAGGTTCTCAAAAAATTATACCCCTATATATATTCATATTATTTGCATTTATGACGCTCAACAACTATCTATTTTTTTGTATTTTGTTTTTATTTATTACTAGAGTTGGGCCCGCGCTTTGCGCGGCGACAATAATTTTTTAAAGTGCATATTGAACCGAGGTAAAATCAAACGTAATTTTTTGGCTAATAATTATTGAAATACAATATAAAAAATGAACGTGTTTTTTATAGGTGATTAACTTGCATGTATTCATTATCATTTATTGTTACGATAAGTTTGTGATACATCGATAATGATTTTGTTATTTAAAACTCAAACGACATGTCTAATAATCATATCACTATTATTGAAAATATTATAAAGATGCAAAATATGTTGATCAGTATGCAAAGATGAACCGTGTTAAAAATCTCAGTAGCAAGTTATTACGATAACTTTTCCCCATAAAAATAAGATTCATATCAACTCTATGATTTTGTCACAAATGCATCCTCTCTTCTTTAACTATTATGATAACTCTTAACCCATAGAAATAGGATTACTATAAACTCTATAAGTTGTCGTGGATGCATCCTCTTATCAACATCATTTTTTTCAATATAACATCTTACCAACATGGGATATACCAAAACGATGTCATATTTCAATTTTTAAGCATGCTCAATTATTATGATGCGACATCATCCAATTCACTTATTTTATACACTTTTTTATTCCAACATTTTAACTTTTTACGAACATGGTATAACTACGACTAAATAAGTAGCATTTGAGTGTACACAAAGGAATCATTTCCTTTTTGGATATACTTTATTTCTTCAACCCTATTATTTGACACAAATGAATCATCTTCTTTTATAATACATCTAAATTTTCCTTTCTAAACTTTCATCTTTCCACCGTGGGATAATAAAAATAAACCACATTTAGGTTTGGTCAATTTTTTCTTTAATAGATATATTACATTATTAAAAAATGTTTTATTATATAATGAATTATTTTTAAAATGTAAATTATATAATATAGCTCTGAAATCTTCATTGAATGTTTTTGTCTTTTATTATATTTTTATAAATTCAAATTCAATTGTTTAAGTTACAAACTAATGTAATTAAATACTTTTAAATACTAATCAATAAATGTTATTTATTATTATTAATATATTAATTTTTAATTTGATATTAATTCAACATATATATATATAGAGAGAGAGATAGAGATAGGTGAAAATTAATATAGATAAATGTTCTTAAATATTAATCAATGAATATTATTAATTATATGGAGAGGAAGAGGAAGAGGAAAAAAATTATTTTAATGTAAATTAAATAATATATAATACAATATATATGTATATATGTGTGTGTGTCTATATATATATATATATTGATTATTTAAAATAAGAAGAAAAAATAAAAAGTTTTAACATTAGTTTGTTGAAAATATTTAAAAGTAACAAAAAAGAACATAAAAAGTTTTCGCAATGAATATGTTGATCCCAGATTAAGCATCAAGTACAAGAATAATATTATGAATATGAGAAGAATATAAAGAACACAATATAAAAAAAGATTATATTAAGTCGGATATCTCACTTGTATATTTTGATTACAACGTAAGCTTAAGATATCGTCTCTCTCTCTCTATGAATGATAATCGCACACCATTAACAATGACCCTAGACTCCTATTTATATGAAAGGGATTAAACGATATAAGGAAACAAAGGAGAATGACATTGTACACTTGTCATACTTACAGTAGAGAATAGCTTCCTTATTTTGACACAATTAATTCAACCCTAACAATCTCCCCCTTTGGGGCAAAATAAGTCTTCAACGTTTGAGCTCGAACAAGCTTTCGAATCTTTTAAAGGTCTGGCAATAGACAATGCGTTTGTCAATCAACTCTATTGCATTTAACAAACTTTCTTTTTCATTTGCCTTTAATTGTTTCTTCTTTTCTCTTTTCTAATCAACACATACTTTTGCAGCTAGTCTGTTTTGAATTCCCAATAATGTTCCATCAGAATAAGAAGCTATTTCACCAAATCTTAAGAACCTCATTTCTCCGTTAGTCTTCATGTAAACAACTTCGTGCGCTGGTCGTGTCAACACTTGAGTAACTCTCATATTCTTCAGACCAGGGATATTTTGATCAGGTTTTGGTAGATACACCTTCTTTTGTTTACTTTCAATCGTTCTTTGAAAATCATGAAGGTAACTGTATCTGAGTTCTTTCTGAACATGCCTTATAACTGCTCTTAACGCTCTTTGTTCATCGTTAGATCTTCTTGTTTTGTCTTTAGGCTCAATGTATAGCATTTCGATATCGAACACATCTAGTCTCGCAAAATCTGCCTCAGAGAAACAATAGACCTTTCCATCAAATCTTCTTACTTTAAATGTTGGAAATTCTACTTGAAAGGCTTTATCACATCCGATCTCCATAATAGCAACAATCATGTGTCTTGAAACAACTTCTTTAGGATCCTTTGCTTTAGTCTTCAATATGCTTACGCATTCAGTTACATGTAGTGGATCCATTTCCATGATCAGATGTATATGAGACAGGTCCTCTGGTTTCTTCTTTTCCACAAAGATCGTTTGCATGGTTTCTTCTAGATACGGAGTCCTGACCTATGGATTTACCCATTTGTTGTTTGAAAGAATTCTTCCCCAACGAATTTGGTGAGGCAGCAATGGTGTTTGATTAATATTCATTGGTAGAAACTTCTTTTCCGCATGCATTAGATTCACATAGTCTTCTTCTTTCACCATAGGTTCATACGGATCTCGAAACCAGTTTCTCACAGAGTCTCTCCGATTTTGAACATTAACCACCTCTTCAATTTATGGTTCCGGTTCAACAGCATGTGATCCACTTCCAATTTCAAAATCTGTCGTGGGCTTTTCAACCGTTGGCTGATTAGTTTGATGTTGCATGGAAGATGGAGCAGGTTGTTGTTGTTGTCGAGACGACGGAGCTGTAGAAGATGGACCAGCTGTTGTTGGAGCAGATGGGCGGGATTGAGCTTGAGCTCTTTTAATCCTGCGACATGTCTCCCCCTCAGGGCGATTAGGACCAGAGGCCGGATCGTCCTGAGTAGACGACGCGGTTGGACAGTTGCAGCGGGACGACAAGATTGTTGGATTTATGTACGAAGAGCAATAATAGCACCAAGAATGTCTTCAGAGTATTGTTTTTGTTTAGTCTCCATCTCAATGAGCTTCATCTCCATATCAGCCCTAAAAAGATCAAACTCATGGCGAGTGACATGGGGAATCACCAGATTTCGGTGAAGAAGACCCATTAGTTCGTCTTACGGCAGACCACGAGCGGTAGCTTCAGCAAGCAAATTTGCATATAACATAGACATGAGCTCATCGTTGTTATACTGATATGTTTGAGGAGATGGAGGAAGGTTATGAGGATCTGGATTCAGATTGGAGTCTCGAGGTGGTGGAGGTGAAGAGCAACTTGAGCTTGGACAGGAAGAGCTAGCTTGATTTGGATCTGTTTGTTGGGAGCGAGCAGCTGCAATCACTTCTTGAACAAGATCTTTCATCTGAGTAGTCATGCGAACTTCATGAGCATTTAGAGAATCCTGAGCTCTTTTGTACTATGCATCAATGTAAGCTTGAGTCTCGGGATTGACTGTGAAGGTACCTGAATGGGAAACACCGGGATCACTTAGATTTCCCGTTGACATCACAGTTGAATCAACTTTGTGATCTACGTTCAACATTGGCAATAATGTAGCGCTGGTAGGATTTCCATCCAGTCCTCGTGGAATGTCCGGAATGGACATCACTATGGAAGTTCCGACTGGGCCACGAAGGCTCTCAGTGTGTAACGACACGTGTTCCCTAGAGGGCTCTAGACTCGATGTGCGCATAATTGAAGTCAAAGTAGGTGAGATACTATCTCTTGGTTCAATAGTTATGCCTCCCGAAAGGAGGGAAACTAGAGTAGGAGCTAGACTTACAAGTATATCTGAAACTGTAGGCTGTTGTGAGCTTACGGAGTGGCTGTGAGGGGTGTGCACTTGCATTGTTGGGCTAACAACGTCTTGTCCAATGTTGGCACCCAATAGATGAGTGTAAACAACAGACTCGGTTACCCGGACAGAGGTGGCAGGTATCTCACTCTCAGTAATATTTTGCTCCCCTTCACTCATGCTCACATTCTCATTTTCGACTGAAAATCCCTCCTCTCTCCTTATATCTCCAAAGGTTGGCTCAAAGAATGGGTCAGATTGTGGTTCAGTGAAAGGCTCAAAATCAAAATTATAGAGGCCATCAGCGTAATCGGAAGCAGTAGCGTCGGATGAAGAATCCTGGATGGATGGCTGAGGACCAATTCTTTGTAGTGTTGCTTCAGCGGCAGAGATCCGTCGGCGACGTTGTATTGGTTGATCATCAAAGTTTGTGTCAGAGTCGGATGAAGATAGTCGAGGACGAATGCGGCGACGACTTATAAGGAATTTCATTCGGGGTTGACGCTGCGTAGATCGATGGGAAAAAGCCGTGATGTACCAGTTGGAGGTGGAATGGGGATATTAGGTGCAGAAGTGGTAATAGTACGCTGATCAGATGCACCACCCTCGTCATGTCCCCTCACAACATCTATTCTCTCAACGCCCTATTCAGGATCCCCGTGATCCTGAACCTGCTCATCTATCCTATGATCCTCGCCCAACTCATTGTGTATCTCTTGGATAGGCTCTTGGGCAGGCTGTCCCGATTGTTGGGGAGCTAATGCTCTCCCTATAATCTATCACACTTGGTGCATTCTGATCAGCTAGGGATAGTAGGGCTTCAGGTAGAGGCATTAGAAATGGAAAAGGACGAGTGATGAGCTTTAAGTACTTTTGAACGTAGGATGGTCCAAGGGGTGTGTCGTCGCGTCTTGGAATCTCCTCACGTGCAACCATAGTGCGGTGGAAAGCTATTTGAAGAAAGCGTTAGAAACGAATAAAATCACGGTTGCGGTCGTTGGCTTTATCGGCAGCAAATGCAACGAGATCGTTCCATATGAGAGTAGCGTAGTCGTAATGACGACTATAGATGATCCCGTGTAATATGCATAGTACCGCCGCGCTAGCCCGATCCATTCCCATATGCTTTTCTGTAAGGCACCGGTTGATCATAGAAAACACAGTGAAGTAGATTTGGGGAAGATACATTCGCTTAAACTGGCCAAGGGAGTAGAGATCGCCATCATAGCCTAGGGCACGAAAGTCATGACATATATCCTCCTTGCTGGGTGGATCTTCAAATGTGAGAAGGCCGGGTACGGAGTTTTCAACTGGAAGTTGTAGGATATGGCGGAGTCTTGTTAGCGTAAGTCGGGTCACAAACTCATCGATTTGAGCAGTGAAATGATGGTTACCTTTGACCGGATGATACTCCATCGTGTTCCAGAACTGTTATAGATAGAAGAGTGGGACACGTTGTTCGAGAGAAAAAGCGAATCGAAGCGGGTGGTTTCGTATGATCTCCATTATGACAGGGTGATCCAACTTCATGTCTAAGTTAAGACGATGGCTGTTAGGTCGGAGTTCCCGCTTAGCACTTAGGGGTAATAAGATATCATCTTGGTTTGCCGCATTGATGTTGGGGGCTGTGGATCTCTCGGATGGCACTGGGTTCTCGTCATCAGACATGTTTGGATCTTGGTTAGCCGCCATTGAAACTGAAAGAAGTGTTTAGAAAACCATAGATGACAAGTTAGAAAATTTCCCAGGTTCACAATTTTTTTTTGCTAAGTGTGAATGTCGGGTGTGACAGACGCGATATAGATTTATGTCGAGATACAAAGGATCGATATAGATACTTATGATGATGTTCGAAAAGCTTAAGTGAGTATGTTGGGCATAGAGTAGCCGACATAAAAGTATGTCGCGTGCAAAGGGGGTGACATAAACACTTATGTTTTTCTAAGAAGTTTAAGCAAGGATATCGAGGCCTTTAAAGTCGACAACAATTATACCGGGTCTAAGTGGAACACAGAAACACTTAGATAATTTTGTACAAATAAACCGGTGAGAGCTGATAAGAAACATGTCAAGACAAGTTATGCGACAAGAAAGGTTAGCGGGTGAAACATGAAGACAAAAACACTTAGAACATTATGAAGATGAACTTGTCGATACTCAATCATCTGAAAAGAAATGATGTCGGGCCTTGGGGAGTCGACAAGATTGCAAGAAAATCTTTAAGAGTTTTCTAAGTGTTCTTCAGGGCCGTTAAGTTCAACTTTTTCCCAGATCAAAAATTGAGTTCTAATCAAGATTCAAGCCTAGATCTATGATCGATGAGTGTCGCTTAACACTTATAAACCTAAGACTAAGTTATATTAAGTCCTAAAACAAGTGCAAATCAATCAAATCGAGATCCCAAGGGTTTTGGGAGCCGAACAGTCAAGCATCAAATTCACTATCATGCAATGGATTAAAGCAAAATATTCAAGAATTAAAGTTGTTAAGGAGAAGGATGTGAACCTGATGATGTAATCGGATTGCAAAAATTCGAAGATTTGTGAAGAAAGTCGTGCTATAGTGTATGTCGAGTGGGTTTTGAGAGAAAAGAGGGAAAAAGCAACTTTTTGAAAGTGGGAATAGTGCAAGTGGGGCCCGTGGTATAAATAGTGAAACATCAAAAAATGACACGTGGCACAATCTTATCGGACCAAAGATTGTCGAGAGGGTGTTTATCGAGCCTTTGGCACTCGACAAGAATTCTTATCGGGTGTTACTGGGCCGATAAGTGTGAATTGATTTTTGAAAAACAAAGTTTTCGAAAAAATTTCTAAGTGCTACCCCTGGAATTGTGCCTAAAAGTAAGAAAACTTAGCTCCCCCTACAAATGTGAGTTAAGAAAAAACTTACCTAATTGCTCTCCCTTGAATGCAGAAAGGTTAGATAAAGAAAGAAACATCGAGATTAGAGTCAGTAAAAGACACAAGCATGACGAAAATTGTACGAGACAAAATTATATTGAAAATACAGAAACTTAAGAAAAATTCAAAATCCACAAAACAAGAATTCAAGAATAATGAATATTCACCTCAAAAAGTGGATGTGCATTGACACTTGAATGAGCATTTTGTGTATTTAGATGACACTGATTGTGAATCAGATTTTGAGATTGAGCATGCCCAACTTGGACACTAGAAATTGGAAGCGTTTTTCATCCAATGTTTTGTGAACAGATCGGCAAGCTGAAGTTTTCTGTATTGAAAAAATATAATTCAATCGTACCTCTTTCGACATGGTCTTTTAATAAAATGATACCGGACATTGATGTATTTTGTTTTGGTATGTTGAACTGAATTGCTTTAGATGGCAATAACACTCTTTGAATCACAGTAGATGGAAATCTTGTCGAACCAAAAGCCATAGTCTTTGAGTTGCATGCACATCCATAGAACTTGGGAACAGCAACTTGCGGCAGCAATGTACTCGGCTTCCGCAGTGGATGTGGAGACGCACGTTTGCTTCTTCGAGGACCAACTTACTAATTTGTCTCCTAAGAACTGAATGTGGCCCGTCGTGCTTTATCGATCAAGCATGCATCCGGCGTGATCAACATTTGAAAAAAGCACAAAGACTTGTAGCGAACATTATGTCCGGACGACTAGCCATTAAATACATTAACGAAGCAACCATTTCCCGATAGTTTTTAGAATCTACCGCTTTTCCCAAGGGATCAGCGTGTAGTTTGGAGCCCGTAGACATGGGAGTTTCATTCGGCGTACAAGTCGTCATGTTTTATTTACGTAACATATCCAAGATGTATTTTGATTGGCTGATGAATATTCCCGTCGAAAATTGTTTTACTTGAAGACCGAGGAAAAAATTCATCACACCCATCATGCTCATATTGAACTTGGCAATCATGTGCTCGGAGAATGCTTTGCATTGATTTGGGTTAGTCGAACCGAAAATGATGTCATCTACATAAATTTGAATAAGCATGATATCATTACCGTCCTTTTTGATAAAAAGAGTAGGATTGATCTTACCTTTGGAGTAACCGTTTTTGACCAAATAGTTGGATAAACTATCATAACATGCACGTGGAGCTTATTTCAGTCCGTAAAGTGCTCGATCAAGGATGTAGACATGATCTCGTTTATTGGGGTCGACAAATCCGTCCGATTGTGAAACGTATACTTCTTCGCGTAAAATACCATTCAGAAAAGCAGTCTTGACATCCATTTGGAAAACAACAAAATTCTTGTGAGCCGCATATGCCAAGAACATGCGAATGGCTTCGATTCGAGCAACCGGTGCAGATGTCTCGTCATAATCGATGCCTTATTCTTGACGATAACCCTTCACGACAAGTCGAGCTTTGTTGCGTACAATAATTTCGTCTTGTTTATTCTTGAAAATCCATTTGGTGTCGATGATGGTCTTATTCTGTGGTCGTGGAACGAGACGCCATACTTTCAAGCTTTCAAACTGATTTAGCCCTTCATGCATAAACACAATCCAATCAGAATCAGACATGGCTTCATGTATTGTCTTGGGCTTAATTTTGCTTAGAAAAGATGAGAATAAACAATCATTAGCCGATGCAGATCTAGTGGTGACTGGATTGTTCGGAACTCCAATGATTTGATCGGGTGGATGAGATCGGATCCATTTATGTATACGCGTAAGTGGTTGGATTGCCGCAAGATCGGTATTGTTATCCATGTAGGTTCCGAGAGGAAGATCTTGAACAGATTCCAATGTAGGAGTCATACCGTAAGTGCGAATGGAACTTGAAGCATCCGTTTGAGTGGGATTTGATGGTGGGGAAGAGGATGCCAGTTCCAGATTAGTAGGTGACTCCCCGGGAACTTAAGTACGTGGAACTGTAGTGCATGTGTGCGAGCGACTTGGTTTGGAATTTCATGGATTTGAGTTGTTTCCGGTGTTGGAGATGTACTTGGATTTGCAGCAGTTGAGACGGTTTCGGTAGAAGGTGGCGAACTAGAAGAGTTTGAGGTCTCGGCAACATCCAAGGTAGTTGAGGTGTGAGTCGTCGAAATGAATGATCCAGAATAATCAGTGTAAAAATGTTCAAACAGATCATCCAATTCGGAGTTTGCGGATTTGGAAGTGGAAGCTTGATGTGGCCGACACGGGTTTTGAATAGGTTCCGAACTGAGGTGTTCGGAAGCTAATATGCCAGTATGTGCGGGGTTGTTGAGTTCGGGCGCCATTTCAGCCTTTACATCAAATTGAATATTTGCGCTTTCGGTTACGCACCTAGCATGTTTTACATAAACACGATAAGCAGAAGCGTTAGGAGAATAACCGAGAAAATATGCTTCATCAGCTTTGGAATGAAGTTTGCCATGATCCTCTTTGTCGTTTAGAATTAAGCAACGACCACCAAACGTATGGAGATGATGAAGTGAAGGAACTCGCTTGTTGATTAGTTCATACGGTGTTTTGGTAAAGCGCTTGTTGATGATGGAACGGTTTTGCAAGTGGCAAGCGTTGTTGATGGCTTCGGCCCAGAGATAATGGGGTAATGTTGAGATAGCAAGCATGGTGCAAGCAACTTCGACCAACGTACAGTTACGTCGTTCGACTACACCATTCTTTTGAGGAGTTCAAACCGCAGAAAAAGTATGTGATATACCAACAAAAGAAAGAAAAGAATCAAGCGTGTGGTTCTTGAACTCAGTGCCATTATCCATGCGAATTGATTGGATAGACAGTTCCAGTTTAACTTGAATATTCTTTAGAAATGCAATAATGACCTCGGGAGCCTCATCCTTTGTTCTAAGAAATCGAACCCATGTGTAGCGAGAATAATCGTCCACCATGACGAGAACGTACTTCTTGCCGTGAATGCTTTCAGTTCTCATGGGGCCGCACAAGTCCATGTCGACGAGTTGAAGAGGATGAGTCGTGCTATGTTCCACTTTGGGCTTGTGAGAGACTTTCTTCATTTTACCCATCTCGCATGCACTACATAAATGAGGCTTTTCTAATTTTATCTTTGGTAACCCGGTGACCAACCCTCCACTTGCGAGTTTACTTATATTCTTGAAGTTTAAGTGAGAGAGTCGGCGATGCCACAACCAGCAATTATCATTTGAAGTTTGAGAAACGAGGATAAGATTGGATGGTGGTTCAACTTTTGAGAGATCAATAGAATATAAATTTGACTTGCGAGATCCGGCCAAAAGTTCATCACCGTCATATGTTCTAACACAACACCGTTCAGTTCGAAAATTCACCACGAGTTCTTTGTCGTAGAGTTGACCAATACTAAGGAGGTTGTGACTAACGCCTTGAACATATGATACTCGTGAGATTGTGAGGTTTTTGTTCACTATGTCGCCGAATCCTCGGATTGGAGAAAAATGGTTGTTCCCGAACCGCACAGTGCCGCCATGTTTTTCTATGTAATTGGTGAGAAGCTCCTTTTTGCCAGTCATGTGTATGAAGCATCCAGAATCTAAGTACCACATATGACCGTCCTGAAAGAAATCAGGCAGATTTAGGTGCCCATTTGTAAATGGGTCCTTCGAGATTAGTTGGCTTTGCACCCTTTGGTACCCATTTGAAGTGGGACTTTAGATGCATTCGCCAAGGCCTTTTGGGAACCCATCTATAAACAGGATAATTGGAAAAGTAATTGACTTGATGATTATTGAAGGCACTGTGCATGTTAGAAGAATAATCATAATCATAATAATTTAAATTGACAAAGTCATTCACACCACAATTTGAGCAACAAAATTTATTTCTTGAAAACTGAATTAAATGTTTAACAGAATTAATGGAACCTGGAAATTTAAAACTAGAAACGGAGTTTTTGAAATTTGAAAATTTAAAATTGTTTCTTTTATTGCGGGATGTTGACTTTGTGGGATTTGCGCCTTTTTCAATCCAAACTTGCTTTAGAGGGCCTAAAGCTGAAACATGAAACGGATGAACATTAGTATTCAGCATCGCCCAAGATTGTAACATGGCACACTCGCCTGTCACAATTGCCTACGGCCTCTAGAGTGTTAAATTCGGGATGTTCTTCATTTGGCCATAACTTCTTCACCACAGCTCCGTTTTGAGCGATTCAAGTTGCCTCGGTTTCGTCTTTGGAATCACTGCAAGATGGAAACACAGATAGCTAGAGGTTACTTGATTATTTTGGGAGCTTATAGGAGTGGAAGGTAAGATCACCTATCCAAAATCTCAAATCTAGGGTTTGGGTTTTCACCAACGACTCTCATTCTCCTTGAGTTCTCTTTGTATATGTTTTGGAGGATATGTAGGTGTTCTTGAAGGGATTACATCATGGATCTAAAGGTCTAACTTGGGGATCTAAAGTCTTCACTGAATGGATCTCGGTATTGGGGTAAAACCTAGATTTAGCCTAAATCTAGCAAGGTGAGTTCATGATACTTTGTGAAAACTTTATGATAGCTCCCAAACAATCAAGATTGTAGAAACATTATTAACAAGAACTAGAATTGGATCACTGAAGTTGTATGTTGCATTGATTATTCAACTGTATTACAATGTATCTTTACAAGCTCTATCTATCAACGTTAGTTATAACAAACAATTAAACTATCTATTTAAATACAATTAGAAAGACTAAAGTTACAGTACAAAGATGACAGACATGTTCAGAACTACTTCTGAACATCTTCAGAACTTCTTCAGAAGTGTCTTCGGAAACCTCTTCAAAACTTTTTCAGAATCTTCAGAACTTCTGAAGTAGCCACTTCAGAAGTTAAGCCTTAGGCTTTCCTCCTTTTATCTTCAGACTTCTGAATCTTTCTTTTTAGAACCTAGTCTTCTTTTGAAGCTACTTCTGATATCTAACAATCTCCCCCTTAGCTTCAAAAGTTTAAATCATATTTCCAGAAGTTCAGAATTTCTCTGACATCTTTAAGAATAAGCTTTCTGTAGTTCAGAATAGATTCAATGATCCTTATCAGTTCTTTTGCCAGTTTTCTGTACTTTTCCTATTCTTCATCACTAAGCTTCTTCTGTCTTTTGTTTTTCTTCTTCTCCAGTTTATCCCTTATAATCATGAGAGTTCCATTACATCACTTGTGGAATTCTTCAAATATTCCAAAGATTAATCTATCAAAGCATTTGCAAACAAAACTTGGAGGCTGAATGACTAGAGTACTGCTCTTTGGATTTTCAATATTTGGTAAGCTTAGATTTGGAGCACTCATATGTATTTTCTCTTTGCTCATTACATAAGCCACTTAAAAATTTGTCTTGGCTGCCTAAATGAATTCTCTATACAAACCATCTCTAAGAATTGGGAAAGCTTTTCTGAACTTGGCAATTGAATCATGAAAAGGATATAAACTTCTGTAAACTCTTATCAAATCTCTGAGATAGACATTTTGAAAATCTGCTTCTGTAAAAGTTGAGATCTCAGCATCTTTTCTCTCAACAGTGAAGAAAGCATGCTTGTAATTGTATTTTTGTTTCAGATCAGCTGTGATTACCTTCATTATTGGGCTCTCTTTTCTTACTTCACTTACAGAAAGTCTGATTTTTCTGATGATGTCTGAATACCATTGTTTCCATCCAAAAGATTTTTGAATACAGCAGTCAATGTAATTGAACTTTTATTCATATTCCATGAACATTTCAGAACTTCTTCAGAAGTGCCTTCGGAAACCTCTTCAGAACTCTTTCAGAATCTTCAGAACTTCTGAAGTAGCCACTTCAGAAGTTTTGCCTTAGGCTTTCCTCCTTTTATCTTCAGACTTCTGAATCTTTCTTTTCAGAACCTAGTCTTCTTTTGAAGCTACTTCTGATATCTAAAAATCTCTCCCTTAGCTCCAAAGGTTTAAATCATATTTCCAGAAGTTCAGAATTTCTCTAACATCTTTAAGAATAAGCCTTTTGTACTCCAGAATAGATTCAATGATCCTTATCAGTTCTTTTGCCAGTTTTCTGTACTTTTCCCATTCTTCATCACTAAGCTTCTTCTGTCCTTTGTTTTTCTTCTTCTCCAGTTTATCCCTTATAATCATGAGAGTTCCATTACAGCACTTGTGGAATTCTTCAAATCTTACAAAGATTAATCTATCAAAGCATTTGCAAACAAAACCTGGAGGCTGAATGACTAGAGTACTGCTCTTTGGATTTTCAATATTTGGTAAGCTTAGATTTGGAGCACTCATATGTATTTTCTCTTTGTTCATTACATAAGCCACTTGGAAATCTGTCTTGGCTGCCCATATGAATTCTCTGTACAAACCATCTCTAAGAACTAGGAAAGCTTTTCTGAACTTAGCAATAGAATCATGAAAAGGATATAAACTTCTGTAAACTCTTATTAAATCTCTGAGATAGACATTTTGAAAATCTGCTTCTGTAAAAGTTGAGATCTCACCATCTTTTCTCTCAACAGTGAAGAAAGCATGCTTGTAATTGTTTTTCTGTTTCAGATCAGCTGTGATTACCTTCATTATTGGGCTCTCTTTTCTTACTTCAGTTACAGGAAGTCTGATTTTTCTGATGATGTCTGAATACCATTGTTTCCATCCAAAAGATTTCTGAATCCAACAGTCAATGTAATTGAACTTTTATTCATATTCCATGAACATTTCAGGATGAAAGTATTCAAGAAACATTGTCAAAGCATGTTCTTCTATTCTTTGCTCTTGTAATTGTTCTGATTCAGACTTCTGCGGAATAGGAACAACTTCATCTAGAGTGTTTTCAGAAACTTTTTCTTTTCCTTTTTCTTTTCCTTTTTCTGCTTCTTTGACTTCTGAGATTTCCAACTTCTGAGAGAGCTTCTGAATTTCTTCAATGTCTTGATTCTTAGTATGAATCTGAAAATCATAGACATTGCTCAGAAGATAATCAGCTCCTTTAATTTGGTTTATTCTGGTGTGCCCAGCCAAAGCACTTTTTCTTACATACTCTCTGAAAGATATCCTTTCCTTGATCAAGTATATTATTTCTTTTACAAAATTAGAAGAAGGAAGGTATTGTTCAGCATATTCTACTAACCACTTCAGAGTAGAAGTTGAGTACTTTGGTATGTCTGAAACTATAAATGTCTTTGACAGAAATTCTCCTATCCTGTAAGTGAATCCCAAATCTGGAATTGTGAAAATCTTTGTAATTTCCTGTCTTTCTATATTTTTCAGGCTCCAAGAGATTGGACACTCTTTAATCTGAATTCTAATGCCAATTGAAAATCATGTTTAATTAGATTTCTGACATAGATTCCTAGGATTCTCCTTATCTCTGAAACAGCTTCAGAATCTTCCCTCTTGACACAGAAATTCAAAACAGTAAGTTTATCTTGCAATCTCAACTTGTAAAAATCAAATAATGAAAATTCTGTTAAAGTGCCATCTCTTCTTTCAGCTCCAAACTTTATTATATACAAATCACCTTCAAAAGCTTTAGATATACACCTGATCTTCTTGATTAAAGTTGAATCATGCAGTTCTTGTACCCCATATCTTTGTACATAAGATCTCACCTTTGAAATGTACTCCTTAGACCATTCATCATTCACATAGTCTTCTAAGGTTGCATACCTGAGATTTCTTCTATACATGCTGAGATAAGTATCTTCAAGAAATATTAGCTGGCTTTCTCTAGAGATATCAAAAATTATATCACCTTCATAGACTTGACCAACTATAGGTTCTTCAAGAATAGGAAAATCAATCTGAGAGATATTTATGCAGTTTCTGAATCTTACATGTGGCTTATCTACTGCAATCATCAGAATTTCATCTGTAAAGTCAAAAGCTTCCATATGACTTAAATCAATTTCAATTTCAAACCACTCAGCTGGTTAATTGATGAATTCTTTGAAAATTGATAGTCTTTCATCCAAGAATCTACACTCCAGATTCCTTGGATGATTCAGAATAATGTATCTCCAACAATATTGACTAATCAATATATACAAATTTTCAGAAACTTCATTTCTTTCAACTATTCTCAGACCTTGAGGTTCCCATATAATCAGTTCTCTGTTCTCATTTTCAACCATTTCTTCATTAACTTCCATCTCTTCATCAAAGAGAATTACATCAGATAAATCACTTGGCTCTCCAATGATATCTTCAAAGGCAAGATACTCATTCAACATTTCTTCATTTGAGTCAGGAATGATATATGTGTCTTCAAAACTCAGCTTATTATCAGAATCTAGAGACACTTTCTCAGTTTCATATCCTTCTTCCATAAGTTCTTCAGAAATACATTTTTCAACTTCCAGACCTTCATCTTCTGCATATAAGATATCTTTTATTGCTTCAGAAGCTCTATTAGTTTCATCGTTTGTAGTGTTCTGAACTTCTTCAGAAGTTTTCTCAGAAGATCGTTCAGAAGTATGAACTTGAGCTTCTTCAGAAGATTTTTCAGAAGTGTTACCTTGTGGAGTATCAATATCTTCAAAGACTTTCTGTCTCTTCTCCCCCTCTTGATTTTCAGGATCATCCCGATCATCAAGACTATGTTTTAAAGTCTTTACTTGTGAACCACACTCTAATGCAGAAAAACGATTGTTCAAGGATACCTGAGAGTTCTGAATAGTGGTTAAGTGGGTCAGAATCTGAGAGATGTCATCTTTAGTTGCAAATTCAGAAACTGCTGGCTGAGTAGAAGATGTCATAGAAGTTTTTAATGACTGAACTGTTGAAATAACTTCAGAGAAAGAATCCAGAATGGCTTTTTGAAAGTTGCTTAGATCAGAAGTAGTTGCAAGTTGAAATTCATTTAGCTTATCCACCACTTTCTTCTCCTGTCCATCCAACCTATCCTTCAATACCTTATTGTTTTTCTCCGTCAATTCCTTTATGTCCTTTTAAATCTTTGCAAATTCAGAAGTACAGAAATCCTTGAATTTTGAGAAATCAGAAGATGTGGGTAAAGGTCCAAGACCAACAAATGGTCTTGTTTGCAGTCCTTCAGAAGAAGGCTGGCCTGTAGATGCTTCAGCATCTTGAATCACTTGTGGTTCTATTAATGGAGCTTTAGTGATGTTCACTCCACCAGGTCTTCTAACCAATCTGTGATACCCTGTAATAGGTATATCTATGGTTGTTGTGTCAAGGTGACTAACACTTTGCTTGTGGACCTCTGAAAGATGTGTGCTTGTGTGAATAAAATCCACATGAAGTGGTTCAGAAGGCTCAAAGTTGAGTGGACTCTCAGACTCAAAGTGCAGAAAACTATGAACGGGGGACATATGTCCTTTTTCAACAATAGATTCCTCCAAGTGGGAACCTATTGGTAGATTAGCTGCGTGCCCGATATGTGTTAATGAAACACCCTTCTGTTGAGAGATGGGTGAGTGGCTGGATGGGTTAACAAGAGTTGTCATGGGCTCACTACTTTTTCAATACTACCCACCAAAGGATGTGGAGTAATAGATGATGTGGGTGCCCGACTCAGAAAAGTTAGTTCACAAGTTTGTTTATGTTTTACTTGTGGTCTACCCTCTTCAATTCCTTTTCTCACTTGTCTACCCACTCTCTCATTTTCATTTTTTCTCTTCACGCCATGAGGTTGTTCTCCCCCATGAACAGCCTCCCCACTCTGCCTAGGAATTCTAGACACCTCACGATGCTCACCACTTTTGTTGGAATCAGGGGAAGAGACTACTGGTTTAGGTAGTCCCATAGATTCATAGTACTCATTCAAATACCTATTTGATGCTTTTACAAGTGTAAGTAAATAAGATGGTAAAGGTAAAACATTTGGGAATTGTAGTTTAGCATTTGGTGGTCTGAGACTATCCATTGAGAAAAGTGGAACATGTACCTCATGAGTCAGAACAGGAATGGCAGGAACAACTTTCATTGCCCCTTTGATGAAGGTTTGAAATAATCTCTTAAATGGTATATAGTTGTAAGTAGACTTCTTCAAAACTGCAGACTTGAGTTCATCAAAAATAAGAGAAGCATAATCATAATGCTTGTTGAATGCTACTCCATAAAAAATGATTCTTCCATTTGTAGATGCTTGATCCAGACTTGAGCTTTTAGCAGAAAAGCAAGTGTTCAGAATTGTAAATAAGCAATACCAAATAGGAGGTAAACACTTCCTTCTGAATGAGCTTAATGCATTAAGTTGCTCAGAGTATCCTAATTTCATAAAGTCTGAAATCATCTCAGAAGATGATGGAATAGGATCAAATGAAGTTTTCCCAACAACTTCATCCTCCTTAGGTAGAAAATGGATACTTCTGATGTCTTCAACAGAAATGCAGACTCTGTAGCCATGAACATAGGAAGAAATATCATCTGCTTCTACATCAACCTCTGCGTGAAACCACCATTGTTGTAGATAAGAGGCAGGGACCAAAAATTTCCTGGATAATAAAGCTCTTAAAGGATGTTTCTTAAGAATTTCAATCAGGATCATTTGATATTCATTGAAATCAGTAGATTTGAGATTTAGAGCACATTTGTTCTTCTTTATTTCAAGGATCTTCTCTTCAGGGACATATAGTTTGGACAAATCAGGACGATCACTGCTTTGTGCACGAGATTGAGAGTCAGCAACATCAACATTTGATTCAGATGCCACATCTATAGGCTCGATTTGAGTTTCCCCAATTTTGTCAGTTCGCGGGTTAGGGTTAGGGTTTTATTTGGGATTTGAAGGTCCAGCTTCAGAAATCACAGTAGCTGCAGTGTCTTTTAAAATCTGTTCATCATCGAGATTGATCTCCATTGATCCAACCATTATCTTTTTAGGCACTATTTTGAATGAATCATTGCTTCATGATCCATTACTGTCACTGAAACGAGATTTGGCAGATTGAACATTTGAAGTCGACATAGTTGAAAATGAAGAAAAGCTTGAGTTTGAATGTAGATCAATGAACAGGGAAAGATTTCGGAGGGAAAGATTGCTAGAAAGTGAAGACGAATTTAAAACATGGATTATAAATGACTGAATAATCGTGGAGGGACACGTGGCCAAAAGTAAGAGTGATTAGAGTAGTAATCATCATTTATTCGGATAAATGAACCGTTTAATCGACGTGCTTAAGGATTAGCCAATGAAAATAAAACACGTGGCACACGATTAATCTTTATAACGGGAAGAAAAGTTCTGACAACAAGTTCAAAAAATTTCAGAAGAAGCTCAGAACTTCTGAGAATAAGTTCAGAAGTTTGAATGAGATGATTCAGAAATACTTCAGAACTTTCGAAATAAGTTCAGAACTTAACTTGGAATCATTCAAAATCACAAAACTTATTTAAAACTACAAACTTCTGAAAAATGTAAAACATTTGAATATTTCAGAAGTAGGTTTGAACAATATGAAAAAAGAGTTTATCTTCAAAATTTTGTTCAAATTCTTCAGATGTAGACAACAGAATGTGGTATCCACCATTTCAGATATTGAATGTTATAGAGAAGTGGTAAATTCTTGAATTAGAATTTTAACTCCCCCTTGAATCAAGAAACATTATGATTCTCCCCCTTAAACAATGCCTAGACATCAAAATTGTCAGAAATAAAAGATAGAGAAATGAAAAAAAAATTATAAGTATTTGAAAGTAATCAATTTGTTTATGAAAAATTATGCCTCTGAGTTAAAAAGAATAAAGTTCTGAAAGCTTAACTACAGAAACTGTTGATCATAACTCCTCTCGATGATTTGAATATGATTCCTCTTTTGTATACTTAGTGAAATTCCATTGTATAAATTATGTTAATATTCAGCGATAGCATACGCTGATTACCATCAAGGATCGCTGAAGATCATATGGTACTGTTCATATTCGGCTAACAACATGGTTGTCTTATTAGCATAGACAAGCTTCCTATCCAAGCTTGACGCGTGGCATATATCTTTTGTCTTGCATTAAATGCAAACGGGTATAAATAAGATGAAGATATCTTCTTCATCTTAATGCATGCTTCCTTCTAAACCTAAACCCTCTATATTTCTTTCTTCCTTCTTCTTGTGCATCAAACTTAGTGTTTCTTAGTTACAATAGAATAGGTTTTAAACTTGTTCTTATTCCGCTTGTAACTGTAAATTTGTTTATGACATATAAACTCATTTAAAAACCAAAATCTGTGTGTTTGTATTCAACCCCCCCCCCCCCCCTTCTACAAACTGTTTACTATTTATTGAACACTTATAGACCCTTTAGGGACCAATAAGTGGTATCAGAGCAGTGTTTGCTTCTTTCAATCTTTAAAATATTTTTCTTATAAACTGTTTTAAAATGTCAAACCCTAATACGAACTACAATGATAATGGATATTTAGCTAAACCTCCAAGATTTAGCCATGATAATTTTCCATTATGGAAGGAAAGAATGTCTCTTTTCTAGAAGGATCTGACCTAAAGATCCCCTACTATCTAGAAAACGGACCATTTGTTCCTACAACTATTGTAGCTGGTGTTCCTGCCACCACTACTACTCCAGCCATCCCTGAAAGGAGTATCGTTAAAACTCCTAACAGATAGACTGAAGAAGACAAGAAAGAAATTGCTATTGACTCTAAAGCTACATCTATAATAGCAATGTCTTTACCAGATGAAGTCTATCATTCTGTTATGAAAATGAGGACTTTTAAAGCCATGTGGGATACTCTATGTATCCAATATGAAGGAACCTCTGAAGTACAAATCACCAGGTGCATAAACCTTGTAAGACAATATGAGAGTTTTATGTATCATAAGGGTGAATCTCTTACTCAAATTCACCAGCGGTTCAATTGTTTGTTGGTTGATCTCAAATAAGTGAATAGAGTGTACTCAAACGCTGAAATACTGACCAAATTCATGGAGGCACTACCAATCAATGGGCAGTGTATACTACATGTCTAAAGCTGTCAAAGAATCTTGAAACTCTGTCCTTAAGTGCTTTATATGGAATGCTCTTAAATGAGGAACAATCTCAACTTCTGAGAAAGAACCTTATAAATGAACCCAATCAACTTCTTTGGCACTTGTGACTTCAAAGGCAACTCCTCCTAAAAATGTTTCTTCTTCCACTATTACCTCCATCACTAAATTAGGTCAAACTGATTCAGAAGATCAACTCACTGATGCTGACATCACTGAGTTTGATAACTCTCTAGCTCTCTTAACTAATAATTTTAAAATATTCGCTAGAAAGAGCAACTTTCGAAAACCTTCAAATCTCTCTGACTCTGAAAAGCAAAAAACATTGCCCGCTGAGAAAGCCTCAGCTATATGCTTCAACTGTCAGCAAAAGGGTCACTTTGCTAGTGAATGTAGATCAAAGAAAGTTGCAGCTCCCACCACCTCCCAGACCTCTGATAAAAAGGAGAAGTATTTGAAATTGAAAAAAAAATACAAGGATCTGAAGAAACATCAACAAAAAGGCAAAGGCCTTGTCGCTAAAGAAGTTGATTGGGACGCTGAAGATGACTGGGTCAAGACCTCTGAAGAGTCTGGTTCAGATGAAGAAGATCTTGCCTTCCTCTGTCTAATGGCAAGAATAGAGGACGCTGAAGAAGCAACTGAAACTTCTTCCTTTGAGTCCCCTTCTACTCAGGTAACAATTTCTTCTATCTCTTTACCTTCGGAAAGTGATAACTTGTCAGCTCTCGATGCTATGACTGTTGATTTTTATAATACTTTAAGTGGAAAGATTAAGGCCGAGAAAATTAACACTGATCTATCTGAGCAATTAAAAAATTGCCATATAAGAATCAAAGAACTTTCCAAAATTGAGGAAACTCTCAAGGACCAAGTCTTTGCAAATCAAACCATAAGCATTGAGAAGCAGCAAGCTATCGCTGATAGGGAAAAGGCTATCGCTGATCTCAAGTCTGAAAAGACAACCATCGAAGGATGGTGTAAAGCTTCTAATAAAGTCAATGAGATCATCAATGCCCAAATACCTATGAAAATAAGAACTGGGTTAGGCTATAACCCTGAAAAGGAAGAATCGGAAAATGATCGTTCCATGCTCAAATTTGGAATGTTTGTTTCTTCTCTCCCTGATCCTTCTTCTTCAACTTCTTCCTCTTCTTTTAAAGAAAAGTTGCTCGTGATAAATTCTAAGAAAGTGATCAAGAACGAGTTTCTTGACCAAGTTCCAAAGAATAAGATCGCTCAAAATAGGAACAAGAAATCCTCAGAGAGAAAATCTAAATCTGGGAGGAAGGGCTCTGACTTTTCTCAGAGACCAACCCCCAAAAATTAAGATCGATCTCACTCCTACCCCTGAAAAGGTTGTAATACCTCCAAGGACTATGGATAAAGGAATTCTTGGTCATGTCCCTGAAAAAGTTCTTGCTTTCTCTCTTAATTCCAAACCCTTTAAATATAGGAAGTGCTATCACTATGGTGAAACTACCCACATTGCAAGTAAATGTCCTAACGCTACTAGAGCTGATAAACTAGCTCATGGTGTTGATCCCATTATAATAAACACAATGACAATAAACAGTTAATAGTAAAGTAATATGACACGAACAATGATTTAAAGAACTTACGTAGTCATATATCTCTTGAAAGTATATTTGTCGATTACAATCAGATTCACGGTTTCAGCTCTCTCTCTAAGTTAATATGAATCGAATAACTATGAAAGTAAAACCCTAACCTGGTATTTATATTGCTAGGTCTAATCTAATTAAGGAAACAAGAGTTTAAGGAGTTATAAACTTCCTTTTACAATAAAGCATATCCTTTCCTTATTTTGTCACAATTAAAATAATAATAGACCTAACAATCTCCCCCTTTGTGGCAAAATGAGTCTTCACCTTCTAAGCTCGAACATGCCTTCAAATCTTCGTAGGGTTTGTCGATAGATAAATCTGTCGTCGATTATCTTTATCGCTTCTAAGAGAGAGTTTCTTTTGTCATTGCTCATCCGTGTTGCGCTCTTTCTATCTGTAGCAAGTTCTGACGCAAGCCTGTTTCGGATTCCCCGTAATATACCGTCAGAATATGCAGCCACTTCATGAAATCTGAGAAACCGCTTTTCTCTAGAAGCATGCATCCAAACTACACCATGTACAGGACTAGTGATGACAGTGGCGACCAAAGTACTGTCAGGTACAGGCAATGATTGAATAGGCTTAGTAATGTGTATCTTCTTTTGCTCGCTTTCGATTCCTCGTTGAAGATCATGAAGATAACTGTACCAAAGCTCTTTCTAAACATGTCTTACCACTGCCCTTAATGCCCTTTGCTCGTGTACGTTTCGGTTGCGCTTGTCTCTCAGATCGTTATAGATGATCTCCAAGTCCATAATATCGAGATTAGCAAAATCGGCTTCAGAGAAGGAATACGTTTTACCATCTTCTCTTTGAACAGTGAAAACCGGGTATTCGACTTGGAAGATCCTTTGCAATGTCTATCTTCAAAATCCCGACAACCCTATGCCTTGAGACCACTTCAGCTTGAGGTAAAGCTCTCATCCTCAGGATATGGAGATACTCTCTAACTTGAGCAGGGTCCATTTCCATCACTAGATGAATGTGTGCCAGATCATCAGGTTTTGCTTCCTTACGGAAGATCTTCTCCATGGTTTCCTCAAGATATGGCACACGGATCTGCTGATTCACCCATTTGGATTTACTGTCCGTTAACATTCTTTGCCACCGAATCTGATGAGGTAGGAGTCTTGGTTCGTTTTGATCCCTTAAGGCATAGTTTCTTGCTGTGTGCCTCAAGTTCACATGGTCTTGTTCTTGAAGTACTGGTTCATACGGATCTCGGAACCAGTTTCGAAGTGAGTTTCGCAGACGTTGAACATCAACTCGTTCTTCATTTTGTTCGGGTTCGGCAGGTTCGACTGGTTCAGCAGGTTCGGCTGGTTCGGCTGTACTCTCGAATTTGATAGCCGCAGGCTTTTCAACCGTTGGTGTATCGTCCTCTTGAGTCGTTGAAGTGTGTTGCCGTTGTTGGGTAGATTGAGCAACTGGTCTTGAAGCTGAGGCAGTAGATGCTCTATATCGTGATCTTGCCGTTTGGCGTGTCTCCCCCTCAGGACGAGTTGGAGCGGAGCCCGGGTCGTCCTGATGAGGTCTGGATGTAGAAGTACGAACTGCCGGACGGCAAGACTCTTGGATTTCGGTTCGAAGAGCAGTAATAGCACCCAGGATGTCTTCCGTTTGGCGCTGTTGGGCATTTTTCAAGTCGGCGAGCTCTTGGTCAATGTGTGCGCGGAATACATCGAACTCGTGACGAGTTACAGTGGGGATTTGAAGATTGCGGCGAAGAAGTCCTTCAAGCGAATCCTCCGGTTGGCCGGTTGCATTGGATTCAGCGAGCAGATTAGTATACAACATCGACATGAGTTCATCGGTGTTATACTCATATCGATGCGGGGATTGAGGTCGATCTTCGGGGGGTGATGGTGGCGGTGGAGAGTGGCTGGTGCTTGGACGGCTGGAGCTTGCATGAGAAGGTTCGGCTTGTACAGGAGTCGGTTCTCTAAGACGCGCAGCTTCACGAATTTGGCGCACGAAGGCTTCTCTTTCGGCTATCATAAGGACCAGATGTTCAGCAAGGGTGTCTCTTGCCCTTTGTAAGTGAGCAGCAATGAGTGCTTCGCTTCCGGGGGAATAGAGAAAGATGGAGAGGTGGTAGCGGTGTGGGTAACTCCGGGATCACTTAGATTGCCCGTTGACATAACAGTTGATTCAACTGTATGACCTACGTTCAGCATTGGCGAAGATGTAGCGCTGGTAGGATTTCCTCCCAATCCTCGTGGATTGTCCGGAATGGACATCACTATGGGAGTTTCGACTGGGCCACGGAGGCTCGCAGTGTGTATAGACTCGTGTCCCCTAGCTGGCTCTAGACTCGATGTGCACACAACCGAAGTCGAAGCAGGTGAGCTACTGCCTCTTGTTTCAATAGCTATGCCTCCCGAGTGGAGGGGAGCTAGATAAGGTGTTAGACTCATAAGTATTGTTGAAACTGTTGGCTGTTGTGAGCCTTCAGAGTGGCCGGGGGGGGGGGGTGCAATTGCGCTGCTAGGTCCACAGCGACTTGTCCACTAGTCATACCCAAGGAATGAGTAGGGCTAGTTGACGCGGTTACCTGGTCGGGGGATATAGGACTCTCACTCTCTATTGTTTTTGTCTCCCCTTCGCTCATGCTCACTAATTCTTTTTCAACTTGTACTCCCTCCGTTCTTCTTATCTCTCCAATTGAGGTTTCAGGGAATATGTCCGAAATAGAGGGGAGGATGGATTGGCTTCAAAGTCAAAGTTGAATTGTGGTTCCTTATCAGATGGTATGGTAGGTGCGGAGGTGGGTGAACGGATGATTGGTTCTGGTATCGGTTCGGTTGAAGACTCTTCATTTCCAGAACTGGAATCTATGATAGAGGGTTGTGGGCCGATGCGGCTGACGGCCTGCACCTCTATTTCTTTAGTACGTTGGCGACGACGGAGCGTTTGGTTGTCAGATTCATCTTCATCCAATGATGAAGAGCGGGGGCGGATACGTTGTCGGCTGACCAGTGTTTTGAATCGGGGGGTTGGGATAATGGGTCGAGTGCATGGGTAGTTGGTAGTAGGTGGGTTGGGGGGGGCTGATCAGATGCCCCTCCCTCGTCATGTCCCCTCGCAGTGCGCTCATCTCCCTGGTCGGGATCCCCCTGATCCTGACCCTGCTCTTCTATTCTAGGACCCTCACCTCCCTCAATATTTTCCTCTTGGATCGGCTCTTGGGCAGGCGCAACCGGAGGTGGTTGGGCCATTAAGCCATGTCGCTCCCTATAGGCTATCACACTAGGTGCATTCTGATCAGCATAAGCGAGGAGCGCTTCGGGGATGGGCATGGTATAGTTGAAGACCCGTCATTTAGGCGTAGAAATTTAAGAGCACTGGTCGGGCCTAAGGGTGATCCGGCTCTACTAGGAATGGGAGGTCGGGAGGTCATCATTGCTGAAACGGAATGAAGGCACGATTGCGAAAGTTGGATTTGTCTTCCACTAGTTCCACAAAGTCCGTCCAGATGAGCATCGCGTAGTCGTAGTGGCGGTTGAATACGATGCCGTGAAAGATCCGAAGAACCGCAGTGCTGGCCTTGTCCATGCCAGTATGTTTTCTAGTCAGACATCGATTGACGATGGTGAATAGCGTAAACCAAATCTGAGGCAGGTACATCCTTTTGAACTGGTCGGGGCTTGTGAATGGTTCAGGGGATTCGTACCCGAGGGCTAGGATGTCGGCAACCAGCTGTTGGTCGGTTGCGAAGGCTTCGTATGGGTGTTCGGCTGTGGCTAGCGGTAGGCGGAGAATGCGGCGAATCCTGGCTGGAGTTAGGCGGGTGATAAAGTCATCGATCTGTGCAGTGAAATGATGGTCACCTTCGTCCGGATGGTATGTCAGAGTATACCAGAATTGCTGGAGGTAGAACAGGGGTACTCGGTGGTCTAGTGCAAAGGCAAAGCGAAGCGGATGTTGTTGAAGAATGTCAAGAATGATTTGTTGTTCGAGAGTGATACCAAAGTCTAGTCAGTGGTTGTTCGGATTGATTTGTCGAATGTGAGCTCGTGGCATCAAGAGGTCATCCCGGTTAGCTGCGTTGATGCTTGGTTCTGTCGAGCGTTCTGACGGCATCGGGTTTTCATCATCGGACATGTTCGGGTCATTCATGGCTGCCATTGGTTTTTGAAATAAGATAGTTAGGCAAACCAAGTGTAAAGTTAGTGTTTTGAGTTTAAAAAAAAATGCTAAGTCTTTTTATCGAGTCCCATTGGGTCGATAACAATTGTTATCGACTGCTATGGGATCGATAAAAAGGTGTTGTCGATTGAAGCAGGATCGACAAAAAGACTTGGAAAAAAAAATTAAGATCAAACCTGTGGAGTGGTTGTCGAGTCAATGAGAATCGAGAAGAACAGGTTATCGAGTGCCTATGGATCGATGAAAGTACTTGAAAACTTTTTAGAAAGTTATCGATCTAAGTAGAGCATGTTGTCGATTCTATGAGGCTCGATGAACATACTTGGACAATGTGAGGGCAGGATATCGATCCAAATGACTCGATGAGAGCACTTAGTAATTTTCATCGAACGTTTGATAGTCGATAAAAAAAGTTATCGAGTTCCAAGGGATCGACAAAAAAATACTTGTTGGTTTTCATCGATCCTATGATAGTCGATAAGAAATGTTATCGAGTCATAAAGGCTCGATAAAAAAACACTTACTGATTTTCATCGAGTTTATGATGTTCGATAAGAAAAGTTATCGAGTCATAAAGGCTCGATAAGAACACTTAGTGATTTTCGTCGAGTTTATGATGTTCGATAAGAAAAGTTATCGAGTCATAAAGGCTCGATAAAAACACTTAGTGATTTTCATCGAGTTTATGATGTTCGATAAGAAAAGCTATCGAGTCATAAAGGCTCGATAAAAACACTTGGACAAAATGATGGTGTTCTTGGTCACTGCAACGAGACTCGATAAAAATTCAAAGGACGATGAAGGACTCGAAACCCGTATCATTGGGATACCATAGGCCAAGATTAGGTGTACCTTTTAAATACAGGAATATCCGTTTGATCGCACTAAGATGAGATTCCTTTGGAGATGCTTGATATCTTGCGCAAAGACAGGTGGCAAACATTATGTCTGGACGACTAGCCGTAAGATACATGAGAGAACCAACCATGCCCCGGTAATTTTTAGAATCCACATCTTTTCCCAAAGGATCAGCGTGTAGTTTTGAACCCGGGGACATGGGTGTACCAATCGGAGAACATGTCGTCATGTTGTATTTACACAACATATCCGAGATGTATTTTGATTGGTTGATGAATATTCCAGTAGAAAATTGTTTAATTTGAAGACCAAGGAAAAAATTCATCATTCCCATCATGCTCATGTTAAATTTGGCAATCATGAGTTTAGAGAACTCTTTGCATTGCCTTGGGTTAGTCGAGCCGAAGATGATGTCGTCCACATAGACTTGAATGAGCATAATGTCACATTTGTCCTTTTTAATGAAAAGAGTTGGATCGATCTTACCTTTGGAGTATCCGTTTTTCACTAAATATGTAGACAAACTATCATACCATGCGCGGGGGGCTTGCTTCAATCCATACAGAGCCTTGTCCAGAATGTAGACATGATTTGGTTTGGAGGAGTCGACAAACCCGTCGGGCTGAGAAACATAGTTTAGAAAAACACCGTTTAGAAAGGCCGTCTTGACGTCCATTTGGAAAACCACAAAGTTCTTGTGTGCCGCGTAAGCCAAGAACATTCAGATTGCTTCAATGCGGGCGACGGGTGCAAATGTTTCGTCGTAGTCAATGCCTTCTTGTTGACGGTATCCTTTGGCGACAAGTCTAGCTTTGTTGCGAATAACGACTCCATCTTCATCTTGCTTGTTTTTGAATATCCATTTCGTGCCTATTACTGTTTTGTTTCGCGGACGGGGAACAAGGCGCCATACTTTCACACTTTCAAATTGATTGAGTTCCTCTTGCATGGCCACAATCCAGTCAGGATCATTCATTGCCTAATGAATGTATGTGGGTTCAATCTTGCTTATGAATGAAGAGAACATGCAATCATTAGCCGAGGCGAAACGCGTTGTAACTGGTCGGTTTGGATCTCCGATAATTTGTTCAACAGGATAAGAGCGGGTCCATTTTGTTGTATGAGGAATTGGTTGAAATGCATTTGGATTCGGGGTGTGATCTTGATAAGAACCTAATGGAAGATCTTGAATAGATTCCAAAGATGGGGCCACGGTTGATGATCTTGTGGCACTTGTGTTGATCCCATTATAACAAGCACAATGACAATAAGCAATCAATAGCAAAGTAATATGACACGAATAATGATTTAAGGAACTTACGTAGTCATATATCTCTTGAACGTATGCGTATCGATTACAAGTAATTCACGGTTTCAGCACTCTCTCTAATTTAATATGAATCGACTAACTATGAAAGTAAAACCCTAAGCTTGTATTTATATTGCTAGCTCTAGTCTAATTAAGGAAACAAGAGTTTAAGGAATTATAAACTTCCTTTTATAATAAAGCATATCCTTTCCTTATTTTGTCACAATTAAAATAATAATAGACCTAACAATCTCCCCCTTTGTGGCAAAATGAGTCTTCATCTTCTAAGCTCGAACATGCCTTCAAATCTTCGTAGGGTTTGTCGATAAATAATTTTGTCGTCGATTATCTTGATCGCTTCTAAGAGAGAGTTTCTTTTGTCATTGCTCATCCGTGTTGCACTCTTTCTATCTGTAGCAAGTTCAGACGCAAGCCTGTTCCGGATTCCCCATAATGTACCGTCAGAATATGCAGCCACTTCATGAAATCTGAGAAACCGCTTTTCTCTAGAAGGATGCATCCAAACTACACCATGTACAGGACGAATGATGACAGTGGCGACCAAAGTACTGTCAGGTACAGGCAAAGATTGATCAGGCTTAGTAATGTGTATCTTCTTTTGCTCGCTTTCGATTCCTCGTTGAAGATCATGAAGATAACTGTATTGAAGCTCTTTCTGAACATGTCTAACTACTGCCCTTAAAGCCCTTTGCTCGTGTACGTTTCGGTTACACTTGTCTCTCAGATCGTTGTAGATGATCTCCAAGTCCATACTATCGAGATTAGCAAAACGCTTCAAAGAAGGAATACGTTTTACCATCTTCTCTTTGAACAGTGAAAACCGGATATTCGACTTGGAAGATCCTTGCAGTGTCTATCTTCAAAATCCCGACAACCCTGTGCCTAGAGACCACTTCAGCTTGAGGTAAAGCTCTCATCCTCAGGATATGGAGATACTCTCTAACTTGAGCCGGGTCCATTTCCATCACTAGATGAATGTGTGCCAGATCATCAGGTTTTGCTTCTTTGCGGAAGATCTTCTTCATGGTTTCCTCAAGATATGGCACACGGATCTGCTGATTCACCCATTTGGACTTACTGTCCGTTAACATTCTTTGCCACCGAATCTAATGAGGTAGGAGTCTTGGTTCGTTTTGATCCCTTAAGGCATAGTTTCTTGCTGTGTGCCTCAAGTTCACATAGTCTTGTTCTTGAAGTACTGGTTCATATGGATCTCGGAACCAGTTTTGATGTGAGTTTCGCAGATGTTGAACATCGACTCGTTCTTCATTTTGTTCGGGTTCGGCAGGTTCGGCTGGTTCAGCAGGTTCGGCTGCTGTACTCTCGAATTTGATATATGCAGGCTTTTCAACCGTTGGTGTATCGTCCTCTTGAGTCGTTGAAGTGCGTTGCCGTTGTTGGGTAGATTGAGCAGGTGGTCTTGAAGTTGAGGCAGCAGATGCTCTAGATCGTGATTTGTCGTTTGGCGTGTCTCCCCGTCAGGACGAGTTGGAGCGAAGCCCAGGTCGTCCTGATGAGGTCTGGAAGTAGAAGTACGAACTGCCGAACGGCAAGACTCTTGGATTTCTGTTCGAAGAGCAGTAATAGCACCCAGGATGTCTTCCGTTTGGCGCTGTTTGGCATTTTTCATGTCGGCGAGCTCTTGGTCTATGTGTGCGCGGAATACATCGAACTCGTGACGAGTTACGGTGGGGATTTGAAGATTGCGGCGAAGAAGACCTTCAAGTGAATCCTCCGGTTGGCCGGTTGCATTGGATTCAGCGAGCAGATTAGCATACAACATCGACATGAGTTCATCGGTGTTATATTCATATCGATGCGGGGAATGAGGTCGATCTTCGGGGGGTGATGGTGGCGGTGGAGAGTGGTTGGTGCTTGGACGGATGGAGCTTGCATGAGAAGGTTCGGTCTGTACAGGAGTCCGCTCTTTCAGACGCGCAGCTTCACGAATTGGGCGCACAAAGGCTTCTCTTTCGGCTGTCATAAGGACCAGATGTTCAGCAAGGGTGTCTCTTGCCCTTTGTAAGTGAGCAGCAATGAGTGCTTCGCCTTCCGGGGGAATAGAGAAAGACGAAGAGGTGGTAGCTGTGGGGTTAACTCCGGGATCACTTGGATTGCCCGTTGACATGACAGTTAATTCAACTGTATGACCTACGTTCATCATTGGCGAAGATGTAGCGCTGGTAGGATTTCCTCCCAATCCTCGTGGAATGTCCGGAATGGACATCACTATGGGAGTTCCGACTGGGCCACGGAGGCTCGCAGTGTGTAAAGACTCGTGTCCCCTAGCTGGCTCTAGAATCGATGTGCACACAACTGAAGTCGAAGCAGGTGAGCTACTGCCTCTTGTTTCAATAGCTATGCCTCCCGAGTGGAGGGGAGCTAGATAAGGTGCTAGACTCACAAGTATTGTTGAAACTGTTGGCTGTTGTGAGCCTTCAGAGTGGCTGGGGGGCGTGCAATTACGCTGCTAGGTCCACAGCGACTTGTCCACTAGTCACACCCAACGAATGAGTAGGGCTAGTGGACGCGGTTACCTGGTCGGGGGATATTGGACTGTCACTCTCTATTGTTTTTGTCTCCCCTTCGCTCATCCTCACTATTTCTTTTTCAACTTGTACTCCCTCCGTTCTCCTTATTTATCCAATAGAGGTTTCAGGGAATATGTCTGACATAGATGGGGAGGATGGATTTTCTTCAAAGTCAAAGTTGAATTGAAGTTCCTCATCAGACGGTATGGTAGGAGCGGATGTGGGTGAACTAATGATTGGATCAGGGTTCGGTTCAGTTGATGGCTCATCATTTCCAGAACTGGAATCTGTGATAGAGGGTTGTGGGCCGATGCGGCTGACGGCTTGCACCTCTATTTCTGCAGTTCGTTGGCGACGACGGAGCGGTTGGTTGTCAGATTCATCTTCGTCCGATGATGAAGAGCGGGGGTGGACACGTTGTCGGCTAACAGTGTTTTGAATCGGGGGATTGGGATAATGGGTCGAGCGCGTGGGTGGTTGGTAGTAGGTTGGTTGGGGGGGGGGCTGATCAGATGCACCTCCCTCGTCATGTCCCCTCGCAGTGCGCTCATCGCCCTGGTCGGGATCCCCCTGATCCTGACCCTGCTCTTCTATTCTAGGACCCTCACCTCCCTTAATATTTTCCTCTTCGATCGGCTCTTGGGCAGGCGCAACAGGATGTGGTTGGGCCATTAAGGCATGTCACTCCCTATAGGCTATTACACTAGGTGCATTCTGATCAGCATAAGCGAGGAGCGCTTCAGGGATAGGCATGGTATAGTGGAAGACCCGATCATTTAGGCGTAGAAATTTAAGAGCACTGGTCGGGCCTAAGGGTGTTCCGGCTCTTCTAGGAATGGCAGGTCGAGAAGTCATCATTGCATGGATGAATAGTTGAAGAAACCGCTGAAACGGAACGAATGCACGATTGCGAAAGTTGGATTTGTCTTCCACTAGTTCCACAAAGTCCGTCCAGATGAGCATCGCGTAGTCGTAGTGGCGTTGAATGCGATGCCGTGAATGATCCGAAGAACCGCCGTACTGGTCTTGTCCATGCCAGTATGTTTGCTGGCCAGACATCGATTAACGATGGTGAATAGCGTGAACCAAATCTGAGGCAGGTACATCCTCTTGAACTGGCCGGGGCTTGTGAATGGTTCAGGGGATTCGTACCCGAGGGCTAGGATGTCGGCAACCAGCTGTTGGTCGGTTGCAAAGGCTTCGTATGGGTGTTCGGCTGTGGCTAGCGGTAGGCGGAGAATGCGGCGAATCCTGGCTGGAGTTTGGCGGGTGATAAAGTCATCGATCTGTGCAGTGAAATGATGGTCACCTTCGTCCGGATGATAAGTCAGTGTATACCAGAATTGCTGGAGGTAGAACAGGGGTACTCGGTGTGTGCAAAGGCAAAGCGAAGCGGATGCCGTTGAAGAATGTCAAGAATGATTTGGTGTTCGAGAGTGATACCAAAGTCTAGTCGGTGGTTGTTCGGTTTGATTTGTCGAAAGTGATTGCGTGGCGTCAAGAGGTCATCCTGGTTTGCTGCGTTGATGCTTGGTTCGGTCGAGCGTTCGGATGGCATCGGGTTTTCATCATCGGACATGTTCGGGTCATTCATGGCTGCCATTGGTTTCTGAAATAAAACAGTTAGGCAAACCAAGTGTACGGTTAGTGTTGTGATTTTCAAAAAAAATGCTAAGTATTTTCATCGAGTCCCATTGGGTCGATAACAATTGTTATCGAGTGCAATGGGATCGATAAAGAAATGTTTGTCGATTGAATCAGGATCGACAACAAGACTTGGATAAAATTTAGATCAACCCTGTGGAGGGGTTGTCGAGTCAATGAGAATCGAGAAGAAAAGAAGAACAGGTTATCGATTGCCTAAGGGTCGATGAAAGTACTTGAAAACTTTTTAGAAAAATTATCGATCTATGTATAGCATGTTGTCGATTCTATGAGGCTCGATGAAAATACATGGACAAAGTAAGGGCAGGTTATCGATCCAAAATGACTCGATGAGAGCACTTAGTAATTTTCATCGATCGATTGCTAGTCGATAACAAATGTTATCGAGTCATAAAGGCTCGATAAAAACACTTGGAGTTTTTCATCGAGTTTATGAAGTTCGATAACAAAAGTTATCGAGTCATGATGGCTCGATAAAAACACTTGGTGTTTTTCATCCAGTTTATGAAATTCGATAACAAAAGTTATCGAGTCAAAAAGGTTCGATAAAAACACTTGGTGTTTTTCATCGAGTTTATGAAATTCGATAACAAAAGTTATCGAGTCATAAAGGCTCGATAAAAAGACTTGGGCAAAAAGATGGTGTTCTTGGTTACTGCAACGAGACTCGATAAAAAATCAAAGGCTGATGAAGGACTCGATAAAAACTCATAAACCAGACTAAGAACTTCTAAGTGCTCAGATTCCAAAAAGGGCCTAAAACTAAGGCAAAATCCTATTACTAGGTGCAATTAGTGATAGGGAACATGATTAGTAAAGCACTTAGGACTAAAAACCATTATCTACCCACGAGATTGACTGATGAACAGTCAAAATCGGAAACCCATATAAAACCCCAAAAACCGAACAGTCAATCATGAAAAAGTGGATCATGCAACAGATTTAGGAACAAAGTGCAAGAATTAAATATGATAAGGGGAGAATTACGAACCTGGTTGTGCTTTCGGATCTGAAAAACTCGAAGTTTGGAGATTTTGATCTTGGATAGCCAAGAACTTGAAGGGTTTTTCAGAGAGAAAGAGGGAAATTCAAACTTGTGAGGAAAGGTCCTTTGAGAGAGGGGCCCGATTACTTTAAATAGTGGTCATCGGGTGATGACACGTGGCAGTGAGTGATAGGGCCGATGAAAAATTTCCCGTGTATAAATGTTGATTCGGGAGGTTATCGAGCCAGAGGGGGTCGATAATCCCATTTTTGTCGAGCCCTTAGGGGCCGAGAACTTGACTTAAATTAATTAATTAATTTTTTTTTTAAAGAACTTAAAGACAGAAAACACATAAAAGTGGCTCCCCCTTAATGTGTGCATACAGTGGTGTGCTCCCCCTATGAATGTGAATGAATAGGAAAACGTACCTTGTTGCTCCCCCTTGAATGATGAACCATGGTGATATACACAGCGAGGTAAAAATAAAAAGGAAAGAAAACATTGAAAATACGGAACTGTAAGATAAAGGTCAAAATCTAAAAAATGAGAATCCAAGTGTTATGCAGATTGACTCAACGAGTATATGTGCAAAAACCCTTGGATAGACGTTTTATAAGGATTTTGAGGCACTCTGATTTTGGATAATCAGGTTTTAAGATTGAGCATTCCCATGTTGGATACTAGGAACTGGAATCGTTTCTCATCCAGTGCCTTGGTAAACAAGTCGGCAAGCTGAAGTTCCGTATTAACAAAGTATAGTTCAATTGTACCTCTTTCGACGTGATCCTTGATGAAGTGATATCGAACGTCGATGTGCTTTGTCTTCGTGTGTTGAACCGGGTTACTTGAAATGGCTATGGCACTTTTGGAGTCACAATAGATGGGAATCTTATTGAACCAGAAGCCATAGTCTTTGAGTTGAGTGCGCATCCATAGTACTTGCGAGCAGCAACTTGCGGCAACGATGTATTCGGCTTCCGCGGTAGATGTGGAGACGCACGCTTGCTTCTTTGATGACCAGCTGACCAATTTGTCTCCAAGGAATTGAATATGGCCCGAAGTGCTTTTACGATCGAGCATGCATCCGGCGTGATCCGAATCTGAAAAGGCAGTTAGCTCGAAACCCGTATCCTTGGGATACCATAGGCCAAGATTAGGTGTACCTTTTAAATACCGGAAAATCCGTTTGATCGCACTAAGATGATATTCCTTTGGAGATGCTTGATATCTCGCGCAAAGACAGGTGGCAAACATTATGTCCGGACGACTAGCTGTAAAATACATGAGAGAACCAACCATGCCCCGGTAATTTTTAGAATCCACATCTTTTCTCGAAGGATCAGGGTGTAGTTTTGAACCTGGGGACATGGGTGTACCAATCGGAGAACATGACGTCATGTTGTATTTACACAAAATATCCGAGATGTATTTGGATTGGTTGATGAATATTCCAGTTGAAAATTGTTTAATTTGAAGACCAAGGAAAAAATTCATCATTCCCATCATGCTCATGTTAAATTTGGCAATCATGAGTTCAGAGAACTCTTTGCATTGCCTTGGGTTAGTCGAGCCGAAGATGATGTCGTCCACATAGACTTGAATGAGCATAATGTCACCTTTGTCCTTTTTAATGAAAAGAGTTGGATTGATCTTACCTTTGGAGTATCCGTTTTTCACTAAATAGGTAGACAAACTATCGTACCATGAGCGGGGGACTTGCTTCAATCCATACAGAGCCTTGTCCAGAATGTAGACATGATTTGGTTTGGAGGAGTCGACAAACCCGTCGGGCTGAGAAACATAGACTTCTTCACGCAAAACATCGTTTAGGAAGGCCGTCTTGACGTCCATTTGGAAAACCACAAAGTTCTTGTGTGCCGCGTAAGCCAAGAACATTCGGATTGCTTCAATACGGGCTACGGGTGCAAATGTTTCGTCGTAGTCAATGCCTTCTTGTTGACGTTATCCTTTGGCGACAAGTCTAGCTTTGTTGCGAATGACGACTCCATCTTCATCTTGCTTGTTCTTGAAAATCCATTTCGTGCCAATAACGGTTTTGTTTCGCGGACGGGGAACAAGGCGCCATACTTTCAGACTTTCAAATTGATTGAGTTCCTCTTGCATGGCCACAATCCAGTCAGGATCATTCATTGCCTCATGAATGGATGTGGGTTCAATTTTACTTATGAATGAAGAGAACATGCAATCATTGGCCGAGGCGGAACACGTTGTAACTGGTCGGTTTGGATCTCCGATAATTTGTTCAACAGGATGAGAGCGGGTCCATTTTGTTGTATGAAGAAGTGGTTGAAAGGCATTTGGATCCGGGGTGTCATCTTGATAAGAACCTAATGGTAGATGTTGAATAGATTCCAAAGATGGGGCCACGGTTGATGATCTTGTGGCACTTGTGACATCTGGCGTTGTTGAATTGGATGGAGGGGGAGAGGATGTCGGTTTCGCAGGATTTAGTTGAACAGGCGGTTGAGGTTCAGGTGGAACAAGAGGATCATCCGATGGACTAGTTTGATTGGGAGGAGCAGTCGTAGAGGTGCTTGGAGATGCAGCAGTTTCCGTTGTAATTGGTGGTCCGGAAAGATCCGAGGTCTCGGCAATCTCCAAGGTAGGCGGAGGAATCTGGAGAGAATTATCAGTGGTTGGTCCAAAGTAATCCGAGTAGAAGTACTCGAAGAGGTCATCCAGATTTGACTTGGCAGTTTTGGACGTTGAAGGTTCATCGGGGTTGGGAGCAGGTTCCGAACGAATGTGATCGGAAGCTAGTATACCGGTGAGTGCGGGTCGGAACTGTCGTGTTCAGGAGCCATTTTGGCGTTTGATTCGAATTGTACATTAACGCTTTCAGTGACGCAACGTGCGTGTTTTATGTAGACCCGATAGGATGATGCATTTGGTGAGTATCCGAGAAAGTAGGCTTCATCGGCTTTTGGCTTGAGTTTCCCACGATCTTCTTTTTCATTTAGTACGAAGCAACGTGTGCCAAACGTTCGAAGATGCTCGATTGAAGGAACGCGATCGTAGACCAAGTGATACGGTGTCTTGTTGAAGCGTTTGTTGATGATGGAGCGGTTTTGAGTATAGCAGGCTGTGTTGATAGCTTCGGCCCAAAGGTGGAGAGGAAGCTTTGAAAAAGTAAGCATAGTGCGAGCGGCTTCAACAAGAGTTCGATTTCGGCGTTCGACCACACCGTTTTTTGTGGAGTACGAGCTGCAGAGAACGTATGGGTTATACCAACCGCTTCGAGGTAACCGTCAAGGATACGGTTTTTGAATTCAGTTCCATTATCGGTGCGGATGGTTTGTGCAGTAAGTTCTAGTTTGACTTGAACGGCTCTGAGAAATGTGATGATGGGGTCGGGGGTTTCATCCTTTGATCGAAGGAACTTGACCCATGTGAAGCGAGAGAAATCGTCCACCATCACGAGAACATACTTTTTACCATGTATGCTTTGAGTCCGCATCGGGCCGCACAAGTCCATATGAATGAGTTGAAGAGGTCGAGTCGTGCTGTGAATTATCTTGGGTTTGTGAGAGACTATCTTCATCTTTCCCATCTCGCATGCGTCACAAAGATGTGGTTTGTCGAATTTAACAGATGGGAGTCCGGTGACTAATCCGTGGATGGAGAGGCGATTGATGTTCTTGAAGTTCAAGTGAGATAAGCGACGATGCCATAACCAGGTCTTTGGACTAGAAACGTTTGATAGAAGACAAACACTTGAGGGGGCGTTTACTTGGGAAAGATCGATCGTGTAGAGGTTGGACTTGCGTGTGTCGATCAGAAGCTCCTTTCCATCAAACGTGCGAACACAACATCTATCGGGTCGGAAATTGACCTCGAGTTGCTTATCATAAAATTTTCCAATGCTCAACAGGTTGTGGCTTAGCCCTTGTACATAAGAGACATTGGAAATGGTGATGTTGTTTTGAATGATATCACCATATCCTTTTATCGGTGCCAAGTGATTGTTGCCAAATTTGACGAATCCGCCCTTCTTTTCAGTGTAATTGGCAAGCAGCTCCTTTTGGCCGGTCATGTGTTTGGAGCAGCCGGAATCTAAGTACCACACATGACCGATCTGCACAAAATCAGGCAGATTTAGGTACCCATTTGTAAATGGGTCCATCATGGTTAGTTGACTTTGCACCCTTAGGTACCCACTTGAGGTGAGACTTATGGGCGTTAGTCATTTGATTTCTCGGACCCGATTTAGAAATGAATGATGAATAATAAAAGTTGTGATTAAATGAATTATGCATGTCCAGAAAATAACCATAACCATAATCAATAGGAGTCTTACGAACAAAAACATCCACACCGCAATTAGAGCAACAAATTTTATTACGAGAAAATTTGATAAAATGTCTAAATGAATGAATTTGATATGGAAAAGGAAATCTAGAGTTGTTTCTTTTGACATTGGAATGTAAAAACTTGTCTTCATTGCGGGGTGTTTGCTTTGTAGTATGTGTGCCCTTTTTGACCCAAACCGACTTGGTTTCTAAAGAATGAAGCGCTGAAATAGTGAAAGGAACACGGTTAGTATGGTTTTTGAAGACTTGATTGGTTTTCGTTTGATTATGAGTGATCGGATTTTGACTTGTGGAACACTCCGTTGGTTCAGTAGGTAAAGAAACTGTTTCCATAGGTTGTTTGCCTTTGTCTAGGAATTCAGTATGATTAGGAAGTACAAGATTGAAATCAAACTCATCACACATGTCATTTAAGCACTCGTCCGATTCAAGTGAAGATTGGTTAGAAAGGGCATCTAATTCAGCATTGATTTGTTCTTCGGAATAGGAACATTTTTGTTTTGGAAGATTGGAATGTGGGTCCATTTTGAACAACTCTTCACAATTATCTAAATAATTGCTAACGAAGGCTTTACAAGTTGAAACGTTTGAAGTAGTATCATTTTCACGAGTTTTGTTCAATTGTAAAGTCTCGTTTTCAAGTTGTTGTATTTTAAATAAAAATGTTTCCTTTTCCTTTTCCGCCAAAGAACGTTCGGATTCCAACACTTGTTCGAGTTGAAGAATTTTATTTTCTAAAAATAGTGTGAGAATGTACGGTTTACATTCAGAATCTTGTTTTGAAGTTCTTCGGCTGAATAAGATGGGAAGTAGTTGTTTGGAAGAGATTCACTTGAAGATTCCTCTTCTACTATTTGAGGATAGCAGAAAGGTATTTGAAAACAGTTTTTGTTTAGTCTCTTCCAATCATCTCTTTCCTCAACACTAGGGTCCGGTTTCATAAATTGAATTTGGTAATCTGGACCAAGGTTTAGATATTCAAATTTATAAATTGTTGGAGTATTATAGATAGCCTTTGCTAAGTGTTTTGGGTTTTCAAAACCTAAACCGGCTTTGGAGCTTAAATCTTTCGGTGCATTTAAGTGAATCGTGTGTTCAGTCTGACCAAGCTTGTAAAGTTTTAATTCCAATGCTTCGAGTTTTTCTAATAAATCTTGTCTTTGAAAACTGATAAAGTCAAACTTAGATGAAAATTTGGCAGTCTCATTCCTAGATGTTTGAAGTTGGAGTGTGAGATCAGATATTTGTTATTGGAAAAGATCATTTTCTTTGATTAAAACCATTTTCTCCGTTTCGAGATTTTGTGCTATACTTGGAGTAGTGACAAGGTCGGTTTGCATAAGAAGCAATTGTTTATGGTTATTTTCAAGGCTTGCTTCTAAATTGGAAACCAAGAGTTTCTCGGTTTTCAATTTGGAGTGTAATTCCTTTAATTGACACATTAAATCATGCATTTGAGATACAAAAGAGTCATAGTCAGAAGGGCTTACCTCAGGTGTGTAGTCGGAAGCGTGAGAAGGAGTGTCATCAGAGTAAGCCATTAAGCTGAAACGTGCTTGAGTATCCCCTTCCATATCATCTTCATCATCTTGATTAAGCCATTGTTCATTTTCAGCTAGAAGGACTTTACTGGCTTCTTTTTGTTTGGACAACATCAGTTTGTAAGTGAAGTAGTTAGAGTCCTTCACTACTGACTTCTTGCATTCCCTTGCGTAGTGACCAGTTTTGCCGCAGTTGTAGCACAAACTTCTTTCACCCTTGAACTTGTCTTCAGGCTTGGGTGTAGGGCGAGCTTCTTCTCTTCTAGTTTTGGGTTCAAACATCGCCTTTCGCTCATGGTTATTAGATCCCGAGGCATACCTTTGTTGATTGGGATTCGAGCGACGTGAGAACTTTTGTTGAAAAGATTTTGTAAGGAAGGCCAGTTGATGTTGAAGTTTGGCAATTTCTGGATCATAGTCAAAGTCTTCGTCTTCTAATTCGGGAAACATTTCTTGAGGAGCGGAAGAGGACACTTTTGACTTAATGTGATTGGATCCGGGTTCTTCTTGGAATTTAACCCCATAAGTTCGAGAACCTCCTTTTCATCTTGTTGAAGGGTTTCATAGACTTCATGAAGGTCAAGGTCAGCAAGATATTTGCTGTGTTTGATTTGATTAGCAAACCGGCGCCATTTCGGTTGAAGATTGCTAACAAATTTGACATTGTTTTCGATCTTTGTCTTACGAATTTCGTTTTTGCTAAGTTCGTTCACCAGTTGTACAAAATGGGTATATGTGTTCGTAAGACTTTTTCCATCTTTTGCCTTGAATTCTTCATATTGAGAAATGCAGTTGGTGATTTTGAGTTGTGTACCAATCTTCGTTCCAAGCATGAATTTCTCTATGACTTCCCACATTTCTTTAGCTGTCTTCTTGTGGCTATCAATGCTCATGTAGATCTCATTGGGAAGGCTCATAAGTAGATAAGAACGGGCAAGTTGGTCACCTCTCATTATCCTCTTCTCGTTTGCATCCCAAGAACTTTTGAGTTTAACTTCCCTTCGTGCCGGCGTAGGAGGAGTGTTGTTTGGCATAGCAGGATACTTCTGATAAAATGGCGGAGGAGGACCCTCTTTGATTGAACTCATGATCTCATCGGCATAGTCATGACGTTCAATGAAATCAAGGAATCTATCCTTCCATTGAGAATATTCTCCCGGAAAGAGAATTGCAGGCTTGGTGTCTGATCCAATGGCCATTGCTTCTCGGGTGGTCATTGTACTGTTTGGTTGGACCTCGATCAATGAGTTTTTTAAAAATTTCTGAGTTGTCGCTGGAAACAGTAGGTTATTATCGAGTGACAAAGGAAAAAATATCGATTGAAGGATTTTTATCGGGTGTGAGGTGCTAGATGAAAACTGTTATTGGATGACTAAGGATCGATAATAATTGTTATCGAGTGAGCAAGAGGCGATAAAAATTATTATCGAGTGAATCAAGACTCGATAAAAGTTGTTATCGAATTGAGTGGGACTCGATATAAAAGGTTATCGAGTGAACAAGACTCGATAAAAAAAATCGAATTAAAATAGTCTAAAAAAAATTTCGAGTGAACAATACTCGAGAAACAAATTGATTAAAGAAATTTATTGAACACTGTCCTACTCGATCAAAAAATTTTCTCGATTCAATATGACTCGATAAAACTTCTTAATTCTGAGTTTTCTGTTTATTGAAAAAACCAGAAAACAAAAACATAGTGTTCTTGACTAAAAAGAACTCGTCTTTTTATGGACAAGACTATCTGGGTTTTCGAGTTTCTTATTTTGTTCAATCACAGAAAATATCAAATTTTACGAGAGTTTATTATTTTTATTAAGGAAATCTTTAGTAAGAAAAGCTGCAGGAGTCACAAGTTCCTGAGTTTTCTTATGTAAAGATATATTCAAAAGTAAATAAAATAAACTAAAGTAATTTTAATTAAACAGAATTAAATATTTTATAGAGGATTCGATAAAATTTCAAGATTTAAACAGTTTGTATCGATAAAAATTCAATCAACAGAAGGGATATTCGATAAAAAAAATTAATAAGTCGAGAGAAAAAATTAAATCGAAAAGAACACAGATATACCTAATCGAGAATAACACACAGAAACTGATATGATGATCGAGAAAAATTCATTGAGCAGATATGAGTTAGTCGACAAAAAAAATAAGAAGTTTTATCGGGTAAAGTGTGACACAGTATGACTCGACAAAAAATCAATGAACAGTAGATCTAGCAGAAAAAAAATTTACCTTCTGTTTCGTGGTTTGGTCAGAAAATCGTAAAAACTCGTGATCTCAGGCTCTGATACCACTTGTTGATCCCATTATAACAAGCACAATGACAATAAACAATCAATAGCAAAGTAATATGACCCGAATAATGATTTAAGGAACTTACGTAGTCATATATCTCTTGAACGTATGCGTCTCGATTACAAGTAATTCACGGTTTCAGCACTCTCTCTAATTTAATATGAATCGACTAACTATGAAAGTAAAACCCTAAGCTTGTATTTATATTGCTAGGTCTAGTCTAATTAAGGAAACAAGAGTTTAAGGAATTATAAACTTCCTTTTACAATAAAACATATCCTTTCCTTATTTTGTCACAATTAAAATAATAATAGACCTAACAACTTGTGACATCCGTCGTTGTTGAAGTGGATGGAGGGGGAGAGGATGTCGTCAACAAGAAGGCATTGACTACGACGAATCAATAGGAGGTTTACGAACAAAAACATCCACACCGCAATTAGAGCAACAAATTTTATTACAAGAAAATTGATTAAATGTCTAAATGAATGAATTTGATACGGAAAAGGAAATCTAGAGTTGTTTCTTTTGACATTGGAATATAAAAACTTGTCTTCATTGCGGGGTGTTTGCTTTGTAGTATGCGTGCCCTTTTTGACCCAAACCGACTTGGTTTCTAAAGTATGAAGCATTGAAATAGTGAAAGGAACACGGTTAGTATGGTTTTTGAAGACATGATTGGTTTTCGTTTGATTATGATTGATTGGATTTTGACTTGTAGAACACTCCGTTGGTTCAGTAGGTAAAGAAACTATTTCCATAGGTTGTTTGCCTTTGTCTAAGAATTCAGTATGAGTAGGAAGTACAGGATTGAAATCAAACTCATCACACATGTCATTTAAGCATTCGTCCGATTCAAGTGAAGATTGGTTAGAAAGGGCATCTAATTCAGCATTGATTTGTTCTTCGGAGTAGGAACATTTTTGTTTTGGAAGATTGGAATTTGGGTCCATTTTGAACAACTCTTCACAATTATCTAAATAATTGTTAACGAAGGCTTTACAAGTTGAAAATTTTGAAATAGTATCATTTTCACGAGTTTTGTTCAATTGTAAAGACTCGTTTTCAAGTTGTTGTATTTTAAATAAAAATGTTTCCTTTTCTTTTTCCGCCAAAGAACGTTCGGATTCCAACACTTGTTCGAGTTGAATAATTTTCTTTTCTAAAAATAGAGTGGGAATGTACGGTTTACATTCAGGAATCTTGTTTTGAAGTTCTTCGGCTGAATAAGATGGAAAGTAGTTGTTTGGAAGAGATTCACTTGAAGATTCCTCTTCTACTGTTTGAGGATAGCAAAAAGGTATTTAAAAATAGTTTTTGTTTAGTCTCTTCCAATCTTCTCTTTCCTCAACACTAGGGTCCGGTTTCATAAATTGAATTTGGTAATCTGGACCAAGGTTCAGATATTCGAATTTATAAATCGTCGGAGTATTATAGATAGCCTTTGCTAAGTGTTTCGGGTTTTCAAAACCTAATCCGGCTTTCGAGCTTAAATCTTTCGGTGCATTTAAGTGAATAGTGTGTTCAGTTTGACCAAGCTTGTAAAGTTTTAATTCCAACATTTCGAGTTTTTCTAATAAATCTTGTCTTTGAAAACTGACAAAGTCAAACTTAGATGAAAATTTGGCAGTCTCATTCCTAGATGTTTGAAGTTGGAGTGTGAGATCAGATATTTGTTGTTTGAAAAGATCATTTTCTTCTTTTAAAACCATTTTCTCCGTTTCGAGATTTTGTGTTATACTTTGAGTAGTGACAAGGTCGGTTTGCATAAGAAGCAATTGTTTATGGTTATTTTCAAGGCTTGCTTCTAAATTGGAAACCAAGAGTTTTTCGGTTTTCAATTTGGAGTGTAATTCCTTTAATTGACACATTAAATCATGCATTTGAGATACAAAAGAGTCATAGTCAGAAGGGCTTACCTCTGGTATGTAGTCGGAAGCGTGAGAAAGAGTGTCATCAGAGTAAGCCATTAAGCTAAAATGTGCTTGAGTATCCCCTTCCATGTCATCTTCATCATCTTGATAAAGCCATTGTTCATCTTCAGCTAGAAGGACTTTACCGGCTTCTTTTTGTTTGGACAGCATCAGTTTGTAAGTGAAGTAGTTAGAGTCCTTCACTATTGGCTTCTTGCATTCCCTTGCGTAGTGACCAGTTTTGCCGCAGTTGTAGCACAGACTTCTTTCACCCTTGAACTTGTCTTCAGGCTTGGGTGTAGGGCGAGGTTCTTCTCTTCTAGTTTTAGGTTCAAACATTGCCTTTCGCTCATGGTTATTAGATCCCGAGGCATACCTTTGTTGATTGGGATTTGAGCGACGTGAGAACTTTTGTTGAAAAGATTTTGTAAGGAAGGCCAGTTGATGTTGAAGTTTGGCAATTTCTGGATCATAGTCAAAGTCTTCGTCTTCTAATTCGGGAAACATCTCTTGAGGAGCGGAAGAGTACTCTTTTGCCATTAATGCGATTGGATCCGGGTTCTTCTTTGAATTTAACCCCATAAGTTCGAGAACCTCCTCTTCATCTTGTTGAAGGGTTTCATAGACTTCATGAAGGTCAAGGTCAGCAAGATATATGCTGTGTTTGACTTGATTAGCAAACCGGCGCCATTCCGGTTGAATATTGCTAACAAATTTGACATTGTTTTCGATCTGTCTTACGAATTTTGTTTTTGCTTAGTTCGTTCACTAGTTGTACAAAACGGGTATATGTGTTCGTAAGACTTTCTCCATCTTTTGCCTTGAATTCTTCATATTAAGAAATGCAGTTAGTGATTTTGAGTTGTGTTCCAATCTTCGTTCCAAGCATGAATTTCTCTATGACTTCCCACATTTCTTTAGCCGTCTTCTTGTGGCTATCAATGCTCATGTAGATCTCATTGGGAAGGCTCATAAGTAGATAAGAACGGGCAAGTTGGTCACCTCTCATTATCCTCTTCTCGTTTGCATCCCAAGAATTTTTGAGTTTAACTTCCCTTCGTGCTGGCGTAGGAGGAGTGTTGTTTGGCATAGCAGGATACTCCTGATAAAAAGGTGGGGGAGGACCCTCTTTGATTGAACTCATGATCTCATCGGCATAGTCATGGCGTTCAATAAAATCAAGGAATCTATCCTTCCATTGAGAATATTCTCCCGGAAAGAGAATTAGAGGCTTGGTGTCTGATCCAATGGCCATTGCTTCTCGGGTAGTCATTGTATTGTTTGGTTGGAACTCGATCAATGAGTTTTTAAAAATTTCTGAGTTGTCGCTTGAAACAGTAGGTTATTGTCGAGTGACAAAGGAAAAAATATCGATTGAAGGATTTTTATCAGGTGTGAGGTGCTCGATGAAAATTGTTATCGGGTGACTAAGGATCGATAATAATTGTTATCGAGTGAACAAGACTCGATAAAAATTGTTATCGAGTGAACAAGACTCGATAAAAATTGTTGTCGAATTGAGTGGGACTCGATATAAAAGGTTATCGAGCGAACAAGACTCGATAAAAAAATTGTTGAATTAAAATAGACATTAAAAACAATTTTCGAGTGAACAATACTCGAGAAACAAATTGATTAAAGAAATTTATCGAACACTGACCTACTCGATCAAAAATTTTGTCGATTCAATAGGACTCGATAAAAACAATTCTTAATTTTGAGTTTTCTGTTTATCGAAAAACCAGAAAACAAAAACACAGTGTTCTTGACTAAAAAGAACTAGTCTTTTTATGGACAAAACTGTCTGGGTTTTCGAGTTTCTTATTTGTTCAATCACAGAAAATATCAAATTTACGAGAGTTTATGATTTTTACTAAGGAAATCTTTAGTAAGAAAAGCTGCAGGAGTCACAAGTTCCTGAGTTTTCTTATGTAAAGATATTCAAAAGTAAATAAAATAAACTAAAGTAATTTTAACTAAACAGAATTAAATATTTTATAGAGGAGTCGATAAAAATTCAAGATTTAAGCAGTTGTATCGATAAAAATTCAATCAACAGAAGAGATATTCGATAAAAAATCAATAAGTCGAGAGAAAAATTTAAATCGATAAGAACACAGATATACTTAATCGAGAAAAATTCATTGATCAGATATGAGTTTGTCGACAAAAAAAATAAGATGTTTTGTCGGGTAAAGCGTGACACAGTATGACTCGACAAAAATTCAATGAACAGTAGATCTAGCAGAAAAAAATTTACCTTCTGTTTCGTGGTTTGCTCAGAAAATCGTAAAAACTCGTGATCTCAGGCTCTGATACCACTTGTTGATCCCATTATAACAAGCACAATGACAATAAACAGTTAATAGTAAAGTAATATGACACGAACAATGATTTAAAGAACTTACGTAGTCATATATCTCTTGAAAGTATATTTGTCGATTACAATCAGATTCACGGTTTCAGTTCTCTCTCTAAGTTAATATGAATCGACTAACTATGAAAGTAAAACCCTAACCTTTTATTTATATTGCTAGGTCTAGTCTAATTAAGGAAACAGGAGTTTAAGGAATTATAAACTTCCTTTTACAATAAAGCATATCGTTTCCTTATTTTGTCACAATTAAAATAATAATAGACCTAACACCTGGAAAGAAAGTAGCTCAAGTTGATAAATCAGCGAGAGTGAAATCCACCAAGGTTGCAAAACCACCAAAGGTGAAGATATCCACTGAAGAGAGTTCTTCAGCTAGTAGCTCCTCCGCCAATCCTTTATCTAACCAAGTAGGACCCATAGTAGTATGGGTACCTTTAAACAATTAATATTTTGTTGTATGTAGAGTGCCAAAGGTATCTGGTATCTTGATAGCGGATGCTCAAGGCATATGACTGGCAGAAAATCTCTGCTCTCTGATTACAAAGAAGAAGCTGGTCCATCAGTGACCTTTGCTGGAAATAGCAAAGGATACACTAAAGGTTATGGAATTCTATCCAACGGAGCCACATCGTTTTCTCGTTTTGCCTACGTTGAGGGACTAAAACACAATCTTTTGAGCGATAGTCAGTTATGTGACAAAGACTTCAAAGTTCTATTCTTAAAGAATAGATGTGCTGTCACTGACGGAAATGATAAGTTTGCCCTAACAGGCAAAAGAGTGGAAAATGTGTATGTCATAAATATGAATAGTTCTCACTCTGAGAACATGTGCTTTATCTCTAAAGCATCCACTGACATAAACTGCTTATGGCATAAAAGACTCTCTCACCTCAACTTTAATACAATAAATGAATTGTCTCAAAAAGATCTTGTGAGAGACCTCCCAAATCATACCTTTACAAAGGAATCTCTTTGTTCAGCGTGTGAAAAAGGGAAAATTGACAAAAGCCTCCTTCAGGTCGAAGAAAATTTCTTCAGTGACCGCTCCTATTCAACTACTCCATATGGATCTATTTGGACTTGTCAATGTCCAATCTATCTCTGGGAAGAAATATACTTTGGTGATTGTTGATGAATACTCCAGATACACATGGGTGTTCTTCCTTCGATCCAAAAGTGATACCCCTGAAATGATAATTTCTTTTATCAAAAGGATGGAAGTCTTGAACAATCTAATGTTCGTTCCATAAGAACTGATCATGGTACTGAATTCAAAAACAGTACTCTGGTAAATTTCTTTGAAGAAAAAGGCATCTCTCACAACTTTTCCTTAGTAAGAACTGAACGGTGTTGCTGAAAGAAGAAATCGAACTATCATTGAAGCGGCTCGCTCAATGCTCAGCGAATCGCATCTACCAACTCAGTTTTGGGCTGAAGCAGTCAACACGGCATGCTTCACTCAAAATCGATCCCTGATAGTTAAGCGACTTAAGAAGACCCCCTATGAATTGTTTCATGGAAGAAGACCTACTCGGAAATATTTCCATATTTTTTATATAGATGTTACATTCTGAATGACAGAGATCATTTGGGTAAATTTGATCCAAAAGCTGACAATGGTATATTTCTTGGATACTCCTTTGTATCTAAGTCCTTCAGAGTCTTCAACAAAAGAAGACAACATGTTGAAGAATCCATGCACGTTAACTTTGATGAATCTCGTCCCATTCATACTTCTCATTCTCATGATGATGATGAAGAATTGAATGCCTGGATGAGATCTCATTATGGGGAACCTGAAACATATTTCAGCAATCAACCTCCTGCTGAAGAATGTGATGATGAAATCCCTGTAAATTCTTCAAGTGACAATCATCCATCTTCAGGGATAAATGTTACTCCTCTAAATCGGATTCCTGTTGCTGACTCCTCTTTTGGAAATTCCTCAGTGAACAACCAAACTGTATCTGAAAATCAATCCCCTGAATTGATTCTAAATGAAGTACCTGTTGCTGAAACAACAAGTCCTATTCCAGAAACTGAAGAACAAGTCGCTGAATCTGCTGTTGATCTCTCTCCTCAACCACCAGCTCAGCGATGGAATGCAAATCATCCAATAAATCAAATTATTGGTGATCCCAATGCAGGTATCAAAACACGTAGAGGTACAGGTAATATCTGTCTTTATGTTAACTTCATTTCTCTCTCTAAACCTAAGAAGATAGATCAAGCTATCTCTGATCCTAGCTGGGTTTCAGCTATACAAGAAGAACTAACTGAATTTCGTAGAAATAAAGTTTGGAATCTTGTTCCTAGACCCTCTGATAAAACTGTCATAGGAACCAAATGGGTTTTCAGAAATAAGCTAGATGAAAACGGGACTATAATTCGCAATAAGGCTGGACTTGTTGCTCAAGGTTATAGACAGAAAGAAGGGATTGACTATGATGAGACCTTTGCACCTGTAGCTCGCTTAGAAGCCATAAGACTCTTTTTAGCTTATGCTGCCCATAAAGATTTCAAAGTTTTTCAAATGGATGTTAAAAGTGCTTTTCTAAACGGAAAACTCAGCGAGGAAGTTTATGCTGAACAACCCCCTGGTTTCTCAGACCCTAACCATCCTGATTATGTTTTTAAACTTAAAAAAGCTCTTTACAGACTAAAACAAGCTCCTAGAGCTTGGTATGATACCCTTTCTAAATTTCTTCTTAAAGAAAAATTTGTTCGTGGAAAAATTGACCAAACCCTGTATGTCGATGACCATACTCGCTCAGATATAAAGGTCATACCATACTCGCTCAGATATATGTCGATGACATTATCTTTGGTTCCACAAGACCCAAACTGTGTACTCGTTTCGCTGCAAGAATGCAAAAACAATATAAAATGAGTATGATGGGTGAACTAACATATTTTCTAGGTTTGCAGATTAAGCAATCTGACAAAGGAATTTTTATTTGTCAAAGAAAATATGTTAAAGACATGCTGAATAGATTCGACATGAATCAATGCTCAGCGATGAAGACCCCTATGGCGCCTCCTCTGACTTTGAACAAGGATCCCAATGGGAAACCAGTCAATGTCACTGCCTATCGAGGGATGATTGGATCTCTGCTGTATCTTACAGCGAGTAGACCTGACATCATGTATTCTACATGTCTCTAAGCTCGGTATCAAGCTGAACCGAAGGAATCCCATCTAATCGCTGTAAAGCGAATCTTCAGATATCTGAAAGGAACTCCAAATCTAGGTCTTTGGTATCCCAAGGGCTCATGATTTGATCTTATTGGTTATTCTGACAGTGATTTTGCAGGTTGTAAGATAGATAGAAAGAGCACCACTGGTGGGTGTCAGCTACTAGGAGGAAAGGTAATTAGTTGGACAAGCAAAAAGCAAAACTCAGTGTCCACCTCCACCGCTGAAGCAGAATATGTAGCCGTTGGTAGTTGTTGTGCTCAAATCCTTTGGATGAGAAATCAACTCAGAGACTATGATCTCAAGCTCTCTAAAATTCCTATCTATTGTGATAGTACTAGTGCTATTGCCATTGCTAACAACCCTGTACTTTACTCCAAAACCAAGCATATTGAGATCCGATATCACTTTATCAGAGATCATGTGATGAATGGTGAAGTTGAGCTTCATTTTATACCCATAGAATATCAGCTCACTGATCTTTTTAACAAGCCTCTTGATGAAACTAGATTCAATCTACTCATCAGCGAACTCGGTATGTTGAACGTTGAATAAATTTCTTATTCAGTGAATTTCAACAAGTGATACAAATAAAGCCTTCAAACTTTCCATTCACTAAACTCTAATTCAGCGATATCTGTGCCATCTCCTTAGGTATTATCTTCTAATCTTTATCACTCTTTGATATCTTTTCTCATCAAAGAATGACTCTCTTAAAATTAAAACTCCTCACTGACAATCCTTTATTATCAGTGATGAAGATTTTTTAAAATTTGTAATGATAAACCTTCCTTATGGATAATTATCATTATAATCTTTTAAAAATAAAGAAAAGGACACGTCAGACCTTTTTCTGACACACGACGGACCGCGACGTTTCCATTCCAACTCCTTTCTTGGAACGTGCGCCAGGTCATCATTTCTTTTTCAAAAAGCTAAAATCGTCGTTTACCACTCCTTTCTTTCTCTCTGCTCTTGCTATTTAAGCAATTCTTTTGCCTCATTTGTTTCTTTACGCTTTCATAACTCTCCAAAAAAGGCAAAAGAACTTTCGTATCTTCAAGTTTTCTCAAGAACACGCACTTGTGCGTTTTTCCTTCTCGAAATCACCTAAGGTTTGATAAACCTTTACTTAACACTGGAAACATCTTGTTTCACAACTTCTTCTCCTTAAATCTTCTAAAATGAAATAAAAACATATTTTAGGAAGAAAATAAAATTAATCTGGATTAAACTCAAAAACTTTTCTATTTTCAAAACCCTGTTCTAAGTTCTCTCCTTAGAACAGAAGACTTTCTTCTTAAAAGTTTTATCCATTTTATTTATCTTCTAAAATAATCTTCTATTTTATTGTTTTTATAACAAGCATTTTGATCTTATTCATCAAAATACTTGTTTCTTTGAATCCTACATTTGGTATTCTTTATACCAAACTCAGGTTTATAAATTCATGTATAAAACCATGATTTATCTCTTTGGTGTTCCCATTTTTCCTACAGAAATGGCCTCTGCAAGTAAGACTGCTGACACATCTGCTGCTACATCTGCTGACAACACCTTGGTCGCTGCACCAACCGGCCATTTCCCAGTGGAGAAAGCCGTGTTCAAATCCTGCAATTATATTGCATTGGTTGACATTCCTGCTGATCGCCCACACTTCAATGAAGGAGCTACCTTCATCAAGGCGTGCCCGCTGATGTAAACATTTGTCCACAACCCAGTGGGCGTCTCCTCTCATCTCCAAGCTCTCTGGTACATGGCTCACTGTACCACGCTCACCACTGATAAGGGAAACGTGCTCTCTGCAATAGGCTTCAAGATTCCAGACCTGGGCTACTTCTCCTTCACTGCTGGGTTCGTAAGGAAAGCCTTTCGTCTCCCTGTCCGCGCCAAGAATCAACAATGGGGCGCTGAACCAACCAAGTTGCAGATAGACGCCTTCTTGGACTCAATCGGCTACGCCTGGGAGAATCCATCACTGAAAACAGTGGGCTCCAAGGTAGAAAAGAAGAGATTTACCCAGGTGATCCAATGCCTTGGGTCAAAGATTGGCTCGCATGACCAAGCGAGCAAGCACTTTCAGGATCTTGCCTACTCCCTATGAACCGGCCACAACCTCAACTAAGCTGACTATATCTTCAGCGATATGGTTAGTCGTATCAACGCTGCCACCAGACAACCTGTGATCCCCTACCCTCGTTTCTTCGCAACCATTTTGGAAGTTGCCTTCGGGGAGGAATACCCGAAGGTCGGTGACCACTCCTTCTCCGTAGTGGGGAAGAAATCCCTGGACATAGAGGAACGTCCAGGTGATGCTCCTTTCACGCCATACATGCTGAAAGTGATTGGAACCCCTCTTTCAGTGTCCACCTCGCTGCCCATCCCAACAGCGAGCATCCCGGACACGGCCGCTGCTGCTAAGAGGAAACAACTATCTGATGGTCATAAAAAGACCATCGCATCCAAGAAGCCAAAGAAGATGGTCTCTCAAAAGACCACCCTCTCTGATTTCGGTGTACTACCAACACCAACTGCAGCCGCAACCACTTCAATGGTCTTTTCATCCATTGTTGCTTCATCAGCACTACCTCCATCATCAGCGACTCCGGTCACTGAGGGTGTTATAGCCAGCTCTGTTGAAGCTGGATCAGGTACTACTTTCACAACCTTCTTAACTTCTTCTATCTCCTCTTCTTTGGTCCTCACCTCAGCACATGACTCAGCGATAGTTGTCCCTATCCCTGATAATGCTGAAATGCACGCAGTCCAAACCTCAATATTGTTTAGGCAATCTGAGTTTTGGAAGGCCAATTTAAAAGGACCTCAAAGTGTCTCTCTCAGATACTCTAAGACACTGGTTAGTGATCCTCAAGACACTACCTCTGCAAACATAGTCCTTGAGAGTAATCCTCATGATACTCTCAAGAAGAAAAATAATATTTTTCATCCATCATCTAATCCAGATGTGTTTTTGGCATCTTTGTCTATGTCATCATCAGGTGCCGCTCCTCTATTTTCCTCAGCGACAACCACCACCGGCGCTCCTCCCATCAACAAGGTTATGGGGAAGTCTGCTCAGGGCCATCCCAGTGTTGCACGGCTCAGAGAAGGGAAGCAAGAGATGGTAGCTCCCAAGCTTCCCACTCCCATCATTGATCTTCCTCCCATTGTCCTTCCTAGCCCTACATTCCCTGTTGTTGACTATTTGGTCAGGGAATGTGCTCTCACCAGGGCTAGGGTTGACAACCTTCAGACATCAACTGAACTAATCTTCAAGCGCATCGTTGGGACACCAGCGATCAAGACCAACGTCAACAATCTCATCACTGACGTTTTCTCTCTGAAGGAACACAACAGGGCCCTTCATCAGACCCTGTCCAGCTTGGAGCAGAAGGTTGCTGCTCAAACGAACGTCCTTGAGTCTATTCAAAAGACTCAATCCGATATGATGCAGATGCTCACCAAGCTCTCTGAGGCAGTTCCTCCTTCACTTCTGCCGATCGGACTACGCTTTAGGAGAGTGAAACGAAACTCAAGGACGTTCAGACCAATGTTCGCACTCTAATGGTGTATTGTCTACCTCCTGATAACATTGAGGGGGTGAGATGTGCCCAAGAGTTTGTAGATAAACTCATCTCGGAGCACAACCGGACGTTCCCTGGAGAAAAGATTTCTCCTTACATCCAGCGAACGTGATCTTCCCTGCGTGAAGGGTTGACTGCTGAAGCTGAAGAAGACGATGATGCTGAGGAAGATGATGAAGAAGAAGAAGAAGAAGATCCTATCCCTTATTATGGGGGAATGGACGATGATGAAGACAACGATGACATTGGAAGTGCCTTAGAGCACTTCAAAATGTCTAGGCCTGGAGTCGCTCATCAAGAGTCTTTGGGGGACGGACAACATCCCTCTCAGGAACAATCCGGTTCCTCAGGCAAAGGAAAAGAAGTGGTAGATCTGGATGCCACTATCCCAATATCTGAGGGGGAGACCACTAATGAGGTATCTCTTCCTCTTATCCCTTATATTACACCTCTCTCTGAAATCCCCACACCTCCTTCACCTACAAAAACTCTCTCTGACAATTCTTTTTCCTCCTCTCCTTCCCTCAATGATCCCCGTCCCCCAAAGGACTCTACTTCATGGAAGGAACCTTCTTCCGAAGAGCAGTTTATGTACATAATAGAAACTGACTCTGAAGAAGAAGAGGGCCTTATTCCCAGGCGTCGCGTTCAAAAGCCAATTATAAGCGAGCCTGAAGAAGAAGAAAGGCGAATAAAATTCCTTAGGGAATTCGAAACAAGAAGAATAAGGGTGCCTCAAGCTGAACCCCATAGACGCTGTACCAATAAGGATGGTAGATGAATTCTACTTTCTGTCAAGTGAAGAGAGAGAACAAGCATTGGAAGCACAACGCATCAGGGATGAGGAAATAAAGCAAACTGAGAATGATCTTGCTTTAGCAAGGAAATTACTCAGGGAAGACTCTGCTAAAGACAAGGCGGCCAAGGAACAATTGAAAAAGAGTGAAAGGGTCGCTGAAGCTCTTGTACAGAGAGAACTTGCACAAGAAAACCTGAATGTAGATCCAATCCTTGCTCAATAGAAGATTCTAAGTGCACTGCCCGTTGAAGCCACAATGCAGAAAGACAAAGAGCTTGACTGGTGCACTAATAGACTGAAATTTCAAAGATCTGAAGCCAAAATCGTTCATGCAACTATCCAAGGGCGACACTCCAATAGAGGTGGTCCAAAGGTATATGTAAGAATGACAAGCACAAACAGAACTGAGAGAAAAGAAGCCAAGTTCTTAAGGATTTATGGATACACTGAATGGTTAGAAATCAGAGACGCCATTCAGGGTTCCAAATCCAAATTCAAGGATGTGGTGGAAAGAGTACTGGATCAGTTGCTGCAAAGCATGTCACAACACGTGCAAGTTCCCGCTCTCCCTGAACCATCAAAGAAGAAAAGATCAGAAGGTGGTTCAAGTTCTAAGAATGAGCATGAAACCAAACTTGATTATCAAAGCATTCTTGGTCACCTTGAACTCCCTGATATTTCCATGCTATGTACCTCTCTCCCTCAAGACCGAAGATATAAAGAAGATGAAATCATCTCACTGCCTGAACCTGGTATGGTATTCTTGGATAATGAAGGGTTCTTAGGACTCTTCAGAAACCAAGAAATTTACAAGGCCCCATTCTCTCTGATAAAGATCATGCTATGGCGTTGCTGGTCAGATACCCCTATGATGAATCGACAGAAAACGCTTTATGACAATGAGCTACAAAGAAGAAACGAGAACATCTCTGATTAGTTATAGAGTTCTATTTCCTTTGTAATACTCCTTCAGTGTACAAGTACTTTACTATTATTATTCTAATTTCATTTTCCTGTAATTCCTTCAGATTATATTTAATGAAATTCAATCAAAGTACTTTACTCCATCTATGTAATGAAAAGATCCCTGAAAAAAAGTAAAATGGACAATGAACATAAGAGTTCTACTTTTCTTCAAACCACTTTACTCACTGATTCTTCAGTTTGAAAAATTAATCGGTGAATGTACTTTAAACTTATTTACTTGTAAAAAAATTGGGCTTTCATATCCTTATAAATGAAACTTAATTCAGATAGTAGACTAGCTGAAAAAGATTATACAGATTAGTACTTAGAAAATTTACTTCAAATTTTTCTTAAGTCCTTACTAGTCTCTTAAAACAATTTTCCTATGTTGCTTAATCATAATCAAATAAGGGGAGATTGTTGATCATAACTCCTCTCGATGATTTGAATATGATTCCTTTTGTATACTTAGTGAAATTCCATTGTATAAGCTTATGTTAATATTCAGCGATAGCATACGCTGATTACCATCAGCGATCGCTGAAGATCAAGGAACAACAAGCTTATCTCTGAAGTTCTGAAGATCAGCTATCACACCAGAAGACCATTCAGCGAAAGTCGAAGACCCTAGCTGAAGAAAGAGATAATCAGCTAAGTGAACTGAAGCGGTTCAGTGATAGCAGCGATTATCTAATCAAAGTGTGAAGTCTTGTGAATCCTCAGCGATACTGAAGATTCCTCCTTGAAGATTCAGAATCAGCGATCAAATGAAGCTTCCTTTACAAGAGTAAAGATTGATCTTATCCTCGATGCACAAAAGTCAAACCTAATACCTTGTCAGAAAAGGACGTACGATTTGTCTCTTATGTCCCCATCATATCTGATATGATACTGTTCATATTCGGCCAAAAACATGGTTGTCTTATTAGCAAGGACAAGCTTCCTATCCAAGCTTGACACGTGGCATATACCTTTTGTCTTGCATTAAATGCAAACGGGTATAAATAAGATGAAGATATCTTCTTCATCTTAATGCATGCTTCCTTCTAAACCTAAACCCTCTATATTTCTTTCTTCCATCTTCTTGTGCATCAAACTTAGTGTTTCTTAGTTACAATAGAATAAGTTTTAAACTTGTTCTTATTCCGCTTGTAACTGTAAATTTGTTTATGACATATAAACTCATTTAAAAACCAAAATCTGTGTGTTTGTATTCCGCTTGTAACTGTAAGTTTGTATTCAGTAATTGCTATGGCACTTTTTGAATCACAATAAAGAGGAATCTTTTTGAATGTGTAGCCATAGTCTTTTAATTGTGTTTGCATCCAACTAACTTGTGAGCAACATATTCAGCTTCTGCAGTAGAAGTTGAAACACAATTTTGCTTCTTTGAAGACCAACTCACAAGTCTATCACCTAAAAATTGACAGGATACAGATGTACTTTTTCTGTCTAGTTTGCAACCACCATGATCTGCATATGTGAAAGCTGTTAGCTCAAAACCAGAATCCTTTGAATACCAAAGTCCCAATGAAGGAGAACCTTTGAGATATCTAAGGATTCTTTTAGCCGCAAGAAAATCCTTAGGATTAGCTTGATATCTAGCACAAATACATGTAGCAAATATTATATCAGGTCTACTAGCTGTTAAGTAAAACAAAGATCCAATAATGCCTCTGTACTTTTTCTGATCAACAGATTTTCCATTCAAATTAGGTTCTAATTTTGTTGCAGTGGCCATTGGAGTTTGAATATTGGAACAGTCAGTCATGTCAAACTTTTTAAGTAAATCAGAGATATACTTAGATTGATTAATGAATATGAAGTGGGTAGTTGTTTTACTTGAAGACCAAGAAAAAATGTTAACTTTCCCATCATACTCATTTCAAATTCAGTTTGCATGATTTTCTCAAAATTTCTGCAAAATTTTGGATTTGTAAAAGCAAATATAATATCATCTACATATATTTGTATTAAGATCATATCATCACCATCTTTTTTCAGAAATAAAGTTGTATCAACAGTACCTCTTTTGAACTTGGAATTCAGAAGAAAAGTTGTGAGAGTGTCATACCATGCTCTTGGTGCTTGGTTAAGTCCATATAAGGCTTTGTCCAAAATGTAAACATGATCTGGAAATTCTTTGCTTACAAAGCCTTCTGGTTGTTCAACATACACTTCTTCATGAAGAATTCCATTCAGAAATGCACACTTAACATTCATTTGAAAAACTTTTTGTGAGCAGCATGTGCAAGAAAGATTCTGATAGCTTCTAGTCTTGCAACAGGAGCAAAAGTTTCATCATAATCAATGCCCTCTTGCTGACAATACCCCTTAGCAACAAGTCTTGCTTTATTCCTTACAACAATCCCATGTTCATCCTTTTTATTTCTGAAAACCCATTTGGTGCCAATTATTGATTTACCTTTTGGTTTAGGAATTAATCTCCAGACTTTATTTCTTTCAAATTGATTTAGCTCATCTTGCATGGCTAAAATCCAGTCTGGATCTTGAAGTGCTTCACATGGCTTTTTGGGTTCCATACTGCATAAGAAATTCACATACAGACATTCATTTGCTGTGGCTGATCTTGTTTGTACACCTTTTGATGCATCACCAATAATCTGATGAATTGGATGGCTTGATGTCCATTTGTTCACATTTGGTAATGGTTGAACAGATGAAACATTGTTGAATGAATCATAATCATCAATGATTGCTTGTGTTTCAGTATCATGATTAATAGCTAAATGTAGATCTGAAGTCTCCCCCTCAAATTGAACATTATGTATTGGTTCAAAAATGATCTGCACAGGTTCAGAAACAGGAATAATAGGTTTAGCAATAACATGCACTGGTTCTGAAATAATCTGTACAGTTTCAGAAATGGGAAATTCTGAATTTGAGGTTGAGAGTGGTGGTCCAGAAGTATTTGATATTGTAGGTTCTGTTGTTTCTTGTTGTGGAATACTTCTGAGTAAAGAAGGATTTTGATAATCTGCAGAAACATTCACAGAAATATCAAATAAGTCTTGACATATGGTATCTAAATTTGTTTTAAGAAAAGTTTTAGAGTCAGCAGTGAGATTTTTCTTGTTGCATTCTGAATCCAAAACTTCAGAAACTTGTTTGAGTTTGAGTTCTGAACTGTCTTGTTTAGAAGTCATTGTTGGCTCATGAAATATAATATTTGAAGTCTCAATGATTCTTTGTATTCCTTTGATTAGTACTCTGTATGCTTTGGATAGTTGAGAATAGCCAACAAAGATACCAGCTGTACCCTTAGGTGCAAATTTATCTAGATGCTATGTATCATTCAGAAGAAAACACGTGCAACCAAAAAATTTAAAATAATCAATAGAGGGTTTTCTTTGTTTAATAATTTCATAAGGAGTTTTAAGTAGTTTTCTATTTAGAATTGTCGTGTTCTGAGTAAAACATGCAGTTGCGATTGCTTCTGCCCAGAGAGATAAAGAAAGTTCTGAATATGCTAGCATGGTCCTTGCAGCTTCTACCAAAGTTCTGTTTTTTCTTTCAACAACACCATTCTGTTAGGGAGTTCTGGCAGCGGAAAAATTATGTGAAATACCAACAGATTCCAAAAAATTCTGAAGTGTAGAATTAGTAAATTTTGTGCCATTGTCACTTTTGATCTTTTGAACTGGTAGTTGAAGAAGAACTTGAATTTTCTTCAGAAAAGGAACAAGAATCAGATTTGAACAAGAATCAGATTTGAACAAGAATCAACATTGTTTGATTTGTCAACAGAATTTCTTTTATTCACTTTGTTAACTCTTGGTACATCACTTTTCTTTGAATTTGAAAACCTATCTAATTTGTCTTTCTTGGATAGTCTTTCTCCTTTCTTTCTCCAAACTAAAGTGGATAGCTCTATAAAAGATAAGAAATAAGGATTAGTATAAAAATTCTTTTACTTACTTAAGATATAACTTCAGATTTAGGATTTGAATTTTGAACTTTTGAAGTTGAATTTGAAGATTGCCCTTTTTCAAACCTTTTAATTCTGGTTGCAAAATCAGATGATGATATTGAAGATATAGGTGTTTTTGTGGATATAGGTATTTAATCCTTTGACGAAGTAGAAAAAGTTGCAGTTTTCAGAAAAACATTATTAAACTTTTCAGAAGAAACTTTTGATGCTTCTGATTTTAAAATTTCTCCTTCAGTCATATTTGATTGTACTTTATATATCAAATATCCATCTTTATCAATAACTTGAACCATAGGATCGTCATCATCTTCTGAATCTTAAGCATTCATTAAATCTGAGAACTTATTTTGAGTCATGATTGATGCAAAAGATTTTTGATTTAAAATATTTTCAGACTCATCATCAGAATTATCAAAAATAATTTCTAAATTCTCATTATTATCTTATGAAGATTCAACATCTGAGAATTCATCATATTTTTCTTCATGTTCTGATTTATTGTCAGAATTATCTTCTTTTAGAACTTCATATGAACTTTCAGAAGTAGGTTCTGAAGATAATTCAGAAATCTTCTCAGGTTTAATAGATTGTTCAGATTTTTCTTCAGAAAAAATTTCTGATTCAGAAGTAAGTTCAGAAATGTTTATAATATTTTTATGCATTACTTCTACTTCAGAAATTGTCTCTGTTTTACCAGAATTGAGAGATTTTTCATCAGAAAATAGAGTCTCTGATTTTACAAAGAGAATTGCTGAAATGACCATTTTAGAACTTCAATTTACAAAAATAGCCATTGACTACGCCAAATGGTACTACGCCATGACGTAGTCCATATTTTTCCCATTTTTTGCAAAAAAGTCCTCTGCTACGCCATATTCCGACTAAGCCATGGCGTAGTCGGTCCCTGAAGTTTCAAAAAGTGGCAAAAACGGCCCCTGGACTTAAAAGGATAGCCATATAGTTTTAAAAATGGCAGAAACGGTCCCTGGACCTTACTACGCCATGGCGTAGTACCATTTGGCGTAGTAGTCAAGTTTGAAAAATTACAAAATCGGCCCCTGAACTTGAAAGGATGGCCAAATAGTTTGAAAAATGGCAGAAACGGTCCCTGGACCTTACTACGCCATGGCGTAGTACCATTTGGCGTAGCAGACACTTTGAAAAAATGACAAATCGATCCCTGAACTTGAAAGGTTCGCGAGAAAGAATAAAAAATGACAAATTGGACCTTGTACCTTTTTATAATTATATATATAATGTTTTGCCTTTTTTTTGGCAATAATTGCATTTTAATAAAATATCTATTAATAGAACATTTTTAGAAAATACCTACTAATAGAACTATTAAGACTATAAAAAATAAATATTACAAACACACATTTAAATACTACAAACAGATATTTAAATACTACAAACAATAATTCAAACACACATTTAAATACTACAAACAATAATTTAAACTAATAATTCTAGTACGGATAAATATTCTGACAGGAGATGATCCAGTCAGCCTTCTTGTTGATTTCCGCCTCTAGATATGTGTAGGTTTCTTTGATGTCATTAATCTCCGCCTCATCTTGACGTAGTTCATGTTGTAGGACCTTTAGTTGGCGTTTTTTTTCATCGAATAGCGCCTGTTTTTCTAGTTGAATCTTCTGGTTATCTTTCCATAACTCTGCTAACCTTTCAATTTCTTCGTCAGCCTCTTTACACGATGCCTTGAGCTTTGAAGGCATGACTTGAGTTTCCGGAGGGTTTGAGTCTCGGTTGAACAAAAGGCTCTCGTCATAGGTTGGCGGCGTATCACCGTTATGTGAACTCCTATAGTTTCGCCATGCGGCATCGTATTCTAGCTCTTCATCATCTGTTATTGCATGATGGGCCCTTGTTTTTCCAATCTGTCTCCACTCCTCGTCCGTTTCAGGCGCTTTCTATCTAAGCCCAAACCTTCCATCATTCAGCTGTTTTTATTGCCTGAACCTGAAGAAGTTCCAAACTCATGTCGATCTCTTGCCGGAGCGGCGGTTTCCAGACATTGGTTAAATGTAGTAAGTTAGAGATTGCAAGTTACCACTTCAACATACCACTTATTTATAGTCGCGATATTCGTCACGATATAGTCAGACGTATTGGTCACGTTATCAATATTTTTCAGACGAATCTGTCATAACTTTTCAGGCGAATCCTGACTACCTTTTAAGACGAATCTGTCATAACTTTTCAGGCGAATCCTGACTACCTTTTCAGACGAATCTGTCATAACTTTTCAGGTGAATCCTGACTACCTTTTTCAGACGAATCTGTCATAACTTTTCAGGCGAATCCTGACTACCTTTTCAGACGAATCTGTCATAACTTTTCAGGCGAATCCTGACTACTTTTTCAGACGAATATGTCATATTTCAGGCGTCAGACGAATCTGTCATAAGTTTTCAGGCGTACCTGAATTTCGGGGACTAAATGTGACAATATTTGAAAGTTCAGGTGCTAGAGGGTATTTTTTACTAAAGTTCACCACTATAAATAAATGGTCCTTGAGAAATACCAACACACAAATTTGTTATCTACCATTTCATTCCTTTCATAACTCTTCGTAAATTTAGCTAACCTTCAAGAAACCATGTCCGGAAACAACCGATCTGGCAAGAACAAATCAGCTTCCAAAGCTGGAAGTTCTCGATCTGCACAGAAACCACCCATACGACAATTGGATGATGGAATGTATAGGCGTACCTGGCATGTGCGCGCAACAGAAGAGGAGTGGGCAATGCATGGGAGAACTTTTGCCGACCAACCAATAACCGATGAAGAGCGTGCCGATTGGGAAGACGCATTCTATAACTACATGGAGACATCTCCATACAATGAACCACAAATGTTTTCTTCCAGGTTTTTATACCCTGACCCAAACCCTCCGGCATCACAAGTAATGCTGGCGAAATTGAAGGCAGCAGTTAACGAGGCGAACCGGGAGATCATAGCGCTTGGGGAGAAATGGAATAAGAACAGGGAAATACAACTTCAAAAAGAGGCGGTGATTAACGAAAGTAAAGCAGAGCTTGCAGTCCTAGAGCAAACAATTAGTACGGAGGAGATGTTGGTAAAGGAAATCAAAGAAGAATACGCGTTCTTGAGGACAAGATCAACGAAAAGGCTCAGTGGATCATCCAATGCTAGGACATCTATCCTCACTAAATGTCTCCTAGTTGAATGTTTGTTTAAGATGTTTGCACTTTAACATTTTCCATTGTTTAAGATGTTTGCACTGTAACATTTTCCATTGTTTAAGATGTTTTTTAAGATGTTTGCACTATCCTTACTATATCAGTTTATGGTTTAGCAAACAATAACTTTATAAAACAATAATTAATATTTGAATAAATTATTTAGTGTAGTGATATTTCAAATTTGATAAAACAATAATTAATATTATAACAAGTGAACATTATAATAAAAAGTTTGCAATAACGTTAACTTTATTGAAAAACATTATAATAGTTAACAAACACTTGAAACAGTCAACTAAAAATCAGGAGCAAACTTTGGCAGCTAAAAATCAATATTAAGGTCAATACTATTATAGTACAAAGTTTCATGTGGTTCCAACGACGTTGATGACTGAGACTGCCTTCTTTGGCTACCTGAAGGCCTTCTTGTAGGCTCGCTTGATGCAGCAGGAGTTGGGCAGTTTGTACGATTATGACCGGTTTGGCCACACCTACTACACTTTCTCTGTATCCGACCTTCACCGTGAGATGGCCTTCAATCGTTGTTACGGGGTCTGCCCACTGGGTTACTTTTTATTAGGGGTGGATAGACTGGTGGTAGAGGAGTATCTGGAGACAACCATGTTGAAGTAGGTCCAATAGGAAGAATTACGCCTTCATATGTTTGCCGGTATACTGAGGCATAAAAGAAGGCTGAAGCCAAGTGGCTACAATATGTATATCTGAGATGTCTCGCAACGGTGATGGCATGACCGCAAGGTAACCCAGATAGTTGCCATTTTTTACATGTACATTCATTTGTACGCATATCGACCTTTGCATCCCTATGACCATCTCGAACCTCATACCAACCATCTACAATGCCGTGTACGTTCCATCTTGCAGACTTACCCATCCTCCTTTGGATCTTGGCTTGCGCCTACGGTGTTAGATTGTGAAGGATTTGCTCTACAAAAATGTATAAATCATGTTAGGATTTATATATTTATATTTATATTTATATTTATATATTTAAAACATTCTCATCTTAGGAACCTCCTTTTTGTCGACGTAGAAAGTACCACCGTTTTTGAAAATCTCTGAAGTAATCCATAAGCATGACGATCGGTAATCTGCGGGCAAAACGGGACAACGCATTCACCGATTCTGCACTATTGGAGGTCATAATATTGTACCGAACACCAGGAAAATATGCCCTTGACCACTTCTCCGGCCCAAGCTCATCCATTAATTGAGCTCCTGCAGCTACATGGAGTCGTAGAGCATTAATTCTTCGGGTGAACTCATATTCAACGTTGGAACTACAACCGACATCACCTCTACCGTACACTGGATAATCAACATGCACATAGAGTGTAGGCGGTCTCTCGCACCCCAACGTTTAATTCATGAACCAACGAGCACATTCATCGTCAGATATCTGATAAATTTCGCCATTTGTCTTGTGCACTATCTTCATTTCACCGCCATCATTATCAAAATTAAAAAAATTTTGACAGTTACTGGCCCACTTAAAATGTGTAATGTTTTTGGGCAATAGTACCTGAAATTGACTTGGTGGACCGGAGGGAATGAATTCCCACCCATCGTTTGCAAACTACCATTTACCACTGGAACGAAGATATACTTTAACTTTTTCCATGAAGGAGGGTGTGGTAACTGAGAAGAGAGCGATGTGTTGGTGGAGGGTGTGGTAACTGAGAAGAGAGCGATGTGTTGGAGAAAAGCACCACCTGCCTGCCTTTTAAAGACCCATTAAATTGCAGTTACAACCCTTAACTTTGTTTCATTGAAAATTTTGGTCCTTTATAAAGACAAAGTAGGATTAGGACCATAGGCCATTATCGTCAACTGACAAAGTAGCCATATTGAATAATTATAGCTTCAATTGTCACGAATATATGAAAAAGACGACCATGTGCTTTCCTTTCCACATGTGATACTGGGATGTGCCATGTGATATATGAAAAAGTTTTTTATTCGTCTGATAAAGATATAAAGTCTCCGCCATGTAATGTCGCCAATTCTGTAGGTAGATCATTACGTTGTCTCGGATCTACCTACTCCGAAAGCAATTGGCACAATGTTGTTATTTCCATCCATGGCAAAGACCAGGAACATTGTACCCAAGAACCGTCCTTTTAGATGTGCAGCGTCTATTATAAGGACACGCCGCAACTTTGTCTTGAAAGAGACGATCTTCAAATCGTAATGCAGTTAGTGTATCAAAATTATATAGTTTATAATATGTAAAGAACTGACAGAGTTACGCGTACCGTGGGGCGAAGGGCAGCAATACACTTTTTAAATCGTCCTTCTGAATCTGTCTTTATTCTGGTGAAGCTACCTGGATTTTGGTGCTCCATGTTATATAAGAACAGAGGTAGTCGGCTGAACGAGTCCTCAGGGGTGCCTCTAACCATTCGTATGGCACTCCATCTAGCACGCCAACCTTGGTGGTACCCAATCTTAACACCGTACATCTCTTGTAGATCACTAATAATGTCTTTTGGTCGACATGTCCTGCTAACATCTAGAAATTTATGTTTTAGTATACTACCCAAGATCTTTGTTTGGCCCTCCTACGGGGTATGCCGTCATACGCCAAGAACAGTCATTTACACGAAATTTAACCCCGTACCTTGTTTTTGAAGATCTCGACGTTTGATACTGGAAGCCCTCTTCAAGAAACTTTCTTCCCAACTCTACAATCATCTCATCTTTCGTGTCGAACGTCTGGTTTATTGCTATTCTGTAACTACGATTATAAGGCACGGGGTCCTTAGTTGTGACATACGACTCTGGGTTTCAAGAGGAGATGGCATATCAAATAGATCATTTATTCGCCAAATGAATTATTGGCAGGAGTCACCCTTTCTACAGCTGCTTCATCTTCATCCGTATCAGTCATGTCAAAAACAAAACCTTCATCTTCAGCAAAGCCAACAAAACGACTTTTTTCTTCTTCAACGTCTTCTTCTTCATCACCCACTTCTTCTCCTTCTTCTTCTCCTTCTTCTTCTTCTTCTTCTTCTTCTTCTTGTGTGTCTTCAACGTTGGAACTACAACCAACATCACCTCTGCCGTACACTGGATAATCAACATGCACATAGAGTGTAGGCGGTCTCTAGCACCCCGACGCGTAATTCATGAACCAACGAGCACATTCATCGTCAGATATCTAATAAATTTCGCCATTTGTCTTGTGCACTATATTCATTTCACCGCCATCATTATCGAAGTTAAATTTTTTTTGACAGTAACTGGCCAACTTAAAATGTGTAATGTTTTTGGACAATAGTAACTGAAATTGACTTGGTGGACCGGAGGGAATGAATTCCCACCCATCGTTTGCAAACTCCCATTTACCACTGGAACGAAGATATACTTTAACTTTTTCCATGAAGGAGGGTGTGGTAACTGAGAAGAGAGCGATGTGTTGGTGGAGGGTGTGGTAACTAAGAAGAGAGTGATATGTTGGTGGAGGGTGTGGTAACTGAGAAGAGAGCGATGTGTTGGAGAAAAGCACCACCTGCCTGCCTTTTAAAGACCCATTAAATTGCAGTTACAACCCTTAACTTTGTTTCATTGAAAATTTTGGTCCTTTATAAAGACAAAGTAGGACTAGGACCATAGGCCATTATCGTCAACTGACAAAGTAGCCCATACTGAATAATTATAGCTTCAATTGTCATGAATATATGAAAAAGACGACCATGTACTTTCCTTTCCACATGTGATACTAGGATGTGCCATGTGATATATGAAAAAGTTTTTTATTCGTCTGACAAAGTAGGACGACCATGTGCTTTCCTTTCCACATGTGATACTGGGATGTGCCATGTGATATATGAAAAAGTTTTTTATTCGTCTGACAAAGTAGGACGACCATGTGCCTTCTGTTCCACATGTGATACTGGGATGTGCCATGTGATATATGAAAAAGTTTTTTATTTTTTCAATAAAGTGTTTTATTCATCTGACAAAGTAGGACGACTATGTGGTTGTAATTATTCGTCTTAATGTGTCAAGGACGACCATGTGAAAATTACACAAAGACAAAAAGGGGGAAAATAAATCAAATACAGAGATGCAGCAAAAGGTATGTATTTATTTTTATTAGTCGTGATACAAAAAAAATAACAATGGTCAACCCGCTAATCCGTCGTACTAGCATAATGATCTGTATAAAGATATAAAGTCTCTGTCATGTAACTTCGCCAATTCTTGGCAGCTGTCACCTGATTCCCGTCGGAAGTTATGATCTCATCATTAATCAGCTGGGATAGGAACATGCTCATAAATACTCCACAATCTCCACGGCTAGAAGCCTGTTGTGATACATTGTTAGCGTACTTATAACTGAATTTTCTGGCGGCGTTTTTAAGGCGATGCGAATGAATTTTGGACATCAAATAAGGCAGAGTTACTTTCCATTTGTCCATCATTTCGCCGAAGACTTTCCGATAAGCAGGGATATTATTAAAGCTGTCGTAGACAACCATAACGAAATCCTTAAGGTTCAAAACCCTTAGGAGCCAATGTTGTTGCCCAATGACAATCGGGAAGTAGACCTGGAACAAAACGCCCAACATATAGTTAATAATGGATAGGTTTGAATACAAGTTGTGTAAAATTGATGTAAACTAATTTACACACCCGTTTTAGGTTGACCTACGATATCGAACCTTCGACCATCCCCGATACCATGTTGATGACAAGGTCAGCACCACGACCATCACTCAATAACTTCCCAAAATCGGCGTTCATCACCGTCCATTCTACGTCTTGATGACGGCTTAGCATGGTATAGCCTACCCATGCATTCACATGCTAGTAAATAGTACCGTGGAAGTTAGAGAATGAATACGGTATATTTTTAAAAACACGATGAACTCAAATTTATATACTCACATCGCCGGTGAAATCACCATTGCCTTCTTCGCCCAGCAGCGTGCCCCACCACGTCCTGTCAATCGAGACCGTAAAAAACGGAAGCCTCATCTCGGGCAAACGACTTTCTTTGTATTGTTTAAGGATCATGGCCGCCGCCGTTGATGAGGCTTCCTTGCCCTTGCCCTTGCCCTTTTGTGTCGCCTTAGGGCGCTTTGTAGTTGGCGTCGTATCAGGTTGTTTTGTAAACGGAGTGGTCACATATTGACTTGGTACCCTCTCTCGTTTGTCCTTGACCACCGGTGTTGTCTCAGCTGTGATGCTGGACGGCGGCCGATAAACATGTAGTCCATGATACGACGGCCCAGCTTGCTCATCACCAAATAACGACCGTTCAACAGATGCGAACGGCTCGAACGATGACTTGAAATCATCAAGTGTAACCTACAAAATAAGATGAATGGTTTTCAGTTAATTTAAAAAAAACCAAACTTTTTTACTTACATTCGGCATGTAGGGGATAGTGGCGGTGGAGTACGGCAGCTGTTGTTCCCCCAAGCTCGACTGGGGTACATAAAGTCCTAGCTCCGTAGCAACTGACGTAGCCTATTAAATCAATACCGATCATTACCAAGTAAAATATTACAAATCCTGATATAGATAGGTTTTAATACTACTTATTTAACTTACAAGAAAATTAGAGGGGTTCGGTGACATGTATGAAAACGAGGGCATACTCATGATTGCCGGCTGGGGTGGATTTTGGGCGTACCCCAAATGGTCACCGCTTGTGCCCTTAGAAAGAAGGTTGTTAAATACCACAAAATGGGGTAAAGAAAAAGCTAAATGATTGCTATATAACCAAGTTTCATAACTTACCTGCTGCGGATAACAAGACACCGGAGACGAGAACATGGCTGATCCGGACGGCGTAGATCAGGACGGTTGGCCCCCCATCTAAAAAAATTATGCAAACATTTTTTAGTAAACACATTAAAACAATTTTAATCCAAAAGGTTAAACGAATAACTTACATTCATCCTTTCAATCTGTTTCTCCAACTCCTCGATCCTTGCACTATAATCCACATTTATTTATTTTTATCGGCATTTATTATCTTTTGCTCGTCAAAGTGGGTAAACAAATCTCTATCTACTTGCTCCTTGTAGTAATAGAAATCATAATATACCTCATTCAACCTTTGTCGATCCAACCTGTCCCATTGGGTACCATATGAGTCCGGGGACGGCTCATTATGTCCACGTGAGGGACTATCGTCATGGCGGATATAGTCCGAAAAGGCTGGCGTAGCCCCACGGACTAAACTGGGGGATTAGGGGTGGTCCACCTCCATAGACGAGTGGGTTGAGGAGCCGGATCCATTGCCGGAGCTAGATGGGGAGGGAGAGCCTTGCGTACGTCGGGGCCTCTTCGATGCTCGAAGGCCCTCATGGCTATCGAAGTAAGCATGGCTATCCCTATACCAATTCGTTACCTGCTCCGAAGGATAAGCTACAAGAGGGTAATGTTGGCGCCGCCCTTCCTGGAAAATTGAAAACATAACACGTTTAGTAAACCATAGTCTTGATTTATTATAAATAGACTTCGAAATACACACAAAAACATACCTCTTGATAATCAAGGAACTCAAGGCATGCATTTATATTCAAATTATGGTTCCTGGTCCAACGAACCCCCCTCGGGGACGCGTCGGAGCATGTAACCCATTGTCGGGAGATTGGAAACACCTCCACGATCCATAACAACACATAAAGGTATGCACATTATCATAAAGGAAACAAATTTCAAATTAATAATTATCTAACCTTTAGGGCGTATGCAAAACCCGTAATCGACATCTTGTTGTGTTGGTCGTGTCGAGCCCAAGCACGGTTCAACTGCTTGTAGGTCGGTTCCCATGTGTAGGTTCCCCATGGATAGTGATTAAATGTTGACAAACGCTCCACGATATTAAACAGATCGAGATTAACTAACTGGGTAACCTGACGTCTAACGAATACTAGTTCGACGATCCCTAGTAAGCAGACTCGGACAACATCGTCGTCGCTTAAGTTTAACATCTTAAGCTTAATCGTGCTAATAACCGAGGAAAGCTGTAGACGAGGCTCGGGATGAGCAGTCTCTCCGCAAGCATCAGGAAAGACCCTCCTTAGGAAGCTGTGCTTTCGGAGGGGAGTGATGTTCGGCAGGACACCAAAACATAGCCCTGTGATAAGGCAGTAGTCCTCTCGGCCGATATGAAGGATGTGGCCGGAAATATCAAACCATAACTCCTCCTCCTCCTGTCCTTCAATAGGAGAAATCTGTCTTTCTGGGAACAAGGCTGTCAGAAGACTGTCTTGGGGCTGCACGTTGAGGTCCAACCAAGGACCGAAGGTAGTAGTCCTAAAAAGCTCTTCTCTCGCTGGAGGAACTAAAATAGCAGCCCGAATATCCTTAATCAAGGATATTTTATTTCTTATTGTGAGTACAGGGACCTACATAAGTGTGACTTCCAAAAGTTATTATAAGATTTATAAGTAGAAACTTATAATTAATGCTTTTAAACAAACAAATGTATATTAATTAAACAGATGTATATTAATGAAACAGTTGTATATTAAGCAGTTGTATTATGATATAGTTTTTTTTGGTATTTTTAGATTTTGTTGATAGTCGTTCATCAATATTTCATTATTCTAAAATAAATGGCATATACACTTTTGGATTTCCAGGTAGTAGGGGAATCACGTGGATTACTTAAATCCCTACAACCTAAGGGATATTTACACCCGTTTGAAAAAAATCTTTCGGTGTTATACAATTATTTCGTTTGATGAAATACGATTGAACATTTTCATGGGGGTGGAAGTGTGCCTTCCAAAAGTTATTATAAGATTTATAAATAGGAACTTATAAGTAATGCTTTTAAATAAAAAGATGTATATTAATTAAACAGTTGTATATTAATTAAACAGTTGTATATTAAACAGTTGTATTACGATATAGTTTTTTTTTGGTATTTTTAGATTTTGTTGATAGTCGTAATTAAACAGGTATATTAAACAGATATATATTAATTAAACTGATGTACATTAAACGGATGTATATTAATTAAACAGTTGTATATTAAACAGTTGTATATTAAACAGATGTATATTAAATAGTTGTATATAAAACAGTTGTATATTAAACCATTAGATCACAGATATATTAAACAGGTATATTAAGCAGATGTATGTTAAACAGATATATATTAAACAGACATATATTAATTAAACAGGTATATTAAACAGCTGTATATTAAACAGGTATATTAAACAGACATATATTAATTAAACGGGTATATATTAAACAGACATATTAATTCAGCAGCTATATATTAAACAGGTATATTAAACAGTTGTATATTAAACATGTATATTACACAGGTATATTAGTCCGAAAGATGTATGTTAAACAGATATATATTAAACAGACATATATTAATTAAACAGGTATATATTAAACAGACACATATTAATTAAACAGGTATATATTAAACAGGTATATTAAACAGCTGTATATTAAACAGTTGTATATTAAACAGGTATATTAAACAGCTGTATAATAAACAGGTATATAAATATAAAATATGTGGAAGGTTCAAAATTCAAATACCTTAAATATATAAAAATATAAATACAAAATAAATTTTATAAAATAAAAATATAATATACTATAATCTTAACTATACAGAAACTTAAAAAAATGACACCGAGATGTGGTTTCCATTTTATAACACATAGGGTTTTTTATCTAACTTTTCCATTAAATATTTGTTTTTAGCATATTTTTCTTTATTTTTCATAAATTTTCAAACTATATGGACCAAATCTGTATTTTACTCTGAACTATATAAATATAGTTTATTAGATAACTATATTTATATATTTTATCAATTATATATTTTTTATATTTTATAAATTATATTACACACACACATATATATATATATATATATATGTACAGAAAATTAAAACAGAAACTTAAAAAAATGATAAGCTAAAGAAAAACCATATAAAACATATATTGAATGATTATGTTTATTGAATTTAAAACGAAATAACTTACCATTGCTTGTTGGTTTGGAAATTCCATATCTTGACGTGTAATGGCTTTTGACGTGGATTGTAAAATTCTCGAAGGCGCGTGAGCTTGAAAAAAATCTCGGCTTTTGATGATTGTTCTTGTCGTTTTCTGTAGAAAACAATAATTTTGAGGACAAAATTTCGGCTCTGAAGTTGGGTGTTGATGGTGTTGATGGTGTGGACCACAACCCTCAATTTATAATAGATTTGTTAACTTCACCCGTGATTTCTCGCCTCACAACCAATTCAGCCACCCTATTAATTGCCCAACTACCCTATTTAATGCCAAACGTCCAGGAACAGTTGACTACTACTACGCCAAAAAGGTACTACGCCATGGCGTAGGGACCAATTCTGCCAAATTTCCAAAGTTTAAAGGTCGGTCAAAGAGCATATTCCAGGGCATCTTTGACCACTACGCCAAATGGTACTACGCCATGGCGTAGTAAAGTCCAGGGGCCGATTTTGTAATTTTTCAAACTTGACTACTACGCCAAATGTTACTACGCCATGGCGTATTAAGGTCCAGGGACCGTTTCTGCCATTTTTCAAACTATCTGGCCATCCTTTCAAGTCCAGGGGCCGATTTTGCAATTTTCCAAACTTGACTACTATGCCAAATGGTACTACGCCATGGCGTAGTAAGGTCTAGGGACCGTTTCTGCCATTTTTCAAACTATCTGGCCATCCTTTCAAGTCCAGGGGCCGTTTTTGCAACTTTTCGAAACTTCAGGGACCGACTACGCCATGGCGTAGCAGAGGACTTTTTTGCAAAAAATAGGAAAAATATGGACTACGCCATGGCGTAGTACCATTTGGCGTAGTCAATGGCTATTTTTGTAAATTGAAGTTCTAAAATGGTCATCTCAGCAAAATTCTCTTTTACAAAAGGAATTCTTTCAGACAAAGAGAGATTAACAGGTTTGGATATGACACCTGTACTAGTTTCATTAAAAAATTTCATTTTTGAATAGTCATAAAGATTTGCAGGTGCCTTTTTCAGAATTTGACTTTAATTATATCCCAAACCTACCTTGATGTTGTAAAATTTTGAATTCTGAGCCTGATTTGTTAAAATATTCAGAGTCTTTTCTGTTTGACCTCTTTTAAAATTCAGATCTTCCAATTCCTTAATATTTTTTTATAGATCAAGTCTTTCTTGATTCAGAAAGTTCATTTTAACATTCAGAATTTCTTTTTCAGATTTTTCATTTATGATATCTTTTTGTAAAATTTCCATCTTTTCTTTTAACAATGATTTTTCTTCAGAAATTTTCTCAAGAGGTTGTTCTGCTTCTTGGCAATTTTGTTTATAGATTTGACTTTCAGCTCTGAATTGATTTACCAATATTCTTTCACCTTTAATTCTGTTTTTGAGATTTTCAAATTCAGAATACATATTTGGACTTGATTTTGTATTTCAGAATCTCTAGAATGTTGTTCTGAATTTGGTTCAGAATGTGGTTCAGAAGAGTAATTTATTTCAGAATTTAGTTCAGAAAATGAAGAAATTACCACAGAATCATGTGCATGTTTGTCTTCTGGATCCATTTGGCACATATAGCAGTTTGAGGCATAGTGAGCTACTTCTTCATCATATTCCCCATCACTTCAGTTTAACCAATCTTCTTCATATTTGGTTACCAAAGCTGGATTAAGCTCCTTCTTCTTAGCAAGAAGATGCTTTTCTCATAGTAGCCTGAGTTTTTTACTTTGGGCATTTTGCACTGTCTTGCATAATGACCAGGCTTACCACAATTAAAACATCTTGCTGGTTCAGATGTCTCAGTTTGACCAGCATCTTGACTTTTCTTGAGTCCAATTTCAGACTTTGGTTTATTCTGATATTTTTGATTATATCTTTGAGTAAATTGCCTTGTCATAAAAGCAATATTATCAGAAATTTTCTTAAGTTCTTCATCTGATTCATCTCCATCACACAAATTTGTTTCTAAGATATCACAGATTTTGCTTTTAGCAGAAATGGTCATAGAATTATTATACTTCTTGCTTAACAAGGCTACTGTTTCATTTTCCTTCTTTTGTTCATTTTGTCTAGTTTTGATTTTGTCTTCTTGTTGAAACAGAATACCATAGACATCATGACTGGATTTTCTAGATAAGTTTCTAGTAACCATGTTATCAGAGAAGCTTGACCATTCATTACCTAAGTTGTTCATAAATTTGTTGTTTATCTCAGAATTTGATTTCTGAACACCATTTCTTCTCAGATCATTCAGGATATTGTTGAATCTATGATAAGTCTCTATAATAGATTCATTCTCTTTATACCTGAAGTTCTCATAAGTACTTGCACAGATATTCAATCTTTGTGCTTGGGTTTTTGTACTACCCTGCATTTGAGCTTCAACCTCATCCCACATGGCTTTAGCAGATGTTAAGCTATCTACTCTATTGAATATATCATTAGGAATAGCCATTGTAAGAATACTTAATGCCCTTTTGTCAATTTTAGCTTGAGCTTTCTCAGCAGTACTGTACATACCTTGGCTTTTCTTGATTCTTGATGCAGGTATTTCAGGAGTAGATTCGGTTCTTGGTACTGATGGAATTTCCACATAGACCTCTAGAGGGCCATATATGATTGATTGCATTAAAGCTTCATCAATATTATCCAAGAATTGAATCATCCTGATTCTCCATTGATGATATTCACCCAAAAACAGAGTTGGTGGTTTAGTTTCTGATCCGATGGAGACGATTTATTTCGACATCTTTGATTTTGAAATAGATCGAGAATTCACCTGAAATTGAATCTTGAATTTATCGATCAATAAAATCAAGAACTGTCAGATCTGACAAGTTCTTCTCTGAATGTCAAGAACAGATGAATTGGCTCTGATACCAATTGATAGATCCCAAACAATCAAGATTGTAGAAAGATTAAGAACAAGAACGAGAATTGGATCACTGAAGTTGTATGTTGTCTTGATTATTCAACTGTATTACAATGTATGTATCTTTACAAGCTCTATCTATCAACGTTAGTTATAACAAACAATTAAACTATGTATTTATATACAATTAGAAAGACTAAAGTTACAGTACAAAGATGACAGACATGTTCAGAACTACTTCTGAACATCTTCAGAAGTGTCTTCAGAAACCTCTTCAGAACTTCTGAAGTAGCCACTTCAGAAGTTATGCCTTAGGCTTTCCTCCTTTTATCTTCATACTTCTGAATCTTTCTTTTCAGAACCTAGTCTTCTTTTGAAGCTACTTCTGATATCTAACACTTTGTACATGCCAAAAACGTCCATTTTGATGTATTAACATGTTTTATTTGTTAATATCAAACGTGTGAGTGTTTGGGTGAGTTTTGCCTATTTGGTATAAAAGAGTTTACAAATCATACATGAAGCTTACACTTGAGTTTTTAGACATGTTAATGAATGAAGGATAAGTGTGAGTTATGTGGGTGCATTATCTTTTAAATGAAGATTATTTGGTTACAATTGCATCCTGGGAGTATTTGATTTATAGACCATTGGATTTACATGTTATTGCATTACGGGGCATTATGAAAATATATGAATAAGATTCATTTGGAAAACGGTTTATCTCAACCAATATTTTGAGTTATTACATTAGTGTTGAGTTATAAAGCTCTTTCTCGGTTTTTGGACTAAAATGAGTCTCATGGACATTTTGCCCGAATTGAATGGCTATATGTCAGAGTTTTAGAGTTATATGCAGTTATGGCACATGTATTTAATACAATACACGTTTTGGGTGTGTTCGTCATTCATTTAGTGTCGTGCAATTGTTAGCCACTGATTTCCATCCGTGCAATTGTTAGCCACTGATTTCCATCCGTGCAATTGTTAGCCACTGATTTCCATCCGTGCAATTGTTAGCCACTGATTTCCATCCGTGCAATTGTGAGTCACTGATTTCGATCCGTGCAATTGTCAGCCACTGATTTCTATCCGTGCAATTGTCAGCCACTGATTTCTATCCGTGCAATTGTCAGCCACTGATTTCTATCCGTGCAATTGTCAGCCACTGATTTCTATCCGTGCAATTGTCAGCCACTGATTTCTATCCGTGCAATTGTCAGCCACTGATTTCTATCCGTGCAATTGTTAGTCACTGATTTCCATCCGTGCAATTGTTAGCCACTGATTTCTATCCGTGCAATTGTTAGCCACTGATTCTATCCGTGCAAATGTTAGCCACTGATTCTATCCGTGCAAATGTTAGTCACTGATTTCTATCCGTGCAATTGTTAGTCTCACCCGTATTTCCCTCAAATTGTGTTATTTCAACAATAAGCGTGAGTTAATGGTTTATAAATATGGTTAAAGCTATGTTATGTCTTTACGTTGATAAACTCGTTCATGGTCGTGTGAGTATTGGATTTGGATTACGTTAAATGAGTATTTCTACATTAAAGCTTTCATTCATAAGGTCATTTTGGTCTAAAGCTTATTATGGAAATAATGAATTTGGGAAAGATGTTGATTTTATAAGAAGGTTATTTCCTTTGAGAATTATATTTTATCAAGCAAACCTTTTGGTTTCAAATCAATCATAAATATGTTATAAACTCTTGAGCTCACTAGGCGTTAAGCCTAACCCTTTTTCTTTGTCAGCATGTGCATCAGGTTATCGTTGGGGTTGGTACTAGCGTCACGTGTGGACTTGAGTGCTAGGAAATGGCATGATAAAGATTAGACTCTTGGTGACGTTTTCCGCACTTGGAGATAGCGACTCCTATTGGTTTAGTAACATGGAACCATATGTAGGTCTTGTATAAGACTTGATTTATTTGTTGTAGAGGTTTATTACTAATTGTGGTTTGAGGAAAGTTATATATTGATGTAATATTAGAAATTTTAAATTAGTCGTTTTTTCCAGATTTGAGGGTGTTACATTTATACCGTTACGAAGGTCTCAAAGAGTGGATTCCAAATATATGATTGTTCTTCCGATTCCTTCAGCGAATTAATTAGAATTTTTAGAGAGAAGAAAGAGTTTTAGAGAGAGAGAAAGAAAGCTGATGAAAGCGGTGGTGATGCGGTGAAAACAGAAACACAGGGACCAAATGGTTGTAGTTTACTCCAGATTATACATATATATATATATATATATATTAAATAATTATAAAGAGTTTAAAACTTTGGCGGTTTTAACCCCTCAACAATTATTTAACGTTATAAGAGACACGACACACTTTGGGTACGTTAACGAGGACGTTTTTAAAACTTGGGTCTTATATGGATGGAGAGTCTTTGTCTTGTGCTGAGGTGTATAACCCCGAAAGCGAAAAGTGGACGGTGATTGAGTTACTTCGCTGGCCACGGTGGGCCTGTTTCGTATATGGCTTCAAGGATAAGCTCTACCTAAATGGGTGGGCGGTCAAGTTTCACCATCCGAAAAACACACATGGTGCAAGATGAAAAACGGATGTATGATGGAAAGAATGTGTTGTATATGGAATGGAAGAACCAAAACTAGAGATAACTCGTGGAAGATGGAGTCGGTCCCGGTGATTCAAAGCTCGAGTGTCGGATTATGGTTCAGAATCATGGTAAATAAGTTGTTGCTTTTCTCACTGGAAGAAGAGCAGGAGGGATTCAGCACATTGCTGTATGACCCATGCAGCTCCTGGGTCTGAATGGCAGACTTCAAAGATTAAACCATCTGGTTTGTGTTTACGTTGTGTTACATTTACGGCATACTGGCTGATCTAAATTAAGGTCTTTCTTTTGGATTTTTATTAGAAAAAATATTGTGGCCATGTGAAGTTACTAAACTAAACTTATTATTTTGCAAGAATAAATTAATGAATTTATGGAAATATGCATGATAAAAATCGTTAGCATTTGACATTTTCTGTTGTTGAAAAGAGTATATATAAACCTAACATGAACTATGTTTACTTGTGTAGCGTAATTGATTCAACATTTTATTTTGTTGAGAACTTTTATGTTACATTAACACTTTTGTTTATCGATCAAGAAAACAAGACATAAATCAAACATAAACTTTAGATCTTCTGCTTGAAAGTAGGATCTAAAAGGAATAAGACATAATTTCTAACTAATTTACAAGGGTGAGTTTGATATGTAAAGCATGACATAAGAGAATTGTTGTTCCAAGTTTGATGTAAAGATTGAATTTTTATATACTGCTTTGGAGACAAGTACTTATTTTGTAGAAGATGATTTTCCATGTGATTATCTTGTAAGAAGATTGTATTTCCGTAGTTTATGTAATTAAAGTACAACTTTGGTATAACCTAGCTTGTCAACGTCACAAGAGCTTCTAACTTGTTTTTTTTGGCTAATTGGTTTAACGAGAAACAATTACACGAAAAACAATTTCACATCCCGCGGCATTGCACGGGTACATAACTAGTATTAATTAAATAATATATATCTATACTACTTAATAAAACAAATTTACTTTTAAAACAAATCCTTTAAGCATGTTGTACAACCATACAATGCATAATCTCTTAAATGACCGTTCCTTTTCCCAACACATTACCAGCCTCAAAACTTTGGCGGTTCAGTATCTAACGCTCCCTATCTCAAGATGACGATTCATCTGATATATTTTATCACTCATCCATTGCAGATCTCCTTACATCAAACTGAGTATTCCATCACTGGACCTTCTTCGTCTCCGGCCACCTTCCATCTCCGACCTCTAGTATTTATTTGTGTTTTCTCTTCTCTCTGCATTTCTGCATTTGTTCAATTTGGGGTTTCTAGGGTTTACCTAGCTTCGTCCCTTTTTAGATTCAATTTGGGGTTTCCATTACTGTGTTTACATTGCACTCTGGTTTTTTAAACTTCAACACTGGTTTGTTTCTTGAATCTTAACTTTCTTTGGATTTAGCTTTTCCAAATAAAAGTTAAGATTTTTCAAACTTCACGTTGGGTTTCATCTTTTTGTTTCAGATTGGGCTTGTGTTTGTTTCTTGAACTTTGAACTTCAACATGTGGATTCAATAGATCGAATTTCGTGGTTTCATGGCTTGTGTTATAAAGGTTAAGGTTTTTCATTCTTGCTTTCATTTCTATCTCCTGATTCGATTCTTCGTTTAGGGTTTCAACTCCTTGCCTAATCTTCTTCTAACTCGATGTAATTACATGTTATGCATTTCCTATGCGTTTGATGTGTCTAGGGCTCCTCTCCACAATTTATAATGAAGAATGGTATGCATATAAAATCCCATTTGGTAATCTCTACAATCCTAAGTGTTCGCATTTTTTTTATTCTCTGAAATTTCAGTGTTTGTATCGACAATCCTAGAGTATTTTAATCATATTTGTACTAAGATTGGGGATTAATTTTTACAATGCTTCTGTTGGAATGGGTATCAAACGTCATAACTAATTACTCATGACTTTTCATTAATAGCAGGATCCTTTTTGGGTTGCCCTCAATTGTCCAAAGGTTATTAGTTAATTAAGAGAGAGAGAGAGAGAGATAAATAGTTTATTAATTATTACTTGATAATAACTAATTAGAAATTAGTATGGAAATTCTATAGAATTAATTGGAATTAATTTAGAATTAATTTGTGCCAATTAAAAGTGCAAGGGCTAATTGGTTATTCTTTGAAAGATGAACCAAGGGCTTTTCTCTAAAACCCTAACTTTGGCCCTAAGTTACTTACCACTATAAATAGAGGTTCATGACTCCTAAATCAAATGTCCCACTCAAGTATTCTTAAACCTTGAGTTTTCTCTTCTCTCTTTGCTCCATTCCTTGTGGGTACTCTTACTACACTTGGGTGGATATTCCGAAGATTAATAATCTTGGACAAATTGGGTACAAACCATTAGAGGTAGCTTCTTTGATTACTACCTTCCTTAGCATTGGATCGAAGTGTTCGAGTTCTACAAGTGGATCAATCCAATTACAAGATTGGATTAAAGGTTGGTAATCTCTTTCGTTCTTGTTGTTAATATCGTCTACTAAGGTTTCCTTGTAGGGTTTAGTTATATGATTCTTACCATAGTTTCCGCTGCATTGTTTTGTTTATAGTTCATATAAAACCAATCAGTGGTATCAGAGCCTTTAGTTTGGTTGATATTAGCACTTATTTTAGATCTTGTTTGCTAAAGTTTTATTGGATACATATGTTGGATCAAAAACATTAGGAGGTAGTTGGTGTTTAAAATTGTTTTGGAATGTTTAAAATTGTTTTGGAATGTTTAAAATTGTTTTGGCAATTATCTCCTAGCTTTTGGTAAACATTGAATAATGATAGCAATTATACAATATTTATTTAATTATCAAATTTCGGAAATTTGAGGATTAAATGAAAGGTTGGATAATTTTGGCTATTGATTTAAAATCATTTGGCAAATTGGAAGATTTAAATAGGTTTTAATTTAAAAGGTTTAAATTGAAAGTGATTATGTTGTATATATATGGCCGAATTCTTTTTGGTTTGTATATAGATAATTTTTTATTTTGTTAATCATTATCATGTGTCCTCACGTGATTTTAAATTTAATTGGTAAATTTAAATTGTCATATGATTTAAACATGATAATTAGGATTAATAGAAAATCAAATAGAATTATTATATATATATCAATTAAATTTCGGCATATAGGATTATATTATGTTAATTATTTACATGTGCCCTCACATAATTGAAATGTTTAATTATGTATTAATATTATCTTGTAAGGTTACATGATAAATTGGAATTAACTTGATTAAATAATTGGTAAATTTTAAAATGTTTAAAATCTACCCTATTCTTATACATTGTTTATGTATATAGTATAACTAATATTAAATATATCGTAGTTGGATCACTACTAGACCCATCAATCTCCTAACACTTTAAGAAGGTACAAGGAAACTGCCTATAAAATGGTAGCTAATGAGAAGGGTTTTTAAAACGCTTTGCATTTCCAGCTCACCAACCTTTTGTGTGAAAGAATGCGAGTTATCGAACGTATCCAATATTGTCGATATTAAGATTAAAATTATTAATCTAGAACCTATATCTAAAATAAATTTCCCTTTTTAGATACATATAGGAAAATGTGAATATGTATGCAAACCCATGAAAACGCATATCATTTCTATATAGTTTATTAATGGAGCGTGTGTGGATAACCGACACATCAATTTGAGACTGTGATAGGCAAGATGATGTGGCAATTCATTTATATGATTTATTGATGGAGCGTGTGTGGATAACCAGCACGTCAATTTGAGAACTATAAATAGAATGAATGTACCAACGCGTTTTGCATGGTTAATTCACAATCTTAGTTGTGGTCCTCGGCATCCCAACCACAATAAGTAAGATGCATATCCGAGACTAAACATTCCCTTGAAAGTACAAGGAGTCTCAAACGTTCTAGGAATTTCATAAAGATGAAATTGGCAAGCTGTATGCCTACCTAAAGTAAATTCGTATATAATTACGGCATCCCTCTTTATATAATGAATGTTAGAAATTGGATCATAGCCTTAATATATTAATTAGGTAAATAATTAAGGATTATTTAATATCACTAACTAAAACCGCTTGTCTTAAAGATGTCTAGAATCAATAATGATCTTCCTCCTCCTCCTGCTCCTACCGGAAACTCCGGTTTCACTCTCCTTCCTATTCTGGCGAAGGAAAAGCTTGTGGGCCCCAATTACCTTGATTGGATGCGTGCCCTAAGATTGACCTTGCGCTATGAAAACAAGGAATATGTGCTTAATAACCAAATCTTTGAAATCGATATGAACACTGCCTCTCCCGAAGAAATTGATGCTTACAACAAGCATTTCACGGACTCTACCAAGGCATCTTGCATCATGGTGTCCGCCATGTCCTCTGAACTTCAAAAGATGTTTGATGAGAGCTGGGCATATGAAATAAATGAGAAACTTCGCGAAATGTTCGCTAAGGGACAAAGGCAAGAGCGCTTGGAGGTTCTTAAAGCCCTGAAAAAGTGTCAACACAAGGACGGTGAGTCAGTATGTGCCAACGTGCAAAAGATGCAAAGGCTCATTGAAAGACTTGAGAAGCTGGATGTGAAGTTTGACAAGAACATGGCCATTGACATGGTCCTTGATTCACTTCCGGATTCTTATGACCCGTTCATTATGCAGTTTCATATGAATGATGGTGAGACCAACATGATGCAGCTGCATAACCTACTACAAAGAGCTGAGCAAGGCATGAAAAGGTCTCATGCCTTATCAAGCTCAACTGTTGTTGCACAGGTCAATGCCATTCGGCATGGTAAGAGGAAGAAACGAAAAGCCACTGTTCAACCCATTAGGAAAGGGAAAGCCCATGTTGGAGAGTCTAACAAGGGGTCAAAGAGAATGGTTAATCGTGATATCCCGCCTTCCAAAGATCCGAAAAAGGCAACGTGTTTTCAGTGTGGACAAACAAGGCATTGGAGGAGAAACTGCCCAAAATACCTTCAAGAGTTGAAAGAATGCAAGGGCAAGTCGTCTGCCACTGCATCTGGTATGTATTTAATCAAACTCACTGATATATGAAATGTTCTAGTTCCTGGGTCCTTGATACAGGATGTGAATTTCACATTCGTTCTGTGTTACAGGGACTAAGGGATAGCAAGGAGTTGCGGCCAAGAAAGCTAAATCTCATCATGGGCAATAGGCGTTCTGCACCTGTTACGAAGATGGGGATTTTTGAGCTTGTCTTGGATAGTGGGTTTAGATTAAAGTTAGTAGATTGCTGTTATTCGCCCGATATGTCTCGGAATATTATTTCATTTCACGCATTATTTAAACAAGGTTTCCGTTATTACTTTGATTTGAATGGAAATATTTTAGTTTATAAAGATGACTTGTTTGTTTTTAAAGCTACTCCTTGTAATGGTGTTTATGAATCTGTTGCGTGTGATAATAACTTGAGTGTTAGTCCCCAAAGAGAGATGGCTAACTAAGTGAGGGTTTTGTAGAAGGGGGGGTTGAATATAAAACACACAGAATATACTCTTTTTAAATTTTTTAATATAAATATCAAAAATTTACACACAGGAAGTTTGATGCGGAAAAGAACAGACACACTATTCTATCAAACTAAACACACAGATAACAGTATTACCTTATACACTAAGGAAGTTAAAACAAGACTGTTATAACACACAGGATTGCCGGAGTCAAACAAATAATCACTCTGAAGATTTGTTGAAAGCGTGAGATTTATGGGAAGGACTTCATCTCCTTTTATAGTGCCCATGCATGGGATGCATGCGGACAGCTGTCAAGGTTTCATTAGCTGGAAGTGTATCTGCTGGACAAAGGAAGAGACCACTTCCTTTGTACAAGAATAATGGATGAACCATTCTTTGTAGCACGTAATGTCAGATAACTTTATCTTCTTTTCTTCATGCTTTGTGAAGTCCCATCAAACCTTTTAGCTAAAAGACAAATATTCCTTTTATAAGAATAAAAGAGAATGTCTTTATTTAAGGCTTGATGCCCAAGTTCTTGCTGCTCACGTGTCTTGCATTTGTTGTGAGTCAAGAACTTATCTCTTGAAAATTGCTAAGTGATACATAAACCTATGTATCACATCGGTGGATACCTTGTAAGACTGGAATTGATAAGTGTACACATTACTTAGTGAACTTCAAATCTCACTAAGTGTTGAGAGTGTACAACCTTGTAGTTGTGACTTGATATCACAGCCTTAGAAAATATACCTGCAATTTCGGTGACCAAGATACATAGTGTCGGTGGATGGGTACTCTCTTGATGACCTCATCTTGTATTGATGACCCAACACTTTGATGACTTAAATGTGTACCATCGGTGACCCACTATGTTGGTGACCCAATCTTGACTTTGGCAATTTGATCTGAATATTGAAGTTAGTTGGTACATCCAAAATTCCACTTTTTGATGTACAACCTTTGATTGAATAGTCTTTGAATTTTCAATACTTGAAGCATATTTCAGACCTTCAAAAGAACCTGTAGAAAATCAATCATACAAAGGAAGGTGGTTCATCACCAAATCATCGGTGACCCAACAATCTCCCCCTATTTGATGATGATACTTGTAAGTTAGACAAGAATTATTTTTGACCCTTTCTATTTCTTTTGACTCAGATTTTTTTTTATTTTTTTTAACTGAGTATGTACAGTATAAGTATAAATATGTGCAAGAAAAGTAAAGATATTAACAAGAATTTTTAAGGAAGAAGAGTATGAACTTTTATTAATCAACACACAGCTTTGTACAACACACAGAGTACATGATTAATAAAGTTCACACTATATGAAGACTATTCGAGGAGTGGGTTCTCTTCTTTTTAGCTCATCCAAGATAAGCCTTGTGATTCCATGGTATTCAATCGGAGGTACTCCTAGAATAGCAGAGAGGAAAGAGCTGTGAGCCCTTGGGATATCAGAGGCTCTAAAGAAACCGATGTTTCCAAAGATGTCCTCAAAGAAAACCCCAAGCTCAGGAGTAGTCAGCATGGTTTGCTCCGGGTAAGCAATAGGAGTAGGAGTGGAAAGATCTATACTCGAGGCATTTATCTTGATGCCTCTTTCATGAAGCATAGCAAAGTGTCCCTTCTTTCTATTTTTAGGAGCTGTGATGACTTCTCCTTTGAGACCTTGTTGTATAAGGTACATTTGCTGTGCTTCAAGGCAAGTCACAAGAATATCATTCTCCTTTTGGATGTTGAGCATCTTAATGAAAAGTTTTCTGAGAATATTAAGTACCAGCTCCTTGTACTTGCTTTTGCTCTTGGAGATACATTTGCCAACTTCCATCCATTCAGTTATCCCAAGAACTTCCAACCATTCAGCTTCATAAACCTTTGAGAGAGTGTCAGCTCTCTTAAGGGTCACAAGTAACTTGGGAGAATTTTTGGTTGGAGGTTGGATAGTGGCACTGATAATCTTGGACTCATCCTTTCTTGTTTTCAGCCTTCTTTTAAACCACTCCACTTCCTTGGTCTTCTTGGCCTCATCAACCATTTTTGTTGCTTCAGATTTCTTCTTTATATTTTCAAGCTCATCTTTCTGAGCTTGAAGTGCATCCTTTACCATTGCATGGGTGGCTTCATCTTGAGCCAACTTGAGTACATTTGTTTGATCATACTCAAGTTGTGCTCTAATGGCTTCTTCTTTTTCAGCTTCAGACAAAAGTATCCCAAGAGGATCGGTCAGTGTAGAGGTAGGCTGAAGTCTAAGAGTATCTGCTTGAGGACTTCTCATTCTTTTCCTTCTCTTTTTCTCTTCCTGTTGTTTTCAAAAGAAACAGGCTTCTTTCCTTTGGCCTTCTCTTTTCTCTTCTTTTCTTCTTCAGTTTCGAGGGGTTGAGCACTGATACTCTCCCCCTCAACAGCTGCTTCAGGTAACTCGGTGACCAGGGGGTCAGTGACAGTGGTGACCACGTGAGGAGTCACCTCGGTGACCAGAGGGGTCACGTCGGTGACCGTGGCCACTGTGACCACACTACCATCGGTGGATGTGAATGACACGTCGGTGGCTGCCACGTCGGTGGCTGCCACGTCGGTGGCTGAGGTGGTGGTGACTGGATCGGTGGCTGGAGTGGGAGTAGTGTCGGCGGCTGTAGAGGTGGTAACATTGGCTCTCTTATGTTTCTCCCCTCAGTGGTTGAACCCTTGAAACCCACTGAAGAGAGAAAATCCTTGATCCTTTCTATGTCAGAAGCCATAGTATCAACTTTTCTTTCAATCCTTTGAAGAACAAATCTGTCTTGTTCTTGGAAGAAAGAACCATCCATATCAAGTTCAACCGTTGGAGAAGAGGTTGGAATCATGTCAATTTTTGTAATAATAGTGGAAAGAGATTCCATGATGTTCTGTTGAGTAGAGGAAAGAGAAGCCATTCTTTCCATGTCTTTTGCTGCTTGGTCTTCCAAAACTTCCACCCGGCTAACAGTGTCACGGGTGAAACTGGTGAAAGCTTTCATAAGATCAGCTCCCTGTTGAGAAGAAAAGGGAGCAGATGGTTGAGGCTTTGGTGGTTGATCAGCATCATCATCACTAGAAGAAGAATAATCCACCAAACCTGTAGGTTTACTTGGGGGGGATTTAGCAGATGTGGGGGAGACACGTTTAGGAGAGTGTCTATGAGGGGATTCCTCAGTAATGGGTTCCTCAACACCCTTGGCCTGTACGGGAGACGTACGTGTCCATGGTGTAGTATCGGAAAATAAAAAGTCTGTAAAATGGGATGCTCCATCAAGTGCATCTGGTTGTGATGCACTCTCATATGGAGTGTGGAAAGGGAGCTGTGAGAGCTCACAGGGTGGTGAAGAGGCACCTTGGATGGGAGACTCCAAGTCTTCTTCATCAACTAAGGAGAAAGTTGATGAAGGAATAATAGGGGTGTCCCTTTGTACAACCATGTCCTTTTGGGAGGGCATGGAGGAGCTTGGTTGGGTTAACTACTCCTTGGGTCGGGTAGGAATCTTTTCAACACTTACTAACTTTTGGGAGTTAGTAGGTGGATTGTGAGTTGAGACCCTTTGGGTACCCTTAGACTTATCTGAGGAAGTCTTTGGGGGGCTTTTTGAGTGTCTCCGCTTTTGGGTTTTAGATGCTTGGGTAGAAGCCAAAGGTTCTCCTGGCTTCGTAGCATCAGTGGGTGCGGAGGTAGATGTGCCCGACGCTTTGGATCTCTTACGAGATTTGGGCACATCAGTTACTCTAGGTGCAGTAGAGATAGAAGACATACCTGAGGTCCTTTGAAGACGGGGTTCATTTTCTCCCCAAGAGAGAGTTGCATTTCTTGCAAACTCAACCATAGAAGGTCGGAGAGGGTTGTCGGATACTAGGACTGCCTTTTTCATAATTTGATTTCCCACTTGATGAAGAGGAGATCATATGAAATATCGTCCCTTTTCTCAAGTTTGTCTGCCAACTTTGCATTAATAATAAGTGAGAAAAGGCGCTGGAAAGGTACCTGAGGGCGTCGGAGAGTAGAGAAGGAGGAGATCATTTCATTGAAGAAATAGCTTGCAAAGTCTATCCTTCTTTGAAATATCAAAGCATGAGCTAGTTCCGTTATCTGAGATGGTGACTGATCAGGACCTCCAGTCTTTTTGCTTAGGCACAGAATAAGATGAGCAAACAGAAAGTTCCAGATGTTCCCCATATTCTTTCTCAGAAGAGTACCTGGACCCTTTGACTTTTGACCCTTTTTCTCTTCCAAGTAATTCATAACAGACACCACTTGTTGGTGTTCATTTCCAAGAGGAATGCTTCATATGTATCATAAGTGGGAAGCCTTAGAATGTTACGAACATCTTCAACATCAAAAACCACATCATGTTCGTCATTGCTGAGAACAGATGCCAAGATTTGATCTGTAGAAGCATCAAATGTACATGATAACCAAAAGTTTCCAAGAATAAACTTACTCATCTTGAGTTTTGCTGTAAGAGCATACTGGAGAGGGCACCTTTGAAGGAACCAACAGATGTCATTGTACTCAGGATGATCATTATCAATTCCAATACGTCCGAAGTAATTGCATGCAGGAAAAGAGAGAGATCCAAATGTCATTGTTTGTTCTTCTGAGGATTTTGAAGGAGATGCCATTGAAGAGGAAAGAAGTTGCAGGTTTGAAGATTATAAGATGAAAGAGAGAGTGGATGCAAGAAAGGTGGTAAGGAAGTGGGGGAAGTGGTTATATATGAGAGGGAATTTCAATTTTCAAAAATCATGATGACTTTAGGTGATTGAAAGGTCAGAATTTTAAGGGTTTTTTGGGTTGAATTCGGCGCATGCTCTCTGACATTAATGACGTTGATGATGTCATTAGGGATAAGAACAAAGACTCTTGCTTATCAAGAATGGTAAGTCAAAGGTTATCTTTAAGGGGTTAAGAATGTGAAAGGTTTCAACGGTTACCTCGGTGAGTGGTCAACGTCGGTGGATGATCTGAGAGAGAGAGAGAAAGAGAGATGTCGGTGGATTGACTGAGAGAGAAAGAGTCAATCGTCGGTGGCTAAAGGTTTAGGGAAAACGTCGGTGGCTTGAGAGAGAGACCGTCGGAAAGTGACGTCAGCGGAGAGTGATGACGTCAGCGTCGGTGGCTCAAGATATGGTAAACGTCGGTGGGTGCAATTGACGGTGGATGGGGGCTCGTCGGAAAGTGAACCGTCGGCGGTTCGAAGGTGGTGACGTCGGAAAACGGATGGTGTCGGAAGGTGGTCCATCGGCGGCTTGGACCGTCGGCGGCTGAGGGTGGCTGGTGGTTCTCGGTGGCTCGACGTCGGTGGATGGAGACGACGTCAGTGGTTTGTGGTGTCGGCGTCGGTGGCTTCGTGAGTGTGGGTAAGATGTCGGCGTCGGTGGCTATGGTGGTAGTGGTTATCGACGGTAGCTTGAAATTGAGTATGGGTTTTAGGGTTAGGGTTTAGGTTTAAAATAGAGAGAGAGGGGGTGCCACGTCGGTCTTCACCGACTTTATATATATATATATATTATTATAATATATGACTTACTTATATATAAATATATAATATATATATAAATATATAATATACATAATATACATAAATGTATATAATATATATATAATATATAAAAATATATAAAACATAAATGTATATCATATATACATATACATAATATATAAATATATATGTATATGTTGTTAGTCTATATTTATCATACCTAATTCGCCAATGAGGAACCTGAACCTTGCTTCATCAAGGGGCTTTGTGAACAGATCAGCTAATTGATAATCAGTTGGAATGAAATGAAGTTCCACATCACCTTTAGAGACATGATCTCTTATAAAGTGATACCTGATATCAATGTGCTTAGATCTTGAATGAAGCACCGGGTTGTTGGCAATGGCTATTGCACTTGAGTTGTCACACAGTATTGGGATCTTTGAGAAAATTTGATTGTAATCACACAGCTGATTTTTCATCCACAATATCTGTGCACAACAACTTCCAGCAGCCACATATTCTGCTTCAGCAGTAGAAGTAGACACCGAATGTTGTTTCTTACTTGACCAGCTCACAAGCTTTCCACCAAGTAACTGAAAACTTCCAGTTGTACTTTTTATGTCTATTTTTGAACCTGCAAAATCAGAATTAGAGTACCCGATGAGATCGAAACCTGAATCTTTGGGATACCAAAGACCCAGATTTATGGTAGCCTTCAGATACCGAAAAATCCTTTTCACAGCAGCCAGATGTGATTCTTTAGGATTTGCTTGGTATCCGGCACACAGACAAGTAGCAAACATAATGTCAGGTCTACTTGCAGTAAGATAGAGAAGAGATCCTATCATGGCTCTATAATTTGTAATATTTACAGAAATGCCATCAGGATCAGAAAAGAGTCTAAGAGGAGGAGCCATAGGAGTTTTCATGGTAGAGCAAGTATCAAATTGAAACTTTTTCAGAAGATCTTTAATGTATTTACTTTGATTTATGAAAATACCTTCTGGAGACTATTTTACTTGCAAACCAAGAAAGAAAGTTAGCTCCCCCATCATGCTCATTTCATACTCTTTTTGCATGAGGGAGCTAAACTCATCACACAAGGATTCATCGGTGGCTCCAAAAATAATATCATCAACATAGATTTGAACAAGAATGATATTACCTTGTGATTTCTTGAAGAAGAGGGTGTTGTCAACCTTGCCTCGTATATACTAATTTCTAAGTAGATATTCTGAGAGAGTATCATACCAGGCACGAGGAGCTTGCTTCAGTCCATACAGAGTTTTATCCAGCCGATACACATGATATGGATGGACTGGATCTTCAAACCCGGGTGGTTGCTTCACATACACTTCTTCAGCTAGTTCACCATTCAGGAAGGCACTTTTGACATCCATTTGGAATACCCGAAAATTCTTGTAAGCTGCATGGACAAGAAATATTCGGATAGCTTCCAATCTGGCAACAGGAGCAAAAGTTTCATCATAATCAATTCCTTCCTCTTGCCGATATCCTTGAGAAACCAACCTTGCTTTGTTCCGTATGACAGTTCCTTCTTCATCCATCTTGTTTCGAATCACCCACTTTGTTCCAATAATAGTTTTGTTGGATGGACGAGGAACTAACTTCCAGACTTTGTTTCTCTCAAATTGTGAGTGTTCTTCTTGCATGGCAATTACCCAGCTAGGATCAGCTAGGGCTTCATTTATCAGCTTAGACTCAACAATAGAAACAAAGTTGACATATAAGCACAGATTGCTTATGCCTCTTCTTGTTTTTACACCAACTTGTGGATCACCTATGATTTGATCTATTGGATGATCCATGGTCCACTTTAGTGCAGGAGGCAGTGGAGGAGGTAGAGAAGAGGATGAGGTAGGAATTTGAGATGGTGAAGGTAGGTTAGTGGGAGATATGGTGTTTTGGTGGGTAAGGTCTTCTGTAGAGTTAGTTTCAGGAGGTGGAGAAGAATGAGAGGGTTCTGAAGATAAGGTGGTGTTTATGGGAGGCTGAGAAAGGTTGCTATCTGGAGGATTGGGTTGAGAGGAAGATGGAATTTCACCAACACATGAATTTATCCATAGGATTAGTTCTTCTTCATTACAAGATAATGAAGATGTTTCAAACTCATCAAACTTTACATGCATGGATTCATCTATGCATTGCCTTCTTAGGTTGAAGATTCTGAAGGCTCTTGAGGAGAGAGAATAGCCCATGAAAATTCCATCATCAGACTTAGGATCAAATTTTCCGAGTTGTTCCCTGTCATTTAGCATGTGACAAGCACAGCCAAACACATGGAAGAAGTCAACTGCAGGTTTCCTACCATGGAAAACTTCATAAGGAGTCTTGTCATATCTTTTGACTATGATAGACCTATTTTGAGTAAAGCATGCAGTGTTAACTGCTTCTGCCCAAAAATAGGTTGGCAACTTGGATTCACTCAGCATTGACCTTGCAGCTTCATACAGCGTCCGGTTCTTTCTTTCAACAACACCATTTTGTTGAGCAGTACGAACAACAGAGAAGTTCTGAGAGATTCCTTTTAGGTCAAAGAAATCTTCCAGAGCAGCATTCTTGAATTCTGTGCCATTGTCACTTCTGAAGGACTTTACCAGTTTACCATTCATATTTTCAATCTTTCTTGTAAACCTGATGATTTCTTCAGCAGCATCACTCTTGTGTTTTAGAAAGAACACCCAAGTATTTCTAGAGAATTCGTCGACGATTACTAGCATATACTTTTTACCACCCAGACTAGGTGTGCTTACTGGACCACACATATCCATGTGAAGCATTTGAAGAGGTTGAGAGATAGATGAGCATTGTTTTGTTTTAAAGGAAGTTCTGGTGAGTTTTCCTTTTTCACATGCTCCACACAGCTTTTCTTTTTCAAAAACTATTTTTGGCATTCCAACAACCAGCTCTTTGTTGGAAAGTTTGTTCAAGGTTTTAAAGTTTAGATGAGAGAACCTTTTATGCCACAGCCAACTTTGTTTGGCTAGTTCTTGAGAGAGGAGACACACAACTTCTCCAATTGCACTTTCCTTCATGTTGATTATATAAACATCATTCAGTCGGGTTCCAAGTGTTACATTAGCCCTTCAACAAATTTGGCTGATTCTTAACAGAAAACTACTTAACAGAACATATTTGGCTGATGCTTAGAAGATTGTACATTAGCCCTTCAACATGAGCTACTCTAGAGAAAGTGATGGTTCCATTTGATATGGTACCATATCCTTTGGTGATCCCTTTTCCATTTCCTCCAAAGGAAACAGTGGGTCCCTTTTCTTTTGAGAAGTTAGAGAGAAGAGGTTTGTTTCCAGTCATATGTCTTGAACACCCGTTGTCCATGTACCATATGTGATCTTTGTTTGGTACCTACACCCAGAAACAAATTTAGACTTTTGGTACCCATTTTGAGGTGGGTCCTTTGGGATTAGAAGGCATTTTATTTCTACGAAGATCCAAATCCTTTGGGAAATTTTTAGCAAGGTGAAGAGTATTGCCAAAATTATAGCACTTCTTTAAAGAAAAGGCCCTTTTAAAATCCATATCATCAAAACTTTGGACAGAAGTTGATGACTGAGAAGAGGAGGGATGACCGACACCTGGTCTTGGTCCAAGGATACCTTTACCAGGATTTCTTGATGTCTTCAAGTTCACTGACCGAGGAATGAGATCAGTAACTATTTGAGATTTCCTTTTAGATGAAAGATTTGATTTAGAAATTTTTTTCTTTTGAGGAGAAAATCTTTTTGGAGAAGGATACTCAGCAACATTTGACGGCTGCTCCTGGGAGTATCTTAACTCATGAAGACTTAGAAAATTTAAAAGTCTTTGAATAGGTTTGGGAGAAGAAGAAGAGGAGCTTGGAAGAGTTGAAACTTTTGAAGACTCAGAAGAGGGTTCTTTATCTTTAACAAAGACTCCAAACTTTTTGGCATTGGGCTCTACTTTTAGCATATCTAACAAATCTATTGAATGGACAGAAGTAGAATCCTCAGATGAGTAATCTAGAAGATCATCATCGTCATCAGAGAAGAAACCAGCAGGAAAGCCTTGACACTCGGATGATGGAAGTGGAAGGTCGGAAGGTTGAGGATCATCTTTTCCATAACCAAGTCCAGACTTGTCCTTACAAGAGATTTGATCTATGTAACACCTTAGGTAGATCCCATATCGGCCGTGGACAGGAGTGATGTTGGGTTCATAAGTAAACCTTGGCCTTCCTAAACACAACGCGTTTTGGGGCCACACGCAAGACAGATTCTTGGAACTCTGTGGTTAAGCGTGCTTGGGTGTGAGTAGTACCAGGATAGGTGACCCCCTGGGAAGTCCTCGCCAGGTCGCCAGAAACAAATCCGTGCGGCTTAGGCCAAAGCGGACAATATTGTGTCGTGGTAAGGCGGGGTGTTACAAATGGTATCAGAGCCACTCCTGTGCCGCTCGGGATGTGGGGCAAACCTCATCGAGGACGATAAGTCCCTAAGGGGGGTGTTTGTAACACCTTAGGCAGATCCCATATCGGCCGTGGACAGGAGTGATGTTGGGTTCATAAGTAAACCTTGGCCTTCCTAAACACAACGCGTTTTGGGGCCACACGCAAGACAGATTCTTGGAACTCTGTGGTTAAGCGTGCTTGGGTGGGAGTAGTACCAGAATGGGTGACCCCCTAGGAAGTCCTCGCCAGGTCGCCAGAAACAAATTCGTGCGGCTTAGGCCAAAGCGGACAATATTGTGTCGTGGTAAGGCGGGGTGTTACAATCTAGAAGAATCTTTTCTAGATTTTTTGAAGATTTAGTCCACTTAGAAAGAACCTCCTGTTCCTTTTCAAGAGTGTTGGATATCTTTGTTTTCTCTACAGAAAGACTGTCATTTAAATACCTTAGGTTTTCTAGATCAGCTTTCATTTTGTCAAAGTCCTTGAGTTTATAAAAACAGGAAAGAAGTTGATCATTTAAACATTTAATGTGCATCTCAGCCTTTTTCTTTTGATCCTTTAAATTGCAAAAGTCAATAGTTAAAGAATCAAAGGCATCAACCTTTTGATCATCAGAGAGAAAGGTAAAGGGATGTACCTGGAGCTTTGTTCCTGAAGTAGATCCCTCAGCAGATACAAGGGTAGTGTAGAGTGACTTTTCCATGTCTTCCAGCTCATCGATTTTAGCCATGAGGCATTTTGTGACATACTCACTCTCACTCTCAGAGGTTTGCTCATCCTCCCAACAATGAGCCTCTGCAACCAAAGTTTTATTTTTACTTTGGTTTCTTTCTTTTTCCCTCTTGTATTTGGCTTTGTACTTTTTATATCTGGAGGTTTCTTTTGATTCAGAATTTTCTTTAGAGGAGTGGCTATTTCTCTCTTCATGCTTCCTGAAAGCTGATTTTGAGAAGTCATGGCCATAAGAAGAAGAAGATTTGAGAGTAGAGGAAGCTTTTGATCTGCACTCAGAAGCAAAATGACCTTTCTTTCCGCAATTGAAGCATTCTTCATTTGCTTTATCAGAAGAGGATTTTTGAGAAAAAGGTTTTCTATTAAATTTAGAGCGGTTTGAAGAAAATTTTTTATTCTTAAGGTTTCCAGCAATCATTGCCATACTATCAGAAAGTATGTCAATGGCTGATTCTTCTCCTTCATCATCAGCAGCACTATAGTATGCTTCTGACAGATGAGAAGAGTCTTCCTTAATATCGTTTTCAGAATCAGAAGAAGGATAGGTGATTCTAGGAACACAAGAAGAAGATTTTGAATCATCTATCAAAGCAACAGAAGAGGACTTGATATCCTTTATAATAGATTTTCTCTGGTTCTTAGTTTATTCATAGTGGAGAAGAGTTCCATAGAGAGCAGTTAAAGACATTATTTCTAAGTCCTTGGTTTGCTTGATGCAAGTTCCATATAGTTTCCCAGAAGTCTGGGAGACAATCCATGAACTTGCAAAGAACTTCTTCATTATCATAAACTCGTCCAATAACTTTGAGATCATTGAGAAGACAGTTAAAACGATTGAAGTAGGTAGAGAGAGATTCTTCTTTTTCATGGGAGAAAAGTTCCTACTTTCTAACATGACAGATCCTGTTAGATTTCTTGACTTCTTTGGTGCCTTCATATAAGACACTCAAAGTATCCCACATTTCTTTAGCAGTGGGAAGGTTAAGAAGAGAGTGATACACTTCATCAGGAAGAGATACAGCAAAAGCAGATTTGACTTTAGTGTCTAGAGCAACTAGGCGTTTATCATCTTCACTAAATTTGTTTGAAGGTTTGATGATATATCTACCAGTTTTCTCACTTCTTTCATCATCTGACTCTATGTCCTTTCCTTCAGCGTCTTTTTCAGGGCCAAAGCGAGCCCATATTTTAGGAACAATAGGTCCCTCACTGAGAATGTTGGGATACCTGCAATCGATCCCTTCCAAGAATAACAACATGCGATTTTTCCATAACCCAAAGTTACTTGGGTTGAACCTTGGAGGTTTGGCCAAGGATCCTAAATCATATGTATTACTGGAGGAGGTCTGCAGAGTACCATCAACATTTGAAGTAGTAGCCATCACAGATCTGGTTTATTGAATTAAACCAACTGCTCTGATACCACTTGTTAGTCCCCAAAGAGAGATGGCTAACTAAGTGAGGGTTTTGTAGAGGGGGGGGGGGTTGAATATAAAACACACAGAATATACTCTTTTTAAATTTTTTAATATAAATATCAAAAATTTACACACAGGAAGTTTGATGCCGAAAAGAACAGACACACTATTCTATCAAACTAAACACACAAATAACAGTAATTAACTTATACACTAAGGAAGTTAAAACAAGACTGTTATAACACACAGGATTGCCGGAGTCAAACAAATAATCACTCTGAAGATTTGTTGAAAGCGTGAGATTTATGGGAAGGTCTTCATCTCCTTTTATAGTGCCCATGCACGGGATGCATGTGGACAGTTGTCAAGGTTTCATTAGCTGGAAGTGTATCTGCTGGACAAAGGAAGAGACCACTCCCTTTGTACTAGAATAATGGATGAACCATTCTTTGTAGCACGTAATGTCAGATAACTTTATCTTCTTTTCTTCATGCTCTGTGAAGTCCCATCAAACCTTTTAGCTAAAAGACAAATATTCTTTTTATAAGAATAAAAGAGAATGTCTTTATTTAAGGCTTGATGCCCAAGTTCTTGCTGCTCACATGTCTTGCATTTGTTGTGAGTCAAGAACTTATCTGTTGAAAATTGCTAAGTGATACATGAACCTATGTATCACATCGGTTGATACCTTGTAAGACTGGAATTGATAAGTGTACACATTACTTAGTGAACTTCAAATCTCACTAAGTGTTGAGAGTGTACACCCTTGTAGTTGTGACTTGATATCACAGCTTTAGAAAATATACCTGCAATTTCGGTGACCAAGATACATAGTGTCGGTGGATGGGTACTCTCTTGATGACCTCATCTTATATTGATGACCCAACACTTTGATGACTTAAATGTGTACCATCGGTGACCCACTATGTTGGTGACCCAATCTTGACTTTGGCAATTTGATCTGAATATTGAAGTTAGTTCATACATCCAAAATTCCACTTTTTGATGTACAACCCTTGATTGAATAGTCTTTGATTTTTCAATACTTGAAGCATATTTCAGACCTTCAAAAGAACTTGTAAAAAATCAATCATACAAAGGAAGGTGGTTCATCACCAAATCATCGGTGAGCCAACATTGAGTAATGTGCTAGCTATTGATTCTTCTAATAAGTTAAACCATGCATCTTTATGTCACTGTCGTCTTGGTCATATAAACAAGAAACGCATCGCCCAACTCCAAAAGGACGGAGTCTTGGAATCATTTGACTTAAATTCGAATGATGCATGTGAGTCCTATTTACTTGGAAAAGACCAAGTCACCATTCACCGGTTCTTTACAAAGAGGTGAAGGATTGTTAGAACTAATACATACAGATGTATGTGTTCCATTTAGATCCACGACAAAAGATGGCAATCGCTACTACGTGACTTTTATCGACGACTATAGTAGATATGGTTATGTTTACTTGATTAAACATAAGTCAGATATCTTTGAAAAGTTCAAAGAGTTTAAGCACGAAGTAGAGAATCAATTGTGTATAAATATTAAAAGTACTACATTCCGATAGGGGTGGTGAGTATCTTAGTCTTGAGTTAATGAGTATCTTAAGGAATGTGGAATTATTTCACAATTGTCACCTCCTAGAACACCGCAACTTAATGGTGTTGCTAAGAGGCGCAATCGAACCTTGTTAGACATGGTTCGTTCCATGATGACTCGAGCTCCTCTTTCAATCTATTTCTGGGGGTATGCCTTAGAGACAGCCGCCCATATCCTAAATCTTGTACCAACAAAGAAGGTTGAAAAGACGCCTCATGAAATATGGACTGGGAAGAAACCCTCACTCGCACATATCAAGGTTTGGGGTTGTGAGGTTTTCATGAGACAAGAGAGCCAAGATAAACTTGTTGACAAATCTGATAAGTGTCTATTCATCGGTTACCCACAAAAGTCTTATGGTTATTTGTTTTACCGACCTACTGAAAATGTGGTGTTTGTAGCTCGAAGAGGAGTCTTTCGAGAAAGAGAACTTATAGCTAAAGAAGTCAGTGGGAGTAACATTGATTTTGAAGAAATTCAAGAAACAAACGATGAAATACTTGACGTTGGCACTAGCACTCAACCCGGGGTAGAAATACCTGTTGAGCCAGTTGACGAGTCATTACCTCTTCGTAGATCCGCAAGAGTTAGCCACCCTCCCGAGTTCTATGGTCTTCATATTACTGCGGAAAGGGATACGTTAGTAAATGATAGAATACTTGTTAATTTGGATGAACCAACTAACTATAAGGAAGCCATGGAAGGCCCTGAGGCTATTAAATGGAAAGAGGCAATGGACAGCGAGTTTCAGTCCATGTATGATAACCATGTTTGGAATTTGGTTGATCAAACACCCGGTCGTAAGACGATGGAACTTCAAGAAGAAGACCGACATGGACGGAAATGTACACACATTCAAGGCTAGGCTGGTGGCAAAGGGTTATACTCAAACCCAAGGGATTGACTATGATGACACCTTTTCATCGGTAGCCAAGATCAAGTCTATTCGGATAATGCTTGCCATAGCCGCCTTCTATGATTATGAAGTATGGCAAATGGATGTCAAAACCGCTTTCCTTAACGAGAAACTTTCAGAGGATGTGTATATGACACAACCGGAAGGTTTTATAGATGCCAAGCATCCCAATAGAGTGTGCAAGCTTGAAAAGTCTATTTATGGACTTAAACAAGCTTCTCGCAGCTAGAATCTTTGCTTCCATCAAAACGTCAAAGCATTTGGATTTTCTAGGAGTGAAGATGAGTCCTGCGTATATGTCAAAGCTAGTGGGAGTACTGTAACTTTTCTAGTCTTGTATGTAGATGACATACTCCTTATAGCAAACAATATCCCAAATTTAAATGGTGTAAAAACCTGGCTTGGAAATTGTTTCGCTATGAAGGATCTAGGAGAAGCGACGTACATACTGGGTATAAGGATCTATCGGGATAGAACAAAACGTCTAATATTACTAAACCAAAGTACATATGTGGATAAAGTATTGAAAAGGTTCAATATGGAAAATTCCAAGAAAGGGTCTTTACCCATTCATCAAGGCATAAAGCTTAGTAAAGCTCAATGTCCCATCACTCGTGATCAGGTGGACAAAATGAGTCAAGTTCCATATGCTTCGACTATAGGATCGATCATGATTGCCATGACATGTACTCGTCCTGATATCTCATATGCTTTGAGTATGGTGAGTCGATATCAGGGTAATCCGGGCGAGTCATTGGACAGCAGTGAAGAATATACTCAAGTATTTGAGAAATACACGAGATATGTTCTTTGTATTCGGTGGGAGTGAAGAGCTTAGAATTAGCGGGTATACTAATGCCAGCTTCCAAACGAATGTGGATGAAGTTTTTCACAGTCCGGTTGGGTGTTTCTATTGAATGGAGGTGCAGTGACATGGAAGAGTTCCAAGCAACCTACTGTGGCGGAATCAACCTGTGAGTCCGAGTACATAGCAGCTTCTGAAGCTGCTAAGGAAGCTACATGGCTATAAAACTTTATTGGTGATCTGGGAATCGTTCCAACTATCAGTAAACCCATAGAGATCTTTTGTGACAACACTGGTGTTGTCGCCCTTAGACAAGAGGAAATTTCACTATGTACGACATAGAGTGGAAGATGGAGACATCTTAGTGAGTAGAGTATCGTCGGAAGAAAACCCGGTTGATCCTTTCACAAAGGCGTTTAGCAAAACTAAGCATGACATGCATGCTAGGAGCGTTGGCATTAGACAAGATATTAGTTTTAGTAGTTAGGTGATATTCGAAACATTGTAACAATAATAAATTGTAACTGATTTGGTGATGAATAATAGAGATTATTTATGTGTTAGTGAACTACCATTTTGAGTTATTTAATACTGTGTTTATTTTTGCATGTTTAACTTCTCGAGTATTAAGTCGATGTTTATAGAGATAAACATAGCATGAGAATGCGACTGAATATTCAAACCTATACAGTCGGTCATACATTTGGAAGTAAGTATTGATTTAAGACTGTCATGGAGTGTTAGTTGATGTCTTTAGAGAAAGACATAGCATAGAGATGCATCTAATGCTCATGAGTACTTAAATAGAGATTTAGGTATTAGAGAAACCCACACTTAGAGATTACTTCATGGATTAAAATCACAAGTAATTCTAAGATGATAACATCTATTATTCTTCAAATGGAGATGCATGAGTTTAAGTTTATGATTCGATTATGCATTGGTACATCTAAACGCTACCATAATTGAGAGTTATAAAAGATATTGCCATGTATAATTTGAAAATTAGATTTAGATTATGTACTCAAAATTTATTCGTTTCTTTTGCATGATAATGAAAAGCGATATTTGTGGGGCCCTTGGTGATTTGATGACGACATTATAGTGCTGGACCCATCCTGGACTAGATTGATGTGTTCCATTCTGTAGTCTAATAAAGTCCTCATAAATCGGAGACCGGGAAACAACCTTGAACTTGAAGATTGATTCATGTCCATGACTCAGTTCATACGATATCTTGAAGAACGAAGGAATAAGCTGATCACATATCTAGGGCTGTCTCTAAGTCAGAGTTCGGCAGTTGCTAAGGAAGCACTCTCTGCTGATTGTTTGGTTAGTTTATGACTAATAGTAGTTAATGACTTGTCCAAGTGGGAAACTGTTGGAATGGGTGTCCAACGTCATAACTAATTACTCATGACTTTTCATTAATAGCAGGGTCCTTTTTGGGTTGCCCTTAATTGTCCAAAGGTTATTAGAATAATTAAGAGAGAAAGATAAATAGTTTATTAATTATTATTTGATAATAATTAATTAGAAATTATTATGAAAATTCTATAGAATTAATTGGAATTAATTTAGAATTAATTTGTGTCAATTAAAAGTGTAAGGGCTAATTGGTTATTCTTTGAAACATGAACCAAGGGTTTTTCTCTAAAACCCTAACTTTGGCCCTAAGTTACTTACCACTATAAATAGAAGTTCATGGCTCCTAAATCAAATCTCCCACTCAAGTATTCTTAAACCTTGAGTTTTCTCTTCTCTCTTTGCTCCATTCCTTGTGGGTACTCTTACTACACTTGGGTGGATATTCCGAAGATTAATAATCTTGGACAAATTGGGTACAAACCGTTAGAGGTAATCTTCTTTGGTTACTACCTTCCTTAGCATTGGATCGAAGTGTTCGAGTTCTACAAGTGGATCAATCCAATTACAATATTGGATTAAAGGTTGGTAATCTCTTTCTTTCTTGTTGTTAATATCATCTACTAAGGTTTCCTTGTAGGGTTTAGTTATATGATTCTTACCATAGTTTCCGTTGCCTTGTTTTGTTTATAGTTCATATAAAACCTATCAGCTTCAACTACTTCAAGTGTGTTTTTAGGTAGTGTAATTATAACTTGGTTTCTTTTGAACTCCCAAGTTTTGGCTTTGATTTTCTGGTTGTTGCATTGTGGTTAGGTATTATAATGCTCTACAGGTTTGTAACAGATTTAATGATATAGGGGTCTAGGGTATAATAATTTATTTGGTTTGGTTTGGTGGGTGTTCTTCAATCCCAGAAACCATAACAACAATGATGGTCGTCGCATAGACCTATAGCAACAAACTTTAGATCTTTACCGACGACTTTTCTAGTTGCAATTGGTTAGACTTTTGTAGTGTAAATCAATTGTGTTGAACATCATACTCGATCGCTAATGATCCATATGTGAATCTCACATGATTCCTCAAAATTCTACTTTTATGGAGTATCAAATATGTATATATAAATAAAATCACAATGTCATAGTTGATTATTTGATCAAACGTTTTCGGATGCATATGTAAACAAAATCACAACTTCGTACGGAATTGTTTGATCAAATGTAAAACTTTTTTACTCTGTTTTATCTAAAAAAAGGAAGACAAATAAGAAAAATGTATATAAAAAGAAAGGTCCAAATACTACTTATATATCTAAAAGATGTAAAATCTATTTTTGATCCCCGGTTTTGTGCAGAATCTCCATGCCCGCCAGCGCAGATACAACGGGTTCCTCAAAGGTGTGGGTCTTATTTTCATGTATGCTCTTAAATGCTCTCAAGTACAACCTTTTTTGTTCGTTCAGTTTTCATTTTTTTTTAAACAATGGAATGCATGACACGATGAAAATTATGTGGATTTCAGGTCGGGTAATTAGATTAGCTTGGTTTTGGTACGTCGATCATTAAAGCATTGAGACACGCATTTCTGAATGCATGTGTTTATCTATTGTAATCGGTATTCTTGCTTACATTTACATAAAATTTACACCACGCTGCATTACGCGGGTACATAACTTGTTAATAATAATGAGGAAATGAAAAGTTGGTTCATTAAATGAGTCATGATAATTAAAAAATAAATCAAAAATCAAAAATCAAAAATCAAAGATAAATACTAATAGATGTCTCTCCTTAATTCTCTATTCGATATCTTCGTTTATGTATATATATATATATTAATTATTGTTACTTAACAAAAAATATAAAAAAACAAAATAAAAATAATGAAAGATTAGACCAAAAAATTGATAAATAAATAAATAAAATTACGTAAAATTTAAAATATAAAATATAAAAATTAAAATTTTAAAGTTTAAATTAATTTGATTGCTAACATTAATAGTTTTAAATAAAATGATTGTTATATTTATTAATTAAATAATTAATAATAATAAGGAAATGAAAAGTTAGTTCATTAAATGAGTCATGATAATTAAAAAATAAATCAGAAAAGTTAGTTCCTTAATTCTCTATTCCACATCTTCCTTAATATATATATATATATATATATATATATTAAGGAAGATGTGGAATAGATATATATTGGAGTGGGTTCAAATGTGAACCTATTTTTTATTGTAAACATGAAAATGAATCACAACCATCCATTTTAGATCAGATCAAAAGATGAGGGATAAAATTTGCGGTGGCATTTTTGTAAATAAATGGAAAACTCAGGCCATGGCTTAAATAATAAATACAACCTGACGATTCAAATCTTAAATAATAAATACAACCTGACGATTCAAATCAGAACCAGACATCATCATCTTCCCCAAATTTCTTCATTATCTTCCCCATATTTGTTCAAATCACAGGCATCATCATCTTTCCCAAATTTCTTCATCATCTTCCCCAAAAGAAATTTCACTTCCGCCCCAAAATTTCTTCATCATCTTTCCCAAAATAAATTTTCGCACAAGTTTGTTTTTGCTTTGTGTTCCTCCTTAGAATCACAAGTCTTTTCAGATCCAGATTCTTTTTCTTGATGAAGTATAAGAAGATTATTCAAATGTTTTTTTTCTCTTTAATATGATCGTTTATCATTTTATCAGAGAAAACTTCTTTGAAACGCATTTGCTTGAATTCTTGTTTTTCAAACTCTTTGGTTCCATTGTAGGTTATATTCAGTCTGAATATAAGCTACAATTTTGGGTCTGTATACTTGTAGCTTATATTCAATCTGAATATAAGCTACAATTTGGGGTTTGTATACCCGTAGCTTATATTCAGACTGAATATAAGCTACAATTTGGGGTTTGAATACCCGTAGCTTATATTCAGACTGGATATAAGCTACAATTTGGGGTTTGAATACCCGTAGCTTATATTCAGACTGGATATAAGCTACATTTTGGGGTTTGAATAACTGTAGCTTATATTCAGACTGAATATAAGCTAGAATTTGGGGTTTGAATAACTGTAGCTTATATTCACACTGAATATAAGCTACAATTTGGGGTTTGAATAAATGTAGCTTATATTCAGACTTAATATAAGCTATAATTTGGGGTTTGTATACCTGTAGCTTATATTCAGACTAAATATAAGTTACAATTTGGGGTTTGTATACTTGTAGCTTATATTCAGTCTGATATAAAATTTCTTCCCCAAATTTCTTCATAATCTTCCCCAAAAGAAATTTCACTTCCGCCCCAAAATTTCTTCATCATCTTTCCCAAAATAAATTTTCGCACAAGTTTGTTTTTGCTTTGTGTTCCTCCTTAGAATCACAAGTCTTTTCAGATCCAGATTCTTTTTCTTGATAAGTATAAGAAAGTTATTCAAATGTTTTTTCCCTTAAATATGATCGTTTATCATTTTATCAGAGGAAGCTTCTTTGAAACACATTTGCTTGAATTCTTGTTTTTCAAACCCTTTGGTTCCATTGTAGGTTATATTCAGTCTGAATATAAGCTACAATTTTGGGTTTGTATACTTGTAGCTTATATTCAGACTGAATATATTCTATAAAAAGGTGTTTGAATAATTGTAACTTATACTCAGACTGAATATAAGCTACAATTTATGATTTGTATACCTGTAGCTTATATTCAGACTAAATATAAGTTACAATTTAGGGTTTGTATACCTGTAGCTTATATTCATACTGAATATAAGCCACAATTTGGGTTTGTATACCTGTATCTTATATTCAGTCTGAATATAAGCTACAATTTGGGGTTTGTATACATGTAGCTTATATTCAGTCTGAATATAAGCTACAATTTGGGGTTTGTATACATGTAGCTTATATTCAGACTGAATATAAGCTACAATTTGAGGTTTGAATAAATGTAGCTTATATTCAGACTGAATATAAGCTAGAATTTGGGGTTTGAATAACTGTAGTTTATATACAGACTGATTATAAGCTACAATTTGGGGTTTGAATAACTGTAGCTTATATTCAGACTGAATATAAGCTACAATTTGGGTTTGTATACTTGTACTCTTGTAGCTTATATTCAGACTGAATATAAGCTACAATTTGAGGATTATATAATTGTACTGTTGTAACTTATATTCAGTCTGAATATAAGCTACAATTTTGGGTTTGTATACTTGTAGCTTATATTCAGACTGAATATATTCTATAAATAGGTGTTTGAATAATTGTAGCTTATATTCAGACTGAATATAAGCTATAATTTGGGGTTTGTATACCTGTAGCTTATATTCAGACTGAATATAAGTTATAATTTGGGGTTTGTATACTTGTAACTTATATTCAGTCTGATATAAAATATAAAATATAAAAATTAAAATTTTAAAGTTTAAATTAATTTGATTGCTAATGTTAATGGTTTTAAATAAAATGATTGTTATATTTATTAATTAAATAATTAATAATAATGAGGAAATGAAAAGTTGATTCATTAAATGAGTCATGATAATTAAAAAATAAAACAAAAATCTAGGATTAAAGATAAATAATAATAGATGTCTCTCCTTAAATCTCTATTCCACATCTTCTTTGATATATACATATATATTGATTGTTGCTTTACAAAAAATACAAAAAAACAAAATAAAAATAATTAATGGTTAAACCAAAAAATTAAAAAATAAATAAATAGATTTACGTAAAATTTAAAATATAAAAATTTAAATTTTAAAATTTAAATTATTTTGATCGTTAATGTTAAAGGTTTTAAATAAAATGATTGTTATATATATTAATTAATAATAATGAGTAAATGAAAAGTTGGTTCATTAAATGAGTCATAATAATTAAAACATAAATCAGAAATCTAAGATTAAATATAAATAATGCTAGATGTCTCTCCTTATTTCTCTATTCCACATCTTCCTTTATATATATATATATATATATATATATATATATACACTAGTAGCGTGCCCGCGCAATGCGACGGGATATGTACTAAATTGTGAATAGAGAAAAAACATATATATAAATTAATGGCTTAGGGAATGTTTGGTAGACGTTCTGAACTTGGTGCAAAACAAAAATGATCGTTTATCGGGTCGATTTATTTTACTGGATGAACATGACAAATGCCGAGAATCTTATCCGATAAAAATGATGACAAGGATAAAGAGTCTTTACCCGATAAATGAGGGTGACAACTCTTACCAGACTAACACTTACTATATTTCATTATAAAAAACCAGTTTTGACATTGATTTTACATAAAAATGCAAGAAGCAACATGCAGCAAATCCTTATCAAAACAAAGCAACTTAAACAAAATATTATATTAAGCAATTCCAAGCGACAAATCAAACCATATGTCCGAATTCTTGGGTTTAAAAATCCAAGTCATCTTAATTGAAATGTGAGTGGTGACTCGTGCTAGTAAATACCTGTAACACCTTAAAAATTTGAACAAATTTAAACCGAAAAGTAAATGCGGCATTAAATAAAATCGCCCAATAAGTGGGGAATGAGTATGGGAGTTTACAACACAAAACGGATACTAAAACAAGAACCTATTAATCTACATTAACAGGAACATAGATTATGTTCGGGTGTTGCTAATATCTCCAAAATTTCAATTCTAACATCTCCAATAATTACACTCTAAAGTGCATTTCCCAAAAAGAGTGCCTTCACCCGGCACTTCACTCCGCTCCACTCTAAGGAGCCCCATCAAACCCGATCATCTGCTAAACAACATTTAAAATCAACTGTTAGGCTTACGCCTAGTGAGAACAAACAGTTAAATGGATAAGGCAGTAAAATATTTAATAAAATAAAGGTGATGTATACTTTATCCCATTTAACTTAACTTGAAAGCTTACTCTTGGTGAGCAAGGATCTTTTAAAACAATCGGGGGAGACCCGATATTACCATTAGTTGTGACGGAACACAAGGTATGCCACGAACCAATGTTATGGAGCGGCACATAAAGGTCTGGTAGCCATTGACATCAACAACAATACAGTCTTTAGTCATTTGTACACATAAGCTCGAGCCTCAAGAATTGCACGCTAACCACAATGCATATTCCGAGAGAGTGAAAGGATAGATTGGAAATTACACAATTTATCGCAATGCCTATTTCCAATTAAAAGTGGGTTCATTCTATCCTTCACGAAATTACATACCGACTCTTATGCCTATGGATCCATATCATACTAGTCTAATAATCAACTACATCAAACGAGACGTATTGATAGTGTTTTCCAAACACTGAAAACCTTTATATAAATGATTTCCTTGAAAAGCAAGTTTTAACAAAAATTAGGTCAAACTATTTTAGTTCCAAAATCAGATATTTTCTTATCAAGAGACATTTACAAGTAATATGATACCATCTAAAATGCCCATTTTAAATCCAAGATCAAAATCCCCAAATTTCTCATTTTGACTTAAAACCTCCAAACTTAACCAAACACATAAATACTTGAGTTTATAACCTAGAAAGAGTAAATAAGAACATTTATGACAAGTATTATGGTTGTAAAAGGTTGGATTTTAACTCACAAAGCTAGGGTTAGGAAAACCCTAGAAATCTCTCTAAGAGGATGAAGGTGGTGATGAAGCTTGGTGAAGGACACGAATCCTTGAAATCTAGCCTTAAATCTTCAAGCTTGAAGTGCAATAAACGATTTGGAATGAGTAGGTTTAAGGAGTTAAGACCCTCCAAAATGGTCTTGAGAGAGAAGAAGAAGAGAAAATAAGTTTGGGTGAGAAATGAGTGTGAAAGACAAGAAAAAACAGAGGTTTTGATGTAGATCAGGAGCTGGACGCCAGTTGTCCCGCCAGTTATAACTGGCGTACTAACTAGCCCTGACCAAAACAGAGGCTAACGCCACTTGTGGCGTGGGTTAGTTTTTGTAACTGGCGCTGTAACTGGCCCTAGCCAAACAGAGGCTAATGCCACTTAGTGGCGTGGGTTAGTTTTTGTAACTGGCGCCGTAACTGGCCCCAGCCATTTAAGTTAACCCGAAACTCACAAACTTGATTTCCGACGCATAGCTTCGATCTTTTTCATTAACCAACCCATAACACTTTTAAAACACGTCTTTTCTAGAATATTTTTATTCATCAAAAATTTCCGGGTGTTACAATCCTCCCACCCTTGAAATTAATTCCGTCCTCGAAAATTTACAAATTAAGTGAACAAATGAGGATATCTCCTCTTCATGTCCTCTTCCGCTTCCCATGTCACATTTGATCCACGATGATGCTTCCATTGGACTTTAACCATGACAATTTCTTTATGGCGGAGCATTTTTGATTTTCTTTCTAAGATCATTTCCGGCTCCTCCACACAACGACTATTATCAACGCGGATTTCCGAGAGAGGTATTACACTCTCTTCTTCCGCTAGACATTTGCTTAAGTAACATATGTGGAACGTAGGGTGTATGCCGGCCATTTCGGATGGCAATTCCAATTTATACGCTTGTCGTCCCACTCTTTCCAAAATTTTAAACGGTCCTAGGAAACGAGGACTATGCTTCCCACGCTTCCCAAACCTTATAATACCCTTCCAAGGGGATACTTTTAGCATGACTCGCTCCCCTACTTGGAATTCCATGGGTCTTCTCTTCTTATCGGCGTAACTCTTTTGACGATCTTGAGCCGCCTTTAGCCTCTCACGGATACATTTCACTTTGTCGGCCGTCTCTTGTACAATTTCGGGACCGGTAAATTGTTTCTCACCCGCTTCCAACCAACACACCGGTGTTCTACATTTCCTTCCATATAAGGCTTCAAACTGTGCCATCCCAATACTAGAATGACCCTTACAATCTCGAGAGTATCTTACAACATTAATTACCCCACTTCATTATTGTTGCTCGTAGATGGATTCCTTCTTAAATATTTTCCAACGATCTCGATTGACCAAAATGCTCTTCCTCTCTTGCATTAAACCCTCCGATAGTTTCGCAATAGCTCAGCCGGCTATAGCCATACATATTCCCTTCGATTTAGATTACTCCCTAACATGCCGACTTTACCTGGGTGGTAAGGTAATCCCTCACAATTGGTCCTAAAAAAAACGAGTACCGCGTTAAGGTTTTGACTTCAACTAGTCAACGTATCTCTAAGATTTACAATTTCTTCCTACAGTCTACCTTAACACTCACACTCAAATTCTCCAATAATCAGCACAACGTAAAACTTATCATCTCTTCCATGATGAAACCTTAATCACTAATTAGGTCCGGCTCAACGAAAACGTGAAATTAAGATCTAAACTTTCACCGAGCCCAACAACTCCTAGAATTTTCAAACTTTCTGAGTACAACAAATGATTACCATCATTCATCACTGACCACTAAAATCCATTCTCAACAAGCCCACCACATAATGCCTCCAAACCTTACTTGGAATTCAACCGAAACACTCCAAGTACTCTAGTGATACTTGACCTCAAGAACACCAAGATTGACACCGATACCAACCAGCTCTTTAAGGCACACGATCACATGAATTCTAACCGAATATTGATGAAACGAGAGGGTCATCACGTAAATAGCTCGTTATGACCCGAAAATCCCGTATAACTCAATAATCTGATCAATCATGATCTTTCTTGATCTATCTACATGAGATAAAATCTTACCAACATAACTTTTCAATAAGGCTAACCAAGCTCTCTAGCCCAAACTTTCTCATTTCCAAACAAACACGGACGTGTGACTATCATGATATGTAAACAAAATACACTTTGAGCCATTATGGTAATTACTTGAAATTTGAATGCAAATACTACACTGTTAATTCCCAATCATCTATCTAATTAACGTTCTCACGTTCTTGCAACTAACCTGACGCATAGGCAATAAACTTGCCTCAATACATAAATACCAGGTCTAATTCCGACCTTGAAAGTCGTTGAAAATATAACCCTCCTAGCCTTCAAGCAACCATCAAATTTACGCTTAACTTCACCTTTGCTTTCAATAGCTGAGAGACATGTTCTAACTGGCTTCGAGCTAACTCACGGTGCTTTTGGATTAATGTTGACATTAAACTCCGCAATATAGGGAACCCTTAATGAACTTTCAACCACACTTTAGTATCCCAATTAAGCTTCTATCTATGTCACTAATCTCGGTTGCTTTAAATTAGACACAACCTTTGAGCTTATTGGATTTTACTCAGATGTCCTTCTTGTCAACTTTGTGACCAAGAAAACTAAAATCTTGTATCTAGGCTCATATTGAGTTTTCTGCCTTTACAACTTCTCTTCTTCAATGGTCGTGGGACCGACCCTTGTTGTTATGCACTCTTGTTCTTATCTAACAAACAATTGAATCCCCTGCAATTAACCACTATAGCAGCTTCTCTAAGTATGGTCCACATACCATGCCCACCGGGTGCATAACATTATTGTCGTGTTTATCAACCCATGTGGCATTATTGAGAGCCGCAAATTTTAACCTAATTTTGGATGCGCAAATGTTACATCAAGGTATGTAACGTTTATGTTGATTTGAAACAATGAATCTAATGTCTAAAAGCCTCGAACAACTTGTATTTAAACAAAACATGTAGCAGTCGTCTTCGGGATCTTGATTCCCATGGTGTTGTGCGAGGTCATTCACCTAACTGATCCATCACGTGAAGTGACCACAATATGCACTTGATGCATATCCAAACTAAGTAAATATGCGTATTTAAATACCCTTGTCGTACCTGTACCTTTTTCGCACATTCGTAGTGTTTTGCCTGAATTATCAGTATTCCGATACATGACTTTTCACACACATAGCCAACTGAACGTGCATAACTGAAACTAATTGAGGCTGAAATTGTCAGCTACATAGGATACATAAACCAATTCGAGTTCTGGCTGAAAAGCACTGGTGCTATCAAAATCAGATTTTTCTTGACGTTTCTAAATTTGCACAATGCATGACTTAATCTCAGGCCTAAGCCCATACTCCCCATTCTGCCATACGTTGCACTAGCTTACTTTCAAGCCCCCTTCACTCATTCTTAAAACCGATCTTATCTAAAAGATTAGATCAATTGCATCCACACATAAGCTTACTACATCGTTGCACAATGCTATACTGATCTTACACCATGTTATGTTGAACCAAACATGTGTTATGCTAGTAGACATCTACGCAGGGTGCATATCTTGATTCACATCTAAAGTTGTAACATCATCCTCTCACCACATCAACACTGCCTATTTCCATAGGTATGAGGTTCGAAAATTGCTTTTCTTCCATTTCCAGAGTACAATTTCTAAGAACATCCCGATCCAACACCGTTCTACCATTTTACTTAAACCGTTTTACTCAAGAGACTAATCTTGGCATTTGTCAACTTGCTAACAACTTAAGCTTGATCTCCGACATGAAAAAGGGCAACCGCCCACAAGAAGACTTTTCCACAAAACCCATTAATCTCCAATATTCTTAAGAACATGCTACCATCAATGACTTTTCTCAATGAATCTAAGCATCAACAAACTCATCAATAGACTTAGATAAAAAAAAACGATCCCTTGTTGAGCTACATAGATCCATGCTTAAAACTTTCCAAAACCCAAATGATACAAGATGTTTAAGGTATTTAAAGCTTTTACAAGGGTTACTTCCTTGCTAAATCCCATATGCCACAATATCTATAAGCTTTAACACAAGATTACATCTTTTCAAGACTCCAATCATAACCAAAATCTTAACTATTAAGATCGAGTGCTTATAACTTAAACAACTTAAAAGATAGCGAGTAAAGTTTCCACAACATACCTGACTCAAGTCCACAAGTGCTCTTGGTCTAAATTCAACTGAAATCAAAGACCCTCCTTGGTCCTTAGGCAATGCTTTCGGGTGTGACCTGGGTCTCCGCATTCATAGCATGAAATTCCATTAACGGTGCAAACGTGAATTGAGTGACCTCGCTTTCCACACCTACAGCACTCTAGAGACTTGGGTGTGTATGCTCCATGACGTTTACTTCAACAAGTGGTACACCAACCAATGTCTTCACTAGACCCGGTCATTTGCTTCTTGGGGTCATTTGTATCCTCTTCAGTTAAGTCCATTTCCTGCTCGTTGCGAGATTCCTTCAAAACCTTCTTCTTGAATATGACTCATCTTAGTCGAACAAAAGTATAGAATAGGAGTAAGACAAAGCTAACATAAATACGTATAACACATTCACCATTCACCGCAACAATAGTAAGTAAGCATACTTACATAACAATATACACAAAATAGCATTAGCTACGTGATATCTTGAATATATCATACCAGTAAGAATTCCCATTACCAAAGTCACATTTCATGATTAGTGCATTTCCGTCGACTCTAAAGCTCTCCTATCTCAATGGTATCTACCCATATCTCACAAATCCACACTTAAAGTCTCAGCTTAAGTCTAGGCATCTTAAATTCACACCTAGTTCGCTTAAACTAGAGCTCTGATACCAACTTGTAACACCCTAAAAATTTGAACAAATTTAAACCGAAAAGCAAATGCGGCATTAAATAAAATCGCCCAATAAGTGGGGAATGAGTATGGGAGTTTACAACACAAAACGGATACTAAAACAACAACCTATTAATCTACATAAACAGGAACATAGATTATGTTCGGCTGTTGCTAATATCTCCAAAATTTCAATTCTAACATCTCCAATAATTACACTCTAAAGTGCATTTCCCAAAAAGAGTGCCTTCACCGGCACTTCACTCCGCTCCACTCTAAGGAGCCCCATCAAACCCGATCACCTGCTAAACAACATTTAAAATCAAGTGTTAGGCTTACGCCTAGTGAGAACAAACAGTTAAATGGATAAGGCAAGAAATATTTAATAAAATAAAGGTGATGTATACTTTATCCCATTTAACTTAACTTGAAAGCTTACTCTTGGTGAGCAAGGATCTTTTAAAACAATCGGGGGAGACCCGATATTACCATTAGTTGTGACGGAACACAAGGTAGGCCACGAACCAATGTTATGGAGCGGCACATAAAGGTCTGGTAGCCATTGACATCAACCACAATACAGTCTTTAGTCATTTGTACACATAAGCTCGAGCCTCAAGAATTGCACGCTAACCACAATGCATATTCCGAGAGAGTGAAAGGATAGATTGGAAATTACACAATTTATCGCAATGCCTATTTCCAATTAAAAGTGGGTTCATTCTATCCTTCACGACATTACATACCGACTCTTATGCCTATGGATCCATATCATACTAGTCTAATAATCAACTACATCAAACGAGACGTATTGATAGTGTTTTCCAAACACTGAAAACCTTTATATAAATGATTTCCTTGAAAAGCAAGTTTTACGAAAAATTAGGTCAAACTATTTTAGTTCCAAAATCAGATATTTTTTTATCAAGAGACATTTACAAGTAATATGATACCATCTAAAATGCCCATTTAAATCCAAGATCAAAATCCCCAAATTTCTCATTTTGACCTAAAACCTCCAAACTTAACCAAACACATAAATACTTGAGTTTATAACCTAGAAAGAGTAAATAAGAACATTTATGACAAGTATTATGGTTGTAAAAGGTTGGATTTTAACTCACAAAGCTAGGGTTAGGAAAACCCTAGAAATCTCTCTAAGAGGATGAAGGTGGTGATGAAGCTTGGTGAAGGACACGAATCCTTGAAACTCTAGCCTTAAATCTTCAAGCTTGAAGTGCAATAAACGATTTGGAATGAGTAGGTTTAAGGAGTTAAGACCCTCCAAAATGGTCTTGAGAGAGAAGAAGAAGAGAAAATAAGTTTGGGTGAGAAATGAGTGTGAAAGACAAGAAAAAACGGAGGTTTTGATGTAGATCAGGAGCTGGACGCCAGTTGTCCCGCCAGTTATAACTGGCGTACTAACTGGCCCTGACCAAAACAGAGGCTAACGCCACTTGTGGCGTGGGTTAGTTTTTGTAACTGGCGCCGTAACTGGCCCCAGCCAAACAGAGGCTAATGCCACTTAGTGGTGTGGGTTAGTTTTTGTAACTGGCGCCGTAACTGGCCCCAGCCATTTAAGTTAACCCGAAACTCACAAACTTGATTTCCGACGCATAGCTTCGATCTTTTTCATTAACCAACCCATAACACTTTTAAAACACGTATTTTCTAGAATATTGTATTCATCAAAAAATTTCGGGTGCTACAATACCTACCCGGTAAGCGTTACACAAACAACCTCTAAGTTTCAACAAACAACCTGACTTATCAAAGAAATGTTGAACTTTGCATATTTTAAGGTGTTTGGGATTCCTTATAAAAACAACTTATTGACTTATTCCGGTGCGGTACCGGTAATAAGTTGTTTTGAGTGTTTGGATTGTGAAAAAAGAAAAAAGCTTATATCGGTTCCACACCGGTGATAAGGAGTTTTTAATAAGTTAAACTCTCCTGACTTATCAAAATCCTTATGACTTTTAACCGTTTTTTTGTTTTTTTAGATGTATAAGCAATCCCAAACAACCTTTTAAAAAACAACTTATTAACTTATTTCAGTGTGCAACCACCCAAAGCTAATCCAAACACTTTTATAAAACTCCGACTTGTTACCGCATAAGTCAATTAGCACTTTTTTTTATTAAAAGCATAAGTTGCTTTAAATAAGCAATCCCAAACACCCCCTAAAATCTATGTTTTTATTATTAGTATGTAATTAGCATATCTGGTGAGCATGTTATTGAAATAAATATGATTGTATGTTAAAAAGAACAGAACACATAAGCAAGTGATCATCTTTGAAGATATAATATATATATATATATATATACATATATGTGTGTGGGGGGGGGATGATGTTAAATGATAGAACAAAAGACAGCAACAACAACAACAACTTTCTTTTCTACAAAAAAAACTTCATGCTTTATTTTTCTTGAAAAAAACTTCATGTTACATGTTCAAGGAGTTAGCAAACTTCATATACCTTGGATGTTGTTGATAGAACAAAAAGCAAAGCAACAGCAGTATCAGAAACATGACATTCAAAACAAAATATGAATTTAAGCAAATTATAATCAGAATAGTATGAAACTGGTCCAAAAGTTATGATCTTGAGTTCGTCTATTATTTGTTACAATTGAAGAGAATTTTAAATATCTAACCAATGGTTAGAAACTATTTATCTACACACACTAGCTTTGCCTATATATATCCCCTAATATTGTGTCTAACAACTGTCATGGCCATCAGTTGACGATGATACAAACATCAATTACAATACATGAATCCCCAACCAAAAAAACTGGATATAAAGCCTCTGCTCACCAATCTCCCAAAGGAGTAGGATATTAGGTTCTGTTAGGAGGCGATCATATACCCAAAAAATAGTCTTCTTCAATAAGGTGCATGAATCCTGGAAAACTAAATTCTAGCTTAAAATGTATAATAATTATGTAATAGACCGGTATCATGTTAAAATTTGAGTACATACACCTTATATGTCCACAATATGTTGGTTTCAAGTTTCATATTGCTGAAAAGAATGCAAGGAACACAATCAATTCTTTAGAAATTAGGCAAGAGTGGGTTAGCATGTCAAGGACCAAGAATCTTACTTTGTAAATGATGGTTGTGACTCTTACCGGCTGGTAAGTATTGCTCGTGGCTCTTACTAAGTTAGAGCGGTGGCGCTTACCAACATCGTTTCTATGCATGTATCCTCTTGTTATCTACAATATACCAGCTACTCTTCTATATCGCATCCCGTATAAAACATGGATCATGGATGCCAAAGGTTCATCTTCACATTTGAAAAACACTAATGTTCCAATGAAAATTCAAAAACCTAGAAGCCAAGAGATAAACATGACTATTCCAATGAAAATTCAAAACATCGATGCCAAAGTATTAAAAGATAAGCATTATCGTTCCAATAAAAATTCAAAATTCATGAAAGTAAGTTCTTTTGTAAAACGTAAACAAATACCTACCCTAATTTAACCTCGTCCTGTATTTGTTTGATCCGTTTATAACGCCAAATAGGGTTCCACCATAGAGACCATTTCTGCAACACCAGGGGTTCCACCACGATGATCTTCTGGAAAAGTAGTCGGTAGCATAAGCCATTAGTTATAAAATGTAGTACAAAAAGGTATTTGAAGACAGAAGATATCAAGTGTCACGTAAACTGCAAGATATCAAAGTAGCTTTCCTAAAATCTAAAATATGTGCATTGAAACAAAGAAACCTATCAACAAAGCAAACCTTAACCCTAGGAAAACACACAAACACCACTAATTTCTTCTTCAATACATTTATGATAACCGGTGAAACCTCCACCATTTTATTCAGAATAGAAGATGTAATGCTGAAAAATGGAGAAACATGAGAAAGTAAGTAAGAGACGCTGATTGCCTGATCGATTGGGTATCGGCCGGGGTTTTATCTTATCGTCCCAAGTTGGTAGTTGCGCACAAAAGGGGATTTCATGCTGTTTGAAGTTGCCGCACAAAAGGGAATTTTATTCATGGTGTTTGAACTTTGAGTAGCGAAAATTTAGGGATAGATATTAGGAGAGATATCTTAGGAGGCGGATCAATTGACAGACGTGGGTGTGGTTACATGGTTGTACATGTGCAACAATAACTTGTAAAATCAAAATTTAAGTAGTTTAGCATTAACAAGTGGTACCAAATGCTTTAAAAGTTGTTTATTAAGAGTTTGGATCAAATGCTTTATAATATAGTATAGATATAGATATATATAGGGTTGGGTTCACATGAGACAAGCTTGTTTTCGTGAGACCGTGAGACCACCTTTTTACTTTTGACATTTCACAGCAAAAACACTGTGAAGGTAAAAAAAATCTGATGGGTTCACGTGAGACCCATTGGAGACCCGTGAGACCACCTTTTTGCTCTTGAAACTTCACATCAAAAACACTATGAAGGTAAAAAAATATGATCTTCACAGCAAAAATACTGTGAAGGTTACCTTCACAGCAAAAACACTATGTAAGTTACCTTCATAGCAAAAACACTATAAAGATTCATATTCTTTTTACCTTCAGAGTGTTTTTGTTGTGAAGTTTCAAGTGTAAAAAGGTTGTCTCACGTGTCTCACGGAAACAGGTTGGTGTCACGTGATCCCAAGTTAATATATATATATATATATATATATATTTATTGATGATTATTGCACGAAATCAACTGTAATATCCCTTACGTTGTAAATTGAGAGTTTTAGTAGTTTGGGGAAAGTTTGGTAACCTCCTTTTGCAGGGTCCATAGTGGAACTTTGTGCATAAGAGGGAATAAATGGTGTAGTGTGTGTGAGTATTGGGCTTTAGCCTCACGTTTTGGTAGACGATTTTAGAGAAATCTGATAGAGGAAATGGTGTAGTGTGTGTGAAGAAGGCATTGAAGAAACTTTAGGAGCTTAAGAAGATTTCAACCATTTGCAGGTACCATCCTCTTCTCTATTGCTTGCATCCTCCATTAATGGAGTATTTGGTTTGGTTTAGGGATTTGGTTTTGCTATTTTGGTGATTGAATGGAAACATTGGTGAGTTTTGATTATAACGGTATTAGATGGATTCAACTAATGAGTTCAATGTAGAAACCTTTCACTCATAGTGATTTCAATTGGTATTTAAGTGTAACACCCTCAAGTTTTGGAAAGAGCGATGAAATTTAAAACTTTCAACAATAGATCAATCAAAGAGTAAATCCCTTTCCTATTAGACGATACTTAAACTACCACGAATATCAATTCTCAAACAGACATCAATAAATGATAGGCCAAACTTTAGATAAAAACCAAACTAAGGTCGGGTGTTACTATAACCCAATATTGTTGCTATCTCAAATTGCGGAAGACGTCAACGAATAGCTAAGTCTTTCTCGTTCATTTATCTAGAACTCAACTCACCACAATGTCGCTAATACCATTTCCCACGGAGCCGATGCACATGCCGACAAAGAAAAAATGTCAGGATTAACGTCTAGTGAGTTCAAATAGTTTTCATAATTATTATAAAACGGTAAAACTGAGAGATTGTTTAGTAAAACGTAATTTCTCAAATGAAATGTATTTATCGTAAAAATAATATCTTTCCAAAACTACCATTTCTGTGATGAAATGCCTTTAACCAAAAATACTCATTTAACGTGAGGCTAAAGCCAAATACCCACACAACCAAAAATAAAGCTATGAACATAAAAATAGGAAATATAACTCTAATCAAATCTTATACACAATTAACTCACGCTCACCCTTGAAAGGGTATAAAATATCCGAAGATAACGGGTGTAACACCCTCAATTTTGGAAAGAGCGACTAATTTAATTTTTTTCAATATTACATCAATTGAAGGATAAATCACTTTCTGTAATTTAATACTTGAAGTTCCTCAAATAACAATTCTATGAAAAAATCTACAAAAGATAGATCAATTCTTAAACTAAGACATAATTACAGTCAAGGGTTACTAAACCCGAATGTGGAAAACGTCACCAAAGCTAGATCTTTAACGTGCTACTCCCTATCACTCAAGTCTACACGTGTCGCTAGTACCAACCCCGACGATAACCTGGTGCACATGCCAACAAAAAAAAAGGTTAGGCTTAACGCCTAGTGAGCTCAAGAGTTTATAACATATTTATAATTGATTGAAATCAAAAGATTTGCTTGTTAAAAGATAAAACTTAAATGAAATAACTTCATTATAAAAACAACATCATTCCCAAATTCATTATCTCCATAATAAAAGCTTTAGACCAAATGACATTAGAAATGAAAGCTTTAAATAGAAATACTCATTTAACGTGATACCAAACCTAATGCTCATAAATACATAAAATTCCAACTGAATGACTATCGCACTCAAACGTGTAATATATTATATAATTATGCCATAAATACATATAATTCCAAAAACTCGACCTAGAGCAATTTAAATTGGACAAATGTACTCAAGACTCAATTAAGTCAAAAATCGAGCTAAGGCTCAATGAATCAAATGACTAATAATTAAAAGTCAACAAAAGTTAATAAACATATTAAATCTATGTATATGCTGTTCTAAAAACAAGATTTATCCAAAGCTCGTTATTAGTTGAGATAAACCACTTTCCAATCGTAAACATTTTATGCATATTTCCCTAATATCGCATAACATAACGGTACACATTTCCAAATGGTTTATAAATGTTAACTATGTCAACTAATATATATATATATATATATATATATAGAGGAGGTATCAATTGCAAACTCAATGATCTTTGCAAACTTTGCAACCCAAATCTGTACCGTCCATAATTGATTAATAATAACATATTATTTAATAATATATATTAACCCATAAAGATAGAATCGCCATTTTATAATTAATTAAGTTAAATAATTAAATGAATAGAATATTACGATTTGGTAAATACAAGAGTATAGGGATTGCATCAATAAAAAACAAGTATATTCCATATTTATCTCCAATATCAATTATCATCCATATTCAAGATTTCTCCAAACCATGAACCCAGATTACATCTCCAAACAATTCTTCAAACCATGAAGATGAAGATGAATCAACCGTCCGCAGAAGATGAAGATGAATACGGAAACATGAACCTAGATGTACGTCGGAAACATGAAGATGAAGATAAAGTTGAAGATAAATACGGAAACATGAAGATGAATTCGTAAAAGATAAACATAAAGAATTAGGGTTTACATAATCTCATATTAAAACCAAAAGATTCTCACGAATAATTAGAATAATTCTACAGCCCTCGTCTTCCTTCATCCAGAATAACGGTTTACGTAGTTGCATTCAGTTTGTTAACGAAGAATCAACAAAATACCGAGATGTCATCATCCATGAATGAGGGAGACCACACAACATTATCATTCAATGAAGAACAAAGCATAAAGAGTAATGAAGATGAAGATGAAGATGAAGATTGTTATAAAAGATATAGATGACAATTTTGATGAATATGAATATGAATATGAATATGAATATGAATATGAAGATGATGAATATGGATATGAATATGAAGATGAAGAATATGAATATAGATGGCTATAAAAGATGATGAAGATGAATGTGAATATAGATGGCAATTTTGATGAATATGATTATGAAGATGAATATGAATATGAATATGAATATGAATATGAATATGAATATGAAGATGAAGATGAAGATGAAGATGATGAATATGAATATAGATGGCTATAAAAGATGATGAAGATGAATGTAATTTTTGGATACCTTCCTTATCGTCGCCGGAGAATTACGACACTAAATTAGGAATGAACCGATTTAAGTTGGAGAAGATATAGATGGCAATTTTGATGATGAATGTTAATTGACGCTTATGCCCCCGTTCGCTTCTTTTAATTAATTCCTAAATTATAAAGATTCTGAATATTACCAAAATTGCCACCGAGAATGCCTAACCGTTGATCATTGTAACATATGGTCAAGATGAGGGTTGTAGAATTTGCAAGAAATACCAAGGTTGCTCTTGAAACGGACCTTATATATATATATATATATATATAAAGAGAGAGAGAGAGGGGGGGAAGTTCAAATGTTAACTCAAATTTGGTTGTGAACGTGAGGACAAATGAGAACGCGACACGTGTCCAATGTAGATTATTCAAACTGAATAATCAATGAAATATTCAGACTGAATATAGTATTTATTCAGTCTGAATAATGCTTATTCAGACTAAATAAACATTATTCAGTCTGAATATGACATGTCTCGCGATCTCATTTGTCATCACGTTCATAACCACCATCTGAGTTCTCATTTGTCTATATATATATATATATATATATAGGGAAGGGATCAAATGAGAACCACCCTTCTTAAAAGAACAAATGAACAAATTGTGGACCATATATGATGTGGGTCCCACATAATATTAAATCATTTATGATTTAATATTGAATCATATTAAATCATAAATGATTTAATATTATGTGGTATCCACATCATATGTGATCCACAAGTGTCTCTTTGTTCTTTAAAAAATACAAAGTTCTCATTTGAACCTTACTCTCTCTCTCTCTCTCTCTATATATATATATATATATATATCACCAAATAATTCCATTTTAGAGATAAAATCATTTAATGGGCTCCAACTCATAATTTATTTAACATATAAATTAGAGGTCTCCAACATATGTATTTTCAAATTATGATAACTCTAAAAATACCACATACGTAAATTTTACCAAATACCTAACACATTTGATAAATATGAAATAAAACACAATAATACCTTAGAATACAACATTTTGGCATGTACATAGTTTTCACAAAGCAAACTTGAACTCACCTTTGTAGATTATGTTAAACCTAGTTTTCATCCAACCTGCCCAATCTTTTTGCTATCCAGATAAACCATGAATAATCACCAAATCAACGAAAGAACTCTAAACACAATATGTAGACAACCCTTTCACCTTTTCAACACATCAAGAATCGCCCCCAATGGATTTAGGTAGCATTTGGTACGCATACATGATTGGACAGGACGGGACAGAACTGAACATAACAAGAGGGTGGGACTGGACAAGACTGGATAGGACATAATAAATGTATGTATAGTGTTTGGTACAACTAGAACCAGACAGGACAGAACTAGACAAAAGTTACACTTTTGGTCCCTGTGGTGAATGCAAACTGCAACTCTCGTCCATCTTTTGAAATAATTACAGTTTTGGTCATGGTGGTTGCCATTTTGCTTCACTTTAGTCCCTGAAACTAACTTCTGTTAACTATGTTCGCTAACTCAAGGGGTATTTTCGTCTTTTGCCATTTCTTTAATTTTCCATTTAAGATAACATAAATATTTTATTGTTATATTATATATTTTATTATTTATTATTATAAATACATATATATATATACACACACACATCGGCGAAGATTTCTTTAACCTCCCCTTCTCTCCTCCCTTCTCGGCAACAACCATCGGCGCTCCCCTCCTCCTTTCCGGCCGATTATCCCTCAACTCTTGCAAATCTGGAAACACATTGGCCCCACTCCTATCCCCCGATCTGGGTTCCAATCTTTGTTCGGAGTCTTCATCGAGGAGTGGGCCTTTTGTTCCAATATCGGTTCGCCACCGTAAACCCACACCATCAGTGGAAATCAACAAACGCCGCCATCGAATAATCCTTGTCGCACCTACAACTATCGATTACTTCCGTCTTTCCCCAACCTCTCGCTTTTCTCTCGCTCTATCTCCTAGTGTGGACAACTCCATTAACAAACACCTCCATTCCTCTTTTGATTTCGTCTCGAAGAACATCCCGATCTTAGATTTAGGGCTCAAACCCATTGAACATCTCCGATTTAGGCTTTTGATTTTCAGATTTGAAGTCCTTCAATTTATACATTTTGGTTTATCATATTTATTTAGTTTGAGTTAGGTTTTGATACAGGGTTCTTATTTGGGTTTTGATTTAGAGTTCTAATTTAAGTTTTTGGATCTGGGTTTGTTTTGATTTTGGATTTTGTTGCTTTTTTTTCGATTTTTGGTTTTGGTTTGTCATTTATGTTTGCTTCTCTTATTCATAATATTTTGGTTTTTGTTTGTCATCTGACTTTGTTTTATGTTTGTAAGGATTCGCCAGAGAAGGTAATCGGAGGGGATGGTTGGCCGGAGAAAATGATCGGAGGGGGCGGTTGGCCGGAGAAAATGATCGGAGGGGGCGGTTGGCCGGAGAAGATGACCGGAGGGCTATCGTCTTATTCCTACCAAAAATATATGTTGGTATGAAAATGAGCTATTTGCTCCCAGCTTCGTATTTGATAATTTTTGTTAAATATTCATTGTGTCATGTAAAAAATAGGGTTGGCAAAATTAAGGTCATATTGGATGTCAGATTCAATGGATTGAAGAATAGAACGTGTATTACATAATTGGTAAACCAAAATGTATTGTTAAATTAAACAAGAATGACGTTATTTTCATCCAAAAATGACATTATGTCATTCTAAGTCTTAAACTAAAAATAAAAAATAATTTCTTGATTGATCATTTCAAATGCAATATTTTATTCATTAACTGCTATGTTTGCTTACATTTATTCAAATCTCACATTCCGTCGTATTGCAAGGGGCATTCAACTAGTCTCATAAAAAGAGGCCGATTCAAGTGAACCCAACCCTATTCAATTATGTTTAATTTTCTGTTTTTGAATTTCATACTTTTTGACCACTTGCCAAAAATTAGATCATCCAAACATCCGCCGAATTTTGTAATTTTGTAATTTTGAAGGTATTGAATAGTAATATATTTTCTCACATAGCATGTGTTATTGCCTAGTTTATCATATAGCATTTCTTTCAAGAGTAAATCTAAAGCTATATCTCACCTCTCCCAAAATAAATACAACAATTTCCTTTTCAAATATTTCAAATTCACCACAACTATCGGAAAAAATTAAAAAACACCCTCAAGAACAAATCAAGATGTGTTGGAACCATATCAACAGTAAAAGTTCAAACACGAACCATCAAGAGTGAAATGGTAGATACATACAACGACAACCACCAGTATCGAACATCAAGCCGTAAGTTTGACGGCATGCCGATGGGCTTAAAGACTACAACTAGATGCTATCATCTAAATATAACAAAATGCACAAAGTTTCGATTTCTTTTTCTTTTTTTTTGTATAACCATGAATGTGGCCGAATGCATCTAAATACAATGTAAATTTACGCGCTTAATGTTCATTCTTTCGTATATATCAATCATAACCAAAACTTCTTTACTAGCAACCTTACCATCACTTTGCCGAGCAGAAGCAAAGTTTACAATGTTGAAAGCCACCAGAAATCTCTTCCCACCTTTAAATACGTCTGTTGAATTCGTTGGTGTCGATTAAGAAGTCTTCAAGAGTCGCGAGTGTTTTTAGTTGCCTACTAAGAGAAGCAATTGTCTTCTGGCAATCGGCAAATTTACTATCAGCCAACGCTAGTTCTGTGTCCTGCATATACCAAAACATCGTATCAACATATTTGAAAGTGCACCAAATATGACGTCCAATTCTTTTTTTAAAAACTAGACGACGATGTAAAATGGCCTAAAAGAACATGTTAAAAACTTACTTGATTCTAAAATATAAGGGGCGTATTTGAAAGTCCACCAAGATTTATTAAGTTGAGATTCATATGATACGTTAATTTACCCACAACTTAATTTAGGCCATTTTGGGATGCACAAACGTCCTAATAGCATACTTAATGGGAGTATAGCACCAAGAACTATGCATTCTATCTAAAAACATTACGATAAGTTGTGCAAACCTAATGACACAAAAAGTAAATCGTCCTATTAGTCTTTTGAAAAATGACGTATATGTAAAAAAGACTAATAGGAAAATTGTCATAGTTCCTATTTAGTGTAAACAAAGAATATTTTTTTCTTTTCAAAATTTTCTATTTCATACCCATTTTGATTAGTAACCTGTGATCTAGTAACATTTTATTAGACTAATGTTAATTTTAGCGTCCACTTGGTCACGCATCAAATGCCGGTAAAAATTGGTACAAAATAGGAAATTTTGAAACTTTATTACATTGATCGAGAAATAGAACTTTGTTGCATTTTGATAAATTTTGCCCAAAGCTATATGTGTCGATTTACTTTTTGTGTCAAGTTCATCGTTCATACTACCAGCTTATTGTAACACTTTTAGATAGGATAGGATACATTTCTTAGTCCTATAAGAAATGTATTAATATAGTCTATTTGGATGCAGAAAGACGACCATTTTGTTGTAGGATGAATGATTTTTGCATTTTAAGTTGTATATCAAGAAAACTGACCTGTTTTACCCTCATTTCCGCTTTTCGGATGTCTGCTTTCGGGTACTGATTTTCGAGTTGTAATGTTGAAATCTCGTCTTCTAAATCCCGACATTTGGCTCCCATCCTCCCTGAGAAAGCTCGTTCCTTTTCGACCTTTGTTTCCAAAGAAGCAACCAACGATTCTAACTTTCTAACCCGTGATTCTGCCTCACTTTTCTTTGTGGAAGCATCCTCGAATCGTGATTCCACTTCCCTCCGTTCGTTAGAAACGATATCCAGTTGACTTTTCAACTCCACAACCTCCGTTTTGGACCTTTTTACCCTCTCGTGTAACACCTTCACTGTTGCTTTCGCTGATTCCAGTTCTTTCTCTGCTGTTTCTCTCGTCTCATTTGCAACAATCAACAAATCTTCCATCTTGATCAACTTCGACTCCGCATCTTTCAGCTGATTTCTTGATGTTTTAAGCTCTTTTTCACGCTCGTTTAACGCGATCTCGAGGTTCGTTTTTTCCATTTCTACCCTTTTCAACATCTCTTCAATTTCAGACTTTCGATCGATCATTTGTTCTGAATCTCTTGGATCTGAGGGTAATGCTGCAAGTCTTTCCATTTCAAGAAAGTCATCCATGAGATTGATGTCCATAGAAGGGGAAGGGGTTGTTCGGTTACTTTCAAACTTGAAATCATCACTTTCAACGATAGATTGGCTATCGGTAAATGATCGTTGATCATTAGCCGCTAATGCTTTTCGAAGGGCTGCGTTTAACCTCCGGCATTCGGCTTCAAATTTAGCCGCTTTCTTTATGCTTTCTAAATGTAGCTTACTAGCTTGTTCCGCAGCTTGGTTGCTCAGCTCCCTCTCGATAAACCTTATCTCGAGCTCCTCACTCATTGAAGCCAGCTCGAGCTTTAGAGCCGAGTTTTCTTTCTCAGCCGTTTCAATGGAGGTCAAAGAAGCTTTGGTCTTTTTGGCAGATTGAAGCTGTGAACGGAGGTCAGCGAGCTGCCTTTCGAGTTCGGTTTTTGTTATCTGCCATTCTGAAGTTTTCGTTTCTATAATTTCATCCACTTTCTGATCCTTTTCTTCTCTTGTTTGTCGAAGCTGTCTTAAACACTCTTTGAGGGCTCCGTCAAGCTGACAAACTCGATCTTCGAGGGTCGAGTTCCGAAGCGTTAGAACCTCGTTTTGCTGTCTCAAAGCTAACACTTCGTTCTCGGCTTTCTCCCACCCTATCATTTGTAATATTAACATAAATAAATAAGTTTAATTAAGGCTATGTTTGGCAAACTAGGCTGATAATGGTTATCTCGTAAGCTAGCCGATGGCTAAAAAGTTAGTTGTTAGCTCATAAGCTAGGCGATAAATTAGTCATATTCTGGTAAAAGTTAGCTTACAAGCTAGATAACCTTGTAAAATACCTAAAAGGGCATTAATTGGAAAAATATAAGAGGCATAATTGGAAAAAGGTGGAAAAAGAACCCGCAGTTCATTTAAAATGCAACGTGAAGTATGCTAACCAAACGGGATTATTTCAAAAAATAAGCTAAGCTTCTAAATTTGCCAAACGAAAGAGAGATACAGTTTGACTTTCAAGGTCAAAAGAACTGATTTCAACTTCAAATTGAGAGTTGATTCTTCAAACTTTTCAAAGAAAAAATTCCTAGTTAACTTAAATCTTTATAACAAATAAGAAATTGCAAAGCCAATTGTAAAGTTGATTAGGCTTCTAAATTGGCAATGTGCCCAAAACAAAAGAGGATACCGTGTGACTTTTAACTTCAAATGTAGATTTAGTTCTTAACTTTTCAAGAAAATAGGATAGCTACCTCAAATTTTGAAACACATACAAAAATGGGAAATTTATAAGTGAGCATTCAAATCCGGTTAGATTTGGAAATTCAGAAATGAGGCCATTGACCTCATTGCTGAAATTGGAGCTTTTGGAACATATAAATTAGATGATAAGATTGCATACCTTCGACCGCTTCCTCTGCTACTTTGGAGTGTTGTTTTACCATGTCTTCCTTGATGCTAATATTCAAAAGAGCTGCTGATAATTTCTCAGATAAAGCGTTAATGCCACCATCAAGTTCTTCTGGTGGTAGTTCAGCCTTCGATGTGACTTCAGGTGATTGAGAACTTTGATTCGAATATATCTAGGATGATGATTTAAAGAAATAGAAATATAAGATTTCAACAAACACCATAAGAACAAAAGCAACAAATAAAATATAACAAAAGCCAAGATATAAGAAGATAAAGTGCTTAGCTTAAATGATATCTACCCCTACCCCAAGGTTATAATTTACACCACCCTGCTCCAAAAGCATCATTGGTCTTCCATAATGCATATTGCATTCATTGAATCTTGAGATTGTTCCAAAAATGGTTACACTTTTGATTTTGAAAGTCAAACACAAACCTACTTATTTGTAAATTCAAACTCTGATATGAGATTATTCAACAGTTTACATTCTTACCAAATTCTTCTATATCTTGTAATTAGCATACAATGTTATGTAGTTATCTGTAATTTTCACAGTATCTTTCTATTCGTAAGTCATTTG